>OU779863.1:22699146-24012469 GCA_916999025.1 Orgyia antiqua
GGCCTAAAAACTTACTAATCTAATCTTATTTGAATCTGTGCTGATAATTATATAAAAATGTCTAGATTTGATTATATGTGTATATTTATAGAATAAATAAATAAATAGTTGTCCATGTGGTGACACTTTAATAATACAAGTGTTACGACCTTTTCCTTCCTAGGGTGCTGTAACAGCTAAAAAATATTGTACACAGATAACATTCTCTGTGAGAGACAGTACTGAAAATAAACCCTGTATAAACACCCTTGATCAGCGCTTCATAGTAGATAGTAATCGCTCACAAAGTAAATTAGACTCGTGTCCACTAGTGGGACCTTAATGAACTGGAAAAAGAGAAAAAAGAAATAAATATATATATATATATATATCTCGGAGAAAAACATCGTGTAGACATCACCTTTAATTAGAGCCAGAGCAGTGATCAATCTAAAGGCCTTGTGATACTGGACAAACTAACTACGTTAACGACAACATTCTATTAACTACGATGAGATCGATCCGTGGCTTACGACACGTGTACTTTTTTTAACTGGTTTGGAAGGCACCTTTTATGAATATTCAACGGGTCACCATTCGAACTCATCAGATAAAGGAATTACTCACCATTGACACCATTTGAGGACCCACTTCACAATCCTGGAACCTAAGTTAAAACTAAAAATCCTTAAGTAAACCATTTTAATCAAGTCTCCTACGACATGTATATATGTAGTATATATCTTTATGTAGTATATATCTATATGTAGTATATATCTGTATTCTTTTACTCATAAGACAACTAAATAAATAAGCTTAGCCTAGGACCAGAGGACGTCAAGTGAAATATTTATTTACCAGCTACTTTGTATGTTAAAAAAAAATTGCCATTTTTGTTACATTTTTAACTGATACTTTGCTTCTATTGGTCGCAGCGTGATGTTATACAGCCTTCCTTGATAAATATGCACAATCCAACACTGAAAGAATTTTTCAAATCATGCCAGCGGAATTCCTGAGAATAGTGTTTTTAAAAAAACTCCTCAGCTTTTTAATATTAGCATAGATATATAGATTAATGGAAGATCCCTTAGCCACTTATTATATCTTAAAATATTTTGGCACAGACTATTAAAGTACTATTTGAGTAAGTATTTATAATTGTACATGACCTCTAACTCATTGCACTGGTTCAATGAAAATAATGACGTTTACTTCCTGCATAGGTACTGTATTGGCCGTTTTATTTTATACTTGCATACGCTGCGGAAAACTTGAAAATAATCCCTGTGCCGTTACGCCTGGTCAGCGCGGTACAATAGACCCTACTCCAGTGGAGGAGGCCCGCTACTTAGAGTAAATAAACCAATAGGTGTTGTTGCAAGGGCTGTTTTCTTTATTAAATATATTGGCAGTCGGTAGAGTCTAAATAACCCATGTAAACTCCAACGTAATTACAACTACGTACGCCAGCAAATCATGCTCCATACGAAAATATGACTCGAGCAAGGAATTTTTATCTAGATCTTATATATGTATATGCTTCTATTACAGTGAAGTCCCGGTAATCCGGACCCAGGCTTATCCGGCGCACCCTGTAATCCGACATGGTCTATTATTTATTACTGAATACTTTTTTGATAATATGTAATCGCTAATGCATGATTGAACAAGTTACAACTTGTACGCACAGTCACTATTTTGCTCGACGCGTAGGGTATTGTTTTGATTCTGATTGCTTAGTTTGAATTTGACTACATGCCGATGAGGATAGTGGTGTGTGCGCCTAGCGTGTGTTCATTGTTTACTGTTCTTAGGCAGTGCTCTATAATCCGACAAATTCGATAGTTCGACACTGCCCTGCAAAGTTTTTGTCGGACTACCGGAGTTTCACTGTACTTACTTACTTTTTTCCAAAACATGATTACTAAAAGAAATATGACCATCCAAAAACACGTTTTTCACGTTTGTGTTAAGATGAATCTGCCGCGTCTATATAAATAATAGAAGCATAGATACTTATACTTTTATCACACAGCCACACACACACACATATATTTTTGTACCTTTAAACGGACATCGCTTGATACTAACAAATTTCGATAACCCGCTTTTCCTTTCCTAAACCTTTGACGAAGTATCACGTTCCACCGAATTGCCAAAGAAGTAATGTTTCTGTTCTACTCAGGTATGCCCAGCATGTGTGGTCGGTGACAAGGACAGATATTGATATGGTTACCAGCACGCGCCAGCCATAACCAGGGATGCTGTTAGGTACGTCAACAATCTATACCTAATATATGACTGAAAACTACATATTGCAGATCGACTTTTGGCGTAGTTGTGACCACATGATGACATGCAGAGACTGCTTTTTCGGGTTTTGTACCAAAAGGTAAAACGGACCCCTATTGCTAAGACTTTGCTGTCCTTCCGTCCGTCTGTCACCAGGCTGTGTTTTTGGAACGGTGACAGCCAGAGAGAATATTACAGTTTGTGTACCTATATTAGTCGATGCAACAAATACTTAACATTACCTATCATCTTCCTGCCCTTATCACATTGTTTGGGATCCCGCTATTTGGTGTTATTTGGAGTCAATATGACGAATATATTACGATAATAAAGGTACGGAACTCTCCGTGTGAGAGTCCAATTCATACTTGAGCGGATTTTTAATTGTAAATGACGCTAAAGGACATTTTTTTCTTTCTTTCTTTGTTTAAGATAAAGCAAACCACTGTATGCATCGACAAATATGTCTATCAAAACGATAAATCGACCAGGTAGATTTTAATTGTCGCACAGCCAGCGTCTTAAGTGCATTATTCAATTGTCAATTGTCTGTTTGTGGTGCACTGGTTTTTGAGGGGGAATGCTCTTTTGAAACGTTCAAAGTTTTTTCCCTGGAGAGGCAAATTACTCGCTACTTAAAATTTCGTTATTCAGGCCAGATTTTTGCTATTTAGTAAGACGTATTCGAACGGAATTGTAATGAGTGATCAGTTATTCCATACGGATGGTAATACCAGACTGCTGGCTTGGAATATTAAATGTTCACGTAATCGTCGCAATAATTTTGCCCAGCACTAAAATAGCAAAATCCCTCTCTCCAGCCAAATATCGTCGTATACTTTCGGAGGATTTGTGATCTACTATGCAGCGCTGATCAAGCGTGTTGGCATAGGGTTTGTTATCAAGTTTTCCAAACCTCACAGAGGGTGTTATCTGTGTACAATATGCCTTAGCTGGCTTTTACAGTACCCCGAAGAGAGCATAGGATGGTGACACTTGTATTCTTAATCCGTCACCACACGGACACTGCCAAGCACCTACACAGAAGAAATCACTTATAAATTGGACCTAGTTTTGTGTTATTACCGCCTCATTTAGCACTCCATCAAGAGTATAGATTTCGACCTATTATCTGGTCTAAATAATCCTGGTGATTCCCGTATCTTTGCAAACCCAGGCAGGATAGAACTGAGCCTGAAGGGTTCGGTTGGCGGAGAAAAAGTCTGGGCCCGAGATAAAATAATAGTGTATACCCATGGGCTCAGGATTCAGGCGGCTTGCAAATGCCATTTTGAATGTATCAGCAGTCCGACGCTGAATCCAGGAAACCCTAAATGGGACCATTTCGAAGGGAGTCTGGAGATGTTCTTTTGGTATCTTAGTAGCAATTTATTGACACAGGTTTCCTACCTATGAGCGTGAATTATTTGAGCTGGTTCAAATGTAGCAGTTATATGTCGAAAACGCCGAGATTTGTGAGCTTTCCTTTTTCTATCTTCCCTATTTTTGGAGTAGGTATATTTTTTAAATATTAGAGTAGGCTAGTTCTAACGTTGTTTTTTTGCTAAACGTAATAGTTGGTGTGATATTAAAAACGTAAGATTTTAGAAGAAAGTAGCGTTAGTGATATAGTCGAGTGATAGCTGTAGGATTAGTAGGATTAGTCGTATAGTAGTCTCATAGTAAGTTTGCTATGATTATGGGGATAGGGCCGCTATCGCGTAAATTGCCAATGCTGCAAATTTTTTTTTCTTTCTAAGAGGTTTTTCTCCTAAAAATGTTCAGAGCCCAGTTTCTCCTAAAAGAGGCTTTGTGCACTTTAGAATAATGGGAGACCTATAAGTTAGCTATCTATCAGCTATCATTGGTAGTAGGGACTCTCTAGCTCATTTTGGTAGAGGATGAAAAAGGCCTCTTCCACTTTGGGAGGGATTATGGTCTACAGTGCCCCGATGACCAGGCGTGTTTACACAGGGTTTATTTTCGAGTATTGCGTCTTTCACAAAGGAGGTTATTGTGTACAGCTGGCTTTCAGTGCACCTTAGAGAGTAAGTAGAGTAGTGAAACTTGAATTATTAGGGGCCCTAGTCTCTACTCCATTACTCTAATGATGACTGATAGTTTGACCGTGTGGTCACAACCACACGGTCAAACTTACATCTAATTCAAGCAATCAAACAGCGGCCATTTATAGATTATGATGGATATTGTGTTTCTCAAACTTTTTATTGACACCCAGAATAAATTTTTATCTAATTATATAGTTATACTGATATTGTATAGGGGGAACACTGTAGATTTTTACTTTGCAACGAATTAAATCAGAAACTAATCCAGTACGAATTAGACTCGCAAACGAAGAGTTCCGTAATATTGTTATCATAATATATTGGTCAAATCCGACCCCAAATTATGGGATAAAGGCAGGAGAGCAATGATGGTTATTTGTTGTTATAGCATTAACTGATGTAGTATCACAGTTCTAGAGATACGTTTGGCATACGTTATACCAGCTGTTAAAGAAAATCCTCTTGAACCATTCTATCTATAAAAAAAAACGATTTAAACACATAGACGACGGGCTTCGTGGTGGAGTGGTTTATGTAATGGACTGCCGATCACGAGGTCGCAGGTTCGATTCCCGCTTGGGACAATCATTACATATATTTTTATCATTACATAAATGTCATACAAATGTTTGTACTGAGTCTGGGTGTTTTCTATGTATTATAAGTATGTATTTACAAAAGAAAAGTAGTATATGTAGTCTATCCGTATCTGGTACCCATAATACAAGCCTAGAAATATAGCTTACTTTGGGACCAGTGGACGTTGTGTGAAATGTCTTGAATATTTATTTATAGACACATACATACTTACAAAAATAACGACTTTTTTATAATAAGTAAACATTAGTAAGGATTCCTAGGCGAAAAAATTCTGGTTACCCAATTCATTGTCCCCCGGCCCCGGGCAATACTAAAATGTTGAGATCCATCGATCTGACAATAATTATCCGCTATGACACACCTTAAATGATACTGTAAATAGTTTGTAACATACATGTGTTATTCCGTGTGTTTACGGATTAAAAATACACACGTCACCACCTCAAATATACTCATTATTCGCAAACAAGTGTATCAAATTTGAGACAAATGGGAAAGTTGGAGAACAAATCTGGAAATTTATGATTAATGGGCGTAGCCAGGTGGGGCGTTATAGGAAATCAATTTGAGGTACGTATAAAAAGGTAAAGTGGGACCTTATTACTGAGATTTCATTGTCCGTCTATCACCAGGCTGTATCTCTCGAACGGTGATAGCTAGAGATAAAAATTTTACAGTTTATATATAATAATAATAATAATAATAGTTTATTGCCATAAAGTAATGTATGTACATAGTTATCAATGTAAAGCTAGAAACATCACTCGTTACAAAACATTATAATAGCTTCCGATACCGAACTAGGTGAGACCTGTGTTTCAGTTGTCGGTGCCACCCCTATAAATTTATAAACTAAACTAGCTTAAGTATGTTACCAATATGATTGTCTCGTAGTAAAAATAATAAAATAATAAAAACAACACATTTTTCATTAACAGTATGACAACTTGAAATAAATATAAAGAATAATACACTTGAAAATAGTGAGTGTGTGTGCCTCTCTAGGTGTAACTGGTTGTGTGTAATGTATGTTTGTGTATGTGTGCATGTGTGCGAGAGAGGGTGTATTTACTAAAGGGATCTAGTACAAGGGAATCTGGAGTAGAAGATGCTGATTTTAAGCCACAAATATTTTAAATTTAAGATGATAAATTTTAGAAGTTAATTTTTAGTTGAAAACAAATAAAAAGACGACATATATACGACTTGAAGAAATTTTTCTGGAAGAAATCGCCGAGTGCGATAAGACTGCCACTTGTACATCTTATCTAGTGTTCCTGTTTGTCTACCTTATGTAATCCTTGTGTGTACAATAAAGAGTGAAATAAATAAATAAATACGACGAGCCTCGTGGTTGAGTGGTTTATGTAACGGACTGCCGATCAAGAGATCGCGTTCAATTCCCGCTCGGGACAATAATCTGTGTGGTTTTTCCAATTGTCATACAAATGTTTGTACTGCGTCTGGGTGTTTCTATGTATTATAAGTATGTATGTATTTACAAAAGAAAAGTAGTTAATGTATTATATCCGTCTTCTGGTACCCATAACAAGCATATAAGCTTAGCTAGGGACCAGAGGACGTTGTGTGAAATGTCTATGAATATTTATTTATTTATTTATATCAGTCGATGCTATAACAATAAATACCCATCGTTATCATTATCCTGGCTTTACCCCGTTCTTTGGGTGTTATTAGGGTTGAATGATATTTTAGTGCATTTTCTGAAAAGATTTTCTATAGTAAAAATTTTTTTTTACCATCGGAAAGTAGAGATTGCAACGAACAGAAAGCATACCAACTTTTTGAAAAAAAGCTGATATTTTAAAGGTGAATTTTCGATTGAAAATTAGGGTGCTTTTTCGATATTAATTCAAAATAAGGTGAAAAAATAAATATTTCTAATCAAATAAATTACAGCATATTAAGGACATAAAAATTGGTCAAGTGCGAGTCGGACTCGCGCACGATGGGTTCCGTACCATTATCTATGCAACATAAGGCAACGTTATTAGTATCGAGCAAGAAACGGTAAAAAAATCATGTTTGTTGTATGAGAGCCCCCCTTAAATATTTATTTTATTTTATTTTTAGTATTTGTTGTTATAGCGGCAATAGAAATACATCATCTGTGAAAATTTCAACTGTCTAGCTATCACCGTTCTTGAGATACAGCCTGGTGACAGACGGACGGACGGACGGACAGCGTAGTCTCAGTAATAGGGTTCCGTTTTTACCCTTTGGGTACGGAACCCTAAAAAGGTAAGTTTTCACCAAATTTAGTGAATGAAAAAACATTTTTGTAAAAGAAAAAAATAAAAAACCAAAAATTAGGTTTTTTGAATTTTTCACATAAATTTTGAGGGTAAGTGAATAAAATGTAAAATCAAAAGTTTTAGATCTTTTTATTACCTACAACTTTGCCTTTTGACCTTTTTCCATAGGACTATTACTTTTGTCGGAAATCGAGAAAAACCATTTTTTACCCTTAAAACCTGCCACCCCTTCCCCCCACTTCCCCTTCCCGACCTTCCCGACCATGTTAATATTGATGTAGGCCCTTAAGGGCCTACATCACTATTAACATGTTTTGAAAGTTATTTCATTAGTTAATACACGATAATAGACCGACAAATGACAAAAAAAAAAAGGTCAAGTGCGAGTCGGACTCGCGCACGAAGGGTTCCGTACCATTATCTATGCAACATAAGGCAACGTTATTAGTATCGAGCAAGAAACGGTAAAAAAATCATGTTTGTTGTATGGGAGCCCCCCTTAAATATTTATTTTATTTTATTTTTAGTATTTGTTGTTATAGCGGCAATAGAAATACATCATCTGTGAAAATTTCAACTCTCTAGCTATCACCGTTCTTGAGATACAGCCTGGTGACAGACGGACGGACGGACAGCGAAGTCTCAGTAATAGGGTCCCGTTTTTACCCTTTGGGTACGGAACCCTAAAAATGAGAGAGGTTATTTCGCTAACTTTTTCTATCGAGAAAACTTTTTTCAATCGCGTTCCTGAGTTTATGCGATCCTAGTATTATTGAAAAAACATATACTTAAAAAATTAGAGCTCTAGCCATTCAATATAAAGAAAATTGGTCAAGTGCGAGTCGGACTCGCGCACGAAGGGTTCCGTACCATTATCTATGCAACATAAGGCAACGTTATTAGTATCGAGCAAGAAACGGTAAAAAAATCATGTTTGTTGTATGGGAGCCCCCCTTAAATATTTATTTTATTTTATTTTTAGTATTTGTTGTTATAGCGGCAATAGAAATACATCATCTGTGAAAATTTCAACTGTCTAGCTGTCACCGTTCTTGAGATACAGCCTGGTGACAGACGGACGGACGGACGGACAGCGAAGTCTCAGTAATAGTACCCTTTGGGTACGGAACCCTAAAATGAAAACTTTGTACGTAGAAAAATGCACGATAATATTGATGCAGGCCCTTAATAAAGTAATTCAAAAGGTTTTGTCCTTTTGAGCCTTCTTACTATGTCCGTGTTGTCGAGGAGCTGGATGGCCTCGACATTCACATGATGGAGAAGACTATCTTCATGTGCTTCTGCGTATTTTTTTATAATATCTGTGATCTAGAACCGATGATGTTATCTGATATTGACGTACCTTAGCTGGCTTTTACAGCATCCTGGGAAGGAAATGGGATCTTGACATTAGTATTCTACGTCATACAAATATTTTTTTCCTGTTTACAAAGTTAAAATCAAGATTATATTTTAGTTTCCGCTCGTAAAATTTTGTACTGAAAACGATGTATATTACAATAGCGCTATCTATAGTAATTTGCATGTGATCTTCCGACCCTTAGTGACGTATATTTAAAGTATTAGTATTAAGGATGTCAGTTATTGTAAAACAATTACAAATTTAGCCCGACGTTTTGGAGATTTTTCAGTCATCATCGTCATGGGTATATGTGGTTTTATTTAAATAAAACCGTACATAATAATCTATTTTTATCATTTATTAAATAAAGTGGTTTTATTATTAACACGCTTTTATTAGCTTACTTCGTATCTATCAATGTATTAATCTATGTAACCGAATCTTTGAAAGTTGATTTTCACCCACTTGCTGTAGTCGGATTGATCTGAAATTTTGAAGACTAAACTAACCGACCAAGGACCGATGATAATGCAATCACTTAAAAAAGTATTCAGGATTTTCAAGCGTGTTTTTTAGTTTCTTACCTAACATAATTGTTCAAAATAAGTCGCGCAATTGGTAGAGAATATTATCAATACATATTTCTTGTACAAAAACAACCACCCAGTATATTAATTAATTGTCTGAAATGACTCAAAAATATTGCGGTTGAGATCAAAAATGAGTTGTGATTGGAATCGAATCTATGACTTTTTCCACAGAGGGGTTGTATTCACTTCTAATTACGTAACGAAATCTAAAGTTTTTAAGTAAAGAAGTATAATTAATTCGCAATTTATTTTACACTGATAACCGACAACCTTATCGGCGCCCGCGCATTCAATTTCAATTATTGAACGACAAAATATCATTCGGTGCGCGACTGCCACGTAGTTCGGACGTGTGTCAGATGACGGCTGATTTACGAATACTGATCGAATTTTATTGTATATTGTTTTATTATTGTATATTTTTAAATAAAATTGTGGATTCAGTGATTCGTAGATTATTGTGCGGTGTGGCGAATCTCTTTGATTTGGAAACGGACGATGATTGAGTGTATTATGTTGTGAATTAAAATTTAATTTAGTTTTATTTATTTATTCAACCTGTGATATTAGTTTAATTATGAATCGACACAGCGGTGTTATTACTATACATCAAGTAAGTTTTATTTTTATTATTAGTGGAAATTATTTTTCTATTTTGAACAAGTAGAAACTTTTATTTTCAATTTGTTTATAATTGCAAATTTTCCTAAATAAAAATTGTGTTTAAATAAATCTGTATATACGCGTCTAAATCCGTAAAAAGTGGTTTTATTTGAGTAAATAAGTCGCGAAAGTGTTAAAAAAACGTTTGTTTATTTTTTAATGTTTGTACCTACTGGTTTTTTAGGGTTCCGTACCCAAAGGGTCAAAACGGGACCCTATTACTGAGACTTCGCTGTCCGTCCGTCCGTCCGTCCGTCCGTCTGTCACCAGGCTGTATCTCAAGAACAGTGATAGCTAGACAGTTGAAGTTCTCACAGATGATGTATTTCTATTGCCGCTATAACAACAAATACTAAAAATAAAATAAAATAAATATTTAAGGGGGGCTCCCATACAACAAACATGATTTTTTTACCGTTTCTTGCTCGATACTAATAACGTTGCTCCACAGCTACCACAGGGATAACTAAGCAAATTATTTTAGCACTATATTTAATTGGTTATTATAAGTTTTTAAATACAATAGGGGTCTAAACTTGACCCCCTTTTCACCTGCTTCTAACTGTAACGTACAGTCTAATACTGTAATACTCTCACGCAATATATTGCTCCAGAACATCTCCAGCTCCATTGAGCTTCGTGGTGGAGTGGTTTATGTAATGGACTGCCGATCACGAGGTCGCGGGTTCGATTCCCGCTTGGGACAATCATTTGTGTGATATCCATAAATGTCATACAAATGTTTGTACTGCGTCTGGGTGTTTTCTATGTATTATAAGCATGTATTTACAAAAGAAAAGTAGTATATGTATTATATCCGTATTCTGGTACCCATAACACAAGCATATAAGCTTAGCTTGGGACCAGAGGACGTTGTGTGAAATGTCCGTGAATATTTATTATTAATTTATTTAACTTTAAAAAAAGGAGGAGGTTCTTAATTCGTCTGTATGATTTGTTTTTGTTTGTTACTTTATAACTTTTAAATCGCCGAAGCGGTTTTAATTAATGTTTTTTTATTTGAAAGCTATTGTTTCCCGTATGGTCCTATTGGCATCAGGTCAGGATCTGATGGTTATCTCCCGAGAAATCGAGGAAAACCCTCAAATTTCAAAGCAACATGAAGACGGTTGGACTTTTTTTTAAATACTCAATTATCCCTGTAAAATGAAATCTTGTAAAGTGAAATCTTAACAAATTAGACAAAAAAAGGCAGCATCTTGAACTACTCTATCACTTAAAAGAAAAATCGCATCAAAATGTTTTGCATAGGTTTGAAGATATAAGCTCGGATAGGGATTTGGGATTGTTTTATAATAGGTAAAAGTATTTGTTTCTCCTCCTCGCTCCTGTTTGACGCAGCATGGTTTTATATAGCCTTTCTCGATAAATGTAACTATCCAACACTTTCAGTGTTCCTGGCATAACCTAACGCGTTTGCGTTTAGATGAGTACCTACCTATAGATTTGTTTAGTTTCCAAGTTATGAACACTAGTATATAAAATAGATTAAATAATTGAATGTTTACATGACTTTCTCCGGTGACGGTCACCCATCCACCACGTGACCTCGTGTCAGTCGCCACAACGTTACTTACTGTCGAAGATATTCGCGTTAACATTATCGATAACCAGATAACCTCGTTTTTTTCACTTCACCTACATTATTATAGATTATTTCAGTTATTTACCGAAATAATTTCAGATTATGTCTTCTTAAGGTTTATGCGTGGAAGTTTGTAGGCGTGGATTGAAAAAATTGGTCTAGTGCGAGTCGGACTCGCGCACACGAAGGGTTCCGTACCATTATCTATGCAACATAAGGCAACGTTATTAGTATCGAGCAAGAAACGGTAAAAAAATCATGTTTGTTGTATGGGAGCCCCCCTTAAATATTTATTTTATTTTATTTTTAGTATTTGTTGTTATAGCGGCAATAGAAATACATCATCTGTGAGAATTTCAACTGTCTAGCTATCACCGTTCTTGAGATACAGCCTGGTGACAGACGGACGGACGGACGGACAGCGAAGTCTCATTAATAGGGTTCCGTTTTTACCCTTTGGGTACGGAACCCTAAAAAAATATCCATACTAATATTATAAAGCTGATGAGTTTGTTTGTTTGTTTGAACGCGCTAATCTCAGAAACCACGGGTCCGTATAGTACAGTATTAGTAGTACAGTAGTCTGGAATAGTGCATTTATCGAGGAAGGCTATATAACATCACGCTGCGACCAATAGGAGCGAAGCGTTAGTGAAAAATGTTGCAAAATCGCGAATAATTTTCTAAACTCTACGCGTACTGAGTCGTGGGCAACGCAGCGCACGCATCAGAAGCCCTAGAATATTTTCTCTGGTTCTTCTAACATTTTCCACTGATACTTCGTACGTACTATCCAACATAAAAAGAATTGCTCAATTCGCACCAGTAGTTCCTGAGATTAGTGCGTTCAAACAAACAAATTCTTCAGCTTTATAATTTATTAGTATAGACGCGATTGGTCACGGTTCTTTTCACCCAATATATGTAACGTTACAAAACTAGTCAGTTACATGTACTTTTACTTTTAATTGATTTACCTACTAATTATTATTAGAAATTTTATTAGCCTCACTGATATCTATGTAATGACATCTTTGAACGTATTTTCACCCCTTTTAACAGAACTGATTGAATTAATCTTGACATTTTTGTCAGATTCTTACAGAAACATAAGAGTCGGATGGCGTCGGCGACCGCCGTCAGTACCACGCCTATGGTATGCCTCGCACGTTGGTTTGATTAGCAAAAAATTCCTTAAAATAAATTTATAGGAAAGAGATAGTAACTTATTTCTGCCTAACTCTTACTCGGCTAATCAATTTCCTACTAGCTCTGGGCTTTCTCCACTTTGGGAGTGTCTACTATGCTACGCTGTCCAAGCCTTGGGTTTAGTTTAATTTGCTTACAATATCCTTTACCTAGCTTTTACAGCATGAGACGAAATGGTCTGTGACATTGGTTTTATTAATCCGTCACCACACGGAAAACTAACTATGGTACCTATTAAGACTTTTAGGTTACTATTTTGATAGGGGATTGTTTGTTAGGTAATAAAAGGGGTCTCGCAATACCGATCTCGCCAACGTCCTCATTTAGCCAAGCGCCGCCACTGTGTATACATATATATAGGACATGGCGCTAATGGGGTTTAAGACTTTGTTATTACTAATCTGTTTAAATTATAATTATGTAAGTTAGTTTAATTAAGTAGTTTTTGTAAATAAATACTTATAATATGTACATAGAAACACCCAGACGCAGTACAAACATATTACATACATATTAAAGAAATATCAATTACATACATATTAAAGAAATTTCGAAAATTTTATGCAAAATATTGAACATTTTGTTTAAAATTTTATTGTTTTAAGTAATTATTGTTTAAAAATGTAACGCACCAATGACGCATTCCTTTATTTAACTTGATATTGTAGTCAACCATCATCAGCCTTTCTCCGTTCGCAATTGGACATAGGCCTCCCCCAGTCTCCCCCAGGCCTCCGTCAGACCCCCCCCTGTTGGGGGCCGATGTTGTAGTATTATAAAACAAATCAGCTTGCTTTAGTCATTTCCTCCCTTTCTCGTATTTTGTTGTACATAAAATAATTCATAGATGGATTACAACTAACACGCCCAGATGTTTAAAGATCTGCGTATGTTTTCCATTAGCAAACGGTTATTATAGTTAAGCGTAACGTTTCCAAAAAACGTCGGTTTCTCTTGAAACCTGGTAACAGGTCACTTCCAGCAGGTTACAAGAATTTTGTTAGCGAGTTAATGCACCAACGTTGGAGGTTGTAGGAAAGTGCGAGTTGCGGGGTATGAAATGATGCATTTTCATTTGTCGTAGCATAATCACACACCGATTTGGATATAGGATGTAAGAACATCCTATTCTCATAAATATATATCTTTTGAAGACGAATGTCTGATTTAAGTGTGTTATGTTTTAAACATTATTTCGTTGGATAAAATAATTTAAGTTGCGATATGCAACTAGTCTTTATGTATCTTTGTCTAGCCGGAAGTAGGGCTCCTGACGTCCACAAGAAGTATAACCATATTTTTTTAAGTGGCCTTTTTTGTATTTATTCTCATAAATAATTTTAATGGTATTATTTACTAATATCGTGAGATTTTCCATTGTTATATTGTACTGACGGTTTATTTATCGGATGCGTCGTAGTTACAAATCGTACTGGAGTTCATCCTTGAGCCGACGGCATCACAACGTACGTCAAGTGACGTCAGTGGTCTGCGCTACTCGTCTTCATCGCAGGCTGGCCTCCCAAGGATCAGATCCATTGGCCATGTCCGATAAAAAAACCGTGAGTACAATCGTTAATAAAACACGCATGCATTGTATAAATGTGCAAATAGAACTATTATTTGTAAACTTTTTGTCTCAATGTTTAGTTGTAGGATAGAATTTTGAGTGCGATATTATTGAAGTATAAAGTTGTAACCTCCCTCAGTTGCTTCTTCTTTTAGAAATGTTCTTTCCAGAAACTGCATGTAATTTTTATACGCTTTATATTAGCTTCACTTGTATGTTTGTATGTTTGTTTGTATGTTTGTAACCGACTCCTTTGGACGCTATTTTGACCCACTTTAAACGGTCAGATTCTATTCAAATTTTGCACCCCTGTCAAAGACCGATGACAATACAATAATTCGATTAAATAAAGCGTGTTTTTTAGTTTTTTTAAACTATTTTTAATTAATTGTATATTGTGAGTGTAATTATGCACGTTAAATATAGTTCTGTTCAATGTATAATATCTGTTTCAAATACGGGTATCCAAATCCAATGCTGTCCAGGTTTCAAAACCTACTCTGTAGTAGTTGCGAGGACTATGTAAAGGGAAGGTTTTTCAATTCTACGTTTCATATGTTTTAGGGTCAAAAGACACTAGATTTTATGGAAATTGTGTCGAATCTCAATTTTAGGATTCCTATACCGAAAGGTAAAATTGGACTCTATAATTAGACTAGACTAGTTGTATTTGTTCTTATTGTTATATTTGGCTGTTGGTGTTAAACAATTTGATTCTAGTTATAGTTAGTGATATGTTTATTCAATATATTTGCTAGATAGCTTTTTTCTCGTTGTTGTATAGTTTAGATTATTTTGTTCAGTGTATTTGTTTTGATTGTTATATATTATTGTATTTATTGGATAGGCTTGTTAAGTATATTTGTTCCGATTGTTATATTTATTTTTTGTTGTTGTATTGTTTTATTCTTTTTATTGTTTCGCATTGACTATGTAGTTTTAAGTCTTTCTTCAATAAGCTATCAATAATAAAGGTAGGTATAACCAAGCATTTTTTTTTATTCCAGTATAATTTGCGAAGTATATAATGTTTGTATCTATCCTGTGTATTTTTGGAGACTTTAGCCACGTTATATTACATTAAATACAGTTTTAGACGTATATAGGCCCGTGCCCACCAACGAAACGTTAATAGACTGGAGAGAGAGCCAGAAATTTAGTTTAATTTGATTTAATAAATGTGTCTCTCAAGTGTAGGAGAACGTTAGGTAGGTACCAGTATGTTTTTAATATTTTCCCACATGCACAATGCATATGTTTTATCTGTGTCTAACTTTATAATAAACATCTTAGTCGTTAGATAGTGTTAATTAATCATAGTCATAATATTAAATAGAAATTATGTTATTATGAAGTTTATATTATTAATAGAATTTTCTAGTTTGATTATGTAGTTGCTAGCTGTTGACAGAAACTTCGTACGCGTGGATTTTAGAAGAAGAAAAAGCCTTAACAAATTATACAAAAATACATCCTCTTGAACCACTCTTATCTATTAAAAAACACATCAAAATCCGCAGTTTTGTTTGAAGATGTAAGCGCACATAGAGACTTAAATACAAAATGGCGTCCTTGTTTTATAAAAAGTACATAAAGATTAGCTGCAGTGGCGGCGTTAGTCTAATTTGGACGTTGGCAAAATCAGTTTTGCGAGTGCCATTCTGTTTTCTGCCAGATTAAACCTCGAAATGGAAAACAACCTCAAAAAAGCCAGGAACTAATAAAATTAATAATTTAACGCAAGGGTTTATTGCTTGAGACACACTTATCGACCTGATAATTTTTTTTGAGTGACATCCCGAGTGCCTGGCTCTTTAAGTAGGCGGTCGCCGACGCCTTCTGCCGCTTAAGACGACTATGCCTCCCCAGTTTCTTTACGATTATCTATGTATTCATGAAGGTACACTAGAAATTCCCCAATTTCGAATGTGTAACAATATCTCTCTCTCTCCAGCCCATTTACGTCCATTTACGTGTTGGGCACGGGCCTCCGCCACTTTGGAGGGATTATGATCTACTGTGCCGCGCTGACCAGACGTGTTGGCATAGGGTTTATTTTCGAGTTTTCCGTCTCTCACAGAGGATGTTATCTGTATGTGTACCTATATGAATATATTTAATTAACATATGAATATTAAGTTATTTGAATGTTAACCTTTTAACATTTAGTCACAACAGCAGTCTGCAGACAATGATCTATTAACATATTGTTAAAAACTGGATTTTAGTTAAATGTACTGTGATATTAACTGTATAGTACAAAGAACTTGGCTGACTTAGTGTCTGACGACGTTTAGTAGATTTTGCATAAAAAAATAATAAATGTGCAACCCTCACAAAGTGAAGCAGGCCTGTGCCCAACAGAGGGACGGTAATGGGCTGGTGAGAAGAGAGAGTACAAACTGTTGCTTTCAATTGTTCATTATGTTTACGAGTAATTATGTTATGTGTAACATAACTTGTGTGATTGCGATTAAAGATAATATGATACGAGTATTTATATATTTGATACTAGCTGTTGCCCGCGACTTCGTACGTGTGTAATTTATAAACTAAATCCTAACAATTTTTATAAAAAAAATCTTAATGAACCACTCTATCGAATTAAAGAAACCGAATCAAAATCCGTTGCGTAGTTTTAAATATATAAGCTCACATAGGGACATACATACAAAAATAACGATTTTATATTAAGTATTATATAAATATTTAGATACGTAATAGATAATAATATGATGTGTTATCAGAATATATTTTGCTCAGATTATATATAAGATAATATAAGATAATATTATGTTATATATATGACATTAAAACCTTATATATAATCAGTATTATTTATTATTTTGTATAAGGTGTTGTGTTTCTGTGATGGCAAAACAGTGGTCTGATAAGGTTAATATATGTTTATTTGTGTCTGTGATTATATCGGAAATGACTGCACACATTTGCATTAAATTTATAATGTGAGAAAGTCCTGTGTTTGTTTTAGTAAGCTTTTATTAGCTTCGTATTAATCTATCAATGTATTAATCTATGTAACGTAATCTTTGTTAGTGATTGTTCATTTACAATAGTTGTATTGATCTGAAATGTTTACACACATAATATGTATTAAGGAACGATGATAATGTAATAATTACAATAAAATATATATCAAGCATGTTTTTCCAAACTAAGCTCATTATTTAAATATGTCTATTGTGTATTATAGTTTTGTCTATGGTTAATAGCAGGCAGAGGTGTATTTACCGTAGGGCCATAGGTGCCTTATCTCAGGGCGGCGCAAGACTTCACGTTTGATATTTTTTGTCTTTTCTAAATAGATTGTTGTTTATTTTCAGATGCGCCTGCATCGTTGTGAGGGTTGCTTAGCGGCGTGCGGTCCTCAGCGCCGACCGGCGCCGCAGCCTGCCAGCCTCGCGAAGAAGTAAGTCATCCTGTTCACACTTCCATAGGCATAAGCATAATGGACTTGCTTTTAATTTTTCTCGTATCTAAAATATAGGAAAACCTCCTGTCGTTGTTTTTGCCTTCGAGGGGGGGAGCACAGGCAGAATAACCATACGAGAGTGGCGTACAGGAAACTCGTACGTTTAGGGAAAAACTGCATCAAATTCCTTTCCGTACATTTAAAGATATAAGTTCACATAGGGACATATAATATACAAAATTAATATAATTATTTATTATGCTGTATGTCATGTTTCATTTCATTACATTCATTTTATATACAAATGTTATTACTGCGTCTGGGTGTTTTCTATCTATTATAAGTATGTATTTACAAAAGAAAAGTAGTTTATGTATTATATCCGTATTCTGGTACCCATAACACAAGCATAATAAACTTTGCTTGGGACCAGAGGACGTTGTGTGAAATTTTCATGAATATTTATTTATTTATTATTATTTAATCTATTGTGGTAAACTAATAATATTATTTATTAATTACAGAAGTAAAATAATAAAACGTACAAGACGTAACACTTGCGGACAAGTCAATAAAGATAGTTGTGTTAAAATGATGGAAACTACACCGCCGACATCGCCTGACAATAACGCGCCACGTGAGTACAACTATCACTTATCTGGATACTACAGTACCCTGGGTAGAAGGAGTACATGGCATGACACTTGTATTGTTAATACGTCATCACGTAGATAACATCCTCAGTGAGAGACGGGAAGATTCATAAATAAACCCTATGCCAACACGCCTGGTCTTCATCTCCAGCCCATCAACGTCCGACTGCTGGCCACAGGCCTCCTACACTTTGGGAGGGATTATGGTCTACTATACCGCGCTGACCAGCGTGTTGGCACAGGGTATCTTTTCAAGCTTTCCGTCTCTCACAGAAGACGTTAACTGCTTACATTGTACCTCAGCTGGCACTTACAGCACTCTGGGAAGATATAGGATGGTGACACTTGTATTCTTAATCCGTCACCACACGGACCAGTGTGGCATAGTAAACGATAATGCCTTCCAAAATAGAGTAGGCCAGTGCCCAACTGTAGGACGTTAATTGGCTGAAGAGAGAGATACAGTATATATTGATATCCCCCATTCTTCTTCTTCTTCGTCTCCAGCCCATTTATGTCCCACTGTTGGGCACGGGCTTCCGCCACTTTGGAGGGATTATGGTCTACTGTGCCGCGCTGACCAGGCGTGTTGGCACAGGGTTTATTTTCGAGATTTCCGTCTCTCACAGAGGATGTTATCTGTGTGCAATATCACTTAGCTGATTTTTTACAGCACCCTTGGGAGGAGATGACACTTATATTCTTAATCCGTCACCACACGGATATCCCCCATTACTGTTCCAATATTAAACTATTGTGTCAAAATAAGCCCTTAAATACTTGTTACTCTTAATCATCATTTTCCTGCCCACATCCCATTATTTCGCTTGTTAATTTCAATCTTTATTTTGTTTCAGCAATGCCATGGTTCGGCATGGACATAGGTGGTACACTAACAAAGTTGGTCTACTTCGAGCCGCGTGAGACGAATAGACGAGAAATAGACAAGGAGACAGAAGTACTGAAGAATATAAGAAGATATCTGACTAGGAATTCTGCGTATGGGAATACTGGACGTAGAGATGTGCATTTACAGGTAAGAAATCAGGAAAACGCGGAGCTATAGCCACTACTAATAGGTATAGTAGTCTAAAATGCCTACAGTTCAAGAAGCCCGTGCCCAACAGTGGATGTTAAGAGGGTACTGTACTCCTAATTTAGGTATTTGCCTTAGGGATTGCTATCCCTATTCCCGAGCACCGTGTTGAAAGGGACAAATATAGTTAAAGAAGATTTTACCTACAAATTCTTTGAAAAAAAGACGTTTCGTAGTCTCCTTTTTTCTTCGCGAAAGTTAAACCGATTTTGATTGTTTTTACGATATATTATAGATGAAGAGTATATCTATGCTAGTATCACTTTCTTTTTTTTGTAAAACGTTACCAAATATGTGTGATAGATGCTGCAACTTTACCTAAAGAAAACCAAGAAAAAATGGGATTTTCGGATGGTCATATTTCTTTTAGTTATTATGTATTGAAAAAAGAAAGTGACAGAAGCATAGATATACTCTTTATCTATAATATAGCATAGAAACAATTAAAATCGGTTTAACTTTCGCGAAGAAAAAACGGAAGTACGATATCCATATTTTTGTATGGAGCATAATTTGGTATCGTGCCGTCTTAATGCGTTGAGAGAGTAATAAGTAGAAATGATATAATAATTTGTATTCTGGTACACATAACACAAACATAATATAAGCTTAACTTGGGACCAGACGACGTTGTGTGAAATGTCCATGAATATTTATTTATTTTAAACGTCTTTACAGATGGACAACGTAACAATTCGTGGTAGAACAGGCACTTTGCATTTCATAAGATTCCCGACATCAGAAGTGGGAGCGTTCCTACAATTAGCGCGGTCTAAAGGTATGGCAGACCTTGTCAACACAATATATGCGACAGGAGGCGGCGCTTATAAGTTTGAGGAGGATTTTATAAAGGTTAGTACATATTAAGTTTGACGAGGCTCGTAGTAGAGTGGTTTATGTAATGAACTGCCGATCAAGAGGTCGATTCCCGCTCGGGACAATAGTTTGTGTGATTTTTCTAATTGTCGTACAAATGTTTGTACTGCGTCTGGGTGTTTCTATGCATTATAAGTATGTATTTACAAAAGAAAAGTAGTTTATGTATCCGTATTCTGGTACCCATAACACAAGCATAATAAGCTTAGTTTGGGACCAGAGGACGTTGTGTGAAATGTCCGTGAATATTTATTTATTAAGTACATTTTACGGACTTTTCCTTATATCAGAAGTGGGATTGATAGAATTAGTTCAGTAATTCAGTCTTAAGACAATTAATTACTGCAGTCTAAAGTAACTTGTTAAATCTATAAACGCGACAGGAGACAGTGTTTATAGTTAGAATAGGATTTTATAAAGTTTAGTGCATTTTTAGGACATTTTAAGTGCATTTTGAGTACATTTTTCTAATGTCAGAAGTGAATTGGCTCAATTCGATAAATTAATGTGAATTAATATTTTCTAACACTTGCGCGACTCATTTGTTTAATATAAAACTAATTTTTACGGATTTAAACGCGTATATTTGTTTTAAATTTTAGCCCGACGTTTCGGAGACTTTGCAGTCACCATGGTCACGGGTGAGACTGAGCTGTAATGTGTCTTCTACGATCAGTTATTACAGGGTTTACCCACATTCGATTTAATTTTATGGTAAAAGTCTATCTTTATGGTCAATGTAAAATTAAATTGGATGTGGGTAAACCCTGTAAGAACTGACTGTAGAAGACACATTACAGCTCAGTCTCACCCGTGACCATGGTGACTGCAAAGTCTCCGAAACGTCGGGCTAAAATTTAAAACAAATGTACGCGTCTAAATCCGTAAAAAGTAATGTGAATTAGTTTAGTTTAAAGACAATTGGGATTGTTCATAATCTTTGACCAACTGTTTTTATATATTTTAGATAATAAAGACTATTTTAAACAACTAATTTCAATATTATTGAAATATTCACTATATAGAATTTTAAAAAAATACTTAAAGATATTATTTTAAATGTTGTGACGTCATCGTTGTACGCATCCAGTGTATTGCCTTTTCCTGATAGACTTAAGACAGATTGCAATACATCTTTTCAAAGTAGTCATATTGATATCTATCTCTCTCTCTCTCTCTCTCCAGCCCATTTACGTCCCACTGTTGGGCACGGGCCTCCTCCACTTTGGAGGGATTATGATCTACTGTGCCGCGCTGACCAGGCGTGTTGGCACAGGGTTCGTTTCTAGTTTTCCGTCTCTCACAGAGGATGATATCTGTGTGCAATATCCCTTAGCTGACTTTTACAGCACTCTGCGAAGGAGATTGGGTGGTGACACTTGTATTCTTAATCCGTCACCACACGGACGATGATGTTGATGGACATGTTACATAGACCATAATAGACCAATTTCAACTCCACCACAGAGTAGTATATCCCTAAAAACGCCCTAATATTTTAAAAATCGTCATCATCCTGCCCTTACCCCTTAACTGATGATAATAAAAATACGGCATCCTTCGCGCGTAAGTCCATGTCGTACTTAAACAGATTTTTTTTCTTTTCAGGAAGTAAATATGACATTATCGAAGATGGACGAGCTTGACTCGTTAATCGCCGGTGTTTTGTTCGTGGATAGTATGAACCCACATGAATGTTACTACTGGGCGCCACCCGACGAGGTCCAGGTTCACTCCCATTCCAGCGACACGGTAGATATCCACGACGTACCGGTATTTATTATAATATAATAATGTACTAAAACATGGGAAATTTTTTGGTGATTTGGTTTAACGTTTTAAGGAAATAATTTTTTTTTGTACATAAGAGGTCATCGTCGCTTTACCAATTTTGATATATATTTGGATATTCTCAGTTTATTAATGTCTTAGTATTTGGGCTGATATTTTTAGTATATTTCAAAAAAAAGTTCGACTGTCTTCATGTGCCTTTGAAATTAGAGGCAAACATCAAGCGTTCAAATAAAAAGAGAATCATTAAAATCGCTTCGCCCAGTAAAAAGTTATGAGGTAACAAACATACAAAAAAACATATGAATTGCAAATCTCCTCTTTGTTTTTGAAGTCGGCTAAAAACGATGCAATTGATTTTCAAAATGGGCTCGTAATTTTACGGAAGATATGATATGTCGTATGAACATAATAGATAACCGAACTTCTAGGGATACAATCAGTTCACACATTGTAGAAACTATCATTCAGATGATCATACTTCGATCTAGCATTCTCTAACACTATAAAACGGGGATACAAATCCCCGGAGCCAGCCTCCATAGCCTCCCCCTGCTGGCGCCTTACGCCTTCCAAAGACAAGACTCAAGGACTTTCACACACAACGTCTGAACAACCTTTTACTTCCTCACAAAGACACTTTCACACGGTATCACAAATACTGCCTAGATTATAGAATACTACTGGCGTTGACGCCGACGCCAATGACGCCTATATAGACCAACTCAACACCTATATGTCGGAAATTGCGCAGCGTAACGACCATACGCCGATGGCGACGCCGACGCCTATAACGACCAGCTCAACACCGATACATCGGGGATTGAGCAGCACGCACGACCTGTACAATACTGACCGCTCTAGTCGTCAAGCTGTCGTATTTATACTAACGAATAACGAGTTGTAGTGGGTAGGTACCTATTGACTTGTCGAGTCGATACCCACGTTACATTAAAATCAACTAGTATAAATCACCAAATTGACTACACATTTAAATTGTAACTATAGGTAATCTTTTATCTACGATTTAGTACTCAGCTCGCTACCTACGAGTGATAAAATATGTTTCAAATCCCAAGTCCTTATTGCTTGCGCCGACAGATATTTTAAATTGATAACACCTTTCTTTTTAAAGTCGGTTTTAAAATCATAATTTTTTTACAACATTTTTACAAAAATTTATACAAAAATTTGAGTGGTGATGTTTTTGGGATTATGTGTTTGTTTATGTCGTATATGTTTTGGGCTGGATCATTTTTGATTATGTTTATACGTACCTACGTGTTATACAACACGGATATAGCCAGAATTTAGGACTTTATAGCATGTCCCAGAATTAGAAATGTTATTTGACGTTTACTGTGTTGCTAGGTAATTGCACTTTTATAATAGTTATGTCCTTCAACCGTAACCAAACGAAGAATCATACGTCATATCATTGTATCTCTAACAGTTTTTACAGAAAAGCATCAATTTTTAACAGATTTTGTAGAATTTTGTATATTAATTAAAATTAACCACACTAAGGGCCTCTTTCACCATTCTCAAGTAAAGCGCCAAGTAGACTAATGGCTAGTTAAAGTCACCAGTAACTACACGGGCGACGTTCGAGTAGCAGTAATCTTCAGATTAAAAAATTGAAATTGACAGAAGATACTCGTAACTATTACTTTACAATTAACGCTAATCGATAAGTAACTAATCAACGCTTTACTTGAAGATGATGAACGAGGCCGTTAGTCATTTTCAATACAAATCCATGTTTGTGTAATTTTTTATGTAATTGTGTGAAAACATTGTTTACTTTACTCTATATTACAACAAACAAAGCAGTGATTCCCAATTCCACGAATACGACTTCACAGGCAATATCTAGTATAATAATGAATAGTCTTTTTTTAACAATCTTACAAAAATACATAATTACTAGCTGTCCTGGCAAACGTTGTTTTGCCATACAATTCTGTGTAAAAATCAACAGCAAAAAATTTCATCAAAATCGGTCCAGCCAATTGTGAATCTAAACCATCCTCAAACCCCCTTGAATACACACAACAAAGCCGTTTAGGAGGAGTTCAATTACAAACACACGTACAGAAGATTTATATAATATATAAAGATTGCATACATACTAAATTAAAATCTAATATTGGAACCAGTTTCGCGAAGATTGTCTTGCTATCCAACATAGGCCTCCCCTAGAGCCTGCCACAGAGCACAATCTTGTGTCTTTCTTCTCCATGTTGTACCTGGTATTGTTTTTATGTCATCTTCCCATCACTTAGCAATAAGCTGAAAGTTTATTGTTCAATAATCAAACCGATCTGGACATACGGAATACAACTGTGGGCCTCAGCCAACAAAACAAATATTTCGAGTCTCCAGAGAGCTCAAAACAATATCCTCAGGGTGTTATCCTCGGCGCCTTGGTTCAGTCGCAGCACGGAAATCCATCAATACCTTGAAATCCCAACCATGGAAGAGCCAAAACGCTACTCAGCAAAGTATAAAGACCGACTCGAATTACATCCAAATCCACTATCTCACTCACTGATGCTACCTACCGCTATTACGAGACTTAAAAGAGCTAACGTGCTGCCTTCATAGGGGAGATGGAGTGAGGAAAGTGCTCCATCCTCCTGAACTTCATATTCACTCAACCAACCTGCTCATAGTCTTAGTAGACTGATTGCAGATCCTACAAGAAAAAAAAAATCTTCCCATCTCCGTCGTTGTCTGCCTCTCTTCCTTTTATGTTGTCTTGGACACCACTCGGTTATGTCTTTTGTCCATTTGTTCTTTTTGTCTCTCATCATGTGGCCTGTCCACCTCCACTTTAATTTTTTAATACAGTATGTCACATCTGTGACTTTAGTTTGTTTTCGGACAATCCGAAAAAAAATAATCGGTATTAATCGGTATGAAAAAATTACGGTTATCCAACACTGTTGAAAAAAATGTGGCAGCATTATTTTCAAGTTTGACATTAGCAACTGTCAAATCACATTTACAATTCTGCCACGGTTTTAATAGTTATACCAGTTTTTTTGTTTTTACTGACACTTTGATGTACGTTTGTCACCAGGCTGTATCTCTAGAACGGTGATAGCTAGAGAGATGAAAATTTTACAGTTTATGTATATCAGTTGATGTTATAACAACAAATACTTATCATCATTATCATTTTCCTGCTCTTATCCCGCTACATGGCGTTAGGAATATTACGAATATGTAATGATAATGACCTCGGGGCTTAGTGGTACATGTAACGTACTGTCGTTCATGATGTCCCGGGTTCGATCCACGCATTACACATCATTTGTGTGATATTTGTAATTGGGATTGTTCATAATTTTGACCTGCTGGTTTAATATTTTTTTTAGAAAATATATACTATATTAAGCAACTAATTTCAATATTATTGAAATATTCACTATATAGGAATTAAAAAAAATACTTAAAGATATTATTTTAAGTGTTGTGACGTCATCGTTGTACGTTTCCAGTGTATTGCCTTTTCCTGATAGACTTAAGACAGATTGCAATACATTTTTTCAAAGTTGCCAAGTTGATATAATAGACCGATTTCAACTGCACCACAGAGTAGTATACCCCAAAGAACGCCTTAATATTTTAAGTCCTTCATAGAGATCATTTGCTTTTTTGGAAAAATAATCCCTAACATAGCATAATTTATTTATATTTTATGGGCCTGGTAATCTGTATGACAGGTAATCCTAGTTCAGATGCCAGTCTCCCACAAAGGAACTGTACCGTACTAGCTTGTATGTATTATTGTACTTTATTTATTGTAACCTTTGTGGAAGAAAAATCAAATAAATACATATATTATTATTATTATATTATATTTACCGAAAAAAACTAATGGATCATGATCAGAAACTCTATTCCCCGAAATGGTTTTCGAATTAAGAGTTTAAAAAAAATATGAACAATGCCAATATTGTGATACAAATGTTTGTACTGAGTCTGTGTGTTTACTATGCATTATAAGTATGTATTTACAAAAGAAAAGTAGTATATGTATTATATCCGTATTCTGGTACACATAACACTAGCGTATAAGCTTAGCTTGGGACCAGAGGACGTTGTGTGAAATGTCCATGAATATTTTAATAATAACAATATGGATCCTTCATGTGCGAGTCCCAATCTAACCTAACCTAACCAATTATTGTTTTTAAGCTAAGCAAGTTATATCATCAAATTATAGTGGAAAAAAAGAGGCTTAAAGGTAGCTTAAAGAGATAAGCAGGACTTGAACCCACGACCTCGGAATACCGTTCTGTTGCTTTCCCAATTGAGCTACTGTAGGGTATATTTTCTCAATGTGACATAAACATCCCATCGATGTTTTTGTACAACGCCATATATCGAGCGGTTTGCACCAACTCGATCAATTGATTTAGTGTTCAAAGTAATCATATTTTCCACTTTTATTTAATTTATTAATTAAAAGCATAGCAAGTCAATGGCAAAAATGTTACATTGTTTCTAATTAGTCGTTTCTTTATCTTCCAGCCACCATATTCGGAGGCAGCTCTCAGCATGTACGTTCGTAAACCTTTTGACTTCAGCAACCCGTACCCATTTCTGTTGGTGAACATCGGTAGCGGTGTGTCAGTGCTTGTTGTTAATGCACCAGATGATTATTATAGAGTTAGTGGTACTAGGTATGTAATATATTTAGATTTTAATTCAGAATTAAGTATATATACTTACAACAGTCAGGCATGTATGACCAGATGTATAAGTGTGGATGAAGCGAAGGAAGTGTGTTTGGATCGTAGCACATAGCGTTCTATTGTCTCTGGATACCCACATGGGAAAAAGGCGTGATGTTATGATGATAATAATGAATTAAGTATGGTTTATGTGTAACCGAAGTATAACTTAGACCCTGTAACACAGCTTTTCCATAAAGCTAGCACAGGGTCACAGATCAGTGTGGTGACGGATTAAGAATACAGGTGTCACCATCCCCTTTTCCTTCCCAGGGTGCTGTAAAAGCCAGAAGGAATATTGTACATAGATAACATCCTCTGTGAGAGACGGAAAACTTGAAAATAAACCCTGTAGCAACACACCTGGTTAGTGTGGCACAGTAGACCATAATCCCTCCCACAGTGTAGGAGGCCCGTGCCCAACAGTGGGACGATAAGAGGCTGGAGAGAGTACAGGGTCTAATATCATTAATTCTGTAAAACTATTCTATTCAATAAAGATTTATTTATTTAATACTAGTTGACCCGGCAAACGTTGTTTTGTCATACAAATGTTAGGTATAGACAAATAATTTCCAATAAAATAATGTTGCGACTATAAATTGAAATGTAGACTCTCCTATCTTTCAAGTTGGGTCGAAATGCACACGGTGTGCAAATCAAATTTAAAATCGGTTCAGTAGTTTAGGAGTCCATCGCGGACAAACATCAGGAGATTTATATATATTATATAAAGATTATAGTATAATATAGCTTTTGCCCACATTTTATATGTGTGCTATTTATAAAACTTTTCCCGTTTGTGCAACATTTTTCACTAACGCTTCGCTCCTATTAGTCGCAGCGTGAAGTTATATAGCCTATAGCCTTCCTCGATAAATGTACTGTCCAACACTGAAAGAATTTTTCAAATCGGACAAGCAGTTGAGATTAGTGCGTTGAAACAAACTCCTCAGCTTTATAATCTTTTTTTTATTCACAACGTCCTCTGGTCCCAAGCTAACACCCGTATTCATAAACAATATTTACTTAAGTAAGTACTTAAGTGTTGAATTGTTGATGTACTGTGCAAAGGGTAACACTTTTCAGTGCGTTCCGTTCATCGAGCCTTTATATTCATAGACAAAACTTAGCTATGCGTTCAGTTTAACAAACGCATAGTACGCTTCACCACTTAAGAGGATACCAAAATAGCTTCGTGCATTTTTCTATGTACGAAGTTTTCATTGTTTCTTTAGATTGAATGGCTAGAGCTCTAATTTTTAAGTATATGTTTTTTCAATATATGATCTAGGATCGCATAAACTCAGAAACGCGATTGTAAAAAGTTTTCTCGATAGAAAATCTTAGCGAAACAACCTCTCTAATTTTTTATTTTTTTCATTTGTCGGTCTATTATCGCGTATTAACTAATGAAATAACTTTAAAAACATAAGTAACTATTATATATAGAAACACGTAAATCAGAATTAAAATATATTTAGTAGATTTTGAGTAAATAGGAAAAGTATCCCTAATTCTTCATTTTCTGTGCCTACTGGCTGTGTTAATATGTACGTGTCGGCGATGATATACGATAATATTGATGTAGGCCCTTAAGTATTGTTTGTGAAATGATTTTGCTACACCTGTGCGTCCATGCCTACTATGAGACCTCACAGTAACGTTTGTGAATACGGGTGTAAGCTTATTATGCTTGTGTTGAGACCAGAATACGGATATAATACATAAACTACTTTTCTTTTGTAAATACATTATATTAATATAGATGTATTTTTTCTTCCACAGTCTAGGCGGTGGTACATTCCTAGGTCTATGCTGTCTCCTGACAGGATGTAGCAGTTTTGAGGAGGCGATATCTTTAGCTGCAGCTGGTGACAATACAACAGTAGATAAACTTGTTAGAAATATATATGGTGGTGATTATGCCAGGTTTGGACTACCCGGTGATTTGGTGGCTAGCAGGTGAGATTATTTTTAACAGGCTAATAATCTACTATTTCCCTAATTTTTAATCAACGTATTAATCTATGTAACGGAATCTCAGAAAGTGATTTTAACACACTTATAGTAATCGGATTGATCTGAAATTTTGCAGACATGTTGAGGACCAATGATTTAAAAAACTATACGGTTTGATTTCTAAATTTCACGCAGACGAAGTCGCGGGTAACAACTAGTAATGAATACAGTACGGTGTGAGGTCTTATGCGCTTAGGTGCAAATAATGTACTATACGTTTCAAATGAGAATAGGATTGGCAATGACCTCTATCTGTCAAAAGTGATTTAAAAGTACTGACAGCAACGAAACTTTATTGGCGAATTAATAAATTATTTTTTATGTTTTACCTAATCTCAGTTATTCTAAGTGAAAGAATGTCTAAATTTTCTTAATGATAATACTTATAACATTATTAAAAAAGAAAACTGTTTTATTTTATTATTTCGTCGTTGGAAACGATAATAATTATGTTCAACTACCAACCGCCATTTTGTCGTTGCTATTGTGCCTTGTCGAGTTTTGAAGCTTGCATATGTTTTATTTTTAATGCTGTTAGCTATGTGGTTGTTCCCTGTCAAATAATTTTTTTTTTGTTATTTGTCGCAGTTTTTGTTTGTTAGTATTTTTATTTTGTATTTGTCTCGATTTGCTATTGTATTTATCTCGCTAACTGCTCAAAAATGAGTAAACGATGACGATAAAGTGATAAATAAATTATATTATGAAAATATCTTGTTTTGCTGACCCTACTAAAATTGTTCGAATTGACAGCTATGACATCACAACATGGCGCGGGGTCAATCATATTCTAATTTGAACGGCATAGTAAGGGTTGATTGCCCCCCGCCCCCGGTAGACAATAGCCCCGCCGTCGCGCCCCCATCCCAACGAAGGAGTTTCGGCCTGCTCGCTGTTATGTTATCTAGATGCTATAATAATCTTTGTTTATGATGAAATTGTGTTTGTTTCATGTAACAGTTTCGGTCAGATGTGTTCAGCTGAACGTCGGGCAAAAGTATCGCGCAGTGATCTAGCTCGAGCCACACTCGTCACAATCACCAATAATATCGGTTCTATAGCTAGACTGTGTGCCTCCAATGAACATATTGAAAGGGTATGTATTATAAACACGATTTTTTTAACTCGGTACGTATCTATCAATGTATGTTGTAAAAGAAATAGTAATTACAATTTTAGTCCGACGTTTTGATGATTTTTCAATCAGGTCAGGTGTGTGTGGTTTTACTTAAATAAGAGCATACGCTAAAACTTTGTGGTTTTATAAACCCCCTTTTATTAGCTTGCTTTGTATCTATCAATGTATTAATCTATGTAACGGAATCTTTGAATGTGATTTTAACCCACTTGCAGTAGACGGATTGATCTGAAATTTTGCACATAATATATCAAGGACCGATAACAATGCAATAATTTAAAAACTATTCATGATTTTCAAGCGTGTTTTTTAGTTTTTGAAGTAAGTAGATTTTTTTAGTTGAAAAAAATCTTGATTGAAAAACATTGAAAAAAAATTGGATAGAGACGGTCTTTATAGGCGTAATAGAAACCAAAACAATGGTTTATAGAATTTTTGTTTATCTGTTTGTACGTATTAAATACTGTATTCAGTGATATGTTAGTAGAGATCTAACTTAAACTATAGGCTACAATTTAATCCCGGGATGTTATCTAATTCCTTCGGTAAAACCTGTTATAAGTTTCTTATTGCACAGTCATTTAAAATTTCACGTGGCCGTAGTCGTTGCCCGCGTCTACGTCCGCGTGCTAGATGAACATAATTGAAGCAGGCAAGAACTAGTTTAAAATAATGTTCAGAATTTTCAAGCGTGTTTTTTAGCATTTGAACAAAGTAAATATTTTTGTAACAGGTAGTATTTTGCGGTAACTTTCTACGTGTGAATCCTCTATCGATGAAGTTACTATCGTATGCGATGTCTTATTGGTCCAGAGGTGCTTTGAAAGCATTGTTCCTTGAACACGAGGGGTGAGTTACATTTTATTATTCATAGACATTTCACACAACGTCCTCTGATCCCAAACTAAACTTATAATGCTCGAGTTATGGTTACTAGAATCCAGATATACTACCTACACTACTTTTTATTTTGTAAATACATACATACTAATAATTATAGGTCGGAATTAGGTAGATTTATTTATGTACTTGAATCAAAATGTTGATATTGATGTGGAACTTCCCGGGATTTCTAATGCTGGGGCCACACTAATGAGAAATGCCATTAATTATCGCGATAATCGACGTTAACCCTATAATTAATGGCATTTCTCATTAGTGTGGCCCCAGCATAATAGACAATCCCATCAAATCCCGTGTGGCCAACAATATTACGAATAAATAATAATAAAAACCTCAGAAATAGACAAATAAAACAAAGATAATTAACATAAAATTTTTATTAGTTTATATTAATTCACAATACAAATTATTATTGATATATTAAGAAAATTCTCATACGCATATTTCGCCTTTTTTATAAATACGAGCGAATACTTTTCTTACTGATTCAGTCGCTATCAAATTCTTATTTAAAAAATCACGGGATTTCTTTCTGTTTTTTAAAATTAATCTCGGGATTTGAGGCATAACCACTTTATTCTTTCGCTGTATGAAATCAGTGTAAGTACATAAATAACTACCTAATTCCGACCTCTGCTTATAATACATAGTAAACACACAGACGCAGTACAAACATTTGTATGACAATTATAAATACCACACAAATGGTTGTACCGTGGGGGAATCGAACCCGCGACCTCGTGAACGGAAGTCTATTACATGAACCACTAGACAACGTAGCTCTAGTCTAAAATTAAGTATAAAGCTTATATTTTGTAAATACATACTTATAATACATAGAATATCCATGTGGTGACGGATTAGATAAGATATTGTACACAGATAACATCCTCTGTGAGAGACGGAAAACTCAAAACTAAACCCAGTGCCAACACGTCTGGTCAGCGCGGCATCGTAGACCATAATCCCTCCCAAAGCTGAAGAGGCCCGTGCCCAACAGTGGGACGTAAATGGACTGTAGAGAGAGAGGAGTGGATCTAATTGATATTATTTTCTTTTCAGATATTTCGGTGCAGTAGGTTGCCTTCTACATTTAGATGTGAAACACCAACGTAGAAATCGTGGTTCTCCGCCCAATGACAGACAGGCGGACAGATGAGCGACAATATTTACATATTATAAACAGCAATAAACAACTAAACTTTGATATTTTGTGATATGTATGCATTTAATACTTTATTTAAGAAAACCCGGAGATCCCGGGATTCTCTAAAACTACGTATTTATGTGTCTTTAAAGATCTAGATGGTTTAAAGTTATTTTTGGGATAACACATAAAAAATGAGAGAAACCCGGGATTAGCCCGGGATCTCTGGGATTATTCCATTTAAACTCTTAGATGTATACAATGCACAAAATATTAACTGTAGTGTTAATTTTAACTGTTTTACATAATTATTGTAATATATTTTATATGTATTATGAAATTGATTTTTATGACAGATTTTAATAACGTTTACGTTGTATAGTGTTAGATTATTGTGATGAGACGACACGCGATATAATTAGTCTTTTGACCGACTGTGAAAAGGAAGGAGATTCTGTATTCAAATATTTCTAACAAATCTATTAATTTTAGTTGTAGAGCTGTGCAAACTGCTCGATAGATGTCGTTTATACCTAAAACATCTATGCGATATATAACTATTTTGTTATCAAGATCAGGTCCCATGGTAGCTCAGTTGGCAGAATAACCGTATTCCGAGGTCGTGGGTTCACGTATCGTTCATGTTAATTATTTTTTCATAAAAATAACGATTAAAAAAATAGATTAAATTCACAACCCCCTTTTTGAAGTCGGTAAATATTGTTAAGGCGGTATTTTAAACGATTCTTAGAAGAACTTTTTCTAACTTATTTATTTTATCCTTCCATGGTTTATGTTAGACTACCTAGATATATCTTTAAATAAAGGAGTAGGTACTTTTAAAACAAATTAAGTACTATTTTTAAACAAATTGGCATTGTTCATATTTTTTTAAAACTCTTAATTCGAAAACCATTTCGGGGAATAGAGTTCCTGATCATGATCCATTAGTTTTTTTCGGAAAATTTGCTATATTAACGATTATTTTTCCAAAAAAGCAAATGCTCTCTATTTGCCCTTGAAACGAAGGACTTCAAATATTAAGGCGTTCTTAAGGATATACTACTCCATTCAAAATTGGTCTATTCAATCAACTCGGCAACTTTGAAAAGATGTATTGCAATCTGTCTTAAGTCTATCAGGAATAGGCAATACATAGATTGGGTACAACTATGACGTCACAACATTTCAAAGAAGATCTTTAAGGGCCTACATCAATATTATCGTCGACATGTACATATTAACACAGCTAGAAGGTATAGAAAATGAAGAATTAGGGATATTTTTTTTGTTTACTCAAAATCTACTAAATATATTTTAATTCCGGTTTACGTGTTTCTATATATAATAGTTACTTATGTTTTTAAAGTTAGTTCATTAGTTAATACGCGATAATAGACCGACAAATGAAAAAAATAAAAAATTAGAGAGGTTGTTTCGCTAAGATTTTCTATCGAGAAAACTTTTTTCAATCGCGTTTCTGAGTTTATGCGATCATAGATTATATATTGAAAAAACATATTTATTTATTTATTTAAAAACTTTTGCACAAAAAAAATGTACATGGGCGTGCTTAATGCTAAAAGCATTCTCTACCAGCTAACCTAGGGTGGTGCAGAAAACTTCAAGGTAGGTGCAATGAGGAATTAGAAAATTAGTGCGTAAAATACCATGATTACAATATAGACATACATACATACCAACATACACGCAAATACATATACTTACTTACTTAAAAATTAGAGCTCTAGCCATTCAATCTAAAGAAAAAATGAAAACTTCGTACGTAGAAAATGCACGAAGCTATTTTGGTATCCTCTTAAGTATTTTTGAAATTCTATAAAGTGATTATTTAAAAAATATTGAAATTAGTTGCTTGAAATAGTCTATATTTTCTAAAAAAAAATATAAAAACAGAAGGTCAAAAATTATGAACAATCCCAATTAGGTACATTTTAATCACTCGGGTACTTTTCAAATAAAACAGGTAAATTTTAAACAAAATTAAGTACTTTTTAATAAACTTATGTCCTTTTTAAACAGACTTGGTGCATTTTATAAACAAATTAGGTTAATTTGAAACATTCTAAGTACTTTTTACAACCCTTAAGTACTTTTTAAGTAACCTAAGATACTTGTAAACAAAGTTAGGTTCTTTTAATAACAATTAGGTACATTTTTACCAACCTAGGTACTCGAAAATAAAATAGTTAATTAAAAACAACTAAGGTACTATTTCCACATCCGAAGTACTTTTTTGAAACAATCTAGGTACATTTTAAACATACTGTTAGAGCTCAAAATATAATAAATTATATAATTGTTTAATTTTTAATTCTTGGCTAATTACCCTACTATTTGACATTGAAATAAAAGTATAATGTTTTTGTATTTGTAAATATAAATTATACCTATATATTATTTCTTCTCTTTAGTAACATCTACTTGGGTTGTTTTGAAAACTTAAAATTAATATTTGTTTGAGAAAAATATATTGTTTATGGCTTTCCAAAATATTTAAATGTTTCCTCAACAAATATTAATATGGGTGGTAGCAGATTAAAGCGAGCTAAGAAATATTATAAGCAAAAATTTGTGAGAGACGGAAAGCTCAAAACTAAATCTTATGCCAACACGCCTGGTCAGCACGGCATAGTAAACACCCTCCTCAAGTGGAAGCCCGTGCCCAACAGTGGGACATTAATGGCTTGAGAAAAAGAATAACTATATATATATATATATATATAAACTTACTGCAAGAAGTAACACCGAAAAATTTATTATTACAATGTGAAATATCGCGCCAGTCCCCCATTTTGTTTTTAACACAATTTTTAGAACAACTTGGGTATCTTTTTAAACAACCTGAGTACCTTTTTAAACAACCTGAGTACTATTAAAACATCCTAAGTACTTTTAAGAATATACTATTTCCATTTCTTTATTTTTCCTTGAATAAGCGTTTTTTTTACATTATGTATGAATCATTTTATAAAAATATGGTCGAAGAAACCGATAGGTATAAATAATAAATAAATCGAAAAATTAGATCTGTCATAGAGATAATAAAGAAATGGAAACAGTATAGGTAGGTACTTTTAAAACAACCTAGGTACATTTTAAGTGATTTAATTTTATTTGAGAAAAACAGCTTTTAGCTGTATTGGGGCTGATTCCGTGGCGACGGGTCGCCATATTGTTAATAATGGCGGCCCGCTCGCTTTTGCTATTATAATAAGCAATAAAAAAATATATAAATATTTATTATGGTTATTAGCTATTCTATAGTATAGTCTGTATTTTATAATTTATTATAAACAATCTTGAAATTACAAAAAAACATAGGCTACTTAACATAACGTTAGCGACTTCTGAATCTATGCCGACGACATCTAGTTTTCTTCAAGTCCTTATTTCACGTGTGTAGGCACTAGGCAGGTAGATACGATGATCATTGACTACCTAAGCATACTTTTTTCTTCCTTAGTCACTATGTCACCTTAGTTACTACAACGTAATGCCGTCACAATAATTCAATAAAACAATAGCGACTTCTAATTAAACGCCAACGCCATCTAGTTGTTTTTTTTTTCTAGTTCTCTTGACATATATAGACTATTTACAATATAATGACGTCACTTCAAGGTTGTTTGTAATAAGTTATGAAACTCCGACTTAGTTATGTAAATTGTATGTAGTTTTTATATACATTTCTTATACATACATTTTGGTATCAAGATGTGTGCTTATGATTGTACTGCGAGCATTAAATCAATAGGAGTTGTTGCACACACGGTTTTTTTTTGTAAAATATACTCTTAAGTCAGTGGTGTAGAGGTTAAGGCACACAGATATTACGATACGATATTACGTAATTTCATTGCTCAGCACGCACACAACAACATCCATCCATCCATCAACCTCTCTCCGTCCACTGTGGGACATAGGCCTCCGCCATTGAACGCCACGATATTTTATCCTTGCTATCTCTGTTAGCTACCACAATCGAGATTTTGGAATAGAAAATTATTGGGCGTCTCGTCATAATAAAGCTACTCACGGAAAATCAGCTTGATAGTAATCAAGTGAAAAAAATGTACTACGGATCCCAACACTGTACAACACTGTCCGTACATAATGATTATAAATAATTCATTGACATTTTACACAACGTCCTCTGGTCCCAAGCTAAGCTTATATGCTTGTGTTATGGGTACGAGAATACGGATAGAATACATGCTACTTATTTTTTGTAAATACATACATACTTACGAGGGGAGGTCCAAAAGTTCGTGGAATGGAGGGGATGGAGTGGGGATAGGGGCGCTCGCTTAGTGTCATACTAATTGGGGACTCATAATTAGTATATAAATGGAGTTTCAGCCCTATTGCGTCATTCGTTTACGAACACTCGCCTGCTAAACACGTCAATCCGGAAGAAAACTGAAACTATGGAGAAAATTGAACACCGTGCGGTCATTAAATTCCTTACCAAGCAAGGAAAGAACGCTCGGACCATTTTGAATGAAATGGAAACTGTTTACGGGGAACAGTGCCCTAGTAAATCAATGATTTACAAGTGGCATGGTCTTTTTAAACATGGTCGGGAGTCGATTGAAGACGACCCCCGCTCAGGAAGGCCAGTTGAGGCCACCACATCAGACATCGTCGAAAAAGTGGAAAAAATTGTACTGGAGGACACCCGTTTGAAGAAAAAACAGTTATCTGCATTAGTTGGAGTATCAGATACCACCATTTTGCGAATCCTACATGACCACCTGGGTATGACAAAAGTCAGTGCAAGATGGGTACCGAGAATGCTCACGCCGCTTCAAAAACAGCAGCGCGTCGAAGCGTCAAAACATTTTTTGGAGTTGTGTGGCGACGAACCTGGACCGATTTTGGAGCGAATTGTTACCGGCGATGAAACATGGGTTCATCACTTTGAGCCTGAGTCCAAACAAGAGTCCATGCAATGGCATAAAAAGGGGACACCACCGCCAAAGAAATTCAAAGTGTCGGAGTCGGCTGGAAAGTTGATGGCTACTGTTTTTTGGGATTGTGAGGGGATAATACTGATTGATTATAAAGAAAAGGGCAGGACCATAACCGGAGAATACTACGCAACAATACTAGAAAAATTAAAGGATGCCATCAAAGAAAAACGTCGGGGAAAATTGACCAAGGGCGTGTTGCTCTTGCAAGACAACGCGCCGGTTCACAAGAGCAAAGTTGCAATGGCTGCTCTACACACGCATGGCTTCGAATCACTAGTCCACCCACCCTATAGTCCAGATCTGGCCCCAAGTGATTTTTATTTGTTCCCCAATTTAAAAAAAGACTTAAGGGGAAGGATATTTTCCGACGACAATGAGGTAAAGGAGGCAATTTTGGCTCATTTTGAGGGAAAAGATAAAAAATATTTTTACGATGGTTTAGAAAAATTAATTCATAGATCTAATAAATGTATTCAGCTTAAGGGTGATTATATTGAAAAGGAAAAATAAATTTACTGTTTCATTTTTACTAAAACCCTTTCATTCCACGAACTTTTGGACCTCCCCTCGTATAATACATAGAAACACCTAGACGCAGTACAAACATTTGTATGACAATTAGAAAAATCACACAAATGATTGTCCCGAGCGGGAATCGAACCCGCGACCTCTTTATCGGCAGTCCATTACATAAACCACTCGACCACGAGGATCAATTATTATAAGAATTGCTCTGCTACCTTCTCGGGGAAGCCTATATTAATACCTCCTGTTGTATTAATGCTCTTAGTTATTATGTAACCTGGCCAAAATATTTTGTTTCTTATTTTGTAAGGAACTTTTTTATTAATAAAAACTAGGCATTTTATGTAAAAGTCTGTTAATTTGGTTTTAGTTTCGGGAGTTTTTGGTTTAAATAAACAAAAATATTTATAAATAAAATTTTGAGTTTTTTTTTAATAAGACTGTGGTACTTGTGACAATAATCCCTTCCAAAGTGGGAAGAGTCCAGTGCCCAGCAGTGGAATGTTAAAGGGTTAGAGAGAGAGAGAGAGAGAGAGAGAGAGAAGAAGAATTATATCAACTTTTTTTCGCCTCGCCTTAACCGGGCTATGGTATGTGGCCTGAGCGTCACCGGCAAGGGGTGGCCTTGTTACGTGGGGCTCAACCCTGTGCGGGAAATATTAGATTACATTTATAATGATATCCTCCCCTCTCCAGCCCATTATCGCTCCACTAACACACCGCAAGGTTAATTCAATAAAACCCAATGAAATTTAAGTCTGAATAAATATATTGCAACACACACACACACAATTTCTGAAAAACAACGCGCAGACTAGAAACACCACAAATCTGAAACAAAACAACTTTATTGATACACACATATAACAGTGGGCAAAGTCTGCTATTACAATCATATTACAATGTTTGATATGTTTTATAACAATGTTTCATATTAAATGTTTATATTACATATTACAATGTTTCATATTAAATGTTTACATTATGGAATGGCGTCAGTCACTGACGCCATTCCATAATGGCACACTCGGAATGACCCCATTTTGGCACCATTGCCATAATGGGGTCATTCCGACAAAAAATTAATTGTAGACTACCAAATTTGGTAAAATTTCGCCATTATGGCACCATTCTCTGTCAGTCTATGATACAGACTACGTCATATGAAATGTCATATTATCATTATTATATGAAGTACGATTTAGCCAGGCTAACGTTACTTGTCCTCAATTTTAAACGACAAGCCACCATCTGTTATCTGTGTTTAGGTTTTCAATTCCTCGCGTACAAAGTTCTGGGCAAAAGTTAGTAAATGATAATAAAGATACTAACTTAGTCATGTTAAATAAAGTCATCGTTTTCGTATACGGTATCGTCTATCACAGTACCGGCAACGTTTGAATGAACCAGAGCGAGATCGACACCGCCATAGGTAACTGAAAAATAATTAAAATCACTGATTTTCGCGTCACTATACTTACAGTGTGTTCTTATTCTTATGCCATTGTTTGAAGTCCCGTTATTTGGGGTTTATTTTTAGTTTCCCTCACCCTAACCGAGCCCGGTGTGTGCCCTGAGCCTGACCATGACCCCGGCAAAGGGTGACCCCATTACGAAGGGCTCAGCGCAGTGGGAGAAGCCAATAGCCTCGTATATCTGTTGAAATAAAACTGTCCTAGTTATCAAATTGAGAGCTACACACCGTGGTCTCCCCGGTCGTCTGCCAGGCCTCCGTCTAGAGCGTCTCCTCCCACATCTCCGACGTGAGCGACATCCACCCTGACGCACTCTGTACCTTTTGTCACCGTAACGACAACGCTTGAAACGACCCGATCTGCTTCGACAGCGGCTGAATAGACATCAAATTATTTAAATTAACTTGATGTGCATCATCCATCCGTTTACTGTTGCAACAAACCCGTAAAGTCACAGCCAAGACGTAAGAAGGCTACAACAAAGCCATGACAAAAGCAATAGGCCTCAATAAAAGCGTAAAGCCACATCAGAAACATAAGGCCACACTAAAGGTATAGGGCTACAATAAAAGCGTAAGGTCACAAGCTGGTCGTAGGTTGGTCTAAGGTGTTTTCGACACAAAATCGTCAACTATAATAACATAAATATATGGCCAGAATTGTGTATTTGGTTTTCTGACGGTTTGAGTAGAGCTCATAATGTTTTCTTAATTCGAAAAATGTTATAAAAAATTCATACCAGCTAGGCAGCTGTTAATCTTATCGATAGATACTTACGTTCTGCACATTCTGAAAACAAAAATAAGATTTAAGTGAGCTAGTATTTGTTGTCCGTGTGGTGACGGATTAAAAATACAAGTGTCACCACCTCTTCTTCCCAGGGTGCTGTAAAAGCCAGCATAGGGACATTTTGCACAGATAATATCTGTGACAGACAGAAAATTGGAAACTAAATCCAGCGCCAAAACGCCTGGTCATCGCGGCACAGTAGACCATAATCCGTCCCCCAAAGTGAAGTAGGCTCGTGTCCAACAGTGGAACGTTAATGGGCTAGAGTATTCATAAGTTTATTTAGTAAAGCGTCTTCTTTTTTTTTTCGCCAATATGAGTCCCACTTCTCTAATGTTTGAAATTACTTAGATTTATGATTCAGTACTCAGCAGTGCCGGATTAGGCCAGGGGCCTGCAGCAAATTCTATGATGTGGCCTCTTGATTGTTTTATCATCGTTTTTTGAAATATTCTAGTTCTTTCTAGGCCTACTTTTACTTTTAGGTCTAAATAATCGGATACAGGGGCCCTTAAAGGCTCAGGGCCGTTGCACTTACTACTCGTGGTTTATTCACCTATGACTTCATCTTTGCGTGTATACACAAGTAGGTATAGTAAAAACTTATAGACAAACTTACTTCCGTTTTCGCCGACATCTGGCCATTGTGTCTGAAAAAATATCGTTTCGTTTAAATATATACGGCGCACGCAAACCACAAACTGCACTATTTTGGAACAACCTTAACGCAGCGGTTGATATCCCCGAGCGGTAACAATAGATTAATACGTTCAGTGCGGCTAACGCTTATGCGCGTTTTTCTGATCTTCACCAAGTGCGGGCCGACGCGTATACGCGTCCATACAAAAAAAATCTGTAGGCAAGCGGGGTGCGCCGCACCTGTGCGTTTATAGCGTGTATTCTGGGTGTCTATTGTTTCGAAGCGGTCGTAAAATGTGGAATTGTAAAGGAGACTACACACTAGTCAGGTTTCTGCTACGAATCTTGCAGGGAGGGGGGGGCGGCAGCGACGACAACAATAACCTAATTTAGTATAATAGATTATTGAAATAATTTTATTATGACTCGCTCTTTTAACTAAAGTAATAGGTAGTTTTAATCTATTTATAAATGGTGTCTATTACGAGGCGGGCGAAGTCGTAAATTAAAAAAAAATTAAGAATATAAGGGCTTTCGGGAGAAGGTACCTTTACTATTACTGTTTTATTAAGGTATAACTTACTATTTTAACAAAACCGAACGAAGATATATTATGGCGTAAACTTCACAAAATCTCTTACAAATAAACACTAGTGTGGAAGCACCTTTATCCATCCAAGACCTTTATATGACCCGTAATTGTTATATGACAGTCATAAAACTCGAAAGTTACCTAACGCACATAAGCGTCGGCCGCACTGCGGGAAGGTAAAAGACAACGCGCTATAGCGTCCAGCCGCACTACGCGAGTTTTCTATGAACGCATATAAGCGTTCTTAGCACTACACGAAAAATTTTTTGAACGCACATACGCGTTTTCAGCACTGGGCGAATGACTCTTTTAGTAGCATTGGCTATAAATTCGCAAATTATTCAGCATTGAACGCGTTAAATAAATATTTATGGACATTTTATACAACATCCTCTGATCCCAAGCTAAGCTTATTACTAGCGTAATGAGTACCACAATACGGAAATACTACAAAAACTATTTCTTTCGTAAATACGTAGGTATTTATAGTGCATAGTAAACACCCAGACGCAGTACAAACACTTGTATGACAATTATAAACTTAACACAAATGATTGTCCTGACCGGGACATTACCGACATGACAGTATATATTTTGTAAAAAAAGACAGCGTAACTCCGGTTGGTTTGATACTCTAAGTATAAATAGAAAAGGACACTTACTTTAGTATGTAGGTAGAAAATAAAAAATAGCACAGATTTCACATTTAGCACAAAAAATTGATTTTAACACGATCGTAAGAAATTCATTTCATAAAAGCCAAATAATATTAAAATAAATTAGAAATTTAGAAAAATCATTAAAAAGTATTTTTGACAAACATGTTCTATCAGAACATCTGTCAATCAAATAATTTTATAAAGAATTAATTCCATTTTTAAAATTTAGTTAAACTTTGTTTTAAAATTAAAAAAGGAATATCTTATAATTTTGAAAGAGTTTCTATATTTTGTCTACGGATTCGTAATCAAATTAACCATAGAGAAAAATGGGGGCGTGGCTTTGATAAGGGAATCCTATCAATGGGGCGTGGTTGTAGCTTGTGGTCGTAGTTATGCGGGCGTAGCACATACGTTCTGTTGATCGCCTCGCGTGCAAAATCTATTGTGGTAGTCTGTGTTACCAAATCGCGGGTTAATTGAAAATAAAAAACCATATAATATATATCACATTTATTGTTTAAAATTAATCTTATATCCTTTAGTTTCAGGGTCTTGTTCCATCTGGAAGTTCTCTGTGGACAACCCGAACGGTTTCAGTAGCATATTACCCAAATCTTTCAATTTGCCCATCATTTCTGTCTTTAATTTCTCATTTTTCTCCTCAATCATAGGAGGAAGTCTTATTACGGCATTTTGTGCATCTTTATGTGACGGATCTAATTCTAAAACCTTTTTAAAATCAGCTAATGATTCGTCTAATTTATCTGTTGATTCGTAGGATTGAGCTCTCCTGAAAAGTAAGATAAAAAATTTGAACAAACTTCTAAAATAAATTCGCATACGTCAGTGTCAACATGTCAGGAGTGTTAAATCAATGTCACCTTGGTGTTGACCATAGACTATAGTTTATTTTTTTGATGCACTTTAAGAATTCAATTATATTATTTGTCATGAATATGTCTCCTTTTCTTTTATTTTACGGATTGTTTGTTATTTTATACCTTATTATATTATCCTAAGTGTACGCATGTTATTTTTATTGTTGTTAGGTTAGTTGTTTATTTGAAATATGTTGTGCATTGTCATAAAATTATAAGTAATGCTGCTTTCTATAATTATGTCAAACTCTATATGTATGTAATAGGTATTAAGTTGGTGTGTTAGTATGTTAAGTATTCATATTATGTGTATATTGCTTAGTGTATAGTTGTTTGTGGAATCGGGTGACGTCCTCCAAATACGGCCCAACGGAAGACCAGCGCTGGTTTTTAACTAGCATTATGCTGAGTTGGGTTTTTTTTTTTTTTTTTTTTTTTTTTTTTTTTTTTTTTTTTTTTTTTTTTTTGTTCTCCGCTTTGCCCTACCGGGCCATGATGGTGCCTTGAGCTTTACCATGACCCGGTAAGGGATGGTCCCGTTAATCGGGGCCCGACCTGATGAGGGGAGCATTGGTCCCCCCTGTCGCGTTTGCTGCGGCGGGTCTCTGGATGCCAACCCGCCGCGCACGACCACCTCTTAGGGGAGGGCCGCCGGCTATTGCGCGCCGACGACCCCTACCCGGGGCCCTGCGGGGTGGCAAAGTTTCGCCAGCGCGTTCGCGCTCCCGCAGGGCCTCCCTCTTTGCCGCCATCACCTCCCCAGCGAAGGAGGCGACAGCGGCCCAACACTGTTCGCTCTCAGCCATAAGCGAAACGATGGCTGAGAGCGACAAGTCCTCACCCAGCACACCAACTAGTTCGGCGCGCTGGATGCTGAGTTGGGTCCGTATTTGTGACTGCTCACATTAATATTTTGTAATTATTTTTATTCACTTTTACTGTATGAGTAGTTACAAATAAAATTTTTCTTTCTTTCTTTCTTTCTTAAAAAAAAATATGCATAAGTATTAGTCAATTTTGAAAAACTTTAAATCAACACTAATAATTATAATAAAGCCAAAGAGCGTGTTTGTTTGAGCATGAGAGAGATTCCCGAGTAATAAAATTCTTTAAGTGTTGGATAGTAAGTACATACATCTATCGAGGCAGGCTAGATAATATCACGCTGCGACTAATAGGAGCAAAACATTTGTGAAAATTGTTGCAAAATCGGCAAAAATTTCCTAAACTCCACGCGTACTAAGTCGCGGCCACAGCTAGTTTTTAAGATGAGACTACAATCCCAATTTAGGCATTTGCTTTAAGTACTGCTATCCCAATTCCCGAGCGACGAGCTAAAAGGGAAGAAAAAGAAGACGTTTCGTTCTTCGTATTTTCATCGTGAAAATTCAAAATCAAAAACCATTTATTCAAGCAGGCATATTCTCTTTTTGCCAAAAAAAATAAGCTCCTATGATATGTCCAAAAATTTTTTTCCCTACCACCGGTTCAGGACTTTCAATCCGCTGAGAAGAACCGGCGTAAGAAACTCAGCAGATATCGTTATCTTTTGTCATATTAATCTTTTTTTTTAAATAATCATTACAATAGTAATTCTTATAATATAAATAAATTACAATTATAATAATATGTGTTGCTCTGGAACAACTTACTCTCAAGCTTTATTGTCATTAACATAGTCTGAAATTTTATAATACGCCTTTTTACATAGTTTTATTTTACAAATTTTTTAAACTTAGATTTATTAAATTCTTTCACATCATTAGGGAGTTTATTATAAAAACGTATACCATGCCCCATGAAAGAGTTACTTATTTTGTGGAGACGAGTAACATGCATTACAAGATTGTGCTTATTTCTCGTGTTAACATTATGGTAGTCTCTTTTCTTTTTAAAGTGCTCAATATTATTATGAATGTACAATAAATTTTCATATATACAGGCTGTGGCGTAAATGGTGGTCCAACGCTAAGGTGGTTATAGTTCAAGTATTCACCTATCATAAAAAAAAAAATTTACCATTTTTAGCCATTGGTTTCGGAAATATGTTTTTTTTTAATTTTTTGTAAAAAATCGATAAATATTTTATAACTTCGACAAATGACATTATTTTTTTAGTGTGTTTTTTGTGTTGTACGGGCGAGTACTAGCACTAGCACATGCATTTTCGAATTTTCATGTAAACCCCAAAAATAAACCAATAATAAAAAAAACTGAAAATTAATTTCTCGTTTTTAACAAATCATGCATTATAGATGTGAGTAGTGTTAAAAAAATGTACTACACGGCCAGTGCCCAAAAAAAAATTTATAAATAAAAAAAAATGGTTAATTTTTTTTTATATGATAGGTACTATAACCACCTTAGCGTTGGACCACCATTTACGCCACACCCTGTATATTGTGAAGCGTCTGTCAAGATATTTATGTCCTTGAATTTCTCCCTTAGGGAATCCCGAGGGCCTAGGTTATACAGGGTGTCCCAGAACTCAACGTCAAGCCGAAACGGGGTGACAGGATAGATCATAACCATCACGAGAAAAATCAGAAAAAAAATCTATCCCATGCAGTTTGAAAATTATGGGCATTTTAAGAAAAACCTAGAAATTTGGTCTAACTGTACCATTTTTCGGTTATTGTGGTTAATTTTTATTATTTTTGGTCATTTAAACTTTGGAACCGTAACCCTAAATAACATCTCGAGAATCACAGTCTAAAATAATGACACAATTACCCCAAGTTTCCTAGAATTTAGACTATTTGTTAAACTATGAATTTAAAATTTTCAAACTTTGTCGACTTTGAAACACCCTCCTTTAAAAAAAATGTACTAGAGTGCCTTGGCAAGTGCCATTAAGAGTTGGCGCATTTAATCAGGATTGTAAAATGGTACAATACTTGTAAGTTTCGTACTAAAAAAAACGAGTAAAAAATAAAAACCTCAAGTAACCCGATTTTTGCTAACCCATTTTACTCAGGAAAAATGTTTTTTATTCGCACAAGCCCTTGGTAGGTTCTTTATTTTACGGCAAAATGATGAGAGAGATGGATAGTGGACATGTTTGCCATGAGCGAGCGAGACAGATAGTGACGCCACGCAGTGAGACGGAGATGCATCGTTTAAACGAGTGCGAATGAAACAGATACAGACGCCATACCAAGCAAATAGCTACGCTGCCAGTCTGACACCAGTTAGTACATTTCGCTCATTCGTCTACTGCGCACCTTTCCGTATTCGCTTGTGTTAATTTAGTACTGACAACTTTGGCTTTTCTTTTTGGACTTGGATTTTTGTGAATTGGACTTGTTGATTACATACCGGCAACTTTGGCTTCTCTCTTTTGGAATTGGACTTTTGTGTTGACATCCTTCTCATCACTATGCCTACGCGCTACACTTCACAAGAATATGCGAACATGCATCTCATTTATGGGGAATGCAGATGCAACGCAAGTGCCGCCGCTAGACTTTATCGTGAAAGATATCCAAATTTAGAGCGCTATCCGGATCACCGCGTGTTTGATAATGTGCACCATTCACTCACAGAGGACGGCCATTTCCCGAATCAAATACGGGCTGGAGGTAGACCTCGCTTTCCTTACGAAGAAGAAGTGTTGGAAGAGGTCGCAGATGACCCAAGTATTTCCGTTCGTGGAATTGAAGAAAGAACGGGAATACCCAAAAGCACAGCACATCGTATTTTACAAAGAGCTGAAATGCATCCATTTCACGTACAACGAGTTCAAAGTCTTCTCCCTCGAGATTATCCTGAAAGGATTTCATTTTGTAGAACAATGCTACAGAGGCATAATGAAAATCCCCAATTCATCCAAAAAATTCTCTGGTCAGATGAATCTACATTTAAAAAAGATGGCTACATAAACTTACACAATTTTCATGAGTGGCATGTGGAGAATCCACATTTAATGCGAGAAGACCGATCCCAATATCGCTTTAAAGTTAACCTGTGGACAGGAATTTTAAACGGCAAAATAGTTGGGCCTTTTGAGCTGCCTGAGAATTTGAATGGCACGAATTACCTAAATTTTTTACGAGAAAATTTACCAAGTTTGTTAGAGGACGTACCACTAACAGATCGTTGCCACATGTGGTATCAACAAGATGGCTGCCCAGCGCATTACGCAGTGCAAGTAAGAGATTTCCTTGACCAAGAATATCCGGGAAGGTGGATTGGACGTTCAGGCACTATCTCGTGGCCAGCCCGTTCCCCAGATTTAAATCCCCTGGATTTTTTTTATTGGGGCGTTCTCAAAGAAAAAGTTTATTCTAAGCCCATTGAGAGCGTAGCCGAGCTGCGTGAACGAATTTCTCAAGCTGCTGAGGACATCAACTCTCGAGGATATGCCCGGCTAATAAGTAGATCTTTTTTAAGAAGATGTAGGGCGTGTGTTGAAGCTGATGGTAAACAATTTGAACATTTGTTTTAATAAAAAATGTTATTTTCAAATCTGACTTTTATTCCAATAAACCTAAACAAAACAAGGTCAACATTTTTCATTATTTTATTAGTATTTTGTTGCTTTGGTAAAAGTGGCGTCACTATCTGTCTCGCTCGCTCATGGCAAACATGTCCACTATCCATATCTCTCATCATTTTACCGTAAAATAAAGAACCTACCAAGGGCTTGTGCGAATAAAAAACATTTTAACTGAGTAAAATGGGTTAGCAAAAATCGGGTTACTTGAGGTTTTTATTTTTTACTCGTTTTTTTTAGTACGAAACTTACAAGTATTGTACCATTTTACAATCCTGATTAAATGCGCCAACTCTTAATGGCACTTGCCAAGGCACTCTAGTACATTTTTTTTAAAGGAGGGTGTTTCAAAGTCGACAAAGTTTGAAAATTTTAAATTCATAGTTTAACAAATAGTCTAAATTCTAGGAAACTTGGGGTAATTGTGTCATTATTTTAGACTGTGATTCTCGAGATGTTATTTAGGGTTACGGTTCCAAAGTTTAAATGACCAAAAATAATAAAAATTAACCACAATAACCGAAAAATGGTACAGTTAGACCAAATTTCTAGGTTTTTCTTAAAATGCCCATAATTTCCAAACTGCATGGGATAGATTTTTTTTCTGATTTTTCTCGTGATGGTTATGATCTATCCTGTCACCCCGTTTCGGCTTGACGTTGAGTTCTGGGACACCCTGTATATAGCTCTAACAGCGCGTTTCTGGAGCACAAATATCCGATTAACGTCCGCACAGCTTCCCCAAAGAAGAATTCCATAACACATTACATTATGAAAATAACTAAAGTAAACTATTCTAGCCGTATCTACATCTGTAAGTTGTCTAATTGTTTTTACCGCATATGCCGCAGAGCTAAGCTTTCCGGACATTCTTTCAATTTTTTATAATTAATTAAAGCTAATTAAGTCTAAATTAATCAAAATAATATTTTACCTGAGATAAGCCTTCATATATTTATCATCCAATTCTATAGCTTTGGTACAATCTTTAGCCGCCTGTGCATATTTCTCCAGTTTCATTTTAGCAGCACTTCTGTTGCAATACAATATTGATCTTAATTGAGTGAATTGGAGTGGACATGTTCTTAATCCTGTGAAAAAATTTGTATGTTCGTAAGAAAGTGACAGGAGCTGGCAAGCAGTAGCTGACTAATGTGAAGCTGTTTGTTAAGCTGCTGTACTATTGAAGGAGACGGCGGATAGGGAACGTGAGGCAAATACATTTACAAAGTCCCTTCGGCGAGACAGACCCGGTAAGAAGAGGCGCGGATACGCCCAACTCGTACCCTAGACAGTGGCTATGATAGGCCTGCGCGGGATCGCTGGAGATAGATCGGAATGAAGATCCTCTGGTGCCTTATAATAACCGAGAAGTAGGACATCGTAGTCGGTTTTTAATGGATATTCCGATGTCTACGGCATGCGCGAATCTCTACTCTTGATCAATTATGGTGGAAAGGATGCATAAAACGTATTTTCTGACTGCGCTTTTGTGTTTATCCACGCTCACTTTTTATACAATGCTACGAATGCTATTTTCAATAAAAAAATCAGCATGGGCAGTGGCACAAGGCACCTTCATTTTGGGAAGAAAGGAAATTAGTGAAGGACTTGTAGGAATGATAATCGTTGGGGAAATAAGATTCTAGAGTGGCGACCACATACAAAGTACGGAGCTACAATATTGTCAAGGTCGTGAGGAGCCAATGGCTGCAAGTGCAGGACCGGGGACGGCCTATGTCCAACAGTGGATGGAGAGACACTGTTGGATGGAAGAGTGAAATAAATAAAAAACCTTACCTTCAGTGTATTTCTCAATACTTCTATCATAATCTCCTAATTTAAAACAATCATTGCCAACTTTCTTTAACTCTTCAGCTATAATCCTCCGTTCTTCTTTCTGATCATCAGTTAGGTCTACCTCGGCATCTTTGAGAGATACTTCATCTATATCTGTGTCACTTTCATCTTTTGTGTCTTCCTCGTGTTTGTCTGAATCTTTGTCTAAATCATCATCATCTAAGGAATGTGGATTTGCAAAATCTGAAAAGTGTATTTCTTTTTACACGCTTTATATTAGCTTCACTTGTATGTTTGTTTGTATGTTTGTTTGTATGTTTGTAACCGACTCCTTTGGACGCTATTTTGACCCACTTTAAACGGTCAGATTTTATTCAAATTTTGCACAGCTGTCAAAGACCGATGACAATGCAATAATTCAATTAAATAAAGCGTGTTTTTTAGTTCTTTTAAACTATTTTTTTTTTGTATTTTACTAGGCAATCTGCTTTTAGGCTATTAAGCATTTGATTTGTCAGTATATAAATATAAATATCGGTTATGGGCAGCTTGTGTTCATTGACACATCTGCATCTATGATTTAGGACTGCAAGACTTCCTAGGGGTGCTGTAAAAGCCTGCTAAAAGATATTGTAGGAACATCCGAGACACAAGCCTTGTAATTAAACCCTATGCCAACACGCCTGGTCAGTTTGGTATAGTATATCAAATAACCTCCCAAAGTGATGAAGACACATGCCCAACAGTGGGACGTTACAGAGCTGGAGAGAATAAGAAATGGCCATCTTACTACATAGACATATACAGATTTATATGTATAGAAATCTATTATTGAGTTTGTTTTGTGTCTATTTTCTGGTACCCACCGTATAAGTAAATAAGCCTAATATGAGACCAGAGGATGATGAGGGAAATATTAAAATTTTTATGCAACATTGTAACTGAATTGCATCATTGTTCATATCAGCAAGTTTCTCTACACTATTAGGAATATGGGCATGATAATTGAATAAAAGTAAAATACAATTTCACCTCCTCTCTAATAAAAGCTTGACTAAAAACATTAGAATAGCAGGCTATACATACAAACCTGACGCTTGCAACCAACGTCTGTCTGCAATCTTCAATATATTGCTGATTTACTAACAAGCAAACAAAATACATAATAATGTCTCTCTACTCTACTATGCCGTGCATACCAGGCATGTAGGCATAGAGTTTATTTTCGAATTTTATGTCTCTTAAAGAGAATGTTATCTGTTGACAATATCTTTTAGCTGGCTTTTACATCACCCTGGGAAAGAAAAGGGGTGGGGAAACTTGTATTCTAAAGACGTCACCACACGGACAAGGGACTTTGGGACCTAATTAGCACACAATAATGTTTATTTACTGATAGACAACGCCCTGTCGAATTTTCTGATAAAACAGTACATACCATTAACTGGCGGTGCGTCCCCACCGGATTTAGCCTCTTCAGAACTTAAACTAGGATTTATAATGCAATCTTCATCGACTACTTCAGTAATTAACGAGGATTTCAGGTCTTTAGTTAGTTCGTTTATTAAATCTTCATTTGACACCCGGTCCACACTGTTCTCATTTTCAGACATGATTGGTAATATTTTAAACGAAGTAAATTACGACTTTTTATTAGAAAAAATGGTGAAAAAGATTGATTTCAGTTAAGTTTGCACACAAAAAGATTTAGAACAATTACATACTCACGACCACGACATTACTCTGCATTCTGCAATTTTAGCTTCGACAATTTTTGACATAAATCTTATAGGGTTGCCAAGTACTAACTAATTAAATTCGCTTGATTTTGCCTCTTGAATCTTAGCATAATTTTACTTGTCCTATAGACATATGTGTCAAAGTAGCTTAACTTCATTTCAAGTCATCAGTAAATATTGTACCTATTTTCATCGAGCAGTAATTAAACCTTTCTTTTTTTGGTCGCTATTTAGTTTCTCAAGATTTTCAAGATTTTCCCAAGATTGGCGACAATTTGTTTTGTCTGGTATTCTCACAGTATAGATTAATAGGACACTAGGTATAGTTCTGAGAAACTAAACGTTTCAAAGTGTCAATACAGTTTCACTGCCAACGTCAGTGGTTACTACGTTACTTTCCACGTAGAATTTAAAATATAACTGCTTAGAGTTTAGTTGTTACTTGTAACAAATAGTTTTGTTTAACCTATAATAGGAAGCAAATTGTTAGTTTATATGAACTTTATCTATAATAAACATTTCCATTACAAGTAAAATACAAATTATAATATATCCAAATTTTTTAACAAATGGAACGTATTTCATTCAATGACTTGTAACCTCTAAAGTTTATGGGCGATTTATTCAAGAAATTAATTCGAAATCTTGAAAGATTTATGTTAATAAATATCGTTAAAGTTTGCTCCCATTTTATTACATTATTTAATAAAACGTAGAGCGTTTAGTTTTGATATTATTGTACTTTTTAAAGTGTTATACAAAAGTAGTCCGAAAATGTTACGAAATTTCTTCAGAAACTTAACACTGAGAAATTTGCGAACTGTGATAAGCAGCAGTAGCATATCTTCTAGTTTGAGCAACCAAAGGTGTATAGCGCCATTGTCGACTACAGAATTAGCATTAAAAGAAGAAAAGTAAGTAAACAAGATGTATTATTTTTAAACTAAAAACAACAGTTTTATTTATTACGTCCAACTTTGATTTATATAAATTAATATAATTTTGTGAAATTTTATTTATATTCGGCAAGAAATTAATATATTTTTTAAAGTTCTAGTTAATTATTATTATATTATCTAGTTATTTTTATTTTTTATCATTATTATCAATATAATAAAAATTGTAAACATATTGTAATATACTTTTTGAATAAATAATTACTAGTTGGACTCGCACACGGGTTCTTTATCATCATAATTATAATATCATGCCATCAAAGTCATATCATCCAAGTGTATTATCCAAGTGTATTATCAAGTTAAACTGAAAACATTTGTTGTATGGGAGCACACTTAGGTATTTTGTTTAATTATTAGGACAAGGACGGACAGAATTACAATATTAGTCTTTTTCTCAACCCATTATTGTCCCAGTGTTGGGCACAGTCCTCCATTACCGCAGTTGTATATATCTGTTGTACTTATACCTATATATAGTTTATAGTGGTGGAAATAAAATAGATGATGTTGTCTGAGTATAATATATCTTAGCTGGCACTTAGAGCATCCTGATGTAGGAAATAAGGCATTATGATATGAGAAAGTGTGATAACCCTATAATCTCTGCCTACTCCCATGGGAAAAAGGTGTGATGTTATGATGGTGGTGAAAGAATAAGTTTTTAAAAGTATTTTCAGATTACAATAAATTTAAATTTCAATGCGTCATTGGGTAAAATAGTTTTTGTAACGGTTTTCTTTAACTGAATTTCATTTATATTTTGAATATTAAGGGGAATATATTTATCATTGCCTTTTGTCTTCAACTAGCTGCTGCCCACAACTTTAAATGCGTGGAATCATCTCATCAATGAAACTTTACAATAATGTAGCACAGATACATGCTACAGTTACATAAACCACTCCACCACGGGCTTCGTGGTGGAGTGGTTCATGTAACGGACTGTCGATCAAAAGGTCACGGGTTCGATTCCCGCTTGGGACAATCATTTGTGTAATATTTATTTATAAATGTCATACAAATGTTTGTACTGCGTCTGGGTGTTTACTATGTATTAAATGTATGTATTTACAAAAGAAAAATAATATATGTAATATATCCATATTCTGGTACCTATAACACAAGCATATAAGTTTAGCTTGGGACCAGAGGACGTTGTGTGAAATGTCCATGAATATTTATTTATTACTAGCTGACCCGGCAAACGTTGTTTTGCCATACAAATGTTAGTTGTTTGCAAAATAGATGTTATCCAATTTTTAGACCTACTGTTGCTGTGCATGTAAAATTTCATAAAAATCGGTCAAGCCGTTTCGGAGGAGTACCGTAACTAACATTGTGACACGTGAATTTTATATATTAGATATTATTACACAGGCTACTTTTTATCCCAAAAGAATGCAAGGCAGGGGCGTAACTACCGCCGTATCAATTATATGGGGCCCCCTTTTTTCTTTTGTGAGATATCTTTACCCTTCATAAGCGACCCCAAATAGGTTTTTATATGGGGCCCCATCAAGACAAGCTATGCCTCTGCGTGGGATGATCGAAACAGAAACTGTACTAAGATAGCTTCCATTCCAGACTAACATAAAGGCCACATGATGGCATAGAGACAGAAGTGGTGTCCTAAAAACGCCCGGTACTGCCTGACTTACCGCGAGTAACACCATGTGGCTCAGCTAGTATACTTATAAATAAACAATCAATATAATACTATTATCTGGTCTAGATAACCTTGTGTTGTTATAAAACAAAAACAAGATAAAATTATCTGTCATAGTTTGATTGTATAATTATCTATACTTCTATACTAATACATATTATAAAGCTGAAGAATTTGTTTGTTTGAACATGCTCATCTTAGGCACTACTGGTTCGAATTGGAAAATTCTTTTTGTGTTGAATAGTTCATTTATCGAGGAAGGCTTCAGGCTATATAACATCAATATGGCTGCGTCCAATAAGAACGAGGATTAGTGAAAAATGATGTAATGAAGTAAAAATTTTCTCACTTCCACGCGTACGAAGTCACGGGCAACAGCTAGTGATATAATAGAATAAACAGTGCCTGTATACAGGGATTTACCAGATAGTGAGTATGCGTTCAATCTTAAAGACACGTAATTTTAGTCTGGCTAAACCGTACTTCATGGTCTAATAGGATGAAAAAGTGCTGTAACGTTTTTGACAAATGGGTAACAGTTTTGACACACAGGTAACGTTTTTGTCACATGGGTAACGTTTTTGACACATAGGTAGCATTTTTGACACACGGGTAACGTTTTTGACACGTACGACTCCCCTAAAGTTCTTTAAACTTTTTCTTTATTTCTTTTCAGAGTAAAAGTAACATTTGTATTATATGATGGTAAACGCATTGAGACGGATGCTAAGATCGGTGATACCTTACTGGACGTGGTTGTCAACAATGACCTGAATATTGAAGGTTATGGCGCATGTGAAGGTACTTTGACTTGTTCTACATGTCATGTGGTACTGAAACAAGAAGATTATGATAGGTAATATTATAAAAAGTGGTTCCGTAGCGTTATTATGTTAATATATTTGTTATACCGACCCCAATAACGGGGTAAGAGCAGGAGAATGATAATGATGAGCATTTATAGTTATAGCTCTTCACTTTACTGCTTCAGATATAACGGGACCCCAGATAATGGCATAAGCGGAGGATAATGATGATTTTTAGTACATACTGTTATAGCACCAAGTGACATACATAAACTGTCTTTTCAGCTCTTTAACTATCACTGTTTCACATACAGACGGATGGGTGAACATCGAAATGTCGTCATGTCAAAGAGTTATAAGGTTCCGTTTTGTTGTTTGGTACGGAACCTTAACAATGAAACTAAACAGAGCAGTTCCCTAACTTTGAAAACCCTGACCACCAGAAAGATGATTTCACATGCCTCGTGGTCTACTGGTTGATGTACTGTTGATGTACTGTTGATGTTAATGAACTGTCGTTAACAAGGTCGCGAGTTCGATTCACACAAAGTACAAGTATTTGTGTGATATATTTGATACACTAATATTGTGTCTGAATGTTTTCTAAGTAATGTAATTTTAAAAACAAATTAAAAATCTCTGGTATATCCGTATTCTCGTACCCATTACACAAGCAAATAAGCCTAGCTTGAGACCAGACAATTTTGTGTAACACATGTGAGTGATATGGGTAACTTCTATGACATATAGACATATAGGTAACGTTTTTGACACATAGGTAACGTTTATGACACATAGGTTACATTTTTGTCACATAGGTTACATTTTGACACATAGGTAACGTTTTTGACAGACGGGTATTATTACAGGTTACCTGAAGAGCCGTGCGACGAAGAACGTGATATGTTAGACTTAGCTTATGGACTAACGGACACTTCGCGTCTTGGCTGTCAGATAACCCTCACCAAAGAACTGGATGGACTGGAAATCCAGGTCCCGGAGACCATAAATGATGCTAGAAGTTGATGTATGATGAGTATAGCCTAAGGTTTTTGTGTTTTAGGAACACAGATCATCCATAATAGATATAATTATAATATTGTTATAATAGAATCATTTAAATAAATTATATTTTTTGCAAATATTTATTTATATTATAAATGACCCCAAAATGTCACAAAATAATTAGAAAATGTTTTTATTGATAGAAAAATAAGGTTAAGTTTACCCTTCGAGCATTAATCCTACAGGAGTTGAAAATCACCTGGCGCACCTTAATAATCGGGGACCGTCTTTTAATAAAAAGACGGTCCCCGATTATTAAGGTGCGCCAGGTGATTTTGGTCCCGGAATGCGTAGCGTACAATAAAGTTGTTTTTGATATGTTATATAGTTTAGTAGTAGTGCGTTTCCTCGGCACCCTGACGACATGATTGACGATCCTCGTGGTTGAGTGGTTCATGTAACGAACTGCCGATCAAGAGGTCGCGGGTTCGATTCCCGCTCGGTACAGTCATTTGTGTGATTTTTCTAATTGTCATACAAATGTTTGTACTGCGTCTGGGTGTTTCTATGTATTATAAGTATGTATTTACAAAAGAAAAGTAGTTTATGTATTCTATCCGTATTCTGGTACCCATAACACAAGCATATAAGCTTAGCTTGGGACCAGAGGACGTTGTGTGAAATGTTCATGAATATTTATTTATTTATGATAGCATATTTGGCAGCATAGTGGGAAAATGGGGTTAAAATATCATTTATTTTGTTTTAGTGTATGGATGAACCTTATGATATATGGAACCCAGTGACATTATTATTGTTTTAGTAGACAAATAAAATTAGTATTATTCTGTGGTATTGAAGCGAATCTTTTATATAAATTTCTATTTAATTAAACAAATTTAATTACTATTGGTAGCAGCGTGATGTTATATAGACTTCCATCATTAATGTACCTACTATCCAACGCAAAAATAATTTTTCGAATCGGACCAGTGGTTCCTGAGATTAGCGCGTTCAAACAACCAAACTCTTCCGCTCTTTATTATTGGTATAGATAACAATAAGTTTATTTTCTCTTCCACAAAGGAGACTTAAATTTTGTTACATCTTGTCTTATATGGTCAATGGGGATTTACACTAGGGGCAGTCGGGGCTAGGAACCAACCCCCTTCCGCCTTCCTCTGACTAGGCACATTGTCAAAACTGCATGAAAATGGCAAATTTTTATGGCCCGGGGCGCAAATTTTCCAAATACACCCCTGGGCATATATTATAGGGCGGCATTTTCTTCAGTGCCTTCAGGGCGGCACAAATTGATATCCGGCCCTGTATATGGTAATATTATTATCGTAAACCTTTGTGGGAGACCGGTATCTGCACTAGGGTGTTAACCTGTCACACAGATATCCAGGTTGTTTACCAGATAGTTTCCGTCAAGTCGTTGCCTTTGTGTTGTTCCATTATAGTGACGGATTAAGAATACAAATGTGACGACCCCATTTCTTCCCCAGGGTGCCGTAAAAGCTAATCTACAGCCCGAGGGCAAGACATGGGGAGGTGACGCTTGTATTCTTTTGGTCCGTCATCTCACGAACAAATAAATAAATGTGTAAAATCTTCGCTTCTTTACAATATTTTTTTGTTATGGCATTTTTTTTATTATATTTTAACGAGTTTATTCATTTTATTATATTATTTTAATTGACAAGTTTGTTTTATTTTTGCCATAATTATTTTAGGCTAATTGCCCGAATGTTAAAAAGCGTTATGTTTTAGTACGCAACATTTTTCACTGCTGCTTCGCTTCTATTGGTGGCAGGGTGATGTTATACAACGTGTTGCAGAAAGGTGTAAATAGTCATAATTTAAAGTTGCATAGGCCTTAAATATTATAAATATGACAGTTACACATAGAAAAATACAGTTTGTAAGTTTTTTTATTGTTTATTGCCTACTATTAAATAACTACCAGAAACGCATCGATTATGAGATGTTTACGGTTTATTGAATGCGATTGAACCTTACGATAAAAGATGACCTCATAGTAGTGTTGTATTTAAAGAATATCGATTAATTTAACACATAAAAGTCATAATATAACAAGTATTTGTAATTTCATCCATGCCTAGTGCCTAGTCACCGGCCATGTGTAACGGTGGTCAAATATGACCGCCCTAGTCAGGAAATAATGTGTGATAAGCGTAGCTAGGGAGGTGATTTTACGGCCACAAACTGGTTTGAAATGTCGAAAATTTTGACAAAAAAACTAGATATCACACTATAAAGGTAAAACAGGGCTCTATTATTAAAACTTCGCTATCCGTCTATCAGCAGGCTGTACGTCATAGCTCGAAGGGTCAGCGCGCTAAAATGGCACTGGACGGGCCACATCGCTTGATGATCAGACGGCCGTGGTCGTCAAGTGACGACCACGTACCGACGCTGAGTGGAGCGGCCCTCAACAAGGTGGACTGACGACATCATCAAACATCCTGGGAGCCGTTGGATGCAGATAGCACAGGACCACGCGTTGTGGCGTTCTATGAAGGAGGCCTATGTGAAGCAGTTGACGGAAGGAGGCTGATGGATGGATGGTAAATAAATAAACTTACCCCATATAGTATTGTAGCATATTTTTTCAATATTACAATTAACAGATACAAATAATAAGAATACAATACAGAATAAATTTGTAGCTCTCATCTTGTCTAATTTATTTTAAATCGATTCTAATGTGTAATGAAAGTGGTCGTTAGAGAAATTCTAATCAACTTTTATACCACATATCTGCATAATTGGCATGTGTATATAATTTTATTATTTCATTCAGTGTCTGTTTGTTTATAACATGAATATACTGATTTTTTATTCGATTTTTAGAATTCTTTGTCAGTGGAGTCACGTAGGGCTTGTGTCTATTACGGGCCAGGGTTGCCATGCTGTCAAAAACGGTTTCTGTAGCTCCATATTAAGTAGACAGAAGAAGGAAAATATCTGCGTACCAAAAGGTAAAACTGCTATTACTGAGACTGCTGTTTGTTTGTGTGTCATCGGGCTGTACCTCTAGATCTAGAGAGCTGAACTTTTTACAGATTATGTATAATTATCAGTGGATGCTGCAACACCAAATAGTAACCATGATCGTTAACTTGCTCTAATTCATTTATTTGGGGTCGGAAATGACAAATGTCACGACCGCTTTTCCAACCCAGGGTGCTGTAAAAGCAAGCTCAGGGTTATTGTACCTACTAACACAGATAACATCCTCGTGAGGGACGCCAAACTTGAAAATAAATACTGTACTAACACGCCTGTTCAGCGCGGCATTGTAGACCATAATCTCTCCCAAAGTGAAGAAGGTCTGTGGCCAACAGTGGGATCTTAATGGGCTACACAGAGAGAGAGAAACTGCCTTACAGAGTTAGTGTATAATAAAGGTTTTAACTTAATTTCTGTGCACAATTTTATACTCAATTATTTAGCAATAATTAAAGCGTCCTAACTAATTACATATTACATGGACATTATTTATAATTATTTTGTAAATAACTAGCTTTTGTCCGCAACTTTGGTCGCGTCAAATTTAAAAAATAAACCCTTTAGAAATATTTAAAAAAACACCCTCTTGAACCACTCTATCTATTAAAAAATACCGCATCAAAATCCGTTACGTAGTTTTAAAGATATAAGCTCACATCGAGACATACATACATAAATAATGACTTTGTTTTATTTAAGTAAAGATTGTTATATAAATAAATATTTATGCAAATTTCACACAAGGTCCTCTAGTCTCAAGCTAAGCTTATATGGTTGTGTTATTTACAAAAGAAAAGTAGTATATTTAGTCTATCCGTATTCTGGTATCAATGACACAAGCATATAAGCTTAGATAGGGACCAGAGGAAGTTGTGTGAAGTGTCCATATATATTTATTTGTTTACTAAATGAGTCATTGTTAAATTACACATTTAAAACAGTAAAGGGCTTAATACGAGTAAGTAGTGTATAATAGAAGATGGAAGATAAGCCAACGAACTCCTTAAATAGATGGCGTACACAGACAATACATAATTAAGTTTTAAGTCATCGGTACCAATTCTACGCACATCAATTATACATAACTAAAAAACTGAAAACAATTATGGCGTATTTTGATTTTTTGGCTATTTTATTGTGCTCATTGATATTAATAAAAATCTTTAGGCTATAATTAATAAACAGTGCTTTTTTCCTTCGGTAAAACCTGCTTTAAACTTCTTATGGCCCAGTCATTTCACGTTTATGAAGTCGCGGGAAAGATCTAGCTTATAACAAATTCATTCCTTATACAGGGCGTGACGTAAATGGTGGTCCAACGCTAAGGTGGTTATACTTCAAGTATTCACCTATCATATAAAAAAAAATTAACCATTTTTAGCCATTTTTTTTTTCACTATTCACATCTATAATGCATGATTTGTTAAAAACGAGAAATTAATTTTCAGTTTTTTTTATTTATTGGTTTATTTTTGGGGTTTACATGAAAAAAACGAAAATGCATGTGCTAGTGCTAGTACTCGCCCGTACAACAAAAAACACACTCAAAAAATAATGTCATTTGTCGAAGTTACATTCTCATTTATAAAATATTTATCGATTTTTTACAAAAATATAAAAAAAATCATATTTCCGAAACCAATGGCTAAAAATGGTTAGTATTTTTTTTATATGATAGGTGAATACTTGAACTATAACCACCTTAGCGTTGGACCACCATTTACGCCACACCCTGTATACGAGAAGTGACTCCCCTAACTCAGATTTAGTTATTTATCCTCCTAGGATAAATAAATAACTAAATATGCAACAGGCAGGTGAATACTTGAACTATAACCACCTTACCGTTGGACCACCATTTACGCCACATCCTGTATACGAGAAGTGACTCCCCTAACTCAGATTTAGTTATTTATCCTCCTAGGATAAATAAATAACTAAATATGCAACAGGCATGACGCCGTCGTGCCTGTTGCATATTAAATTTGTGTTGATTACGTCATGTGACGCCATGTTTACACCATTCACCAGTCACCCGGCCCACATAAATATTTATGTGTGCGTGAAATACGTTTTTTGTGTGTCTCTGATACAGGCGACGTCATATGAAACGTTAGTCTATGATAAGTTTAAGTTACGTGTCTTTATGATTAAACGCGTACCAACACTACCAACTATCTGGTAAATCTGTAATCAATTTGTAAGATGGCGCCTCTCTCCAGCCCGTTAACATCCCACTGTTGGGCACGAGCCTCCTTCACTTTTGGAGGCATTATGATCTAATATGCCGCGCTGACCAGGCGTTAGCACAGGCATCACAGGGTTTATTTTCGAGATTTCCGTATCTCACAGACACAGCTTACAGAGTATCTACATATTTGTTAACTGTGTATAATATCTCTTAGCGGGCCTTTACCGCATCCTGGGAAAGAAATAGTGGTGACATTTGTATTCTTAATAGGACACGGATAAATATAATAATCTTTGCTTCCTTTAAAAAAGTTGTTATTTTTCTATGTGTCTTTAAATAATTCTTCCAAACTAGGCAATGAATTTCGATGCTGTTTTCTTACATAGATAGTGGTTCAAGAGGAAAGCTTTTTTGTATTAAATAAGGTTTTTCTGTCCTGTGTGGTGATGGATTAAGTTAAGAACACAAGTGTCATCGCCCCATTTCTTTCCCAGGGTGCTGTAAGAGCCAGCTAAGGGACAGTAGAAGCAATTAACGTTAACTATGAGAGACGAAAAACCCGATACTAAACCCTGTGCCAACACGCCCAAAGTGGAGGAGGCCCGTGACCAACAGTGGGACGTAAATGGGCTCGAGAGGAGTAGAGAAAGGTTTTTCTTATTTACAAAATTTCGCGTGTACGAAATAGCAGGCAACTACTAGTATTTATATAAATACTATGAAACAGATCTATGTATAATATATTTGTATCATCTATCGATGCGCACGCATCTCCTGCGTAATCGGCACGTGTCATCTGCAAATAAATATTCTCTTTATTTTACCTCAACGCACCAAAAATACTAGGCAACTGATAACGTACATAATATGTGGCTTACGTTTGAAATAATTTAAATTACATTAATAGGTTTTTACTATATGAATCATAAGTTCATACGACTATCGTTCCTGGTCCAAGATAAACAAAAGCCATTTACATATTTGAATTAAAATAGTGTGCAAAGTTTTAGCGAGTAGTGCGGACGTTCTCGCCATTTCTGTACTAATATCATACTAATTGTTTATGCAGAAACAAAATTATTGACTTGTATTTACAGATATCAACTTATTTAAAACCCACAAAAAGTGATTTAAATTCAAAAGTGATTTAAATCAAAATGTGACGTTATAATGCAGAAAATTTTATTTTTAGTGCAGTTTAGTGCGAAACAGAATTTATAGTTTTGTCTACTTATTTACCAAAAAAATATGTGAAAATAATTCCTAAATAATGGATCGAAAGGTAAAATGAAGTGTCGATGTTGTTTTTATCTATTTTTGTATTATTTCGTTTTGGCCTTGAAAAAAAAAGTAAGGTTAGATTCTAAAAGCTGCTTTTGTTTTCTGGAATAAAAATGAAGAAAAATGAACTTTTTATAATTGCGAAAGTTGGTGTGTTTGTGTCTGTATGTTTGTTACTTCTTCTCGTTTAAATATTCCTAAGTATACTACCTATAGGTATCAAATAATAAATAAATAAATAAATATTCATGGACATTTCACACAACGTACTCTGGTCTCAAGCTAAGCTTATATGCTTGTGTTATGGGTACCAGAATACGGATATAATACATAAACTACTTTTCTTTTGTAAATACATACTTATAATACATAGTAAACACCCAGACGCAGTACAAACATTTGTAGGTATGACAATTAAAAACATCACACAAATGATTGTCCTGACCGGGAATCGAACCCGAGACCTCATGATCGGTAGTCCGTTATATGAACCACTACACCACGAGGCCCATCAAAAATAATGCTAGTTTTCCAATTGCAGAGCATAATGCGACTCAGTGCCGCACAATGCTGAACTATGCTGACGCTTGATTGGAACATGAATTAGTTTTCAAATGCACCAGCAGAGTGCGCTAAGTTCAGTGTTGAAAAAAAAATTACTAAAATAAAATTGTATTCACATTATAAGTGTGGAATTTATGGGAGTCCGTTTCTACTCAGTGAGGCAGTTTTGAGGTGGAGCTGCCCTAATTTCATCTCACACGACATTATACATTAAATGTTGAAAGCGGATAAATCAAGTGTGGAATATAAAAAAGTCATTGTTTGTGCCTTCATCCATACTATTTTTTTTTTAAACACAGCTTGAATTAACTATGATTATTTCCAGACAACTCCGACGAAACGCAAGTCTTAAAATTTTTTTTAACAAAAAAGTAATATTACTAACGATAATATATAAATAAAATTTCAATCAATGCCAATTTAAAGAAAAAATATTTGTTATTTTTCTGTCGCTGAAGTTGGTATGGATTGCACGCATCACTTTTCAGAGTGCTCGATTGTGCGATGCGTTGCTGTAGTTGGAACACTCAACGTTGAGCATTGTGCAGCATAATGCGCTCTTGTGCTGTAATTGGAAAACGGGGAATGTTGCCGAAAGAATCTGGGAGTGGATAATGTGGAATGATTATATATCTCCAATAGCTAACCTAGATGGCGTAAAAGTTATGTTACAATTTAAAATAGAAATTCGTGGTATAATTTATGCTCCCTACGTTTTAAGACATGCAATCGTCTGAGAAGAACCAGCGTAAGAAACTAGGCAGAGATGTTTTGCTTTAGTCATTAAATTGTTTGCTATTTTGGTTTGGTTCCAAGCGATTACTGAAAAGGCTCGAATGGCGATCCACAATGGCGTGTTGTTAACTATGATTATGTATGGAAGCGAATGTTGGGTGTGGCAGAAAAAGCACGAAAGTAGAATAAATGCTGTAGAGATGCGCTCTTTGAGAAGTATGTTTGGTGTGACTTTGAAAGATAGATTAAGAAATGAAGTTATAAGAGAACGTTGCGGTCTGAAACAGGATGTAGTGATTAAGATGGAGAAAAGTATGCTTAGATGGTTCGGTCATGTGGAGAGGATTGATGATAGACGATTAAGGAAAGGCATATTTTATTATACACGGCGGGAGGTAAGTGGAAACGCTGGAAGGACGAATAGAAAAGTACACTCTGATGTCATCGGCGGTATACTCCTAAGAGTGAAGTGCGCAACATATAGCGTGTGAATGAGGCCAGGTGCTCAAGTCCACTATTTTGGAACAATTGTCATACCGGCACAATACCGGCACGATACCGTTGCAATTGAAGTCAAATATCCGTAGTCTGCTATATGCCGTCATAACGGTCTTTCAATGGTAATTGAATTGTCGATCTCTTTTATCTATGCATTGAATTTTCGGTCTCTTTTATCTATGGATTGTGTTAGAATGGTATGTATGTGTTGCCGTTTTTAAAAAATGCGTTAGTTGAAGTGATTTTCGAAAAACTACTAATAAATTTAAACATTTAATCATGCTAGACTTCGTTTAAATATATTTGTACATACTATTTATTAGTATAAAAAGCAATGTGAAGTTTAGGAGATTAGTAAATTGCAATAAATTACAAAGAACAATTTCTAATATTTCTATCTATCTATTTTTTATTTATGGCAATCTGTCGACACAGGACAATTTAAAAATATTACTGTCAAATTCAAAATAGCAGACTACCGAAACATTTCAGTCATTGAATTGCAATTGTGAAGCAGTTGTGTACGAGACTAGCAATTTATGTCACTTTGACAATTGTAAGACAATGATGAAGTCGTTATGACGACACATTAATAGTAGACTACCAAAAACTTTACTATTGCACCATAATGGTACAATAATGGTACAGTTGTGACACCGTTGAAATACCCGACTCAGGGCCCAGAGAAGTATGACTGGATCGTAGCAGATGGCGCTCTATGGCCTCTGCCTACTCCGATAGGAAAAGGGCGTGATGTTATGATCATGACATTATTTAAAATATTTAACTAAAATAATTATTCATTTATTAGCCAGAAAAATAAAGACATGAATATTATAAAGCTGATGAGTTTCTGTGTTTGAACGCGCTAATCTCAGCAACCTTAGTTTGATTTGAAAAATTCTTTTAGTGTTGGATAGTACATTTATCTACGAATGCTATGCTATAAGCTATATAACATCACGCTGTGACCAATAGGTGCGAAGTTTTTGAGAAAAATGTTGCAAACCAAGGAAAATTTCAAGAAATAATTGAAAAAGTTATAGTTACAGATAGACACGTAGTTCCTTAAAAAAACCTGTCAAGAGCGAGGAAAACTCGCACACTTAGGGTTTCGTACCTACTAGACATATAAACATAAGTAACTGCATTCAAATAATCAGGTAATTAAACTCAAAACAACACACCAACTTAATTTTGTAGTTGAAATGTAGGGAATCGCCTACATTTCAGCAACTTCATAAGTTGGTATTAGTATAAACACTTTTTTCTTGTGATGTGATGACAAATTATAAGTTTTTGGATTTTTGCCTATATCAGCACTATATAGACTTGATCTATGCCAAATTTCAAGGCTCTAGGGCAACGGGAAGTACCCTGTGAATTTTGATTTCCTAGCATAAGTCGAAAAATTCTTAAAAATGGTAGTAATTCGGTTATATCTTTTAAATGTGTAGAGGTGAAAGGTTGACTGTAGTTTTTGCAGCAAGGGACCGCATAGATCTACATATCGTATGAGTTTCAAGTTGATACCTTCAGCCGTTGCTGAGTAAAAAAAGTTTGACAGACGGACAGACAGACAGACACCGGAGTGACCGGTTTGTACGAAACCCTAAAAATGATGAATAACAAATGTGTCTTAATTACAAACTACAAAATATGTATATCAATGTAATTTTGTAAAATACAATGCTAATTATTATCAAGTTGTTATATTGTATTGCTCCAGAACAACTACTCTTACATTCTTGTCATTATTGATCTTTGCGAAGGTCATCGCGTATGACGTCATAATATGTCTATGTCGCAACGTCTAACCAAACGATAATCGTATTAACATATACACATTCACACCAAATTAAATTTGCGGATCTTTTAAATATATAATATATCATCTACTTAGTTATTTGTGCTTGTAATCGGTTCGAGTGGAGACCTGGTGTTCTGTATCACAGGTAACACATTACCTATTTCAGACACCAGCGATCCACGACTGAAATTTAAGCACCTAGTACAAAGTTGTTTTGTTTTTTTACTATGTTTTTTTTTATGTAATTTTCGGTTGTGGTGAGAAAATAAAGATTTTATTTATTTATTTATTATTTATTATTATTTCATTTTTAGAGTTTTGTACTAAGAGGTAAAACTTGAGACTTCGTTTTCCGTCTGTCCGTCTGTCACCAGGCCCTATCTCTGGAACGGAGCTAGAGAGTTGAACATTTGAGGTTATTTTAATCAATTGATAATATAACAACAAAATACTCATTATCATCATTCTCCTGCCTATATACCGTTATTTGGGGTCGGGAATATGACGAAATAACTGTTGCACTCGACTTAGTACGCATGGAATTAAAAAATTGGTAAAGTGCGAGTGGGACTCGCGCACGAAGGGTTCCGTACCATTATCTATGCAACATAAGGCAACGTTATTAGTATCGAGCAAGAAACGGTAAAACATCAGTTTTTTGTATGGGAGCCCCCCTTAAATATTTATTTTATTTTATTTTTAGTATTTGTTGTTATAGCGGCAATAGAAATACATCATCTGTGAAAATTTCAACTGTCTAGCTATCACCGTTCTTGAGATACAGCCTGGTGACAGACGGACGGACGGAGGGACGGACGGACGGACAGCGAAGTCTCAGTAATAGGGTTCCGTTTTTACCCTTTGGGTACGGAACCCTAAAAAGAATCCCCGTTTTCGTAACATTTCTCTCGTGCGAAATCGAACCCGCGATCTTGTTAACGACAGTCCGTTACATGAACCACTAGACTGATACTGACTGACACTAGATTTTAATGCTTTTCTGAAAGTTCACTTTTATATTTAAGATATATCCACGTAAAATGTCAAGAAGTGATTTCTGTCGCAAATTGGGTTTGTACTGGCATCCAGAAATGAATTCAGACATGGCGTTTTTGTTAAGTTTACCTGATCCAGCAGATACAGTTAATGAAGAGACCGATAAACTTGGTACGTATATCATTATCATCCTACCATCATCATCATCACGAATAATAGTACCAATTCTACGTGCAAATCAAACCTTAACTAAATAAAAATCCTGTCAATAGCGAGGTAAACTCGCACGCTTAGGGTTCCGTACCTACTTGGCCGAAAAATATAAATAACTAAATACAAATAAACAGTTGATTAAGCATAAAGCAACTCACCAACTTAACTTTGTAGTTGCAATATAGGGAATCGCCTACATTTCAGCTACTTCCTAAGTTGGTATTAGTTTAAACAATTCTCTCATGTGATGTGATAACAAATTACAAGTTTTTGAATTTTTCTCTATATGCAAATCTCTAGGACGATGGGAAACACCTGTAAATTTTTATTCCCTATAGTAAGTCGAAAATACTCAATAATGGATGTAATTCGATTATATCTTTTAAATATGTAGATCTAAAATATTGATTGTATTTTTTTGCAGCAAGGGACCGCATAGATCTACTTTTGGTACGAGTTTCAAGTTAATACCTTCAGCAGTTGTTGAGTAAAAAAAGTTTGACGGACGGACAGACAGACAGACGGATACCGAAGTGAGACTATAAGGGTTTGTACGAAACCCTAAAAATGAAATTAACTGTGGTGTATTTTTATTAATTGGTTATTTCATTGCGCACAATTTTGTTAATTTCAAAGTTTAGTGGTGCACGTAGAATTGGCACTAATATCACCACCAATACCTGCCATCATCAGTATAAATAAATATTCACGGAAATTTCACACAACGTCCTCTGATGCCAAGCTAAGCTTACGTGCTTGTGTTATGTGCACCAGAATACGGATATAATACATAAACTACTTTTCTTTTGTAAATACATTCTTATAAAACATAGTAAACACCCAGACGCAGTACAAACATTTGAACGACAATTAAAAACATCACACAAATGATTGTCTTGACCGGGAATCGAACCCGAGAACTAGTGAAGGGCAGTCCTTTATATGAACCACTAAAACACGAGACCCGTCAGAAAATCGATACTACGATACGATATAATATATCTTAGTTATAATTTTACAGTTGAAACAATGTACAATGATCATGAATTGGTAGAAAACTGTGCATTAGACTATGGTGAAAGAGTAAAGCACTACAAGATATTAGGAGATGGTGCGTACAGTTTGGGAAAATATGGTCCAGCGTTCTATCACTACAGGAAGATGTTTTATAACAATCATTTTAGAAGACGTTCGGAAATACACAGTTATGTTAGGTAAGTGTCTACAAACTTCTATCCTAATACAAGTTGTTATCTATAAACTGTTAAATAAGTTAAACGATGTACCCGGCAGCAAAGAAAATCAAGTAATAATATATTTTTATTCTTGTTATGTAAAATATAGTAAAGAACTCTATAATTCGTAATATTATAAGACCCTTCTGTCCCTTGAATTTAGAATTATTGAAAGTTTACTGTATGTAGGTAAATTTTTCTCCACTAGAACTTGTAAAAGTGATGAAGAATATACAGACGCGGTCCGTTATTACAATGAGGTGTACGAGTTAGTGAAGGAATATCCTGAATTATCATATGATGTCATGTGTAATTACGCGAAAATATTAGCACAAGCACAAGAGCCTTTTGATAAAATAGAGTATGCCTGCGGTGAAGCTATCGAAGCGGTAAGTGGTACATGTTAGTAAAACTAGAGATTAGTACCAATTCTACGTGCACAACTTAAGGGCCTGCATCAATATTATCGTGCATTTTTCCACGTTCAAAGTTTTCATTTTTTTCTTTATATTGAATGGTTAGAGCTCTAATTTTTAAGTACACTCGCGTGCAACCGAATCGACTCACCTATACAAAACTGCTAAATGGTGTAATATGATGTAAAAGAATAAAAGATATAGTAAGATATGTATATTTTTTGAAAGCCTATTTCATAACCTTTAAAGTAATACCATAATTTTAAAAATCTGCTCAATAGTTTCGAATTTAATTCGAATTACAAAACAACAAAAATTGAATTAGTGAAAAATAACAAATGATAATTAAAATTGTTAATTAACCAAATGTTATGAAAAATCAGGGAATTTATTAAATCAATAATTAGTGTAGCCCCCCCTGGCTTTAATAACAGCTCTGAGACGGTTCCTCATCGACCTGATAACCCTTACTACCAGATCTTGAGGGAGAGCTTCCCATTCCTCTTCGAGCGCTGTCTTTAGCTCTACAATGTTTGCAGGCGCTGGATTTCTGGCCCGGACCCTGCGTTTCAGCTCGTCCCATATGTGTTCAATAGGATTGAGATCAGGGCTGAGTGGTGGCCAGTCCATGGTCTCAATACCAACTTCATCCAGGAACTGACGAGTGATTCGTGCTGTATGGCAGCGGGCATTATCGTGCATTAGAAGGAAACTATCTCCTATGAAGCCTTCATAAGGAAGGACGTGATCAAGGAGAACATCTTCCACATATCGGTCTGCAGTCAGACCGCCTCCTCGGCCTCCACCGGGGATGAAAACAAGAGCTGTTTTTCCTTCCACTGAAATGCTCGCCCACATCATACACGAAGCACCGCCATAGGCCACTGTTTCCCCGAAACAACATTGCGAAAATCGCTCGCCTGGACGCCGGTAGACTCGAGCTCTTCTGTCGCTGCTATGCAGACACACTCTGCACTCGTCAGTGAACAAGACCGATCGCCATTGTTCAGCCGTCCAACCGATGCGGTTCGCGAGCAAATGCAAGGCGCGCTTGTCGGTGAGCCCTGGTCAATTTAGGGCCTCTGGCAGGCCGTTTTGGAGTCAGGTTGGCATCTCTCAGCCGTCTTCTCACCGTCCACTGACTGACAGCGACTCCTCGAACCTCTCGCAGCCGGTGCTGCACAGCAACACCGGTGAGATAGCGATTTCTGAGGCTTGTCGAGACGATAAAACGGTCGTCTCTCTCAGAAGTATGCCGCCGCCGACTGTTATCTGGCCTCCTAGAGTAAGAATGTGTCTCCTGGAACCTTCTGTATACCCTGGATACAGCAGATTGGCTCAGATTCAGTCGACGAGCGACTTCTCGCTGACTAAGGCCTTGTTTCGCCTCTTACAAAGGATGTTATCAGTGGCTTAGCTTAGCGCATAGCAGCCCTTACAGCACTTAACAAGAATTGGGTTGATGACACTTATATTATTAATCCGTCACAACACGGAAATATAATAAAATAGTAAAATCATATTGTTCTTTGGATTTTCCTTTAGTGTCATAATTATTTTTAGAATCAACTTACATACGTAACACTGAAGTTGCTATAGTATTCTATTTTCCTTAACAGAAATAGAAATCTGTAATAATTGACATGATTCCCGTCCTGTGACATGACTATTGACTATCTTCCATTTCCCCAAGAAACAGCATCTTATAAATAATATTATAATGTTTAACATAGAATTTTACTGTTAAAAATACTTGTGTCGTCACTCTATTTCGTTTGCAAGTGATGACACAAGTATTTTGCTTTAAACTGGTAATTTATATTGCATTATAAAGTTTTGATAGGTCAGATCAGAATCAGATTAACTAGATATAGTCATGGACCCAGAATACTACCTTGTGGAACTCCACAATAATTATTTCTGGGATCGGAGCTGATATTTTTGATAGCATATTGATTGATATTGAATTATTAATCAAATACAAATTAAATCATTACAGAACATTACGCCAATATTATATTAATCATGCATGTAGATATTATGAATAACATGACTAAAGGCTTAACACAAGTCTGAAAAAAATCTATATACCTTAAAGAAAAGTCGTCTGAAAACATTTATTTATTTATTACAGAGTTACAAATTGAACGATATTGATAAAACTGTATCAGTCCTAAAGAGTTTGACGCAATATCAACAACAATATAATGAGACTGATAAATTGGAAAATACTCTGAAAATTATTCAACGATTGCAGTTTGATGGAAATGAACAAGATGTAGATAACCATACAGTTTGTTCAGACTCAAGTGACAACCAAGAGCAACAACCAACTCATGTTGAAGGCGAGATATTTTGTACTCAACTAGCTTTTACTGGCTTTACTAGTTTTTACCACGTAATACTGATTTTAAGCTCGCCTATATTAGCTTTGTTCTTATAATATATGTATTTATCAATCTACGCATACATGTAAAGTATTGTAAAGGAAACTTTGGCAGTTATTTTTATTTCTTTCTAAATGTCGTGTTTATCTGAATTTTTGCATACTTATCAAGGGCTGATGGTAGCGCAAAAGTTAAAAAAGAAAATATTGAATTAAATTAGAAACGTGCTTTTTAACACGCTTGATTGATTGTTTAAACAGGAACTGATGTCAATGATTGTTTGATATCTAATGTTAAAATAGAACCAACTATATTGAACACTGAAATCAATGAAACTGAAAGCTCTACCAGTAAGCTTCATCAATCTGCACTCGATGAACGTGTGATTCCTATAAGAAATGCGAAAGGAGAAAATCAATTACATATTGTGAGTAAGCAAAAATTTCTTTAGCAGCGTTGAGCATTTTCCGGTAGATAATATATCATGGTTCCGCCACACACGTACATGCATGATGTCGTGCCTGTGTAGCAGCCTATTTACGAATTTATATCTAATTATTAATTATATACTAACCTCTTATATATATCATCAATAGTTTTCTCAGCGCACGCAAAACAGTGACATTTTTTTTTGCTACCTTTCCTCTTAAATTCCATAAACTTTTTTACAGGGAGTTTAAAACACTAAAATGGTTGTATTATATTTGCAGGCATGTTTGGATAACTGCACCGAATTAGTAAGGCATCTCGTCATGGTTGACAAGTTTCCAGTTAATTTAAAAGACAACGAAGGTTGGACAGCATTACACATCGCTTGCCAAGTAGGCAATGTTGAAATTGTAGAGGTTTTGATCAACAACGAAGCTGAAGTCAATGCTGTAAACAACGTCGGTATGTAGTGTACTCATAAAATAACAAAATCGCTCGCAGAAGTCTACACTGGCTGACACACGTCACCTACTGCCTAGAGACTTTCTAGGTGCATGAGGATACGTTCGATATTATGCACAATAAAATTTAAACAGGCCAGAATGTTCAACTTTTTTTGTGTTCATCCTTGCCCCTGCCAGGCCATGGCATTGACTCTGACCATGACTAGGCAAGGTGGAGAGGTTAGAGTTAGAGATTATCCTTGAGTCATGGGTTCGAATCGGAACATCGGCCAACCGCCACATTACGTGCGGCAGATACCCTGACCCACTGTGCAGGCCAAACTGAGCTAAGCGTCATAGCGTATCCACGAAAATGTTTTGCTTTCAGGTGGAACACCTATGATGGGTGCAGCTGTGCTAGGCCATTTCAACATAGTAGAAATTTTGCTTGAAAAAGGTGCCTCGTGCCTATTAAAAACAAATGCTGGTTGTACCGTGTTAGATTGTATGGATTTTAGGATTCAATCTAGAAATAGGTTTAATAAAGATAAAGAAACTATTTACACAAAACTACGAAACACTATAGAGGATATTATCATTAACAGTACAACAAATGATAGTGCATCTGTAACGTGTGAACCATTACCGAGCACGTCTGGATTGACAGCAAACAATCAATACAATGATGAAGGTAATTTAGACAAAATTAAAAAAGAATACATTAGTGAACCACTTGAAAGCAGTACAGATAACAATGAGGCAGTAGTGAATATAAAAACTGAACCTGATGAGGAAATGCCAAGTTTCTTAGATGGTGTTCACGTAGATGATGCAGATGAGAATATTGCACCAACAGTAGGTTAGCTGAAATAATTTTTCTTTTTCTGTTTTAGTGAATCAAAATAAAAATAAACTAAATTTATAAAACTACAAATTTCAACTAGGTGTAACTAAAGTAGGTTTAACAAAATATATGCCGGGGCAGTTATTACAGAAAATAGCAAAGTATACTGTATATTATATTGAAGAGAGAAAATGAGCTCATAACCGCTGATATTGTTTGTAATAACTGCCGCGGCATATATCTTATTAAACCTATTTAAGGTTGAGCTCAAAAGTTTTTAATTAAATAAATAAGCTCAATTTTTTTTATTGCTTCATTATTATGCTTTTCAAAGCAATACAATAGTAAACCGAACAGTTAGTAATAGAAAATCGGTCAAGGAATCGTATAAAATATAGTCGCAAAGCGATCAAGCCCGTTAAATAAAAAAAAAATAAAAAATTCGTATACACTTGACGTCCTCTAGCACTATAAAAAGGATCCACTATAGGTCTCTAACCAAACTCCCTTAAACCTGCACGAAGATTCAAACTGCATAATTTCTAGAACTCCCAACACCTTTGGAATTCGCGCAGCATAATGACCTGTACAATATTGACCACACTTGCCGTCGGACTCTTGTATTTACGCTAGCTAACAATGTGTTTTAGCTGGTAGGTATGTATAATGAGTCAATACGAAATCGATGATTTCAAACTATTAAACGGACTACACGTTAATATTGTATTTACAGGTAATCTTTTGGCTATGGCTACTACCTAAATACCACACTTATTTTCAGCGCGGCACATTAGACCATAATCCTTCCCAAAGTGGAGAAGATCCATGCCCAACAGTGAGACATTAATGGGCTGGAGAGAGTTAAGTTTAAACCTAAGTTTAATTGTGTTAGTAGAATTGGCATCAATGACAAATAACTTATCTATTACAGATATCGGTACAAGATTGTGGAACGAGCTGCCTGTGGATGTTAGATGTTCTAAAGATCTAGCTTACTTCAAATCTAAGGTGAAAAGACATTTATTTTTGACAATCACTTTAAATTGTCATTCATTTATTTAATTTATTTATTGTACACTTAAAATCTGGTATAACAAACATAGTTAATGTAGGCATAAATATATAGCTACATAGGCGATCTTAACCCAATAATGAGTTTTCTTCCAGTAAGCCCTTGAGTGAGTCAAGAAATAGTAATACCACTTTGAATTGTCACATCAGTAGGTACTCTAAGCTTTTTAGGGTAAAAACGGAAACCCTATTACTGAGACTTCGCTGTTCGTCCGTCCGTCCGTCCGTCTGTCACCAGGCTGTATCTCAAGAACGGTGATAGCTAGAGAGTTGAAATTTTCACAGATGATGTATTTCTATTGCCGCTATAACAACAAATACTAAAAATAAAATAAAATAAATATTTAAGGGGGGCTCCCATACAAAAAACTGATTTTTTTTACCGTTTCTTGCTCGATACTAATAACGTTGCCTTATGTTGCATAGATAATGGTACGGAACCCTTCGTGCGCGAGTCCCACTCGCACTTGACCAATTTTATTTGTATGAACATTCAGTGAAACTTGGTTAAGTCACAGGTTAAGTAGCATATAAGTGAATATTATAGTAGATTTACCAGATGGTGGTCTGGTTTACCATGATGAGTGTATTACGCTAATAGCGGTACGAAAGCGTTCGTGGGCGAGTCCAACTCGTACTTGACCGGTATTTATTATTTAATAAGATAAGTGTGTTTTATTGTATGATTCTATGAGTTAATAAAACTATTTCTTTCTTTCTATACGTGGCATCAAGATGAGAGAAAGTTTTCAATTGATATGCGGTGCCGGCGACCTAACAGGTAACTATGAAATACTATGAATCAAATAAATGCGGTTGCAGATAAAAAGAACTCAATATAAATACTTTCTTTGTAAATTATAAAAATTTACGTTTTTTTAAAACAAGACAACCGCGTGCTCTTTACTGCCATTACATAAACTATTAATATTCCCATTTCGTATTCTGATAACTTCATGATATAAGAAACAAGTAATACAAATGGTTCCAGAATACTCCCCTGTGGCACTCCAGAACAATTATTTCTAGGATGACAGGTTCAAATGTCGAAAACATGTTAATTGATGTTGTATTCTTATTCAAATACGAATGATTGTAGAAGATTATCCATATATTGCATTTATCATGCATTTAGAAATACAATATTATGACCAACAAGATCAAATGCTTGACGCAATATTAGAAAAAAAATTAAGTACATTGTATTAAATATTGTCTGAAAATATTTTGTTTATAAAAGTATTTTAAGGCTTTCATATTGAGATTTAATGTGTATAAGATGTGGTTGCCTTAAAGAAATTAGAACCAGAAAATGTTTTGTAGTCCATTCGAATTATTATATTTGTCATTTTATTGGGATTGCTAATAATAAATAATTTAAAAACATGTTTTTAACATGTTTGATTGATTGTTTAAGCAGGAGCGAATGCTAATGATAATTCGACATGTAATGTTAAAATAGAACCGATTACATTGAACATTGAGACGAATGAAACTGAAAGCTCTACTAGTAAGCTTCATGAATCTGCGCTCGATAAACGAGTGATTCCTAAGAGAAATGCCAAAGGAGAAAATCAACTACATATTGTAAGTAAATAAAAACTTCTTTAGCAGCGTTGAGCACTTTACGATAAAGAATATATTATGGTTCCGCCACACACGTACATGCATGACGTCGTGCATGAGCAGCAGCCTATTCACACATTTATATCTGACAAAAGTTATAAGCTCTCACTTTAATTGCAACTTTAATTTTCAGACGGCATAGTTGCCGATATTTGAGTCTTCTTTTATATCTCACTCTTGCTCATTAACGTCAATCAGTCAGTGATTATGATCTACTGTGCCGCGCTGACCAAGCGTTTATTTTCGAATGTTCCATCTCTTATAGACGAAGTTATCTGTATACAATATTCTTCTTCTGGCTTTTACAGCACCCTGGGAAAGATAAGATGTGGTGACACATGCATTCTTAATCCATCACCACATGGACAATGAAACTGACTATTTAAGTCATTATTGTTATGGCCATGTATTGTATTGGTCATATCCGTGTGGCGACCGATGTCTGAAAATGAGGATTGAGTCGTTATATGCCGTAAACTTTCTTGAAGGGAGTTTACAATAAAAAATTTATGTTTTTCGTAGGCATGTTTGGATAACCGCACGGAAACAGTAAGGCATCTCGTCATGGTTGACAAGTTTCCAGTTAATTTAAAAGATAACGATGATTGGACTGCATTACACGTTGCTTGCCAATTTGGCAATGTTGAAATTGTAGAGATTTTGGTCAACAACGGCGCGGACGTCAACGCTGTAAATCATGCGGGTATGTGGTGATTTCGCTCAAAAAAAAGTAATTAGCCATGAAGTCCATATTAATCATATGCAACTTTGACATGTAACTTTTATAGCCTCCATGCGTCCCCCGCCATAACACCCGTCTTACTAGGAAGGCGGGTGTGAAGGCGGTGAGTGACGCAAGATCCCCGGAGCAAGCAGAATTCACAGAGGTGGGGGAATTTGAATTCTGCTTGCCTGCGCCTAAATACAATTATTTTAATCGATCTTATTTAATTTTGCTGTTAACAAGTTAACTTTCCTTCATTTTTTCAGTCTAATTTTCGTAATCCTAGTACTTCACACGCCACAATCAGTGGAATTCTAAAAATCTGATCAAAACTAAAATGTTAGTTTTGACCCTCTATACGAGTCGTGAATCATACGTATTTCTTTTCTAATAAATAACTCCTACTTTATTAGAACATCATAATTTTTTGCCCTTATCCAAATTAAGTTTTTCTTTTTGTACGCTTTTATTCACCGTAAAATTAAACAGGCTAAATTAGCTAAGCATCAAGGCATGTTCAAGAAAAAATATTTTGTTTTAAGGTGGAACACCTATGATGACAGCAGCTATTCAAGGCCATTTTAACATAGTGGAAATTTTACTCGGTAAGGGTGCCAAATGTGAGATCAAAACAAGTGGTGGTTATACCGCGTTAGATTGTATGGATGATTGGATAAAATATAAAAAAAGAGTAGGAAAGGATAATTTAAATCTTTACAAAAACCTTCGAAAGACTATGGAGGCTATTATCATCAACAGTACAATAAATAATAGTGCATCTGTAACGTGTGAACCATTACCGAGCACCTCTGGAATAAAAAGAAACCATGAAAACAATGACGAAGGAAATTTTGACAAAAATAAAAAACAACGCATGAGAAAGCCACCTGAAAACAGTACAAATGACGATGATGCAGTAATTGACATAAAAAAGGAAGCTGATGAGGGAATACTCAGTTCAATAGACGATGCTCATGTCGATGAGAATATTGAAACTGTACCAACAACAGGTTAGTTGAAAAGTTTGTCGGCGCGCTTACACAGTCCGACACGCTTGCGGATTGGCTCAGCCAAAAGACTTTTCTCTCTGAGCCGCACCGCCATTTTCTATTGGGGGATGACGGCCTCGCAGAAAGTGTCTACTAACTGACGTTTTTATTGTAGGTGCTGATGCTAATGATTCTTCATCATCAGATATCGAAAAACAACCAACTACATTTACCTGTAATATTAATGAAACTACAAAATCTTCCAGAAGTATTCATCAATATATAATCAAGAAACGCGTGATTCCGAAATTAAATTGTCACCGCGAAGATCAGTTAAATGTCGTGAGTAAAATATGTCTTGCATTCTAATAAATGGTTTTAATTTTTAGACTTCCTAATAGTCCCCTGTTCTCATTTAATTTATGTACTTAGCATTGGCATAAAATACTTTAAACTATGTTACGAATAGTTTCTAAAACTTGGAACCTTGACAAGTCCTCATTTCACTATCACAACACTTTCATGGTGACTCCTATTTTTACTGGATGCTGCATCTGTGCCGTGTTTGCTAAATTAAAATTGTTATGTTGTTTGTAGGCTTGTTTGAATTACAGCAAGGATACACTAATGCGTCTCGTTACTCATAACAAGGTTCCAGTTAATTTAAAAGACGACGAAGGTTGGACAATATTGCACATCGCTTGCCAATCGGGTCTGGTTGCAGTTGTCGAGGTTTTGATTAAGAACGGAGCAGACGTCAATGCTATTAATTTTGAGGGTATGTGGTTTCGTTCTATTGATATTCCTCCTTTATACCATGATTTTCTACCTTCTTTTTCCCTGGAATTTTTTACGAAATTGCGGGAAACGGTAAGAGCTATTGACTTTGCCCGCAACTTCGTACGCATGGAATTCAGAAACCAACCTTAACAAATCTCCTCCTTATCAAACCTGAAACACAGACACAAGCCTAAATTAGGCACCAGTCTCCCACAATGTTTTTACTGGTTCAATTATTTGTAATCATTATCACTTTTATAACAAACTAGCTGGCCCGGCAAACGTTGTTTTGCCATACCAAAAAAAAGTAAAAGAAAAAAAATTTAAAAAAGAATTAACTTTAAACCGAGACCTTGTCAACGAATGCAAAACTGGAGTTATAGCGTCAGGAAGGAAAACCCGACTTATTTTTATATAGTAGATACATGTAACCTGTTTTGTATATTGTGGAGAAAATAAATTCATTACTATTTAAAAAAAAAAAATACAACTATAAATATTTTAGTAGTGGTGAAAAAATTAAAATTAAATGTGACAAAATAAAATGCCTGTACTGCAACGGTTGAGCAAAGTTTACTGAGTCATCTACCCTTACGTCTGTATAATTCGGATCTCTCTGCGTGTAATACCAATTTTGCCATAAGGAAAATCCTGAGGAGTTTTTTGACTTGGTAACAACGTCACTTTTTACTAATGTACCGCTCGACACCGCAGCAACAGCCATTCTTATAACCTGAATACGTACAGGTCTAGTTTTGCGCATTGTTATTCTGTTAAGTGTTGTGGCATATTCTATTTAAATATTTTGTTTTCAGGTGTAACACCAATGATAAGTGCAGGCTTTAAAGGCTACTTTGATATAGTGAAAATTTTACTCGAAAATGGTGCTTCGTGCCAGTTAAAGACAAATTCTGGTCTTACAGTTTTGGATAGTATGGATAACTGGATGAAAGATAAACAAAATGTCAAAAAGGATATTGAAATTCTTTACAAAAATCTTCGGAATACTATAGAAGGAAAGATTAAAGACAGTTCAACAAATAATAATGAATCTGTAATGTGTGAACCATTAGCGAGCACGTCTGGAATATCAGCAAACAATAAAAATAATGATGAGGGAAATTTAGACCAAAATAAAAAAGGAAGTAATAGTAAACCACTTGAAAGGAGAACCAACTACAATGAAACTGTAGTTGATACAACACCAGAAGCTGATGTGGAAACACGATGTGTTTATATAGACGATACGGCTGAGGATATTAGAACTGTACCAACAGCAGGTTAGCTGAACTAGTCTTCAGAAGTTTTGAAAGCCAAAAATTGGATTTAAATTAATCTAGACAGCCGCATACTAATCCGCTTAAGATTTGCCAATGATACTGTGTTGTTGTGTTTGTTTGTATATTTGTTACTCCTTCTCTCTCTCTCTCTCTCCTTAAACGGCAGATTGGATTTGAATGAAATCTGGTACTATATTTCAAATTAACATGTACCCTATTTTTGATCCTGAAGAAATCCAATAAACATTGTAGGGTAATTATAAAACTCCTTTTCGGTTTCCCGTTTATAGAACTTCCTACATGACGTTAGGGTTAACTGGACTGGAAATAGATTTGACCTAATATAAGCCAGAATGCTCTGTCTTGAGTTATTTGCACACAATGTTTCCTCGCAACCCTAATTAAATCATTTAGCTCATCCATATTTGTTCTATTTTATTATTTTAACTTTTAACTGGTAGGTTTTTTAGCGTTCCGAACTAAAAGGTAAATCGGGACCCTATAACTGAGACAGTTCGTCGGTCCAAATGTCACTACGCTGTATCTCTGGAACGATGACAGCAAGAGAACTGAACATTTCAGTTCATGCCTGCCCTTATGCCGGCGCAAAGGGAAGACAATCCTTTGTTTACGTCCACCACAGTTTTATAGTATCACTTAAGTAGTATCCAATCAGTTTATTTGGTTATACACAACAGCCTTGGTGCTTAACTAACGTTTTATTTGTAGGAGCTGATGTTAATTCTTCATTGTCAGATTCTTCATTATCAGATGTCGAAAAAGAACAAACTCCATGGACCTGTAAAATCAAGAAAACTGAAAACTGTTCAAGAAGACTTAGTCGAGCTTCGTTCAAGAAAGGCGCGATTCCCAAAAAAAATGGTTACAATGACAAATATCCATTACACAATGTGAGTAAAAGATATCCTTGATCTCAGTAAATGATTTTAATTTTTAGACTTCATATCAATCCCCTGCCCTCATATAAATATTTGGTGTTGGCGCGAGATGCTTTAAACTATGTTGAAATCTTGAGTAAGCCTTGCAAATACAATGTATTATGTTCAACATGATTCTATTTCACTATCAATTACAATTTCACATTGACTCCCATATTTTCACTGCATCCTGCATCTTCCTCATGTTTGTTAAATTAAAGAATTGTTTTGTTGTTTGTAGGCGTGTTTGCATAGCACCTTCCATGAAGTAAAGCATCTCGTTACTCGTGAAAAGGTTTCAGTTAATTTGCAAGACCACGAAGGTTGGACAGCATTACACCTCGCTAGCCAAGTAGGCGTAACTAACATGGTAAAGATTTTGATTAAGAACGGAGCGGATATCAATGCCATAAATGCTGAGGGTACGTATACACTTTTGTTTGTATTTCACCTCTATACCATGATTTCTTGCATTTATAAAAATACTATTTCTAATTATTCGCTTTTATGTTACCACTAGCTGTTGATCACAAATTCTCTCCCTCTTCTCTCCCAAGCTCATTAATGTCCCACTGGGCATTTCTCTAGGATCCAGTCATCAGATTGAATCTCAATAAAACGCGCAGGACGTTGGTGACTACTTTTTAGACTTCGTTCTGGACACATGCCACTAGGGTGTTTTGCACACCTTATGAGAAAGGTTAATTCACCTCTGTGTGAAAGCTGTGGCCAAATTGAAGATGTTCACCACGTACTGGTGGAGTGTGTCCGGAATGCACAGTTGAGAAACACAGTGATCCATAAATTAAAAATTAATAAGTTGGATGTCGGGGCATTTTTGTCGATTTTGGCCAGACACTCTTCAGAGGAGATAGAATTATATGTGCATTAGTTTTAAGCAGTTAAATAATATAGGAATGTAAAAGTATCTTCTAAGTTTAGCATATAATGGAACTGGCATGAGATTGTTCTCTAAGTTCCCATAAAAATAAAGAATAAAAAAAAAAATTAAAAAAAAATTGATTGGAAATCAGATTGAAAATCGCTTAATATGAGACTACCTTTGACTACCATTCAAAAATAAGAAAGATTATACTTTAATTATTTCTTATTTATTTATTTCTCTTATAAATTACATTTTTAAATATAAAATTATAAAATAAAAATACATTTAAAAACATAAAAAATAAAAATCACCGACCGGCAGCGGGCACAGGTGCCAAGCTACCGCCTTTCTGCATCAGACTCTTGACCTAACGACCTAACGCGAGCCTCTCTAGGTGAAGCTCTTGGGAAATAAACCATTGACTGACACAACGATTGGCACAATAATTGCCGTGTCAACATCCCACATGTCGACAAGCTCGCGAGCCCAGTCAACATACTTTATTTGCTTATCTCTCCCAGTTTTAACGAGATTCTCGTCATGCGGAATGGTGACATCAACAATCATTACGTGACATGTTGGTCCATCTATCACCACGACATCAGATTTATTATTTTATAAAACAATTTTTTTTTAAATTATTAAATTAATAAATATATTTGTATAAATCTTTACGGCGTTAAAACTACTATAATAAAAATTGGTCAAGTGCGAGTCGGACTCGCGCACGAAGGGTTCCGTACCATTATCTATGCAACATAAGGCAACGTTATTAGAATCGAGCAAGAAACGGTAAAAAAATCATGTTTGTTGCATACAACATTGCTCCCATAGGAGCCCCCCTTAAATATTTATTTTATTTTTAGTATTTGTTGTTATAGCGGCAATAGAAATACATCATCTGTGAAAATTTCAACTGTCTAGCTATCACCGTTCTTGAGATACAGCCTGGTGACAGACGGACGGACGGACGGATGGACAGCGAAGTCTCAGTAATAGGGTCCCGTTTTTACCCTTTGGGTACGGAACCCTAAAAAACATACAGACGATTATTATAATCTACCTACTTCTTTTGAAGTCGATTAATAAAATTGTACAGACGTAACGATAAATTAGTTATTAGTCAAGGCAAGTTCTATTTAAATATCTTATTTTCAGGTGCAACACCTATGATGAGTGCAGGTGTTAAAGGCAGGTTTGAAGCAGTAAAACTTTTGCTCGAAAGCGGTGCTTCGTGCCTGATAAAGACAAATTCTGGTCTTACAGTTTTAGATGGTATGGATTACTGGATGAAAAATCAAAAAAATGTCACAAAGTATGAATATCTTCTTTACAAAAGGCTTCGAAAGACTATAGAGGATATTATCAATAACAGTACAATCAACCAACAATCGAGCACGTTTGGAATAACAGCAAACAATCAATACAATGATGAAGGTAATTTAGACAAAAATAAAAAAGAATACATTAGTGAACCACTTGAAAGCAGTACAGATAACAATGAGGCAGTAGTGAATATAACACAAGCTGATGAGGAAATGCGAAGTGTTCATACATATGATGCAGATGAGAATAACACAACTGCACCAACAATAGGTTAGGTTACAGATTAAAATTATTATTTCTGAGATACTTTAATATAGGTATACAAAATGTATTATGAATTCGTGGTATATTTTAAAAACAGTAATTCTTAAATTAAATTAAATATAATAACTCAAATTTGCAAAAGTTATAAATGGAACAATCAAATTTTTCAGATACACAAAGAAGATCAAAAGATTACAGGAACAGATTGGAAACTGATGAAACTATTAGTGCTATAACTAAAATGGCGATAATTGACGGGATACCACTTGAAGTGATTGTATCCTCTGAAGAAAAGAAGGAATGGTTAACAAGAGCGGGCTATAAAAATATCCCAAATTCATTACAAGATGTTAACAATATAATTAAAGCAAAAACTAAACAGCTAGAAGAAGAAGCAAAGCAGAATCTAAAATATACGTGTGGTGAATTATTGTCACTAACTTTAGATGAGCTTATATTGGGTCCAGATCATAAATATTTTGATATTAAAATACACACAACTAATAATCGTGTTCCTAACCATCAAATTAACTTGGGTCTTCTTAGAATAAAAGAAAGTGATACTGTTGATGGTACTTTAAATAATTTAAAAGAAAAATTAGCATATTTTGATTTATCATTAGATAAACATATTGGTTGTATAACAACTGATAGTACAAATGTTATAGCTAAGACTGTTAAAAATGTTAAATGTCTGAAGCTTATTTGCTTTGCAGATATATTAAGAAGGGCTATTATAAAAGTACTATATAATAATGCAAATTCCACAATTGATAAAAACCTTGCAAGAGGAGACGCCGATAATTCTGAGATAGGTGTACCAATAACTAAAAATAATACATCGAATCAAATATCTTCTGATACTGATATAGAATTAATAGAAATATTAAGAAAAGTTGTTTATTTTATGAAAGTTTATTCAACTAAAACTGAAGATAAAAATTTAATTTTAAATTGTGAAAAAAATTGGTCTGCACTAACTGATTTATTAGGTAGTTTTCTTGAACTTTACAATACAATGAACGAAACAGACAGAACTGAAATGAATATTAATATTGATGATAGAAATTCTATAGATGAACTGTGGCGTTCTCTAGTTTGTATAAGAAATCAAATAAATCTTTTATATAACGCAGACATTAACATTGAAAAAGCATCACTTGCTATAAATTGTATTCTAAGAGATTTGAGTAGAAATCAGTGTAAAATAAACAGGCTATTGCGGTCAAAAATTTCAGAAAATTATAGAAAGAGGAGTGAACATGATTCTATTTTATACACATTACATTTTTTTTATCCACCAGACGGTTTAATAATGACAAAGACCGTATACGAAATAGATACGTACAACGTATATAATAATTATGGTATTTTAATTACTAAAATTTTTAAAGTCGGTAATAACTTATTTAATGTATTGAAGGATAATAATATTAAAGAGAATGTTAAGAATGAAAATTTAGTAGAAAAATCAACATCAGCGAATAATTTAAATGATAATTCTAAATTAATTAGTAATGTAGGATCCTACAATGATTTTAGTAATCAAATCCATATGGAAATAGAGCAGTACTATAATGGTCACAATTTAGATAACACAAAGTATTTGAAACTGATTTGTAATTTTCTGAAATGTATACCGGTAGTAAGTACATCCAAAGAAAAAGTGTTTTCCACAGTGAACGATAACAATTTGAAGTGCTCTTATAACGATGATATTATTGAAACATTAGGTTTATTAAGATATTATTATTTACAAGATAAATAAGACAAAAATGTTTGTTTTAAGGTGCCAGTCGGTTTTTAGCAACACGCGATAGTGACTTGCCGATTTTGTGTTGCAAATATCATACAGGTTAACCATAGAATGTGTCAGTGGCTACATAGCTTACCCGGCTTGAAGCCACATACTCGTAGGAAAATATATGTGTGTGTAAAATACGTATCTATGTCATTGTGTGTGTCTCTGATACACGTCACCGGTTTAATTGAACCAAAAACTACTAAAACAAGTTTTAAGGATGTTGTGGTGTTGAAGTGTAGGTGTGGGACCTTGAGTATAGATGTCCTATAGTAAGAAATAAAAGATGTTGCGTGTTCACTTAAACAGTGTTTATTCGCGACTAAGACCAAACTAAGACTAACTTATTTCTAATCTTCCATTCTTTATGAAAGGTAACGATTCCGTTATGTTTAAGGGACGCGCTACTTGAAGTTGTCAAACCCATATCATTAACAGCAATAAATTCTCAAGGAGGTTATAAGTAGGGAGTAACAACTCGGGAACATTTGTCACATTTGTCCCAAGGCCCGGCCTGTTTACGGTTTAAAAGTAAAATAGTAGCCTTGCCTTCTCTTTTCTTCTTACTAGCTTTCTCTTCTTCTTCTTCTCTCTAAAAGAAAGAGTTAGAAAGGCTACTAAATAGGCTCTTTGTCATTTATTTTTCTTAATGTGTTCAACTAAAAAAAGAAGCAGGCCGGATTTGTTGTACCGAGTGTTACGTCTAAATCTATATCGTAAGTCAGATTTAGCCAGGCTGAATCTGCTTGATTGAGTCTACATCGCATTTGATGTACAACGGTATCTATCGAGACTGTTTGCATAATGTCGATCAGTCTAGTATTCCTTACAGAAAATAATTGAACCGAAATAACGACGCCACTCTTATTACTAAAGTAATTCATCAATTTTGCAATTGCAATTGATATTGATATTCTCATACAAATGTTTGTACTGCGTGTGGGTGTCCATATGTATTATCTGTGGTAATATAAACAAAAGAAAAGAAGTTGTTTTTTTGTATTTTCTCCGTATTCTTGAACCAATCACCACAAGCATACAACCAACACAAGCATATAAGCTTAGCTTGGGACCAGAGGACCCTGTGTGAAATGTCTATAGATATGTATGTTATATGTTAAAATCTAAACTTTAATCTTTACTTGCATGAAAATGAGCTATTGATGACAGCATTCTCTATTGAGAAATTGAGACTGAAGTTATAAAATATTAAATTGATAAACGGGAACAACCAACTCTCCGTAATCGCAGGTAGGTTATTGAAAATGGCCGCAAGTGATCGATCGAATGAGTTGTTGTGCTAAGGCTCGATAGATGTCGTTGTATAGTTATATCGTATCGATGTATATCTAAATTGGCAAAAAAATAGGACGAATACTATGTGCACAACTAAAATTAATTACATACAAAATGAAAATTGTTAGATAACACAATTCCTCAATGTTAACCGAACCAGGGGCGTAGCTACCGCCGTATCAGCCGTATCAATTATACGGAGCCTCCAGGCTACAGGGGCCCCCGACGTGCGTAGTCAAAAATTAATAAATACTTCCCAATTTTTTTTACCATAAGGGTCCCCAAATAAATTTTTATACGGGGCCCTACCAAGGCGCGCTACGCCCCTGAACCGAACTTTCTTATTATAGAAACTGTATAATAAAGACTAACGATTTTAATTAATCTAAATGTGTGCAACGAAATAGCAAATGAAAGACATAATGACACTATCGATTTTCATTTTTTAGTTAAGTTCAATAAGGAAGGAAAAGGAAGTAATCCTTACTATAAGAACTGTTTATTATAGACTAATGGTCTTATTCATAATGATTCATCTGAGGTTTAAACAGAGATGTTATCGGAGAGATAATAAACGTTTTAGCGTAAAAAGACTGTCATGAATAACAGTTTCTGACAATTTTCACGAACCGATTTTAGCGAACTTTTAAACCTACGATAAGTAATTATAAATAAGACCTTAAATATTTTAATTAATATAAATGTGTACACCAAAATATATAATCAAAATATAGTAACTATTAACTAAGTTACAGTACATAACTAAGTTGTTTACACCTTAGTTATGTTAGGTTAAGTTCTTAACTCATTAGAATTTATCTCTTTGTCTGCTTACGCCGTGCCGCCCATAAAGGCTGCCGTCCTGGGCCATGGCCTCCATGGCCAAGGCTCAATACGTCGCAGTGTTAAATCTGTGGTGACGCGGTTAATCTCTGTGTGCCTGCCATTATTATTATACCAAAGGTCTAGTTTGTAAGATATATTTTATATTATGTAACCACAGTTATACCAGTGGCCCAAGTCTGCTAATTTTGCTATTACAATCATATTACAATGCTGTTATAATGGTCAGTCACTAACGCCATTATGACAAAAAATTTATAGTAGACTATAAAATTTGATAAAATTTCGCCATTATGACACCATTATAGCGTCATAATGACACCAAACTTTATTTTTTGTCACAAATGATGCCGCTATGGCGCCATAATGGTGTCATTGAACTGTCATTGTAACAACATTGTATTAGCAGACTTGACTATCGCTGAACCGGCATGAAGCTACTTATCCGTGTCTTTCTGGGGCCCAAGTCTGCTATCACAATGTTGCCGTATTAATCAGTTACTGATTGCATAAGAGCGAATTTTATTAGGTTTGGTAGTCTACCTACTCTTAATTATTTGTCACAAATGACGCCAATATGGCGCCATAATGGCGTCAGTGATTGATCATTGTGACAACACTGTGATAGCAGACTTGGGCCCCTGTGTGCGCGAAATTCGTTCTATGTGTGTCTATGATACAGGGCACAGGTTAATTTATTGTTGTTATGTCAATGTTTCTTCCCAATAGATACTTGTTTAATTCATTGTATTACTTAAAAAGGGACGTTTGCAGTTAGAAACTATACGTTACGTGATTACGGAAAATCACTTTTTATTAGACCCTAAACTTACTTTAGCCAGGTTGTCTTCAAGATTGACCGTGTCTTCACTAACTGTAAACTACCTAACTAGTAATATAGGGTGACAGGTAGGTATACATATAGGTATATATATAGGTATGTCTCGAGTAGGTACACTATTCATTATAAGTAGGTATTTAAAATTTGACACAATACTAATACTAGCTGACCCGGCAAACGTTGTTTTGCCATACAAATGTCATTGGGGGGAGGGGTTTGAAAAATAGACGTTGTCCGATTCTCAGACCTACTGAATATGCATGTTAAAATCGGTCAAGCCGTTTCGGAGGAGTACGGTAACTAGCACTGTGACACGTGAATTTTATATATTAGAAGAAGATGTACAAATAAAACAAAACAACAAAACATGAGCCTACGCGTCGAAGTATTCCTCCGCATCGCTATCACCCGGTAAAATGCCCAGAACGCTGGCAGCATTGCCGCGTTGTATAGCAATGCTGATACGTTCTGCAAAATATAAGCCAGCGTTCTGGTCACCTGAAGCGTCGACAAGTCGTTTGGCTAGATCTCTAAAAAGAGAGTAAGCACTCGGATCCCACGGCCCAAGTGTTTCGACTCTAAACGGCTCAAATACATAGTCGCCCATAAGACTGCTGTATTTGCGCCGCTTGAGAGTCTCCGCAGATGCAGCAGCAGCGCCAGCAGAACCCGCTGTACTATCTGCTATGTCATGAATTGGACATAGGTACCTGTCTTATTATACATGCTTCAATGTGCACGCTTTTCTACCTGTCACCCAGTATGTTTGTATCTACCTCATTCTTTCTATTTTATATTAAATCTATTAAGTATTAATTTATAATGTATTTGATGTTTAATAAAATCCAGTTTTCATACTATTAAAATATTTTTTTTATTTTATGTTTATTTCCTATACTTAACAACTTAACATGGGACTCTAGTGCTGACTTTACAATTTAGGTATTTGCTTGAGATATTACTAACGTGACCATTTTTAGGGTTCCGTACCTAAAGGGTAAAAACGGGACCCTATTACTGAGACTTCGCTGTCCGTCCGTCCGTCCGTCCGTCCGTCCGTCTGTCACCAGGCTGTATCTCAAGAACGGTGATAGCTAGAGAGTTGAAATTTTCACAGATGATGTATTTCTATTGCCGCTATAACAACAAATACTAAAAATAAAATAAAATACATATTTAAGGGGGCTCCCATACAACAAACATGATTTATTTACCGTTTCTTGCTCGATACTAATAACGTTGCCTTATGTTGCATAGATAATGGTACGGAACCCTTCGTGCGCGATTCCGACTCGCACTTGACCAAATATTTTTTCTTTGACTCAAAACGGGACATCGGTTTGTAAGTACATAAACTAAAATTAAATGAAAAATAACACTTTTTAAGTTATTTATTCACAAAAAGCTAGTAGTGTCATAAAATATTACGTTTAATTATATTTATACTTATCAGAAGAACATATTTGTTATAAAATATACTCTGGACATGTTTTTTTAATATTAACCTGCATTATCAACATCGCCTTTAAAACTGATACCTGTAACTGAGTTTTCTCAGACGTCCACCATTTGTTCATTACGGAAAATACTCTTTCTACTGGAAAATGGGACAATTTTGTGTCCCAGAGGTAGTTTCGGGGACACCGGGACTCGTAGTTGTAAAACGGGACGTCTGGTCACAGATATTACCCACAGATATAGGTACCACATGTAGTGTCTGTGGCTACATCAATCAGTCGACTTGAATCCACTTACATATGTGCGCGTGCAAATGTGTCTATGTGTGTCTATAACATAGGCGTTTCTTTCCGAAACTTAACAACTTAACATGGGACTCTAGTGCTGACTTTACCATTTAGCTATCATTCTGCTTATGGTATTACCATCTCTATTTTCAAGCGCTGCACCGAAAGGGACAAATATAGATCAGCAAGATTTTACTCAAATTATCTTGAAAGCAATACGTTTCGTACTCCAATGTTCTCGACCGAAATCCTTAATTTCTTTTTTAAATAGATAGATAGATAGATAGATAACTCTTTATTTGCACAAACACCAATTTTACACAGAATTTTAAAAATGCAGTCTTAAAAGTTATTGTAGGTACAAAGGGCGGCCTTATCACTAATGTGATTTCATCCAGGCATAGTGTATAATGGATAGAATAGTAAGTATAATGGATAAATATTGCAATTGTCATCGATCTTTATAACGTATGCAAATTTCGGATCAATCCGACAACTGTAAGTGGGTAAAAATCACTCAAGGATTCCGTTACATAGTACAAGACAGAAGTAGTGTCCGATCGTCGTTATAGGTTATTTCGCCAAGATTTTCTATCGAGAAAACTTTTTTCAATCGCGTTTCTGAGTTCATGCGATCCTAGATCATATATTGAAAAAACATATACTTAAAAAAAAAAATAGTTTACAAAAACTAAAAAACACGCTTTATTTAATCGAATTATTGCATTGTCATCGGTCTTTGACAGCTGTGCAAAATTTGAATAGAATCTGACCGTTTAAAGTGGGTCAAAATAGCGTCCAAAGGAGTCGGTTACAAACATACAAACAAACATACAAACAAATATACAAACAAACATACAAGTGAAGCTAATATAATAGCGTGTAATTAGAGCTCTAGCCATTCAATCTAAAGAAACAATGAAAACTTCGTACATAGAAAAATGCACGAAGCTATTTTGGTATCCTCTTAATAATAGTACGAGAGCCCACGACCAAAATTTTTGTCTCATAGCAATACGGCCAAAACCGCATCAAATCGATAGATACGATTATCCTGAACTCGAAAATACCAATATCAGACATTTTCCGCGTAGCGTTTGATCTGACCGAATTTTCAAAATTGTCAAAGAATTTTACCGAACTGCATCATAGCAATATGTCTGATTTGCAGACTGTAGTTGAATGATAGTTCTGAGATACCGGAAACATATTTTTCAGACGTTAGTGGTGTAGCGCAAACCCGTAAAATCACTTAAAAAAATTAAAAATGAGACAAAAAAGATGTCTCATAGCATTACGTCTGAAAATCTTTTTAGGGTTCCGTACCCAAAGGGTAAAAACGGGACCCTATTACTGAGACTTCGTTTATTAGTAAATTTTGGTTATTTGATGCGAACAAAACAATTTTCAGACGGAAATGTGAACGCATTAAATTTTGAGACCGTTTTGAAAATGTTAACAAATTTTACCGATCGGTATCATAGCAATATGTCTGAAAATTGTTGGACATGATAAAATAAGTTGTATATGTGCAAAAAATTTATATCAGACAAATTAAGTGTAGCACCTTCTCTATCAGACAACTTTTCGATACTCAGATATCATTTAAAAATCGTATTGAGGCATCTTGAATTTTCTGTTACAAACCAATGAATACGTTGCGACCCTGAATTTATTAGATGATAATTAACAAAGAATTTACCCGAAACAGCAGCTGGCGAGTGAGCTGTATAATAGTAAGAAAGGGGCAGGAGCGTAACAAGCGCTGAGGCTGTTGAAATTAAATACTGATTGATTTGATAGTTTTGGTTTTATTTAAAGCACACTTGATTTGCACAAAATACCTCAGTGCCTGAAAAGAAAGGTCTATGACCAGTGTGTGTTACCAGTGATGACTTACGGAACTGAGACGTGGTCCCTGAATGTCGGCCTCATAACAAAACTCAGAGTCGCGCAGCGTGCTATGGAGAGGGCTATGCTCGGTGTTTCCCTACATGATAAGATCCGGAATGCGGAGATCCGTAGAAGGACTGGTGTGTACGACATAGCCCGAAGAGTTAGCACGCTGAAGTGGCAATGGGCAGGCCACATCGCTCGACGATCTGATGACCGTTGGGGACGGAAGGTCCTCGAATGGCGACCACGAACCGGACGACGCAGCGTGGGGCGGCCCCCAACAATGTGGACCGACGATATCGTCAAATACGCCGGGGGCCGCTGGATGCAGTTAGCGCAAGACCGCACGTTGTGGCGTTCTATGGGGGAGGCCTATGTCCAGCAGTGGACTGAGAAAGGTTGATGGATGGATGGATGGAAAGCACACTTGAGTAACTTTTACAAAAGAAATAAGTAATGACATCTGTCATCTGTCAAAGTACATATAATAGACCAGGGAGATTCTTGAATATCTATGAAGACTGTAAATTTAAAAAAACATTTAACAGAGGCGTCGGCCAGGCGACTCCGAAACGTTATTTTCGTTTTTGGGAGTATATGCTACACTTAAAGTGTCTGAAAACAGGATTTTGGTAATCATGGCAGCAATACGAAAAGTTGAAAAAAAAAATTATCCGTATTGCTATGATACAGGTCGGCTAAATATGTTGACATTTTCAAAAATGCGCTCAGGCTTTATGCTACGCGCAAAATGTCTGAAAACAAACTTTTTCGTAATACATTTATAAAATCTATGTACATTTTCACTATCAGACGTATTGCTATAATACCGACTGTCTTTTTTTTGACACAGCAGAAATGGCCTCCCACGCAGTTGCTACACTTTCGACCGTTACTACACACCTAGTCGGGTTCAGAATCATACAATCTAACGATTTTATAGGGTTTTTGCCGTATTGCTATGAGACATGGTATTGGTCGTGGGCTCTCGTACTATAATATTAATAAGAAAAGATTATAAAGAAACTTATAGTTTTCAATTTTACAAAACTGACTCAATAGAACTAATTTCATTATACGATATTTATTATGTACTAGTGTTGTTGCCTGCGAACTTGTACGCATGGAATTTAGACATTTTTCCCCCGTTTTTGCAACATTTTTCACTAATACTTTGCTCCTGTTCGTCACAGCGTGATGTTACTTAACCTATCTTCTTCGATAAATGTTTTAACAAACACTGACAGTATTTTTTTTATATTTACTTGCATGATACCTACTTTTTACAAAGTGACAGACTTTGTAAAAAGTAGGTAGGACGCCTTAAAAACTAGGAAAAATTCGAGGTTAAGCAGACGGATACTAGCCTTATTTGTAACCATGGGTTTAGGGTTAAAAGATACTAACTCAGCATAAAAGTAGAAAAATGTGCCAATAAACATTTTGACACATTTTCCGACTTGTCTTTTTTAAGGCTCGACAACTCGAAATGTAACGAAAAATTATTGTACATATTTTATTCGTTCACATTGAAATAAATATGTATCAAAAAGAATATTAAAAAGTATTATTTATTTTCTAATTTGGTTGTTTTATTTTGAACTATCCTTTTGTCTGCAACATCGTTCGCCTATCAATTTTTACTACTGTTACTAAATACACTAATTAGCCTACAGTGCTTTCGGAGACTAACTTACATAACACTGCATCTGGTAACGCATTAAGAATACAAGTTTCACCACCCCATTTCCCCCCAAGGGGGCTGTAAAAGTCAGCTAAGGGGTATTACACACAGTTAACACTCTCTGTAAGAGACGGAAAACTCAAAAATAAACCCTGCGCCAGCACGCCTGGTCAGCGCGGCATAGTAGACCATAATCCCTCCAAAGTGGAGGAGGCCCGTGCCCAACAGTGGGACGTACATGGTCTGGAGAGGAGGAGAGGAGAGTTTTAACAATTTTAAATACCAAATACTTACCAAATATTAATGATTTTACTGTGCGAGGATCAAACTCGCGACCTCGTGAACGTCAGTTTGTAATTGCACCACTAGACCACGAGGTGTATGTCTCATACGAGGGGAGGTCCAAAAGTTCGTGGAATGGAGGGGATGGAGTGGGGATAGGGGCGCTCGCTTAGTGTCATACTAATTGGGGACTCATAATTAGTATATAAATGGAGTTTCAGCCCTATTGCGTCATTCGTTTACGAACACTCGCCTGCTAAACACGTCAATCCGGAAGAAAACTGAATCTATGGAGAAAATTGAACACCGTGCGGTCATTAAATTCCTTACCAAGCAAGGAAAGAACGCTCAGACCATTTTGAATGAAATGGAAACTGTTTACGGGGAACAGTGCCCTAGTAAATCAATGATTTACAAGTGGCATGGTCTTTTTAAACATGGTCGGGAGTCGATTGAAGACGACCCCCGCTCAGGAAGGCCAGTTGAGGCCACCACATCAGACATCGTCGAAAAAGTGGAAAAAATTGTACTGGAGGACACCCGTTTGAAGAAAAAACAGTTATCTGCATTAGTTGGAGTATCAGATACCACCATTTTGCGAATCCTACATGACCACCTGGGTATGGCAAAAGTCAGTGCAAGATGGGTACCGAGAATGCTCACGCCGCTTCAAAAACAGCAGCGCGTCGAAGCGTCAAAACATTTTTTGGAGTTGTGTGGCGACGATCCTGGACCGATTTTGGAGCGAATTGTTACCGGCGATGAAACATGGGTTCATCACTTTGAGCCTGAGTCCAAACAAGAGTCCATGCAATGGCATAAAAAGGGGACACCACCGCCAAAGAAATTCAAAGTGTCGGAGTCGGCTGGAAAGTTGATGGCTACTGTTTTTTGGGATTGTGAGGGGATACCTAATACTGATTGATTATAAAGAAAAGGGCAGGACCATAACCGGAGAATACTACGCAACAATACTAGAAAAATTAAAGGATGCCATCAAAGAAAAACGTCGGGGAAAATTGACCAAGGGCGTGTTGCTCTTGCAAGACAACGCGCCGGTTCACAAGAGCAAAGTTGCAATGGCTGCTCTACACACGCATGGCTTCGAATCACTAGTCCACCCACCCTATAGTCCAGATCTGGCCCCAAGTGATTTTTATTTGTTCCCCAATTTAAAAAAAGACTTAAGGGGAAGGAAATTTTCCGACGACAATGAGGTAAAGGAGGCAATTTTGGCTCATTTTGAGGGAAAAGATAAAAAATATTTTTACGATGGTTTAGAAAAATTAATTCATAGATCTAATAAATGTATTCAGCTTAAGGGTGATTATATTGAAAAGGAAAAATAAATTTACTGTTTCATTTTTACTAAAACCCTTTCATTCCACGAACTTTTGGACCTCCCCTCGTATATTACGAAGACTCATAAAAATAATATATTAATAGAAACGCACCTATATGTTATAACAAGTATATTGTTAAACATATATATTATTATCGTAGCGATAACATGATACCAAATATCAAGTGAAATGATAAGCTAGTTTACAATATTCTTGGATATATCTGTCTATATTTGAAATCTAGCAATTTAACGCGACTTTGTATGTGTGGTATTTAAGAAACAGATAAACTAGATGATGGGTTAACGTTTAAAATAGAAGACAAGTAATTTTACCGTGGCTAAATTGTACTTCATAGAATAATTACGTTTCATATGACGTATAGCCTGTATCATAGACACCCATAGATTCATTTTCACGCACACAGATATGTAAATGGCTTCAAGCCGGCTGAGGGATGTAACCATAGACACTAGATCTGGTTATTCATAAATCTTTGATTAAACACTAACGCATGCAACGGGAGCCTTTAAATGTTGATAAATTTCCCCGTTTTTGTAACAATTATCAGTGATGTTTCGCTTCTATTCGTCGCAGCGTGATGTTACACAGCGTAAAGCCTCCCTTGAGAATTGTATGGTACAATTCTCAAGGGAGGCTTTACGCTATGTAACTTAACAACACTGAATTTTTCAAGTCGAACTCTTAGTTCCTGAGATTAGTACGTTCAAACAAACAAACTCTTTAGCTTTATAGTTAATATTACTTTATAATATAACGGCCATGCTGATTTTAACCGTGAATTTGTCCTTGAATTTGCCTTAGAGCATTTATTACACACGAGTTGACATTATAAAGCGACCCCCGCTAAAAAGGTACGAAAACAAACGTACCCACTCAGTGTGTACGGTTACTGGTACCAATTCTACGTCCACAGCTAAACTTAATTAAGTAAAAATGAAAACAACTATGGCGTATTTTGAGTAATTAGCTATTTCGTTGTGCAAATTTTTATTAATTAAAATCGTTAGATGCAGATATTCTAATTAAAAAGTTCTGTTAACATTGCCCAATTGTGTTATTGACATTATCAATTTGCATTTTAGTTAAGTTTAGGTGTGCACGTAGAATCGGTACTAATATCAATAACACAATTCCGCGATGTTAACTGTACTTTCATATTATAAAAACTGTGTATTATATAGGTACTAAAGATTTTAATGTTATTAATTTATATGTGCACAACGAAATATTATCTATCAATGTATTAATCGATCTATATATCTTTCTTTCTTTCTTTCTTCTCAATAATTTTAAAAAAATATTCAGGATTTTCAAGCGTATTTTTTAGTTATAGAACAAAGTAGATTATTTTTCAGTTAAGTTAATTTAAACTGTCTACGTAGAATTGAAACCAATGTCCTGTCATATCAGTTTATTGATATTTAAGTCAATTTCTTAGAAAATATACAATTTTTCTATTGTTGTCTTGTTAATCAATAATGACGTCAGTTCCCCTTTATTTTCTGTTCCGGAAATGAATAGTCATCGTAGAATGAAGATATTTTGATGATTTTAGTCCACGATGATTAACTTTTGCATCCGTGATGTATTAGGGAAGGATGGTAATGTAATAATAATTTGCTTAATTCAAAAACTAAAAAAACACGCTTGAAATTCCTGAATATTTTTAGAATTATTGTATTGTCATCGGTCCTTAATATGTGTGTAACATTTCAGATCAATCTGACTATTGCAAGTGAGTGAAAATCACAGAATTTTAAAATAGTTTTTATAGATTCCGTTACTTATTAATACATACATTTATAGATACATACTGACTCTTAATCTAATAAAAATAAATATTCACGGACATTTCACACCACGTCCTCTGGTCCTAAGCTAAGCTTATATGCTTGTGTTATGTGTACCAGAATTCGGATATACTACATAGACTACTTTTCTTTTGTAAATACATAAACTCATAAAGACACATAATAATTATAATTATAGGATTTATAGGTACATATCATATATCAAATATTAGGAGAGTAAAATAAATAAATAAATAAATATTCAGGACAATTCACACAACGTCCTCTAGTCCCAAAGTAAGCTATATTTCTATGCTTGTATTATGGGTACCAGATACGGATAGACTACATATACTACTTTTCTTTTGTAAATACATACTTATAATACATAGAAAACACCCAGACGCAGTACAAACATTTGTATGACATTTATGGATATCACACAAATGATTGTCCCAAGCGGGAATCGAACCCGCGACCTCGTGATCGGCAGTCCATTACATAAACCACTCCACCACGAAGCCCGTCAAAGAAAATGAAGGTAAAGAGTATTTAATTTTGTTGTTATAGCATCAATTATTATACATGTACTGTATTAAAGAGGTACAGCCCGCAGTGGTATTCAGTAAGAAAAAGTAAAGGGAGTATTCGGTGAATCTTGATCACGTGACAGCGCTCCTCTATTTTTATTGGAGACGCTGGTAGTAGACGGATGAACGGAGAGCGAAGCCTCAATAATACGGTCCCGTTTTATATTTTGGTACGGACCCTGAAAAGGTCATTTTTTGTGACCTTGTGTTAGTCTGTTTTTTGCCTTAATTACCTCATTATAGAGAATGTTATTTGTGTAAATTTTCTCTGCGTCTCTGAGCTAGCTCTTACAGCTCCTTATGAGAAGAAATAAGGTCGTGACATTTGTATTCTTAATCCATCACCACACTGTCAAGTAGACAAAGACTGATGACAGAAAACTGATGATTCTTGATGCTTATCTGATGACAGTACACTTTTTAGAAATATGACGCATTCTGAACACGGTTGATTACAGAGAGGTAAAGAATTTTTCATGAATGAAATGGTATGATTTAACAATGAAAACGTTAAAATAATATGAAATACTATTAACTATGCATTTGTAAAAAGGGTAGGATGATGAGAGGAAAGTAATATAGTTAGGAGAGTTCTTACGAGTGAATGTAGAAGGAAAAAAGTAAAGTAGGAAACAGAGGAACACAGATGTGACGTCTGACAGAAGACTATGGAATAAAATCAAACTCCTACCAACTCCATAAAAAAACAAGATTTGAAACTATTTCGGTCAAATTGAATCCTTCATCTCAAACCCCCCGCCTTATAGCTTAACTGTAATGTAGCAACAATCTATATGTATTTATACGATAATATTCATTTACATAAATACAAGCAAAATACACGCCAAGGTTAAACGAGACCCAGTGTAGCTCCTTGCGATACTCCGCCCTACAGACCGCGCTTGGCGCACCGTTATCACCTTATCAGCCGGTATATCATCTAACTTTACGTAGAATTCGAATAACAGATAAGATATGCACATATAATCTACACTAACGCTTTTAAATAAGACTAGATATTGTACTGTAGTGTGTCGAACGCGGTGGTTTAATTTTAATGTAGGAGTGTAGTGAAAATTTACAAAAATGGGGTACAAGGAAGCTTTATTAACTGTATTTTTAATTAGTGCTGTATCTGCTCAAAGTTGTAAGTATTTTTATTACATTTTGCCTGATATTTGTTTAACTTATCGATTTATTTATAGATAAAGTTAAAATGGCGGTTGGTCAATATAGTTATTTGTCTATTGAACGGTTGAAAAGGTATAAATTTGAAGTATTAATTTAAATGAATATTATTCGTTTAACTGATGTTTTGTCTGTTTACGGATTAGTAATACACATGTTATCACCCCATTTCTTGCTAAAAATGTGTAAGAATCACAGATTATTCTAATCAGATAACATCTTCTATCAGTGCCCGGCATCAATTATCTTGTATGGCGCTGCCGTGGAAGCCGAAATCAAAGAAGGGATACTATTGAATTGCTAATATCGATTCTGAATTTCAATTGTAAGAAACATTTTATGAATTGGGGGTACTCGACTGTTCTTTTCGACAAATTTTTTAATTACTATATAAATCTATATTTTTATAGAAGCTAATTGATTCCGTGTAATTCGATAATGCGGTCCGTATTGTGACGGATTGAGAATACAAGTGTCACCACCTCTTTTCCATCCCAGGGTGACAATATACTCTGTAAGAAACGGAAAAATTTAAAAGAAAGTCTGTGCCAACACGCCCAGCGCAGCACAGTACATCATAATCCATCCATCCAAAAGTGGAGTAGGCTCGCCTGTGCCCAGCTGTGGGACTTTAATGGTCTGGAGAGGGAGAGAGATCGACAATTGGATAAGCTCTACGGGTACTTATGTTTACACTGGGTCATGATCTGTGGTTTGTAACTACGAAGAAAACGATGACCACGACTGTACTGATAACATATTTACCTCAATATTAGATCATCGTGATATTAAAGTGCAACAATACTTATATTATCAAGATAAGACATTCATTGTAAAATTGATAAAACAATATTATGAGACATTGGTACCGATTCTACGCGCACAACTAAACTAAACTTAACTAAACAATGAATTTTGATAGTGTCTATATGACAATTCGACAATGTTAACTAAACTTTTTTATTATAAAAACTGTGTATTATACACTAATGGTCTTATAATGATTTATCGGAGATTTTATCGGCGAGATAATAAACGTTTCAGCGTAAAAAGACTATTAAAAATAATAATAGTTTAAAAAACTAAAAAACACGCTTTATTTAATCGAATTATTGCATTGTCATCGGTCTTTGACAGGTGTGCAAAATTTCAATAGAATCTGACCGTTTAAAGTGGGTCAAAATAGCGTCCAAAGGAGTCGGTTACAAACATACAAACATACAAACAAACAAACATACAAACATACAAACAAACATACAAGTGAAGCTAATATAAAGCATGTAATAACAAGTTTTGACAATTTTCTCGAACCGATTTTAGCGATATTTTAAACCTCCGATAAGTCATTATGTATAAGACCATAAATAAATATTGTAATTAATATAAATGTCAACGAAACAGCAAATTAATCAATGTTTGTGTTTATTTTAATTACTTTTTAACTTAACTAAAATTAAAATTAACTTAACTATATTTTAATTGGCCTCTTTAAACAATGAAGAAAATTCTGTTACGTCAAAAACGAAAATAAAATGTAAACTATGGTTATTTTGATTGATTCATTGTACACATTTATATTAATTAAAATTGTTAATCTTTATTACATACTTTTTATAACAAGGAAGTTAACATTGACGAATTGTGTTATAGACACTATTAATTTTTATTTTAACACGCTTTAATTAGCTTGCTATGTATCTATCAATGTATTAATCTATCTAACGGAATCTTTCAATGTGATTTTCACCCACACAAGTGGGAGAAAATCGGTTTTAAACAACAATGTCAACAATTTTTAATTTTTTTTTAAGTTTTGACAACAATGTCAGATTGATCTGAAATTTTACACACATATTATTCTATTGAACCCCATGCAAGTTTTTTTTCTTTGGTATTTATTTAATAATTAAAAATAAATTTAAGTAGGTACGTGATTCAGTTAGTAAAGTAGTTTTCTCTAGTTCAACACCTTTATTTGTGGCCTTAGCAACAAAATCTACATAAAAAAATGCTTTAAATATTATTAATCGTTACAACATATTGAACAGTTATTTTGTTCATATGAGTCACTGTCACGCCCTGTTCTTATCATTTATCAAACAATATTTAGTTGTAAGTCATATGACTAAATTCTGATAGGTACACTTACTGTTTGAGGTAAAATCATGAATTTTATAATGTGTTTAAAAATTTAGCTTATCAACTCCATGAAATGTCAAAAATAATGCAAAAAAACTGGTAAAATAAGTGTTGGACTCACACACGAAGGGATCCCTACCATTATTATCAATATAGTACTTTAGGTTTAAATGACGTGTGGTTGGTTAGAGGATAAAAATGAAATACTACCGGACTCGACATATACACCTAATGTGGTGACCCCGACGTGATTGATTGTGTCAGAGACGATTTTTTTTAAAGTGATACCGGACAAAGAAATTGATTAACAACATGGAGAAACCTGAACAGCTTGTTGCCAGTCCTATAAGCAACGTTGAAGACAGAGCCCTAGCAGCCATAATCGTATCTTCACGGATTCCGAAGTTCTGGGTGGACCAAACGCGACTCCGGTTCATCCAGTTTGAAGCCGTTATCGAAAACCAGAGGGTCTGTGACGAAGACAAGTTGAATCTCGTCGTCACTAAACAACCGGCTTATAGTTTGCGCCAGACAGACAGGTATGCGATTTTTAATAGACACTGGGGCTAATATATTAGTGATTCCTTGTTCCTGTGTATAAAAATAGTTTGTGTGATCGTACCGATAAAAAGTGGAATTATAACTTGTGCGCAGTAAACGGAACTTTAACTAATTAACTTATTAGCAGTGTTTATTAAAAATCGCATACCTGTCTGTCTGGCGCAAACTATAAGGCAGTTGTTTAGTGACGACGAGATTCAACTTGGCTTCGTCACAGAGCATCTGGTTTTCGATGACGGCTTCAAACTGGATGAACCGAAGTCGCGTTTGGTCCACCCAGAACTTCGGAATCCGTGATGATACGGTTTTGGCTGCTAGAGCTCTGTCTCCATCGTTGCTAATAATACTGGCAACAAGTTGTTCAGGTTTCGCCATGTTACTTGTAAATTTCCTAATCCGGTATAACTTTAAAAAAAATCGTCTCTAACACAATAAGTCACGTCGGGTTCACCACTTTAGGTTTAAATGAAGTGTGGTCTGGTTAGAGGATAAAATGAAATACGTCCGGACTTGAATGGTGTTTATTTGCGACTCAATATATTTAATATAATATTAGCTTATATAGGTAAGGAGAACAATCGTTCCTATATATTCCTAAAACTGCTGATACGCAGTGTTGCATACAATGAATCCATACATAATATATTTGTATACAATAAATTAGGCGTCGAGCAAACAATAGGACCATACATACTGTAATAAATGTATTTGTTTATAATAACTTAGGTGGCTACCACAATGGTCTCTATGCATTCGTAGACTTGTTGTCATTACGTCTACTTGCAAACAATGATTTCATACAATGTGTTCCTACAGTACATTCGTCATATTCTCTTTCCAGCCCATTAAAAGGGGACCGTCCTAATTTAGGTATTTGCCTTAGGTATTGCTATCCCTATACCCGAGCGCCGCGCTGAATGGGACAATACAGTTGAGGCAGATTATACTTACAAATTCTTTGAAAAAAGACGTTTCAAAGTGCGTTATCTTCTTCGCGAAAATTAGCATAGATATAAATATAAGACCTTAGATACTGTGAGAAAAATTTGTTCCTCTGGATGAATGATGAATCCAGGAAGAAAACAGGGGATTACAATGCCCACATTACTGTATGGAGTATAGATCTCTTGTCGTCGTAGGAGTCTCCTGCACTTTGGGTTGGTACTCGAAAATAAACCCTGTACCGCGCTGACCAGACGTGGTCGCATAGGGCTTATTTTCGAGTTTGTCGTCTCTCACAGAGGATGTTATTCGTCATAGTACTGACCTCAAATAACGGGATAAGGGCAGGAAAATGATACATAAACTGTGAAATTTTCATCTCTCTAGCTATCACCGTTCCAGAGATACAGCCTGATGACACTTAAAACAATATTAACAATTATTTTCTCTCTTTCCAGACAAAGTATGTGTATCTCAATCTCACACGTCTGCTACATGCCAGAGTATAGCCAGAGATGATAGCCAAGTACAATGCCAGCAAGTTGAATCAAGGTAGGTTATTATTTTTCCGCGTGGAGTCGGATTTAGAATACAAGATGTAAAAAATATCAATAAACCTTATGTCAACACCCCTCCCTGGTCAGCGCGGCATGGGGGAAGGGGGGGCATGATGGGGTAGCTAAGGGAAATCGTAAAAATACAGCATAATCAGTATGTTTATTAGTCTCATTAATTTATGGTACGTTACCTCAACTATCTGACTATGATTACAGTTTTTGGAGTATCAACTTAACACATTTTTTTATAATTCGTCATTAATAAATACATTATGAAAAACCATCTTGCCCCATACTAAGGGGTATGATGGGGTAATGAAATGGGGGCATGATGGGAAGGCTAGTGGTTCGCACAAAACAAACAAATGTGTATTTTCTTGCGATTCTTACCGACCAGTCCGTCTACGCCAGCCCAAGCATTGTGAGAGCAACGCTCACAGAGCTGTAGTTCGATTGTTGTTAGTCCAAAAAGACTCTCTTTCATATATTTCAGATATGCTTCTATTCCACCTTCGTCTTTAGGTGTATATACAGTTTTTTTTGGGGCAAAAAGGTAAACTAACAGTAACTTAACCCCCTTCCTTCATTTTCTTAACATATCGCTCTAAAGTAATCTGAGGCACGGCGTATGCAAAAGCAGTTTTCTTGGCTTTGCTCAAAACTTTATCTACAGCTATTGTTATAGAATCTAACGAAAATTCTCCTCTTTTAGTTTTTTCTTGTAAGTAAATACTTACCATGATTTTAACAAAAAAAGTAATACAGAAATACTTATATTACAATAATTAAATGACTCCACAGACTCATAACCCCCAGGTCACGGCTGTTTCGCCAAGTACCTGTGGGAGGTGGTTGGTATCGAGTCGGATCCCGTTTGCCGCAATTGTGTAAGTGGGGCCGTGGATACGGCAGAACACACCCTTGCCGTATGCACTGCCTGGGACGCCCAGCGCGCTGAACTCGTCAGCGTGCTGGGTCAGGACTTGTCGCTCTCGGTTGTGGTTTCGTCTATGGCCGAGAGCGAACAGTGTTGGGCCGCCGTCGCCTCCTTTTCTCGGGAGGTGATGGTGGCAAAGAGGGAGGCCCTGCGGGAGCGCGAACGCTCTGGTGGCACTTTGCCGCCCCGCAGGGCCCCGGGCAGGGGTCGTCGGCGCGCAGTAGCCAGCCGCGGCCCCTCCCGGCGAGGTGGTCGCGCGCGGCGGGTCTGCATTCCGAGACCCGCCGCAGAAAATGTGGCTGCCGGTCACGGCAACGCGACAGGGGGACCTAATACTCCCCCAGTCGGAAAAAAAATAACAAATAAAATGTTTAACGGATTACTTCAAACAACATACCTTAACAAAATAAACAACACTAGTTACCAAACATCCAAAATACATAAATGGGTGAATTTCAACAAATCGTTTTTTTGTATCATTTCGGTGAGATTTTTATATACAATGCTTTTTACATATGTTTTGTAATAAAAATAAACTTTAACCTTATTTGTAACATATGGGTGAGTGGTCATCATATAACATCAAAACCTACATCTAACCGATATATTTAGGTTTGAATTTTCGGGAGTCCACTGAAATGAAAAGTGCCCACTGAAATGATAAGTTAGTCCATGAAAATGAAAATTTCACCACTGAAATGACTAAACTGTGCACAGAGATGATACTAGCCCACTGAAATGATACCGCCAAGCATATCATTTATTTATAGGAGGATTCCGTAGGTTGTCTGAAACAAATCTAAATAAATTTCTGTAGACTTCTGATTGTGTGTTCTGATATCACTAGACTGCATTTGTGATATTTATTAAATATGAGATCAAACTATTATCTTAGACATATATGTTAGATATTTAATTTACGCAAATATTATAAAGCTGAAGAGTTTGTTGTTTGTTTGAACGCGGTTTTCGCAGGAACCTTTAGTCAAATTCGAAGAATTTTAGTTCTAGGACAGAACATTTATCGAGGAGGGCGATAGGCTGCGTAACATAACGCTGTGATTAATAGGAGCAAAGCGTCAGTGAAAAATGTCGGGAAAACGGGTAAAATTATCCATATTCTTCTGTTGCGTTAAATGTATCATTTGTTTTGATATATCATTTGTTTTGGCATATCTCTTCCCTGTCTTTTCCAAAAAACTCTCTGCGTGTAACGTATAAAGTGTTCGCAAAAGATCTATCCGTTGGGCAGAGTCAGCTAACCAAACTGAAGACCGACAACGGCACTATCATTTGTTTCAAAGACGAGATCTTGAGTGAGGTTGAGCAGTTCTATGGACAGTTGTACGAGACATTCCAAACTCCTGTTGTCGGCTTGGTCAAAGGTCCACGATCCAAGGTAATCCCGCACTATACCGAGGACATCCTGGACGTCAGCCTTTATGAGATCAGAAAGGCACTCAAGCAAAAACAGTAAAACACCGATGACGAAATCACTACGGAGCTCCTGAAGCCGGGCGGAAGCGGGTCCTCGTAGCCCATCAGAAGCTGTTCGATACTGTCATCCTCGGGGGCATTGTTCTATAGGCGTGGACTAGGAGCGTGGTAGTGCTGTTTTTCAAGAAGGGTGATAAAACCCGCTTGAGAAACTATAGACCTATCTCGCTCCTGACCCACGTCTATACGACGACTTTCAGTCTCCCGAACAAGCCGGTTTCCAAAAATGTTTAGTACTATAGACACCATACCATACCACATACATACACTGCGTCAGATCATAGTACAGAAGGCGGAGGAGTATAATTGGCCTCTGTGTCTTATACCTCTGTAACGCAGCGTGGAGCAGCCCCCAACAAGGTGGACTGACGATATCGTAAAATATGCCGGGGGCCATTGGATCCAGATAGCGCTGGATCCACGCATTGTTACGTTCTATGGGGAAGGCTTAGGTCTAGCAATGGATGAGGAAAGGTTGATGGATGAATGGAATCCACATTGTATTATATAAATTTAAAAAAAGTCCTAATATTTACAAATCTAATTAATCCGAAATATCGAACCTACGAAATCTAGAATTATATCACCAAATTGAAATGATTCAATATTGGATTCAAGGATCTCTAAAAACTTACAGATTTATCATTCCCATGTTACATATCATTTCAGTGTACTGTTATCCGTATAACAGTCCACCGAATCCTCTGAAATGATAACACCGAGATGATAAATTTAATAAATTTTACATTTAACTCCGATACCATAATTATTTTGAAAATGTCAATACTGCTGTAACAAAGCAAAACTTACAGCGAATCTATAACACAATTTTGTAATAGATGAAATGAACCTAACACGAGATATAACGGCCACCGATATGAGAAGATTTTTGTCCCCACATTACTGGAATGTGAAGTGAAGTCCAAGAAAAAAGTAAATATATCTATTTACCTTTTTCTTGGACTTCACGTTGTAGTCATGGCGCGTGCATGCACTCCGACGAATAGAAGCGGACTGATTAGAAGTGAGAAAAGGCACGGGGGCTGCAGGAACGTCATGTTGACGAAGATATGTTACTAAAACTTACTACCCACCAGAATGATAAGTTTTCTCAGGACAAAAGTTAAATGCTTGTCAAATGTGTTATAAATGGGTTATACAAACAAAATGAGTTTTTACACGCTTTATATTAGCTTCACTTGTATGTTTGTTTGTATGTTTGTTTGTATGTTTGTTTGTATGTTTGTTTGTATGTTTGTTTGTATGTTTGTTTGTATGTTTGTTTGTATGTTTGTAACCGACTCCTTTGGACGCTATTTTGACCCACTTTAAACGGTCAGATTCTATACAAATTTTGCACACCTGTCAAAGACCGATGACAATGCAATTCGATTAAAAAAATGCGTGTTTTTTAGTTTTTTTAAACTATTATTAATTTTATATGTATAGGTTATATTATTATGTATTGATACAAAAGTCATTTTTAGACAAAATAATAAATGCAACTACTTGGTAAGCTATTTTTCGAGCGAAAGTCGGTCGGGGACAGGCCACCGTGATGATAAAATGAAAGTGTCATTTTATCATCACGGTGGCCTGTCCCCGACCGACTTTTAAAGCATTTTTTTTGATGTAATACTGGATAAAACTCAATGAACTTTTTTGCCATGGTAGAGGAGAATCTATTTTATTACAAAAAGTAGTTAGAATCATAAAACTAAGACATTGCACTACCGTTCTCACGTTTGCCGCGTATTTTTATTGCCTGTGCAATTCACCCAAATAGGGTAATCATAATTACCATAAAATAATGACGTTTAACCTTACAAAAAAATTTAAGGACGAGACGTTAAAACACTTTTTCGTATGTAAACAAAAGACGTTTGCAGTCAGGCTCACAGTTTCTCTCGCACTATCCGTTGGCTGAAAGAGGCTTTCTATTGGCCTATTATTTTATATTCACAAACGTCTAGTTTCTTCTATATAGGGGGTACCCCGTCTTACCTTGCTACCCCGTCATGCCCCCTCCTTCCCCTAGTTGAACTTAATCCTTCAATCTTTTTTAGAAACAGTTTACCTAATTGGCGTGACAGAAAAGAACAGAATTTTTGGATTTTCATATATCTTTTAGTTACCGTATTTTGGAAAGAAGAAAGTAATAATGGGCTGAAGAGAGAGAGAGAGAGAGAGAGAAAGAGACAGAGGAGAGAGAGACAGAGAGAGAATTGTACCTTTATTTATTAATTTTATTTCTTTTTTGCAATTGGTTTGTTACGCTACATAAAAAACCCGCACCAAATCGCCAGGCGATCAACGAACACCGAACCTATGCGCTTTTCTGGTATAGCTAATATATGAGAACTGATCGTGTGATTTTGCTACGACACAGCTTCATACAACGTTAGTGCGTTTAGTTGTTAGTAAAAATCACGCTAAGTGACATCTATGGATGGTGTTCTGTGTTAAGTACCAACTTTAACATGATTTTGTATTCAGGGTGGACTGCGCCCTCATGCTGGCTAACTCTCAAGCTGATATAGGCTTCTTCAATGAAGAAGAGACCATGCTTCTTGGACAACAACAGCGCAACAGCAACAGAGTTGTGGCCACCGTCAGAGATGTTGCAAAACTTGGTAAGTGTACCTATAGAGCTCACAGATCTACAAGATAGTGTGTCTACGGCTACATCACTCACACGGCTTGAAGCCACATAAACATCTATGTGTGCGTGTAATATGTATCTATGTGTGTCTATGATACAGGATATACGTCATAATAACATTATTATTCGCTGAAGTACGATTTAGCCAGGCTAAAGCTAAAGTTACATGTGTGTCTGGCTTTAAGATTGAACGCGTACATGCCCTCTGGTAAATCCGTGTTTTAGCTCATAAACCCTCAAAAAGCAAGAACGCCTACTTTTGATCCCAAAAAAATGCTGTCCCGTCGGATAACCGATTAATTTCAGTGCAGTTATTAGTTTGCTAACAGCACCTAGATGGCTCTGACGCTAAGTTAGAAATCACAATAGTTTTGTTACATTACCTATAACCACAGAGTTACCTAACGTTAATTAATGTATGTATTAATAATCATATTAACGAAATATTTCATAGTAATTGTCACCCATTTGCAATAAATAGTCGAATTGATCTGAAATGTTATATACATGTTAAGGAGCTATGAATGAATGAAATAATTAACATCATCATCATTATAACATCGCGCCTTCTTCGCATGGGGTAGGCAGAGACCATAGAGCGCCAACTACTACGATCCAAACATACTTCCCAGGCCTCATTCATACTCATACATCTGTTACCGTTTCCACTTACCTTCGCCGTGTGTATGCCTTTCGTTATCATATATCATCCATCTTCTCCACATGGCCAAACTACCTGAGCATACTTTCTCCACCCTAGTACAATAATATTACTTTAGGGTTATAAGTCGTGTGGTTGGTTAGAGGATAAAATGAATTACGTCCGGACTTGAATGGCGTTTATTTGCGACTCAATATATTTGATATAGTAATAGCTTATATAGGTATTAGGAGAACAATCGTTTCTATGTATTCCTAATACTGCTGACACGCATAGTGTTGCATACAATGAATCCATACATAATATATATTTGTATATAATAAATTAGCCGGCGAGCAAACAATAGGCCCATACATACTGTAATAAATATATTTGTATATAATAACTTAGGTGGCTAGCACAATGGTCTTTATGCATTCGTAGATTTGTTGACATACGTCTACTTGCAAACAATGAATTCATACAATGTGTTCCTACAGTAGCCTCCGCCTTAAAAGAAATGCACTTTATATTACATTATTATCCTCCAAAAAAAAAAATCCACCATTTCCAAATTTGTATTTTAACTTTTAAGCTTAGTAAGTTTATCATTTTCTGTCAAACTTTAGACCATGCGAGCTAAAGTTGCAATAGATAACAAATAATAATTTGATCAACTCTTCGCAGATCCATATGCCTTCGAAGCCGTCGCCGTTGTACCAGTGTCTCACACTAATGGATTAGAAGGTCTTCGTGGAGGTATTTACTGTCACCCAGGATTCAGTCAATCAGAAGTCAGGTGGTCACCCAGGGTATTGAAAACGTTGGAGACGCTGGTAAGAATGATGTTTTAAAAACCGTTTCCAAACAACTGGTTAATCTGTAACTGGTATTGTGAATCTTTTAATAATTAACGATATTTTCTCCAGGTTGCACGTACAGACCGCTGCCCTAATGTTGAGACTGCTCAAAAGACCGCTGATGAGCTGGAAGTAGATACCTTGAGTAAATTCTTCTCAGCTGCTTGCAGACCAGGAACTTGGAGTACTAATGCCACTGTGGATGCTGATCTTAGTAAGGGATATTTTCTTTGCGAAAATTAAAGTGATTTAAATTTTTTTTACGCCATATTAGGTATAGATGAATAGTATATCTATGCCTTTATTCCTTTCTTTCTTGGTAAAACCTTACCAAATTTGTGTGATAAGTAGTCGCTGCTAGTTCATCTAAAGAAAACCGAAAAATACGAGATTTTTGGATGATCATATTTCTTTTTGTTATAATGTTTTGAAGAAAAGAAAGTGATAAAAGCATAGATATATAAGACATAGATACTGTGAAAAAAAATTCGTTCCTCTGAAGGCAAGATCCACGAAGAAAACAGGGGACTACAATGCCCATATTTTTGTGTGGAGCTTAGTTCAGTGTCTTGCCCTCTTAACTATTGTTTCATTTTCAGAATCCCGCTACCCCAACCTCTGTTCTCTATGCGGTACAAACGCAAACTGTTCAAGATACACCATAGACATGGGTGTGTCTGTAGCTGGTGTGAGAAATGACAACGCACACATACAAGCCTTGGAATGCTTAAGAACAAACTCGAACACTGCTAACAGAGCGGCCGTTGGGTATGCCGCGTGGCAACATGTCCGAGAATACTTTACTGTAAGTATTTTCTTCTTGTGGTGACCAATTAACAATACAAGTGTCACCACCCCATTTCTTTCCCAGAGTACTGTAAGAGCCAGCTAAGGAACAATATAAGCAATTAAAGTCTACTGTGAGAGACAGAAAACTCGAAACTAAACTGTGCCAATACGCCTGGTCAGCGTGGCACAGTAGACCATAATCCCTTCCAAAGTGGAGGAGGGCCGTGCCCAACAGTGGGATTTTAATGGTCTGGAGAAGATGAGAAGAAGTATTCTTTATCTCTATCCAGCCCATTAACGCCCCACCGCTGGACATAGGCCTCCTCCACTTACGAAAGGACTATGGTCTACTGTGCCGCACTGACCAGGCGTGTTGGTATACCTACTGTTTAATTCCGAGTTCCCATCTCTAACAAAGGATGTTATTCGTTCTTCCTTAACTGGCTTTTACAGCATATTAGAGAGGAAATGGGATGGTGACACATGTATTCTTAATCCGTCACTATATACGAACAGTTTTTTATTACAAGCATTTATCTTACCTCGTGGTCTAGTGGTTTATGTAACAGACTGTGGTGTACGAGGTCGCTGTTCGATTCCTGTACGCAACAATAATTTGTGTGATATTTATAATTGTCATACAAATTGATACAAATGTTTGTCTGTCTGGGTGTTTCTATGTATTATAAGTATGTATTTACAAAAGAAAAGTAGTATTTATAGAATATCCGTATTCTGGTATACATAAGCATATAAACTTAGCTTGGGACTAGAGGACGTTGTGTGAAAAGCCCATGAATATTTATTTTATTATATGGACTTTTCAAACATTGTATTCTGGTCCCAAAGTAAGCTAAATTATTTATTTGAACTTGTAAAGCTAATATTGTTTTGTTTCAGACACGCAACCCACAAGATATGTCTAATTTCGGTGTTCTGTGTACCAACGGAACAGTTATACCTTTGACTACAGACTTATTGAATAATGCTACGTCACCATGTGCGTTCGTCAGACAACCTTGGGGCACTATTGTGGCTAACGCGTAAGTTGTAATGATTTCATTCATTTATATTTCTCTATGTACATATATATCTCTGTATGTATATACAAAAGAAAAGTAGTTTATTTATGTAGTCTATCCGTATTCTGATACCCATAACACAATTATTGAAATATAGCTTACTTTGGGATCAGAGGAAGTTGTGTGAAATGTCCATGAATATTTATTATTTATTTATTTATTTTATACTAAGTAATATAATAAAGCTGAAGAATTTGTTTATATCATTAAGCTGTGACTAATAGGAGAAAAGCATCACTGAAACGCAACACAACTGAATACACGCGTACGAAATCGCGAGCAATAGCTACTTTTATGTATGTCATTAGCAGCCGCCAGCCCGTCCCTGTTTCGCCTGGTCAGGGTAGCGTAGTAGACCATTATCCCTCTCAAATTACCCAACAGTGGGACGTTAATAGAGAGACAAATAGAGGAGTACTCTCTCTCTCCAACCCATTTACGTCCCACTATTGGGCACGGGCCTCCTCCACTTTGGAAGGGATTGTGGTCTACTGTGCCGCACTGACCAGGCGTGTTGGCACGGAGATAATAGAGGAGTACAACTTTTATTAATTTCTTTTTCCCACAGTAACGTCGCAACAGCCGTCTTAACTGGTTTGAGGAACTGGTGGCCTAATGGTGTAAACCCTGGAGGCAATACATGGCAATCGACCTTATTCACAGTGTTAGCTGGAGGCGCTAACGCTCAGTTAGTTTTTGAGGACACACCTATCTTCCCTATCAATTATACGTCATCAAGTAAGTTTTTAAATCAGTTTTATTAGCCTCGTTTGTATCTACCTGTCCGCATGATGACGGATTAATGCAAGTGTCACTACCTATTTCCTCTCTAGAGTGCTGTAAGAGTCAGCTAAGGAATATAACACAGATAACATATTATCATTAAATTAATAGCACCTACCAGTAGCACTTTCTGCACCTACCAATGGTTGCCTGGTAGAGAATGCCCTAGGCTTTAAGTCCGCCATTGTACAACTTAATTTTTGTGCATAAAGTTTTATAAATAAATAAAATAACATCAAAACCGCTCCAAATAAAACCCTGTGCCAGCACGCCTGGTGAACGCGACACAATAGATCATAATCCCTTCCAAAGTGGAGGAGATCTGTGCCCAATAGTAGGACGTTAACATGCTGGTAAAAGAGAGAAAAATACGGAACCCGTCGTGTGTGAGCGATACAGGCTATACGTCATATGAAACTTCATTATTGTATATATAGTACAATTCAGCCATGTTAAACTTATTTTAAATGACAACTTACCATCAGACAAATCTGTGTTTTAAATTATTTTTTACACGCTTTATATTAGCTTCACTTGTATGTTTGTTTGTATGTTTGTTTGTATGTTTGTTTGTATGTTTGTAACCGACTCCTTTGGACGCTATTTTGACCCACTTTAAACGGTCAGATTCTATTCAAATTTTGCACACCTGTCAAAGACCGATGACAATGTAATAATTCGATTAAAATATCCGATTATCCTGGTTAGATTCGCCAGGATTCATTAATCTCTTTCCGGATCCTTTGCATGAGAGTAAGAGAGAGGGCTAGTACGCGAACTACGCATGCGCAACTGCGCATTTCCAGAGAAACTCTTTTTTCTATTCTTTTGTTGGGTTTTCTATAGAAAGCGTGTATTTTAGTTTTTTTAAACTATTATTATTTAAATTTTCAGTTCGCCCTATCGATGGCATTGACAACATGGCGTCTTGCCTACCATCAAGACGTTGGTGTGTCTTGTCCACAAATGAGCTGAACAAATGTAACTGGGTTCGCACAGCTTCCTATATCCTAGGTCTTCAACCAACAATCACTTGTCAATTGAGGAGTAATGTGTTTGACTGTTTGTCCGACATCAGAGCAGATAAAGCTGATTTTATCTCAACTGGTTCCAACTACGGATATGTTGCTAGACAGTAAGTAAATATAAATTTTTATTGTTAACACGCTTTTTTAGTTCGGTACGTATCTATCAATATATTAATCTATGTAATGGAATCTTTAAAAGTGATTTTTACACCGTTCCAGTAGTCGCATAGATCTGAAATGTTACACACATATTAAGGACCGATGACAGTCCAATAATTTTAAAAAATATCCAGGATTTTCGAGCGAGTTTATTTTATTTTTTTGGGACCCGAGGACGTTGTGTGAAATGTGACAGTACTTAATTGTGTTAATTTTTTAGGCATTATAATTTGGCTCCAGTAAAACTAGTACAGAATGCTCAAGCTGACGCTCACAAAGTTGCTGCCTTCGTCAAGGAAACTTCTGTAGTCAACCAGAATATTACCAGATTTGAGAACTTAAGAGATAAGAAGGCTTGCTTCCCGGAATTCGGTGGTTTAGGTAAGTACATACTTAAATGTTCACAGTTTATATACATATATCAGTTGATGCTATAACAACAAATACATATATATACTTATCATTACCATTCTCCCGCCTTTATATTATACCGTTATTTGGGGTAATTATGGCGAATATAATTATGATCATAAAAATATGATTTTTAATATTACTTGAAAGTAGTATATCCTTATTATTTTACCTATAACACAAACAAATAAGCCAAATTGTATCTATTATGGGCCCTGAGAACGTTAGGATGTTAAGGTTTACGCCTCGCTACGGCCTATTATGTTTATGGTGAAAAATATCATGTAGGAGCCCTTAATTACCGGGCCCTAGGCATGTGCCCAGTGGAGGCGACGGGACTGTAAACAAGCTTAGTTTCGGACCAGAGGTCGTTGTGAACTGTCCATAAATATTTATTCATCCCATTAAAAGTATTTGATCCGTATTCTTATACCCATAACACATGCAAATAAGCTTAGTTTCGGACCAGATGATGAAATTGATTTTAAATGCTTATTTAAAATTTTTAGCGTATATGGCGTTTGTACGTGCTGGTCATGAGCGTCAAGTGTTGGATAGTTCTGAATGTGACTATGCTAAAGTGGTGGGAGAATTCTTCAGCGGCGCGTGTGCACCAGGAGCTATAGATGCCGCACATGCCATCTCTGACAGTGTTTCTGTAAGTTATTTCCTACGAACTCCAAGTTGTAAAAATGTCAAATGCCACGTAGGTATACCGGTGATGCAGTGGCCAGCAAATTCCCCCGATATTAATCCGATAGAGCATGTCTGGGACTTGCTAAAAAGAAGGGTTAAATCCAGAATGCCACCCCCCAACAATCTGAATGAACTTGGAAACGCATTACTTGAGGAGTGGGAGCGGTTGCCTCAAGAAATCATCAATAACATAATCTGTAGCATGCCCAGACGAATGGAAACCGTAATCAGAGCAAGAGATTAATTTTATTGTTAATATCATTTAATGCTTACTTTTTTTTATTTTTTGTGATGGTTCATAATCATCTAAAAATTTCACTTAACTATTTCAAATTTCTTTATTTTTCAATAAAAAATAACGAAGACTTTTCAAAGTCGTTGTTAAAAGATGTTAATCAATTTGTTATTTTGTCTAATTACATTTTCGTCAAATATATGCGTTATTATCTCATAGTCTCACTTTTTTTTCTGTTCCGCTAATTGTGCCGGTGTGTATATTATGATAATAACGGTACGAAACTATAATCGGTAATAATTAATTAATAATAATAATTAATCGGTTTGTCGATTATAACGCAATAAAAAAAAAATACAACAAAATTCTAGAATTTTATTGTATTTTTAAAATACACGTACAATTTATGTATATTTAGTATATTATAAGTATGTAAATATTTTTTATATTTTTTGTATTTATTTTGAGAAATAAAGAGAAATAAAGTATAGCCGTATTCTGGTACATATAACACAAACATATAAGCTTAGCTTGGGATCAGAGGACGTCATGTGAAAGTGAAATGTCTATGAATATTTCATCATTCTACTAGCTGTTGCCTGCAACTTCGTTCGCGTGGAATTTAGGAATCAAACCTTAACAAATTGCACAAAAAGCAATCTTCTTGACCCAGTCTATCTATTAAAAAAAACTACATCAAAATCCGTTGCGTAGTTTTAAAGATATAAGCTCACATAGGGACATAACTACAAGAATAGCGACTTTGTTTTATAATAAGTACTAGCTGTCCCGGCGAACTTCGTACCGCCAATTAAAGTTGTTTATACTTTCTGATTATGTAAAAAAATTTTATCATCTACATCTTCATAACATCACGCCTTTTTCCCATGGGGGTAGGCAGAGACTATAGAGCGCCATCTGTTACCATCCAAACAATAAAGCAATGGCTTAATAGCAATAAAGTTAAAATTGACTCTACGTTTTAGTTATAGAACGTTTGTATGGGAATAAGAAAAGGGCTGTTTTAGGGTCTTTCTGGCAATTATTCGAATTTTTCTCGCCGTAAAAACCATCCTTGCACTTCAACAGACATAAAAAAAAAAGAATTGGGCAAATTGGTCCAGGCGGTGTTGAGTTGTGCCCTTGCCAACACATTTTACGATTCATTTTTATATTAAAGATTGTTATATTTTATTTCAGACATACAACGCCTCTGTGTTATGTACATCATGCAGATCGTCTATTGTTCCTCTGTCTAACCCAGTATCGAACCGTAAGTAAATCAATATCTATACTAAATATTATAAAGCTGAAAAGTTTGTTTATTTGAACGCGCTAATCTCAGAAACTACTGGTTCGAATTGAAAAATTCTTTCAGTATTGGATACTACATTTATCAAGGAAGGTTATATGCTATATAACATCACGCTGCGATGAATGGGAGCGAAGCATTAGTGAAAAACGTTACAAAAACGGGGAATTTTTTAAATTCAACCCGTACGAAGATAAATGTATACCTAAGCCTAGATATATAAAAAGGCGTTGCTCCCCCATCTGAGCTATCATGGTTCCCGCATAAGTTTACCAAATGAATAAGAATAAAGATGGGAGAGCAACGGAACGGTATTCCGACGTCGTGGGTTCAAGTCCCGCTCATGATTATCATTTTTTCCCACGATAATTTAGTTTATTTAGTAAAAGCATAGCAAGTCAATTGCAAAAATTAATAAATTAACATAGATATTTATTTTGTAAATCTGCTTTCATCTTTTTTAATAGTTTGGTACGTATCTATCAATGTATTAATTTATGCAACGGAACGTAGTTTAAATATAGTATATCCGTATTCTGAAACACAACACAAGCATATAAGCTTAGCTTGGGACCAGAGGACGTTGTGTGAAATGTCCATAAATATTAAATTATTTATTTGATTCCAGAAACCTGTGCTTGGGACAATTCCAACTTATACTTCGGTAACAACGGTTCTCTCGCCTGTCTTGCTGATGCCAACAATGATGTAGCCTTCTTGAACGTGCGCAGCATATCTAGTAAGTATTACATTCTGGCAAATGCAATGCGAAGCCAACCTCTCGCTCAAGTTGAGGGAAAAGAAAAAAAAGTATTGCATTAGAAATTAACTTGTAGGGTTCCTTCCAAACTTATACACCCAAGGAGAGTCAACACTATGCCAAAATACATTATAACATGAGCTAAAAGTTATGTTGCGCCGACCCCAATTAATGCTTCAAGGGCAGGTGTATCTAAGACATCGTTTCCCGTCTGTCATCAGGCTGTATCTCTGAAACGGTGATAGCTACAGAACTCACCAGGCGTGTTGGCATATTAGTTTAGAGGTTTCCGTCTCTCACAGTAGATATTAACTGCTATAAATAAAAGCAGGCTTCTACAAAGCCCTGAGGAAAAAAATGGGAAAAGAGGGCACAGATTTAACAGATGGTGTGTACGCGTTCAATCTTGTAGAAAAGTAACTTTGGCCTTGCTAAATCGTACTTCATAGACTATTATGACTTGCCTAATTTAAGTGAATAGTTCTTTTCACATACTACAAACGTCATTTTTACAAACAATAAAACAAGTATTCTGTTGGGAAGAGAAGACTTTGTTAGTCTATAGTCCAAATTAACTTGTAGCATGTATCATATACACACATAGAACGCATTTCACGCACACATAGATGTAATTGGCTTCAAGCCGGTTGAGTGATGTAGCCATAGACACTCCAACTGTTGAATCTGTACTAGAGACTAACTTACTTCGTTTTTTCAGGCTACCTCTCCGTGTTAGGTCTACAAGCGAATCAATTCCGAGCTCTTTGTCGCAACAACTCCTTGGCTATAAACACAGGTGTAACACTTGATGATGGCTGCCTCCTCGCCTATGTTGTTGACGCTGAGGTTCTTACCAGAAGGTATATTTTTTAATTTTAATTCTTTCCCACTCCAGCCCATTAACGTCCCCCTGTTGGGCACGGGCCTCCTCCACTCTGGGAGGGATTATGGTCTACTGAGCCACTCTGACCAGGGTAGTTGGCATAGGTTTATTTACGAGTGTTCCGTCTCTCACAGAGGATGTTATCTGTGTTTCCTTAGCTGGTTTTATTGCACCCTGGGAAGGAAAAGGAAAGTGACACTTGTATTCTTAATTCATTCAATATTTTTTTTATTTAATACTTTTGTCTTTTTAATTTACAGAAACGATCCTCTTTACAACAGTTTGAATGTTCTATTCGAGTCAATCGATGCATTCTTCGGTTACAACGCGGCTGGTGGCAATCAACTTATAAACCTAGAAATATTCTCTGCTTTCGGTGGTATTAGCGATTTATTGTTCAAAGATTCAGCAATTGGCCTTACAGAACCAACTCGGACATCAACTCACGAACCCGCTAGGAATTATATCGAGTTATTCCAACATCTAAACACCTGCACTAGTGCTGCCACCGATATAGCTACACGTACCATTCATTCGATTGTAACTGTAATTCTAATGGCATTTATCACTCGATTTGTAATCGCTTAATCGATTTTTATAGCAGCACTAGTGTTTTAAGATGTAGTTTTGAAAATGGATCAATAATCTACTGCCAGTAATTTATTCCCGTAAAAAAATAAAAAAACATCGATACCAATAAAAGAAAATAAATTTAAAATAAAAACCAAATAACTTAATGTTATTAAAAAATGTTTTTCTTTTTCCATACATAAGGGAATTTCCATAGTTTACAAAGGTGTTTTTTTTTTAGAAATATTTTTGATTCTCGAGGAAAGAGGAATAGTAATATCATAATATAACCAGTTCTGAATATTTATATGATTTATTAGCCAATTTTTTCATATTTTTTCGTTTTCAACCGGATCAAAGAAAAACATAATGTTAGGTACATGCATATACGCGCATTACGGGAAGAAAATACCAGTTAATATTGGACTATGGTTTTTAAAAAGTTATGACAGTAATTTATGCGGGAACATGTTTGTTCGGGATTTAAAATTTAAATTTAGAATGATAATCCCTATAGAATTAAAAATTTTATTTTTAAGATTCTTTTTTCATGTGTAATAAGGTTTGCTTTCTTTTATTTTTTAATAATTTTTTTTCTTATGTTATTCGTTTTAATTTCATATTATAACTAAATAAGTTTTTATTACTTATATTTTACAGAATGAACATATTAATAAGATTAACAGTAATTTATGAACATTACAATTACCTACCTAATGTATTTTAATAAGAATGTTTATGCTGCCATTGTGTTATGCAAGATGTATTAAATTTGTATTTTTGTGTTTATATAAACGTGTTTTTGTAATTTTCTTTTTAGGGTTCCGTACCCAAAGGGTAAAAACGGGACCCTATTACTGAGACTTCGCTGTCCGTCCGTCCATCCGTCCGTCTGTCACCAGGCTGTATCTCAAGAACGGTGATAGCTAGACAGTTGAAATTTTCACAGATGATGTATTTCTATTGCCGCTATAACAACAAATACTAAAAATAAAATAAATATTTAAGGGGGGCTCCCATACAACAAACATGATTTTTTTACCGTTTCTTGCTCGATACTAATAACGTTGCCTTATGTTGCATAGATAATGGTACGGAACCCTTCGTGCGCGAGTCCAACTCGCACTTGACCAATTTTTTTATTATCACACATTATTATCAACGATGTTTACTTATTTTATAGCAAAGACGTTATTTCCGTACTCCTCTCCTCTCCAGCCGATTAACGTCCTACTGAGCTGAGCATGGCCCTCTTCCACTTTGGGAGGAATAATGGTCTACTGTGCCACGCTGCTGGTTCATGAGGAAGATTTATAAGTACCTACCTATAATTTGTTACGATTTGGTCTGTAAAATACACGCGTATGAAGATGCGGGTTGCCATTGCCAATCAATACTAATATTATAAAGATGAAGAACTTGTATGTTAGTTAAAACGCGCTAATCTCAGAAACTACCAATTCTAATTGGCATTGTTCATATTTTTTTAAAACTCTTAAATGGGAATAGAGTTTCTGATCATGATCCATTAGTTTTTTTTCGGAAAATTTGCTATATAACGATTATTTTTCCAAAAAAGCAAATCATCTCTATTTGCCCTTGAAATGAAGGACTTAAAATATTAAGGCGTTTTTAGGGATATAATATGTACTACTCTGAAGTGAAGTTGAAATTGGTCTATTATATCAACTTGTCAATTTTGAAAAGATAAAGTGCAATCTCTGTTAAGTCTATCAAGAAAAGTTAATGCACAGATTGCGTAAAACGATGACGTCACAACATTTAAAGTAATATCTCCAATAATTTTTAAAAAATTCTGTATAGTGAGTATTTCAATAATATTGAAATTAGTTGCTTAAAATAGTCTATATTTTCTGAAAAGAATATAAAAACAGTAGTTAAAAATTATGAACAATCCCAATTGAACAATTCTTTTTATGTTGAATAATACACTTATCGAGGAAGGCTATAAGATATAATAACATCACGCAGCGACTAATAGGAACGCAGCATTAGTGAAAAATGTTGCAAAACAGGGAAAGTCGCCGGCAACAGTTAGTTATTAAATAAATTTATATAAAGATTTCTTTTTGACTATAATTTAGTGTCATGTTTTTCTTTATTTCTTTCATGTAGAGTTTTGTATCAAAATTTAAAAAGTGTCCGTATTACAGAGACTCCTGTGTACATCCGTCTGTCACCAGGTTGTATAATTATATAAACGTGGCGATAGAAAACAAACTTTATTATCAGATACAGATTAAAAAATAACGCGACTTTAAAAAAATATTTGAATAAGTAGTATATAGTTTTTAATAAATAGTTTTTATATTCTTTTTTTATTATGGTCGTGTCTAACCTCTATTTAACATGGCTAATAGCTTTTTATTCATCCTCGCATTTATTACTTTTTTCAACATTACTTTATTCCACATTTCCATTCGCCTTCTACTGTTACCTATTTCATTTTTCATATTTAATTTATCTTTTCTTTTAGTTAAATATAACATTCTGTTTTTATCGAAAATATTTCTTATTAAATCGTATTTGAAGTTGTCATATCTTTTCATAGGGGTTTTCGGGTTTTTGAGATCTTGTGATGAACCATCGTTGTCATATTTTTTTTTGTAGGTTTGTGGTTTCTTGAAATTTTGTAATGAATGACTTTTCATGTGGGTTTTTGGGCTTTGAATATTTGCTAATGAATCATAAATGTCATTTCTTTTGATTTGGGTTTTTGAGTTCTCGATGTTTTGTAACGAATCGTAATTGTTAATTTGGGTTTTTGAATTAACAAACTTTTGTAATGAATCATACATCTTGTCATATCTTTTCAAGTGGGTTTTCGGGTTGTTAAATCTTTTCAGGTTGTCAGATATTATTATTATATAAATTGGTGAATTAAAATTTCTTCTAGCAAAGTTTTCATGTTTGACATTTACATCTTGTTTTGTTCTTATCTCAAGTTTTGGTTTTAAATAGTTCTGTAATGCTCTTGCAATATGTCGGTAACGGGGACGTGGTAACAAATTATGTTTAGATGATGTTACTGGAAATTTAAAATGGAAGGAAAATTAAATAATCCACAGACATACCTGATGGGCGTTTGAATTTGAGGACAAGTAACTTTAACCTGGTTAAATCGTACTTCATACAGTAATAATTATTCATATGACATATAGCTTGTATCAGAGATACACATAGATACATTTTTACGCACACATACATATGCAAGTGCTGATACATACAGATTTACGAAGACGCAAAAAGTGAAGACACGTAAATTTAGCCTGGCTAAATCGTACTTCATAGACTAATAATGTTTCATATGACGAATAGCCTGTATCAGAGACGTGAGATACATATTTCACGCACACATAAATATTTATATAGCTTCAAGCCAGGTGAGCGATGTAGCCATATACACATTGGTACCAACACAACACAACTAAACTTAACTAAAAAATGAATACAACTATGGCGTATTTTGATTAATTGGTTATTTCGCTATGTACCTACATTTTTATTATTTAAAGTCGTTAGTCATAGTTAATACAGATTATATAATAAGAAAGTTCTGTTAACATTGATTACTTATATTATTGACACTATCAATTTTTATTTTTTAGTTAAGTTTAGTTAGTTGTCAGAGGCGTATTTTGAAAATTAGCGGCCCGGGGTGTCAAATATGACGACCTGGATTTAATTAGCCGCCCTATAAATTAATAGAGATAGAGATAAATTTTAAACTCGTAGGCTTTCGTCGATTTTCTCAAGCTGCCCGCCCCGGGCCATGGCGCCTATGGCCCTAGAGTAAATACACCTTTGTTATTAGAGTATGTAGAGTCGGTGCCATTATCTTGTATATCTATGCAGAACTTTTAAAATGACGTTACCAAAACAGCAAGTTCCAAAAAATACAAAATAAATTTTACCATCAAATAAAATAAAGGAAATAACTAAATAATTCAATAACAACATGTTGTATTGTTGAATAACCTTACAATAAGCTCTGTCAAGTCAGCCATTTTGATTTCATTCAAATTACCTTTGTGTACGGAAAAATTAATTAAATTTTAAATTAATCGGAAAACGGAATTCTTACTTATTCCATACTAACAATAAAAAGCTGACGAGTTTGTATGTTTGAACACGCTAATCTGAGGCGGTTCGGTTTGAAAAATTCTTTCAGTGTTGGAAAGTACATTTATCGAGGAAGGCTATATAACATCATGCCACGATTAATAAGAGCGAAACGTCACTCGAAATAACGCAAAAACGGGAAACATTTTTTAAATTCCACGCGTACGAATTCGCGGGCAACAGTTAGTTACTGAATAAAAACTAACAAGTGAATTGCACACTTTTTTTAAGTCATCTTATTTAAATCAAGTAAGGTGCTACTTAATACAAGTATATTTTAAACCACATTTTAATTAACACAGGTAGGTACTTTTAGTACTAAGTTTTATTAACACAAGTACTTTTTATACCAAGTTTAATTAACACAGTTACTATATAGTACCATGCATTAAATAACACAAATACTTTTAGTACCGAATTTAATTAACACGTAGGTACTTTTTGTACCATGTTTAATTAACACAGGTACTTTTAGTACCATGCCGCATTACGCATGGGTACGTGCGCATTCATTTTTTTTTTTTTTTTTTTTTTTAGCGGCTATTCAGGCTATATTACGCCTAGTATCACTGCGACCAGATTGATCTATTGTGATCGCCACTTTTTACAGTTCTCGGTCCAAGCCTGTTGCCATAAAGAACTCCAGGATCTTTTTGGCTCCGAGAAGTTTAGTCTCTTCTGGGTGCATGGTGTAATTGCCCAGAGAGGAACATCGCATGTGCATCACTGAAGGGCAATCAGTGAGAATGTGAATGGGCGTTTCCTCCGCCAAATGACAGAGTCTACACGTCCCATTGTCAATCAGCCCTATTGTCTGCGCATGCTTATTAAGGCAGCAATGCCCAGTAAGTATTCTTACTAGCATTCGCAGATTGTTCCTACTTAATGCCAGAGCTTCAGAAGCAGCCTTTAAATTAAAGGGTCTTATGAGAGCTTTGGACTGTCTCAATCCGGGATTTGTTCTCCAGAGTTGAATTGTTGAGCGCATGCAGTCTGCCTTCAGGGTCAGTCTGGCCAGGCTTTTGGGTATTCCACAAAAAGGTTCAGGACCAAACTGAACGCCTTTAGCTCCTGCCCGCGCTAATTCGTCGGCTTTTTCATTGCCTTCGATCCCAGCATGTCCTGGGACCCAACGTAATATTACTCTGTTTTTTACACCCAGAGTATTTAATAGTTGCCTGCAGTTCATGACCAACTTCGAGCTAATAGCATCCGAAGACAAGGCCAAGAGAGCCGCCTGGCTATCAGAGTGTATATAGATTGTATGATTGAGGTAGTTACTTTGCAGATTAGCTACTGCACATTCAATGATGGCGTACACTTCTGCTTGAAATATAGATGCGTATGTTCCTAGGTTCACACTGAGCGCCCTCTTGGGAACTTCACCATATATTCCGCAACCTACCTCCATTCCGGACTTGGAGCCATCAGTGAACCACTTCAGGCTTCCTGGTTCCCATTTTATTTGACTGTTTAACCAGTCTTCCCTAGCGGGTAATTCGACAGAATAAGATTTCTGTGAACAGTGTGTAAGGGGTAAGGCATCGGTGGGCATCCCTAGCACATAGATATCGTTTAGTGTATCCCTTAGTGCGTTAAGGGATTTCGAGAGCCAGTTTCCTTTCCTATCGCCCGAGATTCTATACATGCTGGACTTCGCCTCCATCCTCAGATGAAGGTGTAGGGGCGGTAAGTTCAGTATAGCTTCTAGGGCGGTTGTTGGAGAGGTTGACATGGCTCCAGTAGCGATAATACAAGCAGTTCTTTGCAGGCTGCTGAGTTTTGTTATTATTGTTTTCTGTGTCGTTTTTCTACACCATACCACCGAGGCATAAGATACCATCGGTCTTACTATGGATGTGTAGAGCCACAGGGCCATTTTGGGTTTTAGTCCCCATCTGTTCCCTGCTAGCCGACAGCAGATAGCCAGTGCTGCCTTTGCTTTCTGGAGAGTGGCAGTCACATGTATGTTCCAGGTAAGTTTCTGGTCTAATGTAACCCCTAGATACTTAACCTCGGAGGAGAACGGAATAGTTTTTCCATTCATGGTAGGCGGCCTTAAAACTTCAAGATTCCGCTTCTTTGTGAAGGGCACTATGACAGTTTTTTCCGCATTTATGGACAGTTCATTTTGTCTGCACCACTCGTTTATTGTATTTAAGGCCTTCTGCATTAGGTACGATAGTGTACTTTGGCAGCCACCTCGCACAATAACTACTAGATCATCAGCGTAACCTTGAGCATCTATGCGAAGTTCTGCCATCTTATGCAGGAGTCCATCAACAGCAAGAGTCCAGAGCAGTGGGGACAGAACACCTCCTTGTGGGCAACCTCTTGCTGTACTTACCTCTAGTATGCTGTTGTGTAGCTCTAGCTTCACTATTCGACTGTTAAGCATCCTCTGTACCCATCTCACAGTGGTAGAGTCTACGTCTTTGTTGACCAGGCCTCCTACCAGGGTGTGAGTGGGGGTGTTATCAAAGGCGCCTTCAATGTCGAGAAAAGCCGAAAGCGCGATTTCTTTGTCCTCTAGCGCTTTCTCTATTTTGTCAACAAGCTCGAGTAGGGCAGTCTCAGTTGATCTTCCTCTACGGTAAGCATGTTGAGTGTGGTGAATAGGTTTTTCTATTAAATAGACCCCCCTAATATATTTATCTAATACCTTTTCCATCGTTTTTAGTAGTTTTGAAGTTATTGTTTGCAGTGGATGCAGCGAAATAAAACGGTTTTGTAAACGGAATATTGTGTATTTTATTTTAATTTAAGACACAGTACAAATATGGACGTTGTCGCCATGACCGGCTTAGCGAGAGTGAGTTGCCATACATAAAACAAAAGTCTGCTACCAAAAAACCAAATTACAAATATAAATGTTGCCACTTTATATAACATTATTCAATACACCCCCTCAACATTATATTTTAATTTATAAAATTTTAATTTTACCATTAAACATATTTAAAACCTTTATTTTGTACTACACCCCCTTAAGATAAATTCTGAGATACATCCCCTTAACAAACTTTGTAATGCATCCCCTTAATAACATAAACATAACCTCTAACCAAATATGCAGAGCCCTGAATATTATACTCTTAAGTATTAACAAAACTTAGGCACACTAAAACATTCTTCACATACACAAGATACCTTAAATACTAACTCAGCACTATCCTATGCATGTACACATTTTAACAAACTTATGACAATATCATATCCCTAAGCTTAACAAAAAGTATTTTTCCTAAGGGTTTGGTAAACAAATCGGCTACATTGTTATTACTACAAACAAATGTAATTTTAACTAAACCTGTTGATAGATTTTCTACAATGTACTGATACTTGATATCTATGTGTTTCAATCTTTTATTACTGTCATTGTTCTGTGCTATATTAATCACACTTTGATTGTCTTCAAATATTTCAAAATCTACATTATCATATCCAAAATCTCTAAGTAGCTTTTTTAAATAAGAACCTTCCATAATACTCATACTCAAAGCTACATATTCTGCTTCACAAGATGACAGTGTTACACAAGACTGTTTCTTACTGTACCAAGAAACTGGACAGTTAAAAATATAAAATATTTGACCTGAGGTTGACTTCCGGTCTCCAACATCACCGGCCCAGTCTGCATCACTGTAACCTTGCAATTTACATACATTTTTGCTTTCATTATCATATTTGTATGTTAAAGATAAATCAATAGTACCCTTTATGTATCTTAATATCCTCTTCAAACATTTAAACAAAGCTACACTAGCACAATGCACATATCTACTAAGAAATCCTACTGCTACAGATAAGTCTGGTCTAGTACAAGTAGCATACAAAAGACTACCTACTAAACTTCTACAGACTTTTTCTATTTCAACACTTTCACTTATATCTCTCTGTAATAATTCAAAATTGAAGTTTTGTTCTATTGGAGTACACACAGTTTTACAATTTGACATTTGATATAAATCCAACAACTTTAATAAATATCCTTTCTGATTAATTACAGTTACACAATTTTTAACATCTTGTTTTATATTTATTCCCAAATAATTACTTGCTAGACCCAAATCTTTCATTTTAAAGTTTTTACTTATTGAATTTTTAAAGTCATTTACTTGGTTTTTATTACTACCAAAATACAACAAGTCATCCACAAATAATAACACATAAATGTAATCATTTCCAATATGTTTGAAATATAAACATGGGTCATTCTTTGATCTTAAGAAATTTTCATTTGACATGAAACTATTAAACTTTGCATTCCAGTATTTAGGAGATTTTTTAAGACCATAGATTGACTTATTCAATTTGCATACCTTATTTCCTGGTAATCTCATAAAAACTGTCTCATTGATGTCTCCATAAAGAAATGCCCCAGTAACGTCCATTTGGTACACTGGTTGTCTTTTCTGTATAGCTACAGCCATCATGGCTTTGAAGGTAGTTAACTTGGCAACAGGTGAGTATGTCTGGTCATCACAGTTCTTCTGCTGGAATCCTCGGGCTACTAAGCGAGCTTTATACAAAGCTTTTCCTTCTGCCTCCTTGACTTTGAATACCCACTTGCTACTTACTATGTTTTCTCCATCAGGAACTTCTGTCACCTCCTCCCATGTATTATTTTCCTCCAGTGTCTTCAACTCCTTGTTTATGGCTTCTTCCCACTTATTTTTATCTGGTCTTTTCATAGCTTCTTCGTAGGAAATAGGTTCATCACAGCAGTAACTCAGGAACATGTTTTCTTGTCCTTGTACATAGTCCTTAAACCAGCTTGGCTGTTTTCTCGTCCTTCTAGGTCTTTCTGTTACCTCTTCGGACTGTCCTGAAGTTTCTGGAGTTTCCTGTGAATTTTCTTGTTCTTCTTCTACATCTTCCTCTATATCTTCTTCTAATATTGACTGCTCATAAAAGGAGTGCATGGAGTCCTGTTCATTTTCTCTTTCTATTATTTCATGGTTCTCTGTGTCTTCATACTGGCTTTCTTGTTCTTCTGAAACTTGTGCTGTCTCTTCTTGACTGTCAAAATCTACGTGATATTCCTTTCCTTGTCTTCTGTTTCTTTCTTTGTTTTCTATAGACTGCTTTATAAATACAACGTCTCTCTTGGTTTCTACTTTGTTTCTTTCTGGAAAATATATTCTGTATCCTTTTGTATTTTCTCCATATCCCATGAAATGGCCAAATTCTGCTTTGCTATCAAACTTCAATCGTTTTTGATCAGGAATATGTACTGATACTTGACTACCGAAGACTTGAAGGTTGTTGACATCAAAATCTTTGTTCCACCAAAGTTCATATGGTGTATTGTCTTTTACTCGACTCGGACCGGTTCTGTTTATGACGTAGACAGCTGTATTAATCGCTTCTGCCCACAAGTTCTTATTTAGGCCGCTCTCTAATAGCATTGTTCGTGCTGACTCAACCACTGTCCTCATCTCACGCTCTACACAACCATTCTGTTGTGGAGTGTATGCCACACTTCTTTGGTGTTGTATCCCATATGACTTTAGCAAGTTTTCCATTTCTTTACTAATAAATTCTTTCGCGTTATCACTTCTAATGTATTTTACTATGTGACCGGGGTTAACTTGAACTTCTTTCAAATACTGTTTTAAACATTCTATTGACTGTCCTTTATTCTTCAGAAAATACACCTTTCTATATTTAGAATAATCGTCTTTGATGAGTAGAAAGAACTTAGCCCCTCCTAGTGAAGTTTCTTCCATTGGACCTCCAATGTCAATATGTATGACCTCTCCTGGTTTCGTTGCCCTATGGGTACTGGATGGGAAGGGGAACTTATGTTGTTTTCCTTTCAAACATGGTAAACAGGTTTCTTCTTCACTATTTTCAAACTTTATATCCTGTTTTATCAAGATGCTTTTCACTTGATTTATGTCTTGGTGACCTAATTTTGCATGCCATTCCCTCAGATCTGACATCACTTTTCCAACCATGGCACTAGTGTCTTGCTGTCTGAATAACATTCTGTACATTTTTCCATGTTTCTTGGCTACAGCATGCACACTGTTGTTTTTGATAAACTGACACTCAGTGGCAGTTGACTCCAGCTTGTAACCTTTGTCCAGTGCAGTACTCATAGAAAATAAGTTTGCCTTGAGGCTCGGCACATACAACACATTGTTTATCAATGTTTTAATCCATTTTTCACCATCATATGCCTCAAGGTCAATGTCACCATAACCTAAAGCTTGTATTATTGTCCCATCCCCAATAACAACGTCTATTGGCACTAACAACTTTTTATAATTTATGAAGCTGTCCATTGTAAAGCTCATATGCTCAGAAGCACCACTGTCTAAGAACCATTCATTGTTTACACTTCTTGATGTAAGTCCACACACTGACATGACAAATGCGTTTTGTTTTATATCTGTTTTTTCTTGTTTATTGTCCTTATTAAACCAACACTTTTCTTTTGTGTGTCCCCGTTTTTTACAATAATTACAAAATGGAATATTTTCAGTTTTGCCACTTTTGTTGTTTCTGGCTTTACAGTCTTTTTTGTAGTGGCCTACCTTACCACATTTAAAGCATTTTCTATTTTTAGAATCCGTTTTAAACGCTGTGGAACTACTGTTTTCACCTTCTTGGTATAATTTATTCCGTTGTTGTTCTATGATGAGCCTTGCTGTCAACTCCGACAGATTTTGTTTTTCAGATGGGACAGAGTCCCATGCGGAGACAAAGTGTCTGAATTTATCACCTAAAGAACTAATTATTTTTGTGACAATCATATTTTCTGCAATTTCTCCTTTTGCTTGTTTAATTTGTGTTGCAATTGCCTCGACCTTTGCAATGAATGTTGACACATCCTCCGAACTGTTATACTTTTCTTCGAAAAAATGCTGCTGCAGTATGTGCAGTGACACATCAGATTTTGGCTCATATATTACATTTAATTTATCCCATATTGCTTTTGCAGTTTCACAGTTTTGCACCTGCAGCATAGCTGTGTTACCTAGCCTGCTCACGATGACTCCTTGGGCCTTCGCATCTAGCCTTTTCCACGTGGCTAACTTTGTGTCGTCATTTTCTGGACATTTGGATGAGCCATCCACCAACTCGTAGACATTTACCGCCTTCAGTATGACTTTAACTTGAAATTTCCATGTATGCCAATTACCGGCATTTTCCAACAACAGGCGATTGTTAGACGCCCCAAAAATATCGCCCTCGCCGTCCATTTTGTTGTACCGACGCCACTGCTTGACCGCAGAACCACACCGCCGTTTTACCACAGCTGCTATGCTACACGATAATTCCTTTATTTCGCTGCGGGCTGCTGGCTGGGCCCATAACCTTTTGAAGTTATTGTTTGCAGTGGATGCAGCGAAATAAAACGGTTTTGTAAACGGAATATTGTGTATTTTATTTTAATTTAAGACACAGTACAAATATGGACGTTGTCGCCATGACCGGCTTAGCGAGAGTGAGTTGCCATACATAAAACAAAAGTCTGCTACCAAAAAACCAAATTACAAATATAAATGTTGCCACTTTATATAACATTATTCAATAAGTAGAAATGATGTTAGACTAATGGGCCTAAAGGATTTTGGCGCTGCGTAATCCTTTTTCCCAGTCTTAGGTATGAATAATACCTTCACCTTCGTCCAGGGTTCGGGTATGTGACCTAGAGCAAAACTTGCTCTAAAAATCTTTACTAGGTGAGGGATTAGGACGTCTGCGCCCCGTTGAATCATAACTGGGCGTATACCGTCCACTCCCGCACTTTTGTAAGGTTTAAAGGAATCTATTGCCCACTTCACTATACCTGGTCTTACCATTATAGCTGCTCGTCTCCAGTCCTCGGAGCGCGGTCTGTTCGACTCACTCTCGTCATTGGTCCTGTTTGACACCACAGCCCCCGGGAAGTGTGTGTGAGCTAATAGTTCCAAGGTTTCCAACTCATTAGTTGTGAATGATCCGTTGGGTTGTCTAAGCAACCCAATTTGGTTAGGTGCCGTTTTTGCGAGTACTTTATGAAGTCTTGCTCCATGAGACGTGCTTTCAACCTCCTCACAGAACTTCCTCCATGACTCGCGTTTTGCTTTCCTAATTTGTTTACTATATTCATTTAGGGCTTTCCGATATATCTCCCACTCATTCGTTCTTTTAGCCCTATTAAAAAGTTTCCGTGTTTTGTCTCTAAGTTTTTTCAGCTTAGAGTTCCACCATGGAACCGAACGCTTGGTGGTCTTGATCTTTTGGGGGCAGTTTTCTTCGAACGCTTGCGTTATACTTCTTGATAACCTCCCTACTGCGAGCTCAAGGCCATCTCGCGTTTTTATACTTTTAGTCATTGACACCAGATTCTGATTTAGGGCAGTGCTGTAGCCTTCCCAATCAGTACACCTAGGGTCTCTAATAGTAATTGTCTGTTTAGTCAGTGTAGTTGTCATGTTAAAGCAGATATGCCTATGGTCTGACATGGATTCCACATCGCTTACTCTCCAGTTTAAAATGTATCTCGAGAGTTTCTCTGTGGCAAAAGTTATGTCCAAAACCTCATTTCTTACCTTAGTAATAAAGGTTGGTTTACAACCTACATTTAAGATTTGGAGATAATTCATTAGAAGGAAATCATGCAATACTTCACCTCTATCGTTGATGTCGGTGCTTCCCCAGTTGGTATGATGAGCGTTTGCATCGCATCCTACCAGTAATTCTGCGTTATTCCTTCTGGCATATTCGACCAGAGGAATAAGTTCCGCACACGGGTCCACCTTATCACTAGGAAGGTAGGCTGAACACAAGATTACTCTTGAGCCATTCCAGCCCTTCACATTCACATACGCTGCTACTAGGTCGTCGGTACATAACTCTGAAACAGGCAGGAATTCAATATTATTATTAAAAACAATACACGCTCTAGGTTTTATTCCACTAGAATTATACAAGACCTTACCAGCTGAGCCAAGACCAAGTACAGTTGAGTTACGCACCCACGGTTCTTGAATGAGGGCGAGGTCTGCGTGTCCTGCAAGGCGGCTCTCGACGATTGCTGTTGCGTCCTTGGCATGATGGATGTTAGCCTGCAGGATCCTCGCTTCAAGACGTTGGGGGGCCATTACTTCCCCCTTTTGGATATCGGTTGGGTTTTACCTACAGCCTTTGCCTCTTGGAGACCAATTCCCCTAGTTGCAGTCTCTGTAGGTGCCGCCCTTCCGAAAGGTTTGCCGCCCCCCTTGCCCTTGCTGCTGCTGGCTGCTGGCCCTTTGCCACCACGGCTCTGCGAGCCTTGGGGTTTATGTGGGTTGCTGCCAGAAACAGGTTTGCTGGGCCCCGGGATAGGAGTCGGAACTGGTTGAAGGTCAGGTGTGGCATTGGGCCCACCCCTGATCTTAAAGAAGATTTTTTTAAAACCTAAAGTGGGTGCACAGTTCTTTTCCCTGAGAGCCTCAACGGATGGTTCGTCCAGGGAGAAAGTGACAACAATCCCTCCCTTTTCCGCCTTCTCATTGAGAACTCTCCAGAGGTTGGTGTTGAGCCCTCTGTTCTGTGCCCCTAACAACTTCTTAGCAGCGGCAACCGAGGTCGCCTCTGCTTCCGGGATAAAAGTTATAGCCGTGGCGGGTTTGGGCAGCTCATTCTCCGGTATAGTGGAGAGTTGCGCCTCAGGCCACGGTTTTAACTTTGGAATTTCACCCACCAGCCAATTCTGGCTGCTTTGATTGGTACATGTGACCAGTATCCAACCAGTTTTGTGGGTGAAACCACAGAACTCCGGTCCTTCACCCAACTCAAACTCCGCGATGCTTGAGTTAAGGTGGTTATGGACCATCTTCATTTGATCCTCACTCATAGGCACCGAGTTACGGATCCCTACTCGCGAAGAACCTACTGCTTCTCTAAAGGTGAGGGGTCTCTGAAAGTCCCCTCCTTCTTTATTCGAAGCAAGCCTTGGAGCTTTCTTGGCCTGCACTCGTGGAGACTCGTCCTCGGATCTACCCCTTTTTACAGGGGTGTTGGCCGAAGCCGGCGTCATCCCGGGCAGTTGATTCCATGGCAAGCGGCATTTGCTGAGGGCTTGCTCTACAGCCTCCCCCGACGCCACAAGCTTCCGGAATCTTTTCCGAGCTGCTCCCGACAGTCTTTTTTTCCCTTGGACCCCATCGGTCTGGAGAGGTGCATCGGGCGAACCGGTGACGTCTATCACGTCTCCATCAACCACAATCTCCGTCTCCATGTCGACCGCCGGGGAAAGAAGGAGCGAATAAGAGTCCTTGTCGGAGCTCTCCGCCTCTTCACGGTTTCCTCCGATCTGGATATCATCTAGACCGGTGGAAATGGTTGGAGTTTTAATCCCTTGGTATGGCAATCCTTTGCCCCCCCCAGAATACGCGGGACAGCCTGAGCTACGCTCAGGGAGGGATTCTCCGGAGTATCCGGTACCCTCCTGGGGTAGATATTCTTTAAGTTTTGCCTCCATTATTGTTGTAATTTTCTGTAAGGGTTTTCTTCCCTTTGCCAGGTGATTCGGTTTTGAGGCGCCGAAGACTCGCCTTTCGCTCTTCATATTCTGCTACTGTGGTCACGAGGTAAGGTGGTGGTGTGCGAAGCCCCGTTATTAGACCACAGCATTGCCCGGGAAGGACGGCCCACACAGATGGAGTTGTGTGGGACACTTGGACGTATATGAAGAACTTGTCGATGCGCGCCATATAGCCCAGCTCCGCACTACCAGGCGTACGCTTCCGGCATTCCTAGTATTTTGTAGAGATGTATTCTCTGGCTAGAACACACCCCACCAGGACCTACATCGACCCCCCCCCCGGCGCGCATTCATTACATGTGGATGTGTTATTGTATCAGGGGCCCATAGAACGGTACACAGTATTTAATTATAGCCACATTAGCCACTGTTTCACAAAACTGACGTATAATTAACGCGTTATAGTCGTTTAAAAACATGACTGCTGGTTCTTCATAAGGATCACAAGCTATTACTTCAACGCCAACTATGGTACAGCCGATCAACCCCTGGAAATAAAAAGGCAGTCAAAAGTGAGACAGAATCGTAAATTGAGGGATATATTGCGCTCTCTCTCTCTCTCTCTCTACAGCCAATAAGTGTCCAACTGTCACGTGCGGGAATTGAATCCGCGACCTCGTAAACGGCAGTCTGTTACTTGAACCACCAGACCTCCTCCTCCTCTCCTCTCCAGCCCATTTACGTCGCACTCTTGAGCACGGGCCTCCTCCACTTTGGAAGGATTATGGTCTATTGTACCGCGCTAAGCAGGCGTGTTGGAACCACTAGACCACGAGGCAACAATCCATCTAACAGCCTTTTTTCACCCACAGTTAGACACAGGCCTTCCCTATTGAACACCGCTCCTGGTGACCTTGACGATATCGTCACTCCACCTTGTCGGGGGCCACACTACACTGCGTCTTCCGGTACCTTCTTGACCTTCGTCCCCTGCCAAAGGTCACAGTATTTAACCCTTTATACTTACTTGAATATTAATTTGGGCATTTGTCTTACGAGCTGGTATAGTGTTAGATTTGTCCGCAATAGGATGGGCGTTCTTCATACCTTTAAAGAAAACAATAACTTACTTATTTCCAAAACTAAAATACACGCTGGAATAACCTGAATATTGTTTTAAATTATTAGATTATCATCGGTCCTTAATATGGGTGTAACATTTCAGATCAATCTGACTACGGCAAGTGAGTGAAAACTGCTTTCAAAGATTCTGTTACATAGAATATTATATTGATAGATCTTTTTCTCCCTGGGCTTCCTCCACTTTGGAAGAGAATATGGTCTACTATGCCGCGCTGACCAAGTATGTCAGCACCTTGATAGATACGTACCGGGCTAATAAAAACGTGTTAAAACTTTTTAAAACAAAAAATACCTGTTGTGCCACTCTAAGTGTCTAGATCAAAAACGACATCAACATCATTTCCGTACTTTTAAAGATTTATGGCCACTTATGGACATCCAAAACATATCCAAATGGTGACGGATTAAGAATACAACTGTCACCACCCCATGCCTTCCCTACAGCGCTAAAAAAGTCTGGGATATTGTAAGCTGATAATATCCGCTGTGAGAGACGGAAAACTCTAAAATAAATCCTATGCCAATACGCCAGTAGACCATAACCCCTCCCAAAGGAGGCTCGTGCGCAACAGTGGGACAACAGTAGGTAATAAATATATTTACCCCAACTTGTAGATCCACATTTATCTTGACAGTTTATTTGTCCCGCTAAAACGGCAACCACGGTAAGTACAAATGCAACAAACATGTTGCTGTTTACTAAGTTAAGTGTTTAACACAGCCAGTAGGCACAGAAAATGAAGAATTAGGGATACTTTTCCTATTTACTCAAAATCTACTAAATATATTTTAATTCTGATCCACGTGTTTCTATACATAATAGTTACCTATGTTTTTAAAGTTATTTCATTAGTTAATACGCGATAATAGACCGACAAATGAAAAAAATAAAAAATTTGAGGTTGTTTCGCCAAGATTTTCTATCGAGAAAACTTTTTCAATCGCGTTTCTGAGTTCATGCGATCCTAGATCATATATTGAAAAAACATATAAGTACTTAAAAATTAGAGCTCTAGCCATTCAATCTAAAGAAACAATGAAAACTTCGTACATAGAAAAATGCACGAAGCTATTTTGTTATCCTCTTAACGAGTTAGCGAAACAAAATATTTTTCATACTAAAGTATGAAAAATATTTTGTTTTGCTCGAATCTCGATCGAATTTGTCACAGATATAAATATCTGTGACAAATTCGATGACACGACTTAATATAATGCGAACATTTTGATATAATTTTGATTCTCTCGTGTTTATAACTGTTCGAAAGCCTCTTCCTCCTCCTCTTCAGCCCATTTACGTCCCACTATTGGGCACGGGCCTCCTCCACTTTGGGAGGGATTATGGTCTACTGTGCCGCGCTGACCAGGCGTGTTGGCACAGGGTTTATTTTCGAGATTTTCGTCTCTCACAGATGTTATCTGTGTACAATATCCCTTAGTTGATTTTTACAGCACCCTTGAGAGGAGATGGGGTGGTGACACTTGTGTTCTTAATCAGTCACCACACTTAGAAATTGTTAAACAAATGTTAATAATTGGATAATGCGGTCCGTGTGGATTAAGAATAACGGATTAAGAATACATCCCACGGTTGTAAAAGCCAGTTAAGAGATATTGTACAGTTATCATCCTCTGTGAGAGATGGAAAACTTGAAACTAAACCCTGTGCTAACACAGCGTGCCATAACAGACCGTAATCCGTCCCAAAGTGGAGGAGACCCGAGCCCAACAGTAGGACGATAAGTTAATAACCTGAGGTAGGTATGTATTCCCTACTAATATTATAAATGCGAAAGTAACTCTGTCTGTCTGTCTGTTACGCTTTCCCGCTTAAACCTCTCAACCAATTTTGATGAAATTTGGCACAGACAATCTTTAAACCCTGAGAAAGGACATAGGCTACCTTTTATTGCGGAAAAAAAATTCCAAATTCCACGCGGGCGGTGTCGCGGGCAACAGCTGGTATAAAATAAAAACCAAATAATTTCCTAAGAGTTTATTTTCATAATTACCTCTAACACTCGTCTTTTTAAATAAAAACGGCTAATCTCTACCCGTTCCTTAATATAACATTATTAACATAACATATTTACAAAATATATATATATATATATATTCCGAATATATTAATGGTAAATCATTATGAATAAGGCCATTAGACTACAATGAATAGTTTATAAGCTGACAACACTTGTACATAGACATTAAAAAGGAAAAAAAAAGAAAAATATTATGGTGACATTTATACTTCTCAATTTAAAAAAAGAAATTGAATTTTTCGAAAAATTATGTTCTTAATGTTCTTATGTGTATCAACGTTTACGATACGAATTAGTCCGTAATTATCTGGCCTAATATACAACTAGGTGGCGTTAGAGTCGAATTAGAAGTCGCTATGATTATGTTACTGTACTTTTTGGCTTTTTAATCTTTTTCTCACAAAATTTTAATACCCCGGGTAGTTTAATTAGTTAAGTAAATTTTTCGACTTGTATATATACGGTATAAGCCTAATATTTGCTACATATTTAATAGGTAAAAAATTCATTTATACATACATAATAATATTATTTTGATGAATTTAAGTGGTTACAATATCATAACTACTGTACAATTGTCATTTCCTTATTTTCTCAGTTTTCTTTGAGTTTGAAACCAACAGCGGCTGTATTATGAACATAACTCAGCCAGTCAGTTCACTAAACCAGTCATAGATATGTTTAGAGAAGGTGCAACTAAAAGTTTAAGCACTAACTAAAAATTTTCTACGAAAAGTTATATATCTGCCATAATACGTAATTTTACCAGGCAGTTTACAGCCTGCCTGGAACTTGGATGATTTTTAAAAAGCTCATAATACGCCCGCTGGAGTTATATACGCTGTTTTCTTTGACAAATATACTGTCATGTCGGCGGAGTGCCGCGGTTACGCACACAAACATAATTTAATTGTTCGGTACATAAACCGCCACCAAATCACCTCACGCACACTGAGAGACGAGTGTCTATACACATTGAGTATGAGCATTGCTCTCTTACCTTTTTCAGAGTTGGTCCTGTTGGCTCAATGCTCTAAGGTATAATTTCTTTACAGTCATAACCAAATTATATATATTAATATTCTACATAGTAGTAAAGGCTAGTTAGGAAAACTGAAAACTTAATCTGACGAATATAAAATTTTAATTATATTCTGTTTTTTTAGTCTGGTCTCATGCCCATATTTAAAGAAAAAAAAATACAATTAAAATTTTCCATACGTAAGAGACCATAAATTTTTTAAGAGGGGCTATGATTACAGAGTTTTATCCAATAAAGGGACTATTTACATAATAATACCTAATAAATTATAGCCATTTCGTATAAATCCCCTCCTTTCTTTTAGTCTATGCCCAATGTGCCCAGAATTGGGACTAAAGACATGAAATTCAATAAATTATTTATATACCATTGGGCATTTCTCAACAGCCGTCTTCCGTTATTTTAGTCTACGCCCAGCGGACCGCGGACATAAATTCTTATAACTGCTACAAGTATATACCATTGAGTAAACATGTTTTAACGATCTTTTTCCATATATAGTGCAAGCCCAAGATTGGGACATCTGGGACAACAACAAAATAAATATTAACGAATGGTTTATATACTACAGGTCAAATGTTAAAACTAATATTCTAAGCCATGTCCAACAGCGGTACTATAAACATAAATTTATGCCCAACAAAGGGACTAAGTACTCTAATGGTGTAACGTATGATGCGGAGTTAGAACAGCTCCTCCAGGTGGTAAAACGGAAGTAATGACTGGCGCTGAACCGGAAACTCCACTAACACCAGAAACGCTACCCCCGCAGAATATTACCTGAAAAAAAAAAACTTTATGCATTACTTGTGGACCTTTTACACAAAGTCGTCAAGTCCCAAGCTAAGCTTAATTGCTTGTGTTAGGTATCAAAACACGTTTATAACACCTATCTAGCTATTGCCCTTCTCCGTGTGGTGACGGATTTAGAATACAAGTGTCACCACCCCATCTCCTCCTAAGGGTGCTGTAAAAATCAGCTAAGGGATATTGCACACAGTTAACTTCCTCTAAGACTTGAGATATATTAACTTACTTGAGACACAGGCGTTGCCGGTTGTCCTGGACTAGCCAATACATATTGCTGTGGTCTAACCTATAAAAATAATATTAAAATGTGAAAAGAAAGAAAACTGTAGGTACAAAATTAGTTAAGTAAAAGGATCTGAAGGTCCGTTTTTAATGATATCGTTGTGCAAGTCCATCGCACAAAGATATCATTAAAAACGGGATCTGAGCAGAAAAATGACGATAACGTGTATATGTTATAGCATCAACTGATATACATAAACTGTTAGAATTTCATCTCTCTAGCTATCACCGTTCCAGAGATACAGCCTGGTGACTGACGGATGGATGGATGGACAGCAAAGCCTCAACAATTGGGACCCATTTTACCTTTTAGTATGAAACCCTAATAATTGTCTGAAATAAATTAATAATACAAATATCACCACTTCATTTCTTCCCCAGGGTGCTGTAAAAGCCAGCCGAGGTAAATTATATACAGATAACATCCTCGGTCAGAGATAGAACGACTCGAAACTAAAGCCTGGTCAGTATACTTCGATCAAAAACCCTTCCATAGTGGAGGAGGTCCGTGTCCAACATTGGGAAAATAATGAGAAGAATAGTACCTGATGTATTTGTGTAGCTTGTTGTTGTAACTGTCTATGTTGATCATCTGTTTCAACTACCACTTGTTCCATAAAAGTGCTGCCACCTATACAATAAAAAAATACAACGTGTTTTATTTAACAATTAGCACACATCTAATCTATTTCAAATCGATTAACCTAAAATCGAGTTTCGTTAATAGTCAATTTTTAAAATCGATCGACATTACTCCACATCAGAGGGGAGTTTTGTTCCACTTGTTATAAGTAAACCCAAAAACCCTCCCGAAACGGGGAAGGGCCGTGTCCAACAATGGGACATAAATGGGCTAAGATGAAGGGTTCATTACAACTATTGTTTAAAATAAAACAAGTATTTATCGTAGTGTTTCATGCATGGTATAAATACAAATAATGACATAAGGGCAGGAGAATTATGATGAAAAACCAGTTTAAGAATGTTCTTACCAGAATTATTAGTGGTTGTATTAGAAGTGATAGTATCACATCCAAATAGACAATGTTGTACCGTCCATCTTGGTTCAAATGGTATGTGGGTTTTAACCTGAAAAATATTAATTATATCAATATCTATGTGGACATACCGTGGGCTACGGGGAGGTCAATGTCCAGCAGTGGACAGAGAAAGGCTGATGGATGGAATATATGTAAAAAAAACCAGGTAAATGCTATATTCCCGCATAATCAAATGACACAAATACAATATTTCTTTTAACGAAAACTAGATGGCGTTAACCTCGAATTAAAAGTCGCTATAGTTTTGTTACCACCCTCAACCGCTGTTTTATTTGTATTGAAAATAATTAAACTTTTCTGAATTGATTTTTTTTTGTGTCCCTCCTCCCCTTTACCGGGTCGTGACGGTAGCTTAACCCTATTCAGCGGAGGAGACAACGCGCGAACCTGCCGCGCAAGTCTTTCGGGGAGAATGAACCGCCCTCACCGGAAAAGGTTAAGGTTAGATTAGATTAGAGGTTCCCCAAGTTTTATGAAGTCGCAGGTTGTGGGATACGGCATAATATACACGCCACACGTCTACAAGTTCCCTATGCGAGAACAATGCATACGTTGGTAGAGCGTCTCCCGTGCCGTATCTACAGGGGTGATCTGTGATTGAAGCTATTAAAAGAGTATTAATAATTTACCTTCAACTCTGTAGTCAACATAAGAATATGTCTGCATGGTAATCTAAATACTTTACTGAACAAACACGAACATTCCTGTGTTGACGTGCCATATTTACAAATGGCGGCGCTACTGTGCTTCCTATTAACAAAAATATACAATTAAATCTCACTCTCTCTACAGCCCATTACCGTCCCACTGTTGGGCACAGGGCTCTTCCACTTTCCACTGACCAGTTGTGTTGGCACAGGGTTTTATTTTCGTTACGGACTCTCGTAAAAAGGCGTCAGTGACTTATCATTGTGACAACATGGTAATAGCAGACTTGGGCCCCTGTTATATTAATCTATAAATAATAAATAAATATTCAAGACATTTCACACAACGTCCTCTGGTCCCAAAGTAAGCTATATTTCTATGTTTGTATTATGGGTACCAGATATGGATAGACTACATAAACTACTTTTCTTTTGTAAATACATACTTATAATACATAGTAAACACACAGACACAGTACAAACATTTGTATGATAATTATAAATATCACACAAATGATTGTCCGGACCAGGAATCGAACCCGAGACGTCGTGATCGGCAGTCCATTACATAAACCACTCCACCACAAAGCCCGTCTGTTATATTAATCTATAATTCGATTTAGATAATTATTTCAGGCACACATAGATATTTATATCATGCTTCATGCCGGACACATTATCTGGCAAATCTGTACATATCACAAAATTTATAGGTATTTTTTCGACAAGACAAGACAAAAATAAATAATTATCTATCTATCCATCTTACCTTCCAGCTCTATCGTCTAAACATTTCTGTGCTAATTTAGTTTGATGCGACATTAAATTGTATGCATATTGTGTTATCGTATCAGTTGGTGACTGTTTTAGATTCTCCGTTTCCTGAAATAAAAAGAAATTTCATTGTAACGGGACCTTGCAAAACATTTATGAGGTATACCACGATAGGTTCATGTGAGGCACTGGCGATCACGAGGTCGCAGGCTCGATTCCTGCTCGGGACAATAATCTGTGTGATAATTACAATTTTGTTTCGTTTTTTTTGTTTATTAAATATTCATGGACATTTGACACAACAGCCTCTGGTCCCAAACTAAGCTTATATGCTTGTGTTATGGGTACCAGAATACATATACTACTTATCTTATGTGAATTCATACATATAACACATAGTAAACACACAGAGGCAGTAAAAATATTTGTATGACAATTATAAATATCACACAAATTATTGTCCCGAGCAGGAATCGAGCCTGCGACCTCGTGATCGCCAGTGCCTCACATGAACCTATCGTGGTATTAGTTAAACAAATGAGTCGTTCAAGTGATAGAGAATAATATATCTTATATATAAAATTCACGTGTCTCAGTGTTAGTTACCATACTCTTCGGAAACGGCTTGCCCAATTATTATGAAATTTTATATACATATCATTAGGTCTGAGAATCGGACAGCATCTATTTTTCAAATAGACATTTGTATGGCAATACAACGTTTACCGGGTCAGCTAGTATTTATATATATTTGCTCACCCTAAGTCTATTAAGTGCAAAAGACCGTCTTTCTGTCTCCAACTGATTTGCAACATTGAAGAATAATGACACAAACTCGTCAGATTGCATTTGATTACGTACAAGAGATTGAAATTTGGCTACTAGACGTTCTAGACCCTGAAAAAGAAAAAAAAATAGGTTAAAAACCGGGTTATGGAGACGGACTGGACTTCGTACTTTTGGAAATCAAACCTTAACAAATTATACAAAAAATTTCTCTACATTCTCTTGAGCCGCTATCTATTAAAAAAATTGGTCAAGTGCGAGTAGGACTCGCGCACGAAGGGTTCCGTACCATTATCTATGCAACATAAGGCAAAGTTATTAGTATCGAGCAAGAAACGGTAAAAAAATCATGTTTGTTGTATGGGAGCCCCCCTTAAATATTTATTTTATTTTTAGTATTTGTTGTTATAGCGGCAATAGAAATACATCATCTGTGAAAATTTCAACTCTCTAGCTATTACCGTTCTTGAGATACAGCCTGGTGACAGACGGACGGACGGACAGCGAAGTCTCAGTAATAGGGTCCCGTTTTTACCCTTTGGGTACGGAACCCTAAAAACTGCATCAAAACCCGTTGCTTAATTTTGAAGATCAAGCTCACATAGGGACATACGTATAGAAATAACGACTTTGTTTTATAATAAGTAAGGACTAACTCAGCTCACACAACGGAAGCCCTCAAATATGTATAATTTTCCCTGTTTTATTCATTTTTAGGGTTCCGTACCCAAAGGGTAAAAACGGGACCCTATTACTGAGACTTCGCTGTCCGTCCATCCGTCTGTCACCAGGCTGTATCTCAAGAACGGTGATAGCTAGACAGTTGAAATTTTCACAGATGATGTATTTCTATTGCCGCTATAACAACAAATACTAAAAATAGAATAAAATAAATATTTAAGGGGGGCTCCCATACAACAAACATGATTTTCTTACCGTTTCTTGCTCGATACTAATAACGTGCCTTATGTTGCATAGATAATGGTACGGAACCCTGCGTGCGCGAGTCCGACTCGCACTTATTCACTGTCAATTTTATTCACTGATGCTGCGCTCCTACTGGATGCAGCGTGATGTTATATAACCTATAACCTTCCTCGATAAATGTACTATCCAACACTGAAAGAATTTTTCAAATCGGACCAGCGGTTCCTGAGATTAGCACGTTCAAACAAACAAACTCTTCAGCTTTATAATATTATATAAAATTCACGTGTCACAGTGTTAGTTACCGTACTCCTCCGAAACGGCTAGACTGATTTTTATGAAATTTTACATGCATATTCAGTAGGTCTGAGAATCGGCCAACATCTATTTTTCAAACTTTTTTTTTGAGTATGGCAAAACAACGTTTGCCCGGACAGCTAGTAATATTATAGTTTAGATTACTGTAGATAAGTACATACCTTATGTAATATATTAGTATAATTGTCAGCCTCTAACCAAGTGTCCAACTTGGCCATGGCCCCATTGGGCCTGGTCATCATCTCCCATAGACGTAATGTACCAGCACTTGTTCCTATTATACTACGTTTTAATGCCTGTAATGAAATAATAATTTTAGTAGTACTTTTTCTAACGTATTTAAGTTCCACTATGAACTATAACTGTACCACATAGCTCGAAAGTCAGCACACTGAAGTGGCAATGGGCAGGCCACATCGTTCGACGACCAGACGACCGTAAGGGAATAAAGGACCTCGAGTGGCGACGCAACGTGGTGCGGCCTCCATCAAGGAGGACCGACGATATTTTCAAAAATGGATGTTGATGCTGGCATGTCCAGCATTGGACGAAAAATGGCGGATGGATGATTGGATGAATTATGAGGTCTGTGTTGAAATGAAGAATTTAAATATCACCACCCCATTTCCTTCGATATGATGCTATAAGAGACAGCTGATACTATTATAAGCAATTCCTACTAATATTATAAATCTAGTACTTGATAAATTGTGTAAAGTAAAAATAAATTGTGTAAAGTAAAATAATAAAGCTCCAATACATCGAAAATTGAGTATTACAGCTCCAATTCTTGGAAGACTGTGTATTACAGCTCCACAACTTCAGTATTATAATCAGGACTGCTGAATTGGCATTGTTCATAATTTTTGACCTGCTGTTTTTAATTTTTTTTAGAAAATATAGACCATTTTAAGAAACTAATTTCAATATTATCGAAATATTCATTAAATTGAATTTTTTAAAAATACTTTAAGAAAATATTTTCTACAAATGTTGTGACGTCATAGTTGTATGCAGACCTGTGTATTGCCTAATGAACTTTTACAACACATTAATCTATATCTTGTCAAGTTGTTTTATTAGTCTATGCGGAAGTACGTCACGAAAATTTTGTTTTGCTTTATTTTTACTTAGTGTTTTTGTCTGTTTTTGCTTTATTACACGCTTTATATTAGCTTCACTTGTATGTTTGTTTGTATGTTTGTAACCGACTCCTTTGGACGCTATTTTGACCCACTTTAAACGGTCAGATTCTATTCAAATTTTGCACACCTGTCAAAGACCGATGACAATGCAATAATTTGATTAAATAAAGCGTGTTTTTTAGTTTTTTTAAACTATTTTTTATTTTTAGTATCATTATCATTATAAATCTCCTAGTTTTTAATTACTTTTATTTTGTACTTTTTTATAAATAACTGTTTTACATAGTTTACTTTTTTATTTTTGTTTGACAGCGCTGACGGAAGTCGTAACCACAGACTAGTTGTTCACTATCAACAATAACAACTCTCATACAGAGTAGTGTGTCTCTAAGTGCTTAAAAATTGTAAGTCTTTCATTTCAAGGGCAAACAAAGATCATTTACTTTTCTTGAAAAATAATCATAAATATAGCAAATTTTCTAAAATAAACTAATGGATTATGATCAGAAACTCTATTCCCCGAAATGGATCTAGTGGGATTCCACATAGGTTATTATTTTTTGACGAGCTTCGTGGTCTAGTGGTTCATGTAACAGACTGCCATTCACGAGGTCGTAGGTTCGATCCATAGGCGGGACAATTATTTGTGTAATATTTATTACTATCATACAAATGTTTCTACTGTGTCTAAGTGTTAACTATGTATTATAAATATCTATCTGCATAAGAAAAAATTGATTATGTATTCTATAGTTATTCTGGTACACATAACACAAGCATATAAGCTTACTTTGACCAGAGGACGTTATGTGAAACATCCATGAATATGTATTTAAATTAGTTGTAAGATATTTCGGGATACCACCGGGCTTATACTTATGCGGATTTGCAGTCCCTAAGTCGACCTGATACTCCAAATCAAAGGACTGTGAAAAATGGGACATTTGAAAAGATAGGTACATACCTGTAATTGTGACGCAGCATGGTCACCTCTCAACAATGCTAATGCATAAGTCTTGACCCTGGAGGCGACATCTAGCGGATCCAGACTAGCATCGTGTGCTCGGGCTTGTTCTGCACATAGTCTACCGCATGCTCTGGCTGCTTGCCATACAGAACAGGTCACATGAGCTGATGGGAACGCTGTTCTTACTGCCTGGAATGTTATCAGTTTATTTTTATATAATTATTTATTAAACTTTATGCACAAAATTAAGTTGTACAATGGCGGACTTAATGCCTAGGGCATTCTCTACCAGGCAACCATTGGTAGGTGCAGAAAGTGCTACTGGTAGGTGCTATTAATAATATTTAAACAACAAATACATACCTACAGCCTACAAACAATAGACATTACATAAAAATACACAATATACAAATACATACACATAAACACACAAATACATACACATAAATACATACAGTATTAGGATTACATATCGATGTCAAAATTGATTTAATCATAAGGTAGACAAACAGGAACACTAGTTAAGATGTACAAGTGGCGGTCTTATCGCACCCGGCGATTTCTTCCAGACAACCGTATGGATTTGGTGATGAGAAATTTCTATGGTAGTGTGATTAATAGTGTGATATTGTGAGAGATTGATTGTATGAAATTTTATTTGTTACAATTAAAATGTAACAATTTTGCAATGATTTAGATATAGTTATCTAAATCATTGCAAAATTGTAATATTTCCCATCGCTTTTGATACCCATTTGAGTATTGATTTTAGCATCGATTTTGTTACGATTTTTGCATCGATATTAGTATCGACTTAATAGCCACCAAAAAATTTTTATTGCCACAATTTCATATTTTATATTAAAATTTGCCCCTTAATACGGTCGAAACCGCTAATAAAACTTACTATAGGAATGAAAACGAACCTGTTGACACTTGGTAGGGTCACAGACCACACACCTGACCTGTCTCCAAGCTGGATTACATGACTTGAAGGTATCTAACAACCATGTTAGATCATCACCTATTAGTGTTGATATACCTGGAACAAACAATTAGGGTTTTGTGGGTCAATTCCCAGGTTCTATATCAATCTTAGAGCATTAATAAAATAGGAGTTAGCATTAGAAGGCGACCCTCGCTGGAAAAGCTACGAGAACATTGCTCATACGCATTGTGAATGGATACGGCTTAGCAAACAATATAAATATTCATGAACATTTCACACAACGCTCTCTGGTCCCAAGCTAAGCTTATATGCTTGTGTTATGGGTACCAAAATACTGATAGAATACATATACTACTTTTCTTTTGTAAATACATACTTATAATACTTAGAAACACTCAGACGCTGTACAAACATTTGTAGGACATTTAGAAAAATCACACAAATGATTGTCCCGAGCGGGAATCGAACCCGCAACTTCTTGATCGGCAGTCCGTACCATGAACCACTCAACCACAAAGCTCGTCAACGGAGCATTTATTCAACCTGAGTTGACATAATAAGGCGACCCTGGGTAAAAGAGGTACGAAAACATTGCTCATACGCATTGTGTATGAACATGGTTTAGCGAACAATGAAATGGAGTTTGTGTGCGTTACCTCAGCACCCCGGCCGTTATCCCATTTTTTGGGAGTAAATATGACAACAAAATTATGATAACCCTACGTGTGTGAGTTCAACTTTTAATTGACTGGGTTTTTACATAGATGCACTTATACTAGCTGGTGTCTGCGAATTAGTACGCGTGATTAAAAAAAATTCCCCGCATTTTCAACAGTTTTCACTAATGCTTCGCTAATAATGTTAGTAATGGTCGGAGCGTGATGTTATATAGCCTAAAGCCTTCTTCGATAAGTTAACTAACCAACACTGAAAATTTTTTTTAAATCGGACCAGTCATTCCTGAGATTAGCACGCACAAACATACAAACTCTTAAGCTTTACAATATAGATAAATAAACTCACCGGCGCTAACAATAACAGATTTCCCATTCCCATCTTCAGCAAGAAACAGTGTTACGTTATGTTTAACAGCTGGACTGCCTGTACCACCAACCGTCGGGATTTCACTGTTAAATTCTATACCTGTGAAATTAAAACCGTGTGGTGACGAATTAAGAATACAAGTGTCACCACCCGATCTCCTCCCAAGGGTGCTGTAAAAGCCAGCTAAGGGATACTGCACACAGATAACATACTGTGAGAGACGGAAATCTCGAAATTAAACCCTATGCCAACACGCCTGGTCAGCGCGGCACAGTAGACCATAATCCCTCCCAAAGTGGAGGAGGCCCGTGCCCAACAGTGGGACGTAAATGGGCTAGAGAGAGAGAAATCAAAACATAGATTAACTAATAGATAAAATCATAATAGTCATACATAATTGTATAACTAAATGTTTGAGTATAAATGAGCGTCATAATATGATCGTCAATGAGCGTCATACACTATGATTCATGCTTACGTATGAATCATAGTGTATGACGCTCTATAGTCTAAACTAAAATCAAAACTGGAATCGAAATAAATATTCATGTACATTTCACACAACGTCCTCTGGTCCCAAGCTAAGCTTACATGCTTGTGTTATGGGTACTAGAGTGCAGATATACTACATATACTACTTTTCTTTTGTAAATACATACTTATAATACATAGTAAACACACAGACGCAGTACAAACATTTGTATGACAATTAGAAAAATTACACAAATGATTGTCACGAGCGGGAATCGAACCCGCAACCTCTTGTTCGGCAGTCCGTTATGTAAACCACTCTACCACGAGGCTCGTCACTAAATAAAAATCAACACCAAAAATGATATTAAAATTGACATTTAAATCGACAAAAGTCGATAATAAAGGCGTGAAATCGTTACTAAAATCAAAATTAGAATCAAACCTAAAATCCAAACTATAATGAAATAACTAAAACCCACAAAAAAAATTATAAAAAACTAAAATCAAACCTAAAATCATTACTAAAATGATAAATATGAGTAAAATTACCTGTTTCTATACACAAGAACTGTGGTACAGCATTAAATGCCAACTGCATACTGGGAGTTGTTAAATATACACATTGAATACAACCGGACTGTGAATGCAACAATTTAACACCAGCATCTGAAACAAATATGTATTTTGTTTACAAGCGTAGTCCCGTGTGGCGACAGATTAAGAATACAAGTGTCACGACCCTATGTTTTCTCTTGCTGTAAAAGCCAGCTAAGGAGCAATATAAACAGGAAACGTCTACTATGAGAGACGGAAAAGTCGAAACTTTTAGTGCAGCACAGTAGACCAACATAATAATAAATATTCATGGACATTTCACACATCGTCCTCTGGTCCCAAGCTAAGCTTATTAAGCTTGTGTTATGGGTACCAGAATACGGATATAATACATAAACTACTTTTCTTTGGTAAATACATACTTATAATACATAGAAAACACCCAGACGTAGTACAAACATTTGTATGGTATTTATGAATATCACACAAATGATTGTCCCAATCATAATATATATATAGTTATAGTTATATTATATAATGATTGTCATAATCCCTCTGAAAGTGGAGGAGGCCCGTGCCCAACAGTTAGGCAGGTTTAAATGCTGAAGAGAGAAATAAATCTCTCTCTCTTTATCTGCCTCCATCCCTGTAACTATGTTTGGGGATCCTGTTCCCTCTCGAGACATAATTCACCCCAAACGAGACAATATTCATTCATATATCATGGAAATTTCACACTATATCCCACACTAGTCCCTAGCTAAGCTCCTTCTCGTCTTTCAGATACCCCACCCCTGTCCTTATCTCATTCACAGTGGCGTGCACAGGAATATGACACAGGGTATGCGGCGCAGTACTCAGTCACAAAAACTTTTTCTTTTATAGATTTTTAGGAAACTATGCCAACATGAAATTTTCGAGTTACATTACCTTTTTGCTGGCTTAATTGTCGTAACTCGGGTACACAGAATTTTTTCACTGAATGACAATTGTGAGAACTTGTTATTTTTAATTTTTAACAAACACACACTATCAACACACATTTCACAATCAAATAAGATTTTAAAATCAACAAACGAACATATACACATACAATTATTAAATTATAGAAACTCTAAAAAATGAAAAATAAAATGGCCTCCATCGAGCCAAAATATTTCTGCTATTTAAATAGATAAAACTAAAAATGCATAGTGTGCATACGTGATTTATTAGACTTCCGACTATTATATTTATTCGATTATAGGTAACGAACGAACGCCGAATACTCGCGGAAACATCCGATCGCCAAAGCATGCCGCATGAGATACGGTACAAGGCGTCTTCAATATGCAAGCCGGTGTGCGTTTGTAAACTGTGCACCGACACCAAAATTTTTACACACATATGAACTCATGGCAGGCGGGCGGTGTCGAGCTTACTTTCGTCCGTCTGACCAATATTATTCCTTCGCCAAACGCCTGGCAAAAAGCACCAATTTGCAAGCACATATTGGTGCTATTTATGAATTATTAGGCGTTTTTAAGTTATAATAATTTGTTTAATTAATAGTAAATAAATGAATAAAGTCATCTAAAACATACAAACGTTTTATTAAAATATCTATGAATGGCAAGTAAAGCAGTGCTTTTCTGCCTTTATGGAGCGCACGCCCCTGCTCATTCATGATTATAAGTAGTTATTTGTTGTTGTAGCATGAACAGATATACATATATTGTGAAATTTTCATCTCCCTAGCTATTAACGTTCCAGAGATACAGCTTGGTGACATAACAGAGAGCAAAGTCTCAGTGGTAGGGGCTATTTTACCTTTTAAACCCTAAGTTTACCATACCATAACGGAAATCACTTACCATAACTGAGCTGTAGTTTCCTAACAATGAAATCACATTTTTGATTCAACCAGCGTACTGCACCAGTACCAACTCCTACGAGTTGTTCTTCTGTAGTTATTATTTGTGCATCTTCAGTTCTAAAACAAGGGAGATAACGTAAAATTATACTTATTATAAAACAAAGTGGTTTTATATGGGATTATGTGAGCTTCTAGAGACGATTTTTGTACATCCCTATCTTCAAAATAACAGATTTGGGGCTGGTGATTTTATGTAATGCTTATATAGTTACACTTTTCACGTCTTTTACCCATGGGGAGAGGCAGAGAGTGTAATTTGTTACGATCTAGATAGCGCTATAGGCTATATAACATTACGCGGTGACCAGAGCAAACCCTCCATGAAAATGTTGCAAAATCACAAAAGTTTGGTAAATTCCACATGTACAAAGGTGCAGGAAACAGCTAAACAAGACAGCTTATACCTTTCAGTAGTCTCAGCGGGTGAGTTATCAATAATAGCCACTTCATATTCTTGTTGTCCTTCCACTTGTGTACCGCTACTTATTTCAAACTGTTGATATGTTGTCTGCGGTTCTTCTACTTGCTGCTGAAATAATAAACAATATGGTAACACTATGATCACCTACAATAGATTGCACACGTATGTGACAGATTAAGAATGGAAATGTCACCACCCCATTTCCTTCTAAGTCTTTGAAAATTTTATTACATAGATACATGATACATTTTATTACATGTTCACCTCATCTGCCTTTAGTCCAAATGGACTGATTGCAAAATTACATAGACACAATTATTTACAAATTATGTTCATAAGACAAGTTCAATTTTTTTCCCTACCGGTAAAAAACCGGTTCAGGACATGAAGAAGAAATAAGAAACTCAGCACAGCTTTTGATTTCAGTCTACATCAAACACAAACAGCCATAGGCGACGGCTAGTAAACTAATAAGAAACCAACAGATGTAGAAAACCATCACCTATGTTATAGCAGAAGTAAGTTTGCTGTGTTCTGTGCTTTATTATTATTATTATATTGCAATCACTCTAGCAGCTTTATGCTGATGCATGTGTATCACGAAGATTTAAAGAATTTGCCTGGTCTATTCTTGTTTAAAAAATCTGTGATCACTCGGTTTGGCAGAGAATATTTTAAGGGGATTTTCTTTGCAGAAACCCTCCACAGTATCAGCGAGTGCCCTTGCAGGCGTTTGTTGTTATTGAAGGTGTATAAACTGTCTATTCCAGAAACGTTGTAGAACCCTGAGAGTATTTTGTATGTCTCAATAAGATTTCCCCTCCGCCTACGCCTTTTAAGAGAACTCACTTCTCTTAGCTTGAGCCTCTCCGGCTTGAGCTTGAGGATGATATAGATAGATGGTGGTAATATGAAGTCATACATTGGTGTATGTGATGTGTGTTCACATTTGTTTGTTATATGTGGCGTAGTCCTCCTTACGTTTAGTTTATTTAGAATCTATAGAGGAGCAAATGTATCTAGAAGAGAGATAGATTACATTTCCTGGTAATAAATAATAGAAAAATAATACAAGACTGACCTGCGAGTTAACTGTGCTGACTTCACTATTGCTTTGAACAAAGTTAGTTCCTTCTTCTTCTGGTTCCCCTTTCACATCATATATCGTCTCAGCCATAACGATACGACCAGAATTATCAACAGTCCACATCCCACCGAACGCGAAGTTCGAAGGGTTACCACTTTGTTCGTATAGAATAACTGTGTTTGGGCCAAGTTGTACAGGCTCTCCTTTCATATTAACAAACACAGATTGCTCAAAATTACTCTCAACTAGTTGTCCTGTATGCACAATCTGCTGTCCCTCAACAGGAACGTCCACAACTTGATTAACAACATCAATTTTTTCCTTCTCCTCATTTTTTCTATGCACCATTATTTTTTGTTTTTTCTCATTTTCCACAGGTTCTTCAATTTTACGTTTAATAACAGTCTTCTTTTTACTTTTCTTGTCCATTTTTACACTTAAATACACTAGGAATTACACTAAAACAAGCATAAAGACGCTAAATATTATAATACATATTTTTTTTGAATACCGACTCGCCCATACATTGACATTGTTCTTGTATTAAATGACAATTTAATTATGTATTGATTTAATTATAAAATTAATGTTGTCGTGAACATTCAGCCTGAAGAGGTTTTTTTGATTTAATATTACATGCAAATTGAATTTACACAACAAATTAATATCTGTGCGAAAAGGACAACTCACAAAGACGCCATTTTCAAAATGGAGGGAACGGATAAGAACACAGAATAGATAGAAGATACTGGATAAGAAAGAGGAAGCTTCTTTCTCTCTCTAGCATTCTAATATTGTCTATGGATTAAATACAGGGGGGCATTCACTGCTGGCTGCGGGAACGTCTGTTTGTTGCATTCGTATTGAAATTATTACACTTTTATTTACACATCCACACATATTTACACATACACATACACACTTTTATTTACACATTACACATCAATCGGTTCTTTAAATATGCATATTTTATTGTTTAGCTGTCTAAAAATTAATCAATAAGAGTTTATGATAAGACGACATTTATCAAATTGATATTTGAGATAAATCGATATCGCCATTGTTTGTCGTTTGCATAGCTCTAGTGGCTAATCAGCTGATTTTAAGTCAAATTTATGACATTTTGTGAATTTTTGTGTTTTGAACTGTTTTGGTTTAATTTTATACAATTTGTGCTCGTGATTCTTTAGGAATTTGTGAATTTATTTATCGAGCATGAACAGGATAGACATTTTCACAGTGTTACTATAAAACAAATAAACATATAATACTTAGTATTTACTTTTATTTGCTAAAGCGATAACCTTGAAGCGAGGTGAAAAAAAAAGAGTGATAATAATTTCCGATAATTAATGTTATAATAAGGCAGTTTACATGCTTGTTCTCAATACGCTGACGATACTCGTACAAGTTGGTTTTGTGGTTTTTATGTCAATATTGTCCATGAACATTATTCGACATTTTACTGGTGCTGTGAATAAAATGGCTTTAATTGCTCCTGCTATATTCGTCAACCATGGAGGAGGTCCAATGCCTCTCCTAGGAGATAAAGACCATGCTGGACTTACAATATTTCTTCGCGACGAAGTGAAAAAACATTTGAATTTGGAGGAAGTAAAGGCAATTATATTAGTCACTGCTCATTGGGAAGAGGATGTAGTGGCTATATCATCTGGTGAACATCACGATTTATACTTCGATTATTATGGCTTTCCTCCAGAGTCCTATAAATACCGTTATGATGCACCAGGTGATCCAGAACTGGCTGGAAAGATACATGAAACATTAAAAAATGCTGGGATAAAATCTAAATTAGATCCGAAAAGAGGTTGGGACCATGGAGTTTTTGTACCTATGATGTTAATAAATCCTGCTGCTAATATACCTATAATACAAGTATCTGTACTCAATAATCAAGATCCTGAACAACATTATAAAATTGGACAAGCGTTACACCAGTTTTGTAAAGAAGGGATTGCGGTTTTGGGTTCAGGAATGTCTTATCATAACATGAGGGAATTTAGGTTCAGTAGACACCAAGGATCAGTTATTAATAAAGAATTTGATGATTATCTAAATAAAGTTTGTACAGCAGAGAGTGAGAGTGTCAGGAAAGAGGGTTTGGTTAATTGGAGACAGCAGAATGGAGCAACAGAAGCTCATCCTATAAATGCGGCTGAACATTTTATGCCGTTGATTGTTATAGCCGGAGCAGGAGGATCAAAACCTGGGAAAAGGATATTTAATTGGGATATGGGTGATACATTCCGATTGAGTGGATTTGTATGGAAGGATGAATGATTTGATAATCATTCATCCATCAAAGCAATTTTCAATGTTTGGGAATAAAATTGGTGGTTGTTAACTTTTAATGATCAAATTTAATATATTTTTTATTAAAGTACCTATTTATAATGTTACTAATAATGAAAAAAAAAAAGGATTGGGTATTTCTTTGTAAGCACAATGCCTATTAATATAAGTACAAATTACAAAAAAAAAGCAATACCATAAATACTACCACATGTGCCTTGCAGAATAAAATTGGAATATATATATATAAGTTAGTATGAATGTACAGAATGAGATTTTTATTCTTATTGTTGTAGTCAAATGTACTTTTTATGGAAAAGTTGGTTATGTAAACATACTTTTGAGATATTTTAAGCTTTTGCTGTTATTGTTTACTTTAAGTAAACAACTACTGCCACCTAATATTCTAGTAACTATGTGCAAAGCAATATTACATAACAGACCTCTGTATCTGTCCACATTTAATTTAAAAATAAGAAACAACAAACTAATTAAAAAGTTTAGTTAAGAAAGCGAAATTGGAAAACTCATCATTCAAAGATAAATACGTAGTTATAATAATGTATTTTTTACTGATTGCACCTGTTTCTTGCTATTTAACAACTTGACGTCACAAAATGTTGTTTAGTTAGTGTAAATGTATTATTTTGTTTAAAACTGGACCAATTTTTACTTGATACTATTACTTAAGTTATTTTGATAATGTCTTAATTGATGACCAAGAAAATAAAACCAAAAAAATAAAATAAAATAAAGTCTTTAAATTCAAGATTATTTTTATTTATAAAAATTTTATCTATACGATAATTATGTACATGAATTCAAGACTACTAACAAAACAAGAAAAATCTAACAAGTTTATGCAAGGTCTATTAAAATTAATTTATCTATTCATTTTTGGTGTCAAAACCTGTTTACCATACTTTATCAGCTGACAATTAAATAATTAATTTAACACTACATTGATGATAATAAAAACAATATGTAGTTGCGTAAAAGGTTTAAAAAAAATGTTTAAAAAAATAAAATCAGCTCTATAGTTTTGTTGTTCTTAATCCAAAAAATATTTTTTTATGTACAAGCAGTTATTTATGTACAAGTACCTACTACAAGATATCAGATATCCTCTTTTATTTAATTAACTCACAGAATAAATTATAGTATTATTTATAAAATTTTATTTATTATTTTATTATTATTTGTTTCTCACTTTAGCAGTCACGGGTATATTTCTATTATAAGAAATACCCCGTCCTTTGTTAGGCATACATGGGGACATGAGTCCAACTCCAACATGCAGAGGCCCTTTGAGAATTTTAATGAATAAATAAATGTGGTGGGACACCTACCACCGACACTCCACACCTGCACTATAGAAGCATAGACACAGTATAATAAAGACATATAACCTCCCAACAAATTGTGAAACTCAATTATCATTACACTCTGAATCTACAGATGGCACTAAGCGTATCAAATCACATAATTTATCGTAATCAATAATCATTCATAATCTTACTACGTCACGTTGTATAGCGGTAGTACTAAAAAAAAATGGCAGATGGCACTATTTCATAATCTTGATAAATCAATTACGTAACTAGTTTTAAATTTACCTCAGATAATCTGAAAAATTGAAATGAACACAATTTTGTTTATCATAGAATTTACAATTTTTTTATCATAAAAAGTAAAGATACGCTTTTGCGGCTTAGAATACACATATAAATTTCGAACGATTTTTTAAGAGTGCCGTGGCGTATCGGGTAAAGCATATATATAGCAGGGCCACGAATGTTAATAGGTCTGGCGTTCAAATTAAAGTGGATTTTTGATAATGCGGTTTCACTTTTTGTATTTTTAAACACATAAATAAAGGCAATTTAGTTACTACAGTATATAGATTTATATCTTAGTTAATTAGTAAATACATTTATATCTTTCGCAAACTACAAACTTCATTTTTTTAAGCTTCTTAACAAGTACTTACCTACCAAGTTTGTCAAACTGGCAACGTTGCGCGTTACGTTACCGCGTTGTGTTTCATTCAATTCCTTAGCCTATCGCATCGTGAGGTTCTTGTACCTACATTTGTAGTTGATTGTAGTATCGCCATCGCGACTAGCGACAGCACGATACATCGTACATACCTATGCGGCTTGTAATATTTTACATGTTTCGTGATTTTACTTTATATGTATAACGTATATTAAATACCTGTGTTTAAATAAATGGGATTTTGGATTTATGTATACTTATAAAATTTCTTTTTGTCGGTGTTTTCGTACTATGAAAATTTTCTGTTTAGCTAGAGAGCTGAAATTTTCAGTTTGCTTAGATCAGATGATACTACAACCACAAATACCTACTCAGACTCACCATCATCATCATCCTGCCCTTATACCATTGTTTGGGGGTCCGCTATATGGTGTTATTTGTGGTTGGTGTCACGAATATATCATCATAATAACCGCACGGAACCGTTCGCGTGCATGTCCAACACGTACTTGACCGTACCAAAAGGTAAAATGGAACCCTATTACTGAGACTTACCTTATTAAGAATAATTTCACAAAAAATCCATCGAGAGTTACGCTCGGTCAAGCAGATATTGGTACCAATTCTATGTGCACAACTAAACTTAACCAAAAATATAAAAGCAACTATGCTGTATTTTGATTAATTGACTATTTTCTTAGACACATTCACAGTAACTTAAATTGTTATTATATAATACACCGTTTTTATAATAAGAAAGTGTAGTTAACAGTACCGAATTGCGGAATTGTGTTATTGAAATAATCAATATTTATTTTTTAGTTAAGTTTAGTTTACTTGTGCATGTAGAATTGGTACCATTATATATTATTTTTATGTATGCCCAGCCACTTATAGATCAACTCATGGTAGACATTTTAACATTTTGTTTTTGCCTAACATTTCGCTCTCACACTTGTATCGATATTAGTTAAGAATTTATTGCTGTTAATGACATAGGTTTGACAACTTCAAGTAGCGCGTCCCTTGAACATAACGGGATCGTTACCTTTCCTGCAGAATGTAAGATTAGACATATGTTAGTCTTAGTTTGGTCTTAGTCGTGAATAAACAGTGTTTACGTGAACACGCAATATCTCTTACTTCTAAATATACCCAAGGTACCACACCTAAAAATACGTTTCACTTTCTTTTTTTCAAAACATAATAACTAAAAGAAATATGACGATCCGGAAAACTTTTTTTTTCGGTTTTCTTTAGATAAAATTGCAGCGTCTATCACACAAATTTGGTAAAGTTTTACCACAAAAGAAAGTGATAGAAGCATAGATATATTCTTTATCTATAATATGACGCAAAAACTATTAAAATCGGTTTAACTTTCGCGAAAAAAAAACGGAAGTACGAAACGTCTTTTTTCAAAGAATTTGTAGGTAAAATCCGCTTCATCTATATTTGTCCCTTTCAGCGCGGCGCTCGGAAATAGGGATAGCAATACCTAAGGCAAATACCTAAATGAGGAGTACAGTACCCTCTTAAAGACGATTGAAGACGAAACAATAAAACACGCAAAGCTGCTTTTGCTATGAACGTCGAACGGAACAACAACATTTAAAAATATACTTTCTTTATTGAGGCATAAGGTTGCTTTCATTCTGTTTGTTAACATTCTCAAAAACACCGATCACCGCGAAGGCGGCTTGTGTCAAAGGCCTCGACGATATCATATATCAACCATAACAACATACTTTATAGTCTAAGATCCGAACCTAAATCGACCTTCACCGAGCTGATAATAGAATAAAACTTATTTTATAATAAATTTAGTATCATAATATAACAACCTGTTAATAAATATTAAAGTACTTTGTTTCTTTTGATATTGTGAGTGACGTCAATAATCCTTTTTACTTTTCATCACAACAAAATATCTCATTCAATTATCACGCTTACTTGTTACATGATACTGAAAATATTTAACAAAGCGGTAGGCTTTGTTAAATATTTTCAGTAGGTACGATGACGACCTATACATTGAGGATGTGCTGAAAGAGACAGTTCATTAGGGTTCCGTACCCAAAGGGTAAAAACGGGACCCTATTACTGAGACTTCGCTGTCCGTCCGTCCGTCCGTCCTCCGTCTGTCACCAGGTTGTATCTCAAGAACGGTGATAGCTAGACAGTTGAAATTTTCACAGATGATGTATTTCTATTGCCGCTCTAGCAACAAATACTAAAAATAAAATAATATAAATATTTAAGGGGGGCTCCCATACAACAAACATGATTTTTTTACCGTTTCTTGCTCAATAATAATAACGTTGACAGGTAGACGCTTTAACTATTCACAGAATATTTGGTTCTATAACGTGCCTAATGTTGCATAGATAATGGTACGGAACCCTTCGTGCGCGAGTCCGACTCGCACTTGACCAATTTTTTTACATACATACATCGCCCAAAGCTAATATACTATTTGCGCACACGCACACACAGACACATACACGCACGTACGCACACACACACGCACACACACACGACAAATGTAATTTCTAAGAATACACTCGCTATTTGAACGTCATAACAAGCAACATCGTTTTTAGGGTTCCGTACCCAAAGGGTAAAAACGGGACCCTATTACTGAGACTTCGCTGTCCGTCCGTCCGTCCGTCCGTCCGTCTGTCACCAGGCTGTATCTCAAGAACGGTGATAGCTAGAGAGTTGAAATTTTCACAGATGATGTATTTCTATTGCCGCTATAACAACAAATACTAAAAATAAAATAAAATAAATATTTAAGGGGGGCTCCCATACAACAAACATGATTTTTTTACCGTTTCTTGCTCGATACTAATAACGTTGCCTTATGTTGCATAGATAATGGTACGGAACCCTTCGTGCGCGAGTCCGACTCGCACTTGACCAATTTTTTTGACGGACGGACAGCGAAGTCTCAGTAATAGGGTCCCGTTTTTACCCTTTGGGTACGGAACCCTAAAAACGTCGAAATCAAGTGGCGCATCACTATTTGTTTTAACAAGCTTGACCTTGAACCCAAATAAATACTACCTGTTTTTTAATAAACCAATTTGATGATTTTTATGAGATAATTTAGTTTGTAACTTTTTATCTTTTCAACCTTTTTTTGTTTTTTTTATAAAACTATAAATATATTATTGTTCTTAAAACTTACTAATATTTAATACCCTAAAATAATAATAATAGTTTTTGTAACACCAATCAATGATTTAAATATATTAAAATGCCATCTAGTTAAAAACTGTGTTAAAAATAACAAAGCGATCATTGAAGCGAATCATCTGCCATCTATCGCAAGAGGTTATTTTATCGTAAGAGGTTATTTGCATGTACTAATCAGTGGAAAATAATTATTATTGTATTTTTTCGTTGAATGTAACATATTAAATATGTATTAGACTTTTAATTTAAGTTAATTTTTTTCTGTCTAAACGTATCTTATTGCAACGTCCGTTTTATACAAGTTGTTACGCTAGTGAACAGCGCCACCTAGATTTAGCGTGCATTTTATGGCGAACATGCCAAAGTATGGGAATTGATAATCTTTATTAGTACTGTATCTATGATAGAAGCATCGATAAAGTATACGATAGAAATGGAGTTATGGAGTGCCAATGGTAGCTGTAGATCTATTGCAAAATAATGTAGAGAAACGAACTGGGTTATTGTGTTAGGTGTTTGATGGACTGGTTGTATATAGAACTATTGCAAATAATAACGGACGCCTGCCTTCAATACTGATAGTTGTTGAACCGTGGCAGACGGTGACTCGCCGACTCACTAGATGGGTCCCCCACACAGCCGCCAGACAAGGCAGCAGGGAGCAACACCGGTGTGAGCGGTGCGGGGTGTAGAGCGGTGCGGCACCGGTTTCACCATCGCAGGCCGAGCCCGGAGCGGGTTTCCCCGTAATTACGCCCTTGAAATTGACACTTCCACCCCCGAGCATATAGCTCTGGCGACCCCACTCTGTCCGGCCGGTGAAGGCAAGACAGAGGCGAGAGTCCAGGCACACTCGGTTTCCAGTTCGGCCAGCCAACAAAGGCAAGCCGAAGACGAGGCCACGACCGACTCTCAGGGGCACTCGGGACCGCAGTGTCGCCACTCACATTCGGCTCGCCACAAGCTGCCCTGCGGTCTGTAGGCTTTCCCTAGGTCCTGTGATACATTTTTTGTTTATACCACAAGATTTTCAAAAGCCTCTAATCTGCCTCCAGGTTTTGCGTTAGTCTCATGGTGAGGTAACGACTGGCCCATGCAAATAGTTTATAGCAAGAACATATTGTTATAAATAGTTTACAAGAGTTATACAGCAACTATACTAAATTGGCTTTGGTACCCATGGTAGGATTTAACTTGTGTTATGGGTACCAGTACATCGAACGTAACAATTTAAAAGGTAATATAATATACTAGTTTACATTATAACATTAAAATATGTCATAGGTGTGTTTACAATAATACTATTTTTAGTCAAATTATAGACAATAAGCAAATACCTATAAGTAAATAACAAAAATATATAAATTATTTTTCCATATCACTGTGTTTTAATATTGTGCATTTCTTATCTTTGTATTTAGTTTGTATTCGTGTGCAACTGTAAACAGTTGCACACGAATACAAACTAAATTGTGGTCTTGTGGTTTAACCACAAGACCACAATTTTATTTACTGACTAGCTGATGCCCGCTACTCCGTACGCGTGGAATTTGAGATCCCCATATATTTAATCACCGTTTATACCTTCCCTGGACTTTCACGAATATTTCAAGACCAAAATCGGCCCAGGCGTTCTCGAGTTTTAGCGAGACTAACGAACAGCAATTGATTTTTATATATAAGATAGATATCCACACGATAGATACCTAAGTATTTAATAACTAGCTGTTGCCCGCGAATTCGTACGTGTGGAATTTAGAAAATTTTCCAAGTTTTGCAACATTTTTCACTGATTCTTAGCTCCTATTGGTCGCAGCGTGATGTTTATGATGAGCCTTTAGGCTTCCTCGATAAAAATAATATCTAACACTAAAAGATTTTTCCAAATTGGACCAGCGGTTTCTGAGATTAGCGCGTTTAACCCTGGAAAGGTAATTCATGCATTGGTTTTAGAAAAAATGCTCTTTTAAAATAGCAGTTACCGAGAAACATACAAAACCATCCGGTAAGTCTTACCGATTTTGATATATGGCGCATGATTATCTTTTGCATATCTGCAGGGGCAGCCGGAGGACGTCGTGTGGGACTCCCGGGGAGAAATTCTCGACCCAGCCTAAACACTAAACCTACGGTGTTCTCCTCGCCCGTTGTCGGGCCGTGGTAGTTACTCAGGTATTACCACGACCCGACACGGGGTGCCCCCCTAGCGAACTCACTGCGACGGGGTGGGCAACGTGCCCCTCCGTCGGACTGACATCTCTCGCCGGAACACTCGGCGAGAGGTCGTCCGCCACTAACAGCGCGACAGGTCCCCTGACCTGTCGCGCGTGGCCTCCTTGCGGGCCGGGGGCGTCGGCTATTGCGCGCCGACGACCCCTACTCGCAGCCCTGTGGGGGGCAGTGTATCGCCCGAGCGCTCTCGCTCCCGCAGGGCCTCTATCTTGGCCGCCATCACCTCGGATGCAAACGAGGCGACGGCGGCCCAACACTCTCTGCTGCCGGCCATTGAGGCGATGACGGCCGGCAGCAACAAATTACGCCAGTGAGCCTGGACGCGCAACTCTTGCAGTCGGGCGCCGATTCAACTCCCACCAGCTCCCACAGGTACTTGGCAAAGCAGCCGTGACCTGTGAGGAGCTGGATATCTTTATAATTTTAGTATATATAATAATGGTTCGCTACCCTTAGTGCATGAGTACCAATTCTTAGCCGACTTTTTTTCCTGATGCGCTAAAATATTTTAGTAAAAATTTTTGACGTAATTAATGTATGACTCTTTTTAGGGTTCCGTACCCAAAGGGTAAAACGGGACCCTATTACTGAGACTTCGCTGTCCGTCCGTCCGTCCGTCCGTCCGTCTGTCACCAGGCTGTATCTTAAGAACGGTGATAGCTAGAGAGTTGAAATTTTCACAGATGACGTATTTCTATTGCCGCTATAACAACAAATACTAAAAATAAAATAAAATAAATATTTAAGGGGGGCTCCCATACAACAAACATGATTTTTTTACCGTTTCTTGCTCTCATACAACAAACGTGATTAATTAAGTATTGTGTGTGTTGTTTGCTCATTTATTAATAACGTGCCTTATGTTGCATAGATCCCATAGACCCTTCGTGCGCGAGTCCGACTCGCACTTGACCAATTTTTATTTCATCGCATGGCTTAAAATACTATTGCGTGATGTTGTCTAATGTACATTACTTGTTAAATATCTAACTATTTTACAATGTACATCATATTGGCAGTTAATTAATTATTTCGTTTTGGATAGAAAGTATGTCAGCAGTTGTGTTTGGTTGGTCAAAGTCAAAGTGTTTTTATTGTAGACAAACAGGTACCTACATAAGATGATGAGATACATATAAATTAAAACATGATTCACTATGTCCTGCTATTTAAGCGTACAACATTGATTGTGAATTACAGCTAATTTTATTCATGCAGTATTCATATTGACGGGCTTCGTGGTCTAATGGTTCATGTAACGGACTGCCGTTCACGAGGTCGCGATTCGATTCCCGCTCGGGACAATCATTTGTGTGATGTTTATAAATGTCATGCAAATGTTTGTTCTTTTTCTGGGTGTTTCTTTGTATTTTAGGTATGTATTTACAAAATAAAAGTAGTATATGTAGTATATCCGTATTCTGGTAGGTACCCATAACACTAGCATGCTTAGCTTGGGACCAGAGGACGGTGTGTGAAATGGCCATGAATATTTATTTATTAAAAAAAACAGTTATTTGTTAATTTTGCAATTGAATTGCCAAGCTTTTATTTAATAAATTAAACTTTTCCATTACTATTTAATTTAATAACTAACTAGCTATTGCCCGCAACTTCGTATGCGTGGAATTTAGTAACCAAAACTTAACAAATTATACGAAAAAACTATCTTCTTGAACCACACTATCTGTTAAAAAAACCACATCAAAATCTGTTGTGTAGTTTTGAAAATATAAGCTATAGGGACATACATACAAATATAACGACTTAGTTGTACAAAGATAAAGAAGATCGCTTAAATTTTAGTTATTCTTGTCCTTGTAGGTATCTGTGTAAGGACTAATGACATCGCTGAGTGCGGGCTTTGCTACGGATCCTGCACCTTTAGGGCCCCCTCCAAAGGTCCAGTGCCCGTAGCATTTGCAACTCCTGCTATTTGGTTATACCACCAATGCTTATGATCAAATAGTTTTAAAATGGATAGTCAGTCAATAGATAGACAGGTATATCCTTCCTACAAAGAAAGGAAACAAAAATCATCAGGGCTTAAGCGATGGGGCTTATTAATGAAATGTTTAAAATATTTCTGTGATAATACAAGTATCCATGGATTCAATCATATATCTGCTCCAAGAAGACTACGGTTGGAACGGTAAGTAATTTAAACTATAATAAAGAGGTTGATTTTATTATGTAGGGGTTTTCCTAAACGTCCTGGTCATCGTAGGCCATCATGAGGTAGCCCCATTACTCGGGGCCCAATCCGGCGGGGAGGACATTAGGTCTCCCATGACGTTAAAATGGCGCATTTGGCACGACAAGTCTTCCAATCCGCTGCGAGTGGCCTCCTTTCTTTTGTTTGTTGTATGGTAGCACACTTATTTATTTACTGTAGGTATTCTGGTTTTTAGTATTTGTTGTTGTAACATCAACAGATATACAATAGTATACAGAGCACAACTAAATTTATGTTGCAACTACAAATTTATGTTTATAAATGAAAATTGATAGTGTCAATAAAACAATTAGTCAAGGTTAACTGTACTTAGTCATTAGAAAATCTGTATATTATAGACTAATGGTCTTATTCATAATGACTTATCGGAGGTTTAAACGAAGATTTTATCGGAGTGATAATAAACGTTTTAGCGTAAAAAGACTATTATGAAGCACTATTTTTGTCAATTTTCGCGAACCGATTTTAGCGAACTTTTAAACCTTCGATAAGTCATTATGAATAAGGGTGTAAAGATTTTAATTGACGGGCAGTCCGTTATATGAACCACTAGACCACGAAGGTCTAGTGGTTCATATAGCGGACTGCCATTCACGAGGTCGCGGGTTCGATTCCCGCCTCGGACATTCATTTGTGTGATGTTTATAAAATAATGTCATACAAATGTTTGTATGTCTGCGTCTGGGTGTTCACTATGTATAATAAGTATGTATTTACAAAAGAAAAGTAGTTTAAGTATTCTATCCGTATTCTGGTACCCATAACACAATCATAATAAAGCTTAGCTTGGGACCAGAGGACGTTGTGTGAAATGTCCAGAAATTTTTATTTATTTAATTAAAAAAAATGTGCGCAATAAATTGCCAATTACTCAAAATACGCTTAATTTTTCAATTATATTTAGTCATACGCATAAAATTGGTACCATTAGGTATTAGTGAAAACTTGAACTCTCTGGCTACCACCGGTCCTGACAGACGCAGAAGCACGAATGGACGGAGGACATTTCACCTTTTAGTATGTAACCTAAAAACACATTCTTTATTTTAGGGTTCTCTGGATATTAGTTTGTGGTCTAGCTATTTGGGGCGCTGTCGATGTCTCTTTAGACCAGCTAAGACGTTTCAATGAGAATCCAACTGTCGTCACTTTGGAGAAAGACTTCAGGACTTGGGACTTTAGTCTACCTGCTGTCACTTGTTGTTATGTGGTAAGGATATAGATTTCAATTTTAGATTTTGTTTCCCGGGTTCGATTCCCGCTCGGGACTAGAGGACGTTGTGTGAAATGGTCTTGAATATTTGGTTATTCATTCATTACTTTTAGTGGGGCATGCAACCCAACTACAAAGCGATGCCATAGAATCCCAGCGAAACACTAGCAGATGACGCTATATAGCCTCTGCCTACACACATAGTAAATGGGCTTGATGTTGTGATGATGATGATGCTGATCAAAGTATTAATTTCAGAATCGTTTGGATAAGAACAAGTTACCATGTGTTATTGAGAAATATTGGGGCATAGATATACACCATGAGAAATATGCATATTATACTAGGTAAGAATTATTATTCCCCTGCCCTTATAGAGTTAATCGGGGAGAACACGACTACTTGTTCATGTTTTTCCACTTTCCTTGGATATATGCGCAGGTGCCATGCGACGTAGTTGCTTCGTAATGTTACATCCCCGCGGGAGGTGACTTGTTTTTTTTTCAATTTGGAGATTTAACACAAAATCCTCTGGCCCCTGAGTAAGCTATATTTCTATGCTTGTGTAATGGGTATTAGATACGGATATACTACTTATAATTATACTCTTTTTTTTTAAATAGATACTTACAAATACATAGAAACACCCAGACGCAGTACAAACATTTATATGACATTTATGAACAATGAACATCACCATCACACAAGTGATTGTCCCGTACGGGAATCGAACCCGCGACCTCGTGAACGACAGTCCGTTGAACCACGTCGAAATGTATTCTTTTTTATCCTGTACGTCTTTCCACAGACATTTATTACTATCCCATTAAGTATATTAATGGCGGATTGTAAAATAAAATGTTTATGTTTTAGATTTGTAAACGCAGTTGCCAATTCCGATCTGTTTCATTTAAAGAAGTTTGAAGAGTTTACAGAAATGGAGTCGATTGACATGTATCAGATAGCTTATGATGTAAGTAAAGACGATAGGTATATTGGTTGCAATTCTGAGTGCACATCTAAACTAAAAAAACTTTTTACTTTTTAAACCTTTGTACATATTGATACCAATTCGACATGCATAATTATAAGCTTAACTAAAAACCTTATTTTGATAGAGAGAATAACACAATCGTCAATGTTAACTGAACTTCCTTAACAAAAAAATTCTAAATTATAGTTGTTTTCATAAGTTGAGTTTAGTTGCGAACATAGAATTGGTACCATTACAAGTATGTTATTAATAAATAAATATACCCTATTGTAACTAAAACAATGAAAATAACTACCTAGTTAATTAAACACACAGCTTAACACACTTGTCAGGAAACTTATGTATTGGAATGTATTTATAAGCACCAATTTCGTCTTCTTGAAGTTTAATTTAGTTTTATGGTTTTAACTATGGGTTTTATAATGATTATAATATATAATAATTCATAATATTATTTGTAATGACCTGTGAATTTATACATTTACCAATAAAATTGATTATTGTGATTATTCTGATTACATACACATTGTGTACGGCCTCGCCACACAACTTCATGTTATTAATATGTCAATTACGTATAACGGAAATATAACTTAGGCCCTGTAACACAGCTTTTCCAAAAAGCTAGCACAGGGTCTAAATACCATCAATTCTGTAACAAAATATTTTAGCCGATAAATATTTATTTCTACATTAATTTATTAATTTTGCAATTGACTTGCTATGCTTTTACATAATAAACTTAATTGTAGTGGAAAAAATTATAACCATGAGCGGGACTTGAACCCACGACCTCGGAATACCGTTCCGTTTTATTTATGCGTCAATGTAGTAACAACACTTGTAGTTTTGTGATCGTTGTCCAGGTGATGCCGACTCTTGAAATAAAGACGGTGTCATCGGAAGGCAGCACATTAAGATGGTGGCCAGTCATCACGGAAGTTGGTGCTTGTTACAGCACTAATTCTTTAGCACTCTCTGACGTCAGTATTATGTACGTATAACTTGTCTGTATGGTTGTGGATTATAGCATGAAGTTTCTTGTCTGTTCTTCTCCATAGGATTCCTTTTTGGAACAGACACCTAGCTTCTGGATTTTTAAAAGAGCATGTGTTTGCCTATCCCTACTAATATTATAAATGCGAAAGTAACTCTGTCTGTCTGTCTTTCCCGCTTAAACCTCTCAACCGATTTTGATGAAATTTGGCACAGACAATCTTTAGACCCTGAGAAAAAACCCTATGTTTTTTCTCAGGGTCTAAAGACCTTTACCTTGTATTGCGAAAAAAAAAATTTCCAAATTCTATGCGGGCGGAGTCGCGGGCAACAGCTAGTTTTAAATTAAAGATATTTGACTTTGACTTTGGTGACGGATTAAGAATATAAGGATCACTACCACTTTTACTTCCCAGGATGCTGTAAAAGCCTGTTAAGGAGTATTGTACACAGATAACATCCTCTGTGAGGGACGGAAACCTCTGAACTACACCATATTCCAACAGGGCTCGTCAGCGCGGCATAGTAGACTATAATCCCACCCATTGGGAGGCTCGTGCCCAACGGTGGGACGTTAATGGAGAGAGATACTTTTTGAGAAATCGGGAGTTTATTGAAAACAATGACAACCCTTCCATAATTTGACGACTACGACAAGCGACACAAGTTCAAGTCAAGTGAGTGATGTAGTATCTGATAAATCTGTGTTCAAATACCTATAGATATTCCGCCAATTAAAATTATTTCTGCTTTATTTTCAGAAAACCAATGTCAAATGAAACTACAATGGCGCCACTGACATGCCAGTATTCTACTTCCAGGTGTTACTTTGTGTTTAACGTCAACTTACCTGCTTATGTAAATATTTGATGATAGTATTTTTAAGAATCCGTACCAGATAGAACCGCTGGAGGCAGCTGTAAGACGTTGTAGCGTTCTATGATGCAGGCCTTTATCCATCAGTGGACAGAGAAAGGCTGATAGATGGATGGATGGGTATACCAAAAGGTAAAATGGGAACTTAAATTAACAGCGAGATGAGTTCTTTCTCTCTCCAGCCCATTAAGGGGAAGTATGGTCTATAAAATCGCAAACTTTACAGCGCTGACCAGGCATATAGGCATAGGGTTTATTTTCGAGTTTTTCTCACAGTAGATGTTATCTGTATACGAAAAAAAAAATTGAACAGTATCCCTTAGCCGACTTTTACAGCACAGCGTGCAGCGTGTGACACGAACAATAACAACATAACACGCTTTCGATACCTGTCTGTATGAGGAAGCCTGTTTCACCGTAATACAGTTATAAAACTAGTACACGGGAAACAGTTCGTATAATTAATAATTATATAGCCACTGGGTGTTCAAGAAAATAAGTGTTTCTTATTTAAGATAATGTATAAACCCTTTTTAAATATTTTTATTTTTTATTTTCATTAATCAAATCAAATCTATGCAATCTTTATTGATCTGAAAATTTGTGCTGCGTTGTGCGTTGTGTGTGCGTGCTGTTTGCTATCGATACTAATACTAGCTGACCCGGCAAACGTTGTTTTGAAATACTAAAAAAAAGATTTGAAAAATAGATGTTGGCCGATTCTCAGACCTACTGAATACGCATGTAAAATTTCATAAAAATCGGTCAAGCCGTTTCGGAGGAGTATGGTAAATAACACTGTGACACGTGAATTTTATAAAGCGGAACAGCTTGTTTGTTTTTTTAAACGCGCCAATCTCAGGAACTACTGGACAATTTGAAAAATTCTTTCAGTGTTGGATAGTACAGTTATCGAGGAAGGCTATAGGCTATATAACATCATGCTGCAAGCAATAAGAGCGAAGCAGTAGTGAAAAATGTTACAAACACGGGAAAAAATTTCAAATTCCACACGTACGGAGTCGCGGGCAACAGCTAGTGTTTTATAAGTATATATTTACAAAAGAAAAGTAATTTATGTATATATCCGTATTCCTGTATCCGTATTCCTGTATTAATATAGGCTTAGCTTGGGACCAGAGGAAGTTGAAATGTCTAAAGTATTTATTTATAATTTCGAAAAATATTTATGATTTTCGAGCGTATTTCCTAGTGTATGAACTAAGTAAACAATTTTATTTATCAAGTTCTACATACATTCTCCATACGATGTAATGGATATGACACATCCACCATCAACAGTCTACCCATCCTTGGTCAGGGTTACTGAGATGAGCATTATAGAGACTACTTGCGGTCGAGGAGTTCAGGAGCTATCATCTAAAAGACGTGGATGTTTGTATTATAATGAGCCAGTTGAAGAAAGACGACTGGTAAGTATGATTTGTACTCGCATACAGATATATAGGTTCCGTGCTACGGCACGAGTCTTGGGAAGCCATCTTACGAGATGGCTTCCCAAGACTAGTGATTGCCACTTCAGCGTGCTAACTCTTCGGGCTATGTCGTACACACCGGTCCTTCGGATCTCCCCATTCCGGATCATATCACATAGGAAAACACCGAGCATAGCCCTCTCCATAGCACGTTGCAAGACTATGTTTTGTTATAAGTCGAATAATCCTAATTATAAATGTGATAGTTTGAGAGGATGTTTGGATGTTTGTTACTCTTTCAGTCAAAAACTAAGTAATGGATTTTAATTAGCAACAATAATGTAGCATATACATCAGAATAACATATAGGCTTACTTTTATCCCGAAATAATGCAATGTTCCCGTGGGATAATAAATAAAAATTGGTCAAGTGCGAGTCGGACTCGCGCACGAAGGGTTCCGTACCATTATCTATGCAACATAAGGCAACGTTATTAGTATCGAGCAAGAAACGGTAAAAAAATCATGTTTGTTGTATGGGAGCCCCCCTTAAATATTTATTTTATTTTATTTTTAGTATTTGTTGTTATAGCGGCAATAGAAATACATCATCTGTGAAAATTTCAACTGTCTAGCTATCACCGTTCTTGAGATACAGCCTGGTGACAGACGGACGGACGGACGGACGGACGGACAGCGAAGTCTCAGTAATAGGGTCCCGTTTTTACCCTTTGGGTACGGAACCCTAAAAACGGAGAGATTTTTTATCCTCTTTACCGCGGGAACAGCTAGTAACTCTATATTTCTCAGGTATATTCAACAAATACATGTCGTCTATCATGTAGAAGTAGATTATCTATGAAGCTATGTGGATGTATTCCTTTCTACTATTATTATGAAGGTAAATGTTTTCCTTATATTTAATCTGTACATCTATTAGAAAGCTGAAGAGTTTGTTTGTTTGCACGCGCTTATTTTAGGAACCACTGGTCCGATTTGTAAAATTCTTTCAGACTTGGATAGAACATTAATCGAGGAAGGCAATAGACTATATAACATCACTCTGCGACTAATAGGAGTGAAGCATCAGTTAAAAATGTTGCAAAAACGGGGATTTTTATCGAAATTCCACACGTACGAAGTCGTGGACGACAGCTAGTGTATTATAAGTATGTATTTACAAAGAAAAGTAGTTTATGTATTATATCCGTATTCTGGTACACATAACACAAGCATAATAAGCTTGGGACTAGAGGACGTTGTATAATTAGATTTTCTGTTTCCAGGTGGTCCGATATGTACTCCAGCTGGTATGTGGTGTCTGTCTGAACACGCTCACAATATAACAATTAATAATGGTGTTAAGTGTTCTTGTCCTCCTCAATGTATTGATAGTATATATAGAAAAATTTCTAATGTGGATCAGATCTGGTAAGAATATTAACTTTACTCACCCTGTCGAGTTGGGCCCCCCGTGAAGGGGCCCCCTTTGCCGGGTAAGTAAAGCTGAAGTCACCATCATGGCCCGCTAGGGCTGAAAGCGGCACAAAAAAAAGGATTTGAACTTTAACAAGGACCTAGTCCTTCCACGTTCGTTCATATCCATGTGATGACGGATTAAAAATACAAGTGTCACTGCCCCATTTCCTTCCTATGGTGCTGTAAAAGGAAGCTGATAATACAAACACAGATAACGTACTCTGTGAGAGAAGGTAGGGAAAATAAACCCTATGTCAACACGCCTGGTCAGCGCGGCATAATAGACCACAATCTTCCCCAAAGTGGAGGATGCATGTGCCCAGCAGTTAAGAGGCCACGATACCAAATTATGCTCCATACAAAAATATGGGTATCGTACTTCCCTTTTTTCTTCACGAAAGTTAAACCGATATTAATTATTACTACGCTATATTATAGATGAAGAGTATATCTATGCTTCTGTCACTTTCTTTTTTTCAATACATAATAACTAAATGAAATATGACCATCCGAAAATCCGGTATTTTTCGGTTTTCTTTAGGTAAAGTTGCAGCGTCTATCACACATATTTGGTAACGTTTTACCAAAAAAGAAAGTGATACAAGCATAGATATACTCTTCATCTATCATATAGCGTAAAAACAATTAAAATCGGTGTAAATTTCGCGAAGATAAAAGCAGACTACGAAACGTCCTTTTTTCAAAGAATTTGTAGGTAAAATCTGCTTCAGCTATATTTGACCCTTTCAGCGCGGTGCTCGCGAATAAGGATAGCAATACCTAAGGCAAATACCTAAATTAGGAGGCTGAAGAGAGTAGAGGCGTAATTAAGTAGCTGAAATGAAGGCGAACACTGAAAGAATTTTTAAATCGGACCAGTGGTTCCTGAGATTATCGCTTTCAAACAAACAAACAAACTCTTCAGCTTTATATTATTAAGTACAGATTGCTGTGGGGTGTGGATGTGGGGAGTATCTATGTAATGGAAATTTATTATAGCTTTTTGTTCAGGGACAAAGGACCCTTCATGTATCGTGGATCAGTCAAGTTTAGTGTGGAAGCATCTAGAGTTAGATATACGAGAGAAATTGTGTTCCATTTTCAGGATTTAGTTGGTAGGTAAATAAAAATAATCTTCTTAGTTCAAAAACTAAAAAACACGCTTGATAGCCCTGATTATTTTTTTAAATCATTGCATTTTCGGTTAAACAGTTTTTAATTTAACCTTAGTTTTATTATTGTTACAGTGTCATTCGGTGGTGCCGCCGGTCTTTTCTTGGGAGCTAGCTTCATCAGTTTTATTGAAATTGTTTATTTTTTAATTGTTGCAATATTTAAGAAGAATAAAGACAATCGGATGACAACTGCAACGAAAAAGGTATTTATATTTCTCTAGAAGTCCTTACTCCGCATATTAACTTTACTGTTTTATGAAACATCCGAATGAGGTAGGTAGAAATATTGTATACTTCTATACTAATATGATAATACAAAGCTGAAGAATTTGTTTGTTTGTTTAAACGCGCAAATCTCAGGAACCACTGGGTCGATTTGAAAATGTTATTTCAGTGTTGGATAGGGCATTTATCGTGGAAGGCTATATAACATCACGCTACGACCAATAGAAGCGAAGCATTAGTGAAAAATGTTGCAAAAACGGGGTAAATTTTCTAAATTTCACGCGGACGGCGTCGCGGGCAACAGCTGGTAATATTATAAAGCCTGAAGATTTTGTTTGTTTGAACGTGTTAATCTCAGAAACTACTGCATTGAATTAAAAATTCTTTTAGTTTCGGATAGTACATTTATTGAGGAAGGCTTTAAGCTACATAACATCACGCTGCGACCAACAAGAGCGAAGTATCACTGAAAAATTTTGCAAAAGCGGGAAAAAAATTCTAAATTCCACGCATACGAAATCGCGAGAAACAACTAGTTTATAGAAAAGAAATAATAATAACAGAACACAGTTGAAGTAAAGTACCTAGTTATCATAATTAACTCTCCTCTGCGTAGACCACACCCGCGACCTGGGGCCCAAGTACAATGCTAATGTCTACAATGTTGTCATAATGATCAGTCACTGACGCCATTATGGTCTTTTTTATTGTGACAAAAAATGAAGAGTAGACTACCAAACTTGATAAAATTCGCCACTAAACAATTAGTTATTTCGTGTTATTGCAAAAAAATGCAATAACTGATTGCTTAGTGGCGAATTTTATAAAGTTTGGTAGTCAATTGTTAATTTTTTGAGGTTATAATGTGTCATTGTGATGCCATTCTGACACCATTGTGATACCGGACTCAGGGCCCTGTTATATGTATAATGTCCTCAGGATGCTGTTGGGACCCCCCACATAATTTTTATCATAGACGACCCTCTTTCTGGATAACAGCTTAAAAGTCATCAATGTGAGCGTCCGCAAACATTTGTGATGCGCTACAGAAGCGTGGAAATCTCATCAGCACCCTGAGGGCATTATTGTATTGTACACGCAGGATGTTGTAAGTCCTCCGCGTACTTATATGTCACCCACAAGGCGCGCATTATGACAACTTTACTGTTTTCTGTGTACTTCAACTGACTTGAGGCCCTGATGAGCAGTAGTATATTACATGAACCACTGGACCAGGAGGCACATCTGTAATATTTTTTTTAATTTTCAGATTAAGACTACGGTTTATGAAAAATATCGTATGGAGATGTTAACAGCAGTGCTTCAATCACAGAAGAAATATGAACAACCTAACACATCTAAGAACTATTGATCAGCGGTGTATTTTAATGACGGGTTTCGTGGTCTTGTGGTTCATATACCGTTCACGAGGTCGCGGGTAAACGCGAGAAACGGTAAAAAAATCACGTGTGTTGTATGGGAGCCCCCCTTAAATATTTATTTTATTTTTAGTATTTGTTGTTATAGCGGCAATAGAAATACATCATCTGTGAAAATTTCAACTCTCTAGCTATCACCGTTCTTGAGATACAGCCTGGTGACAGACGGACGGACGGACGGACGGACGGACGGACGGACGGACGGACGGACAGCGAAGTCTCAGTAATAGGGTCCCGTTTTTACCCCTTGGGTACGGAACCCTAAAAAGCGTATATTCCACTAATCTGACAATTTGAGAGTGACGTAAAGAAAGGGGAGGGCAGCAAAGTTGTAAAAAAAAACTCATCTCGATATTCTCGAGCGTAGCAAATTTTTTTTTTATTTTGAAGGAATTAATTCAAGGATAACGAAAAATATATAATCTGACGATTTCCGCAAGCCGATATAATAAAAATTCGTCGATAAAGTTAAATACGTGCAGCTGCGTGATGCCTATATTTCTTTCGCCGCGTTTCTATCCCTCTCTCACTCTTTCTCTATCTATTACTCCACCGATGAAGATGATAGTTAATTTATCAATTAATTATAAAAAGGGCCTACATCAATATTATTCAATATCATCGCCGACACGTACATATTAACGCGTTCAATGCTGAATAATTTGCGAATTTATAGCCAATGCTAAAAAAAGAGTCATTCGCCCAGTGCTGAAAACGCGTATGTGCGTTCAAAAAATTTTTCGCGTAGTGCTAAGAACGCTTATATGCGTTCAAAGAAAACTCGCGTAGTGCGGCTGGACGCTATAGCGCGTTGTCTTTTACCTTCCCGCAGTGCGGCCGACGCTTATGTGCGTTCGGTAACTTTCGAGTTTTATGACTGTCATATAACAATTACAGGTCATATAAAGGTGTTGGATGGATAAAGGTGCTTCCACACTAGTGTTTATTTGTAAGAGATTTTGTGATGTTTACGCCATAATATATCTTCGTTCGGTTTTGTTAAAATAGTAAGTTATACCTTAATAAAACAGTAATAGTAAAGGTACATTCTCCCGAAAGCCCTTTTATTCTTAATTTTTTTTTAATTTACGACTTTTCGCCCGCCTCGTAATCGACACCATTTATAAATAGACTAAAACTACCTATTAGTTAATTAAAAGAGCGAGTCATAATAAAATTATTTCAATAATCTATTGTACTAAATTAGGTTATTGTTGTCGTCGCCGCCGCCGTCCCCCCCCCCCCCTGCAAGATTCGTAGCAGAAACCTGACTAGTGTGTAGTCTCCTTTACAATTCCACATTTTACGACCGCTTCGAAACAATAGACACCCAGAATACACGCTATAAACGCACAGGTGCGGCGCACCCCGCTTGCCTACAGATTTTTTTTTTGTATGGACGCGTATACGCGTCGGCCCGCACTTGGTGAAGATCAGAAAAACGCGCATAAGCGTTAGCCGCACTGAACGTATTAACACAGCCAGTAGGCACAGAAAATGAAGAATTAGGGATACTTTTCCTATTTACTCAAAATCTACTAAATATATTTTAATTCTGATTTACGTGTTTCTATATATAATAGTTACTTATGTTTTTAAAGTTATTTCATTAGTTAATAGGCGATAATAGACCGACAAATGAAAAAAATAAAAAATTAGAGAGGTTGTTTCGCTAAGATTTTCTATCGAGAAAACTTTTTTCAATCGCGTTTCTGAGTTTATGCGATCCTAGATATTATATTGAAAAAATATATACTTAAAAATTAGAGCTCTAGCCATTCAATCTAAAGAAACAATGTAAACTTCGTACATAGAAAAATGCACGAAGCTATTTTGGTATCCTCTTAAATTATTTTTTTTATTAATACAAGTATTTTACTTAAAACCATAAAACCATTACCATAAACTTATTTATTTTCATGCTATTTCCTGAGCTTTTCAATTAATTAGGTTCAATTATTTAAATATTCATGGACATTTCACACAACGTCCTCTGGTCCCAAGCTAAGCTTATTATGCTTGTGTTATGTGTACCAGAATACGGATATAATACATAAACTACTTTTATTTTGTAAATACATACTTATAATACATAGAAAACACCCAGACGTAGTACAAACATTTGTGTGCCATTTATGAATTTTATGAATATCACACAAATGATTGTCCCAAGCGGGAATCGAACCCGTGACCTTGTGAACGGCAGTCCAGTACATGAACCACTACGCCACGAAGCCCGTCAAATTCAATATTCGCTTTGTCAATATAAAATTGTTTTCTTTCTTCCTTTCTTTTATTTTCAATAAAAAATCGGCGAATAACGATCGCGCGTTGCTAGGAAGAGGAACCGACTGGCACCTTAAAACAAACATTTTTGTCTTATTTATCTTGTAAATAATAATATCTTAATAAACCTAATGTTTCAATAATATCATCGTTATAAGAGCACTTCAAATTGTTATCAACTACGTTCACCGTGGAAAATACTTTTTCTTTGGATGTACTTACTACCGGTATACATTTTAGAAAATTACAAATAAGTTTCAAATACTTTGTATTACTTAAAATATGACCATTATTGTTCTGCTCTATTTCTATATGGATTTGATTACTAAAATCATGGTAGGATCCTACATCAGTATTTGATTTAGAATTATCATTTAAATTATTCGCTGATATTGATTTATCTATTAAGTTTTCATTCATATCATCTTCGTTATCATTATCATCCTTCAATACATTAAATAAGTTCACACTAACTTTAAGTATTTTTTGGAATCTATCGTCATAATCAACTAAGTTAAAAATTTCAATCCTTGATTGTGCATTTGCTTGCCCGTCAACTATGCAAAGATCTGATTGAAATAAACTACAAAATGTCGATATGAGAATGGAATAATGTAAGTGTTGAAATTTTTGTCTAATTGTTGACCTTAATTGAGCGGTTATTTTACATTTATTTGCTTTCAAATCTCTTAGAATACAATTTACAGCAAAATGTGCTTGTTCAATGTTAATGTCTACGTTATATATAATGTTTATTTTATTTCTTATAGAAACAAGAGAACGCCACAGTTTATCTATGACATTTATATCATCACAATTAATATTGATTTCAGTTCTGTCTGTTTCGTTCATTGTATTGTAAAGTTCAAGAAAACTACCTAATAAATCAGTTAGTGCAGACCAATTTTTTTCACAATTTAAAATTAAATTTTTATCTTCAGTTTTAGTTGAATAAACTTTCATAAAATAAACAACTTTTCTTAATATTTCTATTAATTCTATATCAGTATCAGAAGATATTTGATTCGATGTATTATTTTTAGTTATTGGTACACCTATCTCAGAATTATCGGCGTCTCCTCTTGCAAGGTTTTTATCAATTGTGGAATTTGCATTATTATATAGTACTTTTATAATAGCCCTTCTTAATATATCTGCAAAGCAAATAAGCTTCAGACATTTAACATTTTTAACAGTCTTAGCTATAACATTTGTACTATCAGTTGTTATACAACCAATATGTTTATCTAATGTTAAATTAAAATATGCTAATTTTTCTTTTAAATTATTTAAAATATCATCAACAGTATCACTTTCTTTTATTCTTAGAAGACCTAAGTTAATTTGACGGTTAGGAACACGTTTATTAGTTGTGTATATTTTAATATCGAGATATTTATTATCTGGACCCAATATAAGCTCATCTAAAGTTAGTGACAATAAGTCACCGCCCGTATATTTAAGATTCTGATTTGCTTTTTCTTCTAGCTGTTTAGTTTTTGATATAATTATATTATTAACGTCTTTTAATGACTTTGGAATATTTTTATAGCCCGCTTTTGCTAACACTTGTTGAATTTCTTCAGAGGATACAATCACTTCTATTGGTATACCATCAATTACCGCCATTTTGGCTATAACGGTGATAGTATCATCAGTTTCCAATATGTTCCCGTTGCCTGCTTCTTTTGATGTATGAGAATCTGAAAAATTTGATTGTACTATTTAAAATATTTGCAAATTAAAAGCGGTTTTTCTTATCTGATATAGGTGATCATTGTTTTAAAATTGTCGCTTAGAGTGTTATAATATTTCTATTGAAGTATTGCAGAAATATACTTGGATTAATTTCAATCTATAACCTAACCTGTTGTTGGTACAGTTGTGACATGCTCATCTGCATCATCTGTATGAACACTTCGCATTTCCACATCAGCTTCTGTCTCATTGTCATTGGCTATACTTTCAAGTGACTTACTAATGCTTTCTTTTTCATTTTTGTCTAAATTTCCTTTATCATTGTTTTTATTGTTTGCTGTTATTCCAGACGTGCTCGGTAATGGTTCACACGCTATAGATGCACTATCATTTGTTGTACTGTTAATGATAATACCCTCCATAGTTTCTCGAAGCTTTTTGTAAAGATTTAATATACTTTTTCCCACTCGTTTTTTACTGTTGATCCAATCATCCATATATTCCAAAACTGTAAAACCATCATTACATTTCATCTGACACAAGGCACCATTTTCTAATAAAATTTTTATTATGTTTAAATGACCTTTAATAGATGCACTCATCATAGGTGTCATACCTAAAAAGAAAACATTTTTATAGAATACGTCTTGATATTTCAACATTTAAAGGCGAGTCCGACAACATAACGAACGAACGACCGCGTCTCGTGACCTGTGAAATCAAATCAATTTTTACGTTGACAAACGAAGACAAGAATACATTTATGTGTATTTTATTCATACCACACTCGCAATAAATATTTTCTTTCTTTCTTTCTCTTCATCTGACTTTTGTGTTTAGACACGCCCACTTCTCATACAAAACTATAAGAACATCGGTCGCTCAGCGCAATAATCTAGGAATCTGACGATATTTTCAATACAAAATAAGACAGAGTCGCGCTCAGATCCGTCCATCCACCCATCAGCACTTTTCCGTCCACTGCTAGACATAGGCCTCCCCCATACAACGCCACAACACGCGGTCCTACGCTAACTGCATCCAGCGGTTCCCAGCGCATTGGGCGATATAGTCAGTGCACCTTGTTGGTGGCAGCCCCACGCTGCGTCGCCCGGTACGTGAGATCCGAAGGCCACCTTACCTGATTTTGCTTTCCGCCTGCATAATTTTATGATAAATAAAAGCAAGAACTTAGAATTCATTCGGATAGAGGAAAGAAATGATGGTATAGAGGAGGAATAACAATAAACGAAAGTACCCACCGAAATCATTCGTCGCATTGACGTCTGCTCCGTTGTTGACCAAAACCTCTACAATTTCAACATTGCCAAGTTCGCAAGCGATGTGTAAAGCTGTCCAACTTTCGTTGTCTTTTAAATTAACTGGAAACTTGTGAACAATGACGAGACGCCGTACATCAAACAGGCATTCATTTAGACATGCCTAAAACCACACAACAATTTAAATTTGGTTAACTTTCAAATGTATGTCTCATATGATAAATGAGACAATTAATACTTAAGAATGGAATCTTATAAGCAAGGAAATGGACTAAGAATGCAGGATACACTGTAAAAGTGGAGTCCCACTTTCACTTGAAGGTGAAACAGGAACATGTTACATAATATTTGCACAGTTTACTTATGGTTTTACGTTAGGTTCCTAACAATTTGCAACGTAGTTTAAAGCCTCTTGTGCCAATCTCAAGTACATAAATGAAATAAGGGCAGTAGAACATGAAATCTATAAATTAAAACCATTATCCAAGATAACTTTTACTCACCCGAAATAATTGATTTTCGCCTCTTTTATTTACTATAGGAAGCACACGTTTATCGACCATTGATCGAAGAATCCTACCTGAAGAGTTTGCAATTTCATTGTTTTTACTGTTTAATGGAGTAGTTTCTTCTAAATTTGTTGCTGAACAATCAGTAACTTCAGCTCCTATAATAAAAACGTCAGTTAAGCAGCAGTGCTGTTGTGAAGGTATACCCAAGAAATTGATTACGTAACAACTAAGCGGCCTTGTATAACTGTGTGCTTTGGTGTGGTTACGGATTAGGGAAACCGATGTCACCACCTCGTTTCTATCCTAGGGAGCTGTAAGAACTAGGTAAGGGCAAATATAAGCATCAACTGCAATAGAAGTTAAAACTTGAAACTAAACTCGGTGCCCAAACGTCTGGTCAGTACTAATAGAGCTTAGTAGGAGCAGAAGAAGGTAACCTTCCCATTCTTCCCGAAGCATGGAGTGGAGCTTTCGGGCTACTGGACTTACCAATGTTATTTGTCTCCTCATTATTATTTCCATCTCCCTCGTCAGGCAAATTTAATATCTTCGCTGTATCAAGATCCGTTTTTCGATTACCGCTTAAGCCTAATGCACAAAAATAATCATTTTTTGACATCGTGACCGTAGACTGTAAACCTTAAATGAATATAGAAAAATTAAAAATAAATTGGATAAAACTAGTTCCCATTAGAGAGCCATCTACCAGCTCTAGCGCATCAATATTCTATTGTATTTACGCGTAATATCATACGTATATAAAAGTTCAGTTGAATATCAGTAGCTTGCAAGATATGGTTACAAACATCGGTACAGCTGAAACTAAATAAAAGATAGTTCATTTAATATTATATTTTGGCCTCCCGGATATTCCGTGAGTAACATGATGTCGTCGGCAAATCTTAAGCCCGTTGGTGTGCCGCTTTCAATCTACATTTTTTTCTGAAGATCATTAATTTATCTAACCTGTTGTTGGTGCAGTTGTGTTATTCTCATCTTCATCATCTGTATGAACACTTCGCATTTCCACATCAGCTTCTGTCTCATTGGCATTGGTTATACTTTCAAGTGGCTTACTAATGCTTTCTTTTTTATTTTTGTCTAAATTACCTTCATCATTGTATTGATTGTTTGCTGTTATTCCAGACGTGCTCGGTAATGGTTCACACGTTACAGATGCACTATTTTTTGCTGTACTTTTAATGATATTCTCCTCTATAATCTTTCGAAGCTTTTTGAAAAGATTTGACGTATTCTTTCCTACTCTTTTTGTATGTTTTATCCAACCATCCATACAGTTTAAAACTGTAAAACCAGTATTAGTTTTTATTTCGCACGAAGCACCCTTTTTGACTAAGATTTCTACAATGTTTAAATGGCCTTTGCAAACTGCACACATTATGGGGGTTGCACCTAAAAACAAAACATTATTATAGAATGATACTTATAGTGGGGTCAAGATAGACAAAACTATGTTCGGCAATTAACAAAAAATCCGACAGATCTGATTTTTGGTGGGGACGTTGGGGACATCATTAGAAACTATTTGAGGAAAGTCCCCAAGGATCCCATGTGTGCTAAAAAAGTTATTCAAGCTCAATATGCCAAATTGCATACTGGCGAATTTTATCAAGTTTGGTAGTCTACTGTTAATTTTTTGTCACAGATGATGCCATTATGGCGCCATAATGGCGCATCCCCGGTCAGTCGCGGGGGTGAGTACTGCGGGGAGGGTCTCTACCTGCGCTTTCCCCTCGTAAAATTCCGAATCCCAGCAGTCTCGCTACAAATGTCTATTTTATTTATTTATTTATTTAGACTTTATGCACAAACAGAGCACAAAGGCGGGCTTAATGCCTGAGGCATTATCTACCAGCCAACTATTTTGACTCCACTATTACTATGTAGAGCTCATTTTCGCCTTTTTAATTTCATAGTGAATAAAAATGAATATATTAGGGGAAGTAATTAAGATATGGGCAGAAAATCATGATATAGAACAGGAGTTAGTAGATATATGAGTACCACATACCCTCATAATTTACAGCGTCGACGTCAGCTCCGTTGTTGATCAAGATCTCTACAATTTCAACATTGCCATCTTCGCAAGCGATGTGCAATGCTGTCCAATCGTCGTTGTCTTTACAATTAACTGGAAACTTGTCAACCATGACGAGACGCTTCACTGTTTTCGTGCTATGATTCAAACATGCCTACAAATAGCAAGTGAACGATATTTAACGACTCAATGCCTAGCTCAATACTAATTTTAGAGCATCAGTCGCCATAAGGACGTGACAAATACATCTCCATATACATATTACATATCTTTTATTTTCTTTATCTTTACTTATTACTTACTAGCTGTTGCCCGCGACCCCGTACGCTTGGAATTTAGGAAAGTTTCATGAAAATCCATCCAGTCTTTACGTGAAATAATAATATGTAGTTTAAAAAAACTAAAAATCACGCTTTATTTAATCGAATTATTGCATTGTCATCGGTCTTTGACAGGTGTGCAAAATTTGAATAGAATCTGACCGTTTAAAGTGGGTCAAAATAGCGTCCAAAGGAGTCGGTTACAAACATACAAACAAACAAACATACAAACAAACATACAAGTGAAGCTAATATAAAGCGTGTAAAAACAACAAACATCCTTACATTCATACAATCCAACATTAACCAAACATCCAAATATTAGAGTATGGATAGAAGACCGACGAAACGTTCGCGTTGTTCGGCCAACAGTTTAAAGTATTTTATTTTGCAGCGCGTAATTCTTTTTTCGTCATATCTCCTAAGATATTCATTTAAATTGCAAGCTGTAAAAAGCAGTTATAATCTATATTTTTAAACGTGTAAGCTAACTAAGGTATTTAATTTGATTAAAAAGATTACTATATAGACATAAATAGCTTTTGAAAACACCCTATTGAATTTGATAATATTTGCGACATTATTATGGGTACAGCGGGTTTCCCTTAAAAGATAGACATTTGCCCTCGCGGACTTTTTTGAAGAACTATAGGTAACAAACAATTCCTCCATACATTAGTTTGTTGTACCTCACAAAGATAAGGCAGCGTTTTCATTTATAGCTCGCACGCGTCCGAGTTTCTCGGCAAATTTAATCATATCTCATCCAATATACAGCAAACCCCAATAAATTATGCAAAAAAGCAATCCTCTTGAACCATTCTATCTATTAAAAAAAACCGCATCAAGATCAGTTGCGTATTTTTGGAGATATAAGCTCACATAGGGACATACATACAAAAATTACGACTTTGTTTTATAAGAAGTAAAGATAAAGATACTTCTTATAAAACAAAGTCGTTATTTTCCACGGATTTTCCAAGGATTAAGAATACAAGTGTCACCACCCCATCCCGGTGCTGTAGAAGTCAGCTAAGGGATATTGCACACAGATAACATCATCTGTGAGAGACGGAAAACTTGAAAATAAACCTTGTGCCAACACGCCTAGTCAGCGCTGCACAGTAGATAATCCCTCCAAAGTGGAGGAGGCCTGTGCCTAAGAGTTATTTTACTCACGATGTGTAATTGATTTTCTCCTTTCGCATTTCTCTTAGGAATCACGCGTTTATCGAGCGCAGATTGATGAAGCTTACTGGGAGAGCTTGCAGTTTCGTTGATTTCAGTGTTCAATGTAGTTGGTTCTATTTCAACATCTGATGTCGAACGATTATCAGGACCAGTTCCTGTTTAAACAATCAACCAAGCAAGTTAAAGCACATTTTTTAACCATTCCGTTGGTATCAGTCCTTGATAAGTGAGTAAAATTTTAGATAAATACCTACGACATTCGGAAGGGAATTGAAAATTAGAATTAAAAATTTCTTTATATCGCTGGATTGACAAATTCACAGATATGAATAAAGCTAAAAAAGCGTGTTAAAAATCCGTATTACGTGGTAAAAACTAGGAAAGCCAGTTGAGTACAAAATATCTCACCTTCAATATGAGTTGGTTGTTGCTTTTGGTTGTCACTTGAGTCTGAACTAACTGTATGGTTGTCTACATCCTGTTCATCTTCATCAAACTGCAATCGTTTAATCATTTTCAGAGTTTGTTCTAATTTATCAGCCTCTTTATATTGTCGTTGATATTGCGTCAAACTCTTTAGGACTGATATATGTTTATCAATATCATTCAATTTAAAAGCCTGTAATAATAAAAAAAATTGGTCAAGTGCGAGTCGGACTCGCGCACGAAGGGTTCCGTACCAGGCTGTATCTCAAGAACGGTGATAGCTAGAGAGTTGAAATTTTCACAGATGATGTATTTCTATTGCCGCTATAACAACAAATACTAAAAATAAAATAAAATAAATATTTAAGGGGGGCTCCCATACAACAAACATGATTTTTTTACCGTTTCTTGCTCGATACTAATAACGTTGCCTTATGTTGCATAGATAATGGTACGGAACCCTTCGTGCGCGAGTCCGACTCGCACTTGACCAATTATTTGACACTTTTTTTGACATTATTAAGAAATGGAGAACAATTTTACCGTCGGAAATTTTATATGCTCTAGGCATGTCTGCTGACGATTATATGCTTAATCAAACCAATTCCTTTCATTAACCAAAAAAATATTAAAAATCAAAAACCAATTATCTAGTTCTGCCACACCAAGATTTTTGTAAATGTATCGTACTGTACCATAGTTAGCTAACTTTGAGTAGTAGTTATTCAGTTCTTCCACACATTAGATGAATGTAAATACTCAAAATTGGGTCAACAAGTACACTTATTGACTTCTGAACCTAAAGAAATATTCAACCACGAACGTTATGCACTTTAGTAAATGTTAATTGGCATAATTTTATCACTGATTATTGATTTCACATGAAATAAAAATACCAAGGTTGGAAGTAGTAACATCGTTTGTTTAAAAAACCTATCAAGAGCAAGATATACACGCACACTTAGGGTTTTGTATCTACTAAATCGAAAAACACAATTCTCTGTCTCTTCAGCCCATTAATGTCCCTCTGTTGGGCACGGGGCTCCTCCACTTTGGGACGTATCATGGTCTACTGTGTCGCCCTAACCAAGGGTATTGGCACAGGCTTGGCTTTATTTTCGACTTTCCGCCTCTCACAGAGGATAATATCTGTGTACAATGTTCCTTCGCTCGCTTTTACTGTACTGTGGGTAGGAAATGGGGAAAATGGGACTCTTATATTCTTAATTCGTTACCACACGGACAGCACAATTAAGTGCATCAAAATGAGCAGTGAATTAAGCTTCACTAACTTTATCTTGTAATTGAAATATAGGATATCGCCTCCATATCTGCTACTCATAGTTTGGTATTGGTATAAACTATTTTTTCGTATTATGTGATAGCCAATTACCATTTTTAGACATTTTCCTGTATTAACATTACAACAGGAAGAGGTGAAAGCGAAATAGTTATTGAGAGAGCGTTACTTGGGCGTATTAAGAAGGTTTTAAATAGCCTTTTGACGGGTGGCATCATGGTTTCAATTTCTGGCTATTCCTTTGGTGTAATCGAAGGGTATCACTAAATTATAACTAGGCTTAACTAAATAACTCAATTTAGCTCATTTATTTCATACTCAAGTGATCAGAAGTCACAGGTTTGCATTTTTTATAGAGTTATTCATTTTTTCTAATAACATTTAAGAGTTAATTTAAAGATATTCATTTCTTCCACTAAAACACGAAAATGGCTTTATTTTTGGATTGAGTTAAGACATGAGAATGTAATTACTAAATTATAACTAGGGTTAACTAAATAACTCAATTTAGCTAATTTATTTCATACTCAAGTGATCAGAAGTCACAGGTTTGCATTTTTTATAGAGTTATTCATTTTTTCTAATAACATTTAGAGTTAATTTAAAGATATTCATTTCTGCCACCAAAACACGAAAAAAGGCTTTATTTTTGGATTGAGTTAAGATATGAGAATGTTTGTTAGATCAAAAGATGCGGCACATTTTGGGCTTCACGAAAATGGTAAAAGCTCAATTTAGCCAAAATATGAGTTATTTAGTTCTTCAATTATACCGACGATATGCAAATAAAGTGTTATCTATCTATCTAATAATGCAAATCTCTAGTTTTACTAGTGGGTACTACTTACCGCTTCGATAGCTTCACCGCAGGCATACTCTATTTTATCAAAAGGCTCTTGTGCTTGTGCTAATATTTTCGCGTAATTACACATGACATCATATGATAGTTTAGGCACTCCCTTCACTAACTCGTACACCTCATTGTAATAACGGAACGCGTCTTTATATTCTTGATCACTTTTACAAGTTCTAGTGGAGAAAAGTTTTCATCACTTATCCAAGTACACATTACAGTAGAGCCTCGTTAAGCCCGCAAACGTTTCGACAGTATTAGACTATCGAATTTGACGTATTAAAGGTGGCCTTCCGATGTAAGCAACGTGTGACCGCAACCCATCAAATTAATGACAAAAGAAGACAAGAATACATTTATGTCGCTCACACCGCTCTTGCGATATCAAATATGGGTCGCGCGACTTTTGGGGCCACTTTTGTGTTTAGCCGCGCCTACCACGCATCCGAAGCAGCGACAATTTCAATATAAGAATCCAACGGCATTTTTATTACAAAATCAGATGACGTCGCGTGATCCGGTCGCGGGACATTGGATGGTCACCTTAATTTCTTGCCTTCGATTACAATTATAGTCCGGGATTTGGCTAAGCACCAGTTGGTCTCACGCACCAAATTCCTTACCATTATCACCATCATAATAGATATTATCATCACATACAGTTAGAATAACCTTATCATCATATTCGACGTTACTCGTAGTATAATGGTTCATGTAACGGACTGTCGTTCACGAGGTCGTGGGTTCGATCTACGCACGGGACAATCGTTTGTATGATATTTATATTTGTCATACAAATGTTTGCACTGCGCGGTTTTCCTGGTGGATAATATAGAAAGAAACCAGTTTGGTAGTATGATTTTGACAGTGTGGAAACTATTGGGGATTATCTATGATAAAGAATATAGGTCAGATTTACCAGATAGTGTGTACGCGTTCAATCTTGAAGACACGTAACTCAAGTTAGCCTGGCTAAATCGTACTTCACTTACTACTACGTACTACCATAGACACAGTATAATAAAGACATATAACCTCCCAACAAATTGTGAAACTCAATTATCATTACACTCTGAATCTACAGATGGCACTAAGCGTATCAAATCACATAATTTATCGTAATCAATAATCATTCATAATCTTACTACGTCACGTTGTATAGCGGTAGTACTAAAAAAAAATGGCAGATGGCACTATTTCATAATCTTGATAAATCAATTACGTAACTAGTTTTAAATTTACCTCAGATAATCTGAAAAATTGAAATGAACACAATTTTGTTTATCATAGAATTTACAATTTTTTTATCATAAAAAGTAAAGATACGCTTTTGCGGCTTAGAATACACATATAAATTTCGAACGATTTTTTAAGAGTGCCGTGGCGTATCGGGTAAAGCATATATATAGCAGGGCCACGAATGTTAATAGGTCTGGCGTTCAAATTAAAGTGGATTTTTGATAATGCGGTTTCACTTTTTGTATTTTTAAACACATAAATAAAGGCAATTTAGTTACTACAGTATATAGATTTATATCTTAGTTAATTAGTAAATACATTTATATCTTTCGCAAACTACAAACTTCATTTTTTTAAGCTTCTTAACAAGTACTTACCTACCAAGTTTGTCAAACTGGCAACGTTGCGCGTTACGTTACCGCGTTGTGTTTCATTCAATTCCTTAGCCTATCGCATCGTGAGGTTCTTGTACCTACATTTGTAGTTGATTGTAGTATCGCCATCGCGACTAGCGACAGCACGATACATCGTACATACCTATGCGGCTTGTAATATTTTACATGTTTCGTGATTTTACTTTATATGTATAACGTATATTAAATACCTGTGTTTAAATAAATGGGATTTTGGATTTATGTATACTTATAAAATTTCTTTTTGTCGGTGTTTTCGTACTATGAAAATTTTCTGTTTAGCTAGAGAGCTGAAATTTTCAGTTTGCTTAGATCAGATGATACTACAACCACAAATACCTACTCAGACTCACCATCATCATCATCCTGCCCTTATACCATTGTTTGGGGGTCCGCTATATGGTGTTATTTGTGGTTGGTGTCACGAATATATCATCATAATAACCGCACGGAACCGTTCGCGTGCATGTCCAACACGTACTTGACCGTACCAAAAGGTAAAATGGAACCCTATTACTGAGACTTACCTTATTAAGAATAATTTCACAAAAAATCCATCGAGAGTTACGCTCGGTCAAGCAGATATTGGTACCAATTCTATGTGCACAACTAAACTTAACCAAAAATATAAAAGCAACTATGCTGTATTTTGATTAATTGACTATTTTCTTAGACACATTCACAGTAACTTAAATTGTTATTATATAATACACCGTTTTTATAATAAGAAAGTGTAGTTAACAGTACCGAATTGCGGAATTGTGTTATTGAAATAATCAATATTTATTTTTTAGTTAAGTTTAGTTTACTTGTGCATGTAGAATTGGTACCATTATATATTATTTTTATGTATGCCCAGCCACTTATAGATCAACTCATGGTAGACATTTTAACATTTTGTTTTTGCCTAACATTTCGCTCTCACACTTGTATCGATATTAGTTAAGAATTTATTGCTGTTAATGACATAGGTTTGACAACTTCAAGTAGCGCGTCCCTTGAACATAACGGGATCGTTACCTTTCCTGCAGAATGTAAGATTAGACATATGTTAGTCTTAGTTTGGTCTTAGTCGTGAATAAACAGTGTTTACGTGAACACGCAATATCTCTTACTTCTAAATATACCCAAGGTACCACACCTAAAAATACGTTTCACTTTCTTTTTTTCAAAACATAATAACTAAAAGAAATATGACGATCCGGAAAACTTTTTTTTTCGGTTTTCTTTAGATAAAATTGCAGCGTCTATCACACAAATTTGGTAAAGTTTTACCACAAAAGAAAGTGATAGAAGCATAGATATATTCTTTATCTATAATATGACGCAAAAACTATTAAAATCGGTTTAACTTTCGCGAAAAAAAAACGGAAGTACGAAACGTCTTTTTTCAAAGAATTTGTAGGTAAAATCCGCTTCATCTATATTTGTCCCTTTCAGCGCGGCGCTCGGAAATAGGGATAGCAATACCTAAGGCAAATACCTAAATGAGGAGTACAGTACCCTCTTAAAGACGATTGAAGACGAAACAATAAAACACGCAAAGCTGCTTTTGCTATGAACGTCGAACGGAACAACAACATTTAAAAATATACTTTCTTTATTGAGGCATAAGGTTGCTTTCATTCTGTTTGTTAACATTCTCAAAAACACCGATCACCGCGAAGGCGGCTTGTGTCAAAGGCCTCGACGATATCATATATCAACCATAACAACATACTTTATAGTCTAAGATCCGAACCTAAATCGACCTTCACCGAGCTGATAATAGAATAAAACTTATTTTATAATAAATTTAGTATCATAATATAACAACCTGTTAATAAATATTAAAGTACTTTGTTTCTTTTGATATTGTGAGTGACGTCAATAATCCTTTTTACTTTTCATCACAACAAAATATCTCATTCAATTATCACGCTTACTTGTTACATGATACTGAAAATATTTAACAAAGCGGTAGGCTTTGTTAAATATTTTCAGTAGGTACGATGACGACCTATACATTGAGGATGTGCTGAAAGAGACAGTTCATTAGGGTTCCGTACCCAAAGGGTAAAAACGGGACCCTATTACTGAGACTTCGCTGTCCGTCCGTCCGTCCGTCCTCCGTCTGTCACCAGGTTGTATCTCAAGAACGGTGATAGCTAGACAGTTGAAATTTTCACAGATGATGTATTTCTATTGCCGCTCTAGCAACAAATACTAAAAATAAAATAATATAAATATTTAAGGGGGGCTCCCATACAACAAACATGATTTTTTTACCGTTTCTTGCTCAATAATAATAACGTTGACAGGTAGACGCTTTAACTATTCACAGAATATTTGGTTCTATAACGTGCCTAATGTTGCATAGATAATGGTACGGAACCCTTCGTGCGCGAGTCCGACTCGCACTTGACCAATTTTTTTACATACATACATCGCCCAAAGCTAATATACTATTTGCGCACACGCACACACAGACACATACACGCACGTACGCACACACACACGCACACACACACGACAAATGTAATTTCTAAGAATACACTCGCTATTTGAACGTCATAACAAGCAACATCGTTTTTAGGGTTCCGTACCCAAAGGGTAAAAACGGGACCCTATTACTGAGACTTCGCTGTCCGTCCGTCCGTCCGTCCGTCCGTCTGTCACCAGGCTGTATCTCAAGAACGGTGATAGCTAGAGAGTTGAAATTTTCACAGATGATGTATTTCTATTGCCGCTATAACAACAAATACTAAAAATAAAATAAAATAAATATTTAAGGGGGGCTCCCATACAACAAACATGATTTTTTTACCGTTTCTTGCTCGATACTAATAACGTTGCCTTATGTTGCATAGATAATGGTACGGAACCCTTCGTGCGCGAGTCCGACTCGCACTTGACCAATTTTTTTGACGGACGGACAGCGAAGTCTCAGTAATAGGGTCCCGTTTTTACCCTTTGGGTACGGAACCCTAAAAACGTCGAAATCAAGTGGCGCATCACTATTTGTTTTAACAAGCTTGACCTTGAACCCAAATAAATACTACCTGTTTTTTAATAAACCAATTTGATGATTTTTATGAGATAATTTAGTTTGTAACTTTTTATCTTTTCAACCTTTTTTTGTTTTTTTTATAAAACTATAAATATATTATTGTTCTTAAAACTTACTAATATTTAATACCCTAAAATAATAATAATAGTTTTTGTAACACCAATCAATGATTTAAATATATTAAAATGCCATCTAGTTAAAAACTGTGTTAAAAATAACAAAGCGATCATTGAAGCGAATCATCTGCCATCTATCGCAAGAGGTTATTTTATCGTAAGAGGTTATTTGCATGTACTAATCAGTGGAAAATAATTATTATTGTATTTTTTCGTTGAATGTAACATATTAAATATGTATTAGACTTTTAATTTAAGTTAATTTTTTTCTGTCTAAACGTATCTTATTGCAACGTCCGTTTTATACAAGTTGTTACGCTAGTGAACAGCGCCACCTAGATTTAGCGTGCATTTTATGGCGAACATGCCAAAGTATGGGAATTGATAATCTTTATTAGTACTGTATCTATGGTACTACTTTCAACTTGACTTGTGCCGTCTATGATAGACACACGTAGAATATATTTAATTTGACATTGTATTTGGTAAATCTGTGTGTATTGTAGACACTTACCTAACATAACTGTGTATTTCCATATCTCTAGTGCGTTTAATTTTCTTAGCATATTCAAACATCAGTTTGTAGTAATAGAACGCTGGACCATATTTTCTCAAACTGTACGCACTATCTCCTAATGTCTTGGTGTGCTCAATTTTTTCAAAATATCGTGTTGCTTTTTGCAGTAATACATGAGTGTTGTACATTGTTTCAACTGTGAAATTATAACTAACATAAACTATACCTACATACTATACGCTTCAACTGAGAATAGGATTGGCAATGACCTTTAGTTGTCAAAAGTGATTAGGAAAGTACCTACTGTCGGCAACGTACCTAACTTTATTTGCGTATCAATAATGTTTTTTTTTTTCTTTTACCTAAACTCGGTAATTTGTAGCGAAAAACGTCTTAAATTATTTAGTAATAATAATTTAATTTTATTAAAAAAGAAATACTATTTTAATTCAATAATTTCGTTGTTGTATACTACAATAATAAGTTGAATTACCAACCGCCATTTTGTTGTTGTTGGTGAGTTTTGTTGAGTATATGAATTTTAAGGCATTTTATTTTAAATTCTGTTAGATAAGTGGTTGTTTTCCGTTGAAAAATAAATTTATACTTATTTCTCTTTGTTAGTGTTGTTATTTTGAACTTGTCGTTATTTGTTATAGTTTTTAATTGTATTTGTCTCGCTAATTGCTCGAAAATTAGTAAACGATAATGACAAAGTTTAAGATAAATTATATTATAAAAATGTCTTGTTTTGCTGGCCCTACCAAAATTGTTCAAATTGACAACTAAGACGTCACAACATGACATGGGGTCAATCCTATTCTCATTTGAACGGCATAGTACATATTTCCATCTGTTTCTCTTCCCTATGATAGATCTAATTTTTTTTTTGTAACAATTGAACTTAGTTTTTGTTTAGATATTATTATATTGTTTTTATTTTTAATTGTTGTATATTTACAATTTTTCGTTTCCTCATATGATGGTGATAGCATGAATGAATTTACTTTATTTATGGTGATAGTACGATGATATGATGATAATGGTAGGAAGGCTTGATGATGATAGACTTACCAAGTTTATTGGTATCTTCATCGTCTGCATCAGTTCCATCAGGTAAACTTAATACTAACACTGCATGTATATTCAGTGTTGGATTCCAGTTAAACCCCAATTTGCAAAAATAATCAATTTTTGACATTGTAGATTGATATACCTAAAAAAGAAAAGTAAATTTTCAGAAGAGCGTTATGTTCTAAATACAGGTTCTAAAGTGGTCTTTTGTCAAATCACCTATTGGTTTCCTTCTGTATATTTGTATGTGGGATGACGTTTATAATTGAGGACAAGTAACTTTAGCCTGGCTAAATCGTAGGTACTTCATAGAATAATGACGTTTCATATGGCGTATAGCCTGAATCATAGACACACATACTGTTAAGAGGAGGTATGATGATCCGGCTTGAAGGACCATGTTAAGATTAGGTATCTTTTCTTAGGGAATACCTATGTATGGTCAATAAAAATAGTGGACTGTATTATAGGTAGCTTTAGTTGCTGGTTTTACAAACGGTAAAAACAAAAGCGAAACCGCCCGCTATATCAGAATATAATATCAGAATAGCAAAAGAATGTGTTGCGTTGACCAGTGGCCGCGCGGTCCCCGGCCGTCGCTTGTTACATCCCGCGCCGGCCTCTCGCGTCCGCTGCATGGAAGGTATACACCGACAGATACATTTTCACGCACACATGGATATGTAAGTGGCTTCAAGCTAATTGAGCGATGTAGCCGTAGACACTACATCTGGCATATCTGTGATTACACGTATTTTATATTCTACTATAGTTATATCTACACCATATCGGACTCGCCATCAACATCAACGGCGAATACAATGACATCACTTACATTCGATTTGCACACGATATCGTATTTATTGCAGAATCCCTGAAGGACCTTGGCATAAAGCTCAATGACCTCAGCAGTGTTTCCCAACGGGTTTGTTTAAGGATGAACATGGATATAACCAAGGTTATGTTCAATGTTCATGTCACTCCAGCAGGTCCTCCTCAAAGTTGTCGATCATTATGTATCTACCTAGGCAGCTATCCAGCTGGGCAAATCCAACTGCGAGAAAGAGGTCAACCGACGAATTCAACTTGGCTGGGCAGCGTTCGGGAAGCTTAGGTACATCCTTACGTCCAATCTTCAACAATGCCTAAAAACGAAAGGTCTATGACCAGCACATGTTACCAGCGACGACATATGGAACAGAAATGTGGTCTTTGAATGTGAGCCTCGTATCAAAGCTGAAGGTTGCACAGCGTGCCATAGAGATAGTCCATTGAAATGTTACATTTTTTAGGCCTTACCTTGCGTTTCTTAGAGGACGCAATTTTATTTTTTTGATGTGTAGGGGGGGTAAGTGTAAAGCTAAAATCAAGTTTGTGGGGTCGCCACCCTTGTCCCACGGCCGCCATCTTGAAAATAGGGGTTGAAACGGTTTTTACGATATATCTCTTAAACTATTTATCTGATAAAAAATTTTCTTAACGTTTTTTGTTGCAAATTAAATTCTCTATAACTTTGGTCCAGTAATTTTTTGTCGTAAAACTATAAATAAAAAAGTTATAAGTGAAAATGTTCAGAAATTCGAGAAAAAAAATTTATATTTTTCGATATAACTTTTTTTTTTATCATTTTACGAAAGAACGATATCAGACCATTTTTGTAGATCGGTTTTTAAGGAACAACTTTTATATGCAACATTTTTTCATTAAGTCAATAGCTAAGGTTTTACAGCGCTCCGAAGTGAGTACTATTTTTCAGTACTCTTAACTATACATATTTTATACGTGGGTACTAATAATGTGTCATCAGTTATTTATTTATTTTTTTTATTTTGTTATTATAATTCTTTTAATTAGTAATTTTGCAATGTTATTAATAATTAATTATTGACTCTTTTCCACTCCATTACAGAATTTTACAATTATTGATTTTTAAAATAATTTTAAATGTGACGGCCGTTACCGAGAATGCTGTCCAGGTAGAAAATACCCAAGCGACCATTAGGGAACAAAAGAACAGCTGCTATTATTATTATCATTATTTCTAACCTCTCTTACTGTACGAATAGCTGAGAATATTGTGTTGAAGTTGTCGTTCAACTTATATCTTTTAGTTGTGCTACATATTTCTCTACGCGCGGATGTATTTTATTCTGTTTTTAATTGTGAAGACGATTTCGAATGATTTTAGACTCGATTTTAACTGCAGTGAAAACTATTCTTTTTTTATTAGCATTTAGACTTTTTAAGCGTGCTTTTTCTATTATTCCATCATGAGTGATTGTTTTATTTGTAAAAAACCTTTAGGTGAAAATAAAATAAGAACTGTGAAGGCAAAAGGTGTAAAAACTTTACTAGACCGAGCTGTAGCAAAAAATGATGAGGTTAATGAACAATTTTTACGAACTGTTTCGGAAGTTACTGTACATATTGCGTGTTATTGTTATTACGTGGACAATCGAACTGATAATGTTGTTCGTCGTCGCAGCAGCAGCTCCAGTAGTTTATCTTCAGTTTCAGAAGCTCCAGAGCCAGACTTTGATTTTGTGAACAATTGCTTCATCTGTGCCAAAACGGTTCAGGATCCAAGTAATTGATTGATCCAGAAAAGAGTCAATAATTAATTATTAATAACATTGCAAAATTACTAATTAAAAGAATTATAATAACAAAATAAAAAAAATAAATAAATAACTGATGACACATTATTAGTACCCACGTATAAAATATGTATAGTTAAGAGTACTGAAAAATAGTACTCACTTCGGAGCGCTGTAAAACCTTAGCTATTGACTTAATGAAAAAATGTTGCATATAAAAGTTGTTCCTTAAAAACCGATCTACAAAAATGGTCTGATATCGTTCTTTCGTAAAATGATAAAAAAAAAAGTTATATCGAAAAATATTAATTTTTTTCTCGAATTTCTGAACATTTTCACTTATAACTTTTTTATTTATAGTTTTACGACAAAAAATTACTGGACCAAAGTTATAGAGAATTTAATTTGCAACAAAAAACGTTAAAAAATTTTTTTTATCAGATAAATAGTTTAAGAGATATATCGTAAAAACCGTTTCAACCCCTATTTTCAAGATGGCGGCCGTGGGACAAGGGTGGCGACCCCACAAACTTGATTTTAGCTTTACACTTACCCCCCCTACACATCAAAAAAATAAAATTGCGTCCTCTAAGAAACGCAACCCCAAATGTAACTTTTCAATGGACTAAGAGGGCTATGATAGATATTTCTCTACGGGATAAAATATGAAATACGGAGATCCGTATGAGAACGTATGTGTGTGTTTACCTATCGGCATAGCCCGAAGGTTTAGCACACTGAAGTGGCAATGGGGAGGCCACTTGCTTAGTACTGTACTATCGTTGGTGAAGGTAGATCCAAGAGTGGCATCCATGTACCGGACGAGGCAGTGTTGGACGGCCCCCGACAAGGTAGAGCGACGATATCGTCAAAGTCGCGGGGAGCTATAGGATGCGGGCGGCGCAAGATCGTGCGTTGTGGCCCTATTTAGGGGAACAGTCCAGCAGTAGACGCAGCTAGTAGATGGATGGTGCATGTAGAATTGGTTCTATTATCGAATAAGTTCAGGTTTGAATTTAACACTTTAAAACTGTTATATTATTATTGATTGGATGACAGCATCACGCTACGGTCATATAATAGAGGCGGAACACAAATGAAAATGCTACCAAAGAAGTCAATATTCCACACGGACATTGCTACTGAATAAAACTGGCCAAGTACGAGTTAAACTCGCACACGAAGGATCCCGTATCTACTGTTATTAAAGTAAAATTTTCGTCATTTTTCCGACCCCAAATAATGCTAAGTATAAGGGCAGGACAATGATGATAATGAGTACCTATTTGTTGTTATAAGATCAATTGATATAGGTACATAAACTGTGAAATTTTCAGTTCTCTAGCGGTCACAGTTCCAGAGATACAGCCTGGTGACGGACGGACGGACAGCGAAGTCTGAGTAATATCGCGTTTTACCTTTTGTTACGGAACTCTAAAAATAAAATAATATTATGACTACTTTTTAGTGTTAGAAGAGACGCTACGCCCTAAACACAAAATGACGTCATACGCGATGGCCTTCATAGAGATCAATACAAATAATATGACAAACTATGCTTGGCACAGCTTGGCAGTAATTTGTTCCAGAACAATAGAAAATAATAGCATTGTATGTATAATAATAGGTATTAAGTATAATAATTGTGATTCTATTTAAAAAGAAATGAACCTAATGACTTTAATTATTATTGCAACTCAATATGTAACTTGTATTTTTCCTTAATTTTAATACTCCATCGTACAAATAAGCAGCTTTTATAACCTAACTTTTCAATACAAAAATAGATAAAAGCAACAGAAATATTTCATTACAAACCTTTTTATTCTTTAAAAACGATTTTCAGTTTTTTTTTACGTGACACACACAGTTCGATGTCAAAACTTATAAATTCTATTTTGTGTTAAACTGAACTATAAATAAAACTTTCTATATTTATATCGTAGCATTTTTGTTTACAAAACAAAAAAACAAATTGAATTACACTTTATTTTGAGGTTCCAATTTTAAATTGAACACTAACTAATGACTAAAGAGATGTTATTACTTTTGTTTGTGACAATAGAATTGGTATGAAATATAAAATTGACGAGAACGTCCGCACTACTCGCTAAAACATTGTGTACTGATAAACTTAACTAGCGGTTGCCTGCGACCCAGTACACGTAGAATTTAGGAAATTTTCCCCGTCTTTGCAACGTTTTTCACTAATGCTTCGCTCCTATTGGTCGTAGCGTGATGGTAAATAGCCTATAGCCTTCCTCAATAGATATACTATCAAATACAACAAGAATTTTAAATCTAACAAGTAGTTCCTGAGATTAAACAAACAAACAAACTCTTCAGCTTTTTAATATTAGAATTTTAATTATGTGGCTACCATGGCTACTGTTTATCTTGAACCGAGAATGATGTGTCATGATTCGTCTAGTAAAAACCTACTAATTTAAATTAGTTCATACGTAATCCATGAATTTAATTTATATAATTGGTTATAGTTTTAGTGCGTTGAGGAAAAATAATGAGAGTATTTGTTTTGCAATACTAAAAAAAAAAGTTTGAAAAATAGATGTTAGCCGATTCTCAGACCTACTGAATGTGCATACAAAATTTCATAAGAATCGGTCTAGCCGTTTTGGGGGAGTACGGTAACTAACACTGTGACACGTGAATTTTATATATTAGACTAGCTGACCCGGCAAACGTTGTTTTGCCATACTAAAAAAAAAGTTTGAAAAATAGATGTTGGCCGATTCTCAGACCTACTGAATATGTATGCATAATTTGAGAAGAATCGGTCAAGCCGTTTCGGAGGAGTACGGTAACTAACACTGTGACATGGAAATTTTATATATTAGAAGACTAGCTGTCCCGGCAAACGTTGTTATGCCATACTAAAAAAAAAGTTTGAAAAATAGATGTTGGCCGATTCTCAGACCTACTGAATATGTATGCAAAATTTGAGAAGAATCGGTCAAGCCGTTTCGGAGGAGTACGGTAACTAACACTGTGACACGTGAATTTTATATATTAGACTACTGAATATGTATGCAAAATTTGAGAAGAATCGGTCAAGCCGTTTCGGAGGAGTACGGTAACTAACACTGTGACACGTGAATTTTATATATTAGACTAGCTGACCCGGCAAACGTTGTTTTGCCATATTAAAAAAAAAAGTTTGAAAAATAGATGTTGGCCGATTCTCAGACCTACTAAATATGTATGTAAAATTTGAGAAGAATCGGTCAAGCCGTTTCGGAGGAGTACGGTAACTAACACTGTGACACGTGAATTTTATATATTAGACTAGCTGACCCGGCAAACGTTGTTTTGCCATACTAAAAAAAAAGTTTGAAAAATAGATGTTGGCCGATTCTCAGACCTACTGAATATGTATGCATAATTTGAGAAGAATCGGTCAAGCCGTTTCGGAGGAGTACGGTAACTAACACTGTGACATGGAAATTTTATATATTAGAAGACTAGCTGTCCCGGCAAACGTTGTTATGCCATACTAAAAAAAAAGTTTGAAAAATAGATGTTGGCCGATTCTCAGACCTACTGAATATGTATGCAAAATTTGAGAAGAATCGGTCAAGCCGTTTCGGAGGAGTACGGTAACTAACACTGTGACACGTGAATTTTATATATTAGACTACTGAATATGTATGCAAAATTTGAGAAGAATCGGTCAAGCCGTTTCGGAGGAGTACGGTAACTAACACTGTGACACGTGAATTTTATATATTAGACTAGCCGACCCGGCAAACGTTGTTTTGCCATATTAAAAAAAAAGTTTGAAAAATAGATGTTGGCCGATTCTCAGACCTACTAAATATGTATGTAAAATTTGAGAAGAATCGGTCAAGCCGTTTCGGAGGAGTACGGTAACTAACACTGTGACACGTGAATTTTATATATTAGATTATATTGCCCAGTTACTTGTCTTTAGTCTGTGTATGTAACTAGAGTCACGCGTTGTCAATACTCTCATTATTTTTCCTCAACGCACTAAAACTATAACCAATTATGTAAATTAAATTCATGGATTACGTATGAACTAATATAAATTAGTAGGTTTTTACTAGACGAATCATGACACATCATTATAGGTTCAAGATAAACAGTAGTCGCTTATTTTTGGCATATAATTACCATAATATTAGTACACCACAAGTTACCTATTCAGTCTCGGTCAAGTCCATTCTAAGGTTGTCTGGAAGAGATCGCAGCTCGCGATAAGACCGCCCTTTGTACCTATTATTAAGTCTAGTAAGTAAGTTCTGTAAATTAATATGGTGTGCAATAAAGAGTATTTTATTTATTTATTTATTTATTAGTAGCCATATAATTAAAATTCTAATATTAAAAAGCTGAAGAGTTTGTTTGTTTGATTAATCTCAGGAACTACTTATTAGATTTAAAATTCTTGTTGTATTTGATAGTATATCTATTGAGGAAGGCTATAGGCTATTTACCATCACGCTGCGACCAATAGGAACGAAGCATTAGTGAAAAATGTTGCAAAGACGGTTGAATGGTTCTCATAACTTTTTCAGTGGGAGTTCCCTTTACATACCGACTCGGAGAAAACAATAAGCTAGTGTATACTAATAATAAATAGCTGAAGAGTTTGTTTGTTTGAACGCGTTAATTTCAGGAACTAAAAGTCCGATTTGAAAAATTCTTTCAATGTTGGATAATACATTTATCTAGGAAGGCTTTATGCAATATAACATCACGCTGCGGCTAATAAGAGCGAAGAACATGTGAAAAACTGGAAATAAATTCCAAACTCTACGCTTACAAACAGTTTAGTAAACAGCAGCTATTAATATATAAATGGATCTATCGTAGAGAAAATAATGAAATGGAAATAGTATAATTATTTATTTTGTATCGGCCTTGAAACATTAAGTTAATTAGTCATGCCATCTTCCAAATTGCCGTGCGTTGTGTTGACACGGCAAAATCCCTAGACATTTGGGAACAATATTGCTTTCATGCTGACATTTATAAAAAAAACACAAAAACAAGCTGCTGCTTGCGACTTCGTACGCGTGGAACTGTGATGTCCTAGAGCCTAAGCCATGGTGTGACTTTGAAAGATAGAATAAGAAATGAACACGTTACTGTCTGAAAGAGGATATAGTGACTAAGGTGGAGAAAAATATGCTTAGATGGTTTGGTCATGTGGAGAGGATGGATGATAAACGATTAACGAAAGGCCAACGGTGGAGGTAAGTGGGAACGCCGGGATAGGACGCCCGAGAAAAGTTTATACCGATGTCATCGCCTGTGTAGTCCAACAGGGTGGAAGTGTACGCACTTCACCCTGTTGGAGTATACCTACACGCGCAGCACTTACACCTGTCGGTCATCTATGACCTGATGTATGAGGATCGTACCAGATGGCGCTCTATAGTCTCTGCCTACCCCCATGGGAAAAAGGCATGATGTTATGACGATGATGATGATAGATTTCCTCGATAAATCTACTATAAGAACTTTTCAAATCGGACTATTGCTTTCTGCCAATATACCTATTTGTTTTACGGTTTTACCGTCATTCATCATGTCATCTAAGTGTATCATGAAGTTAAACTAAAAACCTTTATTGTATCGTATATTTAAATATTTATCGTATTCTGGTTTTTAATATTTGTTGTTATTAACCAACTTCAAAAAAGGAAAACCTACTTATCAATACGCCTGTATGAAATTTTATTATATTTTTAACTAGCTGTTCCCTGCGACTCTGTCCGCGTAGAATTTAGAAAATTTTCACGTGCGACGGCGCGATGGCTTGTTTCATGTATAAGTTTGGTGTTTCTATACCGATTTCTATGATCCTTTTTAATTGAATGTTAACTTTTTTAAATTAGGAATGAGTGAGAGTATTATAAACGTAAGAGTAAACAAATATAATCAGAATGCTCCGAACTGCTAAGCTATCAGGAGTTACACGTGTTATTGTGAGTCAACCATAAAATATAGATATATGCTGTTGCAGGATATTTTTTACACAATTTTATGTAGAATATTTTCGTCATACATGATTTCTATGTAACTTTAACCATTAAGGCTGCACACGCGACGGAAGCTTAAAAAATGGAGTAACTTCTCCCGTTTTCCCAACATTTCCCTTCACTACTCTGCTCCTATTGATTGTAGCGTGATGGAAAGTATACTATAACCTGCCCAGGAGTATGAAGAATATTTGTACCAAGTTTCATTAAAATCCGTTGAGTAGTTTTTGTTTCTATAAGGAACATACAGACGGACAGACAGACAGACAGACAGACAAAAATTTTACTGATTGCATTTTTGGCATCAGTATCGATCACTAATCAACCCCTGATAGTTATTTTGAAAATATATTTCATGTACAGAATTGACCTCTCTACAGATTTATTATAAGTATAGATTATTCTTACGTTTCTTACCTCATAACTTCTAACTAGGCTAAGCGATTTTAATGATCCTTTTTAGGGTTCCGTACCCAAAGGGTAAAAACGGGACCCTATTACTGAGACTTCGCTGTCCGTCCGTCCGTCCGTCCGTCCGTCCGTCTGTCACCAGGCTGTATCTCAAGAACGGTGATAGCTAGAGAGTTGAAATTTTCACAGATGATGTATTTCTATTGCCGCTATAACAACAAATACTAAAAATAAAATAAAATAAATATTTAAGGGGGGCTCCCATACAACAAACATGATTTTTAGGGTTCCGTAGCCAGTATCTCAAGAACGGTGATAGCTAGACAGTTGAAATTTTCACAGATGATGTATTTCTATTGCCGCTATAACAAAAAATACTAAAAATAAAATAAAATAAATATTTAAGGGGGGCTCCCATACAACAAACATGATTTTTAGGGTTCCGTACCCAGTATCTCAAGAACGGTGATAGCTAGACAGTTGAAATTTTCACAGATGATGTATTTCTATTGCCGCTATAACAACAAATCCTAAAAATAAAATAAAATAAATATTTAAGGGGGGCTCCCATACAACAAACATGATTTTTTTACTGGTTCTTGCTCGATACTAATAACGTTGCCTTATGTTGCATAGATAATGGTACGGAACCCTTCGTGCGCGAGTCCGACTCGCACTTGACCAATTATGTATATATTTTTTTATTTGAAAGCTTGGTGCTTTCCGTGTGGCCCTATTGGCGATGTTCATATTTTATTTAAACTCTTAATTCAAAAACCATTTCGGGGAATAGAGTTTCTGATCTTGATCCATTAGGAATTTTTCGGAAAATTTTATTTTCGGAAAATTTGGCACAGATAGTTTTTAATAATAAAATCTGTATAATAAAGACTAACTAGCTGTTGCCCGCGACTTCGCGCGTGAAATTAAGAAATCAAACCTTAACAAACAGAAGTTAACTACTCCGCTCGATAGATGGCGTTGTACAATTTTTAAATCGCGCTATGGTTTTGTTCCACACATTAACACTTAAACTCGTCAATATTTATAGTGTGTCATCATCTCGCTTTCACATTTATAAATCAATAAGGAAGATTTTACATTAATACAGCACACTTTGAAAGAAAAGGGGTGGTGTGGTGTAGGCATGAGATATACCTGCGCAAAGGTATGGGTATGGCCGTATACCCAGTACTAAAACCCAGTATTAAAATACCTATAGGTATTAGGGGTGGGTCGTTAACAGATTTTCCGTTAACGAAACGTTAACGTTAATTGGAGTTCGTCAACTAGTTGATCAACTAGTTAATTTCAGCAACAAATTTGCTCGTAAAAAAAAAAAAAAAAAAAAATACAAAAAAAAAAAAAAAAAAATTAAAAAAAAAAATAACAAAAAAATTACTACCAAGCCACGCCGACCAGACGTGTTGGCACCGGGTTTGTTTTTCCTTACCTGGTTTTTACAAAACCCTGGTAAAGAAATGGGGTGGTGACACCAGTATTCCAGTATTTCGAGTTTTCCGTCTTTCACAGTTGATGTTATCTGTGTAGGTACAATATTCCTTAACTGGTTTTTACAAAACCCTGGTAAAGAAATGGGGTGGTGACACCAGTATTCCAGTATTTCGAGTTTTCCGTCTTTCACAGTTGATGTTATCTGTGTAGGTACAATATTCCTTACCTGGTTTTTACAAAACCCTGGTGAGGAAATGGGGTGGTGACACTAGAATTCCAGTATTTCGAGTTTTCCGTTTTACACAGTTGATGTTATCTGTGTACAATATTCCTTAGCTGGTTTTTACAAAACCCTGGGAAGGAAATGGGGTGGTGACACCAGTATTTTGAGTTTTCCGTCTTTCACAGTTGATGTTATCTGTGTAGGTACAATATTCCTTAGCTGGTTTTTACAAAACCCTGGTGAGGAAATGGGGTGGTGACACTAGAATTCCAGTATTTCGAGTTTTCCGTTTTTCACAGTTGATGTTATCTGTGTACAATATTCCTTAGCTGGTTTTTACAAAACCCTGGGAAGGAAATGGGGTGGTGACACCAGTATTTTGAGTTTTCCGTCTTTCACAGTTGATGTTATCTGTGTAGGTACAATATTCCTTAGCTGGTTTTTACAAAACCCTGGTGAGGAAATGGGGTGGTGACACTAGAATTCCAGTATTTCGAGTTTTCCGTTTTTCACAGTTGATGTTATCTGTGTACAATATTCCTTAGCTGGTTTTTATAAAACCCTGGGAAGGAAATGGGGTGGTGACACCAGTATTTTGAGTTTTCCGTCTTTCACAGTTGATGTTATCTGTGTAGGTACAATATTCCTTAGCTGGTTTTTACAAAACCCTGGTCAGGAAATGGGGTGGTGACACCAGTATTCCAGTATTTCGAGTTTTCCGTCTTTCACAGTTGATGTTATCTGTGTAGGTACAATATTCCTTAGCTGGTTTTTACAAAACCCTGGTGAGGAAATGGGGTGGTGACACCAGTATTCCAGTATTTCGAGTTTTCCGTCTTTCACAGTTGATGTTATCTATGTAGGTACAATATTCCTTAACTGGTTTTTACAAAACCCTGGTAAAGAAATGGGGTGGTGACACCAGTATTCCAGTATTTCGAGTTTTCCGTCTTTCACAGTTGATGTTATCTGTGTAGGTACAATATTCCTTAGCTGGTTTTTACAAAACCCTGGTGAGGAAATGGGGTGGTGACACCAGTATTCCAGTATTTCGAGATTTCCGTCTTTCACAGTTGTTGTTATCTGTGTAGGTACAATATTCCTTAGCTGGTTTTTACAAAACCCTGGTGAGGAAATGGGGTGGTGACACCAGTATTCCAGTATTTCAAGTTTTCCGTCTTTCACAGTTAATGTTATCTGTGTAGGTACAATATTCCTTACCTGGTTTTTACAAAACCCTGGTGAGGAAATGGGGTGGTGACACTAGAATTCCAGTATTTCGAGTTTTCCGTTTTTCACAGTTGATGTTATCTGTGTACAATATTCCTTAGCTGGTTTTTACAAAACCCTGGGCAGGAAATGGGGTGGTGACACCAGTATTTTGAGTTTTCCGTCTTTCACAGTTGATGTTATCTGTGTAGGTACAATATTCCTTAGCTGGTTTTTACAAAACCCTGGTCAGGAAATGGGGTGGTGACACCAGTATTCCAGTATTTCGAGTTTTCCGTCTTTCACAGTTGATTTTATCTGTGTAGGTACAATATTCCTTAGCTGGTTTTTACAAAACCCTGGTGAGGAAATGGGGTGGTGACACCAGTATTCCAGTATTTCGAGATTTCCGTCTTTCACAGTTGATGTTATCTGTGTAGGTACAATATTCCTTAGCTGGTTTTTACAAAACCCTGGTGAGGAAATGGGGTGGTGACACCAGTATTCCAGTATTTCGAGATTTCCGTCTTTCACAGTTGATGTTATCTGTGTAGGTACAATATTCCTTACCTGGTTTTTATAAAACCCTGGTGAGGAAATGGGGTGGTGACACTAGAATTCCAGTATTTCGAGTTTTCCGTTTTTCACAGTTGATGTTATCTGTGTACAATATTCCTCAGCTGGTTTTTACAAAACCCTGGGAAGGAAATGGGGTGGTGACACCAGTATTTTGAGTTTTCCGTCTTTCACAGTTGATGTTATCTGTGTAGGTACAATATTCCTTAGCTGGTTTTTACAAAACCCTGGTGAGGAAATGGGGTGGTGACACCAGTATTCCAGTATTTCGAGATTTCCGTCTTTCACAGTTGATGTTATCTGTGTAGGTACAATATTCCTCAGCTGGTTTTTACAAAACCCTGGTGAGGAAATGGGTTGGTGACACCAGTATTCCAGTATTTCGAGTTTTCCGTTTTTCACAGTTGATGTTATCTGTGTAAAATATTCCTTAGCTGGTTTTTACAAAACCCTGGGAAGGAAATGGGGTGGTGACACCAGTATTCTTAATCCGTCACCACACGGAGGGCTGTCAGGACTGTCTCGTTTTTAAGTTTTCCGTCTTTCACCTTTCACAGAAGATGTTATCTGTGTGCAATATTCCTTAGCTAACTTTTATAGCATCCTTGGGAGAAATGGGGTGGTGACACTTGTAATCTCAATGCGTCACCACACGGAGGAACAGTGACTCATAACATTATTATTTAGGAAAATATCTCTTAACTAAGTAATTTTAAAGTTCACTATTGTACCTATATCATAACAGTCGCTTACGATCTTTCGTTTTAAGAAGTATAATTTCTTTGAGAAAACATTGACAAGAAACGAACATTGAAAAAATTTAAACATTGAAAAAAACTGAACATTGAATTCAATGTTTAACTCTTAAACATTAAAAGAAACGACCATTGAAAACAATTAAACATTGAAAAAAACTGAACATTGAAATCAATGTTTAACTCATAAACATTGAAAAAAACGAACATTGAAAAAAACTGAACATTGAATTCAATGACATCATTAAATTCAACTAGTTGATTCCGAAACGGTTAACCATTGAAACGTTGACGAGAGGTCAACTAGTTGATCAACTAGTTCGTTAATTCAATGCTCATCGCTAATAGGTATTTTCAAACCTGGTCTAGAGGTTTCCTTTTAGAAACTCGATTGAACGACGTTTGGAACATTTAGATGAGAGTTTTTGAATGAACACCAAACCTTCCAAAAATTATTTTGGAAGGTTTGGTGTTCATTCAAAAATTCAAAAAACTGGTCCGAATCGGACCAGTACATAAAGGACTGTCAACTAAGAGTTTAGTGATAAATATGAAAGAAGAAAGAAAGAAAAATATATTTATTTAACGGTCGAGATGCAGACACAAAAACAAAAAGACAAAACGATTAAAAAAAAAGTACAATCAGAAACAAACTAAAATTAAAATATTACAATTAGTGACTTACACACTCATATACAACAATACTGTTGTGAAAATAATTAATCAAAAAAAAAAAATTTGTAGGTAACGCTTATTTAAAATACTGGTAGCTGGCCTAGATCGTTATCCACAAAAGTAAGCAAGATCTCTTCGGCAGTACAACACTAGCCGGTCTAGATCTTTACTCAAAAGAGTAAACAAGATCCCTACAGCACTCCAATAGCTGGTCTAGATCGTTACCCACAAAAGTAGGTAGTATCCCTACAGCACAAAACCAATAAGATATAATCTTCACACAACAGTACGTAATTATAGATGTACATTCAGACCCGTAAAGGCGCCGTACTCAGTACTGTCATACGATTTAGTTTGGCGTTTATCTCGGCAGTACATTTGTACCTATCGGGTACGGACCGGGTTTCTGCTATACATACCCAATCTGCGTACTGGTATACTCATACTGGGTATTTATACCTGTACCAGTATATACGTGTCATCCCTAGTGTGGTGTGTGGTGTGATGACACTTGTATATTCTTATTTTCTTAATCCATCACCACACAGACAATGAATTTAAATGGAGATTGTTTTGTTATAATTTTCTGAAATTTTATTTATTTAGACTTTATTTCACTTTATGCACAAACAGAGTACAAAGGCGGCCTTAATGCCTGAGGCCTGAGGCATTATCTACCAGCCAACCGGTAAAAGTGCAGAGATAAAAGTGAAATTCTACTTTTATTAACAGTATATATCTATCTACAATGTCAAAGATTGATTATTTTTGCAAATTTGGCTTTAATTGGCATCCAAAACTGAGTATACATGCAGTGTTGGTATTAAGTTTACCTGACGGAACTGATGCAGACGATGAAAATACCAATAAACTTGGTAAGTCCTTGATGTAACTTGTTTTCCTTGTTAAAAAAACAAGTTGTATGTACTTACAGTTTGAGCGGTCATCAATTTAAAGACATTGTAATTCTTTACATACTGACTACATAAACTTCAACATTCTAATAATGAGTGTAACGTGAATGACGAATACACAAATATAAGGACTGTTTTATAATAAGTTACGATAAAGATAAGATCTACCATAGAGATAATAAAGAGATGGAAATATGTATCTAGGTATAGTTTGTACGTAATATATTATTATGTTAGTTATAATTTCACAGTTGAAACAATGTAAAACACTCATGTATTACTGCAAAATTCAACACGATATTTTGAAAAAATTGAGCACACCAAGACATTAGGAGATAGTGCGTAGGTACAGTTTGAGAAAATATGGTCCTGCGTTCTATTACTACAAACCACAGAAAAAAGTAACACACATGGCCCCAATGTCATTTTAGTAAATGATATCTCAGAGTTTTACCTTTTTAGGGCTTCGTACAAACCCTTATAGTCTCACTATGGTGTCCGTCTGTCTGTCTATCCGCCCGTAAAACTTTTTTTACTCGGCAACGGCTGAAGGTATCAATTTGAAACTTATACCAAATGTAGATCTATGCGGTCCCTTGCTGCAAAAGATACAATCAATAATTTAGATCTACGCATTCAAAAGATATAAACCGAATTACAGCCATTTTTGATTATTTTCAACTTTCGCTAGGGAATCAAAATTTACAGGTTACTTCCCAGTTCCCACTATCCCAGAGACTTGAAATTTGGCATGACCAAGCCTACATAGTACTGTTAAAAATCCAAAAAACTTGTAATTTATTACCACTTCACAAGATTTGCTAAAAACTAACGCTGACGCCGATGCCGTTGCCGACGCCGTTGCCGACGCCGACGCCGACGCCTATAAACACCCACTCAGCACCGATACGTACGTCGGGATTTGAGCAGAGTAACGAACATACGCCGACGCCGACGTCTATGAAAACCAACTCAGCCTCGATACGTCGGGATTTAAACAGCGTAACGATCATACGCCGACGCTGACGCCGATGCCAATGGCGACGCCGACGCCTATAAAAATCAACTCAGCACCGATATGTCGCGATTTGAGCAGCGTAACGACCATACGCCGACGCAGATGCCGATGCCGATGCCGATGCCGATGCCGATGCCGACGCCCACGCCGACGCCTATAAACACCCACTCAGCACCGATACGTACGTCGGGATTTGAGCAGAGTAACGACCATACGCTGACGCCGACGCCTATGAAAACCAACTCAGCGTCGATACATCGGGATTTAAGCAGCGTAACGACCATACGCGGACGCCGACGCCTATAGAAACAAACTCAGCACCGATACGTCGGGATTTGAGCAGCGTAACGATCATACGCCGACGAAGACGATGCCGACGCCTATAAAGACCAACTCAACACCGATACGTCGGGGATTTAGCAGCGTAACGACCTGTAAGCTATATTATTGGAAAGTTTCATGAAAATCCGTCCAGCAGTCTTTACGTGAAGGAACACAAACATCCTTACATTCATACATCCAACATTAACCAAACATCAAAACATTGGAGCATGGATAGAAGATCGAGGAAACGTTCGCGTTGCTCAGCCAACAGTTTAAATATTTTATTTTGCCGCGCGTAATTCTTTTTTCGTCATATCTCCTAAGGTATTCATTTAAATTGTATGCTGTAAAAAGCAGTTATAATTAATATTAAATGCGTAAGCTAACTAAGGTATTTAATTTGATAAAAAATATTACCAAATACACATAAATAGCTTTTGAAAACACCCTATTGAATTTCATAATTTTTTTGACGTTCTTATGGGTACAGCAGGTTTTGCTTAAAAGATAGACATATGGCTTTGCGGACTTTTTTAAAGATCTATAGGTAACAAACAATTTCTTCATACATTACTTTGTTGTAACTCACATGGATAAGGCAGCGTTTTCATTTAAAGCTCGCGCGCGTGACTTTTTTCCCCGTTTCTTGCAACATTTTACACTGATGCTTCGCTTCTATTCGTTGCAGCGTGATGTTATATAGCCTATAGCCTTCCTTGATAAATGTACTATCCAACATTGAAAGAATTTTTCAAATCGGACCAGCGGATACTGAGATTACCGCGTTTAAACAAACAAATTAACTCTTTCGCTTTATAATAGTATAGAAGTATAGATTATAGTTAATATGAGGAACCCTTCGTATGTGAGTCCAACTCGTACTTGACCGGTTTATGTTTAAAACAAACTTATTACTAATAAATCCAGTTTAAATTTAAACACAGCATTTTATAACAAAACTTTTATTCTAAAAAATAATAATTCATGGACATTTCACACAACGTCCTCTGGTCCCAAGCTAAGCATATTATGCTTCTGTTATGGGTACCAGAATACGGATAGAATACATTATACTTCTTTTCTTTTTGTAAATACATACTTAAAAAAAGAAAAAAACATAGAAAACATCCAGACGCAGTACAAACATTTGTATGACTTTTATAAATATCACACAAATAATTGTCTATTATTATAATTGTCCCGTGCGGGAATTGGACCCGCGACCTTATAGACCACGAGGCCCGTCAAATTTCTTATCTTGTTTAAATAAAATTCTATTTCTTATCTTGTTATTGTTTTATTTATTGACCCATCCTAATCTTGCTCGTCCTACAACTAGCATTATGACTTCATCATTGCTAGGTTCCACTAATGGTGCTACTCTCGATTGGCTCATAGGATAAACATACGGTCTCGTATTTGTTATAGGCCCCTCAATAGTTTCTGTCGCTGAAAAAAATTTAACAATTTCTAAATAATTTAGTACTTATTTCATTAAATATAAGAACTAGCTGCGCCACGCGGTAAAAAGGATAAAAAGTCAGGCAATATAAGGCTTTAATAAAATGGTGTATACCGCCATCTTGATGACGCCTTGATCGCTAGGTGTGCGAGTGAGATGCAGAACATGAACGTCGTAATATAGAGCAGGACGCCAATATAATATGAAAAACTGTTAAACTTGAGTATATCGATAATTGGTATGTGTCTAACCAAGCCACTATTGTTGTATTGCAGTCCTGAAAATAAAAAAATATTGAAACGTCATATATTCCGAATTATTCGTATACTGACGGATCAAGAATACAATACAAGTGTCACCACCCCTTTTCCGTCCCAGGTGCTCAAGTCCACTATTTTGGAACAATTGTCATACCGGCACAATACCGGCACGATACCGTTGCAATTGAAGTCAAATATCCGTAGTCTGCTATATGCCGTCATAACGGTCTTTCAATGGTAATAGAATTGTCGATCTCTTTTATCTATGCATTGAATTTTCGGTCTCTTTTATCTATGGATTGTGTTAGAATGGTATGTATGTGTTGCCGTTTTTAAAAAATGCGTTAGTTGAAGTGATTTTCGAAAAACTACTAATAAATTTAAACATTTAATCATGCTAGACTTCGTTTAAATATATTTGTACATACTATTTATTAGTATAAAAAGCAATGTGAAGTTTAGGAGATTAGTAAATTGCAATAAATTACAAAGAACAATTTCTAATATTTCTATCTATCTATTTTTTATTTATGGCAATCTGTCGACACAGGACAATTTAAAAATATTACTGTCAAATTCAAAATAGCAGACTACCGAAACATTTCAGTCATTGAATTGCAATTGTGAAGCAGTTGTGTACGAGACTAGCAATTTATGTCACTTTGACAATTGTAAGACAATGATGAAGTCGTTATGACGACACATTAATAGTAGACTACCAAAAACTTTACTATTGCACCATAATGGTACAATAATGGTACAGTTGTGACACCGTTGCAATACCCGACTCAGGGCCCAGGGGTCTGTAAACGCCAGTTAAGGAATATTGTACACAGATAACATCCTCTGTGAGAGAAGAAAGTTTGAAAAAACCCTGTACCAACACGCCTGGTCAGCGCGGTATCTTCTCTCCAGCTCATTATCTTCCCACTTTTAGGAATGAGCGTTCTCTAATTTGGGAGGGTTTTATGGTTTGGGATGATTACCATGCGTGCTGGTATAGAGTTTAATTTCCAATGAATCCGTCTTGCGCAGTTGATATTCATTACTTACATACAAAAATAATGGCTTATGTACAAAAATAACGACATTGTGTTGTAAGGATTTCTAGTCAAGTCAATTTCGTACCAAGATGAAATGAAATGAAATGAAAAATCATTTAATCAAGTAAACATAATTTTTAGAAAAAATTAGGTACTTATGTGCTTATGACATGTCCAATTTTTTTTCCCTACTACCGGTTCAGGACGCAATCTGCTGAGAAGAACCGGCGTAAGAAACTCAGCAGAGCTTTTAATTAAAACACTATTTTTGTATAAATAAATGACAATTATACTTACAATGCTAATAAAACTTTACAATATAGAATATGTATTGCTCCAGAGCAACCTAGTCCCAAGCTTTATCATCTTTAATATAATCATAAATTTTATAATACGCCTTTTTACATAATTTAGTTTTAATGAATTTTTTTATTTAGAATTATTTAATTCTCTTTTAAAGGGAGTTTATTATAAAATCGTATACAATGACCCATGAAAGAGTTACATATTTTGTGGAGACGAGTTACATGCATTACAAGATTTTTGAGTTAACTCTCTTTATTGCAAAATTTTTCTACTTGTGGCACTTTTATTTTAAATTACTTACTTGTTTGTATTTTACGGAGACAGTACAATTGTTTGGATAAGTATCTGGTCCACAACATGACCATGGTAACTTGCTATCTTCGGAATTTGTACTGAAACCAAATAAAATAAATCTGAAAAGAGTTAAATTCACACACAAATATAATATTATGACAATAACGGTACGGAAAAGTTATTATCATAATATTATTCGTTATACCGACCTCAAATAACCGGATAAGGGCTGGAAAATGATAATGATGTGTATTTGTTATTATACCATCAACTGATATAGGTACACAAACTGAACATTTTCAGCTCTCTGTCAGTTATTTGATTATTATTTTTTTCTTTCACACAACGTCTTCTGGTTCCAAGCTAACCTATATGCCTGTGTTATGCGTACTAGAATACGGATATAATATAAAAATTATCGTACATAAATATAAAATGGCACACAAACGATTGTCCCGAGCGGGAATCGAACCGCGACCTCGTGGATGGCAGTCCGTTACATGAATGACTAGAATTTATTACCTGTTTTCGCAGCATTTGAAGACCAGGCGCATTGCGTGGGTCCACTGCCCATCGTCATGGAGACCTTTCTGTAACAGATTTATAATTAACTCGCTGTGTGCTTCGCAGTCTTAACCGCAGTTAAAAAGATTATGAAAAAATATGCTTAGTCGAAAACCTAAAAAAATACGCTGAAAAAGCCCGATAATTTTTGTAAAATTATTACATTGTCATAGGTCCTTAATATGTGTGTATATTAGATTTAAAGATACAAATAAATCTTCTCTCTCTCTCTCTCTTTTTCTCCAGCCCATTAAAATCCCACTGTTGGGCACTGGTCTCGTCCGCTTAGGGAGTGAATATGGTATGGTACTGCGCTGACCAGGCGTGTTGGCATCGGCTTTATTATCGTTTCCGTCTCTTACAGAGGATGTTATCTCTGTACAATATCATTTAGCCCGTGGTCTAGTGATTCAGGTAACGGACTGCCGTTCACGAGGTCGCGGATTCGATTCCCGCTCGGGACAATCATATTTTATGTGATTTTAGTAATAGTCATACAAATTTTTGTACTGCGTTTGGGTGTTTAATATTTATTATATGTATGTATTTACAGAAGAAAAGTAGTTTTTGAATTATATCAGTATTCTGGTACCCATCACAAGCATAATAAGCTTAGCTTGGAACCAGAGGACATTTTGTGATGTCCATGAATATTTATTTATTTAGCTGGCTTTTACAGCACCTTGGGGAGGAAAAGGTGTGGTGACACTTGTATTCTTAGGCCCCCCGCGCACTAGGCACTAGCACTAGGAAGAACTTATAATTATTGCTTACCTATCTCGTAAAAAACGCAAAACCAAGAAAAGACACTGGATTCATCATCTTTTTCTAGAAAGACACTCAAAAGGCTTATTCCAAACCTATTTCAAAGATATTCGCCAATTCCCAGACCGGTTTTTTAACTACACGAGGATGTCAGTGCAATCGTTTGATAACCTTTTGGAAAAATTGAACGAAATTCAATCAATGTTTGTATGTCTGGCTGCTACAACTAGTGTGCGGAGACTGACCGCAGCCACATACATTCGCCTACACACGTTCTGGCTGCGCGCAGCCAGCTGGCTGCCGTGCAAACAGGCGCGTTTCATTGGCTGCCGCAGCCGAGATTTCGTGGCTGCTTAGTGCGCGGGCTCTCATACAACGTCATATGTTTGACTGGCTGCCGCAGCCTGGCTGCGCAGCCATGGCTGCCTAGTGCGCGGGGGCCCTTACACCACATGGACATAATGGACCCCGTGCACTAGGCAGCCATGGCTGCGCAGCCAGGCTGCGGCAGCCAGAATATTTGCGCAGCCAGTTATAACAGCCAACCAACGACTAGATCCTACTGTCGAGCAATATGGACGTGGAAGAACTTATAATTATTGCTTACCTATCTCGTAAAAAACGCAAAACCAAGAAAAGACACTGGAACCATCCTCTTTTTCTAGAAAGAGACTCAAAAGGCTTATTCCAAACCTATTTCAAAGATATTCGCGCATTCCCAGACCGGTTTTTTAACTACACGAGGATGTCAGTGCAATCGTTTGATAACCTTTTGGAAAAAATACGAAATTCAATCAATGCTTGTATGTCTGGCTGCTACAACTAGTGTGTGGAGACTGATCGCAGCCACATACATTCGCCTACACACGTTCTGGCTGCCGTGCAAACAGGCGCATTTCATTGGCTGCCGCAGCCGAGATTTCGTGGCTGCTTAGTGCGCGGGCTCCCATACAACGTCATATGTTTGACTGGCTGCCGCAGCCTGGCTGCGCAGCCATGGCCGCCTAGTGCGCGGGGGCCCAATCTTACCTCAACCAAATTGCTTGAGAAGTAGTACAGTAGAGCACATTTTAATAATAGAAATAACACAACCAGAGCGGCATACTGTAACAAATAACCACAGATTTAACAGATAGTGTATACGCATTCAATCTTGAAGACACGTTAGCCTGGCTGAATATCACTCCATGGTTTATTATGAACATATTATGATATGGTTAATCTATAGTCACAAAGTAGTTTTCGCAAACTACAAACGTCACTTTTACTAACAATAACACAAGTATTCCATTGGGAAGAGAAGACCTGTCTGTATGGTTTAAATTAACCTGTGGCCCGCATTACACAAACATAGAACATATTTCATGCACATAAAATATATAAGCCTCAAGCCGTCTGAGTAGTAAATCTTTGCAAATAACCATTGAAATCACCTTTCGTGCGGAATATATTAGAGGTGATCTTTTGGAAATAGAGACTTAATAGAGTTTTGCCATAAAAATGTCAGTGGGTGCATGTTGAAAAATAGATTTTGTCCGATTCTCAGGCCTACAGAATATGCATGTAAAATTTCATAAAATCGGTCTAGCCGTTTCGGAGGAGTACGGTAACTAACACGTGAGTTTTATATATGATAACGACTTTCATAATTTGCATAGTTTAAAAACTAAAAAACACGCTTGAAAATCAGAATATAATTCTACATTATTACATTATCATCGGCCTTTAATAATATGTGTGTACCATTTCAGATCAATCCGACTACTGCAAGTGAACAATCACTTTCAAAGATTCCGTTACATAGGTTAATACATTGATAGATACGTTTCGAATAAAAGCGTGTTATAATAAGTAAAGAAGAATCTTACCATTAATAACATAAATGGTGATTGGATCACAGCGCCATATAAGCCCATGAAACATACAAATAATATTGTTATAGATATAAATACCAGGGCTACACCAACTTGGAGATATATCATGTCTTCTAATAAAGCCTGGAAAAACAAAAACAAATAATTTGTTTTAACTGTCGTTTTTAACCAGAGCCTCAAGTCCGCTATTCAATGTTCAGTGAAAGTTCAATAGAATGGTATGGTATCATTTGGAACAAAAAATTAACAGTAGACTACCAAACTTGATAAAATTCGCTATTATGCAATCAACAAATGCAATAACTGATTGCTTAATGGCGAATTTCACTAATTTTGGTAGTCTACTGTTAATTTTTTGTGGTTATAATGGTGTCATTGAACGGTTATTGCGACACAATTCATTAGCGGACTTGGGGCCCTGTTTCAGTGGTCTAGTGGTTCATGTAACGGACCGCTACGTGCCGCTCATGAGGTTCGATACCCGCACGGAACAATTATTTGTGTGATACTTATATTTGTCATACGAGTACAAATGTTTGTACTGCGTCTGGGTGTTTCTATGTATTATAAGTATGTATTTACAAAAGATAAGTAGTATATGTATTATATCCGTATTCTGACACATAACACAAGCATATAAATAAGCTTAGCTTGGGACCAGACGACGTTGTGTGACCTTTTGGTACGGAATCCTTAAAAGTAATTTTCCATAAATTTATGCCAAAATGCAATTTATGACATTTCTACTTTCTTCCGTCGATATGTATACTTACTTGGTATAGAGCATAGTTATAGTATAGTGGATATCGCATAGTCGATATCGCAGTACAAAATTTTATTCTGCAGAAAATACAAATGATATTACTCCAGCCCATTAACGTATCCAGTATCCACTGTTGGACACGAGCCTCCTCCACTGTGGAAGGGATTCTGGTCTACTGTGCCGCGCTGACTAGACTTATTGACACAGGGTTTATTTTCGAGAATTCCGTCTCTCATTTCTGGTATGTGTGTACAATATCCCTTAGCTTTTACAGCACCCTGAGAAGGAAATGGGGTGGTGACACTTGTATACTCTAATCCGTCACCACACGGACAGATATCATGACATTATTGGAGTTACATTTAGATTCTAACATTTGATAATAACAAAATAACGCTAATATCACATACATTTGTTCATATTTAGGTCACATAATTACGATAAAATTACATATACTTCGAGTATATATAGGAGTAGTTACCTATGCTGCTTTCTTTGTCAATCAAACTGCTAGGTCGGTGTGGTGCTAAGAGCATTAATTAAAATAAGAGTAGGTACTGATAACAATTTGGAAGCGTTAAAAGCTTGACCTATCTATCTATACAAACTAATATTATAAAGCTGTAGATTTTGTTTGTTTGTTTGAACGCGTTAATCTCAGGAACTACTGTTTCGGTCTATTTATCGAGTAAGGCTATATAGGCTGTATAACATCACACTGCGACTAATAGGAGCGAAACATCACTTAAAAATGTTTCAAAAACGGAGAAATTTTTCCAACTTCCTGGCGTACACAGCCGCGGAAAGCAGCTAGTCCTAACTGATAGGCCATGTCAGACTCCAAGTAATGAGGCCTTACATGGCGAGGAGAAACATAAAAAAAACACCGCAAAACAGGTACCATAACACAAATACCATAGTATTGTATATTAGTACATAATATAAGATGACACTGTATGTACACAGTCTACACCATGAGTCCATTATTCTCGTATCTTTTTAGAGGGATAATGGCCGCTCCTGTTAAGCTTATGCTTTAAGACAAAGGGTCGTATTGCACGCGTTAGGGGAATATCGTGACTAAATATAATTTTATTATACATATAATTGCGGGAGTTTTAAAGTTGGAATATAAAAAAAAACACATTGGGGTTGAAAAGGGCGAAATATTGGTACCAATTCTAAGTACGCAACTAAACTTAAAATAAAAATGAAAATTGATAATGTCAATAAGACAATTCGTCAACGTTAACTGAAATTTCTTATTTTAAAAACTGTGAATTATGCACTGACGATTATCTAATCTTATAAAATTCACGTGTCACAGTGTTAGTTACCCTACTCCTCCGAAACGGCTTGACCGATTTTTATGAAATTTTACATGCATATTCAGTAGGTCTGAGAATCGGCCAACATCTATTTTTCAAACCTTTTTTTTAAATATGGCAAAACAACGTTTGCCGGGTCAGCTAGTTATTAATATAAATACCTATGTACAACCAATTAATAAAACCACATGCAAATTAAGCTTAGTTCGGGATCAGAGTATAGAATATTCATCAATATTTATTTATTTATATAGGGGCTGGCCTCGTGGTCTAGTGGTTCAGGTAACAGACTGCCGTTCACGAGGTTGCGGGTTCGATTCCTGCTCGGGACAATAATTTGTGTGATATTTATATCTGTCATACAAATGATTGTACTGCGTCTAGGTGTTTGTTTACTATGTGTTATGACTGTTATGAGTATGTTTTTACAAAAGAAAAGTAGTTTACGTAGTATATCTGTATACAGGTACCTATTACACAAGCATAATAAGCTTAGCTTGGGACTAGAGGACGCTGTGAGAAATGTCAAATGTATATATACATTTTATGGTAGGAAATGGTGTGATGACACATGTAATTTTATAATTCACGACATAGATTAACGATTTAGGTTCTGTAACCTAAATCGTTAATCGTTAATCTAATCCTACATTTTTTACATGTTTCAACATTGTGTTTTAATAAGTAAATTGTAGTATTATTCTGTAAATACCACGACCACAAATATCACAGAGACGAGGTCGTACCATACCGTGATGTGCACCGATATTGGCACCGATTCTACAAGCTAATCTAAATTTAACCAAAAAAGCGTAATTCGATACCAAATTATGCTCCATACAGAAATATGGGTATCGTACTTCCGACTTTTCTTCGCGAATAATAAACCGATTTTAATTGTTTCTACGCTATATTATAGATGAAGAGAATATCTATGCTTCTGTCACTTTCTCTTTTTCAATACATAATAACTAAAAGAAATATGACCATCCGAAAATCCCGATTTTTTCAGTAAAGTAGGTAAAGTTGCAGCGTCTATCACACATATTTGGTAATGTGTTACCAAAAAAAAAGTGATACAAGCATAGTTAATACTCTTCATCCTACTAATATTATAAAGGCGAAAGTTTGTATGTATGGATGTTTGTTACTCTTTCACGTAAAAACTACTGAATGGATTTGAATGAAACTTTACCACAATATAGCTTATACATCAGAATAACACATAGGCTACAAATTGGCTGGACCGATTTTGATGAAATTTTATTTTATACAGAATTGTATGGCAAAACAACGTTTGCCGGGGCAGCTAGTATATAATATAGCGTAAAAACAATTAAAATCGATTTAACTTTCGCGAAGAAAAAAGGGGAGTACGAAACGTCTTTTTACACGCTTTATATTAGCTTCACTTGTATGTTTGTTTGTATGTTTGTTTGTATGTTTGTTTGTATGTTTGTATGTTTGTAACCGACTCCTTTGGACGCTATTTTGACCCACTTTAAACGGTCAGATTCTATTCAAATTTTGCACACCTGTCAAAGACCGATGACAATACAGTAATTCGATTAAATAAAGCGTGTTTTTTAGTTTTTTTAAACTATTTTTAATTATTTTCAAAGAATTTGTAAGTAAATTCTGTTTCAGCTATACTTGTCCCTTTCAGCGCGGTGCTCGGGAATAGGGATAGCAATACCTAAAGCAAATACCTACCTAAATTAGGAATACAGTACCCTCTTAAGTAATTTACAATAGGTACATGGGCACAGCTAGTTTATAATATTATTAGGATGGTCGTAAATAGCAGCTGTTATGATAGTCATTTATGGAATTAACTGTAAATGTCACATAAAATATTCAGTGACCTAGATGCGATACCATGTAGCGGTCGACATTATTGTATCATTCATTAGGAGTTCCATAACTGAATCGTAACAGATGGCACGATACATTTTTCACCGATACTTCGCTCATATTGTCGCAGCGTGATGTTATACAGCCGTGTTGAATAGCCTTCCTCGATAAATGTACTATCCAGCACTGAAAGAAGTTTTGAAATCGGAGCAGTGGTTCCTGAGAGTAGTGCGTTCAAACACACGTTTAAGTACAACTAAACTTAACTACAATGGAAACAACTATTGTGTATTTTGATTAATTGTCAATGTCGTTGTACATATTTAAATGTTAATTAAAATCGTTAGTCTATAATACACAGTTTTTATAATAAGAAAATTCTGTTATGTTAGCAAAATTGTGTTACTAACGCTATACATTTTCGGTTTTTAGTTAAGTTTAGTTGTGCACGTAGAATCGGTACCAATATTGTATCATTCAATAGGGATTTCATAACTGAATCGTAACAGTTGGCGCTCTATTGAAAACGCGATGTGTGGCATGGGGTAGCGTGATGATGACGGATTACATTGCTTACTTATCTGTTGAATTTAGAACACAGTAGAAAAATCAACGCTCACCGAACATATGCGCTATTCTTCGCAATAGCGCATAATGTTCGGTGAGCGTTGGTCGCCTGGCGGAATCTATTATGGGTGATCTGTGTACGGAACCCTTCGTATGTGAGTTCAATTAATACTTAGCCGGTCCAGATCTTAAGGGCCTACATCAATATTATCGTATATCATCGCCGACACGTACATATTATCACAGCCAGTAGGCACAGAAAATGAAGAATTAGGGATACTTTTCCTATTTACTCAAAATCTACTAAATATATTTTAATTCTGATTTACGTGTTTCTATATATAATAGTTACTTATGTTTTTAAAGTTATTTCATTAGTTAATACGCGATAATAGCCCGACAAATGAAAAAAATAAAAAATTAGAGAGGTTGTTTCGCTAAGATTTTCTATCGAGAAAACTTTTTTCAATCGCGTTTCTGAGTTTATGCGATCCTAGATCATATATTGAAAAAACATATACTTAAAAATTAGAGCTCTAGCCATTCAATCTAAAGAAACAATGAAAACTTCGTACGTAGAAAAATGCACGAAGCTATTTTGGTATCCTCTTAACAACTTACTTTTATAGTTGTGTTGCTAACAGCTGATATTACTTTAATCAAAGTATCAGGTGAAGCAATAATCCATAGTCCAAATATAAGCAGTAGTACGCATATTACCTGAAAAAAAATATATAAATCATTATTAAGTAGGTATTTAATCTCTTTGTCTGTCAGGAGACAGCCATCAGATCCTGACTTGGTGCCCATGGGACCACACGGGAACTCCTAGAATTCAAATGAAAAAAGAATCATTAAAATCGCTTCGCGCAGTTTAAACAAGGTAAAAAATAAAAACAACAACAACATAAAAAATAAAAACCTAAAATATAAATATTCATGGACATTTCACACATCATCCTCTGGTCCCAAGCTATGCTTATATGCTTGTGTTATGAGTACCAGAATACGGATAGAATACATATACTACTTTTCTTTTGTAAATACATACTTATAATACATAGAAACACACAGACGCAGTACAAACATTTGCATGACAATTAGAAAAATCACACAAATGATTGTCCCAAGCGGGATTCGAACCCGCGACCTCTTGATCGGCAGTCCGTTACATGAACACACAGAAGATGAATATACCGACGAATTGAGAACTTCCTCCTTTTTAGGGTTCCGTACCCAAAGGGTAAAAACGGGACCCTATTACTGAGACTTCGCTGTCCGTCCGTCCGTCCGTCCGTCCATCCGTCCGTCCGTCCGTCCGTCCGTCCGTCCGTCCGTCCGTCTGTCACCAGGCTGTATCTCAAGAACGGTGATAGCTAGAGAGTTGAAATTTTCACAGATGATGTATTTCTATTGCCGCTATAACAACAAATACTAAAAATAAAATAAAATAAATATTTAAGGGGGGCTCCCATACAACAAACATGATTTTTAGGGTTCCGTACCCAGTATCTCAAGAACGGTGATAGCTAGACAGTTGAAATTTTCACAGATGATGTATTTCTATTGCCGCTATAACAACAAATACTAAAAATAAAATAAAATAAATATTTAAGGGGGGCTCCCATACAACAAACATGATTTTTAGGGTTCCGTACGCAGTATCTCAAGAACGGTGATAGCTAGACAGTTGAAATTTTCACAGATGATGTATTTCTATTGCCGCTATAACAACAAATACTAAAAATAAAATAAAATAAATATTTAAGGGGGGCTCCCATACAACAAACATGATTTTTAGGGTTCCGTACGCAGTATCTCAAGAACGGTGATAGCTAGACAGTTGAAATTTTCACAGATGATGTATTTCTATTGCCGCTATAACAACAAATACTAAAAATAAAATAAAATAAATAATTAAGGGGGGCTCCCATACAACAAACATGATTTTTTTACCGTTTCTTGCTCGATACTAATAACGTTGCCTTATGTTGCATAGATAATGGTACGGAACCCTTCGTGCGCGAGTCCGACTCGCACTTGACCAATTATTTGAAGTCGATTAATAATTGTCGGCTTATTTTGTAGATAAACAAAATATTCATAGGTAGGCGAACCGGGCGCGCGTAAATTGCAATTAAAAAATCATTTTTCACAAATTACATTAGCTACTATTAAAACTTTTATAGAAAAGGTCACTTAAAATATAATAAACCCTTTTCAATTTGCAAGGACTAGGTCAAGGTTACTACATAGGACTTGCCTAGGAATCACACCAATGTCAGACTTTGGCATTGTTGATTACAATTTATCATTGAACATGAAATTATGACCTAGGTCATTCTCAAGGCCATCTTTCACCTATAAGATATCCCAGGTATTATACAGTAACGAAGCACGAAGTGGACTCGCCCACAATGGGTTTCGTACCGTTATTTTCTATACTAACATACTCAATATTATAAAACTGAAGAGTTTGTTTGTTTATACGCGTTAATCTCAGGAACCACTTGTCCGATTACAAAAATGCTTTCAGTATTAGATAGTACATTTATCGAGGAAGGCTATAGGCTATATTACATCACGCTGCGACTAATAGGAGCGAAGCGTTAGTGAAAATGTTGCAAAAATTGCAAAAAGTTTTCTAAATTCCACGCGTACGAAGTCGCCGGCAACAGCTAGTCATAATATATTCGTTATACCGCCTCCAAATATCCCTAAATAATGGATAAGGGCGGGAAAATAATAAATTGTGTATCGTTTCTTACCATTATAATAAAATTAACAATATATAAAATCCAAGCTGCTATCTCCGAAGTCTTGCTCACGGATTTATCCATCGCCTGTAAAAGAATTGATTGATGTACATCTAGGGCTCAACTTCTAATTTTAGATAGCAGATTTTCCAGATAGTGTGTCAATAGCTGCGTAACTCACCCTTGGCTTGAAGTCACTTAAACAGGTTCAATTGAATCATAGCTATAGAAAATAGGTCTGCTCTTCCCAACAACGTACTTGTTTTATTGCTTGTAACGTTGACATTTGTAGTTAAGGAAAACTACATGTCACAGAATACCATATTTTATTAGAAGTAGGATTTAGCCAGGCTATGTATTAGCAAGTTACATGTCGTCAAGATTGAACCGATCTTGTACGATTTTTATGAAATTTTATATGCATGTCCGTATGGTGACGGATTAAGAATACAAGTGTGACCACCCCATCTCCTCTCATGGGTGCTGTAAAAATCAGCTAAGGGATATTGCACACAGATAACATCCTCTGTGAGAGTCGGAAAACTCGAAAATAAACCCTGTGCCACGCCTGTTTAGCGCGGCACAGTAGATCATAATAGCTCCCAAAGTGGAGGAGGCTCGTGCCCAACAGTGGGACGTAAATGAGCTGGAGAGAGAGAGATATATGCATATTTAGTAGGTCTGGCAAAACAACGTTTGCGGGTCAGCCAAAAAAAATTTCGAATCGTAACACAGTTAGTAATGACGTCACATTATCGCATGTCAACTTGTACGATAGAAAACGCTCGGTATCTATTAAATTATAAAACGAATGACAGTAGTTAATGATAGGCAATTAGTACTGGGAATATCCATACTGTTAGTTCTTTATTATTCATAATCTCTATAGTTCATTGACTTTTGTTGTAAACTATGACTTAATAACCTAGTTATATATTAGGGTTCCTTACCAAAAGGCAAAACAGGACCCTGTTATTGAGACTTTACTCATTTCACTCGTCCGTCTGTCATAAAGCTGTATCTGTAGAACGGTGATAGCTAGAGAGTATTTAATTTTATTTACTTATTATCACAATACAGCTATTATTACAGGTTAACCCTAATGCAATAGTGTAGCCAAATACATTCGTTACATATATTAATTAAATTCAAACAAATATTTATAATTATATACTACCATTATATTACCTATCCTAAATGTTTATTTATAATGGCATTCATTTGAAGTAAGATAAAAGACAAGCACCATATATAATTTTATTAATAACTAACTATAACATAATATAAACAATGCTATCCTTGTGAATTCACTCCGAGTACCTACAACAAAATAGGTCTAACTGCGTTTTGTTGTTATAGCATCAACTGATTTTATTTATACTGTGAAATTTGTAACTCTAGCTATCACCGTTCGAGAGATACAGTCTGGTGATAGATGGACAACGAACTTTAAGTAACAAGATCACAATTAACTTTTTGTTACGGAACTAGAAACTAACTTAGTAATGTTTAGTTAGTACAAAATAGAATAATTTACAAACAGACCTAAGTATGAAATAAGTAACATTATTTCATTGTGTTTTGTGTTGAGAATCATAAAATATTTTTGTATGCAAAATTTGAGATCAATCCGACTACTGCAAATGGGTGAAAATCATTTTCAAATATACATACATCAAAATACATAAATAAATACGTACCGAGTTAACAAAAGCTTATTAAAATATTAAATACCTGTATTAAATCCATAAATAAGAAATTAGTTGAACACACAACTTAAATATTTACGTAAAGTGGTAGGTATTATTTTAACAAATGGCGCGCGTGTTCCCCTCATGGCCGTCCAAACAATACTATCCACAGAACATATATACCCTAAAAAGGGAAGAATAACGACTACATACAATTGTAGTGAGGAAATTTTTTCCTTACCAACCAGCGCCATCTATCGTTTGCCCACTTAAATTAGACAGTAAAAGAAATTGGAGGGAACTTTAAATTATGCGCAGTATTTTTGTACTGCATTTTATGCGCAAGTACAGCGCGTTTCCCGATAGTTTCATAAGATGATCAATTTTTGCACAGCAATAATTGAACAAAATCACTATCGGAAAACACAGTGTACTTGTGCATAAAATGCTAACATTTATATATTATGAAGCAGTTTAATAAAACAAACAGTGATCATTTAATTATGTTTTATAATTTTACAGATAATAATCATTAACAAAATTCAAAACTAACATAATTAACTAAATGAATACTTATTATATTATGTCTTTCATAATTGAAAATACTTATTTACGTTCTAATAATAATATTAAACATAATATACATAATACATTCATAATTAGCTTATAATAAGATATAAATAAATAAATATTCACGGACATTTCACACAACGTCCTCTGGTTCCAAACTAAGCGTAATGCTTGTGATACGCATACCAGATTACGGATATAATTCATATACTACTTTTTTTTGTAAATACATACATAGAATAGATAGGTAACACCCAGACGCAGTAAAAATATCTGTGTAATACAAGGGCATACGTAGCTGCCTGTGGAGATCTACCTTGTGTAGCATGGTCTTGGAATCCCTCAAATTGATCCTCCTTCGAGTTGTACCATAAATTTTTTCTTAAGGACATTTCATCCCACAGTAAAACGAATTCTCGGTCAGATGCCCCAAAGTGTTTAATTGTGTTTTTCAACACTGTAAGAGTGGTTTTGTGTATCCCCACAGGCATCTTAAATTTGCTTAATAGGGATTTTAGTGTGCTGGGTGCTGGTAAACAAATAATTCTTCTCAATAATTTGTAGCTTGTTTGAGATCTTTTATAGAGCCTCAATGCTATTATTTTAGCCTCCAAGTTCCATCTCCGCCCAGGTTTCTTCCTTTTATAATTCTGCAGTTCCCCTTGCAGTAACAGTGCAAATGATGAACTCATTTTCGTTTCAAGAATTTTCGTCACTCTCTTATGTTGACAAATCACATTTAAAAATGCATCATTTTTTAAATGTTTCACCGTTTTTTGTAATCGGTATATTTTGTTCATACTGTTTTTCAGTTTCCTTATCAACTTTTTGTTTTTCTCATCAGCTTGTGTTGAAGTAGTTGGTTGTAGTACTGTAGAACTGGTTGGAGTCATAATGTTTGTATTATGCTCTTTGAAAGGAACTCTAGACGGACCAGCAACAGGTGTAAACAAGGCAGGTTGATCTGGCAGATAAGAAATTGTGGTATCCTGAAAATTAAAGGTTTAAAAATCATTCAAATACATGGAACAGGGTTCGAAATTATCAAGATAATTATATATTTCTTTGATAATTATCATGAAGATAATGATTTTTTTCAAATTTCTGACTTATTAGTAGTGTTATTATTAGTGAAATTAGCCAATCTACTGTTAACAGCCACGTCCACATTGTTAAAAACAGTCAACATTTTAAATATATTTTTCAAGTATTAATTATACTAACCTTATTGGATTGAACACCAGGTACAGCTGTTCTGAACAACTTCTTCTCAATAAAGCATGTGCTCTCAAAGTGTTTGCTGCAAAGCATCTTATGCTCTGAATGTTGTTCAGCCTGGAATTTCGCTGAAGACCAGGCTTCATTTGGAAAGCAATACTTTGCCCATAATTCACAACTGAAAAAAAAACATTCTATAACAATCATATTCTTAATTAAATTCAAAAGAGTAATACATACAATTTGGTAACTTTGAACACTTTTTTGGATTTTTTTATAACACCCGTCGAACTTATTAATAAAAAATTTCTTTAATACCATGAATGGTGTTCTAGTTTTTTTTTTCATTAAAATACCATGAATTTAGCAGAAAGTGAAGAATACTGTGTTAAAATTACAATAAAGTTCACATTCAAACTTACAATAAAGTTGACATAAGTACATACCGCAGAACATTTTTTGAGCCAGGCTTCGGAAACCGATGCAAAGTGATGCTGGGATCTTTAGAAGATGAAGATCCACACATGGTACAGGTTCTAGTATTTTCTTTCTGCGAACTCATCTTTTCACCAAAACACAGACACTGAGGAGCAAGCTCGACTCACGTTCACAATGTATGTAAAATTAAGAGAAACTGGTTTATTTATTACAAATAAACATAAGTACAAGATAAAACGGTGCAGAAACAACGGCAGACATTTTTCTTGTAACTTCAATTGTCAAAGTCAAAATTCTACAGAAAATGGCGCGTGCGTGTGTTGTCATATATTAAACACTTTTTGTTTAGTGTATGTATTGATCGATTAAATATGATATATTTCCTAACAAACATTTTCTGGCATCAGAATAATAGGAAAAGGTAATTATGAAGAAATTTTTTTTTAAAACCAATTAAAAAGCTTATTGTTCTGGGGAATACGAAATAGTATTTTTGGTGGCAACATTGTTAATTCATCTCTTTTACTTTAATGTTTTCGTCTCTTTCTAATTTCATAGCCCTCCTACCTCTTGTTCGTAGAATAGAGTTGACAGACCCTGATACTATCAATCAAGAACTCAAATTGAACAAAGGCAACCCTCTATAGATATACACAACCCCTAGGTTAGTATTAGAGCTTACTTACCCCCAATATATATTGCACGGGAAGCGATCAACGCTTACAGAATGTATCGTATGCATGCGCTGTTCTATCATAATAATATGTAATATTAGCTGTTTTTGTTTTTAACCGACTTCAAAAAAAGAGAAGGTTCTCAATTTGTCTGTATGTTTTTTTGTTTGTTACCTGATCATGACCTGGTGCCAATGGGACCAAACGGGAACGTGATTTTGATGATGCTTTTTTTAATTAAAAGCTGGTGGTTCCCGTATGGTCCCATTGGCACCATGTCAAGATCTGATGGTTATCTCCTGAGAAATCGAGAAAAACCCTCAAATTTCAAAAGCACACGAAGTCGGTTGAATTATTTTTTTTAAAATACTCAATTTGTAACTTTGTTCACGTTAATCCCCGTTTTGGCAGCATTTTTTACTGATGCCTCGCTCCTATTGATCGCACCGTGATGTAATATAGCCTACAAGCCTTCCTCAATAAATGTACTATCCAACGTGAAAAGAATTTTTCAATTCGAACTAGCGGTTCCTGAGATTAGCACGTTCAAACAAACAAACTTATCAGCTTTATAATATTAGTATTGATGTGAAAACTTTGTTTTGCTACGACCAATGAAAATGCATATTCTATTCCCCGCCACACCGCGCGCCGATCCAACGATCGTTAGGTAAGGAAGGTCCTACAGTGTCGACCACGCACCGGATGACGTAGCGTGGGGCGGTCCCTACCAGAGTAGACTGACGATATTGTCAAAGGTGCCAGGGGCCGGATGCACGTTGTGGCCTTCTATGGGGGGGGCCAGGCCATGGGATGTCCGGCAGTGGACGGAGAAAGGCTGATGGATAAACTAGTAATAGCTTGTTAGAAACATATTGCGCTTACCATAGGTAAGGGGATAAGAGCAGGATCATGAAATAAACAATGCTTTTGATATATAAAAGTTAATTTAATTATAACTTAAACAAAGATTTTGTAACTTCAGACTTTAATCTTAATAATAAAACACCGGCTAAGTACGAGTTGGAAGAGTTTCGTGCAGTTATTATCATAATAAATTCGTCATACCGACCCGTAATGTAATAGAGGGATAAAAGCAGCAGCATGATGAATATGAGTATTTGTTGTTACAGCATCAAGTACCTACATAAACTGTGAAAATCTCAACTCTCTAGCTATCACTGTTTCAGAGATACAGCCTTTTGACAAACGCAGAGTAAACTCTTAGTAATAGGACGATTCTATTTTACAAATCGGACTTCCTGTTTCTGAGATTAGCGCGTTCAAAGAAACAAACTGTTCAGCTTTAAATATTATTGAGTACCTACGTAAAGATAAGGGTTTTCTTTTGTACGAAACCCTAAAAAATTTAATTTATAAAACTTAAAGATATTCTTTAATAAAATCTTCATGTTTAGTGATTCTTGTAAATGTAGTATAAGTATGTGCGTTGCATAAGTCTTCATTATTTGGTGCGGTGGACACTATACCCCGAAGGTAGTACCTATCGATACCACGTTCTGTGTCCGAGAAGGCTAGACCACCACCGCTGTCACCTTTGCATAATGCGGTGCCTGTAAGGATATGTAATAAATAAATTAAAATTAAAACACTTTTCACGGATTTAGACCCGTGTATTGGATTTAAATTTTAGCCCGACGTTTCGGAGAATTTGCAGGCACCATGGTCACGGCTACGACTGAGTTGTAAAGTGTAAGTTGTAAAGTTTTATTCAAACGCATTCGTTTAAATTTAAATTTTGTTCTGTTAAAATCTCTAAGTGATCTATCAAGTTGTGTAAAAGCTTAATAGATGGCGGCGTTGTACAGTTATCACAAGTCATATCGTATCGATGTTTAACTCAATTGAGAAAAAATTGTACTAATTCTTCGTGCACAGCTATACTTAACTAAAACTAATATTTCTGTGGATGCCCTCATGCGCCAGGTTCAGATACTAGGTCTTCTTGTCTACTTCGGCTCGCACGAGGTTCTCGTCATAGGGGATGGTGATATCCAATAGAAATACCCGAGACTCTAACCTCGCATCAGCACGATATCAGGCTTATTTGCAAGAATAGTCCAATCCGTGATGATGGACTAGTCCCAGTAGCATATGTCTTATTAGAGCTTACCATTGGTGTATCCAGCACATATCTTGTCTCCAGTAATGTATTCTCTGAAGGAAGGTGGTAGTGTATTGATGCAGGTCTCAATATGGATGAACGGCATATCAACTACGTTTAATATTTGAGACGCTTTCCCATTAGCAGCTGTCAGACCCCATCCAGCTACCTACAGTAAGGAAAAATGCTTTAAAAGTAGTTAAAAACCTAGCAGGTTAGCAGGCTTCCTAAACTGTGAATTCAGTTTCGGAATTTGTGGCAGGTATTGCTATCCCTATCCCCAAACGCCACGCCGACAGGAATAGCTTCAGTTCAGCCAGATTTTAACTACGAAATCTTTGAAAGTAAGACGTTTCTTAGTCCACTGTTTTTTTTGGTGAAAAATAAACCTATTTAAAAAAAATTACGCTTAAATTAAAAGTTCGCGATAATTGTCAAAACTTGTTATTCATAATGGTCTTTTTACGCTAAAATGTTTATTACCTCTCCGATAAAATCTCCGTATGAAATCTCCGATAAGTCATTATGAATAAAACCGGAAGAGTTTATCTAGATTTCCTTTTACTTTCTTTTTTTTTGGAAAAGCCTTATCATATTATTTGTGTCATAGACGCTCCAAGTTCATCTGAAAAGACAACTGAAAAAAACGGGACATTTGTATGGTCATATTTCTATTAGTTATCATGTTTATAAAAAAGAAAATGATAGAACCATAGATAAGACCTAGATATTGTGAGAAAAATTCGTTGCTCTAGAGGCAATATCTACGAAGACAACAAGGGACTACGAACTCTATATTTTTGTATGGAGCATAGTTTTCTGTCCTACTCTCTTCAGTTACGTTTAGTTAGACCAAGAGAATTGGTACCCAATTAATTTGCAATTTACTTGCTTCGCTTTTTAATTAAACAACAACTTATACAAGCATAGATATACTCTTCATATATAATATAGGGTAAAAACAATTAAAATCGCTTTAACTTTCGCAAATAAAAAAGGGGAATACGAAAGTCTTTTTTTTTAAAGAATTTGTAGGTAAAATCTGTTTCAGCTATATTTGTCCCTTTCAGCGCGGTGCTCGGGAATAGGGATAGCAATACCTAAGGCAAATACCTAAATTAGGAGTACAGTGCCCTCTTAATTACGCTAGGTTAAGGACCTGAGAAATATTTTTATAAATTTTTTTATGAAGTTCTCACCTTTCCTAAATTCCCTTCTTTCAACTGTCTCCTCTCGAAGTTCGTCTCAAAGTTAAGACAAACAGGTCTTACATACGTCTTGTAAACAATTGTAGTTGATAGAAGCAGTATTGCTATGTCTTCTTGGAAGTTACCTTCAGAGCCAAGGAACAGAGTTGGGATTTTTATATCTATTACCTGAAATATAATGGTTTGTGTTTAAAATCTTACTAACTCTTTTTAGGGTACCAAAAAGTGAAACAGATTGTCACCAGGGCCCCAAGTCTGCTAATACAATGTTGTGTGACAACATGACAGCTCAATGGCACCATTATGGCGCCATAGTGGCATCATCTGTGACAAAAAATCAAGTTTGGTGTCATTATGACACCATAATAGTGCCATAATGGCGGAATTTTATCAAATTTGGTAGTCTACTATTATTTTTTTGGCATAATGACGCCATAATGGCGTCACTGACTGACCATTATAACAACATTGTAAGACGATTGTAATAGCAGAATTAGCAGACTTGGCCCCCAGGCCGTAACTCTGGAGAGTTATACATTAGACAGTTTATTATCAGTTGATGGTATACAAAAACTCAACATCATTATCTTGCTTGTTCGGTTGCTTGCTTTCGGGAATACTACAATTATATTACTTGCTAGCTGCTACCCGCGACTTCGTTCGCTTGAAATTTTGATTGACTGGGCTAGAAACTTAAAGTAAGTTTACCTGAAGGATTTTATCCCGGTATAAATATTGTAGTCTATAGTTTAAGTTAGATCTCTACTAACATATTACCGTTGACCAGTATAATTTATCGATGATATTACTGATAACGGTATGTATTTAATTGCGGCGACGAAGCTCGTGGTTGAGTGGTTCATGTAACAGACTGCCAACAATAGGTCGCGGGTTCGATTCCCGCTCGGGACAATCATTTGTGTGATTTTTCTGATTGTCATACAAATGTTTGTACTTCGTCTGGGTGTTTCTATGTACATATTATAAGTATGTATTTACAAAAGAAAAGTAGTTTATGTAGTCTATCAGTATTCTGATACCAATAACACAAGCATATAAGCTTAGTTTGGGACCCGAGGACGTTGTGGCTGTGGCAGCCACGTTGTGTGAAATGTCCATATATATTTATTTATTATTATTTATTTATTATTAATTATATGCAATAGTTTTGGTGTGATGCACGTGCAAACATACAGGCAGACAGACAAAAATTGTATAAATCATTGTTTTGGCTTCTATTACGCCAATTAAGACCGCCTATCCAGTTCTTCCTTTATTAATTAAGTACAGACGTCATCACTTTTTATTTTTATTATAATTAAGTATATAATTATATATATATGATACTAGTTGACCCGACAAACGTTGTTTTGCCGTACAAATGTTAGGTGTAGACAAATAATTTGCAATAAAATAATGTTGCGACTATAAATTGAAATGTAGACTCTCCTATCTTTCAAGTTGGGTCGAAATGCACACGGTGTGCAAATCAAATTTAAAATCGGTTCAGTAGTTTAGGAGTCCATCGCGGACAAACATCGTGACAGGAGATCTTTATACATATATGTAAATCTTCTGTACGTGTGTTTGTAATTGAACTCCTCCTAAACGGCTGGACCGATTTAGATGAAATTTGTTGTGTGTATTCAAGGGGGTTTGAAGCCAATTGTGAATCTAAACCATCCGGTTTAGATTCACAATTGGCTGGACCGATTTTGATGAAATTTTTTGTTGTTGATTTTTACACAGAATGTATGGCAAAACAACGTTTGCCGGAACAGCTAGTTTATATATATAGATAATAACGGCAAGGAATCCTATACAACTCCTCCTTCTCCTCCATCCTTAACCTAGGATTCTTGATAAACCACATTGGTCCCTGCCAAAATCCATGTAGGTACATCGCCACCGCAGAAGCTGATCTGCTTCTCATAAAGATAACTTACATCAGAGAACTGTGCACTTTCATCTCTCTTATTATTCCAAGGTCTGTAAATCTTGCCGACTGCTACAGCGAAGTCTGATGCTGGCAGTCTCTTACTTACATCATTCCAAAAACAATGAGCAGCTGAAATAAATAAAATACTAAGCTTTTTGCACTACAAGAATAAATGCGTACGACCCTCGTGGTCTAGTGGTTCAGGTAACAGACTGCCGATCACGAGGTCGCGGGTTCGATTCCCGCTTGGGACAATTATTTGTGTGATATTTATAATTGTCATACCAATGTTTGTACTGCGTCTGGGTGTTTACTATGTATTATAAGAATGTATTTACAAAAGAAAAGTAGTTTATGTATTATATCCGTATTCTGGTACACATAACACAAGCATATAAGCTTAGCTTGGGACCAGAGGACGTTGTGTAAAATGTTCATGATATTTAATAATTTCATTTAATAAAAATAAATTGTATAGTTTCCCAGTCCATTATTGTCCCACTGTTGGGCACATGCCTCTTCCGTATTAAGTCTACTGTGCCGCGCTAACCAGATGTGTTGGCACAGGGTTTATTTTCGAGTTTTCCATCTCTCACAGAGGATGATAACTGTGTAAAATATTCCATAGCTGGGTTTCACAGCACCCTGAGAAGGAAAAAGTGTGGTGATATTTGCATTCTTAATCCATCACCACACGACAAGACTAACACCTGTCAAAACTATCTTCTGGCTACGCCCATGTAGCTAAATATACATAAACTAGCTGTTGCCCGCGACTCCTTCCGCGTGGAATTTAGAAAATTGTCCCCGTGTTTGCATCATTTTTCATTACTGCTTTGCTTCTACTGGTCGTAGCGTGATGTTATATACCCTATAGCTTTCCTCGATAAATGGACTATCCAACACTAAAAGAATTTTTGAAATCGGACCACTAGTTCCTGAGATTAGCGCGTTTAAACAAACAAACTCTTTAGTTAACAAATGTTAGTATAGATACGAACGAAGTTAATAAAATCGTGTTAATGTGCCCACTTACCAGATATAACAACTTTAGAAGAGACCAAAGAACCACCACATATTTGCATATAAGGGTCTGTGGTCTTACGATATATTCCGGCGTGCCACGGCAACTCACCACGCTTCGCCGGTCTACCATCTATCACCAGGTCTACTCCATCAGGAGTCACACGGCCACATTCTGAAAATAATTCATGGTCATATTAGTACAATACGATAATTAACAAAAAAACAGAAAACTCCGTTTTAAAGGTAAAAGAAACAGATAGATAACTCTGTTTTTAAAAAACGAAAACAGAGAACTCTGTTTTCTTAGAAATAAAACTTAAGTTTTTTAAGAAGAAAACAGATTTATTAGAAAATTCTGTTTCTAAAAATTTAAGAAAATTCTGTTGTTCTTTAATTTTTTGCATTGTTATCGCATCCATCTATCTTCACTAAACCCTCTGCGACAACACGGCCACATTCTAAAAATTATTCGTGGTAGTATTACAATGCGACAATTTAAGAAGCAGAAAACTTCCTTTTAAAAAACAGAGATTTTTGGAAGAACAAACACAGAGTTTTACTTTTTCTAAAAAGTTGTCTTTGTAATATTGTACATTGTCATTGTATCGATTTTTGTTTTATAAACTACTAGTTGTCGACTCCGTCCGCGTGGAATTTAGAAAAATTTCCCCGACTTTGCTACCTTTTTCACTGATGCTTCGGTCCTATTGGTCGTAGCGTGAAGTTATATAGCCTATAACTTTCGTCGATAAATGTAGTAACCAACGCTAAAAAAAATTCACATCGGACCACTGGTGCTCAAGTCTACTATTTTGGAACAATTGTCATACCGGCACGATACCGGCACGATACCGTTGCAATTGAAGTCAAATATCCGTAGTCTGCTATATGCCGTCATAACGGTCGTTCCACGAAGTATAGATAGAAGGAGTCCGAACGTAATGTTGAACGAATGGTCTCAATTTAAGGGACAGATTTTTTGCCGGTAGAGCGCTCCATTTTTCAAGGAGTACTCGTATTACTCGTATCGTACTATTTTATTTATTACAACTAATTTTAAAATAAATAAATAAAATAATATTATGTATTTAATTAAATTAAATTCAACATTCACGAGCCAGCGCGTGTTTACATGTAATAATAATAATAGCATCGGTACGCCCTGAACACTTGCGCAGCCAGTGGCAGAAAATAGAACTATGATCTGGGTTTATTATTGTGTACACGAAATATTATGGAAAAGCCTATACCGTTCGGACTCCTTCTATCTATACTTCGTGGGTCGTTCAATGGTAATAGAATTGTCGATCTCTTTTATCTATGCATTGAATTTTCGGTCTCTTTTATCTATGAATTGTGTTAGAATGGTATGTATGTGTTGCCGTTTTTAAAAAATGCGTTAGTTGAAGTGATTTTCGAAAAACTACTAATAAATTTAAACATTTAATCATGCTAGACTTCGTTTAGATATATTTGTACATACTATTCATACCATAAAAAGCAATGTGAAGTTTAGGAGATTAGTAAATTGCAATAAATTACAAAGAACAATTTCTAATATTTCTATCTATCTATTTTTTATTTATGGCAATCTGTCGACACAGGACAATTTTAAAATATTACTGTCAAATTCAAAATAGCAGACTACCGAAACATTTCAGTCATTGAATTGCAATTGTGAAGCAGTTGTGTACGAGAATAGCAATTTATGTCACTTTGACAATTGTAAGTCAATAATGAAGTCGTTATGACGACACAATAATAGTAGACTACCAAAAACTTTACAATTGCACCATAATGGTACAATAGTGGTACAGTTGTGACACCGTTGAAATACGCGACTCAGGGCCCTGGTTTCTAAGATTACCGCGTTCAAACAAACAAATTCTACAGCTTAATATCGATCATCGATTACTAGGTCTACAAAGGTTACTTGGCCACATAATAAAAGTGGTTTAGAGCCACATATTATTATGTACTAGAAATGGTGTAGGGCCAATAATTTGAAGCGGGGCCAATTATAAGAGGTCTTATTTATTCAGTTTTCATTAAAAAAAAGACAATGCTAATAGGATGGTGATTTAGGATTAAAAATTAAACAACAATTTTAAATATGTATAAATTTATTTATATAAATAAAGTTTTAACAATATTTTTTTAATCCATCCTGTTAACATTAACAATACAATATTATACATAAATATTTAAATAAAAAAGTTATTGTTATAATTATATTTGTGGGTAATCACACGATTCTTTGGCTATATATAAAAACTAAAAATTTTATTTTCTAAGAGTCACACCAAAAGAAAACCGCGAAACACTTAGCGTATTTTTTAAACATATATGTAGGTATATAAAATCTTTATGATATAATAGGATTTTATTTAAATTTAAAACTCCTATAAAATATTTGCAATCATAGACATGAAAGTTTAAAAATTTATTAAGGTCGCTAGAGCTTCTATATTCAGACAAGAGATGGCACTGTAACTACAATCGGCCTTAAAATTAACCTCCAACTAAAATTAAAATAAATAAAATCTCGGTTTTACTAAATGCTAAAAGCTTTATAAGTATAAAATTCAGGAACTTAGGAAAAATAAATTACTCTCGCAGTATCTCGGACTGTCTTTTCAGTTCTTTTTGCCATTGGGAAATGTTTCCAAGTGGCGCTAGAATAGCTTTAACTAAAATGGCAAATTACTGTATAAAAATACTTACTACTCTGCTTTTTACTACGTATTAATACGATGCTATTATGTATATGTACCTATTTAAAGCACAAATTGGGAGGAAAATGGAACGAACGAAAAAAATCTTTTTATGGCTAAGGTAAAACAAATGGCTATGTTATTTAGTCGTTTAGATGTAGAAAGATTACCTGCCGACGTATTATGAGCTTTTTAAAATGATTCAAGTTCCAGGCAGGCCGTAAACTGCATGGCTAAATTAGGTATTATAGCAAAAATAAAATGTAACGCTAGATGTCGCTACTGCCGCCAGCCAAGCCGCCATATGCCAGCCACGTGACTCCCTACCCGCCCCGCCTAGCCGATACTAGCCATGCCTGCGAGTAGGGGGGGACAGGCAGCCTATATAAGCCAGTGTCTTGTACTTTTGATTGTCTCTTTTGTACGTAACAATAAAAGGGTGAAACTCTGCCCATATTCGTGTAGACTACTCATTTTATTGTTTAAACCTTTTAACAAAAACTTTTAGCATAAATAAAATACAATATAGATTATCAATTCCCATACTTTAGCATGTACGTCATAAAATGCACGCTAAATCTAGGTGGCGCTGTTCACTAGCGTAACAACTTGTATAAAACGGACGTTGCAATAAGATACGTCTCGACAGAAAAAAATTAACTTAAATTAAAAGTCTAATACATATTTAATATGTTGCATTCAACGAAAAAATACAATAATAATTATTTTCCGCCGATTAGTACTTGCAAATAATCTCTTACGATAAAATAACCTCTTGCGATAGATGGCAGATAATTCGTTTCAATGATCGCTTTGTTATTTTTAGCACGGTTTTTAACTAGATGGCATTTTAATACATTTAAAACCATTGGTGTTACAAAAACTATTATTATTATTTTAGGGTATTTTATATTATTAAGTTTTAAGAATATCAATATAAGTATTTATAGTTTTATAGAAAATTAAAAAACATATTATCTCATAAAAATCATCGGTTTATTAAACAGGTAGTTATTTATTTAGGTTCAAGGTTAAGCTTGTTAAAACAATTAGTGATGCGCCACTTGATTTCGATATTTTATCTTGTTGATATACGATATAATAATATATCAATAAGGTTGGAAGGATTTGCATTTTGGTAGTGATGGATAGGACATATTATTATATCGCTGTTGGGGCGTGATGCAGGCCTTAACAATAGTATTTGCGTATATAGGTACAGGGAGTCGGGTATTTCAATGGTGTCACAATTGTACCTCAATGGCACCATTATGGCGCCATTGTGAAGTTTTTGGTAGTCTACTATTAATTTCTTGTCATAGTGGTGCCACGAAGGAGAAGAAGACCTAAAGAAAGTCGCGGGATGCAGAAGGCGGAGAACCGGATATTGTGGCGTGAATTGAGAGAGACCTATGTCCAGCAGTGCACTGCGATAGGTTGATATGATGATATTATGATAATATAAATAGCTTGTGAAAATAACCTATTGAATTTGATATTATTTTTGCCATTATTATGGGTAAAAGCTCCTTATTCGCGCTTCCTTTATTCGCGTTTTCACTATTCGCAGATTAAAAAAATGTGACACAATTTCGATATTCGCGACAAAAAATTATTTTTTTCGAGTATCTAATAAGTACCTACATACTTAATAATAAAATTATTCCAATAAGTACCCAAACCAATATCCTTGGCAAATGGACTAATAAAAAAGTAAAATAGATCTTATTACAAGTTTGCCTAAAGTATTTTGTTAAATGATATCGCCGAGGCCTTTGACACAAGCCGCCTTCGCCGTGATCGGTGTTTTTGAGAATGTAAACAAACAGAATGAAAGCAACCTTATAACTCATAAAATAAAGTATATTTTTAAATGTTGTTGTTCCGTTTAAAGTAAAAGCCGCTTTGCGTGTTTTATTGTTTCTTCTTTCACACACATTCGTTACAAAAATTGTGATCCAGTCGTCTACTGCACTCTTCCTAGTTTATAATGTCAACTAAAAAAATCTGTGTTACCGCTATTGCAAAATTCTTCAAACCATTCAAAAACTTCAATGAAATTAATTTTTTATGTATTTGTTTTTTTTGTCACCTAGGAACGTATCCCCTATAATCACATATAAATTACCATTCCGTATTCACGGTTTCTGTATTCGCGGCATATTTATGGAACATATACCCCGCGAATAAAGAGCTTTTACTGTACAGCAAATCCCCATAAATTATGCAAAAAAAGCAATCCTCTTGAACCATTCTATCTATTAAAAAAAAACCGCATCAAGATCTGTTGCGTATTTTTCAAGATATAAGCTCACATACATACAAGAATTACGACTTTGTTTTATGATATGTAAAGATAGATAAAGATAAAGAAGATAAAGATAAATCCAAAACCCCATATAAACATAGGTATATAACTTACATTATATAATATAAAATAAAACAACGAAAAATGTAAAACATTACAAGCTTAAGCATATGTACGACTAGCTGTTGCTGTTCCATACGCGTGGAATTTAAAAAACTTTTCCCGTTTTTACATTTTTCACAACTGCTTCGCTCCTTTTGGTTGCAGCGTGATGTCATTATGCCTAAAGCCTTCCTCTATAAATGCCCTATCTGAAAGAATTTTTCAAATCGTCTCGGTGGTTCCTGAGATTAGCGCGTTTAAACAAACAAACAAACCCTTCCGCTTTATAATATTAGTATAGATGTATCGTGCAGTCGGCAGTTGCGATATAGTTGATACAGTAAATGTAGGTACAAGAATGAGTTGCGTACGTAGCGGACGATGCGCTAAGTTAAGGAATTGAATGAAACACAACGTGGCAACGTCGCCAAACTAGGTAGGTACTAATTGTTTTGAAGCTTAAAAAAATGAAGTTTGTAGTTTACGAAAGATGAGAACTGGGGTAATATCATAATATAAATGCAGGAATTTATTGTCAGGTCATCGATCTTAAGCTATTTAGAAAAAGATTCGAAATTACATTTATTTATGTATATACAAAAAGTGAAACCGCAGTATCAAAAAACTACTTAGATTTGAACGCGCGACCTGTTAATTTTTCGAGTCTCTGTTATCTATGTTTTTCCCGTTACGCCACGGTACTCTTTTAAAATCTTTCGAAATTTATATGTGTATTCTAAGCAGCAAAAGCGTATCTTTGCTTTTTATGATAAAAAAATGTAAATTCTATGTTTAAACATAGGTATTAAACTATTCTATGATAAACAAAATTATTAATGTAAATTTAAAACTAGTTACGTAATTGATTTATCAAGATTATGAAATAGTGCCATCTGCCATTCTTTTTTAGTACTACCATTATACAGCGTGAAGTAAGATGAATGATTATTGATAACGATAAATTATGTCTGTGATTTGATACGCTTAGTGCCATCTGTAGATTCTAAGTGTAATGATAATTGAGTTTCACAATTTGTTGGGAGGTTGTCCATCTAGGTATACTTTATCGATGCTTTTAGTTGAAAATTTTTAGTTAGTACTTTAACTTTTAGTTATACCTTCTCCATAAACATATTAATGTATGACTGGTTTATCGAACTGACTGACTAATAATTTGTTCATAATACGAATTTGCCAGACAGTTCAATTCACGGCGTAAACTGCCTGTAAATAAAAGCTCATAATACGGCCGCTGAGTTTTAAGTTTGCGGGTGAAAGTTTTAATAGTGCCATCTATATTTACTAGGTATTTCTTTTAAAATAACTACAGTACTAGGATGATGAGTATACTATAGCGTAGATGTAGATAATAATAATTATCATAACTCTTTAACAACTATTTTTACCCGTCAACCTGATTGAGAATTAAGGAACATTATTTTGGTTTATACTACATTTTTTAGGCTTTTTCTAATTATTTTTCGAAACATAAAGATCTGATACTCTGATCTCAATCTCTAAAATAAATTCTATCATTAGATTTAACTACTACACTACTATTATAAATATTAAAATTAACATCAGTTTTATTTTTGCTATTAACTGGCCCCATCCTCCAATCATCTTTACTAATCTCGTAATCTAATGGATTAACTGTAGACTCTAACTCATTATTAACATTTACAGTCAATTTATTATTAGAAACGTTATTAACACCATCTATATTTACTTTAATGTTATCATTATTAGCACTCCCGTAAATAAAGTCACTGATGTATACTTCTACTTTGTCTTTTATAATAATAGTAATGTTAGTGCCATTTTTTATCAAACCTGGTTTGCACTGAGCGACATAATCCCAAGATCCAGAAATACATTTCATATATTTAAGTGTATCTGAGGAGTAGTAGTTTGGACTGACGCAGACTGGATTGACAGATATTCCTGGTTCCACATATTCTGGACAAGTTTTGAAGCCATTTGTACCGGGAACTTGGCATTTGTATTCCACGCTTGGGTCTGGAGATAGTTTGCAGAATTCTGAAAGAAATTTTTTGATGTTTAGAATATACAGGCCTCCTTGTAGTGGAACCGAATTTTATTTATTTGTGTCATATGTCTCGTGTCTTTACGTGTGGTGATGGTATACAAAAATCATCACCTTATTTCCTACCCAGGGTGGCATAAAAGCCAACAAAGGGATGTAATACACTATTAACATCCTAAATGAAAAAGGAAAACTCGAAAATAAGCCCTGTCCCAACACTTTCCCTGGTCTGTGTGGCATAGTAGACCATAATCCGTCCCTAAGTGGAAGCGGCCCGTGCCTAACAGTGGGACGTTAAGGGGCTGGAGAGAGATTAATATACTTACTAATACATTTGGGCATTGCTTGAAACATTCCACCATTAACACAATAGACTTGTTGAGTCCCATTACTGTCCATCCCTCCATCCTCAGCCGGTATACCATACCCTCGTTGACAGCTCACAGTTATGACGAAGGACTGGAATGACTGACCAGGTCTGGCGTTGGGCACATTAGCCACTTTATATGTACCATGGTTTGGATATGGGGGCAGCACACAGCCACCTGGTTTTGGAGTAGGCCTGGAAGATTAATATTAAATGTGAAAAAGACATTCTATTTATACCTCTTTTTATGATGGGACTCCTGGTCTTGTGGTTTATGTAACAAACTGCCGTTCACGACATCGCGGGTTCAATTCTCGCACATTACAGTATTTGTGTCATATTTATAAATGTCATACAAATTTTTGTACTGCTTTTGTATTCTATTTCGGTTTTGTCTAACTTCACTTTTGGGTTTTCGACTGTTTTGTTTTATTGTAATATAATAATAAACCACTTTTATTACATGAATTGTATCATGATTTACAAAAATTAAAAGCTAGCTAAGGGATATTATATACACACCTCTGTAAGAGACGAAAAACTCCATAATAAATACTTTGCCAACACGCCAGGTCAGGGCGGAATAACAGACCATAATACCTCCCACAGCAAAGTGGGCCCGTGCCCCAGAGGGGGTCGTTAATGAGCTACAGAAAGGGAGAGAGTTATCATGATTTATAAAAAATTAATATCTTACGAGCTAGTGGTGGCTGTTCCAGGCGTTAACATTCTATTACAAAGAACATCATCTTCGTCAGAGCCATCTGCACATTCTATTTTCTGTCAACAAAAAAAAAATGTTATTCTAATCCGTCCTCTCTCACAGGGTGCTGTGAGAGGCTCGATATGCTTTTAATGAAATGTAACTGTAATATGTTTGCAGGAGGTTATCTAAGAAAGTAATAGGACCGTCATAAAAATGTTTTTAAAAAACAGTAAGTCGTGGTAGGTCCGTGTGGTAACACTGGTAACGGATTAGGAACACAAAAAATCACCGCCGCAATTTCTTCCCAAAGTGCCTTAAAAGCCAGCTGAGGAATATTGTAAACAGATAACATCTGTGAGAGAAGGAAAGCTCGAAAATAATCTTTATATCAAAACGTAGACTATAATCCCTCCCACAGAGGGAACTTAATGGCTGGAGAGAGAGAAGTGTTAGAAAATAATATCTTACTCCATTGCAGTCAGCTCCTTGATCCACACATGCCCCATAGGCACACTGGAACAAATAAGACGGACATCTCTTATCGGCACAAGAGGCGACCGTCTCATCAGAACCATCAGGGCAATCAGGGTTACCATCACAATGGTCTGATGATGATATGAATGTACCATCTTGACATTTAAATCTGCCTCTGAATTGATAAATATAACAAAGCATATTATTGTAACAAGTCATAACGTGGTTTTTAGTTTAAGGGCCTACATCAATATTATCGTATATCATCGCCGACACGTACATATTAACACAGCCAGTAGGCACAGAAAATGAAGAATTAGGGATACTTTTCCTATTTACTCAAAATCTACTAAATATATTTTAATTCTGATCCACGTGTTTCTATATATAATAGTTACCTATGTTTTTAAAGTTATTTCATTAGTTAATACGCGATAATAGACCGACAAATGAAAAAAATAAAACATTAGAGAGGTTGTTTCGCTAAGATTTTCTATCGAGAAAACTTTTTTCAATCGCGTTTCTGAGTTTATGCGATCCTAGATCATATATTGAAAAAACATATACTTAAAAATTAGAGCTCTAGCCATTCAATCTAAAGAAACAATGAAAACTTCGTACATAGAAAAATGCACGAAGCTATTTTGGTATCCTCTTAACTAGCACACCTAGATGGGGTTAACATAAGACACTAATCAGTCTAATATGGTTCCTCCCCCTGCCATCTCGTTTTTAGGGTTCCGTACCCAAAGGGTAAAAACGGGACCCTATTACTGAGACTTCGCTGTCCGTCCGTCCGTCCGTCTGTCACCAGGCTGTATATCAAGAACGGTGATAGCTAGAGAGTTGAAATTTTCACAGATGATGTATTTCTATTGCCGCTATAACAACAAATACTAAAAATAAAATAAAATAAATATTTAAGAGGGGCTCCCATACAACAAACATGATTTTTTTACCGTTTCTTGCTCGATACTAATAACGTTGACAGGTAGACGCTTTAACTATGTGCCTTATGTTGCATAGATAATGGTACGGAACCCTTCGTGCGCGAGTCCAATTTTTTTTTTATTATTATTATTTCGAAACAAAATTAAATACCTACACATTAATATTAAATGTGCCTAATTCCGACCTTTAAAAAATTAGTGAACTGTCTGTAAAACAATGTCCGTATTTTTGTATGTATCTCCCTATGTGAGCTCATAACATCAAAACTACTTATCGGATTTTGATGCGGTTTTCTTTAAATGATATAGCATTTTAAGAGGACGGGTTTTTTGTAAAATTTGTTAGGTTAGTTTGCTCTCTATTCTTCGCGTACGTAGTTGCGGACAACAGCAGGCTAGTAAATAATAAGAGCCTAATTCCGACCTATACTTATTAAACTATTTTTAAGTTTAACATAAGTTATACTCACTTAACTTCCATAGTTTCATTTCTACATCTCGGCAGTAACTCGTCGGAATTATCAGCACATTCTTGAACACCATTGCAAGCAGCTGTACCATCTACGCATGCGCCGTAAGTGCAGCGGAACCAATTTGGTTGACAACTGAACATTTTTAATTCGTATTAATTAGCGTTTATTATTTAGGGCTAATAAAAAAAATCGTCAATTAGTTTAAAAACAAAAAACTACTCAATTTGGAGTTAGGATTTTTTGCAAAAATTGACAGCCAACTTCAAAAAACATTTTATATTTGTATTTATAATCTACTCACCTAGTTCAAAAAACACGCTTGAAAATTCTGATTATTATTTTACATAATCATGTAACATTTCAGATCAATCTGACCAATACAAGTGGGTGAAAATCACTTTCAAAGATTCCGTTACATAGATTATTACATTGATAGATACGTACCGAGCTAACAATTAAAGTGTATTATAAAGATTACTTACGGCATCTTTCTACACAATGCATGTGTTTCATCGCTACGATCTGGACAGTCCACGTTACCATCACATTTACCATCAAATGATATACAGGAACCGTCACGACATTGCCACTGATATCTCCTGTAAAACAAAAATTGTTAGGAAAACTAAAAACAGAAGTATCCAAGGTGGAAGGTCCCAAGCTAAGCTTATATGCTTGTGTTTTGTGTACCAGAATACGGATAGAATACATTCATACTACTTTTCTTTTGTAAATACATACTTATAATACATAGTAAACACCCAGACGCAGTACAAACATTTGAGTATGACAATTATAAATTTAATATCACACAAATGATTGTCCCAAGCGGGAAGCTATATTTCTATGCTTGTAATAAGGGTACCAGATACGGTTATACTACATATACCACTTTTTTAGGGTTCCGTACCCAAAGGGTAAAAACGGGACCCTATTACTGAGACTTCGCTGTCCGTCCGTCCATCCGTCCGTCCGTCTGTCACCAGGCTGTATCTCAAGAACGGTGATAGCTAGAGAGTTGAAATTTTCACAGATGATGTATTTCTATTGCCGCTATAACAACAAATACTAAAAATAAAATAAAATAAATATTTAAGGGGGACTCCCATACAACAAACATGATTTTTTTACCGTTTCTTGCTCGATACTAATAACGTTGCCTTAAGTTGCATAGATATTGGTACGGAACCCTTCGTGCGCGAGGTCGACTCGCACTTGACCAATTTTTTGTAAATACATTCTTATAATACACAGTAAACACACAGACGCAGTACAAATATTTGTATGACATTTATAAATATCGCACAAATAATTGCAAGTATTATTTTCCTTACCTACATCCAGATTGTCTTTTATTTCTATGTAATATTGTGTCACCTGATAGGAGATCACCACTGTAAAAAAAAATAGGTAAGTAGTATTTAGTTTACAGATCCACAGGAAACCGCTGGATACATGCGGCTTAAGAACATGCGATGTGGTGACATTAGGTACTAACAATTTCCATTTCTTTTTTTCTTTATGACAGATCTAATTTATTCATTTATATATTAGATATTATTAGTGCCCGCGATTTCGTAGGTAGATACGCGTAGCGTAGAATTAAGAAAATTTACCAGGGGCGTAGCTACCGCCGTCCACGGGGGCCCCCAACGTGCGGTAGCAAAAATAAAAGAATGTTTTCTATTTTTTTTATTATTTCAGAAATTTTATGCAGATTTTTTTCTTTCGTAAGTTATCTTTACCCTTCATGAGGGCCCCCATATAAATTTTTATACCAAGGCAGGCTACGCCACTGAAATTTACCTCGTTTTTGTAACATTTTTCACCGATGTTTCGATCCTATTCGTCACAGTGTGATGTTATAGCCTTTCTCGATAAATGTACTATCCAACACAAAAAGAGTTATTCAAATCGAACCAGTGATTCCTGAGATTAGGGCGTTCAAACAAACACATCAGCTTTAAAATATTAAGTATTGATTTATAGATATCACCCTAATGACTGTCCCGGACAGGAAATACAGGAATCAAACCCTTGACTTCGTGAATGACAATGCGTTACATGGACCACGTAGCCTGTTAGTAATTGTATTGCCCCGCGAATTATTACATTGTCATCGGTCCTTATCCTTAATAAGTGTTCAAAATTTCAGATCAATCCGACTACTGCAAGTGCGTGAAAATCACTTTCAAGGATCCCCTTACATAGATTAATACATTGATAGATATCTACCGAACTACTTACTAAAAGAGCCGAAGTATACCGGTAACTCTGCGTCGTTTATTTATTTGTTCAAATTGAAAGCATAATAACGGTAACTCTGCCTTGTTTATTTATTGGTAAGCGTTCAAATTGAAGACTTACCCTGATTCAGGAGTTAGACAATTCTTTTCATCGCTTCTATCAGGACAGTCGTACATACCGTCACATAGATATGCCAAACTCACACATGATGAACCATCTTTACATTGGTACTCATCAGCGCTGAAATATTTAGGTACACAAAAAAATAAAGTTTAAAATATTTCTAAACCGGTCAAGTTAGAACGAGCTTAAATAAATATAAATAAATATTCGTGAACATTTCACACAACGTCCTCTGATCCCAAACTAAGCTTATATACATATGTTATGGGTACCAGAATACGGATATACTATTTAAACTACTTTTCTTTTGTAAATACATATTTATAATACATATTAAACACACAGACGCAGTACAAACATTTGTATGACAAATATAAACATCACACAAATGCTTGACCCGAACGGGAATCGAACCAGAGACCTCATGATCGGCAGTCAGTTACGTGAACCACTAGACCATGAAGCCCGTCAAACAGCAGTTTGACTCGGACACGTTCGTTCGTTCTGTACCGTTATTGTACCAAATAATGAGATAAGGATAGAATAATGATGATGATGAGGTCCCGTTTTGCCTTTTACTTACCGAACCCTAAAACGTCTTACTTATATTTAACTAGCTGACTCCATCCGCGTAAAATTTAGAAAATATTCCCCGTTTTTGCAACATTTTTCACTACTGCTTCTCTTCTACTGGTCGTAGCGTGATGTTATATATATATATAGCCTATAGCCTTCCTCGATAAATGCCCTATTTAACACTGAAAGAATTTTTCAAATCGGCCTAGTGGTTCCTGAGATTAGCGCGTTCAAACAAACAAACAAACTCTTCCGCTTTATAATATTAAATAAAGATTATATTATTTCTTATTTACTTTTATTTTTTACTTCGTGGTGTAGTGGTTCATATAACGGACTGCCGTTCACGAGGCCGCAGTTCGAGTCTTGTGCAGCTTAACTACTTATTTATGTAGGTAACTATTTCTTTCTTTTTTTCTTACCTGCATGTAATATCTTCTATATTGTACACTCTCGTAGATATTGGTATTGTTACTGAAAATTAAAAAATAAATGAGTGGCGGACAAAAATTATACAACAAATCCTATGCCAACATGCCTGGTCACTCTGGTCAGCACAGTTTAGTAGACTGGAGCGGGAAAGAGAGTTGTTGCCTAAAAGAGTAACATCTTTACATCAAAACGAAATTTACGCATTTTTTAGGGTTCCGTACCCAAAGGGTAAAAACGGGACCCTATTACTGAGACTTCGCTGTCCGTCCGTCCGTCCGTCCGTCTGTCACCAGGCTGTATCTCAAGAACGGTGATAGCTAGAAAGTTGAAATTTTCACAGATGATGTATTTCTATTGCCGCTATAACAACAAATACTAAAAATAAAATAAAATAAATATTTAAGGGGGGCTCCCATACAACAAACATGTTTTTTTTACCGTTTCTTGCTCTCATACAACAAACGTGATTAATTAAGTATTGTGTGTGTTGTTTGCTCATTTATTAATAACGTGCCTTATTTTGCATAGATAATGGTACGGAACCCTTCGTGCGCGAGTCCGACTCGCACTTGACCAATTTTTTATTATTAAAGCCGATGATTGCAACTTCGTACGCGTGGAGTTTAGAAACCAAATCTAAACAAATTATACAAAAAAGCCATCCTATTGAACCACTCTATGTATGAAAAAAAACCGCATCAAAATCCGTTTCGTAGTTTTGAAGATATAATCTCACATAGATACATTGATACAAAAATAACTACTTTGTGTTATAATAAGTAAAGATTTATGGTCTTATTCATTACGACTTATCGGAGGTTTAAAAGTTCGCTAAAATCGGTTCGCGAAAATTTTCAAAACTTGTTATTCATGATAGTCTTTTTACGCTAAAACGTTTATTATCTCTCCGATAAAATCTCCGTTTAAGCCTCCGATAACTCATTATATAATAAGACCGTTAGTAGTATTCTGTCATCATTTACCGGGTAAATTACCTAGAATATAAACAGTGATAATATACACTTTAAAACCGGGTTTTTACAGAACAGGTTTTTATATATTTAGTGACCGACACACAAAATCAATAAAAAGTTGCGGTTCAACAAAATTAAATATTTTATATTATATCACTTCAACACAGACATTCTTAAAAAGTAATAATTTAAGATCCTTACTGCAAATAATGGTACCAATTCTTCGTGCACAACTAAACTTAACTAAATATGCTATGCGAATAGACGATATACTTCGACGCGTAGGTTCATGTTTTTTTAACACGTACCAGAATACGGATAGAATACATATATGTACTACTTTTCTTTTGTAAATACATACTTATAATACATAGTAAACACCCAGACGCAGTACAAACATCTATATGACAATTATAAATATCACACAAATGATTGTCCCAAGCGGGAATCGAACCCGCGACCTCTTTTTTTTTACGTAGTTGTCGTTCTTGCAATTTGCCTGAGATTTAGACATTAAGCTAGAGGTTACATTTAGAATTATATGACATGAATGGAATTAGTCCAATGACTAATCCATATTGATTTTTCCAGGTAGGTACATTATATCAGGTCCTGGGGAGCCTTTCTTTTAAGCCGGTTGAAGAAGCCGGTAGACTTATCCATTAAATACAAAGCAAGAGCGTTTGGGTGGTTCTTGATACGCTTCGCGTATTGCTGTGAGCTTGTTGGTAATTTCTGATTTCAAACTTGGGATTTTCAGATCACAATGAAGTTGATTGTTGGTGATATACCACGGAGCATATTCTGCCATCATGCGCAGCGTTTTGGATTGAAATCGTTGCAAGATATTAAGATTTGAGTTTGATGCAGTTTCCCAAAGCTCAACTCCGTATGACCATACAGGTTTCAATATACTTTTGTATATGAGGAGCCTGTTTTCCAGTGACAATTTAGATTTGCGAGAAATAAGCCAGTACAGCTTTATGAGTTGCAACCCTAAGGCTTTTCTTTTATTAAAAATATGTTGTTTCCATGTTAGCCTCCTATCTCTATTTGTATCCCGTTTAGTTCCACAGGAGGACACGTTTCTGTTCTAAGGGTAAAGGTCACATGTACAGATTTGTTTTCATTTGCTCTGATGCGCCAGTCACGTAACCACTTAGATATCTCGTCGAGGCTTTGTTGTAGAATATTAGATGCTAATTTAGAATTGCTATGGGTAACTAGTAACGCTGTATCGTCAGCGAAGGTGCCGACTAGAACATTTCTTGTCAGGGGTAAGTCGTATGTGTAGATGAGGTATAAGATCGGTCCCATAACACTGCCTTGGGGAACTCCCGCTTCATTTTTATATAATTTGGTTCTCTCTTCACCTACTTTGACGTAGAAATGCCGTCGTGCTTAATAGGATTTTAACAACAACTAGCAGTTCGAAGGAAGTGTTTCCAGTATTTTATATATAGGCCATCGTGCCAAACGCGATCGAAGGCTTGTGAAACGCCCAGAAAGGCTGCAGAGCAATACATCTTTTGTTCGAAGGCACTATTGATCTCATTCACAAGTCGATGAACTTGCTCAACAGTGCTGTGAGCTTCACGGAAGCCAAACTGGTGTGGTGGAATATTCTGAGATCTATTAATTATAGGTAAAATCTCTTCATAAAAAGAATTTCTAGCACCTTAGAGGGAATAGGGAGTAGACTGATAGGGCGGTAGGAAGTTACTTTTTCTGGATCCTTTCCTGGTTTTAGAATAAGAATGATTTCAGCTGTTTTCCACTGTTAAGGTATGAAATTAAGTCTCAGGATAGCATTGAATATTTGGGTTAAAAATATTACACCGACTTCAGGCAATTCTTCGCGACCTCTTGATCGGCAGTCCGTTACATGAACCACTCCACCACGAAGCCCGTCAAATAAATCAAAATACAACATAGTTGAATTTTAATTAAGTTAAATTAAGTTTTTGACGCATCAGTACCACATAACTACATGTTTTGCTTAAATTTTTTGCCAACCAGTGTAATAGGCCTCTGTACAGGAATCGAACCGGTGACCTCGAGAACTCTAACTACTACACCACGAGACCCATCACTTTACCTCCACATTACATCTACTTTTATTATTTCCTAACGCACAACCAATACGAAATGTGTACCCGTCGTGATTTGTGATTCACTATAATGAAAATATACTCCATTTAGTCAAATATACTTAACAGGAGGTGACATTATAATTAAGAAAAATGTAATTGTGTACGGCCGCTGTCGTCTCATTATGATATAATTTTGTGCTAGGCGTGCGTAGTGAATAATAAAATTAAGTTACAGAGTTTGTGTGCTGTACCTCAGTACCACGCTGAAGCAGTGGCATAGCTACCGAGGGGTTTGACGGGTCAGTGCCCCAGGGCCCTCAAGCTCAGAGGGCGCTCGAATTTTTTTACCAGAAATTTTGTTCGAACTGAACTTTTGGAAATTTCTATCATTTTCAAAATAAATATAATGACAGGGTGTTTGTTTTTTTAGCATTTTATAAAAATTGCGTATATTTATTTGATAAAATCTAGTCAGTTTACATATCAGTGGGGCCCCATTTTTAATTTGCGCCAGGGCCCTTGGTTACCTAGCTACGCCACTGTTTAGTACCCCGCCGAAGTGGCAGTATATTTGTCATAGAAAACATACGTGTCATAGCTGTTGGTTTATTTAGTTGCCTGTTGGTTTATTTTTTATAAAGAAATATCGTCTTATGTAAAATTCAAACCGCATTTTATAGAATTCAGTTTATTCTTATGAGAGTTGGGATTCCCAAAACGCATAAATAAGTAATTAAATGGTATTTTGTTAATAACCGTTATGTTGTAACCTACTTACTTTTTTAGACTGATATACCAAATAGTGTGTACTCGTTCGTCCGTGTGGCGAACGTTGCCAAATTTACTACGGGGTAGGTATAAATTATGTGGCTACGGGCTCCACGCCGTCTTAATACGGCTCTGATTATTTATCATCGCAAATTTATACTGAAATCTAAACATCGTCTAAACGTATCATCAAGTTATAAAAAACACGATTGTTATAGGTATCAGGGAGTCCCCTTGAATATTTATTGTATTCTAGTTTTTAGTATTTTGTTGTTATAACATCAATTACTGATATACCTCATCTGTGAACATTTCAACTCTCTAGCTATCACAGTTTATGAAATAGGAACAGTCTGGTGATAGACAACCGGACGGCGGATACTCAGTAAAAGGGTCTGTAGGGACACAATATACTGATTTCATTGTTTGCAAGTAGACGTATGTCAACAGGCCTATGAATGCATAAAGACCATTGTGCTAGCCACCTAAGTTATTATATACAAATATATTTATTACAGTATGTATGGGCCTATTGTTTGCTCGCCGGCTAATTTATTATATACAAATATATTATGTAGGGATTTATTGTATGTAACACTATGCGTGTCAGCAGTATTAGGAATATATAGAAACGATTGTTCTCCTTACCTATATAAGCTATTACTATATCAAATATATTGAGGCGCAAATAAACGCCATGCAAGTCCGGACGTATTTCATTTTATCATCTAACCGAAGACACACGACTTAAACACCTAAAGGTCCCTTTTTACTTTTTGAGTACGGAACCCGAGAACTTGATAAGGAAAAGTTAGCTCCGAATAAGCACATACAATTTTTGGTGTTTATGAAATATTGTAATAAGCAAATAAATTGTTTGCGCTTAAAAAACAAACTCATTAATTAAGAAGTGCCGACATAGCTATGTTATTAATCTATCCACACCACCACACGGAACTATTAAAATGAGGATAATTACATAAAAAACTCAAAAAAGGCTTTACTGAAACAGTAATACCAATTAAAAAAAACGCTTACCAAGGCCAAGTAATATAAATACACAGAAAAACATTTTGCACATCACTATTAAATAAAAAATTAAAAAAACAACACTTGACTAGTCTAATCTCTATGGCGAGCCAATATTTTGTTTTAAACACGTCATTTTCTTGTTTATTTCTTGTTTAAACTGAGAACTTGTATACTCACGGTCATTATTGGAAAAAACCTGAATGTGTTACAAGTGCTTATAAATAAATTTCCCTAAATTGAGGTTGTTTCGCTAAGATTTTCTATCGAGAAAATATTTTTCAATCGCGTTTCTGAGTTTATGCGATCCTAGATCATATATTGAAAAAACATATACTTAAAAATTAGAGCTCTGGCCATTCAATCTAAAGAAACAATGAAAACTTCGTACGTAGAAAAATGCACGTAGCTATTTTGGTATCCTCTTAAACAAAGAGTTCAACGGGCCTCGTGGTGCAGTGCTAGGGTAACAGACTGCCGTTCATGAAGTCGCAGGTTCGAACACCGCACAGTTCGATTACTTCTGGGATGAATATATTTATTTGTACTATACAACGTGTTTCAGAAAGGTGTAGTCATATTTGAGCATCGTTACACATGGCTGGTGACTAGGCACTAGGCATGGATGAAATTACAAATACTAGTTATATTATGACATTTATGTGTTCATAAAAATTTAATTAATTTGTTAAAATAATCGATCTTTTTTTAGGGTTCCGTCCGTCCGTCCGTCCGTCCGTCCGTCCATCCGTCTGTCACCAGGCTGTATCTCAAGAACGGTGATAGCTAGAGAGTTGAAATTTTCACAGATGATGTATTTCTATTTCCGCTATAACAACAAATACTAAAAATAAAATAAAATAAATATTTAAGGGGGCTCCCATACAACAAACATGATTTTTTTACTGTTTCTTGCTCGATACTAATAACGTTGCCTTATGTTGCATAGATAATGGTACGGAACCCTTCGTGCGCGAGTCCGACTCGCACTTGACCAATTTTTAAATACAACACTAGTATGAGGTCGTCTTTTATCGTAAGGTTCAATCGCATTCAATAAACCGTAAACATCTCATAATTGATGCGTTCCTGGTAGTTATTTAATAGTCGGCTATAAACAAGAAAAAATTTACAAACTGTATTTTTCTATGTGTAAATGTAATATTTATAATATTTGAGGCCTATCCAATGCAACCTTAAAATATGACTACACCTTTCTGCAACACGTTGTATAATACAGACCATTTTAGTAAATGCGGTAATTTAAATTGTATTCTTAATCTATTAGTACACGGGTAAGTAATGTTGATTTAACAAATAAACAATATTGTACAAAAGATTTCACCAAATTAAGGTAAATTTCCCTAATTAGCAACACTGAAATTAAGATATTCGTATAGGTTGTAAGAGGTCATAATAACAATCAGATAAATATGATAGAATTGATTGTTTTTGCATTAAGTTGTGGTTTGGGAAGACCGCAGTTCATTAGAGCAGACGGGGATAAACAGGAGGATTTTGAAGAAATTTTGCAAATGGGGTTAAGGGCCTACATCAATATTATCGTATATCATCGCCGACACGTACATATTAACACAGCCAGTAGGCACAGAAAATGAAGAATTAGGGATACTTTTCCTATTTACTCAAAATCTACTAAATATATTTTAATTCTGATCCACATGTTTCTATACATAATAGTTATTTATGTTTTTAAAGTTATTTCATTAGTTATATAATACGCGATAATAAACCGACAAATGAAAAAAATAAAATATTGGAGAGGTTGTTTCGCCAAGATTTTCTTATCGAGAAAACTTTTTTCAATCGCGTTTCTGAGTTCATGCGATCCTAGATCATATATTGAAAAAACATATACTAAAATTAGAGCTCTAGCCATTCAATCTAAAGAAACAATGAAAACTTCGTACATAGAAAAATGCACGAAGCTATTTTGGTATCCTCTTAACCGAGGGAGTAGTTTTTGGGAAAAAAATCATCATGGACATATTATACAAAATGTTAACCATAACATTTACATAACATAAGTCAATATGATTGACAATACCCCTGCCTCCCCCGATATTGACGTGACAAAATCAGAATTTCAGGATAAGCTACAATATTATTGAACAATACCGCAATACACCGCGCATACACACAATATTATTGACAATACGTACTTTATTGACAATATTATTGAGTGTGTGCGGCTAGCCTAACATAACTGAGATCCTTTAGTCCTATACTAAGTATAATACGTTACACTGATCATAATGTTTTGTACAGTTATTCAAAAGACTTGCCTATATGCTTATAATTTTTACGAACGCCATCTACTGAACCTATACACAAACAAATTTTTTTTTTCAATTAAATTTTACTAACCGGTAATAAATAAAACTACTTTTTACGGATTTAAACGCGTAGAGTAAAAAGTAGTTTTAGTTATGCAAATGAGTCGCGCAAGTGTTAGAAAATATTTACTAACCATTGTTTAAACAGGTGGTGATTTTTGCAAAAGTTAATGGCGTGCCGTGGTACCGCCAAGTAGGAATTTTCATCGCTTCACTATACATGTACATCACATGTTGTACACGACATAGCACGCACACACGCTAAGAGGCGTTGCTCTCTGTACAATAAGAGTGTGAGCATTGATTTCGTATTTTTTCAGTTAGTCTGATAATGTCTACTCCTGTTGAATTAAAGCTCTAAGTATTTAGGCACTCGATTACAATCTGCGACCTCTTGCGACGTGCTTGTGATTAAATTTTTTATTAACGCCATCTATTGGCCACTTATATGAACAGGAAAAAGTATTTTTTACAACTGGTAGCCCTAAATGTAATTAGGTTTTTTTAGGTTATATAATAATACCATTAGTAAAAAGTATCCCTTAAATTACGGGAGAGTCTAAAAAAACGCAACGATTACTAACAATGGGCTAAATAATAATGTTAATCCTTCTTTGAAATTTCTTGCTTCAAGTATTGCAATTTTGAATAAAATATTGTGAATAAATATGTGTGAATCATGGGTTTGAATCAATCTAAACAGACGACGCTTTAAAGTTTTTTTTTTTAAATTTTTTTTTTTCTTTTTTTGACACCGGTTACAAACCTTGGCCCCTATAAAGTTTATTATGGGGAAAAGATGTCTTTTTTCGTATGACGACCAAACATTGTAATATTAATTATTTCAATAATGATATTATCAGTGGCCAGTACTAGTACTGAGTAACATACTTCAATAAAATTGTCTGGTGGTTCTGGCGAATCTCTGAAAAGTGGTGATAGCCACTTTCTTTTTGGCAACTCTGAACTGAATTTGACATTTGAGATTTATTTGATTTGAGAATTTCGGCGAGTCGAATTACTCGATTAAATAACACAAAAATATATCAGTTTTTTTTATAAATGAAATTTTAATGTAAATTACATTATTAAATAATGGAGGAAACTAAAGCTGAGCCGGAAATAAAACCTAAAAGAAAGTTACTGACTAAAAAGTTCGGAAGAACATGTCTTTTAGCTACTATTGGTATGTTTTTATTAATAATGTTTTTAATTGTTATTCTTGGTCTCAGTGCACGTTTTTTTTTAAAATTATTTTTCTTATAAGCAATTTTAAATCTGAGCTAAAGGTATCTGCTGCAACATCATAATGCAGACGGATGACCGTCAATATATAAGCAATAAGAATAAAATGTGTATTTAAAATGGCCTTGTCTGCTATTAAATGCGGTAGTTAACAATATTTATACAATTGAACATTTTCGACTTTCAGTTTTGATTTTTACGGCAATGATATTATAGCCTTGGTGTTACTCTCGTAATTGAACTTGTAGCTATGTTTTATTATGTAAATAAAAAGAAAATATTCTGATCCCAAGTTAAGGTAACCAACCTCCTCCACCTTGGAGTATGGCCATGCTAACTGGACATGCTAGCATAGGTTGTCTGTTTTTCATAGAAGATCTCAACTGCTTATTATGCTCTTTAGATAGTTCTTACAACTTGGAAGGAAATAGGGTGTTGACACAATCCACCACTGTATGAAATATTTATAATAACCTAGTAAAACATAAAGAGGTTATACTCTCTCTCTCTCTCTCCAGCCCATTATTGTTCCACTGTTGGGCACGAGCCTCCTCCATTTTCGGAGGGATTATATTCTACTGTGTTGCGCTGGCCAGGCGTATTGACACAGGGTTTACTTTCGAGTTTTCCATCTCTCACAGAGGATGTCATCTGTGTGCAATATCCCTGAGCTGACTTTTACAGCACCCTGGAAAGGAGATGGGGTGGTGACACTTGTATTCTTAGTCTGTCACCACATGGTTATACTACAAATACTTATTTTAATTTTTCAGCCTTTATCCTAGGGTATGTACACTACAGGTATGTATCCCACCTATTTGAAAACGACCGTAATTTCTCATATCTATCTGAATTGGAACGGGAGATGTCTTTTCGTACAGAAATGGGTTTCTACTACTCTTACTACAAAACTGTGATCGAAGAAAAACCATTTATAGCGGGTATATCAAAAATTATGTATGATAGACTTGTGGAGTTCCCTAAAGATGTAAATGCATTTAATCGGTTCAATATTCATCCTGAGGTAAGTTTAGTTTTAATATCTGTGTGGTGACAGACTAACAATACAAGTGTCACTACCTTTTTTGTTCCAAGGTTCTGTAAAGCTAACTAAGGGATATTATACACAGATAACATCCTCTGTGTGAGACGGAAAACTCGCAAATAAACCCTGTAAGGCAGTTCACCAGGCATAGTTGACCATAACCCCTCCTAAAGTGGAGGAGACCTATACCCAATACTGGAATGTTAACAGGCTGGAGAAAGAGAGAGAGAGTTTCTTACAAAAAGACCCTTTCTGAAATACGAGCCAGACCAAATCTGTATATAGCTCTGGGGGCTGATTGCCTATCAGTCTCTCTGTCTGTCAAACTTTTTTATCTCAGCAACTCGTACAATAAAAAGATATAAGCAGACCCTAGCTGTAAAAAATACATTCAGCCTCTTAGGTCAAAGCATTTGAAAGATATTACCAAAATACGACCATTTTTGAACGAATGAATCAAAGCACATACCCTATGGTATTTGCTTTGAGTATAACAATAAATAAAATAAATAAATAAATAATAATAAATATTCAGGATATTTCACACAACGTCCTCCGGTCCCAAAGTAAGCTATATTTCTATGCTTGTATTATGGGTACCAGATACGGATAGACTACATATACTACTTTTCTACATACTTATAATACATAGAAACACCCAGACGCAGTACAAACATTTAATAATAATAATAAATAAATATTCATGGACATTTCACACAACGTCCTCTGGTCCCAAGCTAAGCATATATGCTTGTGTTATGGGTACCAGAATACGGATATAATACATAAACTACTTTTCTTTTGTAAATACATACTTATAATACATAGAAAACACCCAGACGTAGTACAAACATTTGAATGACATTTATGGATATCACACAAATGATTGTCCCAAGTGGGAATCAAACCCCCGACAATGCCAATGAAGTGTAGGGCCCTTCCAAAGTGGCCATCAACCCCATCCGGTGCGACAAGCCCCGTAACCTGCTGCGCGTGTTCTCCTTGCCGGAGACCTCTAGGTGGGGCCCTGCAGGGGGTAAAGTACATTTAGCACGTTTATACTTCCGCAAGGAGCATTTTTCTAAGATTATTGTACTTTGACAAACTGTTAACATTGCAGGTTGCAATAGGTGCCATCTACCGATACCTAGAGCCATATATAAACACTACTTCATACAGACAATGTCACTCAGTAGACCGTGGTAATGGTCTTACTCCAGTAGAAAGCTGTGTCGGTATCGGAGAACCAATATACTTTTATCTAGAAGCTATATGGTGGCTAGCTGGAGTCACTGTTGCTGCAGTCTTCTTATATGCTGCTTCTTTGAGGTAATTAGACATTTTCAGGTCTTTTCTTCATGAGGGTAGACAGAGATTTTAGAAGACTAAAGATACCCCCTAGATTAGAACCATGGAGCATTACTAGTGGTGTAAATAAATAAAATAAATATTCATGGACATTTTACACATCATCCTCTGGTCCCAGGCTACGCTTCTATGCTTGTGTTATGTGTACAAATATTTCTTTAGATTATTAAAGAATTTACTAAAGATACAATTTAGATTTACTAAAGAAATATTTGTATTCTATCCATATTCAGGTACACATAAAACACACAGACTCAGTACAAACATGGCATTTATAAATATCACCGTCATAAATTATCCCGAGCAGGAATCGTACCCGCGACTTCGTGAACAGCAGTCTGTTACATGAACCATTCGACCATGAGGCACATAAAAAAAAATTGTTTTTTTTTTCTCTTAACAAAGATCTTTGTTTCTTTTTTTTTCAGTGAAGGTATTCTCGGTGGTCTACTAGCAGTAGCACAATATTTTGCCAACCATTCGGAATGTACTAGAGTACAATGGGCTCCCAATGAAAGAGAGAACTTAGCTGCACCTTTCCTGCTATTACAGACTTGGTTGATTACTATGCAGCTTAGAGATAATCAGAGAAGGACTACAGTACAATTACAGGTATCTATACTTCGCGCATATAATCATTTTAGCCTACACATAAACATATAAGGCTACACATAAAATATTAGTCCACTCTTATACATATCAGTCTACATATTATTATAAACATGTAAGTACACACTTGCATGTAAGCCAACACTTACACATGTAAGCCCACACTAAAACATGTAAGCCAACACTCAAATATGTGAGCCAACACTTACACATGTGAGCCCACACTAAAACATGTAAACCAACACGTAAACATGTAGGCCAACACTCAAACATATAGGCGCACACATATACAAGCCAACACTTACCCATGTAAGTCCACACTTAAACATGTAAGTCCACAGTTGAACATGTAAGCCAACACTTTCACATGTAAGCCCACACTTAAACATGTAAGCCAACGCTCAAATATATAGGCGCACACACACACATATAAGCCAACACTTACCCATGTAAGTCCACACTTAAACATGTAAGTCCACAGTTGAACATGTAAGCCAACACTCAAACATGTAAGCCAACACTTACACATGTGAGCCCACACTAAAACATGTAAACCGACACTTAAACATGTAGGCCAACACTCAAACATATAGGCACACACATATAAGCCAAAACTTACCCATGTAAGTCCACACTTAAACATGTAAGTCCACAGTTGAACATGTAAGCCAAACACTTTCACATGTAAGCCCACACTAAAACATGTAAGCCAACGCTCAAATATATAGAAGCACACACACATATAAGTCCACACTTAAACATATCAATACCAAGTTATGTATGAATATTTTTATATTGACTATTTCTTTTTGTTTCAGATCTCAATATTTATTTTAAATTGTCTTTGTCTACTCTTTTGGCAGTTCACACAATTTATATTCCTAACACAAACTGCTATATTCTTTGTGATGGAACAATTAAGAATTATAGATATAAAATCTCTTTGTGTATTCTTACACGCACATTTTTGTGGTTTACATATGGCCGTTTTATTATTACAAGGCAATGATATGCTAAAATCGTCATTATACGCATCATTCTTTCTTATAGTGTCAATTTATTGTTTGTTCTTCAGTTCTTTAAGAATTAAAGTCCAAAATCGTACCGACTTGCTTGTCGAATGTTGGTTGATTTTTCTTAGAATTTTCATCGTTATAGTTTTAGCTTTTTATAGTAAAAAGTTAATAAGTAATTTTCTCGAAGTACAAGATGATACACATATATGGGATATATTATATTCAAAATTAACAAATTTTAAATCATTTCATACATTGATATATACTTGTTCTGAAGTATTTGATTTTTTGCCGTTTAAAACTATAAAAAGACTTTCAGATTCCTTTTTAATACCTTTTATATTGTTTAGTGTATCAAATGTTTGTCATTATTGGGTGATACAGTCTCTGGAACTGTTTGAGAGAGAGATGGAAGATAGGAAAGACAGAGATGGTAATATTTCTGATGAATCGGACAGCGGTATTGAAAATTCTGATAAGGCAATTAAATGTAAGGATTTGAATGCTATAGATAGACATATGAAGGCCAAAATTGATGGAAATGAAGGAGAAATAGATGTTTTATTTTTGATTTTAAAGAATTTGAGGGTAGATCCTGGAATTTTTTATAGTATATCACAATTAGTGGTATTTGGTGTGATGGCGGTTTTAGTTATGAGGTTAAAATTGTTATTTGTAACTCAAATGTGTGTTGTATCATCTTTAGTTGTGAATACTAAATATCATTGGTAAGTTAAATATATATTTTTGCTTATTATAAAACAAAGTCGTTATTTTCATAATGCATACGAAATTATACATATTATTCTTAGTGATCGGAATAGGTAGAGCTATTTTATGTACTAGTCGTATTTTACAATAATATGGATATGCCCAAAATCCCGGGATTTACTTTTGAAGTAGTAAATTAATAAAAAGCTATTTACCTAATACGGATTAAAGAGTAACGACAGAATACACTTACTTTACGATGGATAAGTATAAGGATGGGTTTAAAGATAGTATAAGTTGAGTCAATAAACCATGTAGGTATATTTTTTATGTAACAGTTTTTAGGGTTCCGTACCCAAAGGGTAAAAACGGGACCCTATTACTGAGACTTCGCTGTCCGTCCGTCCGTCCGTCTGTCACCAGGCTGTATCTCCAGAACGGTGATAGCTAGAGAGTTGAAATTTTCACAGATGATGTATTTCTATTGCCGCTATAACAACAAATACTAAAAATAAAATAAATATTTAAGGGGGACTCCCATACAACAAACATGATTTTTTTACCGTTTCTTGCTCGATACTAATAACGTTGCCTTATGTTGCATAGATAATGGTACGGAACCTTTCGTGCGCGAGTCCGACTCGCACTTGACCAATTTTTATATTTATACAATACTCAACAATCATTTACATTTTACTTTATTTTGCAGTTGTACAAGAACATAATATTAACATACAAACTAATTCAAACATGTTCATCAAAAAATCAAAGTATTATCTTCTGTTTCATCATAATTATTTTCATGTCTTCATTATTTTTCGTTTCCTAAGTGCGGCGATATCACAACTAATCACAAGTACGGCAACGTTGCAACCGTTTGACAACGTGTAAAATTTACGTCTCTCGTGCGCTCTTTGGCTTATTTGGCGTACATAAACCATTTTTTAAGTAAATAATACCAAATAAACCGCGATAAAATCCGTTAAAAGTAGTTTCATCCCATGGAATGTCCATAATAACATCAATGTTTGTGGTCAATCAACCATAGCTTTACCTACACCTACGATCATTGATTATTATACATTTTTACATTAAACATACGAAATTTCAGTAATAGAGACTCTTACAAGGGTCTTATTAATTTAATATGTAAATCTTACAATTAAGAGGATACCAAAATAGCTTCGTGCATTTTTCTACGTACAAAGTTTTAATTTTTTCTTTAGTTTGAATGGCTAGAGCTCTAATTTTTAAGTATATGTTTTTTTTTCAATATATGATCTAGGATCGCATAAACTCAGAAACGCGATTGAAAAAAGTTTTCTCGATAGAAAATCTTAGCGAAACAACCTCTCTTATTTTTTATTTTTTTCGTTTGTCGGTCTATTATCGCGTATTAACTAATGAAATAACTTTCAAAACATGAGTAACTATTATAAACACGTAAACCGGAATTCAAATATATTTAGTAGATTTTGAGTAAACAAAAAAAAAATCCCTAATTGTTCATTTTCTATACCTACTAGCTGTGTTAATAGGTACATGTCGACGATAATATTGATGTAGTAACTTGGTATTCCTTTACTTAATACATCAAATTATAGTAGAGAACATGATTGCCATGGCCGGTACTTGAACCCACGACCTCGGAATACCGTTACATTGCTCTGCCGACTGAGCTATCATGGTTCTTGCACACGTTAATCATATCTTCCACTACATTGTTTCTCTATTTAGTTATACATACGACATAATTGTACAACGCCATCTATCGAGCTGTTGCGCAACTCGATCGATGGATCACATAATGTTCTTTATAAGTGAGTCCCACTTATTTTCTCCCTCCATAAAACTAATTAATGGTATTTTTTCAGGTTTTTAAACACAAAAATAATGCGTTATTTACCATATATATGTATTGCTTGTATGATATTTGTATTAAATAATATGGCGTATAATATTTCCGAAGAATTATCACATATTGGTAAGTTATTCTACTTTATCCCACTGTTGGGCACGGGCCTCCTCCACTTTGGGAGGGATTATGGTCTACTGCGCCGCGCTGATCAAGAATATTATTATAAAATTTATTTTCGTTTATATCTCTCATAGAAGATGTTATCTGTGTACAATATCCCTTAGCTGGCTTTTACTGCTGTAAAAGTGTCACCCCCTTTTTTCCTAGGATGCTTCCTAGGTAGAAAAAAGGGGGTGACACTTGTAAGTTGTATTCTTAATTGTATCTATGCTTTACATACTTTATCCTTATTCCTTTCCCAACTCTCTTACTAATTTATAAATACGAAAATCTGAATTGAAAACTAAAAATCTTGACAAGCTTAAGTGTTAATGTGTGTAACCAAACCATAGTACGATTTAAAAAAAACGGTACAAAGCCATCTATCGATTGTCATCATAGTAAACTTCTGTTTGTTAAGGTTTAATTTCTAAATTTCACGCAGACTAAGTCGCGGGCAACAGCTAGATATATTATAAAGCTGAAAAGTGTGTTTGTTTAAACGTGCTAATCTCACTAACCTCTCGTCCGATTTGAAAAATTCTTTCAGTGTTGGATAGTACAATTATCGTGGAAGGCTATAGGCTATATAATATCACGCTGTGACTAATAAGAGCGTAGCATTATTGAAAAATGTTACAAAATCTGGGAAAATTTTCTAAATATCCAGAAATTTTCTAAAATTATTTTCTAATATTCGACATATTATACAAAGTCGCGGGCAAAAACTTTTAAATAATTTTAATTATATACTATAACTTTTTTATTTATCTTTTTAACGGCCCAGCCGAAGACCAGCGCTGGTCTTAACCAGCAATCAAGCTGAGCTGTGGCCGTTTTGTGGCGGACACACTTGTTTTATTTGTACCATATAGCTGCTTTTTCTTGTATCCTTTTGTTTCATCTTATTTTACCTGTTTGCTATTGTTATTCTCCTCCTTTTGTTATTGTTTTGTGTTCGTTGCAAATAAATTTATTTTCTTTTTTTCTTATTTTCTTTATTTTATATTATTTCATATTTTTAGGTGAATTCAGTGACATACCTCAAGAGGAATTAATGGAGTGGATCAAATCTGATACACCAATGACAGCGGTGTTCGCCGGTTCGATGCCCATTCTAGCATCTATTATGCTTATAACAAGACGACCTATTGTTGCACATCCACATTATGAAAATCAGGAAGCTAGGTAAGTGCTTAAATGTCCCACTGTTGGGAATAAACCCACTTAGCATCGCTTACGACAGATTCGGTACCGTTATATGCGGGCTACAGCAAGTTTTACAGCTTTAATTAAGTATTTCAATTTTTAAATAAAATGTTTACCTTTAACTCCGCTAGATGGTGCTGATACAAAGAAAGCTTTACGATATGTGTATTTTATTTTTTTCGTTTTAACCATTAAATTATCTACGTTACATCCATGACACTATCAATAGATACCTTAGATAATGAGAGGATTCGAAATTAAAAATGCCAGCGCATTCCACGAATTTCTATGGTAAATCATTCACTGTCACAGCTATTCGATTGTAGAATGCATTGCCTGAAGAAGTTAGACGATCTCAGACACCAGCTACATTTAAATCAAGGGTCAAAAATCATTACCTAGAAATGCAGTCATGATTCCGGAACATAATAATAAATAAAATATAATAAATAAATATTCACGGACATTTCACACAACTTCCTCTGGTCCCAAGCTAAGCTTATATGCTTGTGTTATGGGTACCAGAATACGGATAGAATACATAAACTACTTTGTTTTTGTAAATACATACTTATAATACCTAGTAAACACATAGATGCAGTACAAATAATGTTATGTAATAAAAATAACAATGTTATTATTGTGTATGTATTTGTATATGTATGTGTATTTATATTTTGGATATGTGTTTATATTATATTATTTAGCGTTATATGTAGTTTATAATATCTTTCAGTACATCAACAACTACCACTCTTTCCTGCAGGCATGTCTCCATCCAATGGTTGCCTGGTAGAAATCGCTATTAGCGATAAGGCCGCCCATTGTACTGTGTTAATTTAAGAAATGTCTAGTTAAATAAGTTTATGATGTACAATAAAGTGTAAATATATTAATAAATACGTTATGAACTCGTGAACCACCAGCGCAAGTGATAACAGAAAATGTGTTGATGATTTTCAGAGATCGCGCCTATGCAGTGTATAAAACATACGGACGTTTTACTCCTGAAGAATTATATCAAGAGTTAACTAAATTAAAAGCAACACATTTAGTTGTTGAAACCAAATACTGTTATGGAAGGAGCAGGTAAATAATAAATAAATATAAATAAATAAATAGTCATGGACATTTCACACAACGTCCTCTGGTCCCAAGCTAAGCTTACATGCTTGTGTTATGGGTACCAGAATACGGATAGAATATACAGGGTGACTTTGCAAGGTGTTGCCAAATTTTTAGGAGCGACTCTGAATCAGTAACTTAATCGATTTACGTAAAGAACATCAAAAAAAATTTTTTCATTTTATTTAATCCTATCCGCTGTTTAAAAATAGTACGCGTGGATAATTTACTTCATTCATAGAAAAATACGCACGCACGTCACGATAGTTTCGCAAAAGTTAAACTGTAAGTGTAGTAGTGATTATGGTGCGCGAAAATAAGCCTTATGTTTAACAACATAAGGTTCGGGCGCCCGCGCAAGCAAGGGTTAGCGGGAAGCGTAGGCCGACAAATGGAGGGGGAGTGTTTATTGAAGGGTCATTGACCGGTGGCGTGTTGATGAAATTGCACCGTATGTCCACTGCATAAGAACTTGTTGGCGCGCTTGTCGTTATGTGGTCTGCATAAGGTCGTTTGTGGCTCTGGTCTCTGATGAATGACAACGCACGCGGTGTCTCTTTGTTGAGTTACTTTTAAGGACATTTTAAATAGTTTTTTTTTTGAAAAATACTACGTTTACAAATAGTTACTACAAAGACGTATTTTAGTATTGTTCTATAGAGCTTATTTAAAAATTTGGCAACACCTTGCAAAGTCAGCCTGTGTATACTACTCTTTTTGTAAATACATACTTATAATACATAGTAAACACCCAGACGCAGTACAAACATTTGTATGACATTTATAAATATCACACAAATGATTGTCCCGAGCAGGAATCGAACCCACGATCTCGTGAACGGCAGTCCGTTACATGAACCACTAAACCACGAAGCCCGTAATTAATAAACGGGGAAAATTCCCTTAATTCCACGCCTACGAAGTTTGTCCACATTCGTAGGCGTGGAATTAAGGGAATTTTCCCCGTTTTTGCAATTTCACTGATGCTCCGCTTTTATTAGTCTTTGTGATGAGACTATTGGTCGCAGCGTGATGTTATTGTATAGTCTTAAGCTTTTCTCGATAAATATATTAAACACCACTGAAATAATTTTCCATATCAGACCAGTGGTTTCTGAGATTAGCGCTTTCAGACAAACAAATCTTATAATATTGGTATTAGTTCACGGTTTTAAGTCTTAACGCATTACACACTTCAAAATATCATTGTGTATTTCAGTAAAGGTTGTTCATTCCAAGATATATGGGATTTGGAGACGCCATGGCACGCGTCACGTCCACCAGCCTGCCATATACTACTGAGTGAACGAGTTGAACACTTCTATCGTGTGTTCAGTAACAAACACTACTCTGTGTTCAGCGTGCATGATTACAGCGTCAGGTGAGATATACATGACTACACCGTTTATAGGCTAAGATGTGATAGGATTGACTACAGTGACAGATGTGACTAGTTTGAATAGAATAATAGGTGAGACAAGTATAGAAACAGTAGAATCGCGTATAACTACAGTGTCAGTTGAGCCTTACGTGACTACAGAACTACAAATATATCTAGACCACAGTATAATCATGTATAACTATCGTGACTACAGCATCATGTATAACTATCGTGACTATGGCATCATGTATGACTATCGTGACTACATCATCATGTATAACTATCGTGACTATAGCATCATGTATAACTATCGTGACTACAGCATCATGTTTAACTATCGTGACTACAGCATCATGTATAACTATCGTGACTATAGCATCATGTATAACTATCGTGACTAGAGCATCATGTATAACTATCGTGACTATGGCATCATGTATGACTATCGTGACTACAGCATCATGTATAACTATCGTGACTATAGCATCATGTATAACTATCGTGACTACAGCATCATGTTTAACTATCGTGACTACAGCATCATGTATAACTATCGTGACTATAGCATCATGTATAACTATCGTGACTATAGCATCATGTATAACTATCGTGACTACAGCATCATGTATAACTATCGTGACTACAGCACTGCTTCGGTAGTTAATTAGAAAGACTTTAAAATATTCAATTTCATTTGAGTATTAAATAAATATTTGTTTTGTTCACAGATACATGCCACGCAGTTTCGACACTTGACATTTGTGACATACAGACATTGGGAGAGACTGATATGTATTTATATAGATAATGTGCGGGTGTAGTCGGGGTTTTGTTTATTCTTGCAATGCTACGTTTTATTTCGGGAGAGATTAAATATATCGGAAATAGTAGGTATGTCGATACCTACTATTATACTACTATAAAAGTATACTACTATTATACTACGATAAAAGCGACGGCTTTTGGCACAATTTTCGGTTTCAACCTCTTAACCCCTCCCTACGGCTACGCCCAATAATTTATATTAAAAACTCCGGTTGTTGGCCAAGTTAGATTATATAATATTAATTGTAATATAGGAAATATTATTCATGTATTAAATGAGAACGGGTAACGTCGTCCACAAGGCGCGTTGTGGCAGCGTTAAGCTGACATAGCGTTGTCACTACGTCATTATACATGCTAAAATCTCCCCATAATTCGGGAAATTTTACCCAGATTTTCGGCAAAACAGTATTTGCTTTTAATTCCATTTTTAAATCCAATATGGCAGTTAATTCTTATATATTTATAGTCATTTTCAATAACCAATCTACTTTTACAGATAGATTGATATTCTATCGATTGTTATTGATATTTCCACAGATTTATCAGATGTAGTGTCAGTTTGAAGGCACTTGCATGTTTATATTTGCGTGAAATATGTATCTATGTGTGTCTATGATACAGACTATACGTCACTTTAAACGTTATTATTCTATGAAGTACGATTTAGCCAGGCTAATATTACTTATCCTCAATTTTAAACGTCAACCCAACGTCTGGTATATCCAGGGGCGTGCGCTCCCTGTAGGCAGAAAAGCAGTGCTTTACTTACCATTCACAGATATTTTAATAAAACGTTCGTATGTTTTAGATGACTTTATTCATTTATTTACTATTAATTAAACAAAATATTATAACTTAAAAACGCCTAATAATTCATACATAGCACCAATATGTGCTTGCAAATTGGTGCTTATGTTTGCCAGGCGTTTGGCGAAGGAATAATATTGCTTTGTCTGTCTTACTAAATAAAATTAATAAAATTAGTCATCATAATATTCACCCGTGTGTTTTCACCGTGCGAGCTGCCGCCGTATTCGTATAAGCGGTATTCAGTGAGATAAAAACAATAAAATAACATTGTACCTACCCACAAACTAAACTTGTAACTTACTCGTAGATGTTAATCTTACGTGATGCTAGACAAAGCGGTGATATACATACACTGTTTTGTTTGGCATCATGTGTTATTAATACAATATATAAATTTACGTCAAGACGAATACCAGTGTGCGGAAAAACCAATGTTTGGTTTATGCTACACTGTTAATATTAAGTTAGATTTAATAACAACTGTATGTATTTTACTTAAATAAATAAATAAAAATATGTCTAATCAATTCAGGCGGTCGCCGCCCGCATGAGATGAATTCATATGTGTGTAGAAATTTAGGTGTCCGTGCACAGTTCGCAAACGCACACAGGCTTGCATATCCAAGACGCTTTGTACTGTAAATCCTGCCGCCTGCTTTGGCGATCGGATGGTTCCGCGAGTATTCGGCAATGTTCGTTCGTTACCTATAATCCGAATAAAAAATAATTGTCGGAAGTCTAATAAATCACGTATGCACATTATGCATTATTGTTCAGTAAGTTTTTATCTATTTAAATAGCAGAAATATTTTGGTTCGACGGAGGCCATTTTATTTTTTCATGTGATTCATTGAACTGTTTAATATTGAGTTTCTATAATTTAATAATTGTATGGATTTTCGTTTGTTGATTTTAAAATGTTATTTGATTGTGAGGAGTGTCTTGAAAATGTGTGTTTGTTAAAAATTCAAAATAACAAGTTCTCACAATTGTCATTCAGTGAAAAGATTCAAATTGTGTCTAAAGGTAGGTGTGTACCCGAGTTACGACAACTAAGCCAGCAAAAACGTAATGTAACTCGAAAATTTCATGTTAAAAGTTATGAAACGTATGTACATACGTACATGTACGTATGTATGTACGTACGTAGTTATTGTTTAGTAATTCTAGTACAGTGTGGACTGATTCTGGATATTCAGATTTAAATTTGTTCTGTTGGCATGGTTTCCGACTTAGAGATCCGTCGCGTGGCTATGCTAAAAATCTATAAAAGAAAAAGTTTTTGTGACTGAGTACAGCGCCGCATACCCAGTGTCATAATCCTGTGCACGCCACTGGGTATATCTGTAGTTATGTCTTTAGTTGCAACATCTGGGGATAGACAGAATATTGAAAATAGCCAGTTTATTTCCTTATATATTTTAATATTGGAGTATTTTTATAAATGTGTATAAAGTGATTAATTAATTACTTAATTAGTTTTTAATTTATTAAATTAATAGTACGCAAGTAAAAGTATTATTAAATGTGATTTTATAAAAAATGTATGATAACTTGATAGTTTATTTTGCAATAATAAAATTATTCTGTTATTTTTTGTTTTATTTTAATAACTAGCTGTTGCCCTCGACTCCATCCGCGTAGAATTTAGGAAATTTTCCCCGTTTTTGCAACATTTTTAACTACTGCTTGAGTGAGAGTATTATAAACGTAAGAGTAAACAAATATAATCAGAATGAACGAACTGCTAAGCTATCAGGAGTTACACGTGTTATTGTGAGTCAACCATAAAATATAGATATGTGCTGTTTCGGGATATTTTTTAGACAATTTTATGTAGAATATTTCCGTCATACATGATTTCTATGTAACTTTAACCATTAAGGCTGCACACGCGACGGAAGCTTAAAAAATGGAGCACCTTTTCCCGTTTTCCCAACATTTCCCTTCACTACTCTGCTCCTATTGATTGTAGCGTGATGAAAAGTATACTATAACCTGCCCAGGAGTATGAAAAAAATTGTACCAAGTTTCGTTAAAATCCGTCGAGTAGTTTTTGTTTCTATAAGGAACATACAGACGGACAGACAGACAAAAATTTTACTGATTGCATTTTTGGCATCAGTATCGATCACTAATCACCCCCTGATAGTTATTTTGAAAATATATTTCATGTACAGAATTGACCTCTCTACAGATTTATTATAAGTATAGATAGCCTTTTCCCTGTCTTCGTTCACCTAAACTTTACTCAGGGAGAATGTAAGCTTCGTATTGCTAAAAAACCGGTCAAGAACGAGTTGTACTCGCACCCTTATGGTTATGATCTATAGTTCTATACTATAATATTATTAAAGCTAAAGAGTTTGTATGTTTGTTTGAACGCGGTAATCTTAGGATCTACTAAGCGGATATGTCCCTGTGTGAGCTAGATAAGCTAAGATATCTTCAAAACTACAAAACAGATTTTAATGCGGTTGGTTTTAATAGATAGACTGGCTCAAGAAGATGGTCTCTCTCTATGGGGCCATCCCTTGGCGGGTCAGGCTCAGGGCACACACCATCGTAGTCTGGGAGAGGAACGACGGGCGTCTGTCCCGACGTCGCAACTCTCATGGAATGGGGTGTTCCGCAGGGCTCGGCTCTGGGCCCGTGAAATCGCGGGTTTTGGCTAATTTATATTAAAGAACAATTTTATCATTCTCCTGTCCTCGTCCCGTTATTCTAGGTCAGTGCAACACGACTTTGTTGATCATGTTGCAGTACACAATTGCGGTAGGTCTTGGCTAATTCTTAGCCACCTGTCTGACGTCAACCCTTCTTGTGTATGTGCACAGATGTTACATTCAAAACCTATCTGTTGTCCACGTGACTTCGCGTTCGTACGCGTGAAAGTTTTCGGAATAAACTTACAGCAGGTTTTCCCGAAGGAATTAGATATTATCCCGGGATAAATTTGTAGCCGGATAATAAACAGAAAAAGTTAGTCAAATCCATGCAGTAACTTTAGCATGATGCGTGTACATACAGAAAGACAGAAAAAAATTATATAAACCATTGTTTTGGCTTCTATGAGGTATGCCTATAAAGACCGCCTATCCAGTTTTTTAAAATACATATCTTCATAGTATATACTTCGACTTTTTAGATTTACCTATATCATAAATTAGCTGTTAGCTGTAGAACCGAGACATTATACGCGTGAAACTTAGAAAATTTTATAAATCACTGATGCTTCGCTCTTATTGATTGCAGCGTAATGTTATATAGCCTTCCTCGATAAATATACTATCCAACACTGAAAGAATTTTTCAAATCGGACCAGTAGTTCCTGAGATTAACGCGTTCAAATAAACAAACTCTTCAGCTTTATAATATCTCTTAAATATAAAATTCACGTGTCACAGTGTTAGTTACCGTACTCCTCCGAAACGGCTTGACCGATTTTTATGAAATTTTACATGTATATTCAGTAAGTCTGAGAATCGGCCAACATCTATTTTTCAAACCATTTTTTTTAGTATGGCAAAACAACGTTTGCCTGGCCAGCTAGTAATATTATAAAACTGAAAAGTATGTTTGTTTGTTTGAACGCGCTAATATTTCATTTCAGTTCATAATACAGTTTCTGAAAGAATTTTTCAAATCCGACCAGATGGATAGCGCATTTATCGAGGAAGGCTTTGTATAATTATAATATCACGCTGCGACCAATAAGAGCGAAGCATCAATGAAAAATTTTGCAAAAACGGGAAAAAACGCGCCTATTCTAGTATTCGTATATTAGTACTCTGAACATATGCTTAGTTTAGGACCAGAGGATGTTGAAATATCAATGATTATTCAAAATAATAAGGTCAATGTTTTATTACATCTTGTGATTAAGGATACAACAAGGTCACGATAAAGAACTTGCAACATGTAAATTGGAAATACCAATTCGTGAACACGTGTCGAAGCAGTCTCCAAGTATTTCCCCTACAACGAAAATACAAACCACTCGAATACGAAGGGTTCCGTACTGTTATTATCTTAACTAGCTGTTGCCCGGGACTCCGTCCGCGTGGAATTTTAGAAAAAATTCTCCGTTTTTACAACATATTTCACTACTACTTCGCTTCTACTGGTCGTAGCGTGATGATATATAGCCTACAGCCTTCATCGATAAATGCCCTATCTAACACTCAAAGAATTTTTCAAATCGGCCCAGTCGTTCCTTAAACAAACAAACAAACTCTTCCGCTTTATAAGTATAGGTATATTATTTGTCCTACTGACCCTAAATAACGGGATAAGGACAGGAAAATTATAATAATGAGTATTGTTGTTTTATATACCCTAAAACCGGTAGAGAGAGTAGTATATTCTTTGCCTAAAACAATATGCCTATATCAATGTACCTAGTATCTATAGCAACATGCAGGCTACATCATTCAGCCAGCTTGAAGCCACTTACATATCTATGTGTGCGTGAAAATGTATCTATGTGTGTCTATGATACAGGCTATATGTCATATATTATGAAACGTCATTATTGTATGAAGTACGATTTAGCCAGGCTAAAGTTACTTGTCCTCAATTTTATTTTAAACGTCAATCCACCATCTGGTACAACTGTGTTGCTGTTTTTTTTATTTTATTTTTTTCGCAATATCATTTTAACAATCTAGTCAAGAGCGAAATAAACATAGAGACTCAGGGTTTCGTACCTACTGGACCTGAAAACCGTAATTAACAACATTAAAAAACAGTTAATACAGCTTATAAACCACTTCACCAACTTAATTGTGTAGTTAAAGTATAGGGAACTGCTTACGTTTGAGCTACTTCAATAACTTGGTATTGGTTTAAAGTTTTAAACTACATTTTCGTGATAAAAATTAATGTTTTTGGATTATTCTCACCTATCTTTTGTCACCAGTATCCAGTGACTTCCTGCGATTTGGTTTAACTGCACCACCTTACATTGATTACTGTAAAGATAAGACCAGCGCAGGATTTATTATGCCAGTTCTGGCACCAAAAAAATACTTCTAAATTTACACGCAGTATTAGGTTTCTAGTTAACTAATTCCACAGACTAATTTTATAGCTTCTGATAACCTTTTAGCGACTACGCGCGACCTTTAATATGCCCTTAACTTAATATCGCTTATTATATTCCGCCCACACTATAATCCATCATAAAAACAGAGATTTTCTTATATTCAAGTAAATAAACAAAAGCTGACGTAAAATGTCTTAGCTAATTATCCAAAAAAAAATAATGACGTTAAAATTTCCGGCCTAATGACCTAGGACTATAAAATAATATTATGATGACCATTAACAGGACCATTATGCGAATAAATTAAAAATGGCAATAATCCTACAGATATATTAAAGAGACATCAACATTTTAAAATGTTCGTATAATATACTACTTTAGTATGTTTTATAAATGAGTAATGAAGCCTTCAAGGCTCAGTTCACGCCGGATACATATTATACAAGTCGTTTCCTTTAAAAGAACATTCCAATTTCAAAATTGAAACTTAATTATTTTTTAAAGTAATATGATTTAGAGAATTTTTTTTTCTAAGTTCTTTGACAATTAAATTGGCGCCAAATTTTATTTATTTATTTTTATTGCTCAAAATGCAAGTGTGTGTATTTTTGGTTTTGTTTTGTTTGCAAACTGTTTTGTCACAAGGAACCGGTTCGGGTACCGATGGAAATCGTAAGTGCATAGCTAAAAGTTATTTTTATCACAGATAACTAGTTTTCAATAACAAAATGTTAAAGAAAAGATATTAACAAAATTGTAAAGGAAAACAAACAGCCTTAAATTTAAAAAAAAAAAATTTTTTTTTATCATTTTTTTGTACCTGTATTGGTAGTAGGAAAATACGGTATCCTTATAAATAAGTCTATTATCTTAATTAATAAGAAAATAATGGTATTTAAAACAAGAATAACATACGGTTTTATTTACGGACGTTAGAAGTTGTACTTCTTTGGCGTAATAATAAAATAAAAATCTAGACAATCAAATGTGGGTAAACCCTGTAACAACTATTCGTAGAAGATGCTTCACAGCTCAGTCTCACCCGTGACTATGGTGGCTGCAGTCTCCGAAACGTCAGGCTAAAATTAAAACAAATACACGCGTCTAAATCGGTAAAAAGTGGGTTTATGTAAACAAATGAGTCGCGCAAGTGTTAGAAAATATTATAACAATCTAGACTTAAGCTAAATTTTAGACTTTATCTCAAGACCAGTCATAGCTAGAGACTTGAAATATTCACAGATGATGTATATCTGTTGATGCTATAACAACATAATAATATAATAAAAACCAGAACACAATAAATATTTAAGTGTGCTCCCATACAGCAAACGTTAGCTTAGGCGACATAATTATTATTAAGATGCTAACGTACAAATATCTATAATTAAAAAGCTGAAGAGTATGTTTGTTTGTTTGAACGCGCTAATCTCAGGAACTATTGGTCCGATTTGAAAAATTCTTTCAGTGTTGGATAGTACATAACGTCACGCTACGACCAATAGGAGCGAAGTATCTGTGAAAAATAAAAATGTTGCAATAACGGGGAAAATTTTCAAACTCCGCGCGTACGGAGTCGCTGGCAACTGCTAGTCTTCAATACTTCGTAACTGATTTTTATGCGGGTCTATTATCTTTTATATTATCCTTTCTTTCTGTAAATTCCACGCGTACGATGTCACGAACAGTAACTAGTATTTTATAGATTAAAATGCGGAAATTAGACCTCGTAAATCATTGAGACATTGTAACTTATATTTTATGCAAATAATTGCAATCATGATGACGCAATCATGCCATTGTGATTGATAAAATTTAATCACTTCGTCAACGCAGCACAGTAGACCATGATTCCTCCCAAAGTGGAGGAGGCTCATGCCCAGCAGTGGAACGTAAATGGGCTGGAGAAGACGAACTAAAGTTAACTAAAAAATGAAAATATATATTACTAGCTGTTACCCGCAACTTCGTTCGCGTGGAATTAATAAATTAAATCTTGACAAATTATACAATGGAGCCATCCTCTTGAACCACTCTATCTACTAAAATAAATCTCATCAAAATCCGTTGCGTAGTTTTGAAGTTGTTTAGTTTTGAAACTTAACTTAAGTAAAGTTAAGTTTACTTTTGCACGTAGAATTGATACCATTAACATTTATCACGCACATTTTCATTGATGCAAGCACGCTCCTCCCAAAAACGCTTCACACACACAAATAGACGGCACTGTCCGTACACAATAAGTATGAGCATTGCTCTTTTCAGCAGGGGTCGTGGTGAAAACCAGCAGGTTTGGTTGAGCGCTTAGTTCTCATGGGTGTAGTGAGTGTACCCTTGAGCCATAAGGGCCATGACCAGAAAACAAAGGTATACTTTGATAGTCGGACAAAAATGTAATATGTATTTATGACTTATTATAAAACCTTGATCTCGTTTTTATTTTCGCACTAATTATGTTAATATTTTGCAAATAATTTAACTATGTAATGTAATCTTTTTTATCTTTTAACTGTTTGTTGCCTGCGATTTCGTACGCGTTGTATCTATTCTAATATTATAAAGCTGAAGAGATTATTTTTACGCGCTAATCTCAGGAACTACTAGTCTGATTTCAAAAATCTGTTTATGTATACATATAACATCACGCTGCGACGAATAGGAGCGATATTAGTAAAAAATGTTGCAAAATAGGGAATTTTTTTTTTCAATATTATAAATTTTCAGGACATTTCACACAACGTCCTCTGGTCCCAAAGTAAGCAATATTTCTATGCTTGTATTATGGGTACCAGATACGGATAGACTACATAACCTCCTTTTTTTTGTAAATACATACTTATAATATACATAGAAAACACCCAGACGCAGTACAAACGTTTGTATGACATTTATGGATATCACACAAATGATTGTCCCAAGCGGGAATCGAACCCGCGACCTCGTGATCGGCAGTCCATTACATAAACCACTCCACCACGAAGCCCGCAGCACAAGTCAGTCGCAACAGCTGGTAATAGATAAATATCTAGGTATTACCCAACTACTTCTTTATTTAAGTATACAATGTTTGTACACACTTGACTAACATTGAATCATAATAATAGGAAATATCTGTTTTCCTCGTTAAAAAAACAGGTTTTGATTTCAAGAATTATACGTTTTTTTAAGGTGAGGGAATTCCCTGTGTCATTGTACTAGTTAAATGATATATATTCATGGCCATACAACGTCCTCTGGTCCCAAACTAAGCTTATATACTTGTGTTAAGGCTACTTCTTACTTACTAAAATACGGATATATTTATACTTATCATAAAAATAGTCGTTATTTTTGTGTTTGCTCGTAAAAATTATTTTTCCCCGTTCTGAAATATAGCCTGGTCAAATACGGACGGCAGGGTCTAAGTAGCAGGGACCCTCTGGCACTCCCCACTCTGGGAAGGATATGGAGTATTCATAATCCGTCACCACACGGACTTTAGGACTTTTAGCCATTAAAGATGCCTATAAAAAGTCTTCATAGCAATAACTTCATTTATCAAAACTTTCCCTGACTCGAATATTAAACCTGGCACTTCCTAAAAAGCTAACCTAACCACTGACCCACGAAGGATGTCTGGAAAAATTAAAAATAAATATTTATTTTAGCTAAGGTTAAAAATTGGTCAAGTGCGAGTCGGACTCGCGCACGAAGGGTTCCGTACCATTATCTATACAACATAAGGCAACGTTATTAGTATCGAGCAAGAAACGGTAAAAAAATCATGTTTGTTGTATGGGAGCCCCCCTTAAATATTTATTTTATTTTATTTTTAGTATTTGTTGTTATAGCGGCAATAGAAATACATCATCTGTGAAAATTTCAACTGTCTAGCTATCACCGTTCTTGAGATACAGCCTGGTGACAGACGGACGGACGGACGGACAGCGAAGTCTCAGTAATAGGGTCCCGTTTTTACCCTTTGGGTACGGAACCCTAAAAACGAAGGTTATAAATAATTAATAATAAGTGATTGAATTATAAAATAAATAATACTTACAACGTGAAACAGAAATACTATAGTATGCTTTCAATGCTACATTATTTAAGCCATGTATATTTGTACGATGACTATTAAATTTTAATAAATTAATTAGAAAAAAAAAATCTTACAAAAAAATATATTATTTTTAAATTTCTTTTCTTAGACAACCCTGATTATTAAAGTAACGCCCAATTTGTAGGCGGAGTTACTGTATGAAAAGAACTTACCATCGATCTTATTTAAATCGTAGGCAGCACTGTCGATGTTTCACAAACTAAATACGTTAAGTAACCATACCACTAAGTCGGCCAGTACTTGGTCAGGGTGCCATGCACAGAAGTTATAACCTCCAGAAACAATCGTACGAGGGAAGTCTTCTGTTCATGTACCAACGTCTGGTATTCGCGAGCCGCTAGCAGATCGTTATTTCTCACCACCATTGCCATTGCACCACCATGACACTATTTGCCATTATTAATACGAAAAATTCACTGCAATCCAAGACAACCTCTTGATTAGAGCACCGACCAGCAGCTAATTATTTTATTAGAATAATTTTTGTCATAACCTAGGTACCTATTATCCTTTAAAAAGGTTGTGGACATTCACTTTAGCTATGCCTACATACATATCGATATTATGGTAATTCGATACAATAGAATACGCTGAATTTTTTTTATCGGTGAAAACAATACCATTTATTATTTTTGTACTATCAAATTCGAATATTAACCTACAATTTATTACGAAATCTTCTCATCCATATTGTGTTTGCATTTAGAGTGACTATTATTAGTACCTATGTAAAAAGTTTATCAGTTTTCAATGGAATGAAATAAGTTTATAAAATGTTAATGTTATGTAACGACTAATTATAAGAAAGAATTTGATATGAATAATATTTGTTGTGGATAGAACATGTTTTACAATGTGATATTTTTAAATAAACACCAGCGATACGATCACTTTATCGTGTGATCTAGTATTTTACCCCGTTGTATTGATTTGATACAGTAAAATATCGATAGATAATAGAGATGACCCATCTCTATGTACACGTGTCTTTAGTAGTGCACAATTCCGTTAATCCCCGAGTTCTAACCAATCACGATTCGTCAAAAGTGATTAAATAATTTAGAGTGGACAGTCGCTTATGTGACTTTTTTACCTAATATAATTTTATTCAAAATTATATCATCGTTAATTTGTCAATATCTTCCCTCCCCTCGTCACATTTTACTTGTAATTGAAACTTAACTTTTCTTCAATTCACGTTCGTCATGCAATTATTCAATCCTTTTTCGGTAATATTACCCCTCACAAAACTCGCTCATTTTTTGTATTCTTCTCGGCTTTCCTTCCATCAACATCCAACAAAATTTTCTTCACCATCATGGAAAAATTTAAAAAAATATCCTCACAGAGGCAATGAGCAGTTAGGCATTTTACGTTAATCTCTATTATGGGACATGATCACTATTAGGTCAAATAGAGTTCATAAAAACAGCTGATCAGGGTTGTGCAACGTAAAAATTTTGCAAAAACTTACAACATCAAAATCGTATTTTTTATATTATAATCACAGATTATAATGCAGGTCAATTTCTAACTTCACGTAGTCATTAGTGATGACCTAAAGAATGCCTGGTTTCAAGCATGACAGGAGTTTTGTTTCACGTTGTATAATTAATCAAAATATAATATTTTAATTAGTACTAGCTGGCCCGGCAAACGTTGTTTTGCCATACCAAAAAAAAGTAACAAAAAAAATGAACTATAAACCTCACGGAGCCCGAGACCTTTCCAACGAATGCAAAACCGTGGAAATCGGTTCGTGCGTTCTGGAGTTATAGCGTCAGGAAGGAAAACTCGACTTATTTTTATATAGTAGATATGAAGAGTATATTTTAATTATTTCTTTGTTTATATGAATAGTAGTTATTTCCTGCGGTTTCACACCTGTTTACAGTTTTTTTTTACCAATTTGCTAGCTGTTGCCGGCTACAAAATACGATAACAAATTATAGGGACATACATACAAAAATAATGATATTGTTAAATAATAAGTAAAGATAGATATTTCAGAAAACCTTCCATTTAAGTTATATTGCCACAAATTTGGCTAAAGTTGTTGCTGGTTAAAGTTTAATAAAATACCATTCATGTGACATGTAGTTTCCACAAACTGCAAACGTTACTTTTGCTAGCAATGAAACAAGCATTCCATTGGGAAGGGAAGATCTGTCTATGGAGATATACAATTATACATACATAGAACGCACACACACACATGTACATAAATAAAAATCTGTGATACGTTCGTACAAATATAATTTAAGCATAAAATTTCTGAGGTTATTTTGTTTTTGTTAAGTATAGAATTAGTCTCGGTTACTGTTTTTTCAGATATTCTTGTGCTAATCTTTTCATTATTTATGTATTCAGTCTATGTTTTTGTTTAGCACGCACGAACTAGCCTAAATGTTATTATAACGAGGAAAGCTTAGATTGTTGTACAAGTAATTTTAGCTTGGCAAAATCGTACTTCATAGACTTATAATGTTTCATATGACGTATAGCAGAGACACACATAGATATATATATTTCACACACACATAGATAAGTAAATAGCTTCAAGCATGGTGAGTTAACATTACGTACATAGCCATTGACACGTCTAAGAATAGAAAAAAATGTTTGACAGTAGACCTAGACGTACAGGCAGACAACGAACGTTATGTAAACTTAAAACAACATAGAAAACAAATGCCGTAACTATTTTCCGTAAGCATTTTCCAGGAAATCTAATAAGATCAGGTCTGTACTTACTTAATGCTCATCTTGCAAAACAGGAAAATTGTAATATTGTATTCGTGGAGTTTAGAAAAATTTCTCACGTTTTCGCAACATTTTTTACTGATGCCTATAGTCGCACCATAATGTTATATAGCCGTATATATAATAATGTTATTTATCGTAATGCGATATGTTATACTATTAGTGAAGATTAGCACCCTGGGCCTGTTGATTTGGTTACCCATTTAATAATGGTAAATGGTATCCCTGTGGTGAGGAATTTATACTTAATATTATAAAAGAAGAGTTTGTTTGTTTATTTGAACGCGCTAATCTCAGGAACCACTGGTCCGATTTAAATAATCTTTCAGTATTGGAAAGCACATTTATCTAGGAAGGCTATATAACATCACCCTGCGACCAATAAGAGCGAAGCAGTAGTGAAAAATGTTCTAAAAACGGGGAATTAACTAAAATTCCACGTATATAATAATATAACTATACATACTTAGTTTGCATTTAGATATGTGTAAAGGTATCAAAACCTACAGGTTACTCCCCAACACACTATGGTTCACTAATAATACTACATAGCTCTCTTTTATTGCAAAAACTGGACATATTCCTCTTATTGTGTTATTATCAAGTTGTCTGTCTGTATCAAGTTTACTACAAGCTTTCAAGGTAGCCCGGCCATTGACTCCAAGGATGAATTGAGTTTTATTATAAGCCTAGCTGTTCTCCGCGACTTAATACGTGTGGAATTTAGGAACACCTTAACAAATTATACAAACCTTCTTAAAACAACTTTAAATTAAAATAATTTGATTAGTCCAAAAACCAAAAAGCACGCTTAAAAATCCCACATACATTTTTAATTATTACATTGTCATTAGTCCTTAATATGTGTGTAACATTTCAAATCAATCAGACTTCTAGTAGACATAGATTAAGTTTAAGTTCTTTATTGCCATTCATGTGGTATTAAAATTAGAAAGAAAGAAAGAAGGGAAATTTTTAAAGGAAATTAGGTGTTACATGTTAAAATAAGGTACACAATGAAGCCCTGTAAGAGCACAGCAATTCATACAATACAAAATTCTTTATTGTGCACCAAAGAAAATACAAACTACATAATATGATATATACAGCTTAGGATATGTACATGGGGCGATCTTATCGCTGATAGCGATCTCTTCCAGACAATATGGAAACTGTCGAAGAATTACAGCTAAGGGCAAGTTAGGTGTATTAATACACTGATAGATACTGTAAAGGTTGTGATCATTGAATATAACCTATACAATGATACAGGCCACTTAAGATTTGTTTTTAAAAAAGGAATAAAAAATTTGAAAATAAAAAGAAAAGAATTTAGAGAGATCAGAGAAAGGACATGAAGTGAGGATGTTGAAAAATGATTGTAAAATAGTTTTTCTTTATTATAAAAAATATAACAAATTAATTAAAAACAAATCTTAAGTGGCCTGTATCATTGTATAGGTTATATTCAATGATTCGGCGAGACTTCATAATGACGTCAGCAAATTTGTACATAAGAAAGATGCAATGAAAAGGAACCACATCAAAAATTTAATTATTTTTTCATATTTATATTTTGAATGTTTAGTTAAAAATGTGAGATAAATATATTAACATAGTAATTAGATAGTGAGTATTTCGTACTAGATTATGATTATAGTATTAAGGTAGAACGATTAATAGGTATAATAATGGGTTGTATTGAGTTATAATGTCGAAGGTAGTGGCTTGGTAGAGTTAGTTGGATGAGTCGTATCAACGGGTAATATCTTTGAATGCAACATGGTAAGGCCATAGGCTATTTGTCATGGAATCCTGTTTTGGGATATCACGCATTTTAGAGAAAGAACTCATAAGATAGGATTTAGGAAAGTAGGTGCTAGAGTAAAGTATTTGTTCATTAGGAGAGAAATGTGAAAGGTTGAAAATTGAAAGAAGTTGTATTATAGTGAGAGGTTGCTGATAATATTTTTATTTTATTTATTGGGTAATAGTTAGATAATAATGACTAGCGAATAGTTTATAATTACTTAGATAATAGAATGATTGATTACTTAAAACGTTACTTGTGGTAGAAGAATGGTTGGTAAATTTATCTCACGAGAAGGAATTCTAAATGTGGAATAAATTGGTCATTCCCGAGCATTCAGGATTACTTAGTAGAAATTATACCTAAATAATTGAAAAGAAGGTTGAGTATTATCTGAGCATACTTTAAATTTTAATTTGATAATCTCTGGATTCTATCAATTATAATGGTTTCTTATGTAAATTTTCTCATTAAGCTGGAAAGCTGTTAAATTAGCATATCTTTCGGATCTATGATGCTGACCTCATAATTGAAGCTCGATAGTTTTTATAAGAGCATTAATTGTTTGGTGATGAACATTTTTCTGATTGGTTGTTGATGATATATGCTTTGTGTCTTGGTGTGATAGTTTTAAGGATGCCTTATCACTCTTGTTTATTATTGGATAAATCAATTTTAAAGATGAAGTAGTTTAATATTTTATGAAAAGAGTGATATGATATAAGGGCATCGTAGTTAGTGTGGTTCGAATAACTAAGATTAGAAAGGCAATTTTTGGTTGGTTTTTTGCTTTTCAAGTTTTTCGAAATGTATTGCTTCGAAAAGCTAGGTCCTAGCTGGATCTAATCTGGTTCATTCTAGTTTGTTATCATGCTTTCCAACCTTAGGTAGGGTGTCCAGTATTTTGTAACTTAGAAAAAAAAAAATTTTTTTTTTTGGAAAAAAAAATTTTTTTTATCCTCTAAGGGGGGGAGAATGTAAAGGTTGTGATCATTGAATATAACCTATACAATGATACAGGCCACTTAAGATTTGTTTTTAAAAAAGGAATAAAAAATTTAAAATTTGAAAATAAAAAGAAAAGAATTTAGGGAGATCAGAGAAAGGACATGAAGTGAGGATGTTGAAAAATGATTGTAAAATAGTTTTTCTTTATTATAAAAAATATAACAAATTAATTAAATGTGTTTTAAATTATTATTATAAATTAATGTAAAGAAGAAGCTTTACAATACGTACTGAGTTAATAAAAGCGTGTTAAAAGCCCTCTAAAATTATTAGCGTAGATTTACGCTTACATAAGGACATACAGAACAACTAAGTTTTATTTAAAAAGATAAAAACTAGCTGACTCAAGCAACTGTTATTCTGCCATAAAATTAATGGCTGTAACGAGTTTTGGATAAGTATATTTCTTCTGGCGAAATTTAATAGGGAAAAATTTGTAGAATATTTTTTAACGATGAGCGAGCTGATAAAGGGTCCCTTCCTTAGCTTTGTTTTAAAGAAACACTTTATTTAATTAAAACTAATTTTTACGGATTTAGACGCATGTATTTGTTTTAAATTTTAGCCTGACGTTTCGGAGACTTTGCAGTCACCATGGTTACGGATGAGACTGAGCTGTAAAGTGTCTTCTATGATCCCTGATCCCTTCCCCAACCCTGTAACAACTGATCAACTAAATTATGATAATTTTTAAATAAAAATTGGCACGTCCGAAAAAGGGTTTTGTATGACATAAAACGACGTCTAGTTATGCAATAAAACATAGGGTAATTAACTTATTTTTATGACGGAAATTACAAGTTATTTTATAACAAAATACACTGTAAAAAGATGATATATTGCTTGTTAAAACTACTTAATGTAATCTTCGGAAGTGTCAAGGTGAAATAGAACCAGTCTATGTTATTAAATAGTTACGTCATTTTTAGAACTATTTGTGTTGATACAAGATAATTAAAGAATTATTTAGATTACCTATTGGTATTTCTTTTTTATTTGTTCTGTCCCACAGCTGGGCACGGGCCTCCTCCATTGTGGCAGACCAACTCGTACTTGACAGGTTTTTTTTTAAATTAACTAATCAAATTATTAAGCTTTAGTATCCCTAATATTCTCCGTATGGTGACGGATTAAGAATACAAGTATCACCACCCCATCTCCCCATCTCCCAAGGGTGCTGTAAAAGTCAGCTAAGGGATATTGCACACAGATAACATCCCCCATGAGAGACGGAAACCTCGAAAATACACCCTGTGCCAACACGACTGGTCAACGCGGCACAGCCATAATCACTCCCAAAATGAAGGGGGCTTGTGTCTCGACAGTGGAACGCAAATGGGCTGGAGAGAGAGATTTGTGTTAGACGGGTCTCATGGTCTAGTAGTTCAGATAACGGACTGCTGTAATGGACATTCATTTGTGTGATATTTATAATTGTGATACAAATGTTTGTACAGCGTCTGGGTATTTAGGTACACATAACACAAGCAAATAAGCTTAGCTTTGGACCAGAGGACGTTGTGTGAAATGTCTATGAATATTTATTTATTTATTTAGTTTTAGTTATGTTTTAGTTAGAATGTAACTAAATAAATACTTAATAGCTAACAACCAGGGTCATAGTTAATTACGATTATTATTATACTACTATCTGGGGGTGATTAGTGATCGATACTGATACCAAAAATGCAATCAGTAAAATTTTTGTCTGTCTGTCTGTCTGTCGGTCTGTATGTTCCTTATAGAAACAAAAACTACTCGACGGATTATAACGAAACTTGGTACAATTATTCTTCATACTCCTGGGCAGGTTATAGTATACTTTTCATCACGCTACAATCAATAGGAGCAGAGTAGTGAAGGGAAATGTTGGGAAAACGGGAAAAGGTGCTCCATTTTTAGGGTTCCGTACCCAAAGGGTAAAAACGGGACCCTATTACTGAGACTTCGCTGTCCGTCCGTCCGTCCGTCCGTCCGTCCGTCCGTCCGTCCGTCCGTCCGTCCGTCCGTCCGTCCGTCCGTCCGTCAGTCACCAGGCTGTATCTCAAGAACGGTGATAGCTAGACAGTTGAAATTTTCACAGATGATGTATTTCTATTGCCGCTATAACAACAAATACTAAAAATAAAATAAAATAAATATTTAAGGGGGGCTCCCATACAACAAACATGATTTTTTTACCGTTTCTTGCTCGATACTAATAACGTTGCCTTATGTTGCATAGATAATGGTACGGAACCTTTCGTGCGCGAGTCCGACTCGCACTTGACCAATTTTTTAAGCTTCCGTCGCGTGTGCAGCCTTAATGGTTAAAGTTACATAGAAATCATGTATGACGGAAATATTCTACATAAAATTGTCTAAAAAATATCCCGGAACAGCACATATCTATATTTTATGGTTGACTCACAATAACACGTGTAACTCCTGATAGCTTAGCAGTTCGTTCATTCTGATTATATTTGTTTACTCTTACGTTTAAATACTCTCACTCAAGCAGTAGTTATAAATGTTGCAAAAACGGGGAAAATTTCCTAAATTCTACGCGGACGGAGTCGAGGGCAACAGCTAGTGTGTAATATTATCTGCAGATATTTTTATATAAACAGATTAACAATATATTAATACACTTTTTTATCTACTATATAAAAATAAGTCGGGTTTTCCTTCCTGACGCTATAACTCCAGAACGCACGGACCGATTTCCACGGTTTTGCATTCGTTGGAAAGGTCTCAGGCTCCGTGAGGTTTATAGTTAATTTTTTTTTAATTTTTTTTTACCATTTTTTGGTATGGCAAAACAACGTTTGCCGGACCAGCTAGTAAGTAATAAATTTAATTCTCTCTCTCTCTCTCCAGCCCATTTACGTCCCACTGTTGGGCACGGGCTCCCTCCACTTTGGAGGGATTATGGTCTATTGTGCCACGCTGACCAGACACGTTGGCACAGGGTTTATTTTCGAGTTTTCCGTCTCTCACGGATGATGTTATCTGTGTGCAGTATCCCTTAGCTAGCTTTTACAGCACCCTTGTGAGGAGATGGGGTGGTGACACTTGTATCATGAATGAATTATATACTCGTACATTAACTTCAGATAATTTATTGAAAATAAACTTTGTTTTTCAGTAAGACTATGTATTGTAGAAGGACGTGGGTCATACAAGCGAGCGCCCCAACATTGCCCAATGCTGGACAAGGAGAAGTCTGGAGTTGAATGTGTTCTGGGTACTGACAGGTTAGTATTTCTAAACTAATATTGTAAAGGGAAAATGTTTGTTTGGATTGAATAATCTTTCTAAACATTATCCCCTGTTAATGTAGGCTATCTTTAATTAAAGAAACCGGTCAAATACGAGTTGTACTGGCACGCTACTGGTTCGTACTGTTATTATCTATAGTTCTATACCAATATTAAAAAGCTGAAGAGTTTGTTTGTTTGTACGGACTAATGTCAGGAACGATATAACATCACGCTGCGACCAATAGGAGCGAAGTATTAGTGAAACATCTTACAAATATGCCTATACACTAATAACACATAAAGCCCACTTTTTGACTAAACGTAGTCCATCCAAAGGTTGTTTGGAAGAGATCGCAGCATGTGATAAGCCCGCCTATAGATTAAGCTACTGTAATGTAAAATAGTGTACAATAAAGAGTAATCTATCTATCTAAATATGGGCAACAGCTAGTATTTATTATTAGTATAAAAAATCTAATAGACACGGGACCATCAGTGTGCTTGTCTAGTTAGTTCTTGACTGAATTTTTAAGCAATTAAAAGTGACAATGAAATCAAGGATTTGAATACATGCTTACCGCGAATTTAGCTTTCATAATGTTATCAAAAATTTAAATTAATTCGTGAATATTTATATTTATAAATATAATTAAGGTTAAAATGATGACTGTATTTTCCCAAAATCAAAACAAATAAATAGGTAGTTTCTGAGAAAATCGTTAGTCATACAATTAATAAATGACGTGCCATGTAGTGGTTCATGTAACAGACTGCCGTTCACGAGGTCGCGGGTTTGATTCCCGCACGGGACAATTATTTGTGTTTTGTTTTAAATTAAACGATTGTATTGCGTCTGGGTGAGAAAAAGTAGTTTATGTATTCTATTCGTATTCTGGTACACATAACACAAACATATAAGCTTATCTTGGGACTAGAGGACGCGGTGTAAAAAAACCCAGAGTATTTACCCCTGACCTTGGACCATATCTCGGGGCGGCAGCCTGCGCGGAGTGACGCAAGCCTTCACCATGCCTTGACCTATTTTTTTCTTTCTCCATTTATTTATGGGGCGTCAAATCAAATGCCAGGTCATTTCGCTAATTAGGGTTCCGTAACGTGACCTTATTACTGAAACTTCGTTATCAGCTCGTCAGTTCCCAGACTGTATCTCTGGAACGGTGATAGCTAGAGGGCTGAAAATTTCACAGCATCTATAAAAGTTTTTTTTTCAGGTTAGATTGCCTCCGACGAATAAACAAGGGTACTGTTGACTTCGGTGTATTCAGCCCTGAGGATCTGATAGCAGCACAGTGGGCTGACATTGATGTATTGGTTACTAATGAAATTAGACTCAAACCACGTAAGTTGATCTATACATACATAATGTATCTAAAATATAAAATTCTTCTGTCACGGTGTTTGTAATTATACTCCTCCGAAATGGTTCAACCGATTTTCGTGAAATTTTGGGTACATATCCGTTAGATCTGAGAATCGGACAACATGTATTTTTTATCCCCCTAAATGTTAAGGGTTGTCCACCCCTGACATTTGTATGGCAAAAGAACGTTTGCCGGGACAGCTAGTACATATAATAAAAATCTAAAAAGGCAAAGTCTCTACTTTGAGGATAATGGTGCCAATTCTACGTGCACAACTAAACTTCTTCTCTTTTCTTCAACAGTCCATTAACGTCCCACTGTTGGGCACGGGCCTCCTCCACTTTGGGAGGGATTATGGTCTACTGTGCCGCGCTGACCAGGCGTATTGGCACAGGGTTTATTGTCGAGTTTACCGTCTCTCACAGAGGATGTTATCTATGTGCAATATCCCTTAGCTAGAGAACTAAACTTAACTAAACTAAAAAATGAAAACAGCTATTGCTGTATTTTGGTTATCTGGCTATCTTGTTGTGCACATTTATATTATTTAAAATCGTAAGTCATATATATACAGATAATCAAATAAATAAGTTCTGATAACATTGACGAATTGTGTTATTGATACTATCTATTTTAATTATTTATTTATTTTAGTTTATTGTGCATATAGAATCGGCACCATTGTCTAATGCTTGCGCGACTCATTTATTCAGATAAACCTACTTTTTACGTATTTCGACGCGTATATTTATATTAAATTTGAGCCCAACGTATCGGAGACTTGGCAGTCGCCAAGGTGACCCGTGAATAAAGTCTCCGAAATGAAGGCTAAAATTTAAATTTCTGATAAATCCGAGTACCACAAGTGGTAAAATGGCTTTCAAAGATTCCGTTAGATTCATACAATGATAGATACGTACCGAACTAATATAAGCGTGTTAATGAAGACAATTAAGAATATTTAGTTAGTCTTTAGTCTCTGACCGTGGCAAAAGGCGTGATGTTATGATTATTTTCTTCCAGATCCTTACGCCAGGAATATAGTAGCGGTTGTAAATAAGCGAATATTACCTGATAGTTCATCAAATCTACAAGCTGTGTTGAGAAACACCACGCTATGTCATCCTGGGGAGAGCATGGATGATATTAGACCACTTAGCGAGACTTTATCTGCTGTAAGTAACTTATTTATACACAAAACTAGCTGATGCCCGCTACTCCGTACGCGTGGAATTTTAGATCGCCATATATTTTGTCACCGTTTAAACCTCCCCTGGACTTTCACAAATATTTCAAGACCAAAATCACCAAAATCGGTCCAGCCGTTCTCGAGTACAAAATAAGCGAGACTAACGAATAGCAATTGATTTTTATATAAGAAAGAAGATATATGTCTATGCGTCATATGAAACGTCATTATTTTATGAAGAACGATTTAGCCAGGGTAAAGTTACTTTTCCTCAATTTTAAACATCAACCCACCATCTGGTAATCTTTGCGATAACGTAATTCCATTGTTCGCTACGGACGCACACTTCAAAATCGCCTCACACACACTAAGAATCGACACGACAGTGTCCGTATATATTGTACGGGGGTCGCCTTATAATGTCAACTCTTGTTGGATAAATGCTCTAAGTACGAAACCTTTCATGTGCGGGCCCAACTCGTACTTGACCGATTATTTTATTATTTTTCCAGTATTTAGAGACACTAGTGCTAGAAAGATCATGTGATCCCAATCTATCACATACGGAGAACAAATTGAAAGCGTTGGCTGACTTCTACGCGAAGGCGTGTAAGGCTGGACCCTGGGTACCTGATAAGACTACTGATGCTGAACTTAGTAAGTACATCTATATTATTATATATACCGCTGAGTTTGTTTGTTTGTTTGAACGCTAATCTCAGGAATCACTTTTCCGATTTAAAAAATTCTTTCAGTGTTAGATAGTACATTTATCGAGGAAGGCTATAGGCTAAATAACATCACGCTGCGACTAATAGGAGCGAAACATTCTTAAATAATTGGTCAAGTGCGAGTCGGACTCGCGCACGAAGGGTTCCGTACCATTATCTATGCAACATAAGGCAACGTTATTAGTATCGAGCAAGAAACGTTAAAAAAATCATGTTTGTTGTATGGGAGCCCCCCTTATATATTTTTATTTTTTTATTTTTAGTATTTGTTGTTATAGCGGCAATAGAAATACATCATCTGTGAAAATTTCAACTCTCTAGCTATCACCGTTCTTGAGATACAGCCTGGTGACAGACGGACGGACGGACGGACGGACGGACGGACAGCGAAGTCTCAGTAATAGGGTCCCGTTTTTACCCTTTGGGTACGGAACCCTAAAAATGGAGAATAAGCAACAGCTAGTACCTACTTCAGGCCTCGCGGTACCTGTAGTATATGTAGTATATCCGTAGGTATTCTGGTCGAACCCGCGACCTCATGAATGGCAGTCCATTACATGAACAACTTCACCACGAAGCCACTTTTTAATAGTGTCACACTGTTTTTTTGGGACTTATGAAACCCATAGCATCAACCATAGCAGCAATTTTTTTTTATCTAATATAATAATTTGTAATTTATTAATTTTGCAATTGACTTACTATGCTTTTACTTAATAAAAGTCGCGTCATTATTTCAGTACAATTGTATTTTGTAAAGAATACTAAAAAATTCTCGATAGATAACGCCATCTAGCGAGAATTTTTAGCAACAATCTCGACCAGCCACTTAGTATTCTTTACAAAATACAATATTGTACAAAAAAATGCGATGTAGACTCAATCGAGGAACGTTGTGATGGTCAAATTGGTTACTGTTGGCACGACAGAATAAGCTCAGTTGGCAGAGCTACGGAACGGTATTCCGAGATCGTGGGTTCAAGTCCCGCTTGCGGTGATCACTTTTTCCACTATAATTAAATTTATTATTATAATAATTTTCAGAACGTCAATATCCTTCACTATGTGCAGCGTGTGGTTCCAGATTATGTTCTAAGACAGACAGGTACTGGGGTAATGTTGGAGCACTAACTTGTCTCACTGATGGAATGGGTGATGTCACGTGGGGAGAAGCGGATGATGTTAAATTATATTTTAAAGTAAGTATTAATTAGCTAGCTGTTACCTGTTACGTCTTCGTACGCATGGAACTTTAGAATTTTTTCCCCGTTTTTGCAACGTTTTTCACTGATGCTTCGCTCCTATTTGTTGCAGCGTAATGTTATATAGCCCTTCCTCGATAAATGTACTATCCAACACTGAAAGAATTTTTTTAATCGGACAAGCGGTTCCTGAGATTAGCGCAATCAAACAAACAAACTCTTCAGCTTTATTATATTATAAGTATATAAGATGTCATACAAATGTTTGTCCTGCGTCTCTATGTTTACTATGTACAATACATAGTAAACATTTATAGTGGACAAAATAATCACTATTGGGGGTATTTGAACCTACCACCTCGGAATACCGTTCCGTTTTTCTGCCATCTATGCTAGAGCGCGTTAGAGTATGACTAGAATGAAATAAGTGCCCGAAGTTAAGAGGATACCAAAATAGCTTCGTGCATTTTTCTACGTACGAAGTTTTCATTTTTTCTTTAGATTGAATGGCTAGAGCTCTAATTTTTAAGTATATGTTTTTTCAATATATGATCTAGGATCGCATGAACTCAGAAACGCGATTGAAAAAAGTTTTCTCGATAAAAAATCTTAGCGAAACTACCTCTCTAATTTTTTATGGTTTTCATTTGTCGGTCTATTATCGCGTATTAAATAATAAAAAAACTTTAAAAACATAAGTAACTATTATATATAGAAACACGTAAGCCGGAATTAAAATATATTTAGTAGATTTTGAGTAGGTAAACAAAAAAAATATCCCTAATTCTTCATTTTCTATACCTACTATCTGTGTTAATAGGTACATGTCGAAGATAATATTGATGTAGGCCCTTAATATTTTTGAATATATTTAACTTTCAAAAACACGCGTTTTTGTTTCCCGCTTATTTTTCAAATTTGGAACAAGTTTTATTATATAAATAAACTAGCTGACCCGGCAAACGATGTTTTGCCATACTAAAAAAAAGGTTTGAAAGATAGATGTTGGCCGATTCTCAGACCTACTGAACATGCATGTAAAATTTCATAAAAGTCGGTCGAGCCGTTTCGGAGGAGTACGGTAACTAACACTGTGACACGTGAATTTTATATATAAGAAAAAGATATTCATAGACATTTCACACGTATATTGCGTATAGTTTTTAAATGTTTTATTTTGCACATTCCAATTAATGTTTCAGTAAAAAAATCGTATTTAATAAAAATTATGTATGATTCTTTTTTTAATGAACCTCGCTCGCTTATTTTTTTTTTCAGTGTCAAATTCAATCAGTTTCTTTTTAATAGTAATTTTTTTTTAGTTGGAACAAATAAACGTGGCTCAGGCAACCGATAATTTCGCCTACCTCTGCCGCGATGGTACTTGGAAGGAACTTAATGAGGAGCCATGTGTATGGCTTAGAAGACCATGGAATATTGTTGTGGCTAAAAGGTAGCTAATGTTTACCATTGTTTTTTTTTTCTTTTAAAGGACAGAATTTGTTCTCTTATATCTCCTATTCATGCAGTTGTTGGACAGAGGGATATTGGACATTGTGAAAAAGTCAACAACTAAACTAGACTTAACTAAAGATGGAAACAAATATGGCGTATTTTGATCAATGGTCTATTTTGTTGTAAACTTTATTTTAATTAAAATCATTAGTCTTTAATATACAATTTTTATAATAAGAAAGTTGAGTATTTTTCTAGTTAAGTTTAGTTGTGCATCTAGAATTGGTACCTTACTCGACGGTAACGTCATCTAGATATAATTTGGGTTATGGAACCCTGCCTGTGCGATTCTTACTTGTACTTAGCGGGATTTTTTATTAGTATCATTTTGTTATAGAAAAGCCGCAGAAGCAGTCTCGCACCTAACCAAAGCTTTGACAAATAGAACTGTGACTGTCGACAAACATTGGAGAGGTGCTTTAGCTGCATTGTTAGAGATCAACCAGGGTCTACCAGAACCTCTACATCCGCCCAAGACTGCCATAGATTATCTATCAAAAGCTGAAGGTTTCAGAGAGGCTTATAGTCAAACTGGATGTGATCCACCGAGGTAAGGCTCTTATTTGATTTATATAGCGATTTTTGAGGATCCTTATCCGGGTCGAAGGACCAAATAATGTTGAGGATAATTATTCCTTAAAAGGACACGACTGAGTGGACTGTAAGAAATGATATTATGTTACGTGATCTCCGTGTGGTGACGGATTAAGAATACAAGGGTCACCACCCCATCTCCTCCCAAGGGTGCTGTAAAAGTCAGCTAAGGGATATTGCACACAGATAACATCCTCTGTGAGAGACGGAAAACTCGAAAATAAACCCTGTGCCAACACGCCTGGTCAGCGCGACACAATAGACCATAATCCCTCCAAAGTGGAGGAGGCCCGTGCCCAACAGTGGGACGTAAATGGGCTGGAGAAAGAAAGAAAAAAAGTAAATGTTTGTTTTTTCTCGTTACTTAAAAAAAAAAAAAAAAAAAAAAATGATTCTTCTTTTTGTTGGAATGTAAAACGAAATGCAACATAGAGTATGGTCTATAGTCTATTATCTAGTAATGTCAAAAAGTTAAAATCTGACACTGACGTAATGTCCTTTTTTCTCTCTCTCAATGTCAGCCTGTGTCATGTGGTATCATCTCTGTCGTACATAATAAATATCTACTGTTTCCTCTGCAATCCTCGTTTCTTTTTGACCCTAACCCATCAGGTTTTGGTCCCAGGGCGTCTGTCCCTGTCGCGAGTAGATAATTTTGTAATTTGCACAACAATTCGCGCTTCGGTAAATATTGTGCGTATGCACATAACCTCGCAATGGCTACCGGCAACGACAAGGCGAATTTTCCTATTGAGAAACTGCGTGGAGTTCAAGACTATCATAATTGGAAATTTGCAATGAAGATGATACTGGTGCATGAAGATTTATGGGAGTGCATCGAGCCAACAGACACCACAAAAGCCGATGCAAAACGTGACATGAAGGCGCTGGCAAAAATATGTTTGTCTGTTCATTCTTCAGCGTATCCACATGTACGTAATGCAGCGGGAGCCAAGGCTGCGTGGAACAACCTGAAGAATGCGTATGAAGACAGAGGGCTGAGCAGACGTTTGAGTCTCCTTCGAAGTCTTTTTGCTACAAAACTTGAGGGTGACATGGACACATACTTATCCACCGTCACCGAGTTAGCTCAACAGCTCTGTGACATAGGCTCCCCGTTGGACGACGACTTCATAGCTGTGATAATATTAAGTGGTCTCCCACAAGAGTATGATCCACTAATAATGGCTCTGGAGAACAATAACACAACTTTATCGAGTGAAATTGTTAAGGCAAAGCTGCTACAAGAGTACCAACGTCGCGATGACAAGGATACCGTGAGCGCTTTGGTTGCTAAAAGAACAATGAAATGTTTCAAGTGCAAGAAACCAGGGCATGTCATGAAGAATTGTCCACAGAAGTTTAAGAAAAACAAGAATGAGACGTCAAACGAGAAGGATAGTCAGTGCAAGTCTAAAGTACTGATTTCAGCGCTATCATCTAACTTAAGGAGTGATGTTTGGTATGTGGACTCGGGGGCAACAAACCATATGTGTAACAACAGGTCAGTTATGAGTAATTTTAATTCCAAGAGTGTGTTAAAAGTGAGTGTAGCTAATGGTGATGAACTGTCAACTGCAGGTCAAGGAAATGTAACAATTTCGCTTAAAGACTGTAAGAGAACAATTACAAATGTTTATTATGTTCCTAAGTTGTCACACAATCTATTATCTGTTAGTGAATTAGCTCGAAAAGGTTACTATGTAAAATTTGATAGCAAAATGTGTAAAATATATGACTGTAACAAGATTTTAGCCACCGCTACATATATTAATGGTGTCTATCAGCTAGATACAATAGGATTTGCACTAAGTTGTAATTCACAGTCTGAAAATAATGCTAAGTCAAATGTGAAACCTCAATGCTTGACAACGCCACGGGGCGATGATGAGGAATGTTCTAATGGTTCTAAACAGGTCACAAAGAAGCAACCTCCAGATACCCAACAGCTGTGGCATCGACGTCTGGCACACTTGAATTCAAGAAGCATGCACTTAATGAAATCAGGTATGGTCATTGGAATTAATTATGATAATACTAATTATAAGTCATGTGAAACTTGTGTTAAGGAGAAGCAGACTAGAGTACCTTTTCCTAAAAAGTCTGAAAATAGGTCCAAAGAAGTTTTAGGCCTTGTACACACAGATTTATGTGGCCCGATGCCATGTGCATCTTATGGTGGGTGTAGGTATTTTTTATTATTCACAGACGATTTTACTAGAAAGTCATTTGTTTATTTTCTGAAATCCAAAGATGAAGTGTTTGAGTGTTTTATTAAATTCAAGGCTCTTGTAGAAACACAAACAGGGATGAAAATAAAAATCTTGCGTAGTGACAATGGTCTTGAATATGTGAATAAAAAGTTACAGGCTTATCTGGAACAGCACGGGATAATCCATCAAAAGACTGTCCCGTATTCACCGGCTCAGAATGGAGTCAGTGAAAGAGCCAACCGAACAATTGTAGAGAAGGCACGCTGTATGCTGCAGGATGCTGGTCTGGACAAGCGCTTCTGGGCTGAGGCAGTACAGACAGCAGTCTACATCAAAAACCGGACACCAACTAAAGCTGTAATGGGAGCCACTCCTGAAGAAAAATTTACAGGAAAGAAGGTAAATGTCAGTCACTTTAAAATATTTGGGTGCCGTGCATATGCCTTAATTCAAAAGAGGAAGAAACTAGATCCCAAAAGTAAACTATACACTTTTATAGGATACTGCGAAGAGACTAAAGGCTATAGACTTGTAGATCTTGATAATCCTAAGGCAGTAGTGATAGCCCGTGATGTTGTCTTCTTCGAGAATAAATTTAATAAAAGCTATACCTCTGTAAATGATGCTATGACGTCACATGATGAAAGTCTTGACTTGTTCTCGCCTGTTGTATCGGTAGAAACTACTAACAATAGTGGAGAGCAACCATCTGGCCAACCTCAGTCTGAGCCAGGGTCATTTGATGACAACCAGTCCCAAACTGGTTCTGATAATATAAGTCTATCTGATGATGATCATAATTATATGCCAATACAGAGGAGACAAGAGATTATCGAATCAAGTGACACTGATTTAGGTAACTTGACTGTAGAGAGTACAGATGATGTGCTGGATAAAACTTACGTTCCAGGAAGTTCGCGCTATGACTCTGAAGAGACTTCGACCTTCTTCAGTCAGTCAGACTCTGATGAGTATGCTGGTATGGCAGCATTGGCAGCAACGGTCAATTACAGGAACGTGGATGATCCGGTCACTGTGGAGCAGGCTTTGAGCAGTGAATATGCCAAGAAGTGGCATGATGCAATGACAGATGAGTATAACTCTTTTTATAAAAACAAATGTTGGACTTTAACAGAATTAAAGAAAGGCCAGAAACCTGTGAAATGTAAATGGGTTTTTAAAATAAAACGAGGCTTGAACGGAACAGTACTAAAATATAAAGCTCGTTTAGTGGCAAAAGGCTACAGCCAGAAATATGGAATAGATTACCAAGAAACATTCGCTCCTGTAGTCAGGTACTCTACGATCAGAATGTTATTTGCTGTTGCTGCCCACCTGAACCTAAGTATTGATCATCTAGATGTGAAAACGGCATTTCTAAATGGTGACCTCACGGAAGAAGTAGTGATGGAACAACCAGAAGGATTTGTCATAAAGGGGAAGGAAAACCAAGTTTATAAGTTAAACAAATCAATCTATGGTTTAAAGCAAGCTGCCAAATGCTGGTATGATAAAATAAATGAGGTACTGATAAGAAAGATGCATTTTCAGAAATCATCAGTTGAACCTTGCATTTATTTTAGATATAAGCACAGACAGCTGACAATAATTGCTTTATATGTTGATGACATTTTACTATTTACATCTTCAAACAAGATAAAGAAGGAAGTCAAGGACCAGTTGATGAAAGAATATGAAATGAAAGACTTGGGAAGGGTTCATGAATTTCTTGGAATGAGAGTTTGTACAGAAAAAGAAAATGTCATTACTCTTGATCAAACTGACTACATAAAGTCTGTTTTGAAAAGATTTCAGATGGTAGACTGTAAACCGGTGTCCACACCAATGGAAGTCGGACTGAAATTACAAAAGGAAGAAAAGAAGACTGAAAATGTAGAATATAGAAACTTAATTGGATGTCTCATGTACATTGCTGTGTGTTCTAGGCCAGACATAGCACATGCTGTGAGCTACCTGTCTCAGTTCAACGACTGTTACTCAGATGCACATTGGAAGGCCGCGAAACGCGTCTTGAGGTATTTAAAAGGAACAATCAACTACTGCCTCATGTATGAAAAATCCGACCTCAACGTGCGAGGCTACGTCGATGCGGACTGGGCTAGTTGTGAAATTGACAGGAAATCATACACAGGGTATGTATTTAAAATAGGTAATTCCATAGTATCTTGGGAGAGTCACAAACAGAAAACTGTTGCGTTGTCAAGCACCGAGGCAGAATATATGGCTCTTGCTAATGCTTGTAAAGAATCATTATTCATTCGTACTTTTTTGAAAGAATGTTTAAATATAGACTGTATAACTACCTTGTTTAATGATAACCAGTCAGCACTAAAATTAAGTGAGAATTGTATGTTTCATGCTCGTACAAAACATATAGATATTAGACACCACTTCATTAGAGATGTTGTTAAGAATAATTTGGTTAAGATTGAATATTTGTCTACTGAAAACATGACAGCTGATTTGTTGACAAAACCTTTATCAAGTGCTAAGTTTAATAAGTTTGTATCTCAACTTAACTTAAGGATCTTTTAGAACTGTAAAATGTTTAAAATTGTATTTATTTAAAAGGAAAAGTGTTTTGAAGATCTGTCTATGTTTTCATATAATAATATTATGTTATGCTATATAAAAGCGGCATGTTAGTATATTGTATGTGATTTTTGTTCCAGTTTATTTATTTGTATTTCAATCATTGTTGGCGTTTATTTTATGGGCAGGTGTTGGAATGTAAAACGAAACGCAACATAGAGTATGGTCTATAGTCTATTATCTAGTAATGTCAAAAAGTTAAAATCTGACACTGACGTAATGTCCTTTTTTCTCTCTCTCAATGTCAGCCTGTGTCATGTGGTATCATCTCTGTCGTACATAATAAATATCTACTGTTTCCTCTGCAATCCTCGTTTCTTTTTGACCCTAACCCATCACTTTTATTTGAAAGCCGGTGATCCCTTTAACAGCAGGTCAGGATCTGATGGTTATCTCCTTAGGAATTGAGGAAAACCCTCAAATTTCAAAGGTACTGTCGGCTGATTATTTTTTTTAAATACTCGCTTTTATTAACATTTTTGTACCAAAAGGTAAAAAGTGTCCCTAATAAAATGATGTTAAAATTTATGTGCCATATTATAATAATTATACGGGTACTCAATGGTTCTCGTGGTCTAGTGGTTCAGGTAACGGGCTGTCGTTCACGAGGTCGCGGGTTCAATTTTCGCTGGGGACAATCATGTCATATTTATAATTGTCTTACAAATGTATGTATTTTAAGTATGTATTTACAAAAGTAGTTTATGTATTATATCCGTATTTTGGTACTCATAACACAAGCATAATAAGCTTAGTTATGTATATGTGTACTTGTTTATGTATGTAAATGATATTAACGGTATATATGTAGTTTATGTATAGTATATTTTAAGTAATATTTACTTATTTATTTGATTATTATATTAACATTATTATTATTATTATTATTTCTTCATGTACAATAATCTACTTGTACACTGCAGCCGCACTTTATTTTAGTCCTTATCTTTTCTTTCCATCCCATGGTTGCCTGGAAGAGATCACTTTATGTGATAAGGCCGCCATTCGTACCTAGTTTTAAGCTTAATTTCTGTCTTCTGTTTCTTGTAAATGTGTACAATAGAGAGTTTATCTATCTATCTATCTATCTTAGCTTGGGACCAGAGGACGTTGTGTAAAAAAGAAATTTATATATTCTAGGTATATCAATCTCTGCACAACATCAACTCTAGCCAGAAACAAATGTGAATGGTTAAGTGAAGCCGGTGCAGTATACGGTATAGTACCACCATTACAATGCGCGATGAGAGTTAACACTGAACAATGTCTGGCTGCTGTGACTACAGGGGAATGTGATGTCACTGTGACTGATAGTGACTATTTAGTCACAGCTACCAGGTTAGATTATTTGCAGTATATTTATTAATTTTTCTTTTATTAGGTTTTGTTATTAGCAAAGTAACGTCTGGCTACTGTGACTACAGGGGATAGTATGTGTTACTTAATTAAAAAATGTAAATTTATAATATATTATAGATAATTTATTATAGATTTTAATTAACAAAAACGTGTACAGCGAAATAGCCAATTTATCAAAATACGATGTAGTTGTTTTCAATTTTTAGTTAAGTTTAGTTTAGTAGCGCACTTACAATTGGTACCAGTGACTATTTAGTCACAACAGCCAGGTTAGAGTGTATGAAAATTTGTTACTATTTTTATTAACAGAGTTGCGTCTGGGCGCTTTGACTACAGGAGATTGCGTTGCGACTTTAACTCATAGTGGGTAGTCAGAGTCGCCAGGATAGACACTTTTTGTTTCTTTCTTAGAAATAATGTTTGGCTGCTGTAACTGCCAGTAAGTAGCTATGATATAACTGGCCAACAGTAATCATAGTTACAGCTGCTTCAAGTTAGACGATTTAAGGGCCTACATCAATATTATCGTATATCATCGCCGACACGTACATATTAACACAGCCAGTAGGCACAGAAAATGAAGAATTAGGGATACTTTTCCTATTTACTCAAAATCTACTAAATATATTTTAATTCTGATTTACGTGTTTCTATATATAATAGTTACTTATGTTTTTAAAGTAATTTCATTAGTTAATACGCGATAATAGACCGACAAATGAAAAAAAAAAATTAGAGAGGTTGTTTCGCTAAGATTTTCTATCGAGAAAACTTTTTTCAATCGCGTTTCTGCGATCCTAAATCATATATTGAAAAAACATATACTTAAAAATTAGAGCTCTAGCCATTCAATCTAAAGAAACAATGAAAACTTCGTACGTAGAAAAATGCACGAAGCTATTTTGGTATCCTCATAAATTGTTTAAATACCTACTCTTATTGGGAACGTCTGGCCGTTGTGACTACGCGGGTTCGTATTTATTTAAAATGATAATAATTTTATGATGATGATGATAATTTTATTTTCAGACAATCTCTAGAACCAGTTCTGCACGAAATAACACCCATTGTTGAAAAGATGAATACGGTAGTTGCCTACGTCAACAGTGACTCAAAAATATCCAAAATGGCGGATTTGCGCGGGAAACGAGCGGCTTTCCCACGCTATGATGGCACCGTGTGGCATTCCGTTCTACGCTATATTACTGAACATGAAAAAATATCTTGTAAAGAATATGTAGATAATTATTTTAAAGAGATTTGTGCTCCGGGATTAGATGGAAAGAAATGTTATGACGCTGGTGAGAAACAAGCTTTACAATCGCTCATAGATGGCAGTAGTGATGTGGCGTTTATTAGTATGCAGACTTTTAATTCTTTTATAGGTTGGTTCATTTCATGTCTATGTATAGTAATCAAATAAGAACTTGAAAGATGAAGAAACAAAGATTTCCGAGTTTTTTTAGGGTTCCGTACCCAAAGGGTAAAAACGGGACCCTATTACTGAGACTTCGCTGTCCGTCCGTCCGTCCGTCCGTCCGTCCGTCCGTCCGTCTGTCACCAGGCTGTATCTCAAGAACGGTGATAGCTAGAGAGTTGAAATTTTCACAGATGATGTATTTCTATTGCCGCTATAACAACAAATACTAAAAATAAAATAAAATAAATATTTAAGGGGGGCTCCCATACAACAAACATGATTTTTAGGGTTCCGCACCCAGTATCTCAAGAACGGTGATAGCTAGACAGTTGAAATTTTCACAGATGATGTATTTCTATTGCCGCTATAACAACAAATACTAAAAATAAAATAAAATAATTATTTAAGGGGGGCTCCCATACAACAAACATGATTTTTTTACCGTTTCTTGCTCGATACTAATAACGTTGCCTTATGTTGCATAGATAATGGTACGGAACCCTTCGTGCGCGAGTCCGACTCGCACTTGACCAATTTTTTTATTTTAAGGTTCCATACCATAACAAAAAACGGGTCCCTGTTACCGAGATTTTGTTGTCCGTCCGTCCATTTGTCTGTCACCCGTCTGTATCTTTAGAACGTTGTAACAAAATACTCATCATCATTTTCATGCCCTTATCCGGTTAGTTGGGGTCGGGAATATACAAATATAATAAGATAATAACGGTACGGAACCCTTCGTGTGTGAGTCCAACTTGTACTTGACCGTTTATTTAGTTAAGTTATTAAACATTTATGTAGAAGTTAGAATACTGGCGGTACTCTTAACATTGCGCCAGTCTACCATCAATATAGTTATGCGTCTATGGTAAAACATTTTTTTTACAGGTGACGACAAGGAAAATCCAGAAATCTTGAAGAAAATCATACCACTATGTCCAGAGGGGAATCAAAAATACTGTTTCCTCAGTTGGTCTAACTTAGGGCATGTATTTGCTGCCAAAAATATAACAAAAATGCGAAAACACGAAATCATAAATGTATTTACAAAGTTAGATCAGCTATTTGGCAAACACCCACCATTCCATAATCCAATGTTTTCGTTGTACGGTCCATTTAATCACGAAATGGAAGTAATTTTCCATTCAAACACTAAAAATCTTGCCACTAGTAATGTATTAAAAACACACCCGTACGATAAAATGCCTTACAATTTTGAACTAAGACTAAATAATTACACTGACACCCAAACATGCAGTTTTGGCGCCAAAATAACGCACTCATATATATTTTTGATAACTATTCTAGTCGCAATCATTTTAAGATAAAATTGTAAGATATTTTTAGAAATATTTGTGATAATAAATAAATGATCTTTTAGTGTTTTTGTCGTTTTAGTTACCTACCTTACTTTTTAGATAGATAAATAACATTTTATTTGCACATTAATGATTTACATTTCAAAATTAGATTACAATGGTACCGATTCTACGTGCACAATTTAACTAAATTTAACTAAAAATGAAAACTAATATTATCAATAACACAATTCGGCAATGTTAACAGAACTTTTTTTATTAGATTATCTGTATATTAATTTTAATTTTTTTAATTAGATTTTAATTAATAAAAATGTGCACAACGAAATAGCCAATTAATCGAAATACGCGAAATGCAATCTCTTACAGGCAACCTTAGGATGGACAAATAATTGAAATATAGTAGGTAGTTGAAAGTGTTATAATACAAAATACATAAAAACGAACATACGAATCTAAATACATTTAAACAAATATAAATAAACTTAAACAAATTCAAATACACATATACGTAAATATGTACCTACTATACATATATATAGTTATATATAATATTACTACATAAACTATGTCTGAAGTGATGTGTAATAATGAGTAAGTTTTGATTTAAAATTTGTTAAGGACTGCGCTCTCCTAATTTCTACAGGCAAAGCATTCCATAGGCGTACGGCTTCAACTGTAAATGATTTTGCATAAAATAACGTGGAGTGTCTGGGCACACTCAGTTTCAGATATTCGGATGACCTTTGGGGTCTCAGATGTGTGTCATGAACAAAAACAAAACGTTTTTTAAGATAACTGGGAGACTTTTTAATCCTTTTATTAAGGCTGCTATGATTAAAAGCAATTACGATTATGGCGAATATACGATAGCTAGTATCGGTTCTAATTCCTGAAAAGTTACTTTAATGGGCGCCTAGAATTTAGAAACCAAATCTTAAATAATAGTTATACAAAAAAGACAATCTTCTTGAACAATTCTATCTATTTAAAACAACCGCATCAAAATCCATTGGGTAGTTTTGAAGATATAAGCTCACACGTATAAAAATAATGACTTTGTTTTACAACAAGTAAAGATTCAGTCCTTCACTACAGAATGATTTTTTTTTACCAGCTCATCTGTCAAGGATGAAAATTCGATCTGACCCGCTTTGTAACTGTGGCGAATTCGGAGATATTAATCACTTACTTTTTACCTGTGTCCTATATGATCACTGTCCACTCCTAAATGAACTAATAAATAACCTTAAATATTCCTCTTCCTACAAATATAGATACCCTTCTTTTTTCACAAGATCCTTCTGTATATAATTGTATATCTTCCTTTATTGTGTATATAATAATATTTCTGTATAATTTAATTTTTAGGGTTCCGTACCCAAAGGGTAAAAACGGGACCCTATTACTGAGACTTTGCTGTCCGTCCGTCCGTCCGTCCGTCTGTCACCAGGCTGTACCTATCTCAAGAACGGTGATAGCTAGACAGTTGAAATTTTCACAGATGATGTATTTCTATTGCCGCTATAACAACAAATACTAAAAATAAAATAAAATAAATATTTAAGGGGGGCTCCCATACAACAAACATGATTTTTTTACCGTTTCTTGCTCGATACTAATAACGTTGCCTTATGTTGCATAGATAATGGTACGGAACCCTTCGTGCGCGAGTCCGACTCGCATTTGGCCAATTTTTCAGTTTTTATGTATTTTTTCAAATATTTATTTTATTAATTTAGTAATATTTTTTTTACAACCTTTCCTGATCCGATCCTTTTTCAAAATTCACGTTTCTTTTGTAAATAACCTACTTTCCCAAATTTTTGAAAGGTTAAGGCCGACGCCCAAAAAAAAAAAGAATGATTTTTAAAATTCAGGTTTGAAACTAGACCTCGCTCTAAACTAAACTACAGCGCGACACAAAAGAGTAGAAATTAATTATCATGGAACTAAAAAGTTACTGTCACTGGCAACACCAAAAAAAAAGTAAGTGCAGTGTTGCCAGAAGGTTACATTTTTTACATTTTACGTAACTTTTGATCAGTTCATGTAACATGTATGTAAGAAACAATTTTAGTTAAATTTAAGTAACTTCTCAAGAATTACAAAAGAGGTAAAAATGAAAAAAAAAATCTTGAAAAATTAAAATATTCTTATCTAAATTTATTTAATGAAAACAAAAACTACCGCAAAAACTTAAAAAAGTTATAATTATATTGATAAATATAATTTTTTGTAAATTATTGTGTACAAGAAAATATAAAATAATAATAATTTTTGATCTGCGAGCTGAAAATTACATGAGCGTGAATGTAGCAGACATCAGAAAAATTTAAAACTACAAATAAATAGAGTAAATAATTTAAAAAATAATATTTATAAAAAATGCATTTATTAATTTGAAAATTTTTTAAATGCGCATTTAAAAAAAAAATTGTATTAATTATTTACTCTATTTGTAAATAATTATAAATTTGGCTGATGGCTGCTACATTCACACTCATAAAATTACCACTACGTAAGTTTTAGTTTAAAAATGTAACTTTTCATGGATGCCAACGTAACTTTCGACGAAATCACTCTGGCAGCACTGAGTAAGTGAGCTGTCAATTCATTGTAAACAACGTTTAATGTCGCCGAGTTTTATTTCATTTTTATGTTATTTTGGGATTGTGTGCTGTTAAACAGTATCATAATGAAAAAGTTATCCGTGGCGGTGCCCGTGAAATAATGTACAAAGCTTAGATGCGGTGTATAGCCGAATATCAAGCTGGAAACTTTTGTCAAAGCTAGACGACGTTTACAAACGTACAGCTGATTTTACTGGTAACTGCTCATAGAAAATTTGTATAAATCATTGATATGAACCACTAATATACGCATTGTAATAGATATCCTAATGATTAACTGCAAAATTTTATACTCGCAACTTATACGTTTTGAAGGGAAACCAGAGATGAACACTCGCAACTTATTCAGATAAACAATTTCCACTATGTATTATAGCGCGACCGGTGCATTTTGAGCATTTTTGCTTCCAATTTGCAGAATTCGTATAGTAAGTAAATTATTCCAGTAGGTAAATTATTACAATTATGAATTTTATATCTATAATATTTTAATACGATGTCATTTTCTTATTGTTTTAGGCGTTTCCGAGAGTTTTTTCAAAAAAAAATTTAAAAAATAGCATCCCTAAGTGAAATAATTCAAGGTGTGTGATTTTAGTGCTCTCAAGTGTATATTATGTGTTAGTAGGATTTTGAATGAATAAATGTTTTGGTTAAGTGGTGTTTTTAATTGCATTAGAGTAATACGAAACGATACTTAAGATCTTATGCAGGCTACCGACAGAGCAGTCGACGTGGCCTAATACTGTACCAGTCATATTTAAAATGATTCAATAAGAAGAAGGTACCAATAAATTAAATAGGTTTGATGTAGGTTAGCCAAAAAATTAAAATATAATACAAGTATCAAGATGTTTGCATCCTACTTAACTGTGTTGCCACATGGGCGATACTGGCGCCCTCATTTATTTTCTACTCTTTTATGTCGCACTGTACGTCCGTGTAGGTACTTCCTCGTTTATGATCAATGTATAAGATTAAAGAACCATAAACTACCAGCTTCCGTGTTGTCAAATTCAAATGACAGACGGTAAACGTCAGAAAAACGTCAAAATAAATTTCGCCGTTTGCTTTTTGTTTTTCGTTCACGGCGGCAAATAATAAAAAAGTTTTAAACTTTCTAAAACTTGTATAATGTTATAATAATGTCTATCACGTCTACAGAAAACCTGAAAGACTTTTTAAAAGCTTTAGAGGCAATTAAAAAATCTCAAATATGTGGTGTGTGTGAACAAACTTGTGTAGAACCTGTTGTTTTAAAGAAATGCTTCCATTGGGTATGTGCGCAACACCAAGACTTGAAACGATGCCCAAATTGCAATACATCACTGGAAGACAATAATGAAACATTCACAGATAAAAGAATAAATCGTTGCATTGAGTATACAACAGAACTATCTCATTTAATTCATAAAATTACGCCCGAAAATGCAATTGCGTCTACCAGTAAAAGTAACGTTGCTGATTTAACATCGAGCAAAGATAATAACCCTGAAAATATTTTAAAAACTACCAAGAAAACTGTAAAAGAAACTAATATTAAGAAACCTTCAGACAAAAGTAGTAAGAAATCAGAAAAATCAAGTATCAAAAAGCAAACAATAGAAAAAACCAGTGTAAAGAAGCCCATGTCTAATAAAACTAATTTACAGCAAGATTTAAATGATACTTTAATGTCTAATGTCAGTTCTAATGTAAAAACTAATGAGAAACGTAACATCAATGGAGAAACTGCACTTCATGTTGCCTGTAGGCTCGGTAAAGTAGAGAAAATCCAGGAACTACTTGCTGCAGGTGCTAATATTAACACTAAGGATAATGCTGGCTGGACACCTCTTCATGAAGTCGTACAAAACGGTCGATTAGAGCTTGTACTATTACTTTTACAATACAATACGTTAATAGATGTACCAGGACAAAGTAACGAAACACCTTTACATGAGGCTGTACGATATAATCACACTAAAATAGCTGAAGAACTCGTCAAACATGGTGCTGATATCAACATCAGAAACTGTAAAGGAGAAACTCCATACCAACTTGCTTCTACTACGATGAAAAATATTTTACGAACTGCTTCCGAAAACGTATTATATACTCAAAGCATTAATATTAACAAAATATCTAATCTTTATGAGACGTTAGAATTTGAAAATATACATATTTATTGTATATCTCAATACCGTTCTATACATAGCAAGCTTAAGCTACTATCGAAAAATCATAGTAATATTAATATAGAACAATCTTTTACTAAAAAAGTAACACATATTGTTGTGGATGATGATGATAAAGTCTGTACTTCCAGTTTAGACGTATTACAAAGTGTTGTTTATCATTTGTGGATACTCTCTACCGAATGGATAATGAAATCAACCGATACGAAACTGGAACTTTTTCATCCATACGAAATCAAAGGAATTGGTACTAAATTACATAACGGGCCACGTAATTCTCGTTACAATAAATATAAACAGCTACCGGGCATATTTAACGGCTGTCATTTTTATATACATAATTTTAATACTAAATTAGAGATTACTAAATCCTTGGTGTTAAATAAAGCAAGTTTATCAAAACTAATAACCGATGCTGGTGGAATTGTGTTACGGAGAGTTCCAAAGCCGGAATTAATTCCAGAGAATGAAAAGCTGGTACCGTATCATGCAAGCAAAGACAGTAAGCTGTATAATTGTTCACATTATATTATATTCAAAGATCTTTATCAACCAATGTATAATATGCAACATCTTAAAGCGTTACCGATTGGTTGGTTAATTGAATGTTTGGAAAAATACGAATTATGTGAGCCATTCTATTAAAGACCTTTTTTAAATAATATATTTTTATTATTTCTATGTTCATTTGGTGAAGGATCAAACATAAATGTTATCACCCCTTTCCATCCCCGAGGTGCTGTAAAAGACAGCCAAGGGATATTGTACACAGATGACCCCATATACTATTGGTAAAGTGGTTCATAAGGATGGCTTTTTTTATCATTTGTTAAGGTTTGGTTTTTAAATTCATAATTTCATTTATTTATTTTAGTTTACCGATAGCACCTAGATGGCGTTGACGTCGAATTAAATATTTTTTAACACTGCTTGCAGCTAGCAGACACATAGTTAAGATCACAAGACAACAGATTTGGTACGAAAATCCGCATATTTTAAAACAAATTAGGATACAAAAAAAGAGAATGTTTTTTTATAAATTAGGTTTTCTTTTATTATAAGCTGCCCCAAACAAGCTAATAGATGCTCACCAAGCATACCACAATTTAAATTATTTTATAAATCCATGGTTTCTTTAAAATCACTCTTTGACCATAGGCTCCTGATCTGTTGACAAAAAACTATGATAACTGGCAAGAGATTGGAGACTTGTATCCGGATATTGAGATTCGATATCTTACTCAATACTAATATCTGATTCTTCGTTTCCTGCAATTCGCCTATATCTCTCTTCAACCGGATAAGGATCTATAAAATTACCCATTGGTGTTTTTATATCCTGGCAATACTGGCTGACGCAATTCGATATATTCCCCAGATACGATCTGTACTGGCAACTTTTATTTACTGTTCTTTTTTCAAATTGGAATCTTTGCCTCGTCAATCCTCTATTTTCTCTATGATTTATCTTCTTTTTAGACTTGGGCAATGTAGGATGTTTAACATCTTTTTTCTTTTTAATTTCTTCTCTCTTTCGCATACGTTTTAATTTTAATAGACAGTTACAACAGATTTTTTCCTTTTCTGGGATTTGGTCACTTAATGCAGTGGGCTGTAAAATAACTTTTATTAAAATCGACAAATATTCACTTGAACTGCACTCCTTTCCTTTTCAGCCCATTACCGTTCTAACGTGACGGGCACTGACCTCCTCCATTTCAAGAGGGCTTTCGGTCTACTCAGCTGCGCTGAACATATTTATAATGTGCGGGAATCGAACCTGCAACTTCGAGAACGCTCCACAATCAAAGGAACCCCCCTTTGATTAGGTAATAGACTGGGTATTGAACCTACAGACTTTCGTACTCTCTTTCGATCACTCCTACAATTAATATACTCCATTCCTAACTTCCTCGTATTTTATTTTACCTGCGACAATTTCAAATTACTATACTTTTTATTCATATCAATCTTAAATCGTAGTTCTAAATATTCTAAGATAGCAGTTTTAGATTCTTAAACACGGTCGATTCCAAATTCTATTTATGTTTTTAAAGAAGTCGGCAATTTTAAAATAAAATCTAAATTTTAAACACAGGAATTTGATCACAAAACAACATTTGACAAATAAATAATTTTGTCAGTACGGTACCAGAGAGAAATAAATTTGTATCATAGAATATACCTACTACTCGACTATTCCAACCTCTCCTTTTTTAATCCGTTACTGTTGGACACAGGCCTCCAATTCCGGTGGATACTTGGATTAATAAGTAACGCTGACGCGTCTTAGCATTGGGTTTAGGTTCGAGTTTTCCTTCATCATGTGTGATTTGATTCCAACTTTCTTCTCTCTCTCCAGCCCATTTACGTCCCACTGTTGGGCACGGGCCTCCTCCACTTTGGAGGGATTATGGTCTACTGTGCCGCGCTGACCAGGCGTGTTGGCATAGGGTTTATTTTCGAGTTTTCCGTCTCTTAACAGAAGATGTTATCAGAGTGCAATATCCCTTAGCTGACTTTTACAGCACCCTTGGGAGGAGATGGGGTGGTGACACTTGTATTCTTAATCCGTCACCACACGGAGAGCCAACTTTCTTAAAAATAGCAAAAAGTCTAAATCTGTCCTTTTGTAAGCTCGTCAATTTCTCTGAGCACATAGGTACCTAGGGTCTCGTGATAAAATGTCAACCGATTATCTGTGTGCTGACGGATTAAGTTTACAAATATCATTACCCCTAATTCTTCTGAGCCCCTAATAAACTAAATTATGGTGGAAAAAGTGATTGCCGCAAGCGGGACTTGAACCCACGACCTCGGAATACCGTTCCGAAGCTCTTTCCAACTGAGCTTATTGCGGTCGTGCTTGTAGCATTCAAATTTACCACCACAATCGTTACTCGATTGAGTTTATATCGTAACTAGCTGCGCCACGCGGTGTTACCCGCGGTAAAAAGGATAAAATTGGTCAAGTGCGAGTCGGACTCGCGCACGAAGGGTTCCGAACCATTATCTATGCAACATAAGGCAACGTTATTAGTATCGAGCAAGAAACGGTAAAAAAATCATGTTTGTTGTATGGGAGCTCCCCTTAAATCTTTATTTTATTTTTATTATTTGTTGTTATAGCGGCAATAGAAATACATCATCTGTGAAAATTTCAACTGTCTAGCTATCACCGTTCTTGAGATACAGCCTGGTGACAGACGGACGGACGGACGGACAGTGAAGTCTCAGTAATAGGGTCCCGTTTTTACCCTTTGGGTACGGAACCCTAATAAAAAATAAGTTCATTTTCTATTCCATTTTCCATTGGAAAGTTTTATGAAAATCCATCCAGTAGTCTTTACGTGAAAGCACAATAAAGATCCTTACATATCCAAACATTGGAGTATGGATAGAAGACCGAGAAAACGTTCGCGTTGCTTAGCCAACAGTTTAAGTATTTTATTTTATAGCGCGTAATTCTTTTTTCATCATATGTCCTAAGATATTCATTTAAATTGCATGCTGTAAAGAGCAGTTATAATCTATATTAATTGCGTAAGCTAACTAAGGTATTTAATTTAATAAAAAATATTACTATATACACATAAATAGCTTTGGAAAACACCCTATTGAATTTGATAATTTTTTTGACATTATATTTTCTAACACTTGCGGGACTCATCTGTTTAAATAAAACTACTTTTTACGGATTTAGATTCGTATATTTGTTTTAAATTTTGGCCCGACGTTTCGGAGACTTTGCAGTCACCATGGTCACGGGTGAGACTGACCATCCGCTGAGTCTCACCCGTGACCATGGTGACTGCAAAGTCTCCGAAAAGTCGGGCCAAAATTTAAAACAAATATACGCGTCTAAATCCGTAAAAAGTAGTTTTATTTTTTGACATTATTATTGCTTCAACGGGTTTCCCTTAAAAGATAGACATATGGCCTCGCGGACTTTTTTGAAGAACTATAGGTAGCAAACAATTCCTTCATACATTAGTTTGTTGTAGATCACATAGATAAGGCAGCGTTTTCATTTATAGCTCGTGCGCGTCCGAATTTCTCGGCAAATTTAATCATATCTCATCCAATATACAGTAGACCCCAATAAATTATGCGAAAAAAGCCATCCTCTTGAACCATTCTATCTATTAAAAAAAACCGCATCAAGCTCTGTTGCGGATTTCTGAAGATATAAGCTCACATAGGGACATACATACAAAAATTACGAATTTATTTTATCTAATATATAAAATTCACGTGTCACAGTGTTAGTTACCGTACTCCTCCGAAACGGCTTGACCGATTCTTCTCAAATTTTACATACATATTCAGGAAGTCTGAGAATCGGCCAACATCTATTTTTCAAACTTTTTATTTTTAGTATGGCAAAACAACGCTTGCCGGGTCAGCTAGTAAAGATATAAAGATAAAGAAGAAGATAAAGATTCTACATACAACGCCATCTATCAAGATTGCTTTGCAACATCTCGAGCATCAAGTCCCGCTTGCGCCAATCACTTTTTCCACCATAATTTTGTTTATTAAGTAAAGCGTATATAATTCATTCATGGTAAAGCATAGCATGTCAATTACAAAATCAATAAATTACTTTATCATTACCCTTTTTCTATACCAGGGTGTTGTAAAAGCCAGCTAAGGGATATTGTACACAGTTATCATACTCTGTTAGAAACGGAAAATTCTAAAATAAACGCTGTGCCAACACGCTTTATTGCTACCAGAGTGGCTTATGGTTAAGACTTGTATTTAAGATCATAGACAAAGAAAAGAAAATCACTGGAATAATTTGCACAAAATAATTATATTACATACATCACACGATATTATTAAATTTAAAAATAAAATGTATGCTACGACAGCACTGATTTAAATAGTAACAAAAATTTACAGCGCCATCTAGTTCCTAAACAATTATTTTTCCAAATTCTTACAGCATTATTCCCTACTTGGGTGAAGCTATTTTTTACAACAATTTCTGTATGTGTATCCGTTGGAATTGAATCCACGACCCTATATTAGTCAAATACTACCAAAAAAATTTCCATGGCGCGACAAAAGATTAGATATTACAAAACTTTAGCAGAAAATAGAAAACTACCTACCTATAAAAATAGAAAAATGTGCTAGGAAATAGGGCAAGTGTGTGTTGTTGGATTTTGAGAGGCATTCGAATTTTGTTTTTTAATTATTCTAGATTGTTTCTGATCACAACTATTTATACTCTCACTTGATGTGCATATTGTAAGATTTTTTTTGTAATCATTATTCACCATTTCAACATCCTCATCGCTTTCTCGAAATTTTGATTGACAACTAGTACAATATCTAACTCTACAATAATTTCTTCTTCTAGACAAATTACAATTTTTACTTTTCGGTTTAACTAACGCCCGCTCAGTATACCTCGTCCTATTTTTACAATATCTTTTCTTAGTTGACGCCATTTTTCTGTTGCGTTTGATTTTCAACAAGCAATTACAACAAATATGTTCTTTCTTTGCCTGTGCCATTTGTATAGAAGAAGTGAAAGAGTTTTGTCTTTGGTTATTTATCGTGGCTGTTTGATTGGCTGATGCAAAGGCATTTGGCTGTAAAAACAAAATTCCATTTTTACAAGTTCTTTTAATAGTTTTAGGACTAAAGCCTAGAGGGAGTCACTTGCCACAATGTCTCCATCCGCTTTTACAGCGGTAGAAGCGGCGCCTCACTCACAAAATATGGCGCCAAAGAAGTTATACCAACGAATGCATAAGCCACTATCGATTGAAACCTCAACTTAAAAACGTCCCATTAATGAACATATTATATCAAATTCTCATAGATATAACACCATCTAGATGTGTTTGTATTTGATTTTGTTCGGGATTAAGACTATTAAAATTAACCTAACAAGAATCAATGTTATCTGTGTGGTGTGGTGACAGATTAAGAATATAAGTGTCATGACCCCATTTCTTCCCCAGGGTGCACTGAACGAGCCAGGATTTTATAAGCAGTGAACATCAATACTGTAACAGAAGAGAAACTCGTAACTAAATCCTATACAAACACGACTGGTCAGCTATGTAGGCCAAATACCCTCCCGAAGTGGAAGAGGCTTTTGTCCAACAGGGACGTTAACACATATACAACATACAAACATCCATTTTTATTAGTACTAGCCGTTATCTGCAACTTCGTACGAGTGAAATTTATGGAACAAAACTTACCTAACAAATTATAGATCTAAACCATATTCTTGAAACAGAAAACAATTTACCCACTCCCGCAATCCACACCGCATCAAACTCCGCAAAATTTGGAAGATACGAGCTCACATATAGACATACATACAAAAATAACGACTTTGTTTTATATTAAGTGAATATTGTGATTAGGAGAGCTAAATAAACTAACATTAGCCAAAGATCGTTTCTTCTCCAGCTCATCATACATTCTTGGACAAGCTTTATTATGCGCTTGTACTTGTCCAACCTTGTCCCGACTCTGACTGGCACGAGCTTCGTATTCTGCGTCATGTTCTGCTTGGAATTTCTCCGCACCAGTTGGTTGTTTCTAATTAAATACAAAGCACTGATACATTGGCTGAGTTTCACCATAGGGGCCTTATAGTATTAAAATAATGCAATGTGGTTAGATGGTAGTATATGGCGCTCTAGTCTCTACTTACCCCATGCGAAAAAGGCATGATGTTATTATGATGATGAGTATTAAACCAACAGGCAGGCCTATCTTCTGCCCCTTTTCTGTTTTTACACGCTTTATATTAGCTTCACTTGTATGTTTGTTTGTTTGTATGTTTGTAACCGACTCCTTTGGACGCTATTTTGACCCACTTTAAACGGTCAGATTCTATTCAAATTTTGCACACCTGTCAAAGACCGATGACAATGCATTCGATTAAATAAAGCGTGTTTTTTAGTTTTTTTAAACTAGGTATTTTTTTGTCCCTCCCGCACTACACCTCAAGGCATCGCATGAAAGTAGTTAAAAGAAGAAAAGCGACAAACACTGACAATTTCGTCTTAAATTATTGACGGGCCTCGTCCTCGTGGTCGAGTGGTATAAGTAACGGACTGCCGCCGTTCACGAGGTCGCGGGACAATCATTTATGTGAGAGTATCATTTAAATGTTATACCACAGGTTATACTAATACCATCGATATAGTATACCAATGTGATCTGTGATAGTACATTTATCGAGGAAGGCTATAAAACGCTGCCTTAACCATGTGAGTTACAACAAAGTAATGTATGGAGAAATTGTTTGTTACCTATAGATCTTTAAAAAAGTCTGCGAGGCCATATGTCTATCTTTTAAGGAAAACCTGCTGCACCCATAAGAACGTCAAAAAAATTATCAAATTCAATAGGCTGTTTTCAAAAGCTATTTATGAGTATATGGTAACATTTTTTATCACATTAAAAACCTTAGTTAGCTTACGCGTTTAATATAGTTTATAACTGCTTTTTACAGCATACAATTTAAATGAATATCTTAGGAGATATGACGAAAAAAGAATTACGCGTGGCAAAATAGAAAACTTAAACTGTTGGCTGAGCAACGCGAACGTTTCCTCGGTCTTATATACATACTCCAATGTTTTGATGTTTGGTGAATGTTGGATGTATGAATTAAGGATGTTTGTGGTTCTTTCACGTAAAGACTGCTGGATGGATTTTCATGAAACTTTCCAATAATATAGCTTACAGGTCGTTACGCTGCTCAATCCCCGACCTATCGGTGTTGAGTTGGTTTTTATAGGCGTCTGCGTCAGCGTCGGCGTATGGTCGTTACGCTGCTCAAATCCCGACGTATCGGTGGTGAGTTGGTTTTTATAGGCGTCGGCGTATGGTCGTTACGCTACTCAAATCCCGACGTATCAGTGCTGAGTTGGTGTTTATAGGCGTCGGCGTCGCCATCGGCATCGGTGACGACGTCGGCGTACGTTTGTTACGCTGCTTAAATCCCGACGTATCGACGCTGAGTTGGTTTTTATAGGCGTCGGCGTCGGCATCGGCATCGGCGTCGGCATCAACGTCAGAGTATGGTCGTTACGCTGCTCAAATCCCGACGCATCGGTGTTGGGTTGGTTTTTATAGGCGTCGGCGTCGGCGGGCGTATGGTCGTTACGCTGCTCAAATCCCGACGTATCGGTGCTGAGTTGGTTTTAATAAATATCGGCATCGACGTCGGCGTCGCCATTGGCATCGGCGTCGGCGTCGGCGTTAGTTTTTAGCAAATCTTTCATGTGATATGGTAATAAATTTCAAGTTTTTTGTATTTTATCAGCACTATGTAGGCTTGGTCATGCCAAATTTCAAGTTTCTTGGATAGTGGGAAGTAACCTGTAAATTTTTATTCCCTAGCGAAAGTTGAAAATACTCAAAAATGGCTGTAATTCGGTTATATCTTCTGAATGCGTAGATATAAATTCTTATTATTATACTATATTACATTTGGTATAAGTTTCAAATTGATACCTTCCGCCGAGTAAAAAAAGGTTTAACGGGCGGATAGCCACACAGACGGACACCGTAGTGAGACTATAAGGGTTTGTGCGAAGCCCTAAAAGGTAAAACTCTGAGATATCATTTACTAAAATAACATTGGGGCCATGTGTGTTACGTCTTTAGAATTGTGCAAAAAAAGAAAACCAAACGGACGATTTATTAATTAGCTGTAAAATGGCGTTATTGTTAGTTCATTTAATTTTTCGTTTCTAAATTCCACGCGTACGAAGTCGCGGGCACTGCTAGTGTATTATAAATTTATTTAAAATAGGCAAGAAAATACCGGGCAAGTAGGATTTGGACTCGCATTACATTATATGATATTTGTATTTGTCATACCGACCCCAAATAACGGGATCCCGAACCATGACAAACGGACGGACGAACAGCGAAGTCCCAATATGAGGGTCCCGTTTTACCCTTTTGATATATGTACCTCGGCTGGTCTTAAATTCTTCATAGGCCTTGGACCATCATCCTCCAAATAATTACTCATAGTATCGTCTTCAAAACTATCACAGTTTTCAACTAGATAGTTATCCAATTATTTTATTCTGCCATCATAATATGCTTTAACTTTAAAATTTTACTATTTGTAAATGATTTGTAAAGTATTTTTTCGTCTCATAACAATATAACGAGAATTTTGAAATACCTTTTAGACAAGTATTGTGTGTGACAGGGCTGACAAAAAACTTGGTATCCGTACCTCTTTAAAAAGTTCAGCAGACTTTATGGGTCTTTTAAATTTGAAGATTTCCTCGATTTCTCAGGAGACAATCATCAGATCCTGACCTGTTGCCAGTGGGACCACATGGAAACCACCAGCTTTTAAATAAAAAAATAATCATTAAAAACACTTCGCCCATTTAAAAGTTATTAGGTAATAAACACATCCAAAAAAACATACAGAAAAATAAAGAACATCCTCCTTTTTTTGAAGCCGGTTAACAATATCGTATTGTTTAAAAAACGCGTCAATTACGTAACGGACTCGCACACCAAAGATTTCGTACGGTAACCGTCATTTTAGTATCATATTATTCATCTTAGAAACATAGACATACTACATAACGTACTTCTGTGTTTAGATATAATATAAATTAGAAAAACAACTTGTATAAGAGCTCCTGTAAATAATTATTCGGATTAATAGGTACTAAAAATCTAAATAAATGTTGTGTTGTTAAAGCGACAATAGAAATACACCTACTGTAAAAATCTCAATTGTCTCACTATCATCGTTCAATAGATGCAGCCTGGTGACAGACCGAAGCAATAATCAAAGAGTATATAAGCCACGCAAATTGGTAATGCGCTGGAACCTTGTCAAAATAACGCCCCGGTGAATGGTCATCAGCAAAGAAAAAGTACAGCTAACAAAATGTAATATTCTCATCTATTAATAAAAGTTTATAAAGGTAATTTGATGTTTTTTTAATTAAAACTAAATGTTTGAATGTTTAACTTTTAATCATCATCATCATCATTCATCACATTTTTGAAAATCTTAACTCTTCAACACCACTCATATAGGTAATCTACATCAGACTCAGAATTGGTATCCGAGTCTGATGTCTCGTCAGAATCAGTAATATTTCCCGTGTTAATAAAAGCAGCAAACACAACAATATAACAAAAAAACAACAATAAAAACGATCGTGGTAGGTATTAAAGCTCACAACTCGATACGCGTACGCGTCGGGCAACGTTGCTAACGGTACTGACGTCACCAACATGGCCGCCAGGCGCATTACCAATTTGTGTGGCTTATCCACTCCGCCGGTCGTGGTAGCAAGTGTTACCACGTAAAATATATTACGTAATATATATAATAGATAATGGAGTGTCACTAGTGTCAGTAACTGATTTAGATGGTGAGTTAACATTACGTACATAGCCATTGACACGTCTAAGAAATGAAAAAAATGTTTGACAGAAGACGTACAGGCAGACAACGAACGTTATGTAAACTTAAAACAACATAGAAAACAAATGCCGTAACTATTTTCCGTAAGCATTTTCCAGGAAATCTAATAAGATCAGGTCTGTACTTAATGCTCATCTTGCAAAACAGGAAAATTGTAATATTGTATTCGTGGAGTTTAGAAAAATTTCTCACGTTTTCGCAACATTTTTTACTGATGCCTATAGTCGCACCATAATGTTATATAGCCGTATATATAATAATGTTATTTATCGTAATGCGATATGTTATACTATTAGTGAAGATTAGCACCCTGGGCCTGTTGATTTGGTTACCCATTTAATAATGGTAAATGGTATCCCTGTGGTGAGGAATTTATACTTAATATTATAAAAGAAGAGTTTGTTTGTTTGTTTGAACGCGCTAATCTCAGGAACCACTGGTCCGATTTAAATAATCTTTCAGTATCGGAAAGCACATTTATCTAGGAAGGCTATAGGCTATATAACATCACCCTGCGACCAATAAGAGCGAAGCAGTAGTGAAAAATGTTCTAAAAACGGGGAATTAACTAAAATTCCACGTATATAATAATATAACTATACATACTTAGTTTGCATTTAGATATGTGTAAAGGTATCAAAACCTACAGGTTACTCCCCAACACACTATGGTTCACTAATAATACTACATAGCTCTCTTTTATTGCAAAAACTGGACATATTCCTCTTATTGTGTTATTATCAAGTTGTCTGTCTGTATCAAGTTTACTACAAGCTTTCAAGGTAGCCCGGCCATTGACTCCAAGGATGAATTGAGTTTTATTATAAGCCTAGCTGTTCTCCGCGACTTAATACGTGTGGAATTTAGGAACACCTTAACAAATTATACAAACCTTCTTAAAACAACTTTAAATTAAAATAATTTGATTAGTCCAAAAACCAAAAAGCACGCTTAAAAATCCCACATACATTTTTAATTATTACATTGTCATTAGTCCTTAATATGTGTGTAACATTTCAAATCAATCAGACTTCTAGTAGACATAGATAAAGTTTAAGTTCTTTATTGCCATTCATGTGGTATTAAAATTAGAAAGAAAGAAAGAAGGGAAATTTTTAAAGGAAATTAGGTGTTACATGTTAAAATAAGGTACACAATGAAGCCCTGTAAGAGCACAGCAATTCATACAATACAAAATTCTTTATTGTGCACCAAAGAAAATACAAACTACATAATATGATATATACAGCTTAGGATATGTACATGCGGCGATCTTATCGCTGATAGCGATCTCTTCCAGACAATATGGAAACTGTCGAAGAATTACAGCTAAGGGCAAGTTAGGTGTATTAATACACTGATAGATACTGTAAAGGTTGTGATCATTGAATATAACCTATACAATGATACAGGCCACTTAAGATTTGTTTTTAAAAAAGGAATAAAAAATTTAAAATTTGAGAATAAAAAGAAAAGAATTTAGGGAGATCAGAGAAAGGACATGAAGTGAGGATGTTGAAAAATGATTGTAAAATAGTTTTTCTTTATTATAAAAAATATAACAAATTAATTAAAAACAAATCTTAAGTGGCCTGTATCATTGTATAGGTTATATTCAATGATTCGGCGAGACTTCATAATGACGTCAGCAAATTTGTACATAAGAAAGATGCAATGAAAAGGAACCACATCAAAAATTTAATTATTTTTTCATATTTATATTTTGAATGTTTAGTTAAAAATGTGAGATAAATATATTAACATAGTAATTAGATAGTGAGTATTTCGTACTAGATTATGATTATAGTATTAAGGTAGAACGATTAATAGGTATAATAATGGGTTGTATTGAGTTATAATGTCGAAGGTAGTGGCTTGGTAGAGTTAGTTGGATGAGTCGTATCAACGGGTAATATCTTTGAATGCAACATGGTAAGGCCATAGGCTATTTGTCATGGAATCCTGTTTTGGGATATCACGCATTTTAGAGAAAGAACTCATAAGATAGGATTTAGGAAAGTAGGTGCTAGAGTAAAGTATTTGTTCATTAGGAGAGAAATGTGAAAGGTTGAAAATTGAAAGAAGTTGTATTATAGTGAGAGGTTGCTGATAATATTTTTATTTTATTTATTGGGTAATAGTTAGATAATAATGACTAGCGAATAGTTTATAATTACTTAGATAATAGAATGATTGATTACTTAAAACGTTACTTGTGGTAGAAGAATGGTTGGTAAATTTATCTCACGAGAAGGAATTCTAAATGTGGAATAAATTGGTCATTCCCGAGCATTCAGGATTACTTAGTAGAAATTATACCTAAATAATTGAAAAGAAGGTTGAGTATTATCTGAGCATACTTTAAATTTTAATTTGATAATCTCTGGATTCTATCAATTATAATGGTTTCTTATGTAAATTTTCTCATTAAGCTGGAAAGCTGTTAAATTAGCATATCTTTCGGATCTATGATGCTGACCTCATAATTGAAGCTCGATAGTTTTTATAAGAGCATTAATTGTTTGGTGATGAACATTTTTCTGATTGGTTGTTGATGATATATGCTTTGTGTCTTGGTGTGATAGTTTTAAGGATGCCTTATCACTCTTGTTTATTATTGGATAAATCAATTTTAAAGATGAAGTAGTTTAATATTTTATGAAAAGAGTGATATGATATAAGGGCATCGTAGTTAGTGTGGTTCGAATAACTAAGATTAGAAAGGCAATTTTTGGTTGGTTTTTTGCTTTTCAAGTTTTTCGAAATGTATTGCTTCGAAAAGCTAGGTCCTAGCTGGATCTAATCTGGTTCATTCTAGTTTGTTATCATGCTTTCCAACCTTAGGTAGGGTGTCCAGTATTTTGTAACTTAGAAAAAAAAAAATTTTTTTTTTTGGAAAAAAAAATTTTTTTTATCCTCTAAGGGGGGGAGAATGTAAAGGTTGTGATCATTGAATATAACCTATACAATGATACAGGCCACTTAAGATTTGTTTTTAAAAAAGGAATAAAAAATTTAAAATTTGAAAATAAAAAGAAAAGAATTTAGGGAGATCAGAGAAAGTACATGAAGAGAGGATGTTGAAAAATGATTGTAAAATAGTTTTTCTTTATTATAAAAAATATAACAAATTAATTAAATGTGTTTTAAATTATTATTATAAATTAATGTAAAGAAGAAGCTTTACAATACGTACTGAGTTAATAAAAGCGTGTTAAAAGCCCTCTAAAATTATTAGCGTAGATTTACGCTTACATAAGGACATACAGAACAACTAAGTTTTATTTAAAAAGATAAAAACTAGCTGACTCAAGCAACTGTTATTCTGCCATAAAATTAATGGCTGTAACGAGTTTTGGATAAGTATATTTCTTCTGGCGAAATTTAATAGGGAAAAATTTGTAGAATATTTTTTAACGATGAGCGAGCTGATAAAGGGTCCCTTCCTTAGCTTTGTTTTAAAGAAACACTTTATTTAATTAAAACTAATTTTTACGGATTTAGACGCATGTATTTGTTTTAAATTTTAGCCTGACGTTTCGGAGACTTTGCAGTCACCATGGTTACGGATGAGACTGAGCTGTAAAGTGTCTTCTATGATCCCTGATCCCTTCCCCAACCCTGTAACAACTGATCAACTAAATTATGATAATTTTTAAATAAAAATTGGCACGTCCGAAAAAGGGTTTTGTATGACATAAAACGACGTCTAGTTATGCAATAAAACATAGGGTAATTAACTTATTTTTATGACGGAAATTACAAGTTATTTTATAACAAAATACACTGTAAAAAGATGATATATTGCTTGTTAAAACTACTTAATGTAATCTTCGGAAGTGTCAAGGTGAAATAGAACCAGTCTATGTTATTAAATAGTTACGTCATTTTTAGAACTATTTGTGTTGATACAAGATAATTAAAGAATTATTTAGATTACCTATTGGTATTTCTTTTTTATTTGTTCTGTCCCACAGCTGGGCACGGGCCTCCTCCATTGTGGCAGACCAACTCGTACTTGACAGGTTTTTTTTTAAATTAACTAATCAAATTATTAAGCTTTAGTATCCCTAATATTCTCCGTATGGTGACGGATTAAGAATACAAGTATCACCACCCCATCTCCCCATCTCCCAAGGGTGCTGTAAAAGTCAGCTAAGGGATATTGCACACAGATAACATCCCCCATGAGAGACGGAAACCTCGAAAATACACCCTGTGCCAACACGACTGGTCAACGCGGCACAGCCATAATCACTCCCAAAATGAAGGGGGCTTGTGTCTCGACAGTGGAACGCAAATGGGCTGGAGAGAGAGATTTGTGTTAGACGGGTCTCATGGTCTAGTAGTTCAGATAACGGACTGCTGTAATGGACATTCATTTGTGTGATATTTATAATTGTGATACAAATGTTTGTACAGCGTCTGGGTATTTAGGTACACATAACACAAGCAAATAAGCTTAGCTTTGGACCAGAGGACGTTGTGTGAAATGTCTATGAATATTTATTTATTTATTTAGTTTTAGTTATGTTTTAGTTAGAATGTAACTAAATAAATACTTAATAGCTAACAACCAGGGTCATAGTTAATTACGATTATTATTATACTACTATCTGGGGGTGATTAGTGATCGATACTGATACCAAAAATGCAATCAGTAAAATTTTTGTCTGTCTGTCTGTCTGTCGGTCTGTATGTTCCTTATAGAAACAAAAACTACTCGACGGATTATAACGAAACTTGGTACAATTATTCTTCATACTCCTGGGCAGGTTATAGTATACTTTTCATCACGCTACAATCAATAGGAGCAGAGTAGTGAAGGGAAATGTTGGGAAAACGGGAAAAGGTGCTCCATTTTTTAAGCTTCCGTCGCGTGTGCAGCCTTAATGGTTAAAGTTACATAGAAATCATGTATGACGGAAATATTCTACATAAAATTGTCTAAAAAATATCCCGGAACAGCACATATCTATATTTTATGGTTGACTCACAATAACACGTGTAACTCCTGATAGCTTAGCAGTTCGTTCATTCTGATTATATTTGTTTACTCTTACGTTTAAATACTCTCACTCAAGCAGTAGTTATAAATGTTGCAAAAACGGGGAAAATTTCCTAAATTCTACGCGGACGGAGTCGAGGGCAACAGCTAGTGTATAATATTATCTGCAGATATTTTTATATAAACAGATTAACAATATATTAATACACTTTTTTATCTACTATATAAAAATAAGTCGGGTTTTCCTTCCTGACGCTATAACTCCAGAACGCACGGACCGATTTCCACGGTTTTGCATTCGTTGGAAAGGTCTCAGGCTCCGTGAGGTTTATAGTTAATTTTTTTTTAATTTTTTTTTACCATTTTTTGGTATGGCAAAACAACGTTTGCCGGACCAGCTAGTAAGTAATAAATTTAATTCTCTCTCTCTCTCTCCAGCCCATTTACGTCCCACTGTTGGGCACGGGCTCCCTCCACTTTGGAGGGATTATGGTCTATTGTGCCACGCTGACCAGACACGTTGGCACAGGGTTTATTTTCGAGTTTTCCGTCTCTCACGGATGATGTTATCTGTGTGCAGTATCCCTTAGCTAGCTTTTACAGCACCCTTGTGAGGAGATGGGGTGGTGACACTTGTATCATGAATGAATTATATACTCGTACATTAACTTCAGATAATTTATTGAAAATAAACTTTGTTTTTCAGTAAGACTATGTATTGCAGAAGGACGTGGGTCATACAAGCGAGCGCCCCAACATTGCCCAATGCTGGACAAGGAGAAGTCTGGAGTTGAATGTGTTCTGGGTACTGACAGGTTAGTATTTCTAAACTAATATTGTAAAGGGAAAATGTTTGTTTGGATTGAATAATCTTTCTAAACATTATCCCCTGTTAATGTAGGCTATCTTTAATTAAAGAAACCGGTCAAATACGAGTTGTACTGGCACGCTACTGGTTCGTACTGTTATTATCTATAGTTCTATACCAATATTAAAAAGCTGAAGAGTTTGTTTGTTTGTACGGACTAATGTCAGGAACGACTTGTCCGAATTGAAAAATTATTTCAGTGTTGGATAGTCCATTTATCGAGTAAAGCTACCGGCTATATAACATCACGCTGCGACCAATAGGAGCGAAGTATTAGTGAAACATCTTACAAATATGCCTATACACTAATAACACATAAAGCCCACTTTTTGACTAAACGTAGTCCATCCAAAGGTTGTTTGGAAGAGATCGCAGCATGTGATAAGCCTGCCTATAGATTAAGCTACTGTAATGTAAAATAGTGTACAATAAAGAGTAATCTATCTATCTAAATATGGGCAACAGCTAGTATTTATTATTAGTATAAAAAATCTAATAGACACGGGACCATCAGTGTGCTTGTCTAGTTAGTTCTTGACTGAATTTTTAAGCAATTAAAAGTGACAATGAAATCAAGGATTTGAATACATGCTTACCGCGAATTTAGCTTTCATAATGTTATCAAAAATTTAAATTAATTCGTGAATATTTATATTTATAAATATAATTAAGGTTAAAATGATGACTGTATTTTCCCAAAATCAAAACAAATAAATAGGTAGTTTCTGAGAAAATCGTTAGTCATACAATTAATAAATGACGTGCCATGTAGTGGTTCATGTAACAGACTGCCGTTCACGAGGTCGCGGGTTTGATTCCCGCACGGGACAATTATTTGTGTTTTGTTTTAAATTAAACGATTGTATTGCGTCTGGGTGAGAAAAAGTAGTTTATGTATTCTATTCGTATTCTGGTACACATAACACAAACATATAAGCTTATCTTGGGACTAGAGGACGCGGTGTAAAAAAACCCAGAGTATTTACCCCTGACCTTGGACCATATCTCGGGGCGGCAGCCTGCGCGGAGTGACGCAAGCCTTCACCATGCCTTGACCTATTTTTTTCTTTCTCCATTTATTTATGGGGCGTCAAATCAAATGCCAGGTCATTTCGCTAATTAGGGTTCCGTAACGTGACCTTATTACTGAAACTTCGTTATCAGCTCGTCAGTTCCCAGACTGTATCTCTGGAACGGTGATAGCTAGAGGGCTGAAAATTTCACAGCATCTATAAAAGTTTTTTTTTCAGGTTAGATTGCCTCCGACGAATAAACAAGGGTACTGTTGACTTCGGTGTATTCAGCCCTGAGGATCTGATAGCAGCACAGTGGGCTGACATTGATGTATTGGTTACTAATGAAATTAGACTCAAACCACGTAAGTTGATCTATACATACATAATGTATCTAAAATATAAAATTCTTCTGTCACGGTGTTTGTAATTATACTCCTCCGAAATGGTTCAACCGATTTTCGTGAAATTTTGGGTACATATCCGTTAGATCTGAGAATCGGACAACATGTATTTTTTATCCCCCTAAATGTTAAGGGTTGTCCACCCCTGACATTTGTATGGCAAAAGAACGTTTGCCGGGACAGCTAGTACATATAATAAAAATCTAAAAAGGCAAAGTCTCTACTTTGAGGATAATGGTGCCAATTCTACGTGCACAACTAAACTTCTTCTCTTTTCTTCAACAGTCCATTAACGTCCCACTGTTGGGCACGGGCCTCCTCCACTTTGGGAGGGATTATGGTCTACTGTGCCGCGCTGACCAGGCGTATTGGCACAGGGTTTATTGTCGAGTTTACCGTCTCTCACAGAGGATGTTATCTATGTGCAATATCCCTTAGCTAGAGAACTAAACTTAACTAAACTAAAAAATGAAAACAGCTATTGCTGTATTTTGGTTATCTGGCTATCTTGTTGTGCACATTTATATTATTTAAAATCGTAAGTCATATATATACAGATAATCAAATAAATAAGTTCTGATAACATTGACGAATTGTGTTATTGATACTATCTATTTTAATTATTTATTTATTTTAGTTTATTGTGCATATAGAATCGGCACCATTGTCTAATGCTTGCGCGACTCATTTATTCAGATAAACCTACTTTTTACGTATTTCGACGCGTATATTTATATTAAATTTGAGCCCAACGTATCGGAGACTTGGCAGTCGCCAAGGTGACCCGTGAATAAAGTCTCCGAAATGAAGGCTAAAATTTAAATTTCTGATAAATCCGAGTACCACAAGTGGTAAAATGGCTTTCAAAGATTCCGTTAGATTCATACAATGATAGATACGTACCGAACTAATATAAGCGTGTTAATGAAGACAATTAAGAATATTTAGTTAGTCTTTAGTCTCTGACCGTGGCAAAAGGCGTGATGTTATGATTATTTTCTTCCAGATCCTTACGCCAGGAATATAGTAGCGGTTGTAAATAAGCGAATATTACCTGATAGTTCATCAAATCTACAAGCTGTGTTGAGAAACACCACGCTATGTCATCCTGGGGAGAGCATGGATGATATTAGACCACTTAGCGAGACTTTATCTGCTGTAAGTAACTTATTTATACACAAAACTAGCTGATGCCCGCTACTCCGTACGCGTGGAATTTTAGATCGCCATATATTTTGTCACCGTTTAAACCTCCCCTGGACTTTCACAAATATTTCAAGACCAAAATCACCAAAATCGGTCCAGCCGTTCTCGAGTACAAAATAAGCGAGACTAACGAATAGCAATTGATTTTTATATAAGAAAGAAGATATATGTCTATGCGTCATATGAAACGTCATTATTTTATGAAGAACGATTTAGCCAGGGTAAAGTTACTTTTCCTCAATTTTAAACATCAACCCACCATCTGGTAATCTTTGCGATAACGTAATTCCATTGTTCGCTACGGACGCACACTTCAAAATCGCCTCACACACACTAAGAATCGACACGACAGTGTCCGTATATATTGTACGGGGGTCGCCTTATAATGTCAACTCTTGTTGGATAAATGCTCTAAGTACGAAACCTTTCATGTGCGGGCCCAACTCGTACTTGACCGATTATTTTATTATTTTTCCAGTATTTAGAAACACTAGTGCTAGAAAGATCATGTGATCCCAATCTATCACATACGGAGAACAAATTGAAAGCGTTGGCTGACTTCTACGCGAAGGCGTGTAAGGCTGGACCCTGGGTACCTGATAAGACTACTGATGCTGAACTTAGTAAGTACATCTATATTATTATATATACCGCTGAGTTTGTTTGTTTGTTTGAACGCTAATCTCAGGAATCACTTTTCCGATTTAAAAAATTCTTTCAGTGTTAGATAGTACATTTATCGAGGAAGGCTATAGGCTAAATAACATCACGCTGCGACTAATAGGAGCGAAACATTCTTAAAAAATGGAGAATAAGCAACAGCTAGTACCTACTTCAGGCCTCGCGGTACCTGTAGTATATGTAGTATATCCGTAGGTATTCTGGTCGAACCCGCGACCTCATGAATGGCAGTCCATTACATGAACAACTTCACCACGAAGCCACTTTTTAATAGTGTCACACTGTTTTTTTGGGACTTATGAAACCCATAGCATCAACCATAGTAGCAATTTTTTTTTATCTAATATAATAATTTGTAATTTATTAATTTTGCAATTGACTTACTATGCTTTTACTTAATAAAAGTCGCGTCATTATTTCAGTACAATTGTATTTTGTAAAGAATACTAAAAAATTCTCGATAGATAACGCCATCTAGCGAGAATTTTTTGCAACAATCTCGACCAGCCACTTAGTATTCTTTACAAAATACAATATTGTACAAAAAAATGCGATGTAGACTCAATCGAGGAACGTTGTGATGGTCAAATTGGTTACTGTTGGCACGACAGAATAAGCTCAGTTGGCAGAGCTACGGAACGGTATTCCGAGATCGTGGGTTCAAGTCCCGCTTGCGGTGATCACTTTTTCCACTATAATTAAATTTATTATTATAATAATTTTCAGAACGTCAATATCCTTCACTATGTGCAGCGTGTGGTTCCAGATTATGTTCTAAGACAGACAGGTACTGGGGTAATGTTGGAGCACTAACTTGTCTCACTGATGGAATGGGTGATGTCACGTGGGGAGAAGCGGATGATGTTAAATTATATTTTAAAGTAAGTATTAAGAGGATACCAAAATAGCTTCGTGCATTTTTCTACGTACGAAGTTTTCATTGTTTCTTTAGATTGAATGGCTAGAGCTCTAATTTTTAAGTATATGTTTTTTCAATATATGATCTAGGATCGCATAAACTCAGAAACGCGATTGAAAAAAGTTTTCTCGATAGAAAATCTTGGCGAAACAACCTCTCAAATTTTTTATTTTTTTCATTTGTCGGTCTATTATCGCGTATTAACTAATGAAATAACTTTAAAAACATAAGTAACTATTATGTATAGAAACACGTAAATCAGAATTAAAATATATTTAGTAGATTTTGAGTAAATGGGAAAAGTATCCCTAATTCTTCATTTTCTGTGCCTACTGGCTGTGTTAATATGTACGTGTCGGCGATGATATACGATAATATTGATGTAGGCCCTTAATTAGCTAGCTGTTACCTGTTACGTCTTCGTACGCATGGAACTTTAGAATTTTTTCCCCGTTTTTGCAACGTTTTTCACTGATGCTTCGCTCCTATTTGTTGCAGCGTAATGTTATATAGCCCTGCCTCGATAAATGTACTATCCAACACTGAAAGAATTTTTTTAATCGGACAAGCTGTTCCTGAGATTAGCGCAATCAAACAAACAAACTCTTCAGCTTTATTATATTATAAGTATATAAGATGTCATACAAATGTTTGTCCTGCGTCTCTATGTTTACTATGTACAATACATAGTAAACATTTATAGTGGACAAAATAATCACTATTGGGGGTATTTGAACCTACCACCTCGGAATACCGTTCCGTTTTTCTGCCATCTATGCTAGAGCGCGTTAGAGTATGACTAGAATGAAATAAGTGCCCGAAGTTAAGAGGATACCAAAATAGCTTCGTGCATTTTTCTACGTACGAAGTTTTCATTTTTTCTTTAGATTGAATGGCTAGAGCTCTAATTTTTAAGTATATGTTTTTTCAATATATGATCTAGGATCGCATGAACTCAGAAACGCGATTGAAAAAAGTTTTCTCGATAGAAAATCTTAGCGAAACTACCTCTCTAATTTTTTATGGTTTTCATTTGTCGGTCTATTATCGCGTATTAAATAATAAAAAAACTTTAAAAACATAAGTAACTATTATATATAGAAACACGTAAGCCGGAATTAAAATATATTTAGTAGATTTTGAGTAGGTAAACAAAAAAAATATCCCTAATTCTTCATTTTCTATACCCACTATCTGTGTTAATAGGTACATGTCGAAGATAATACTGATGTAGGCCCTTAATATTTTTGAATATATTTAACTTTCAAAAACACGCGTTTTTGTTTCCCGCTTATTTTTCAAATTTGGAACAAGTTTTATTATATAAATAAACTAGCTGACCCGGCAAACGTTGTTTTGCCATACTAAAAAAAGAGGTTTGAAAGATAGATGTTGGCCGATTCTCAGACCTACTGAACATGCATGTAAAATTTCATAAAAATCGGTCGAGCCGTTTCGGAGGAGTACGGTAACTAACACTGTGACACGTGAATTTTATATATAAGAAGAAGATATTCATAGACATTTCACACGTATATTGCGTATAGTTTTTAAATGTTTTATTTTGCACATTCCAATTAATGTTTCAGTAAAAAAATCGTATTTAATAAAAATTATGTATGATTCTTTTTTTAATGAACCTCGCTCGCTTATTTTTTTTTTTCAGTGTCAAATTCAATCAGTTTCTTTTTAATAGTAATTTTTTTTTTAGTTGGAACAAATAAACGTGGCTCAGGCAACCGATAATTTCGCCTACCTCTGCCGCGATGGTACTTGGAAGGAACTTAATGAGGAGCCATGTGTATGGCTTAGAAGACCATGGAATATTGTTGTGGCTAAAAGGTAGCTAATGTTTACCATTGTTTTTTTTTTCTTTTAAAGGACAGAATTTGTTCTCTTATATCTCCTATTCATGCAGTTGTTGGACAAAGGGATATTGGACATTGTGAAAAAGTCAACAACTAAACTAGACTTAACTAAAGATGGAAACAAATATGGCGTATTTTGATCAATGGTCTATTTTGTTGTAAACTTTATTTTAATTAAAATCATTAGTCTTTAATATACAATTTTTATAATAAGAAAGTTGAGTATTTTTCTAGTTAAGTTTAGTTGTGCATCTAGAATTGGTACCTTACTCGACGGTAACGTCATCTAGATATAATTTGGGTTATGGAACCCTGCCTGTGCGATTCCTACTTGTACTTAACGGGATTTTTTATTAGTATCATTTTGTTACAGAAAAGCCGCAGAAGCAGTCTCGCACCTAACCAAAGCTTTGACAAATAGAACTGTGACTGTCGACAAACATTGGAGAGGTGCTTTAGCTGCATTGTTAGAGATCAACCAGGGTCTACCAGAACCCCTACATCCGCCCAAGACTGCCATAGATTATCTATCAAAAGCTGAAGGTTTCAGAGAGGCTTATAGTCAAACTGGGTGTGATCCACCGAGGTAAGGCTCTTATTTGATTTATATAGCGATTTTTGAGGATCCCTATACGGGTCGAAGGACCATATAATGTTGAGGATAATTATTCCTTAAAAGGACACGACTGAGTGGACTGTAAGAAATGATATTATGTTACGTGATCTCTGTGTGGTGACGGATTAAGAATACAAGGGTCACCACCCCATCTCCTCCCAAGGGTGCTGTAAAAGTCAGCTAAGGGATATTGCACACAGATAACATCCTCTGTGAGAGACGGAAAACTCGAAAATAAACCCTGTGCCAACACGCCTGGTCAGCGCGACACAATAGACCATAATCCCTCCAAAGTGGAGGAGGCCCGTGCCCAACAGTGGGACGTAAATGGGCTGGAGAAAGAAAGAAAAAAAGTAAATGTTTGTTTTTTCTCGTTATTTTAAAAAAATTTCAAGTAATTGTTAACCGACTTCAATAAAAGTACGACGTTCTTAATTTGTTTGTATGTTCTTTTTTATGTTTGTTACCTCATAACTTCTAACTGGGCGAAGCGATTTTAATGATTCTTCTTTTATTTGAAAGCCGGTGATCCCTTTAACAGCAGGTCAGGATCTGATGGTTATCTCCTTAGGAATTGAGTAAAACCCTCAAATTTCAAAGGTACTGTCGGCTGATTATTTTTTTTAAATACTCGCTTTTATTAACATTTTTGTACCAAAAGGTAAAAAGTGTCCCTAATAAAATGATGTTAAAATTTATGTGCCATATTATAATAATTATACGGGTACTCAATGGTTCTCGTGGTCTAGTGGTTCAGGTAACGGGCTGTCGTTCACGAGGTCGCGGGTTCAATTTTCGCTGGGGACAATCATGTCATATTTATAATTGTCTTACAAATGTATGTATTTTAAGTATGTATTTACAAAAGTAGTTTATGTATTATATCCGTATTTTGGTACTCATAACACAAGCATAATAAGCTTAGTTATGTATATGTGTACTTGTTTATGTATGTAAATGATATTAACGGTATATATGTAGTTTATGTATAGTATATTTTAAGTAATATTTACTTATTTATTTGATTATTATATTAACATTATTATTATTATTTCTTCATGTACAATAATCTACTTGTACACTGCAGCCGCACTTTATTTTAGTCCTTATCTTTTCTTTCCATCCCATGGTTGCCTGGAAGAGATCACTTTATGTGATAAGGCCGCCATTCGTACCTAGTTTTAAGCTTAATTTCTGTCTTCTGTTTCTTGTAAATGTGTACAATAGAGAGTTTATCTATCTATCTATCTATCTTAGCTTGGGACCAGAGGACGTTGTGTAAAAAAGAAATTTATATATTCTAGGTATATCAATCTCTGCACAACATCAACTCTAGCCAGAAACAAATGTGAATGGTTAAGTGAAGCCGGTGCAGTATACGGTATAGTACCACCATTACAATGCGCGATGAGAGTTAACACTGAACAATGTCTGGCTGCTGTGACTACAGGGGAATGTGATGTCACTGTGACTGATAGTGACTATTTAGTCACAGCTACCAGGTTAGATTATTTGCAGTATATTTATTAATTGTTCTTTTATTAGGTTTTGTTATTAGCAAAGTAACGTCTGGCTACTGTGACTACAGGGGATAGTATGTGTTACTTAATTAAAAAATGTAAATTTATAATATATTATAGATAATTTATTATAGATTTTAATTAACAAAAACGTGTACAGCGAAATAGCCAATTTATCAAAATACGATGTAGTTGTTTTCATTTTTTAGTTAAGTTTAGTTCAGTAGCGCACTTTGAATTGGTACCAGTGACTATTTAGTCACAACAGCCAGGTTAGAGTGTATGAAAATTTGTTACGATTTTTATTAACAGAGTTGCGTCTGGGCGCTTTGACTACAGGAGATTGCGTTGCGACTTTAACTCATAGTGGGTAGTCAGAGTCGCCAGGATAGACACTTTTTGTTTCTTTCTTAGAAATAATGTTTGGCTGCTGTAACTGCCAGTAAGTAGCTATGATATAACTAGCCAACAGTAATCATAGTTACAGCTGCTTCAAGTTAGACGATTTAAGGGCCTACATCAATATTATCGTATATCATCGCCGACACGTACATATTAACACAGCCAGTAGGCACAGAAAATGAAGAATTAGGGATACTTTTCCTATTTACTCAAAATCTACTAAATATATTTTAATTCTGATTTACGTGTTTCTATATATAATAGTTACTTATGTTTTTAAAGTAATTTCATTAGTTAATACGCGATAATAGACCGACAAATGAAAAAAAAAAATTAGAGAGGTTGTTTCGCTAAGATTTTCTATCGAGAAAATTTTTTTCAATCGCGTTTCTGCGTTTATGCGATCCTAAATCATATATTGAAAAAACATATACTTAAAAATTAGAGCTCTAGCCATTCAATCTAAAGAAACAATGAAAACTTCGTACGTAGAAAAATGCACGAAGCTGTTTTGGTATCCTCATAAATTGTTTAAATACCTACTCTTATTGGGAACGTCTGGCCGTTGTGACTACGCGGGTTCGTATTTATTTAAAATGATAATAATTTTATGATGATGATGATAATTTTATTTTCAGACAATCTCTAGAACCAGTTCTGCACGAAATAACACCCATTGTTGAAAAGATGAATACGGTAGTTGCCTACGTCAACAGTGACTCAAAAATATCCAAAATGGCAGATTTGCGCGGGAAACGAGCGGCTTTCCCACGCTATGATGGCACCGTGTGGCATTCCGTTCTACGCTATATTACTGAACATGAAAAAATATCTTGTAAAGAATATGTAGATAATTATTTTAAAGAGATTTGTGCTCCGGGATTAGATGGAAAGAAATGTTATGACGCTGGTGAGAAACAAGCTTTACAATCGCTCATAGATGGCAGTAGTGATGTGGCGTTTATTAGTATGCAGACTTTTAATTCTTTTATAGGTTGGTTCATTTCATGTCTATGTATAGTAATCAAATAAGAACTTGAAAGATGAAGAAACAAAGATTTCCGAGTTTTTTTTAAGGTTCCATACCATAACAAAAAACGGGTCCCTGTTACCGAGATTTTGTTGTCCGTCCGTCCATTTGTCTGTCACCAGTCTGTATCTTTAGAACGTTGTAACAAAATACTCATCATCATTTTCATGCCCTTATCCGGTTAGTTGGGGTCGGGAATATACAAATATAATAAGATAATAACGGTACGGAACCCTTCGTGTGTGAGTCCAACTTGTACTTGACCGTTTATTTAGTTAAGTTATTAAACATTTATGTAGAAGTTAGAATACTGGCGGTACTCTTAACATTGCGCCAGTCTACCATCAATATAGTTATGCGTCTATGGTAAAACATTTTTTTTACAGGTGACGACAAGGAAAATCCAGAAATCTTGAAGAAAATCATACCACTATGTCCAGAGGGGAATCAAAAATACTGTTTCCTCAGTTGGTCTAACTTAGGGCATGTATTTGCTGCCAAAAATATAACAAAAATGCGAAATCACGAAATCATAAATGTATTTACAAAGTTAGATCAGCTATTTGGCAAACACCCACCATTCCATAATCCAATGTTTTCGTTGTACGGTCCATTTAATCACGAAATGGAAGTAATTTTCCATTCAAACACTAAAAATCTTGCCACTAGTAATGTATTAAAAACACACCCGTACGATAAAATGCCTTACAATTTTGAACTAAGACTAAATAATTACACTGACACCCAAACATGCAGTTTTGGCGCCAAAATAACGCACTCATATATATTTTTGATAACTATTCTAGTCGCAATCATTTTAAGATAAAATTGTAAGATATTTTTAGAAATATTTGTGATAATAAATAAATGATCTTTTAGTGTTTTTGTCGTTTTAGTTACCTACCTTACTTTTTAGATAGATAAATAACATTTTATTTGCACATTAATGATTTACATTTCAAAATTAGATTACAATGGTACCGATTCTACGTGCACAATTTAACTAAATTTAACTAAAAATGAAAACTAATATTATCAATAACACAATTCGGCAATGTTAACAGAACTTTTTTTATTAGATTATCTGTATATTAATTTTAATTTTTTTAATTAGATTTTAATTAATAAAAATGTGCACAACGAAATAGCCAATTAATCGAAATACGCGAAATGCAATCTCTTACAGGCAACCTTAGGATGGACAAATAATTGAAATATAGTAGGTAGTTGAAAGTGTTATAATACAAATACATAAAAACGAACATACGAATATAAATACATTTAAACAAATATAAATAAACTTAAACAAATTCAAATACACATATACGTAAATATGTACCTACTATACATATATATAGTTATATATAATATTACTACATAAACTATGTCTGAAGTGATGTGTAATAATGAGTAAGTTTTGATTTAAAATTTGTTAAGGACTGCGCTCTCCTAATTTCTACAGGCAAAGCATTCCATAGGCGTACGGCTTCAACTGTAAATGATTTTGCATAAAATAACGTGGAGTGTCTGGGCACACTCAGTTTCAGATATTCGGATGACCTTTGGGGTCTCAGATGTGTGTCATGAACAAAAACAAAACGTTTTTTAAGATAACTGGGAGACTTTTTAATCCTTTTATTAAGGCTGCTATGATTAAAAGCAATTACGATTATGGCGAATATACGATAGCTAGTATCGGTTCTAATTCCTGAAAAGTTACTTTAATGGGCGCCTAGAATTTAGAAACCAAATCTTAAATAATAGTTATACAAAAAAGACAATCTTCTTGAACAATTCTATCTATTTAAAACAACCGCATCAAAATCCATTGGGTAGTTTTGAAGATATAAGCTCACACGTATAAAAATAATGACTTTGTTTTACAACAAGTAAAGATTCAGTCCTTCACTACAGAATGATTTTTTTTTACCAGCTCATCTGTCAAGGATGAAAATTCGATCTGACCCGCTTTGTAACTGTGGCGAATTCGGAGATATTAATCACTTACTTTTTACCTGTGTCCTATATGATCACTGTCCACTCCTAAATGAACTAATAAATAACCTTAAATATTCCTCTTCCTACAAATATAGATACCCTTCTTTTTTCACAAGATCCTTCTGTATATAATTGTATATCTTCCTTTATTGTGTATATAATAATATTTCTGTATAATTTAATTTTTAGGGTTCCGTACCCAAAGGGTAAAAACGGGACCCTATTACTGAGACTTTGCTGTCCGTCCGTCCGTCCGTCCGTCTGTCACCAGGCTGTACCTATCTCAAGAACGGTGATAGCTAGACAGTTGAAATTTTCACAGATGATGTATTTCTATTGCCGCTATAACAACAAATACTAAAAATAAAATAAAATAAATATTTAAGGGGGGCTCCCATACAACAAACATGATTTTTTTACCGTTTCTTGCTCGATACTAATAACGTTGCCTTATGTTGCATAGATAATGGTACGGAACCCTTCGTGCGCGAGTCCGACTCGCATTTGGCCAATTTTTCAGTTTTTATGTATTTTTTCAAATATTTATTTTATTAATTTAGTAATATTTTTTTTACAACCTTTCCTGATCCGATCCTTTTTCAAAATTCACGTTTCTTTTGTAAATAACCTACTTTCCCAAATTTTTGAAAGGTTAAGGCCGACGCCCAAAAAAAAAAAGAATGATTTTTAAAATTCAGGTTTGAAACTAGACCTCGCTCTAAACTAAACTACAGCGCGACACAAAAGAGTAGAAATTAATTATCATGGAACTAAAAAGTTACTGTCACTGGCAACACCAAAAAAAAAGTAAGTGCAGTGTTGCCAGAAGGTTACATTTTTTACATTTTACGTAACTTTTGATCAGTTCATGTAACATGTATGTAAGAAACAATTTTAGTTAAATTTAAGTAACTTCTCAAGAATTACAAAAGAGGTAAAAATGAAAAAAAAAATCTTGAAAAATTAAAATATTCTTATCTAAATTTATTTAATGAAAACAAAAACTACCGCAAAAACTTAAAAAAGTTATAATTATATTGATAAATATAATTTTTTGTAAATTATTGTGTACAAGAAAATATAAAATAATAATAATTTTTGATCTGCGAGCTGAAAATTACATGAGCGTGAATGTAGCAGACATCAGAAAAATTTTAAACTACAAATAAATAGAGTAAATAATTTAAAAAATAATATTTATAAAAAATGCATTTATTAATTTGAAAATTTTTTAAATGCGCATTTAAAAAAAAAAATTTATTAATTATTTACTCTATTTGTAAATAATTATAAATTTGGCTGATGGCTGCTACATTCACACTCATAAAATTACCACTACGTAAGTTTTAGTTTAAAAATGTAACTTTTCATGGATGCCAACGTAACTTTCGACGAAATCACTCTGGCAGCACTGAGTAAGTGAGCTGTCAATTCATTGTAAACAACGTTTAATGTCGCCGAGTTTTATTTCATTTTTATGTTATTTTGGGATTGTGTGCTGTTAAACAGTATCGTAATGAAAAAGTTATCCGTGGCGGTGCCCGTGAAATAATGTACAAAGCTTAGATGCGGTGTATAGCCGAATATCAAGCTGGAAACTTTTGTCAAAGCTAGACGACGTTTACAAACGTACAGCTGATTTTACTGGTAACTGCTCATAGAAAATTTGTATAAATCATTGATATGAACCACTAATATACGCATTGTAATAGATATCCTAATGATTAACTGCAAAATTTTATACTCGCAACTTATACGTTTTGAAGGGAAACCAGAGATGAACACTCGCAACTTATTCAGATAAACAATTTCCACTATGTATTATAGCGCGACCGGTGCATTTTGAGCATTTTTGCTTCCAATTTGCAGAATTCGTATAGTAAGTAAATTATTCCAGTAGGTAAATTATTACAATTATGAATTTTATATCTATAATATTTTAATACGATGTCATTTTCTTATTGTTTTAGGCGTTTCCGAGAGTTTTTTCAAAAAAAAATTTAAAAAATAGCATCCCTAAGTGAAATAATTCAAGGTGTGTGATTTTAGTGCTCTCAAGTGTATATTATGTGTTAGTAGGATTTTGAATGAATAAATGTTTTGGTTAAGTGGTGTTTTTAATTGCATTAGAGTAATACGAAACGATACTTAAGATCTTATGCAGGCTACCGACAGAGCAGTCGACGTGGCCTAATACTGTACCAGTCATATTTAAAATGATTCAATAAGAAGAAGGTACCAATAAATTAAATAGGTTTGATGTAGGTTAGCCAAAAAATTAAAATATAATACAAGTATCAAGATGTTTGCATCCTACTTAACTGTGTTGCCACATGGGCGATACTGGCGCCCTCATTTATTTTCTACTCTTTTATGTCGCACTGTACGTCCGTGTAGGTACTTCCTCGTTTATGATCAATGTATAAGATTAAAGAACCATAAACTACCAGCTTCCGTGTTGTCAAATTCAAATGACAGACGGTAAACGTCAGAAAAACGTCAAAATAAATTTCGCCGTTTGCTTTTTGTTTTTCGTTCACGGCGGCAAATAATAAAAAAGTTTTAAACTTTCTAAAACTTGTATAATGTTATAATAATGTCTATCACGTCTACAGAAAACCTGAAAGACTTTTTAAAAGCTTTAGAGGCAATTAAAAAATCTCAAATATGTGGTGTGTGTGAACAAACTTGTGTAGAACCTGTTGTTTTAAAGAAATGCTTCCATTGGGTATGTGCGCAACACCAAGACTTGAAACGATGCCCAAATTGCAATACATCACTGGAAGACAATAATGAAACATTCACAGATAAAAGAATAAATCGTTGCATTGAGTATACAACAGAACTATCTCATTTAATTCATAAAATTACGCCCGAAAATGCAATTGCGTCTACCAGTAAAAGTAACGTTGCTGATTTAACATCGAGCAAAGATAATAACCCTGAAAATATTTTAAAAACTACCAAGAAAACTGTAAAAGAAACTAATATTAAGAAACCTTCAGACAAAAGTAGTAAGAAATCAGAAAAATCAAGTATCAAAAAGCAAACAATAGAAAAAACCAGTGTAAAGAAGCCCATGTCTAATAAAACTAATTTACAGCAAGATTTAAATGATACTTTAATGTCTAATGTCAGTTCTAATGTAAAAACTAATGAGAAACGTAACATCAATGGAGAAACTGCACTTCATGTTGCCTGTAGGCTCGGTAAAGTAGAGAAAATCCAGGAACTACTTGCTGCAGGTGCTAATATTAACACTAAGGATAATGCTGGCTGGACACCTCTTCATGAAGTCGTACAAAACGGTCGATTAGAGCTTGTACTATTACTTTTACAATACAATACGTTAATAGATGTACCAGGACAAAGTAACGAAACACCTTTACATGAGGCTGTACGATATAATCACACTAAAATAGCTGAAGAACTCGTCAAACATGGTGCTGATATCAACATCAGAAACTGTAAAGGAGAAACTCCATACCAACTTGCTTCTACTACGATGAAAAATATTTTACGAACTGCTTCCGAAAACGTATTATATACTCAAAGCATTAATATTAACAAAATATCTAATCTTTATGAGACGTTAGAATTTGAAAATATACATATTTATTGTATATCTCAATACCGTTCTATACATAGCAAGCTTAAGCTACTATCGAAAAATCATAGTAATATTAATATAGAACAATCTTTTACTAAAAAAGTAACACATATTGTTGTGGATGATGATGATAAAGTCTGTACTTCCAGTTTAGACGTATTACAAAGTGTTGTTTATCATTTGTGGATACTCTCTACCGAATGGATAATGAAATCAACCGATACGAAACTGGAACTTTTTCATCCATACGAAATCAAAGGAATTGGTACTAAATTACATAACGGGCCACGTAATTCTCGTTACAATAAATATAAACAGCTACCGGGCATATTTAACGGCTGTCATTTTTATATACATAATTTTAATACTAAATTAGAGATTACTAAATCCTTGGTGTTAAATAAAGCAAGTTTATCAAAACTAATAACCGATGCTGGTGGAATTGTGTTACGGAGAGTTCCAAACCCGGAATTAATTCCAGAGAATGAAAAGCTGGTACCGTATCATGCAAGCAAAGACAGTAAGCTGTATAATTGTTCACATTATATTATATTCAAAGATCTTTATCAACCAATGTATAATATGCAACATCTTAAAGCGTTACCGATTGGTTGGTTAATTGAATGTTTGGAAAAATACGAATTATGTGAGCCATTCTATTAAAGACCTTTTTTAAATAATATATTTTTATTATTTCTATGTTCATTTGGTGAAGGATCAAACATAAATGTTATCACCCCTTTCCATCCCCGAGGTGCTGTAAAAGACAGCCAAGGGATATTGTACACAGATGACCCCATATACTATTGGTAAAGTGGTTCATAAGGATGGCTTTTTTTATCATTTGTTAAGGTTTGGTTTTTAAATTCATAATTTCATTTATTTATTTTAGTTTACCGATAGCACCTAGATGGCGTTGACGTCGAATTAAATATTTTTTAACACTGCTTGCAGCTAGCAGACACATAGTTAAGATCACAAGACAACAGATTTGGTACGAAAATCCGCATATTTTAAAACAAATTAGGATACAAAAAAAGAGAATGTTTTTTTATAAATTAGGTTTTCTTTTATTATAAGCTGCCCCAAACAAGCTAATAGATGCTCACCAAGCATACCACAATTTAAATTATTTTATAAATCCATGGTTTCTTTAAAATCACTCTTTGACCATAGGCTCCTGATCTGTTGACAAAAAACTATGATAACTGGCAAGAGATTGGAGACTTGTATCCGGATATTGAGATTCGATATCTTTCTCAATACTAATATCTGATTCTTCGTTTCCTGCAATTCGCCTATATCTCTCTTCAACCGGATAAGGATCTATAAAATTACCCATTGGTGTTTTTATATCCTGGCAATACTGGCTGACGCAATTCGATATATTCCCCAGATACGATCTGTACTGGCAACTTTTATTTACTGTTCTTTTTTCAAATTGGAATCTTTGCCTCGTCAATCCTCTATTTTCTCTATGATTTATCTTCTTTTTAGACTTGGGCAATGTAGGATGTTTAACATCTTTTTTCTTTTTAATTTCTTCTCTCTTTCGCATACGTTTTAATTTTAATAGACAGTTACAACAGATTTTTTCCTTTTCTGGGATTTGGTCACTTAATGCAGTGGGCTGTAAAATAACTTTTATTAAAATCGACAAATATTCACTTGAACTGCACTCCTTTCCTTTTCAGCCCATTACCGTTCTAACGTGACGGGCACTGACCTCCTCCATTTCAAGAGGGCTTTCGGTCTACTCAGCTGCGCTGAACATATTTATAATGTGCGGGAATCGAACCTGCAACTTCGAGAACGCTCCACAATCAAAGGAACCCCCCTTTGATTAGGTAATAGACTGGGTATTGAACCTACAGACTTTCGTACTCTCTTTCGATCACTCCTACAATTAATATACTCCATTCCTAACTTCCTCGTATTTTATTTTACCTGCGACAATTTCAAATTACTATACTTTTTATTCATATCAATCTTAAATCGTAGTTCTAAATATTCTAAGATAGCAGTTTTAGATTCTTAAACACGGTCGATTCCAAATTCTATTTATGTTTTTAAAGAAGTCGGCAATTTTAAAATAAAATCTAAATTTTAAACACAGGAATTTGATCACAAAACAACATTTGACAAATAAATAATTTTGTCAGTACGGTACCAGAGAGAAATAAATTTGTATCATAGAATATACCTACTACTCGACTATTCCAACCTCTCCTTTTTTAATCCGTTACTGTTGGACACAGGCCTCCAATTCCGGTGGATACTTGGATTAATAAGTAACGCTGACGCGTCTTAGCATTGGGTTTAGGTTCGAGTTTTCCTTCATCATGTGTGATTTGATTCCAACTTTCTTCTCTCTCTCCAGCCCATTTACGTCCCACTGTTGGGCACGGGCCTCCTCCACTTTGGAGGGATTATGGTCTACTGTGCCGCGCTGACCAGGCGTGTTGGCATAGGGTTTATTTTCGAGTTTTCCGTCTCTTAACAGAAGATGTTATCAGAGTGCAATATCCCTTAGCTGACTTTTACAGCACCCTTGGGAGGAGATGGGGTGGTGACACTTGTATTCTTAATCCGTCACCACACGGAGAGCCAACTTTCTTAAAAATAGCAAAAAGTCTAAATCTGTCCTTTTGTAAGCTCGTCAATTTCTCTGAGCACATAGGTACCTAGGGTCTCGTGATAAAATGTCAACCGATTATCTGTGTGCTGACGGATTAAGTTTACAAATATCATTACCCCTAATTCTTCTGAGCCCCTAATAAACTAAATTATGGTGGAAAAAGTGATTGCCGCAAGCGGGACTTGAACCCACGACCTCGGAATACCGTTCCGAAGCTCTTTCCAACTGAGCTTATTGCGGTCGTGCTTGTAGCATTCAAATTTACCACCACAATCGTTACTCGATTGAGTTTATATCGTAACTAGCTGCGCCACGCGGTGTTACCCGCGGTAAAAAGGATAAAATTGGTCAAGTGCGAGTCGGACTCGCGCACGAAGGGTTCCGAACCATTATCTATGCAACATAAGGCAACGTTATTAGTATCGAGCAAGAAACGGTAAAAAAATCATGTTTGTTGTATGGGAGCTCCCCTTAAATCTTTATTTTATTTTTATTATTTGTTGTTATAGCGGCAATAGAAATACATCATCTGTGAAAATTTCAACTGTCTAGCTATCACCGTTCTTGAGATACAGCCTGGTGACAGACGGACGGACGGACGGACAGTGAAGTCTCAGTAATAGGGTCCCGTTTTTACCCTTTGGGTACGGAACCCTAATAAAAAATAAGTTCATTTTCTATTCCATTTTCCATTGGAAAGTTTTATGAAAATCCATCCAGTAGTCTTTACGTGAAAGCACAATAAAGATCCTTACATATCCAAACATTGGAGTATGGATAGAAGACCGAGAAAACGTTCGCGTTGCTTAGCCAACAGTTTAAGTATTTTATTTTATAGCGCGTAATTCTTTTTTCATCATATGTCCTAAGATATTCATTTAAATTGCATGCTGTAAAGAGCAGTTATAATCTATATTAATTGCGTAAGCTAACTAAGGTATTTAATTTAATAAAAAATATTACTATATACACATAAATAGCTTTGGAAAACACCCTATTGAATTTGATAATTTTTTTGACATTATATTTTCTAACACTTGCGGGACTCATCTGTTTAAATAAAACTACTTTTTACGGATTTAGATTCGTATATTTGTTTTAAATTTTGGCCCGACGTTTCGGAGACTTTGCAGTCACCATGGTCACGGGTGAGACTGACCATCCGCTGAGTCTCACCCGTGACCATGGTGACTGCAAAGTCTCCGAAAAGTCGGGCCAAAATTTAAAACAAATATACGCGTCTAAATCCGTAAAAAGTAGTTTTATTTTTTGACATTATTATTGCTTCAACGGGTTTCCCTTAAAAGATAGACATATGGCCTCGCGGACTTTTTTGAAGAACTATAGGTAGCAAACAATTCCTTCATACATTAGTTTGTTGTAGATCACATAGATAAGGCAGCGTTTTCATTTATAGCTCGTGCGCGTCCGAATTTCTCGGCAAATTTAATCATATCTCATCCAATATACAGTAGACCCCAATAAATTATGCGAAAAAAGCCATCCTCTTGAACCATTCTATCTATTAAAAAAAACCGCATCAAGCTCTGTTGCGGATTTCTGAAGATATAAGCTCACATAGGGACATACATACAAAAATTACGAATTTATTTTATCTAATATATAAAATTCACGTGTCACAGTGTTAGTTACCGTACTCCTCCGAAACGGCTTGACCGATTCTTCTCAAATTTTACATACATATTCAGGAAGTCTGAGAATCGGCCAACATCTATTTTTCAAACTTTTTATTTTTAGTATGGCAAAACAACGCTTGCCGGGTCAGCTAGTAAAGATATAAAGATAAAGAAGAAGATAAAGATTCTACATACAACGCCATCTATCAAGATTGCTTTGCAACATCTCGAGCATCAAGTCCCGCTTGCGCCAATCACTTTTTCCACCATAATTTTGTTTATTAAGTAAAGCGTATATAATTCATTCATGGTAAAGCATAGCATGTCAATTACAAAATCAATAAATTACTTTATCATTACCCTTTTTCTATACCAGGGTGTTGTAAAAGCCAGCTAAGGGATATTGTACACAGTTATCATACTCTGTTAGAAACGGAAAATTCTAAAATAAACGCTGTGCCAACACGCTTTATTGCTACCAGAGTGGCTTATGGTTAAGACTTGTATTTAAGATCATAGACAAAGAAAAGAAAATCACTGGAATAATTTGCACAAAATAATTATATTACATACATCACACGATATTATTAAATTTAAAAATAAAATGTATGCTACGACAGCACTGATTTAAATAGTAACAAAAATTTACAGCGCCATCTAGTTCCTAAACAATTATTTTTCCAAATTCTTACAGCATTATTCCCTACTTGGGTGAAGCTATTTTTTACAACAATTTCTGTATGTGTATCCGTTGGAATTGAATCCACGACCCTATATTAGTCAAATACTACCAAAAAAATTTCCATGGCGCGACAAAAGATTAGATATTACAAAACTTTAGCAGAAAATAGAAAACTACCTACCTATAAAAATAGAAAAATGTGCTAGGAAATAGGGCAAGTGTGTGTTGTTGGATTTTGAGAGGCATTCGAATTTTGTTTTTTAATTATTCTAGATTGTTTCTGATCACAACTATTTATACTCTCACTTGATGTGCATATTGTAAGATTTTTTTTGTAATCATTATTCACCATTTCAACATCCTCATCGCTTTCTCGAAATTTTGATTGACAACTAGTACAATATCTAACTCTACAATAATTTCTTCTTCTAGACAAATTACAATTTTTACTTTTCGGTTTAACTAACGCCCGCTCAGTATACCTCGTCCTATTTTTACAATATCTTTTCTTAGTTGACGCCATTTTTCTGTTGCGTTTGATTTTCAACAAGCAATTACAACAAATATGTTCTTTCTTTGCCTGTGCCATTTGTATAGAAGAAGTGAAAGAGTTTTGTCTTTGGTTATTTATCGTGGCTGTTTGATTGGCTGATGCAAAGGCATTTGGCTGTAAAAACAAAATTCCATTTTTACAAGTTCTTTTAATAGTTTTAGGACTAAAGCCTAGAGGGAGTCACTTGCCACAATGTCTCCATCCGCTTTTACAGCGGTAGAAGCGGCGCCTCACTCACAAAATATGGCGCCAAAGAAGTTATACCAACGAATGCATAAGCCACTATCGATTGAAACCTCAACTTAAAAACGTCCCATTAATGAACATATTATATCAAATTCTCATAGATATAACACCATCTAGATGTGTTTGTATTTGATTTTGTTCGGGATTAAGACTATTAAAATTAACCTAACAAGAATCAATGTTATCTGTGTGGTGTGGTGACAGATTAAGAATATAAGTGTCATGACCCCATTTCTTCCCCAGGGTGCACTGAACGAGCCAGGATTTTATAAGCAGTGAACATCAATACTGTAACAGAAGAGAAACTCGTAACTAAATCCTATACAAACACGACTGGTCAGCTATGTAGGCCAAATACCCTCCCGAAGTGGAAGAGGCTTTTGTCCAACAGGGACGTTAACACATATACAACATACAAACATCCATTTTTATTAGTACTAGCCGTTATCTGCAACTTCGTACGAGTGAAATTTATGGAACAAAACTTACCTAACAAATTATAGATCTAAACCATATTCTTGAAACAGAAAACAATTTACCCACTCCCGCAATCCACACCGCATCAAACTCCGCAAAATTTGGAAGATACGAGCTCACATATAGACATACATACAAAAATAACGACTTTGTTTTATATTAAGTGAATATTGTGATTAGGAGAGCTAAATAAACTAACATTAGCCAAAGATCGTTTCTTCTCCAGCTCATCATACATTCTTGGACAAGCTTTATTATGCGCTTGTACTTGTCCAACCTTGTCCCGACTCTGACTGGCACGAGCTTCGTATTCTGCGTCATGTTCTGCTTGGAATTTCTCCGCACCAGTTGGTTGTTTCTAATTAAATACAAAGCACTGATACATTGGCTGAGTTTCACCATAGGGGCCTTATAGTATTAAAATAATGCAATGTGGTTAGATGGTAGTATATGGCGCTCTAGTCTCTACTTACCCCATGCGAAAAAGGCATGATGTTATTATGATGATGAGTATTAAACCAACAGGCAGGCCTATCTTCTGCCCCTTTTCTGTTTTTACACGCTTTATATTAGCTTCACTTGTATGTTTGTTTGTTTGTATGTTTGTAACCGACTCCTTTGGACGCTATTTTGACCCACTTTAAACGGTCAGATTCTATTCAAATTTTGCACACCTGTCAAAGACCGATGACAATGCATTCGATTAAATAAAGCGTGTTTTTTAGTTTTTTTAAACTAGGTATTTTTTTGTCCCTCCCGCACTACACCTCAAGGCATCGCATGAAAGTAGTTAAAAGAAGAAAAGCGACAAACACTGACAATTTCGTCTTAAATTATTGACGGGCCTCGTCCTCGTGGTCGAGTGGTATAAGTAACGGACTGCCGCCGTTCACGAGGTCGCGGGACAATCATTTATGTGAGAGTATAATATAGAGTATAATAACTTTTATCAATGGGTATTCGGGGCGATCTCTTCCGATGGTTTAAGTCATATGTCGAGGGCAGATGTCAAACTGTTGTGTTAAATGGTTATGCCTCTAGAGCCACGCACGTGCCTTCGGGAGTTCCTCAGGGTTCGTTGTTGGGGCCTCTATTATTTAATATTTTCATTAATGATATTGACACCTGTTTCAAACATTCGAACTTTTTACTGTACGCGGATGATATGAAAATAATAAAACAGATATCTACTGAAGGCGATGCTCATCTGTTACAGGATGATCTCAATCGATTTGAAATTTATTGCAGTAATAATAAACTACAATTGAATGTAGCAAAGTGTTATGTCTCCTCTTTTACTCGTAAACCCACTTTCGTTAACTATAATTATTCATTGTTGGACTCAACAGTTACTCGGGTCACCACTATTAAAGACCTCGGAGTTACTTTTGACTCCAAACTTATCTTTGACACACACGTTGACAAAATTGTCAAGAAGGCCTCAAAGGCACTAGGTTTCGTCATCAGAATGTCTGCGGAGTTTAAAGATATTAAAACTATTAAAATCTTGTATTGTTCCCTGGTTCGTAGTAACCTTGAGTACGCGTCCCAAGTCTGGAATCCCCAGTACAAAGTATATATTAACCGAATAGAAAGCATTCAACGCAAATTTATGAGGTACATTCAGTTTCGTTCTGGAATATATCTTGATACATATCTGCAGCGATGTAAAAAATTTCACATTCTTCCTCTTTATGAGAGAAGAAATATCTCGGATCTGTCTTTCCTATTTAAATTATTTAATGGTCGTGTTGACACACCAGCCCTCGTTAGTAAATTTGGTTTATATTCGCCACGAGCTGCTCTGCGTCATCCTAAATTACTTCATATTCCCTTAGTTAGAAGTAACTACAGACAGAACGCGTATAGGATTCGCGCGAGTTACATGTACAATGCGGCCTGTCAGGACACTGATATCGACATTTTTTACACTAGTGAAAGAAAAATGAAAAATATCTTAAGTGATTGTTTCTTCAAGTAGTGCCTTATCTTATTATTACATAATTTAATATTAGTTTAGACCTCTACCGATTTGTATGTAATAATGCATTCGATCTATGTATCTGTGGAAACTTTTAATTGGCCTTCTTACACTATATTAACTTATTGATTGTTAAATCTAGCTGTAAGTTTTCCTAATAAATAAATAAATAAATAAATAAATAAGTATCATTTAAATGTTATACCACAGGTTATACTAATACCATCGATATAGTATACCAATGTGATCTGTGATAGTACATTTATCGAGGAAGGCTATAAAACGCTGCCTTAACCATGTGAGTTACAACAAAGTAATGTATGGAGAAATTGTTTGTTACCTATAGATCTTTAAAAAAGTCTGCGAGGCCATATGTCTATCTTTTAAGGAAAACCTGCTGCACCCATAAGAACGTCAAAAAAATTATCAAATTCAATAGGCTGTTTTCAAAAGCTATTTATGAGTATATGGTAACATTTTTTATCACATTAAAAACCTTAGTTAGCTTACGCGTTTAATATAGTTTATAACTGCTTTTTACAGCATACAATTTAAATGAATATCTTAGGAGATATGACGAAAAAAGAATTACGCGTGGCAAAATAGAAAACTTAAACTGTTGGCTGAGCAACGCGAACGTTTCCTCGGTCTTATATACATACTCCAATGTTTTGATGTTTGGTGAATGTTGGATGTATGAATTAAGGATGTTTGTGGTTCTTTCACGTAAAGACTGCTGGATGGATTTTCATGAAACTTTCCAATAATATAGCTTACAGGTCGTTACGCTGCTCAATCCCCGACCTATCGGTGTTGAGTTGGTTTTTATAGGCGTCTGCGTCAGCGTCGGCGTATGGTCGTTACGCTGCTCAAATCCCGACGTATCGGTGGTGAGTTGGTTTTTATAGGCGTCGGCGTATGGTCGTTACGCTACTCAAATCCCGACGTATCAGTGCTGAGTTGGTGTTTATAGGCGTCGGCGTCGCCATCGGCATCGGTGACGACGTCGGCGTACGTTTGTTACGCTGCTTAAATCCCGACGTATCGACGCTGAGTTGGTTTTTATAGGCGTCGGCGTCGGCATCGGCATCGGCGTCGGCATCAACGTCAGAGTATGGTCGTTACGCTGCTCAAATCCCGACGCATCGGTGTTGGGTTGGTTTTTATAGGCGTCGGCGTCGGCGGGCGTATGGTCGTTACGCTGCTCAAATCCCGACGTATCGGTGCTGAGTTGGTTTTAATAAATATCGGCATCGACGTCGGCGTCGCCATTGGCATCGGCGTCGGCGTCGGCGTTAGTTTTTAGCAAATCTTTCATGTGATATGGTAATAAATTTCAAGTTTTTTGTATTTTATCAGCACTATGTAGGCTTGGTCATGCCAAATTTCAAGTTTCTTGGATAGTGGGAAGTAACCTGTAAATTTTTATTCCCTAGCGAAAGTTGAAAATACTCAAAAATGGCTGTAATTCGGTTATATCTTCTGAATGCGTAGATATAACTACACTTTTCTCCTTTCTTAAATCCCCTTCTCCTCCAGCTTACTTATCTCACTTTTTCCAGTATCTCTATTCTAACCAGGACAGACTTCCCCGTTCTTCTAACGACCTTCTACTTTCTTGTATACCCCATAGGACTAACTTTATCAATTCTTCTTTTCCCGTCCAAGCTGTCATATTGTGGAACTCTCTTCCACATGAAATTAGATCCGCCAAAAGCCGCCTCACTTTCAAAAAAAGAGTCAAACATATGTTGTTACAAAGGTTAGCTGAATTATCGTAACTATAGATTATGTAGTATTTACTTTATGTATATTTGTATGTATGTATATGTACCTATTGTGTATCTAGTATGTATTTTGTATGTATAGCGTACTCTGTATGTATGATATATATATTTTAGTAAGATCATTGTGTATTGTATGTAGTCTATTGACAGTAATTATAAAATTTATATAATATCACAGAATATACACCTACTTCATTTGTTTCTGCACCACCCAAGGTTGACTGGTAGAGAATGCCTACGGCATTAAGTCCGCCTTTATACAATCTGTTTGTATATGAAGTTTTAAATAAATAAATAAATAAATATAAATTCTTATTATTATACTATATTACATTTGGTATAAGTTTCAAATTGATACCTTCCGCCGAGTAAAAAAAGGTTTAACGGGCGGATAGCCACACAGACGGACACCGTAGTGAGACTATAAGGGTTTGTGCGAAGCCCTAAAAGGTAAAACTCTGAGATATCATTTACTAAAATAACATTGGGGCCATGTGTGTTACGTCTTTAGAATTGTGCAAAAAAAGAAAACCAAACGGACGATTTATTAATTAGCTGTAAAATGGCGTTATTGTTAGTTCATTTAATTTTTCGTTTCTAAATTCCACGCGTACGAAGTCGCGGGCACTGCTAGTGTATTATAAATTTATTTAAAATAGGCAAGAAAATACCGGGCAAGTAGGATTTGGACTCGCATTACATTATATGATATTTGTATTTGTCATACCGACCCCAAATAACGGGATCCCGAACCATGACAAACGGACGGACGAACAGCGAAGTCCCAATATGAGGGTCCCGTTTTACCCTTTTGATATATGTACCTCGGCTGGTCTTAAATTCTTCATAGGCCTTGGACCATCATCCTCCAAATAATTACTCATAGTATCGTCTTCAAAACTATCACAGTTTTCAACTAGATAGTTATCCAATTATTTTATTCTGCCATCATAATATGCTTTAACTTTAAAATTTTACTATTTGTAAATGATTTGTAAAGTATTTTTTCGTCTCATAACAATATAACGAGAATTTTGAAATACCTTTTAGACAAGTATTGTGTGTGACAGGGCTGACAAAAAACTTGGTATCCGTACCTCTTTAAAAAGTTCAGCAGACTTTATGGGTCTTTTAAATTTGAAGATTTCCTCGATTTCTCAGGAGACAATCATCAGATCCTGACCTGTTGCCAGTGGGACCACATGGAAACCACCAGCTTTTAAATAAAAAAATAATCATTAAAAACACTTCGCCCATTTAAAAGTTATTAGGTAATAAACACATCCAAAAAAAAACATACAGAAAAATAAAGAACATCCTCCTTTTTTTGAAGCCGGTTAACAATATCGTATTGTTTAAAAAACGCGTCAATTACGTAACGGACTCGCACACCAAAGATTTCGTACGGTAACCGTCATTTTAGTATCATATTCTTCATCTTAGAAACATAGACATACTACATAACGTACTTCTGTGTTTAGATATAATATAAATTAGAAAAACAACTTGTATAAGAGCTCCTGTAAATAATTATTCGGATTAATAGGTACTAAAAATCTAAATAAATGTTGTGTTGTTAAAGCGACAATAGAAATACACCTACTGTAAAAATCTCAATTGTCTCACTATCATCGTTCAATAGATGCAGCCTGGTGACAGACCGAAGCAATAATCAAAGAGTATTATAAGCCACGCAAATTGGTAATGCGCTGGAACCTTGTCAAAATAACGCCCCGGTGAATGGTCATCAGCAAAGAAAAAGTACAGCTAACAAAATGTAATATTCTCATCTATTAATAAAAGTTTATAAAGGTAATTTGATGTTTTTTTAATTAAAACTAAATGTTTGAATGTTTAACTTTTAATCATCATCATCATCATTCATCACATTTTTGAAAATCTTAACTCTTCAACACCACTCATATAGGTAATCTACATCAGACTCAGAATTGGTATCCGAGTCTGATGTCTCGTCAGAATCAGTAATATTTCCCGTGTTAATAAAAGCAGCAAACACAACAATATAACAAAAAAACAACAATAAAAACGATCGTGGTAGGTATTAAAGCTCACAACTCGATACGCGTACGCGTCGGGCAACGTTGCTAACGGTACTGACGTCACCAACATGGCCGCCAGGCGCATTACCAATTTGTGTGGCTTATCCACTCCGCCGGTCGTGGTAGCAAGTGTTACCACGTAAAATATATTACGTAATATATATAATAGATAATGGAGTGTCACTAGTGTCAGTAACTGATTTAGTCACTAGAGGGCGATGAAGACCAATGGTGACTTCTCTACTAGCTGTGCCCTCTAGTGATACAAAGTCTAAGCAGTAATTAGTGGCGTATATTTGTTTTAATTTTAGCCCGACGTTTCGGAGACTGCAGTCACCATGGTCACGGGTGAGACTGAGTTGTAATGTGCCTTCTACGATCAGTTATTACAGGGTTTACCCACATTCGATTTTAATTTTACATTGACCACAAAGATAGACTTTTATCATAAACTATATCATATTACATTGTGCTCAGACTACATAAAATCAATAACATTATTTTAGTTTCTAAAAATACATTATCAAATTGTAACAATATAAAGAAAATTTTTAAATTATTTAAGGTAAAACATACTTACATAATTTTATCGTAGACTAAAGTTTTAATTATTATAGAGGTAGTATACAATACAATATAGCAAGCAAAACTAAGTTTATATACATAAATACAATATTATTTACATAAAGAAATTTTAAAAAGAATTTTTGGTTTAAGATTTAAATTACATAGTTTTTATAAAAAGAAAATTTGTTAATATTTATTTGAAATTATAAAAATTAGTATGTATGTATTTATTTTAATTATATTTATATTTTATTATTTTGTCTATTATACTACTACCAGATCGGAACACGTACACGTCCCACTTGAGAAAGATCTGGCAAGAAAACTCAAGGGGAGTCAAAGAAAATTATTTATTATTAACTTTATGTTGTCAGTCTAAAGTGAAGTCAGGAGGATTTTAAGTCTTGTTGTCTGCAAAATGTGCTAACGGTGTCTTGCTGTTTTGAAACCGAGTGTGTTTTGGATTTTATTAAACTAATTACAGGATCCCAACTAGGTGCCAGATCCCAACCGTCTTCTCTATTAAAGTTTTTATGTTTCTTTATTTCAATAGCCTCGCGAATCATTCTGGGTCAGTATCGATTTTCCTTGGCGAGGATTTGAGGTTTATCAAACCGGATGTAGTGGTTAAGGCAAATAGTAGTGGTTAGTGCATATGAGTCGCGCAAGTGTTAGAAAATAGTAATTGTTACAAAACACCAACGCCATCTAGGTTTATCTATTATGTATATATGATGCCAATTCTGATGTATCAAAATCTTACATAAGATGAAACCAACTATGCCATAATTATGTTACAATCAAATTAAATTTTTAATCAAATTTTTGTTACTGGCACTTCTGCTTTGCTCCCTTCTGAGATCAGCGGGCGTATTATGAGCTTTTTAAAAATCATGCAAGTTCCATACAGGCCGTACACTGCCTGACTAAATTATGTATTACGGTAAACATAAAACATTTAGTTGAAAAATTTTAGTTAGTACTTAAACTTTTAGTTGTACCTTCTCTTTAAACATTATTAATCTATGACTGTTTTAGCGAACTGGATGGCTGGGAGTTATGTTCATATTACGAATTTGCCGGACAGTTCCATTCACGGCGTAAACGTCCTGGGAATAAGAGCTCATAATACGGCCGCAGGGCTGCTAAATCTCGTCGGACGTTCAAAGCTAAAGTACGTGAACTCTACGAAGTTAATTGGTAGAAGTATACTGTTAGTGTTTTCTCCACGGTTGCAAGTATATTATATGTATTTATGTATGGTTTATGTAGTGTATGTATATCATAGTATGTTATATTATTATGGTATATAAGTAAGTATGGTTTATGTAGTGTATGTATAGCAAGTGTTATGTTATTATTTAGGTATTTCATTAAAATTATTATATACCTGTGTTAAAAAAAAATAGCACCCAATTTAACTTATTTCTGCACTCCTCGCTGGTTGACTGGGAGAAAATGCCGTTGGCATTAAGTCCACCATTGTACATCAATCATTTATTGTGTGCAAAAATTGTAAAATAAATAAAAATAAATAAATAAAAATAATATGTCATAAGTATACCAAATTACCTTCCCAAGTTGAAGGCCTATGCCCAACACAGGGATGTTAATAAGCTGGGAAATAAGAGAATAAAGTATTTAGTAAAATACAAATATGCATTTGACTAATTTACTCATAAAAAATTCAGAATTTACATGTTTATTACATTATAAACTTTTACAATACTAGAGAAATGCTTATGGAATAGTGACAAATTACCAAAAAATATTTATTGTATGGGAGCCCATGCAAGTATTTATTTTATTGTGTTTATTGTTACACTGGCAATAAATGTTACACCATCTGTGAAAATTACAACTGTCTAGTTATCACCATTCTTGAGATACACCCCTCTTTCCAATTACAGCACAAGAGCGCATTATGCGGCACAATGCTCAACGTTGAGTGTTCCAACTACAGCAACGCATCGCACAATCAAGCACTCTCAAAAGTGATGCGTGCAATCCATACCAACTTCAGCGACAGAAAACTAACAAGTATTTTTTCTTTAAATTGGCATTGATTGAAATTTTATTTATATTTTATCGTTAGTAATATAATTTATTGTTAAAAAAATATTTAAGGCTTTCGTTTCGTCAGAGTTTTCTGGAAATAATCAGAGTTAATTCAAGCTGTGTTTAAAAAAAAATATATAAGTATGGATGAAGGTACAAACAATGACTTTATTTTATATTCCACACTTATAATGTGAATACAAATTTTAGTTTAGTAGTATTTTTTTCAACACTGAACTTAGCGCACTCTGCTGGTGCATTTGAAAACTAATTCATGTTCCAATTAGGAGTCAGCATAGTTCAGCATTGTTCGGCACTGAGTCGCATTATGCTCTGTAATGTAATTGGAAAACTAGCACAGCCTGCTAGGCTACTAAGTCTTACAAAGAGGCCCCGTTTTACTTTGATTGTGAAACTCTACACAGGATTTTTTTGATTTGGCAAACCTAATTATTTTTTAATAAAGCTTGTTTTTCTTTTAATTATTCCTTTGACTTTGCAATAAAATTACTTATAGAAACTATTTTTTTTTACTTACATTCTGAAAACGTATTGTGCCCATTACATTTGCCACTTTGAGATAGTTTTATAACTTATTATATACATTTGGAATTTCTTGGAATACAATACTACTGGCTGTATCTCTTAATGCTGAAGAAAAATAAAACCATTCAAACCTTATGCAGATAGTGTAATCACAAAACGTAGTATGTAACTTAAAACTATATTATTATCTAGCGGCGACCACGTCCTCTTCCTCCGCGACCTCCTCTTGGACCACCACGTCCTCCGCGGCCCCTTCCGCGTCCTCCACGAGCACCACCACCTCTTGGAAAACCTTCCCGGCGTCCTCTTCCTTTCGGAGTGTCATCAAGTAACAAAGTTTCTAACGGAAGGCTGTCAGGCAAAAGATAATACCTGATGTTATTCCCACGTATACTTAAAGTTTCCAATTGTAATTCTTCTTTGTTTTTAAGCGTTACTTTTACAGCTTTTAAATGTGTGTTCATAGCGACATCGACGCCTGTGATAGTACCATGCACAACACTACCGTTTTTTAATTCGATTGTCACAGTTTCGTGACTTAACTTCATCAAAAATCTTACTAGTTTCATTTTGATTGTTTATTTTTAAGTTTTAATTATTATTGTACGAAATAAGACGGCGTCTACAATCCTAACCTCAAATCAGTCAATAAAACAAAATAATGATGGCGGGCATTCGATCAAGTGACCATAGACAAACCGGACGCCAGATGGGCCCCGTTTTCCAATGGCAGAGCATAATGCGACTCAGTGCCGCACAATGCCGCACAATGCTGACGCTTAATTGGAACGTGAATTAGTTTTAAAATGCGCCAGCAGAGTGCGCTAAGTTCAGAGTTGAAAAAAAAAAATCCAAAATAAACATTGTATTCACATTAAATGTGTGGAATATAAAAAAAGTCATTGTATTTAAGTACCTTCATCCATACTTATATTTATTTCTTTTTTAACACAGCTTGAATTAACTTTGAATATTTCCAGAAAACTCCGACGAAAAGAAAGCCTTATTTTTTTTTTTTAACAATAAATAATATTACTAACGATAATATATAAATAAAATTTCAAATCCAAAGGGAAGCCATCCCTCTTAAATGGACGGAGGGAAAGAAAAAAAAAAAAATTTCAATCAATGCCAATTTAAAGAAAACATAGGTAGGTACTTGTTAATTTTCTGTCGCTGCAGTTGGTATGGATTGCACGCATTACTTTTGAGAGTGCTCGATTGTGCGATGCGATGCTGTAATTGGAACACTCAACGTTGAGCATTGTGCTGCATAATGCGCTATTGTGCGCTGATTGGAAAACGGGGGGGCTGTACACAAGACATAAAGTTTAGTTTTGTAAAAACTACATCTATAATCGCCAGGATTTGCAAGTTACGGCTTTAAAAGTACAGAAGTAGTAGTATCCTTTAACACATTTTCAAAATGTATTGCAAATTTTGTCATTGCTCAAAAACTTTTTTATATTATTTTAAAACTTCTTCAGAAACTTCATGAAAAAGTCTTTCTTCCGGATTTTTATTGCATATTGTTTTTCCGCTGTCAGAAGAACTGTCGGAGATAAAATGCAAAAGCCTTGAAAAAATATTATTTCTTTTTTGTGCTAAAAGAGAAATAACGCAATACCTTTATCTTAGGACATTCGCATTAATTAAAATGATTTACAACGAACTTGTGGCTGTAGGTTCCAAAACCCTTGAAACGGATCATGATGCGGAATCAGATAAAGAATTTAAAGAAAAGGAGGTTTCTGCTGTATTAATGCTCACAAGTGAACAGGTATCAAAATAAATTATTCGTTTGGTTATTGCTAGTCACCTGTTCAAAACCATTCGCATCGCGCTTGGTTTGAGACCAGGGGACATTAAGTAAACCTTTTGATTTTCTGGCTTCATGAATGCTAACTAAATGTATTAATATAGCAGAGTTAGATCGTGACCGTAATCACGTGTCACAGTGTTAGGTACCGTACTCCTCCGAAACGGCTTGACCGATTTTTTTGAAATTTTACATGCATAGACAGTAGGTCTGAGAATCGGCCAACATCTATTTTTCAAACTTTTTTTTTAGTATGGTAAAACAACGTTTGCCGGGTCAGCTAGTATTATTATATAAACTACAAGTTAGCACTTACAACCGTCGGGCACGTATGACCAGATGTATGAGTGTGGAGGAAGCCAAGGAAGTATGTTTGGATCGTAGCAGATGGCGCTCTATAGTCTGTGCCTACCCTCATGGGAAAAAGGCGTGATGTTATGATGATGATGATGACTACAAGTTAACTATTAGCTCATACAAGATACTTAGAAATGCTGCTTACTTTTTTACTCTAGCAAGACCGTATATATAATTTTAAAATGTTTAGCGTATGTTCATTCAAGCGCGTAAAAAGGGTTGGCTATGGAATGTTGGATCAATAAATTTTGTCTAAAGCCGTTTGCACTGCTCTCCATTTATTAAAATAATTTAAGCTATGGATGGCACTATATCTGGGACCGCAGAATTTTCGGAACAAAATGCTTTAGAGATAGACTTACGATTGCCGCTAAAGTTTAGCCAATCTGAAGCAAAATTAGTATTAACTCCATCACAGGTGTATAAAAAACAATTATTTTGTTACCCAAAACGTTTATTACTTGCTACGCATTTTCATAGAAAATAAATTAATAAAGCAGAAACTGTGGTCATCATAGGCGCAATGGAATCAAAAGGTCGTGGGTTCAAATCCCATTCGTGCTGTTAAAATGTTCTTGTAAAAATTTTATAAAGTTAAAAAAATGTATAGTAATGTTGAAATTTTTTTAAATATTTCTTTTAAACTTGGTTTATTTCACAGCAAAGCGATTTTCTTGAAGCATTTAATCTTCTTGACTACGCTGGAGAAGGTAAAATAAATGCAGAGGATTTCCGAGTTGTTATCAAGGCTTTGGGTAATATTTTACAGAGATATTATTTTTCATCATGGCCACTATTAGGCAAACATTCTTAATAAAATATTAGAACGAGCGTCGAGGACTGTTTTAATGGAAGTGAATGCCTGAAGTCACGGGTTTTATTCCCGCACAGGATATATTAATTTTTTTATGTTTATGTTTTCACACAAAATATTTGTAGGTACTGTGTTTTGTATTATAAGTTTGTATAAATAAAAAAAAGTAAGAGGAGCGGAATTTAGGAGAAAAATGTGTATGTAGTATGTGTATCCGTATTCTGCAAGCAAATAGCTAAGCTTAGGAACACAGCACTTGATGTAAACTGTCTATAAAAATAACTATTTCTTAGGTTACGAGCCCACGAAAGAGGAATTACAAAAAATGATAAGTGCCGTTGACAAGGGAGATACAGGAAAGCTTAGTTTTGAGAATTTCCAGACGGCTATAATGAGAAAGATTATGTCGCAAGATAATGATGGGGATATTATGAAGAGTTTCAGATTATTCGATATGGACGATACCGGTAAAAGACTTTCATCTCTTTTAAGGATGTTTACCGTAATATAAACGTACTAGGTTTGCAAGCGGCTTCGACTACTTTACTTTATAACCTAGACTGGAAACCTAGTCTAGAAATAAGTTTCTAACTTTTAGTTTCACAAATCCGCTCCTGTGTAATCAATCGTACCTGAAGGGTTTCTTACCATTAGTATCATAATATGTATATTCGTCGTACCTGCCCCAAATAACGGGACCCCAAACAATGGAATAGGGCAGAAGAACAATATTGATGAATGTTTGTTGTTGTAGCATCAATTGATATACACAAACTGTAAAATTTTTAGCTCTCTGTTTATCACCGTTCTAGAGATACGGCTTTGTAACGAATGGATGGAAAACTGAGGGACAACTAAGTCTCAATAATAGGGACCTGTTTTACCTTTATCATTTATACAAATTTCTTGCTACTTCTATCTTTACTTTAAACCTCCTCACGACTATGTTTATGTTTCTATGTATTATGGGTATGTATTTGCAGGGGAAAAGTGGTATATGTAGTGTATCCGTATTTTGGTACCTATAACACAAGCATAAAGCTTAGCTTGGGACCAGAGGACGTTACGTGAAATGTCCGTGAATATGTATTTAAAAAAAAAAGATGTGTGTATTTAAAAAAGATGTGTTACTATGTTTCCGCAATAGAAGAACTCTTTCTCTACATCACATTTCACGATAAAACTACTGAGCTGATTTAAATGAAATTTTGTACATAGATAACTTAAAGCATGACGAAGTCCATTGGCTACTTTATAACGCAAGGAAAGGAAATTTCAAATTAAACGCGTAAAAAGTCGCAGGCATCAGCTAGTAAACTATGAAGCTGTAAATGTTCATCAAAATCAGTATAGCTTTTTGATTAATTAAAAATGGGACAAAGTTACGTATTTATTATTTATTTCTATGAATTGTTAATAAATCGATGTTAAATATTCAGGAAAAATCAGTTTTGAGAACGTTAAAAAAGTATCTAAAATTCTTGGGTGTGCCCTCACTGATGAAGAAATAGAGGAGATGATAGACGATGCTGACAAAGATTTTGATGGTTATGTAAGTACCACCAACTGGTATATCTGTGTTCCTGTGAGTACGATAAATTTTATTATTTATTCCCGCTCAGAGTATCAGTCCTGAAAATCTTTCGGGTCTTTGTTTCTCAAAGTATGTTGTGGATTTTCTTATTGCAGATTGACGTGCAGGAGTTCATGAAGATGATTAAAAATTCAGTTCACATTGTAACTCCGTAATCCATTGTAACTACATATTTTAGTATTCCAGTTTTAATAAGCCCTTTAATTTATTAATTATGTAGTGAAAATTGAATAAATTTTTAAAACAAGAATACTTACGTAAATATTTCATTTCTTTGTGAGAAAAAAAGTGGGAAATAAAAACGCCTAGTGGTCTAGGTCCTTTAAAATGCATACATCTAGGTTATGATTAATGCTAATAAAATTATTACAAATTTAATTATCATCATATTTCAACTAAAATATTTTGAATGAAATATACCCCGTTTACCAATCATCGTTTTCAAATCAAAGTTGAGTGTTCCAATTACAGCATCGCATCGCACAATCGAGCACTCTCAAAACTGATGCGTGCAATCCATACCAACTTCAGCAACAGAAAATTAACAAGTATTTTTTCTTTAAATTGGCATTGATTGAAAGTTTATTTATATATTATCGTTAGTAATATTGTTTATTGTCAAAAAAAAATTTAAGGCTTTCTTTTCGTCGGAGTTTTCTGGAAATATTCAAAGTTAATTCAAGCTGTGTTAAAAAATAAATAAATATAAGTATGGATGAAGGTATAAACAATGACTTTTTTTATATTCCACACATATAATGTGAATACAATGTTTATTTTAGAATTTTTTTTCAACACTGAACTTAGCGCACTCTGCTGGCGCATTTTAAAACTAATTCACGTTCCAATTAAGCACGAAGTATAGATACAAGGAGTCCGAACGGTATAGGCTTTTCCATAATATTTCGTGTACACAATAATCAACCCAGATCATAGTTCTATTTTCTGCCACTGGCTGCGCAAGTATTCAGGACGTACCGATGCTAGTATAGAATATCAGAATATCTCTTGACCTTCTCTGTATTGTTGGGTTTAAAGCACTCGAAAATTTTCCTAAAACTTATATTTATATCCACGTTTCTCAGAATATTTTTTTCCACAAGTGTCAATAGTTCAAACGAGTACTTCTTGAAAAATGGCGCACTCTACCGGCAAAAATCTGTCCCTTAAATTGAGACCATTCGTTCAACATTACGTTCGGACTCCTTGTATCTATACTTCGTGCAATTAAGCGTCAGCATTGTGCGGCACTGAGTCGCATTATGCTCTGCCATTGGAAAACGGGGATAGTTTTGCTTCTTGCTTGATCAAATCAAAGTAGAACGAAGAAAAAAAGTGTATGGTCGTAAACACCACTCTAAGTAATCTGTGGTAAACACTTTTAAAATTAACTGTCATTAATGTCATACGTTTGTTTTGAAGAAAACGCGAACTATTTTCGAAACAATTTATGTGGCTTTTGCTTTAAAATAAAGCTTGTTTATCTGTTGACTAAATGTTTATAAGTTAGAAACATCTAGAAATAAATATTAGTAATAAAGAATATTATAGGTACTGGCCAATAAAAATGGGTACGTTAATTGTAAACTATATCAGTGTGTTTGTTTTTTCCTTTAAATTAACTTTTCCATGTGTTTTTTGCGTACAGAAAGTGATCCAATAGAAACAAGATGCGAGAATCTCATGAATGTTGTTGTAGAAACACGAAAACGCTTCGGAAAAACATGTTTGGAATACGACCAGAAAATATTAAAAATCGAAGATAAATTATTAGATTTAGAGTTGGCAAAAGCTTCTAACATACGTTTTAAACCGAAATATCGATTACCTGCTATTGACAGTGATTCTGGTGACGATTCCGCGGAATTATTAACAAAATTGGCGGAAAAACAGAAGCGGATTGAAGATTTACGAAAAAAGTTAAAAAATACAAGAGAAGTCATTGCACAGTTAAATTCTGATGCTATTGGAAAAAAATTAAGTGCCCCATTAACAGTTGAAGCATTATTAGCACAGGCGTCAGCTAAAAATGAAAATTTTAGAAGAAAGAAATAAGTTTATATTAGTTCAAGTATTGTATATCTATTTTTAATAGTTATGTCATAGCTAAGGATTACTAACATCATATAAATAGAGAATGTACATAGCTTTAATTTAGCTTTCTCCAGTTCATTGAAGCTTCACTGTTCGGCACAGACGTTATTCGCTTTGACATGATATTTTATTTACTGCCACACTGACCAAGAGTGTTGTTTAGGATTCTGTAAACATTTAAGTTTTTAACACATTTTTATTAGCTTGGTACGCATCTATTACTGTATTAATGTAATCTTTGAAAGTGATTTTCACTCGCTTGCAGTAACTAGATTTGAAATTTTGCTTACATAATAAGGACGAATGACCCGGTCTGAGACGAAACACGTGGCCCAAGATAGACGGTTATACAGAAGTACTGTGAACGCCCTCTGTCCCATCTGTGGGACATAAAAAGGATAAGGATGAATATTTAGGAATTTCTGACAGAAGAGAATAAACAAAATAGACAAGTACCTGTTCCAAGTAATGGAATAAGGGCAGGAAGATAATTATGTAAATATGAAATTTGTAAATATGTGTAGTTTTACTGAATATGAGTATACTTTATAATAATAATCTATGCTAATATTTTAGAGCTGAATAGTGTTTGTTTAAATGCACTAATCTCAGGAACTACTGGTTTGAATTGAAAAATTCTTTTCCTGTTGGATAGTACATCTATCAAGGAAGACTATAGGATATATATCATCATGCTGTGACTAACAGGAGTGAAGCATCATTAAAAAATGTTGCATAACATGGGAAAATATCCTATATTCCAGTGTAACATGATGATGCACTTAGATGACATGATTATGATAGTATTACAAGTATTTATTGTGATACAAATGGCCTGTAACCCTTTGTGTGGGAGTCCAACTCATATGTGGCCAGTTATTTTATCCCAACATGAATGAATAAACTGAATGAATTTATCTTAAATAATTCATTTAAGTATTTTGATTTCAATTTAATTTTATTGTAATTTATATTAAGGTTTTTATTTGCCATATTACTATATCAGACTATATAACTTAATGTTAATAAATAACTTTAAATAAGTTTAAGTTGTATTATTGAAGCTTTTTAAGCAATTCCACAGATAATATAATAAAGGCAATACCTATGAGACGGGCAGTTACTAGATAATCCTAAGTCCTAGATTGACTCTATGATCCAAAACAAATCCAAGCACTGTTAACTTGACATCTTGTATCATGTACTGCGTCTGGGTGTTGTTTCTATGAATTATATGTATGTATTCACAAAAGAAAAGTAGAATATGTATTCTGGTACCCATAACACAAGCATATAAGCTTAGCTTGGGACCAGGGGACGTTGTGCGAACTGTCCATGAATATTTATTTATTTTATATGTATGGATGTAGAAATATTTTACGTATTCAGTGGAGATTAATTATGTCTACTAGGTGTGGTATGCTGACTACAAGAGCTGGTGTAGGAATCTTACGAGTGTCCTTTATATAGATATTTTAGGCATTTGCTTTGCAAACGCTTCAATATTCACGGTCGGCCGACCGCTCATTCATATCTCCGACCGACAGTCTGTGCTCTGTGGTAGTTTTTCTGTTATAGTTTTTTTTATATTCTGTGTCCAAGATAGACTTTACAGGTGGTCAAGTCTACTATTTTGGAACAATTGTCATACCGACACGATGCAACTGCAATACCGTTGCAATTGAAGTCAAATGTCCGTAGTCAGGGCCACGAGTCGGGTATTTCAATGGTGTCACAATTGTACCACAATGGTACCATTATGGTGCAATTGTAAAGTTTTTGGTAGTCTACTATTAATGTCTTGTCATAGTGATCCCATTACGACTTCATCATTGACTTACAATTGTCAAAGTGACATAAATTGCTAGTCTCGTACACAATTGCTTGACAATTGCAATTCAATGACTGAAATGTTTCGGTAGTCTGCTATTTTGAATTTGACAGTAATATTTTGAAATTGTCCTGTGTCGACAGATTGCCTTATATAAAAAATAGATAGATAGAAATATTAGAAATTGTCCTGTCACATGTACAACGGCAACCATTGCTCTTATTAGTGTAGTGCTTTTTAGTGTAGTGCTTTTTGGTAAAGTGATCTTTAGATGCGAATAAAATTAGATTTGAGATCTTAGGTGTTATATTAAAACATCCACGAGATGTATTCCGCGCGACGAAATATTTTGCAGTTAGCCAACGCTGTGGATGAAAACGAAAGAAGACACAATAAATATAGACAACGTCGTCGAGCTCGTCGGGTAATGTCGAAAACAACGTGAATCCGTGTATCGACCCAACGATGAATTTGTCAACTTTAACTTCTTGTTTTTAATGGCACCATTAGCAGATTAATGCCATGACTTCGCCAATTACGAGTGGAAAAGAGTGGACGTTAAAAGTAGTATGTAATCTGGGCCCTGAGTCGGGTATTTCAACGGTTTCACAACTGTACCATTATTGTACCATTATGGTGCAATAGTAAAGTTTTTGGTAGTCTACTATTAATGTGTCGTCATAACGACTTCATCATTGTCTTACAATTGTCAAAGTGACATAAATTGCTAGTCTCGTACACAACTGCTTCACAATTGCAATTCAATGACTGAAATGTTTCGGTAGTCTGCTATTTTGAATTTGACAGTAATATTTTTAAATTGTCCTGTGTCGACAGATTGCCATAAATAAAAAATAGATAGATAGAAATATTAGAAATTGTTCTTTGTAATTTATTGCAATTTACTAATCTCCTAAACTTCACATTTCTTTTTATACTAATAAATAGTATGTACAAATATATTTAAACGAAGTCTAGCATGATTAAATGTTTAAATTTATTAGTAGTTTTTCGAAAATCACTTCAACTAACGCATTTTTTAAAAACGGCAACACATACATACCATTCTAACACAATCCATAGATAAAAGAGACCGAAAATTCAATGCATAGATAAAAGAGATCGACCATTGTTCCAAAATAGTGGACTTGAGCACCAGGTGCTCAAGTCCACTATTTTGGAACAATTGTCATACCGGCACAATACCGGCACGATACCGTTGCAATTGAAGTCAAATATCCGTAGTCTGCTATATGCCGTCATAACGGTCTTTCAATGGTAATAGAATTGTCGATCTCTTTTATCTATGCATTGAATTTTCGGTCTCTTTTATCTATGGATTGTGTTAGAATGGTATGTACGTGTTGCCGTTTTTAAAAAATGCGTTAGTTGAAGTGATTTTCGAAAAACTACTAATAAAAATTTAAACATTTAATCATGCTAGACTTCGTTTAAATATATTTGTACATACTATTTATTAGTATAAAATTGGTCAAGTGCGAGTCGGACTCGCGCACGAAGGGTTCCGTACCATTATCTATGCAACATAAGGCAACGTTATTAGTATCGAGCAAGAAACGGTAAAAAAATCATGTTTGTTGTATGGGAGCCCCCCTTAAATATTTATTTTATTTTATTTTTACTATTTGTTGTTATAGCGGCAATAGAAATACATCATCTGTGAAAATTTCAACTGTCTAGCTATCACCGTTCTTGAGATACTGGGTACGGAACCCTAAAAATCATGTTTGTTGTATGGGAGCCCCCCTTAAATATTTATTTTATTTTATTTTTAGTATTTGTTGTTATAGCGGCAATAGAAATACATCATCTGTGAAAATTTCAACTCTCTAGCTATCACCGTTCTTGAGATACTGGGTACGGAGCCCTAAAAATCACGTTTGTTGTATGGGAGCCCCCCTTAAATATTTATTTTATTTTATTTTTAGTATTTGTTGTTATAGCGGCAATAGAAATACATCATCTGTGAAAATTTCAACTGTCTAGCTATCACCGTTCTTGAGATACAGCCTGGTGACAGACGGACGGACGGACGGACGGACGGACGGACGGACGGACGGACGGACGGACGGACGGACGGACGGACAGCGAAGTCTCAGTAATAGGGTCCCGTTTTTACCCTTTGGGTACGGAACCCTAAAAAAGCAATGTGAAGTTTAGGAGATTAGTAAATTGCAATAAATTACAAAGAACAATTTCTAATATTTCTATCTATCTATTTTTTATTTATGGCAATCTGTCGACACAGGACAATTTAAAAATATTACTGTCAAATTCAAAATAGCAGACTACCGAAACATTTCAGTCATTGAATTGCAATTGTGAAGCAGTTGTGTACGAGACTAGCAATTTATGTCACTTTGACAATTGTAAGACAATGATGAAGTCGTTATGACGACACATTAATAGTAGACTACCAAAAACTTTACTATTGCACCATAATGGTACAATAATGGTACAGTTGTGACACCGTTGAAATACCCGACTCAGGGCCCAGGTGCTCAAGTCCACTCAATCAAAACGCATCAATGATGAAGTCGTTATGACGACACAATATTAGTAGACTACCAAAAACTTTACTATTGCACCATAATGGTACAATAATGGTACAGTTGTGACACCGTTGAAATACCCGACTCAGGGCCCTGGTGCTCAAGTCCACTATTTTGGAACAATTGTCATACCGGCACAATACCGGCACGATACCGTTGCAATTGAAGTCAAATATCCGTAGTCTGCTATATGCCGTCATAACGGTCTTTCAATGGTAATAGAATTGTCGATCTCTTTTATCTATGCATTGAATTTTCGGTCTCTTTTATCTATGGATTGTGTTAGAATGGTATGTATGTGTTACCGTTTTTAAAAAATGCGTTAGTTGAAGTGATTTTCGAAAAACTACTAATAAATTTAAACATTTAATCATGCTAGATTTCGTTTAAATATATTTGTACATACTATTTATTAGTATAAAAAGCAATGTGAAGTTTAGGAGATTAGTAAATTGCAATAAATTACAAAGAACAATTTCTAATATTTCTATCTATCTATTTTTTATTTATGGCAATCTGTCGACACAGGACAATTTAAAAATATTACTGTCAAATTCAAAATAGCAGACTACCGAAACATTTCAGTCATTGAATTGCAATTGTGAAGCAGTTGTGTACGAGACTAGCAATTTATGTCACTTTGACAATTGTAAGACAATGATGAAGTCGTTATGACGACACATTAATAGTAGACTACCAAAAACTTTACTATTGCACCATAATGGTACAATAATGGTACAGTTGTGACACCGTTGAAATACCCGACTCAGGGCCCTGGTCGGTGTGAGGTTAAATATGATCAGTGCTCTTATTATTTTTCAATCTATGGAAAGTGAAAAAGAAAAAAAAAAGGAAAGAAAGAAAAAAAAAGTATGCTAATAAATAAATAAATAGACAAGGAAATTGAAGAAACAGTAATAGAAGAAACAGTGAGAACAGGATAGGTTACAATTTTATATTATTCGCTGCCATAAAGTTGGAAAGTTTTTTAAGGAACGGGGTTGAGGTTAGTGAGAGAAGTTGGTTTGCATTAGTAGGTCGTGGAATATAAGGTGGGAGTTTATCATACAGAGAAAAGCGTAAGTTGTTACAAGCAAAAAGAATATGTTCTACGGAGCCTTCATCGAGTCCACATTCGCATAATGAACTGTCTTTAATTTTAATTTTTTTCAGAAAGACGGGGGAGCAGCAGTGACCCAACTGCATACGACATATGGATGATGTAATTGATTTACTTAAGTATCTAAATTTGAAGAACCAAGGTTTAGGCGGAATTATTGGTTCAAACTGGCTGTAATGTTTGCCTTTGGATTTACTTGAGCTTTGCCAATGGGAGTTCCAGGACGAACGTAGTTGTGCGTTGCTGTCTGTTACAAGGTCTTGGGAGTAAACAAAATTGGAGCTATTGCCGATGGAGATTGCTTGTTTGGCCCACGAGTCTGCCATTTCATTACCTCGGATACCCTGGTGGCCTGGGATCCAGGCTATAGTAACCTCTAATCCTAATTGATTACAGTTGTATAGAGCCTCTCGGATTTTGAGCGATATGGGAGAAAGTGAATTATTTTTGAAGGGATTTGATAGTGATGACTCTAGGCAGCTCCTGGAGTCAGAGAGGATAACTGATTTTCTAATATTGTGGGAGATAACATAGTTAAGCGCCTCTAAGATAGCAGCGGATTCAGCTGAAAATACTGAGCAAATGGAAGGGGATTTATAGCAGAGGGAAATAGAAAATTTTGGAATCCAGATAGCAAATCCTACCTCATTACATTCTGATTTCGAAGCATCCGTGTAAATAAGAAGGTGATCCTGCCCATTTGCCTCAACAAAATGGTTAAGAGATTTATTTGGTTCAATAGATTCTTTGTCTATACCTATGTCCAGAATTATAGAGGGTATATGAATTAGTGCATCATATTTGAAATTGAAAATGGGAAATTTGGAGAATTGCAAAATGTTTGAAAAGTATTGGGATAGCCTGATGAAACTGTTTATGATGTGTGGGATATTATCTGAGGTGTTTTCTTGGGGAGGGATGAGGGAATGTAGTTTTTTTAAACTTTCTATAATGGGGTGATTATAATATTGGGCGATTTTGAAAAGGAATCTGTCTGTAAATAGTTGTCTTCTAAGGTGGAGGGCTGGTTCCCCACATTCTACTTGCATGGCGTTTATAGGCGACGATTTCATAGCGCCTAGTATTTTACGTAGGTATTTCGCTTGTATTTTTTCTAGCTTGCTTAAGACGCCTTTATTGCTCATGTCAAGTAGGAAAGTGCCATATTCTAAATGGGGCCGGACTATTGCATTATACAGGATCTTTTGACAAAATGGGTGAGATCCCCACCATGAACCCGATAGGGCGCGTAAAATTAGTATATTGTTTTCACATTTCGAGATTATATGATTAACATGACAGGATCCAGAAAGTTTGGAGTCCAGCCATACCCCTAAAAATTTCACTGAATCTTTTTGGGGAATGTTTGTACCATTAATGAAAAGGTTGATGGGAGGGATAATTCTTTTTTTTTGTAAACACTACCATTGAACTTTTAGAAGGTGATAAGGATAACCCGTGATACTCTAGGCAAATATTTAAGTACTCAAGTGCAGAGTTTAATCTGGACTCGCCTTCCTGAATGGATTTTGTAGATTTGTATAGGGTTAGGTCGTCGGCATACTGCAGTATGTGACAGTATGATGGTATAGAAATGGGTAAGTCGTAAGTATATATATTGAATAAAAGGGGGCTAAGGACCGAGCCCTGGGGCAGACCTTTCCATACCAACCTGGGGGGAATTGAATAGTTTGGGATTCTTATGTGAATAGACCTTTCTGACAGAAAACAGCAGACGAACTGTGTTAACCTCACAGGAATGCTCAGCTGTAACATTTTGTTTCTGAGTACTGGAAGTAAGACATTGTCGTATGCTGACTCTGTATCCAGGAATACTCCAACAAGATACCCCTTGTCTTTAAACGAAGAGGCTGTGTCAGTGGTGAGTATGCAAGGGTTATCCTGTGTGCTTTTGCCATTTCTGAAACCGCATTGAGAGCTAGGTAGTATACCTTCACTTTCAACAAACCATTCTAGCCTATGTTTGATCATTAACTCTGTGACTTTAGCTAACGTGCACGAGAGGGCGATAGGTCGATAGGAATTCCTTTCAGATGGGTCTATAATAGGCTTAGGAATTGGTATGATTATTTGAGAGGACCAGGATTTGGGAATATGGTTAGTAACAAAAAAGGAATTGATAAGATTAAGGAGGTAGTTTCTTGTATCAGAAGAAGCTTTTGTAATAAAAGAATATGGGATCCCATCTGGGCCAGGGGAGGAATCTAACAAACCATTAAGAGCTAAATCCAGTTCCCTTTGAGTAAACAGGGATTCTATTGATGAGTTTGTGGCCGTATCTTGAGATGGCCAATTAGGTGGAGGTGATGGGACATACGGAGGGGAGATTTTGTTAGAGAATCCTTCCAGCCATAGATCAGGGTCATAGGATGATGTGTTAGGTGATGAGTGATGACCTCTAAATTTACGGATTACTTTCCAAATTATGGTGGATGGTGTAGATGGACAGAGGTTTGAACAAAAGCGGGACCAACCTAAGCGTTTCTTTTTCTTAAGAATCTTCCGGGCTGTGGCTGCTGCTTTTTTTGTATCTGAGAAAGTTATCAGTAGTCATAGATGAGTTGTAAGTTTTTTCGGCAGCCTTGCGGTTTTTAATTAATTGTGTACATTCAGCATCCCACCAAGGGGGAGATGCTTTTGTACCAGAACGAGATTTTTGAGGTATATGTGTGTTTGCTGATGATATTATACATTCTATGAATGCTTCATAACTTTCCAAGCAATTAGCAGAATCTGGAGGGGGGATGGACGATATTTTGCTATCAAGTAAATCCGAGTATTGGTCCCATTTGGCGGCTGATAGATTATACTTTATCAGGGGGTTGGTGTTTACTGGGGGAGGGGATCTTTGGAGGAGTTGGGTTAGGATAGGGAAATGGTCGCAGCCATATGTCAATGGCATCACTTCCCAGGATAGTGAGGCGGTAAGAGACGAGGAACATATGGTGAGGTCAACTGCACTTCTGGGGTTTTGGTGGGGGTACACCCTGCGTGTCGGAGAGCCATTGTTTAAGATGCACAGATTGGATTCGTCTAGTATTTCTAAAAGGGATGTTCCAAACATATCTGAGTTAGGTGAACCCCACGCAACGTGGTGTGCATTAAAGTCTCCCATAATTATAGATGAATTTGTCAAATCGTTTCGTCTAACAAAATTGTAACAGCTTGACATTTAAAATCGTTACATTTAATTTAAATGTTCTTTGTAATTTATTGCAATTTACTAATCTCCTAAACTTCACATTGCTTTTTATACTAATAAATAGTATGTACAAATATATCTAATCGAAGTCTAGCATGATTAAATGTTTAAATTTATTAGTAGCATTTCGAAAATCACTTCGAATAACGCATTTTTTGAAAACGGCAACACATACATGCCTTTCTAACACAATTCATAGATAAAAGAGACCGACAATTCCATTACCATTGAACGACCATTATGAACTCATATAGCAGACTACGGACATTTGACTTCAATTGCAACGGTATTGCAGGGCCCTGAGTCGGGTATTTCAACGGTGTCACAACTGTACCATTATTGTACCATTATGGTGCAATTGTAATGTTTTTGGTAGTCTACTATTATTGTCTCGTCATAACGACTTCATCATTGACTTACAATTGTCAAAGTGACATAAATTGCTAGTCTCGTACACAACTGCTTCACAATTGCAATTCAATGACTGAAATGTTTCGGTAGTCTGCTATTTTGAATTTGACAGTAATATTTTGAAATTGTCCTGTGTCGACAGATTGCCATAAATAAAAAATAGATAGATAGAAATATTAGAAATTGTTCATTGTAATTTATTGCAATTTACTAATCTCCTAAACTTCACATTGCTTTTTATACTAATAAATAGTATGTACAAATATGTATATCTAAACGAAGTCTAGCATGATTAAATGTTTAAATTTATTAGTAGTTTTTCGAAAATCACGTCAACTAACGCATTTTTTAAAAACGGCAACACATACATACCATTCTAACACAATTCATAGATAAAAGAGACCGAAAATTCAATGCATAGATAAAAGAGATCGACAATTCTATTACCATTGAACGACCGTTATGAACGCATATAGCAGACTACGGATATTTGACTTCAATTGCAACGGTATCGTGCCGGTATCGTGCCGGTATGACAATTGTTCCAAAATAGTAGACTTGAGCACCAGTTGCATCTTGTCGGTATGACAATTGTTCCAAAATAGTAGACTTGACCACCTGTTTCCTGTTAAACCATAGACAACATAAAGGTCTTTTTATGTCATAAACTTAGATACTTACCTAATTTCAGTAATTTTTATTGTTAGTAGCATTTAAACATATTTGTAAAATATTATGTACCTATGAAGATGTTCGAGTACCTACCTACTGTAGAGGTAGAATGTTAAATTTTCTATTAAAAACTTATGGTTACTAAGCAACGAAATATTGTAGTTGTTTATGAAAATGTCTTCAAGACAAGGATAATTATAAATGTCTATAAGGTATTTCACCACGAGACAAATTATTTTTAGGTGTCCATAAAAAGTTCAAGCAGAAATTATGACAGATATACTAAGTCTCTTTAAAGAGCATTGTATTGTGCCTGACGTTATTAAGATTCCACCATCTGAATTAGTGAATATTCAATATCCAAATGGCGTTGCTGTTGAAATAGGTAAACAGTTGGCTCCGACACAAGTTAAAGATAAACCTGTTGTGAAATGGTCGGCTAAAGATGATGAATACTATACATTAGCTATGGTAGATCCTGATGTTCCCAGCCGTGAAAATCCCAAGTTTAGAGAATGGCATCACTGGCTCGTTGGAAATATACTTGGGTCAGACATGAATAAAGGTGAAGTCCTATCTGATTATATTGGTTCTGGTCCACCAAAAGGGACAGGTTTACATCGTTACGTATATTTGGTTTACAAGCAGCCTGATAAATGCGATTTTTCAAAGATTCCTAAGCTACGCAATAATTCAAAAGATAAACGCGGCAAATTTTCGGTGGCTAAATTTGCAAACCAATATAAACTTGGTTCACCTGTTGCTGGAAACTTCTATTTAGCGCAATACGATGACTATGTGCCAAAGTTGTATGCAAAGTTAAAAGGTTAAATAATCTTAGGATTGGTTTTGAAAGTCTAACATGTATTAAAAAGATATTTTCACATATTTTAATTAAACAAAGATACTTTATTGTCAATGTGCAGACCTTAAAAAGTGACTAGTGTACTAATAGCTTTATATACATTCCTTTATTAGTCTATGGTATTAATCGATAATTTCCGCCTCCGCGTGACATTTCCATTTTTCCTCGGTATTGTCCGCCATTACATTTTGGAGTTTGCGTAAATTGGTCGTTGTCGGCGAGCCCACATCACAGCGCGTTATCAGTGACAATTAATTCGTGTACGTGCGTAGTATCGCAGTGTTTCGTGGAACAAAGAGAACCTACGTTCAATCGTATGTCCATCCAGAATTTGAACACATTCGACCCATTCGCCGATGCTATCAAAAGCTCGGAAGACGACGTACAAGATGGTCTAGTCCACGTCCGGATTCAGCAGCGGAACGGGCGTAAGACGCTGACAACGGTGCAAGGCCTCTCGTCGGAATATGACCTGAAGAAGATAGTGCGGGCATGCAAGAAGGAGTTCGCGTGCAACGGCACCGTCGTGGAGCACCCGGAGTACGGCGAGGTTCTACAACTTCAGGGCGACCAGCGCGAGAATATTTGCCAGTGGCTGACTAAGTCGGGCCTTGTGAAACCCGAGCAACTAAAGGTGCACGGCTTCTAGGCTGGTGCTTTTATACACGTAACATGTACACCGTTGATCTTCTTATATTATGAGAGAGCGTGCGCGTTATTGTAAATCCCAATCGAATATGTATTTAGAAAGCACAGACGTTTACAGAGAAAATATTACGCGGCCACATAGGCCTCCTGCGCCCTGTGCCTTGCAATTCCCATGTATAAAGTTTTTATCTAATATATCGACGCCGTCTCACGTCCTTAGTTGCAATTACACTGATCGAAATAGTAATAATCGATGTTTGTTTTTTACATTATATTTTTTAAATTGCTGTAATAATTCATTATAATAATAAAACGATAGACATGTTTTTGTACTGTGGTGTTTTTTTTTTAAATTTGAAGTGCTTGTGTGGCACAGGCCTTGTTTTGTAACGGGACAGCGTAAAGTACAGCTACTCTAAAATAAGTGAAAGTTAGCAAATTGTGGAATAACATTCATTTTCATGAATACGTTTAAACTTTCCCGAGTGTTAGCGAAATTTTGCCAAGGTAGGTAATTTAATTAGTGTTTGTCTCAAAACGTTATCTCAACAAGTAGATCAGTAATTGAAGGAAATTTGTTTTTATTAACAGTTACTATCAATGTTAACAATTCTGGTGTAATTAGTTAATAGCTGCTGTGTTTCATGTAACTCGCTCTTATTCATAACTCGTGGTCTTATTCATAAAACAGTCTGCTAAAGCATGCAAACACTGATAAAAACATTGCCATTGAAGTTTGTAACCTCAAATATTTTAAGACAGTTGTATTATTACCTGTGCTCATCTGGCGCACAGTAGGTTTTTTTGAAAATAGAATGGAAAATCGAAAAATTATGACAAACAAACAAATCCAAGTACTTAAGTACCTACCTAGAGAAATCACACGAGCTAGCCTCAAAAAACCCTTGCATTATTTTTTTTAATTGTTATTATTTCCTAAATTAATACCATTTGCAAAAATTGCATGTTTAGAGTTTAGAGAATAATTCGTCATTCTTTGTCGCTAAGAACTTATAGAAACCGGAAAGGTTTGTATGAATCATGTCCTCATTTTAGCGACTTGCGAGGCTATTGGTATGACGTCATCTACTCAAGACTGGTATATTTCGATGAAAATTATTTAATATTAAAACCATATTTTGACGTCACAGTACTATTATCCATCATAAAGAAACTATAGTTATTTTTGGAAGATTTGTGTGGTCGAGATAAAATAATAGGGACATAGAATGGACAAGGTAAGAACTCAAGGCCAAGGGCACGAAGTATAGATAGATACATACTTCGTGGCCAAGGGCATCAACGTTAAATGCCACGGTTACTACGTCTAGGTACATAGTTAGATCATTACGCCTGTATGTCCCCGAAAAGGTAAGCAGAGATGTAAGTATGTTATTTTTTGTAAATTTCTTTATGATGGTAGTAGTGGTCCAGTGAGGTAATAGATTAATTCGTATAGTTTTTAGTTTAACAAACACTCCTAGATGGCGTTGACGTAGAGTTATAAGCCACACAAATTGGTAATGCGCCTGGCGGCCATGTTGGTGACGTCAGTACCGTTAGCAACGTTGCCCTCATGGTTGCCCGACGCGTACGCGTATCGAGTTGTGAGCTTTAATACCTACCACGATCGTTTTATTGTTGTTTTTTTGTTAAATAGATATAGATTGGTCGACGAGTTATTTGTTATTAACACTGGAAATGATACTGATTCTGACGAGACATCAGACTCGGATACCAATTCTGAGTCTGATGTAGATTATATTATATGAGTGGTGTTGAAGAGTTAAGTTAAGATTTACAAAAATGTGATTAATGATGATGATGATTATGATTAAAAGTTAAACATTATTCAAACATTTAGTTTTAATTAAAAAAACATCAAATTACCTTTATAAACTTTTATTAATAGATGAGAATATCACATTTTGTTAGCTGTTCTTTTTCTTTGCTGAAGACGTCACAAGGGCGTTAATTTGAAAAGGTTCCAGCGCATTACCAATTTGCGTGGCTTATAGAAGTCACCATGAATTTGTGGCGCTCTTAATCTTGCCTGCTTTTTAGTTGGGGTTCCGTACGTACTAAAAGGACTTCTCTATCATCGGAATCGAATTTCACAGTTTGTGTGATATACACAAAATGATGCTACAATACGCAGTTTGGCTTTCGAAAAGGTTTAAGTACGATGGATGGAATAAGTACCCTGTTAACCATCGATATAGTACTGTGTCTATGCTGTTAACGGATGTGCGTATTGCTTTTAGCAGGAATGAGTCTGTAGTCACCACTTTTTTGGACATATCTTCTGCTTATGATAGTGTACTTCTTTCCACACTCAGAAGTAAGTTACGGGAGCTGAGTGTTCCGGCTAAGATGTGTAATTGCATATGCAACATTCTTGCTGGTCGCACCGTTAACATACGCGTTCCTGAAGATGATACTGTTTTAACTCGTCAGGTTTGGAAGGGACTTCCTCAAGGTTCTGTCTTGAGTCCATTACTGTACAATTTATACACGCTAGACCTCCCCAAATCATTAAATATTAATTGCAATATTATTCAATATGCTGACGATCTATGCCTGTACGTATCTAACTCATCTATCACGTCGGCTGCGGAATCCTTACAAATATCACTTAATTCCTTAAATCACTGGTTATCCCCCCGTGGCCTCCTTTTATCTCCGTCTAAAAGCTCAGCTCTCGTGTTTTCTCGCAAGAGGAATATCCCCGATTTACACCTTGAAATCGAAGGAGATCCTATTAAAGTCGCGAATAATGTAAGATTTCTTGGCGTTATATTAGACTCGAAACTATCGGCGACCCCTCATTTTAACTACATTATGGAAAAGTGTGAAAGGAACGTTAACATGCTTCGGGCTCTTTCAGGCGTATGGTGGGGGGCTCACCCTTTCACCTTAAAATTAATATATAACGCTGTTATCAGAAGTCTAATGGACTATGGCACTTTTCTTCTTGAACCATGCAATAAGTCGGCAGTTGCTAAACTTGATAAAATTCAAGCTAAGTCCCTTCGTATTGTGCTAGGGTGTATGAAATCCACTCCTTGCAATGCCTTGCAAGTTGAGAGCTCTGATCCTCCTCTAGCACTCCGAAGACAATATTTGGCAGACAGATTTATTTATAAAGTCTTTTTTATTAAAAATCATAAACTTCTTCCCAAACTCTCCCAATTGGACAATTTATGTAGGCAAAATAATCACTATTGGAAGCACAAAGATCCCCCTCTTATATTAAAATCATTTAGAAAAATTAATACGGCTCAACAAATTTCCACCATCCGCCAGTGTTCTAAATTTCCCCTTTATATCTCCCCTTACGAGACTCTACATTTCACTCCTAATTATATTACTTCAACTGGCTTGAATAAGGATACGATTGAACCAAACTCAGAGTTCTCTCATATTGTTGGTTCCAGATGGCCTGGCTACCACAAATTTTATACAGATGCCTCTAAATTGACACCAGATGGTAAAACAGGCATTGCTGTTTCTCGAGGCTTGTTTGTTTATTCTTTCTCACAATTCTATCACAAAAGCAGTAATCTTTTCAGACTCTAGAAGTGCCCTTCAGGCTATTGTCAAGAATCCATTTAAGGATAACATACGTAGCCCTATTATTCATGAAATTAGGATCAGTTTATTTTTATGCTCCAAGAAGCAAATTGAAGTGATATTGGTATGGATTCCGGCCCACGTGGGTATTGCAGGTAACGAGATGGCTGATGAAATGGCTAAGGACGCCGTTTCTAGCAATATAGCAGACCTTAAGTACTATAATATCCAAATTTATGATTTATTACATCTGTCAAAATCTGATTTATTACAGTCCTGGCAGTCAAACTGGTCCGAATCTAGTAGGTCAAAGGGGGCATTATATGCCTCCATACAGAAAAGTATTCCTAGACGACCCTGGTTCAAAAAATTTAAAAAGCTTCCAAACTTGCTACATCTGTCATTTGCAGGATCCGCTTGGGTCACTGCTGTTCCCCAGTTTTTCTACACAAGATAAGAGTTCGGGACAGCTCTATCTGTGAATGTGGTCTAGATGATGGCTCTGTGGACCATATCTTTTTCAATTGCCCTTTGAATAACTTAAATCCCCTAGACCACATTATCTCTAAATTAAAAATTCCTCGACCTGTCAATATCCGACATTTGCTAGCTCTTTTCCCAAACCCTAGGATAGTAAATGCTTTTATTAAGTTTATAGACACTTACAACATAAGACTTTAATATATGTAGTATTCAGTATATAAAATATTATTGATATGTATTATATCTACTAACAATTTTTGTGTTTGTTCCAGGCCCTACTGCTGCCACATTTTCTTTTAAGTTTTTTTTTTTTTTAAGTTTGCCCTATTCTTCAAAAAGCCCATGAGTATCCATTACATGACGTTGGCAGTAATTGCTGATTGACTACACTAATCAGCAGATTGCCACAAAACAAAAAATAATAATAATATTAATACAATTGTGAAAGTGACATAAATTGGTAGTCTCGTACAATTGCTTGACAATTGCAATTGTCTATTATCTGGTGGTCAAGTCTACTATTTTGGAACAATTGTCATACCGACACGATGCAACTGGGCCCCGAGTCGGGTATTTCAATGGTGTCACAATTGTATCACAATGGTACCATTATGGTGCAATTGTAAAGTATTTGGTAGTCTACTATTAATGTCTTGTCATAGTGGTGCCAATACGACTTCATCATTGACTTACAATTGTGAAAGTGACATAAATTGGTAGTCTCGTACACAATTGCTTGACAATTGCAATTGTCTATTATCTGGTGGTCAAGTCTACTACTTTGGAACAATTGTCATACCGACACGATGCAACTGGGCCCCGAGTCGGGTATTTCAATGGTATCACAATGGTACCATTATGGTGCAATTGTAAAGTATTTGGTAGTCTACTATTAATGTCTTGTCATAGTGGTGCCAATACGACTTCATCATTGACTTATGATTGTGAAAGTGACATAAATTGGTAGTCTCGTACACAATTGCTTGACAATTGCAATTCAATAAGGTAAGCAGTTAACATCCTCTGTGAGAGACGGAAAACTTGAAAATAAACCCTGTGCCAACACGCCTGGTCAGCATGACGCATTAAATCACCAAGATCCCTCTGAGGTTTAGGACGCTCGTGGACAGCAGCGATATATTAATAGGCTAGAGATATACCCCGTTTTCCAATCAGCGCACAATAGCGCAATAGGCGGCACAATGCTCAACGTTGAGTGTTCCAATTACAGCACCGCATCGCACAATCGAGCACTCTCAAAAGTGATGCGTGCAATCCATACCAACTTCAGCGACAGAAAATTAACAAGTGTTTTTTCTTTAAATTGGCATTGCTTGAAATTTTATTGTTAAATTATCGTTAGTAATATTATTAATTGTAAAAAAAAATTTAAGGCTTTCTTTTCGTCGGAGTTTTCTGGAAATATGCAAAGTTAATTCAAGCTCTGTTAAAAAATAAATAAATATAAGTATGGATGAAGGTATAAACAATGACTTTTTTATATTCCACACATATAATTTGAATACAATGTTTATTTTAGAATTTTTTTTTCAACACTGAACTTAGCGCACTCTGCTGGCGCATTTTAAAACTAATTCACGTTCCAATTAAGCGTCAGCATTGTGCGGCACTGAGTCGCATTATGCTCTGCCATTGGAAAACGGGGAGAGAGATATTTGAAATGCTACACATACGTAGCCTCAGCCGCAATGCACGAAGCAATATCGAAACGTAAAAACTGACGTTTATTGATTTGACAACTTTGACAAGTATTGACATCACAAATTCGGAATTCTGCATTACATCTGCAGAAATTAATTTCTTTAATTTCCATAGCAATTCAAGTGACAAATATATATATTCTAGCAAGAAATATGCTGTAAAAAATAAACGAATTTTCAATTGTAAATTCGTATTCATTTATGCGTAATTAATAGTTTTCTAATTAGTCATACGTATCGTTTCTTTTTGCTGTTATATTTGCAGTTTCTCTTTATTATTTTAGGTTTATTATTTAAAAAGAGAGTTTAAAATGTCTGATAAGCCGTTAACTCTGGGGCAGCGTGTGATAGTGGTTGGTAAAGATGTGAAAGGGCACGTCGCTTATGTTGGATACCCTACATTCGCGACAGGTAAATGGATTGGTGTTATTCTGGACGAACCGAAGGGCAAGAATAATGGTACTGTACGGGGACATGCTTATTTTAACGTAAGTATTAATAAATTTATACACTAGTTTTTACTTACAAAACAGAGTCGTTTTTTTGTGTATATGTTGCAATGTGAGCTTATATCTTTAAAAATACGCAACGGATTTAATGCGGTTTTTTAATAGATAGATCAAAAGGATGGTTTTTTTGTATTATTTATCAAGGTTTTGGTACCTATATACATCTATACATCTGGGAAATCAAAGGGATGACTCTAAACATTGGTGAAACTGTAGGCATAAGTTATATTAGCACAGCTTGAATTAACTTTGAATATTTCCAGAAAACTCCGACGAAAAGAAAGCCTTAAATTTTTTTTTAACAAGAAATAATATTACTAACGATAATATATAAATAAAATTTCAATCAATGCCAATTTAAAGAAAAAGTACTTGTTAATTTTCTGTCGCTGAAGTTGGTATGGATTGCACGCATCACTTTTGAGAGTGCTCGATTGTGCGATGCGATGCTGTAATTGTACACTGTTTAAAAAATTAAAATCTGTCTTTGTAGCCAATTCATCACTACAGTTGTTTTCGTTTTTTAGTTAAGTTTAGTTGTTGCATATTTTAGGTAAATAAACTTTATGCTAACAAGCCTTGTCAGAGCGGCACAGTAGACTATGATCCTTCCTTAAGAAGAAAAGGCCTGTGCCCAACATTGCAAAGATAATGAGCTAGACACAGAGAGAGAGAGAGAGAAGGAAAGAGAAGTTTTTGAAGCATCAGAATAATTATTAGTCACTGTAGATACTAACTTACGAGATTAGGACCATTGTTGTATTATGTAAATCTAATTACAGTGCGATGAATTGTACGGCGTGTTTGTCCGTCAGTCACAAATACAGTTGTTGGATAGCTCAGATAATCCAATGGAGACTTCCATGTCAACAGTCTCCGAGCCTGAGTTACGGTCTTCTAATAACAATAGAAGATTAAGCAGGTATGTGTATGATGTAAAAGTGTGTGTGTGTGTTTTAGAATTGAGATAAAATGATAATATATGATAATTAATTCTTAGATTTAAAAGGGTTTTTACACAGATGAATTTGGGTTTAAGCATGAGTTTTTATTAGATTAATATTTAAGTTTAGAAGTAAACTAATGGGGTTATTAATTAATTATAATAGTTTTAAATGGTTTTTTTTCTATGTATTTAATTAGAATTTATGGTGGTTGTAGATGAAACAGGGTTTTTTAGATATGGTCATAAAATTGAATACATAATATGAGTTAAAACACTCTATATTTCAAAATAAAGAAAAATTTTATTGTAATTTTATACCAATAGTGTTGCAATCAATAATGTAAATTACTACCAGAAAAATGTTAGTATTGCACTATGAATTGTAACAAATGGGGAAATAGGGTATGGGTTTTTTTATTGGGATGGTTATGCACTCACTATGTTGATTATTGCAAAATGAACATGGAAGGGGCACGTGAGGATGAAAAAGGTTTTTAACACTTATTTAGAAAATAGGATTTCTGATAATGTGGGTTTTATTTAATTATAGTGTGGTGTTTGTCTTTTGAGTGATTTTTTACTATTAGTGAATACTTTTCATTATATTTGCTATTTCTCAAGAGAACTGATAAAATAGTAACATTCTGTGTATTGCCAGCTTAAAATATATTTGTATACATCCTATTAAAAAGTAACAATATTAATAAAAATTACTAATGAATTTTGAATAGTAGAATTAATATTTGAGTTGTGTTATTTGAAAATATCCTATTTGAATTTATCCTATAACTTGTTCTATTAAATTTTTGTGTAACTAAAAGTTATTAAATAGTTTTACTATTTTTCTTATCTTATTTCTATTAATAACCATATAAATAATAAAATCTCAACGTAAACGTAACTAAGAGAACTCATTAGAGGATAAACAAATAGGATAATTAATTATTTGTGTTTATCCTCTAATGATATGTTTTTAAGAACAATTTGGCATTACAAATTTGTTATTATACTAGTAACGTAATTTTATCTGTTCTCATTAATCTATAGGTATTAAAAAGGCGTGTTCAGAGAAACATAATATAATTATTATCTACTATATAAAAATAAGTCGGGTTTTCCTTCCTGACGGTATAACTCCAGAACGCACGGACCGATTTCCACGGTTTTGCATTCGTTGGAAAGGTCTCGGGCTCTGTGAGGTTTATAGTTCATTTGTTTTTAATTTTTTTTTTTAACAATTTTTTTGGTATGGCAAAACAACGTTTGCCGGGCCAGCTAGTACTCTATGTAAACGTATTTTTCTCGCATTAAAGGTGTTGCTAATGAGATAAGAACTCCAGGTGACTTGTGCATTAAATATTGCACAGACGATTACAAATCTAGGTTTCGAATAAAACGCATTACTTACAAAATTACAAATTATTAATTATTTATTGCATTTATTTCATTTGAAAATACTAATAGACAAACAGACGCTACTAAAAGAAATATAAGTGCTCTAAACCTAATATTTTCTAACACTTGCGCGACTCATCTGTTTAAATAAAACTACTTTTTACGGATTTTGAAAACAAATATAGGCGTCTAAGTCCGTAAACAGATGTTTTAAACCTGTCAGGTTTTTGGACCTGACGTCTCAGTGGTGCCACCTAGCAGCACTATATTTTAGATAATTCTTATAGAACAAAGACCATCAAAGATTCCATTGTGGTTTATCAGCAAGTGGTATGGGGTCAAGTGCCAACATGTTCCATATAAAAAAAACTATAATCTGAACACGCCAAACAACTAGAATTTGTGCCTAACTGATAGTTTTGTTTCTTCTCGCTAGTATTACTGTGGCGCAGAGGTCTAGGCCCACGACGTGAGTATAGAGCACTAGTTACAATGCACTAGCACCAGCTTAGTAGATGCTTGATGCACCAATTATGTCTAATTATGTTGCGTAAAGTTTGGTCCATGTTATTGTTGTCAAAGAAAAAAAAAGTTGGAGTTTCTTGTTTGCTCTTCTCCATAAGATTCCCTTTTGGAACAGACGCCTAGCTTCTGACTTTTTAAAGAGCGTTATATCTTGCCAACTTGAAATAAGAATCTTTGACTTTGTCAGGGAGGTCACTGCTATGAAATGTGCTGACTTAGTTTTACCATGTTGCGTGTAGTACAATTTATTGGTAAGTGAAGGGCGTAGGTCGGGAGCCAGCAATGCTCAACTAGTCTGAAAGTTAGAATTTTCGCGTAACAACTGTAATACAAAATTTAAATACTAAGCAACGCGATCTTCAACGAAGAGTGTAGGTCTTTGGGCAGTGTGTCAATTTGCTCTAAGAGCCCTTTTAGGATCTCGTCCATCCATCAACCTTTTTTCGAGCAGTGCAGCACAATGCTATTAGATACGACCTGCCAACTCAGCATGGCCGTAGCTCAAGAAAGTTGTCCCTGGAATCTTAGTCAACGGTAGCAAGCTGCTGTTGGTTTGGGTCACAAACAAAATTAAACTATTAGCTATCATATTTTATTTCATTGTAAAATATATTGCTTCTTTACTTATTATAATACAAGGTCTTTATTTTTCTATGTATGTCCATAAGCGAGCTTATATTTTCAAAACTACGCAACGGATTTTGTTGCGGTTTTTTATGTAGATAGAATGGTTCCAGAGGATGGCTTTTTATATAATTCTTAATTAATTTTATGCGACATGAACCAAGCTTTCTAGACTACGTTTTACTTTCATTAATATTAATTAAATTCTAATTTATTAACTACTAATGGTCTTATTCATAATGACGTATCGGAGGTTTAAGCGGAGATTTTATCGGAGAGATAATAAACGTTTTAGGGTAAAAAGACTATTATGAATAACAGTTTTTGACAATTTTCGCGAACCGATTTTAGCGAACTTTTAAACCTCCGATAAGTCATTATGAATAAGACCTAGCCTACCCCCATCTATTGTTTTAATAACACGTTATGTTTTAAATAGTGATTTCTTTGTTACTATACTATTTCTATTTCTTATTTTCACTATGACAGATCAAATTTATACATTTGTTTATTATTTGCCCCATCCCTGCTTGTTTCTTCGACTCTGGTATGATTTTGTACGTGTGTAAGCGTCATATTTTTATAAACTGATGCTTACATAATGTAAAAAGGACCTTTATTTAAGGAAAACAGAAGCTGTCATCGAAGAAATAAAGAAATTGAAATAGTATTCAATATCGTAGTGTAGTTATTAGTTTATTTGTAAGTAGATTATGAATTTTCTATTCTTTTCTGTTGGTTTTGTAAGCGTGTGTATATATCATGAAAATCTATATAATATATAGAGATAATACCTGAGTAAATTTATTTTTAACAATTTTCTGTGACATATATTTATATGTTAAATTGGATAATGAAGAGAATGCCCTTGGCATTAAGTCCGCCATTGTACAAATTTTGTTTGTGCGAAGTGTAAATAAATAAATAAATAATGAATGTTGTAATAATTATTACATTAGAATTCACTTATAACGACTAACCGGTTTACATGAAGATTTATTACTCAAGTTTGCTGCAGTTAAATATGCGTTTACTAAGTAAATATAACCGTTTAGTGCGTCAACCGGTTAGAACGACATGATATAAACGGTGCGTTTACTATCGTTACATCTGGATTCTACTGCTTTATAAAATCTTAAGTATATGAAAATGATTATACAATCATGTTTTATGAATGTGTTTAATTTTTTTGCGTGTGTGGAGCTGTGATGTTTATAAAATTATATTTTTGATCTTGGATATAAATTGCAAGATCTAAAATCTTTATAGTACCTATTATTTTCTTTCTGATTATATATAATTTATATATAATTATAGAAACATGATTTTCTTGCAATATTTTACAAAAAACCGAGAAGCATATATTTTCTGTCGACTTACTTACTTCTTTAATATTTTTTTTAAATAGCAATAAGATGCTATCACAGCTCTTTCACACAGTTTTTATAATAACAATGTTTTTAACTAACTGTCCTCACTAACTGAAACTGGTGGTTGCAATAAAGGGTGCGTCGGAAGGCATCTCCCGCGCAGACAAAAGCAGGCACCCTCTCAATGTCGAGGTAACAATATGTGTAACATAGTAACATCAACAATGGTTGGGTTTCATTAGCTTGAAATGCGGTGTTTCTCAAGCTTGGAATTCGGCATTTCACTGGCTTGAAAATCAGCATTTCACTTGCTTGAAATTCGGAGTTCCACTTGTTAGAAATTCGGCATTTCACTTGCTTGGATTTCGGCGTATCACTAGCATAAAATTCGGCATTACTTCGCTTGAAATTCGGTTTATCATCCGCTTAAAACTAGACATATAGCTTGAAATTAGACGTTTTGCTTGAAATAAGATTGATTGTCTATTTGCCTCGTATTGTTTATTTGCCTCGTTCATTTTAAAGGAGTTGTAGTCATGTAGGCTTCGAATAAGTTTCTGTTTCGTCTTAAAAAATAAATATAAATGATGTGTTTATGAGACGTTGTACTGATAATAAATCGCCATTTTTATTCTAAACGAAAGTTTCTTTAATTGTAGTTTACGTAAGCTAAGCTGTAGTATATCGCGTAGCTGTAGCTGTAATATATATAGGCGTCAAGCTAAGAATAAAGCGCTTCTTTTGTTTTCTATGAATGTTTATTAAAGCAATGTTTCCTCAAATTAAAGGTAATTTTGCTTTTGGTGTATGACGCACCTCATTTACTTTCAGTCATATTCATTTCCATGTTATTTATTAGGTCCAATTTTTTTGTTTTTAATTTCATTAAATTTTTTTTTATATTTTACGCCTGTTCAGTAAAAATATATTAAATGTGGCTAAATAAAGAATAATTAGTTAATTTATTAATTGTTATCGCTTTGGTTGGTTGCATTTAATATGGTTTTATGATGGCTAAAAGGCCACTATATTTTTCATAGGTATACATTATTCTATTCCGCCAGTGCAGTGGTTCGATGTTGTGCTTTGTCTATTTTCTACATATTGTTATATCAATCATGGTTCAAATTTATAATCATAAACTGGGCTTTTGATGCTTTATTTTCTCCCACATATATTTGCACAATCTTCGTTTATATTATTGAGGGTTTTATCTCCCGAATTTCACCTCCTTGATATTCTGCAATGTGCCTAATCTTCATTTCTTCTTTTGCAAAAATATTATAAGTAGAATGATAAATCTATGATTAAATAGGTGTAAGGGCATAACGATGACGCAATAAATAATGAGTAACACTTAAATGGGCTCTGCCAGCCAGCTTAACAATGTGTGGGCACCAAATAAAATAAATTTATCTATTTTTCTTTACGCCATAGCATTTAGCAATAGCAAACCCAACCAAATTTTTATTTAGATCAAATTTAATAGTTTTCTGCTACATTTTCTTCAACCTTTGTTAATAATCCTTCGTGCACTTTGTAAATTACGCATGTAGAAATGATTAAAAGGTGTGGTGTAATTTGTACAGCCATATTCTTTTAAATTAGTGTTTTTGTTTTTTTTATTATTTTAGTTTAAGGGGCCCTTTACTTTGGAGCAAGGAAAAGAGAGGTGATTGTGTGCCCAAGTCGCCATTGACGAGATCTGCTATAAGTCCACGTCGGAAGAATAGCATCGAACAATCTAATGGCTCCGCGTATGTGTTATGTTATAATTGATATCACTGTTTGACTACACTAATCTATGTCAGAAATTATAAGTGATATCACAGTGTATACACTCACTTATTCCAATTTTAGGTTATTTTGTATCATATTGGTTATTCCGCCAATCAATTTTGGTCTAGGTTTCTTATTTCTACCCTACTGTTTTTCTAGGTGGTGTATAAAAAGGGTTTATATTTTCGCCGTGTTATGTCAGTAATAGATGTTACAGTTTTCAAGTGATATCACAATGGATACACTCTGGCGTCGTTTTAAATGATATCACAGTGGTTATTTTTCCTAATGTTCAATACTGATATAGATTACTTGCGGATTTTCGTTTATCAATGTTCGAGCATATAATTGATAGCGTGGTGGATATTCCCAGTTATAATTTTTGCCTTTGGTATTTTAGAGCTTAACAGGCTCCATCCAGCATTCACTTCTAAAATTTACTTATTTAATAAGCTGTGCATTTTTTGTAAGGCAATTTAAAAAAAACTTTGTAACTAACAGAATTTCATCTTTCTCACTCTTTTTAAAATCTTTGCACTAATTTATATGACAGTCTAATAATATTTTGGTACATTATAATATAGTACTTAGTTTTAATTATTACAATCGTAGACATTTCTACTAATTGATTTAATAAATAATATTACGATATAATTTTATGATTACAAAATTCAACCTTTGTATAAGGCTAGCCATAATTAAGGTTGTTGACAGGCCTTCATATGTATTTTTTTTGGTTGATATTAATTTATTGGATATTTCGTTTACGCTAGTCACGTAATTGTTTTGAGTATATATTACGGTATATATTACGGTATATATTACAGAATTTTACTCCGTATCACTTAAGTTATAAGTGATATCACCATGGGTAGGTATAAGTTATAAATGATATCACTTTGATTTTGATTTTACAGACTGGTCTTGGTTTATAATTGAGTATACATTATTTATGTTGTAGCTACTTGTGACACTGAAGTATCATTACATTATTACATTGGTATATTCCTAAATATTGCACTATATAAATTAAGAATACAAATCGTCTCTAGGTAGTCCAAATCTAAGATCTTCGGCGGACTTTTTAAAAAAATACAATTTTATTTTAAGAGATGTTTTATCGTCACAAAGGTTTTGCTAAGATTAACTTATATTTATTAAAATGATATTTATGCAGCGATGCCAACTCGAAGCGGATGGTTTCGCAATATTCACGTTATCCTGTGTCTACGCTCTCAGAATATGGAGCAACGAGTTCTGTTGTCGCTAGGGTTGTCACATGAGCTGAATGACATAACTAGGTTTTGTTAGATCAGTGCGAATTTTCTAAAGAGAATTATTGCCTTTCAGCTGTTGTTTTCAACGGAATATTCTTACATTTCAGGAGTTATATAGTTTTCAGTCGATTCTTATGATCTCACCTTTCTACAGGTTAATTTAGTGCACACTTTTATTCTTAAAACCATTCCTCTCTTTTCCGTTCTCTTAGTCATCACAGTTTGCACTCACGCAGTAAAATTACTGCAGACACCAGTTTGGGATTCACAAGGAATTAACTAAAATACAGTAAGATTAAATATGCAGATCTTTAGTCTATGATTTTTACTATATTGAAGTGCACAGAATGGCATGCCTAGCACAAATTCTACATTTTATTTCTTTATATTTAATTTGCACATTAATTTTAACTTTACAAATTATTTTTTAACTTTACACATTAATTTTAACTTTACAAATTAATTCTAAACTTAACAATTATTTAACAGCATGCGTATTAAATAATTTAAAATATGTTATGAATGGTAGTTATTCAAATATGGTATTAGTAGACTTTGTGTTTGCATTCGAATCTTTATTATGAAGTTATACTTCTTTTGACACGTTACGGAAAAACATTTGGAGTAAATTTTTATCAGCACTTTAAAACCGATACAATTATTTTTCCATACGTAGGAGATGTTCGCCAACATCTTTAATATTATGTTTACAAACATAGTTTACGTGAAATATATACAAGGAAGTATAATTTCTTACGTGCGTACTAAAGTACGCTTACATATTTTTGTGTTCTGAATAGTGATCAGTGTACAACGCTGCTTTTTTACATGTGGCAACTCATTTGTTTACTTTTTTTTTTATAGCTGGCGTATTTTTTTCTGAAAGCATTTTATTTTTTATGTCCTTTCTATTACTGAGACTTTGCCTTCCGTCCGTTTGTCACCAGGCTGTATATCTGGAATGATGATGTCTACAGAGCTGAAATTTTTACAGTTTATGTGTGCCAGTTGATGCTATAACAACAAATACTCGTTAGAATTCTCATGTCTCGTATTCCCAAACTTAACGAGATAAGCATGTTAAGTTTGGGAATACGATGGATATATTATGATAGTACGAAGGGTTTAGTATCGTACGAAACCCTTCGTGTGCCAGTCAAACTTGTCCTATTTTTTTATTCTCTGATCATAATTCACAATAACTCAAGATTAGCTATATCTAGTTTTTAAGTATTTCACAGCGTTTCTTGCAGCACCCATATAAATTATTTGTAAGATGTTATTTATTTGTGATATTATGTTATTTATTTGTGAAATGTTATTTCTTATTTGATTTGTTGTGTTATTTGTTTGTTACTAAAATCTGTGTTATTTTTTATAGTCACGAGTGCATACGTTATTTTTTTTCTATTTATATAGATTATCATCGCCCTGTCTTTATTTCATTTACTTGGGGTTGGTGCAACATTAAGTTTTGTATGTTTTTAACGTGTTCGCCAGACTATCTTTTAGTTATAAAGAATTTGCCTGGAAATAAATATATATTTTCTTTTTTTATATGTCGTAATCTTAGCCTGTTTTAACAAGATTTTGTTTTGAATTAAAACTAACCGTAACATTTAACTCAAATTGTTTTAATGACGTAAAGTATGTTGAGAAATGTTCAACAAGGACAAATTTTTACACCATAATGTATTGTAAATGTGGTGACAGATTAAATATAAAATTGTCACCACCCCTTTTCCTCCCCAGGGTGGTGTAACATCCAGCTTAGAAATGTTGTACAAAGATAACATCCTCTGTGAGAGATGGAATATTCGAAACTAAACCCTGTGCCAACAGCCTGATCAGCGCGGCACAGTAGACCATAATCCCTTTCAAAGTGGAGGAGGTCCGCGCCCAACTGTGGGATATTAATAGGCTTCACACGGACATTTAAAAGAACATTATACAGCAATTTTAAACTACAACAGGCTTCGATTTACTTCTTTAAGTAAATATTTATTATTTTATTTAAATACGTTTGTACGTGAATGTACTCCGCTTGTCCTACTGTTCTTTAGAGCATTAATCCAACAGCAGTTGACATTAATACCAAATTTATGAAAAATCTTACGAAATCTTACCAAAGGGGGAGGGAGGGAGGGAGGCAAAATTCTCAAAAATGCCTCACGTAAATAATGGACGCCCCCTTTTTCATTTTAGTTAAGTTAGGTTTTTGACTCTCCAGAAATGGCCTCATTGTTAGGCTACACTCGCTGGACTGAAAAAGATTCAAAACAATACTGATTGTATATAAACATTAAAGTCTCTTAGTGTGCGTAAGGCAATGAAATTACGTTATAATATTAGTGTACGTTACCTCGGCAACCCGTCGCCATGACAGTATTGCAGTTAAAGAAAACACTTGTTCAACTACTGTTGGTTTAATCTCTAAGTACTGTCCAGCTTACTATGAGCTTTTATATACAGCTACGTGTAAACGTAGCGTGGATCTCATTTGGTTGGTTTTTGGTTGTATGAGTGACTTGTTTTTAAGGGCCTACATCAATATTATCGTCGACATGTACATATTAACACAGCTAGTAGGTATAGAAAATGAAGAATTAGGGCTATTTTTTTGTTTACTCAAAATCTACTAAATATATTTTAATTCTGATTTACGTGTTTCTATATATAATAGTTACTTATTTTTTTAAAGTTATTTCATTAGTTAATACGCGATAATAGACTACCAAATGAAAAAAATAAAAAATGAAAGAGGTTGTTTCGCCAAGATTTTCTATCGAGAAAACTTTTTTCAATCGCGTTTCTGAGTTTATGCGATCCTAGATTATATATTGAAAAAACATATTCTTAAAAATTAGAGCTCTAGCCATTCAATCTAAAGAAACAATGAAAACTTCGTACGTAGAAAAATCCACGAAGAATTTTGGTATCCTCTTAAGCTATAGCTTCTATCGCGGGCCTTCAGCGTGGAGACCGAATCCACAAAATTCGAAATTTAAATTCCGTAGGTAACGGAAATAGCGTAAAAAACCTTACACATCGGCGCTACTGCGCATGCGTAATCCCCTCTTCGCCCAGCAATTTATTTCATACTGTTGATACCAAAGGTAAACGCCTTCCTCGAATTAATCAACGTATTAAAATAAGGATTTTGAATCGACAACATATATCCTAAATGTTCAGATAACAGCGTATTTTAGATTTTAATGATGTAAAATAATATCAAAACTAAAATTGTATAGGTTGCTATACAATTTTAGTTTTGACAAATTATGTCTAAAAAACAAAAATCTGTTTTAAATTAAATGTCAATCTGTTGAGATTGACATTTAATTTAAAACAGATTGACATTTGATTGACAATCGCTATATAATTAAAATTACCGTAAACAATGGACAGATCTAAGCATCAGTAAATAAGGATTATTAATCTTATTTTAGTTTATGGTATGTAGATTCTGGCATAAATAAAATAAATAAATAGTTATAAATAAGTACATAAGTTGGTAAAAAAATGCTATGCAATAGCTTTACCGCGGCAGTCCCCGAGTGCCACACATCTTTTTTTTTTTGTTATGTATAATGGTATGGAACGATGTAATTAAAAAAAAAATATATAAATGAATGAAAATCTTTAATGTACGCCAGAAAAAAATCTTACAAACATTAATAACAATAAATCTTATATTAGGTACAAAAGGCACAAATATTGCAATCTCGTAAATACAACAGTAAAATGTAGTCGATTTAATGAAATATGTAAAATGTAATAAATAATAATATGGGTAGGTACGATAACCTAAATAAATAAAGGAAAAAAGTACAATGGTAGACAGAACTGTTTTAAAGCTTATGTATTTTTTTTTTTACTTTTTCACGACATGTATTTTCTTGCATTACTATATTAAGCTATATGATAAAAACTCTCTTGAAAGTTTTAAACTTTAAAAGAAAATAAGTAGTATCTTTAATTATAAATTGATTTTGAAATAAATCAAGCATCATATTGAAGTAATAACAGCAATAGATAAACGTTTTGGTTTGCAATTCTTTTTTAAATATTCCATTTACATTTACAAAAGCGCGAGCAATTAAAATTTAAAAATAGAATAGATTTTGTTTTTATTTTACAGATTGTTAATAAAATATTATTATAACCTAACCTTTTTGTCTTAGAGAAGAGGTTATATCACTCATACTACAAACTACCAACCTAACAATAATAACTGTCAATTGATTTTAAAACACATTTCACAGCTCGCGTACATCTTTAGCAAGTTCAAGGCAATCTCTGACTTCATATGCATCACCGACTACTGAACGAGCAGCTTCTCCTGAGACTAAGAGAGCTGCTTTTGTTGAGGTAAGGGTCCCTACTTGGTAGGGTTCCGTACCAAAAGGTATTACTTAAAACCTAAAGAATATTTGCGTTTGCTAAAGAATATTGTACACAGATAGCATCCTCTGTGAGAGACTAAAATAAACCCTGAGCCAACATACTGCGGTCAACGCAGTATAGTAGACCATAATCCCTACCAAAGTGGAGGTTGCTTGTGCCCAACATTGGGACTTTAATGGGCTGGAGAGAGAGAGAGAGAGTGTTAATACAGAGCGTCATCTATCACTTAACAAAGTTTCATCAAAATTGGTCCAGCCTCTTGCTTAAAATTATTGTTATCAAACCAGAACCTTTATTTGTATTTCCAGACCGGTTTTGTGGAAACCCTAACTCCTCAGTATACTCCTGGTCAGAGCATCACATCACCACAGCCAACATGCTCCATGGAAGACAAGCTTGCCAATCTACAAGCACAGCAGGAGGTATTTGTTATATTATTTTAGTTTACTAAAGGGTGGCTCCCAACAAGGTGAATAGAATAGAATACACTTTATTGTACACCAAAACATTTTACATGTCACTTATATATCGAAATTAGAATAAAACATGTACAATTGGCGGTCTTATCGCATATTGCGATCTCTTCCAGACAACCTTTGGATGGACTCAGTTGATCTGGAACTGGGTTAAAGTGGTGTACCAACTACATAAAAACAATAGTGAAAACACTTAAATGCTAGTTAAACCTACCTAAAATTCAATATACGTACACATATAAACTTCACTGAACTGACGACAACGTCAAATATGCAGGGAGCTGCTGTATGAAGAAAGCGGCGGACTGCGCGTTGTGGCCAGGCCTGTTTTCTCTACCTGGCACATTGGACAAATGACCAGGGCCTCGTGTTGATTTTGATGCCTCTTATTTCATCATTTTTTTGTATTTTTTAATCTAAAAGGCTTTTGCCCGCGATTTCGTACACGTGGAATTTAAAAAACATTCCCCGTTTTTGCAACATTTTTACTAATGCTTCGCTCCTAGTAGTCGGAACGTGATATTATATAGCCCTTCCTCGATAAATGTACTATCCAACACTGAAAGAATTTTTCAAATCGTACCAGTGGTTTCTGAGATTAGCGCGTTCAAACAAACAAACTGTTCAGCTGTATAATATAAGTATAGATTATATTTTAATTCTAGATAACGAACTTAAAAGCAGAAGTAGAAGATTTGAAAGAGAAGTTGGAGACATTGAAAGTTCGACGCGCAGAAGATAGAGAGAAACTGCGTGAGTTCGAAAGAGTTCGTCTTCAGTTGGACCAAGCTAATGAGTTTAAAGCCAAGATCATGGAGTCACAGGCGCAATTGCAACGTGATTTGCAGCGAGCTAAGCAAGAGGTGAGAATTAGTTTTAGAGAGTTATTTCATAAGGATTTCGTAAAATAAACCAGTCATAGTTATGAAGACCAGCACGTTGTCATGGTTCCAAACGGGAACGATATTGACGAACCTCGTGGTTGAGTGGTTCATGTAACGGACTGCCAATAAAGAGGTCGCGGGTTCAATTCCCGCTCGGGACAATCATTTGTGTGATTTTTCTAATTGTCATACAAATGTTTGTACTGTGTCTGGGTGTTTCTATGTATTATAAGTATGTATTTACAAAAAAAAGTAGTATATGTATTATGTCCGTATTCTGGTACACATAACACAAGCATATAAGCTTAGCTTGGGACCAGAAGACGTTGTGTGAAATGTCCATGAATATTTATTATTTATTTATTATTTATTTATTCATAACGTTATTACACGTCATAATTTATATAATACAAATACATTACAGTTTATGAATCTACATGATCATTATAAATATGTATATCAATTGTCTAAATTATTGCTGTATTTGTACAACATGAGTAATTTGAACATATTAAATATTATTACATAGAATATACATAGTTATATTTCTATGTATTTATGGATAAATTCCAGAAAATAAACGAAAATAAATAATGTTAGAGTAATATCTAGACTTCGCTCTAGGTCCATTTGTCACCAGGGTGTATCTCATAAACTGTGTTAGCTGGAGTGTTAAAATGTTCACAGTTTATGTATATCAGTTTTTTTTTTATATTTATGGACATTTAACACAACGTCCTCTAGTCCAAATCTAAGCTTAAACGCTTGTGTTATCTGTATACCAGAATACGGATATACTACATATACTACTTTTTTTTTGTAAATACATACTTATATTACATAGAAAACATCTGTATGACATTTTAAAAATATCTCACAAATGATTGTCCCAAGCGGAAATCGAACCCGCGACTTCGTGAATGGTAGTCGTTTACGTGAACCACTCCACCACGAAACCGAAGTTGATGCTATAACAACAAATAGTCATCATCATCGGGCCATCATTTGACGGGCCTCGTGGTCTAGTGGTTCATATAACGGACTGCCGTTCACGAGGTCTCGGGTTCGATTCCCGGTCAGGACAATCATTTGTGTGATGTTTTTAATTGTCATACAAATGTTTGTACTGCGTCTGGGTGTTTACTGTGTATTATAAGTATGTATTTACAAAAGAAAAGTAGTTTATGTATTATATCCGTATTCTGGTACCCATAACACAAGCATATAAGCTTAGCTTGGGACCAGAGGACGTTGTGTGAAATGTCTATGAATATTTATTTATTTAATTATTTATCATCATTCTTCTGCCCTTATCCCGTTATTTAGGGTCGGGAATATGACGAATATATTATGATAATATCGGTATAGGACCCTTTTACTCCAATTTTGTATTACTGGTTTTTATTGTTTAGGTCCGTGAAGCCCAAGAAGCCTTGGAACTCCACAACGATGAGACAGCTGAACTACAAGAGGCTACAGAGATGGCAGCACTCGATAAAGAAATGGCAGAAGAAAGGGCAGAAGCTCTCCAGATGGAACTGGAGCAGTGTAGAGAGAAGCTGGAGGAAGCTACCCTGGACCTGCAACTGATGAAGGCTGAGATGGAAGCTGGAGGGAATATACGTATGTGTTATCGCCTTACTTGCGGAATTTATTGGGGCTGATCTCTTTATACGTTTAACAGTTTTCCGTTTCTTGCAGAAAATATCTACTTATATTTACATAGATTTTAAAAAATCTGAAACTATCTGTTCCAATTTTTTTAAGGTTATTGACGAGTTAGTTCTAACATCTTAAGGTGGCCTTCCGATGTTAGCGAACGAGTCGCGCGACCATCTCTGATTTTGTACTGCACCACATGCGCATGCCGGGCGATTGAATATGGGTGGTAGCGGTAATACCCAGGAAAAAATTAATTTACAATGTTTTTTAAATAGGTGCAGAAATGGGTGCACTGTAAGTTTTGTTCAAAGTGGGCGCTAGACAAAATAAGTTTGGGAATCCCTAAATATTAAATCAAATCAGTTTATTCACTATAAATAGAGTACATAAATTGGTAATAATAAATTTGTGAACATGTCTATTTAGCTTGTGTAAGGCAGGTAAATTTAATAAATACATAAAGCTGATAAATGTTATTAATTAAAGTTAGCATCAAAAATTATATTATTAAAAGACAAAAGAAAAAATGCCAGCCAACAATACGTCGGGCGTCGCTTGCCTTTCACATCGGAAGGCCACCTTTATTATAATCAATATGTGTAATGCAAAGACCTAACAACTTATATTGGAGCGCACGCACACACTGCTGCTAATATTTTATTTTATTTCTTATATTTTTCTAAAATTTTAATTTTTTTTATTTTATCTGTATTATTTTAGAGTTTTCTAACTATTTCTTTTTACTTTTTTTCAACTTTACCTTATTTTTCTTGATTTTCTTTTGCTTCAATTTATGTATTTTTTACGCAATCTGTCATTCATTTTTTTTTATACTCATCCATTATTTGCTTATAATATCCCTTAGCTGGCTTTTACAGCATCCTTGGGATGAAATGGGGTGGTGACACTTGTATTCTTCATCCGTCATCGGATAGATATTTTATTTATTTATTTATTATTATTTTTATTTTATTCTTTTAGAGCTACATACACAATTAAAAAGTGTACGTAAGTTATTGTTTTTTAATAAAACATTTGTAATTTTACGCTTGGGATTCATATAGTAAACATTAATTATAAATAATTTATATGTATTATATGTAATTATTTCATTTAGTTTCATAAATATATTTATTTTGTGTTTGATGCATGAACTTGGCACATTCACTGCTTTTTTAATTGGATTTTTAAAAAAATGTGAATGTACATTTTCTAAATATTGTTAAGATACACTTATGAAAACTGTTTCTTTTACACACAAAGGTCCAGTGGCATTTTTCAAAATCTTTATTTTTGATTTAATATGTTGTAGATTCGAAATATGTTTATCTAAACACAATTTTTAACTTAAGGGCCTACATCAATATTATCGTATATCATCGCCGACACGTACATATTAACACAGCCAGTAGGCACAGAAAATGAAGAATTAGGGATACTTTTCCTATTTACTCAAAATCTACTAAATATATTTTAATTCTGATTCACGTGTTTCTATACATAATAGTTACCTATGTTTTTAAAGTTATTTCATTAGTTAATACGCGATAATAGACCGACAAATGAAAAAAATAAAAAATTTGAGAGGTTGTTTCGCCAAGATTTTCCATCGAGAAAACTTTTTTCAATCGCGTTTCTGAGTTTATGCGATCCTAGATCATATATTGAAAAAACATATACTTAAAAATTAGAGCTCTAGCCATTCAATCTAAAGAAACAATGAAAACTTCGTACATAGAAAAATGCACGAAGCTATTTTGGTATCCTCTTAACGGGGAAAGTTCACTGTAGACATTTTTGTTACGTTAGGATTACTCTATGTTAAGATTTTTTGTAGCGTACTGGTAGGAGTAGCCTATAACGTCCCACTGTTGGGGACGGGCCTCCTGCACTTTAGGAGGGATTATGGTTCACTATGCCGCGCTGACCAGGCGTGTTGGTACAGTCTTTCATCTTTCTTCTTTTCTGAAAACTCACTAATAAGAATAAGAACATTTTAGACGAAATTAAAAAAAATCTACACAATCAATGTGTGCGTTTCAATTGTGAATGTGTTAAGTCTTTGTATTTTAATTTTGCATGTTTATTTTTTTTGTTTTTTATATTTTTGTTTTTTTTATCCCTCGCTGACATATAAAACTTATATATATCTCCCTCTAGCTACATTTGTTAACAGCAAAGAAAATTCTGTAAATGTCCCATTAAAATTTAAAAAGGATGTTCCAATCAATCTAAATATACTTATTTTTATTAATTTATTTTTTCCATTAATAACTTCATGGAATTTAATAAAAATAGTTTGATTTTTAATATTCTTAAGAATAAATCTATTGAGTTATTAATAGTTTGTTATAAATATTTACATTATTGCAAACTTAATAGACTCCATAAAGATTAACTACTACTTATTTTAAAACAAGCACCTGTTCTCACTGACCACCAAAAATACTTCGCGTATCTTTTCCTCCTAATCTTTGACAAGACAGACTGACAGAGGGCCCATTCACCCCCAATACATAACGGCACGTGTGTGCGGTGCTTTACACAGAGCACCCATACGCAGAATCTGGTGCTACTGGCTACGAGATGAGACAACTACAGCAGCAGAACGTCCGACTCAGAGACACCCTGGTGCGTCTTCGAGACCTCTCAGCACATGACAAACATGAGATGCAAAAGATGCATAAGGCAAGTCTTATTTAAAATTTCGCTGGCACTTGAATAATTTTACAGGGTACTGAAAGACCATGATCAACGCTGCTGACGTTCTTACTATAAGACGCACTCGAGGTAAGTTATAAAGAGTAACCATTGGCAGATGTGCCAATGGCTACGTAATGGGACAAATACAGCAGCTGAATGTCATGCATATTGCAATTGCAATGAATATTCAAGTAATATTTCGAAGGGCCTCGTGGTGGAGTGGTTCATGTAACGGACTGCTGTTCACGAGGTCGCGGGTTCGATTCCCGCTCGGGACAGTGATTTGTGTGATCTTTACAATTGTCATACAAATGTTTGTAATGCGTCTGGGTGTTTATTTATTTTTATTTATGCTTTATTGTACACAAGAGAAAATAATAACAAAAATAAAGACATCAGAACTAAAAATGTACAAAGGCGAGCTTAACTCAAATCTGAGTTTTCTTACAGCAAACCCTTGAGTGATAGAGATATAAGATGATGGATAGATTTGGTGTACAACAGCGTCTGAAATATATTAGTAAGCTATTTTAAATTGAATACGTGTTTAATATGTACATATTATAAGTATGTATTTACAAAAGAAAAGTAGTATGTGTAGTCTATTCGTATTTTGGTACCTATAAAACAAGCATAGAAATAATAGCTTACTTTGGGACCAGAGGACGTTGTGTGAAATGTCCATGAATATTTATTTAATATTGTGAATTTCGCTTTGATTGTGCTCTTGGTCCCCTAAAGTTTATGGAGCGCTTGGTTCGGCTCTAACGGACTATGATGAAAAAAAAGATCTCATGATATACATGAAAATCTCTGTGTGGAACGTGTGGAAAATGTGGAACTCTCTTCCACATGAAATTAGATCCACCAAAAGCCGGCTCACTTTCAAAAAAAGAGTCATACATATGTTGTTTCAAAGGTTAGCTGAATTATCTTAACTATAGATTATGTAGTATTTACTTTATGTATGTTTGTATGTATGTACATGTACCTATTGTGTATCTAGTATGTATAGTGTACTCTGTATGTATGATATATTTATTTTAGTAAGATCATTGTGTATTGTTTGTAATCTATTGACAGTAATTATAAAATTTATTTATTATCACATAATATACACTTAGGTATTTCATTTGTTTCTGCACCACCCAAGGTTGACTGGTAGAGAATGCCTACGGCATTAAGCCCGCCTTTATACAATTTGTTTGTATATATCGGGGAAAAGCATCGTAGACATTACCTGTAATTACAGCCAGAGCAGTCATTTATCTAAAGACCTTGTTATACTGGATAAACTAACTACGTTAACTACAACATTCTATTAACTACGATGAGATTGATCCGTGGCTTACGACACGTGTATACTGGTTTGGAAGGATCCTTTAATGAAATTTCAACGGGTCACCATTCAGTCTCATTAACTACAGTAAATAAACGAATTACTCACCATTGACACCATTTAAGGACCCATATCACAATCTTGGAAGCTAAGTTAAAACTAAAAATCCTTAAGTAAACTATTTTAATCAAGTCTCCTACGACATATATAAAGTTTAAATAAAATAAATAAAAAAAAGAAGTATATATTATGTAGTATTCTGGTACCAATAACACAACCTAATAAACTTAGCTTTGGACAAGAGTATGTGTGATATGTCCATATTGTTTGTATTCAGGATTTGGAGCAATACAAATCTGAAATAGCAGAGTTGTCCCGTACCAAGGAGAAGCTCTCCTCCAGGGTTGAGGAGCTGGAGGCTCAGGTAGCTGATCTTAGGGAGCAGGTGGATGCAGCTTTAGGTGCTGAAGAAATGGTAGAACAGTTGGCTGAGAAGAAGATGGCTTTGGAAGACCAGGTAAAGAATAATTTCCAAGAGTTATAAGTGTAATATCAATAAAAATACGGACCAAATATGAGTTAAATTAAGAGGGTACTGTACTCCTAATTTAGGTATTTTCCTTAAGACCGCGCTGAAAGGGACAAATATAGCTGAAGCAGATTTTACCTACAAATTCCTTGAGAAAAAGACATTTCGTAGTCCCCTTATTTCTTCGCGAAAATTAAACCGATTTTGATTGTTTTACGCTATATTATAGATGAAGAGTATATCTATGCTTCTATCACTTTCTTTTTTGATAAAACCTTACCAAATATGTGTGATAGACGCTGCAACTTTATCTAACGAAAACCAAAAAAAAAACCGGGATTTTCGGATGGTCATATTTCTTTTAGTTATTATGTTTTGAAAAAAGAGCATAGATATACTCTTCATCTATAATATAGCGTAAAAACATTTAAAATCGGTTTAAGTTTCGCGAAGAAAAAAGGTGACTACGATGGCCATATTTTTGTATGGAGCATAATTTGGTATCGTGCCGTCTTAACACCATTAAATTCAAGTCTAATTGTATCATCAAGTTAAACTGTAAACGTTTGATGTATGGGAGCACAATTAAATATTTATTGTATTCTTGTTTTTATTATTTGTTGTTATGTCATTAACTGATATACATCATCTGTGAACATTTCAACTTTCTAGCAATCACCGTTCCTTAGATACAGCTCTGTGACATATCAACAGCGGAGTGTTACTAATATGGTCCTGTCTTACCTTTTGGTACGTAATCTTGATCATTACTGTTTGATCTCCAGGTGGAACAGTTAAAACAAGACGTATCTGAGTTGGAAGCTTTACAAGAAGTACATGAACAGCTGGTGGAGTCAAACAGAGAGTTGGAGATGGACTTGAGAGAAGAATTGGAGATGGCACATGCCAACACAAGAGAAGTGAGTTGTTACACATTTTAAACGCGCTTATATTAGTTCGGTATGTCTCTATCAATGTATTAATCTATGTAACGGAATCTTTGAAAGTGATTTTAACCCACTTGCAGTAGTCGGATTGATCTGAAATTTTGCACTTAATATATCAGGACCGCTGACAATGCAATAATTTAAAAAAAATCAGGTTTTTCAAGCGTGTTTTTTAGTTTTTGAACTAAGTAGATTATTCATACCCCTAACACTAAGTGATAAGGGTTGTCCACCCCTGACATTTATATGGGAAAACAACGTTTGCCGAATCAGCTGGTAAGTATGTATTTACAAAAGAAAAGTAGTATAATTATGTAGTATATCCGTATTCTCAGGGCCGTCATAAACTAAGCTGGGACCCTTGGGCACACAAGAATTTGAGACCCTTTTAAAAAGTAAAAAACGTGGGACAGATTTGGCATAGAAGCGTTAATAGAATAGTACTTTTCTGATATACGTTCTTTGACAATGGCTTTCAAAACTTGCTGTCCCATTATCTTATATATAAAGTTCACGTGTCACAGTGTTAGTTACCGTACTCCTCCGAAACGGCTTGACCGATTCTTCTCAAATTTTACATACATATTCAGTAGGTCTGAGAATCGGCCATTTTTCAAACCTTTTTGGTTTTTTTTAGTATGGCAAAACAACGTTTGCCGGGACAGCTAGTAAGAATATATAGGTACTTTTTTCTCTTCACCTTTCTAATACCTCCTGATAAGGTCACTGATTTGTGAAAACAAAAATATTTGGATGTGTGAAAAAACAATTTCGGACATTCAGGGCCCCCTAAGAATGGGGGCCCTGGGCACTGGCCCCGTGTGCCCTTATGGTAAAGGCGGTATTGCGTATTCTGGTAGACATAACACAAACATATAAGCTTAGCTTGGGACCAGAGAATGTGAAATGTCTATTAAAGAAAAAAATAATTAGTTGCATCTTAATTAGTTGTATTTTCTTTTTGTTTATTATATAGGCGATCAGAGAAAGAGAAGCTGCTCACGAGACAATCATGGATAGAGACTCCACAATATTTAAGTTCAGAGAACTGGTACAAAAGATGACCGAACAGTACAATGAGATGAGAATACAGCTTGAATCTAAACAAGGTAAGGCCTATATTTAACAAGCTTTTTTATTAGCTGCCTTCCAATGTTTGTATTGATGTCTTCTTCTCCCGCCCATTTATGTCTCACTGTTGGGCACGGGCCTCCTCCACATTGGGAGGGATAATGATCTACTGTGCCATGCTGATCAGGTGTGTTGGCACAGGGTTTATTTTCGAGTTTTCCGTCTCTCACAGAGGATGTTATCTGTGTGCAATATCCCTTAGCTGACTTTTACAGCACCCTTGGGAGGAGATGGGGTGGTGACCCTTGTATTCTCAATCCGTCACCACACGGAGAACTTTGTATTGATGTATCATATCTATATTTCTATTATATTGTATTTAGACGGGCGCGGAGCGTCGTGGTCTATTGGTTCAGGTAACTGAGTACCGAGCACGATGTCGCAGATTCGATTCCCGCTTGGGATAATCATTTGTGTAATGTTTATAATTGTCATACAAATGTTTGTACTGCGTCTGGGTGTTTTCTATGTATTATAAGTATGTATTTACAAAAGAAATTAGTTTATGTATTATATCCGTTTTTCTGGTACATATAACACAAGCATAATAAGCTTAAATTTGGACCAGAGGACGTTGTGTTCAATGTGCATAAATATTTATTATTTTATTTAATCTGTATAACAGAATCTTTGAAAGTAACTTCATTTGAATATGTTATGATAATAAATGCACACACAACCCTTCATGTCCTACTCGTACTTGGCCAGTTTCTTTAGTTTGAACATTTCAGTTAATTTAATACACTTTCCGAATTTAGGTACCTTGCGAAAAAAGTAAGACTGTGACTAATTTGTCCTTCACAGATTCTCCAGTACAGGTAACAGAACAGGAATCAAACCCAGAGCCTGTTCAGGCACGTTCTTCTCCCCCGGTGGAGCTGGGATCGCTGGTTCACTTGTCCAGAGCCTCTACCAGGTCCATAGACCTGCAGCTCAGAGCGTTAGAGCTGACACAGGCTCGCGCCAGAGCTGATATGTTAGCTGCCTGTCTACCTGACCACTTTATGACTAGTGCAGGTAATTAGCGGGTTTTTTCGGTATTTAGGGTTTTAAAAGAAAATCGATTGTCAGCATATTTTAAGGTTTTTAGGGTTTTTGGGTTTTTTAGAATTTAAGATCTTTTTAGATTGATAGTCCATTTATCGAGGAAGGCTTTTAGGCTGTATAACATCACGCTGCTACCAATAGGAGTGAATCATTAGTGAAAAATGTTGCAAAAGCAGGTAATTCAGCTAATAAATAATATATTATTGTATTTTTCAGGTGATCACGACGCCATATTGTTAATACTGTTACTGCAAAGGCTAAATACTAAATCTGAGATCATACTCGGACAGATTCGAGAAAGGTAAGTTGTTATTATTAACACACATTTAATAAATCCGTACGTATTACGTATCAATCAATGTATTATTTTATGTATCTGAATCTTTGAAAGTGCTTTTCACCCACTTGCTGTAGTCGCACAGTCCTACATCAATATTATCGTCAACATGTACATATTAACACAGCTAGTAGGTATAGAAAATGAAGAATTAGGGATATTTTTTTTGTTTACTCAAAATCTACTAAATATATTTTAATTCTGATTTACGTGTTTCTGTATATAATAGTTACTAATTTTTTTTAAAGTTATTTCATTAGTTAATACGCGATAATAGACCGACAAATGAAAAAAATAAAAAATGAGAGAGGTTGTTTCGCTAAGATTTTCTATCGAGAAAACTTTTTTCAATCGCGTTTCTGAGTTTATGCGATCCTAGATCATATATTGAAAAAACATATACTTAAAAATTAGAGCTCTAGCCATTCAATCTAAAGAAACAGTGAAAACTTCGTACGTAGAAAAATGCACGAAGCTATTTTGGTATCCTCTTATGGAACAATGACAAATGTAATAATTTTAAAAGTATTCAGAATTTTCAAGTGATTATTAATGATTTTTTTTATTTGAAAACTGATGGTTCCTGTGTGGTCCCATTGACACCAGGTCAGGATCTGATGGGTATCCCCTGAGAAATCGATATAAATCCAAATTTCAAAGCACCATGACGTCGGTTTAGCTTTATTTTTTTTTATACTCAATTATTTTGGCACGCATCCCTAAAAACAATAATATATAATATACCTAATGGTTACATACTTTATTTCTCAGATTCCCACCAGTGAATGTATGGGATAGAGAAGTAGTAACAAAGACTCATACAGCAGTACAATACAGTTTTCGTTGTCAACTGGAGTACCAACTACATATGATACAAGTAAGACATACATTAATATGGTGACTGATCAAGAACACAAACTTCCTCACCCATATTCCTTCCCAGGGTGCTTTCAAAGCCAGCTATGATAGTACACAGATAATATTGACAGATTTGACGGGCCTCGTGGAGGAGTGGTTCATATAACGGACTGCCAATCATGAGGTCTCGGGTTCGATTCCCGGTCAGGATCATTTGTGTGATGTTTATAATTGTTATACAAATGTTTGTACTGCGTCTGGGTGTTTATTATGTATTATAAGTATGTATTTACAAAAGAAAAGTAGTATATGTATTATGTCCGTATTCTGGTACCCATAACACAAGCATATAAGCTTAGCTTGGGACCAGAGGACGTTGTGTGAAATGTCCATGAATATTTATTTATTTAATATCCTCTGTGAGAGATGGAAAACATGAAAATAAACCCTGTGGTCCGGCACAGTAGACCATAATCCCTCCCAAAGTAGAGGATGCCCGTGCCCAACAGTTGGTTGTCGATGGACTGGAGAGAGACAAGAGTGATTTCACTATTCATATTATTATATTAAAACTAGCTGACCCGGCTAACGTTGTTTTACCATACAAATGTCAGTGGGAGGGGGAGGGGTTTGAAAAATAGATGTTGTCCGATTCTCAGACCTACTGAATATGCATGAAAAATTTCATAAAAATAGGTCTAGCCGTTTGGTAGGAGTACGGTAACTAACACTGTGATACGTGAATTTTATATATTAGAAGATATATATCCTCTGAATAGTTTTTAAAATACCTACATACAAATAAAACAATACAAATTGTGAACAATTAACGCCTTGATTTCAGTGTATTGTAAGTATGTGGAGTGCAGCATTGGATTACTGTACTCCAGAACTGCTGCTCCGTTGTGCCAGCGCATTACCTGATGCTGCTCAGCAGGAGAAGGCCCTGGATGGCCTCACTCATCTCTTGAAGACTAATGAACTGGATGAAAACTGTTCTTTGGATGGTAAGTTATAGTGGTTCATGTTATATTGGTTGTGTGAATGAATGAATTTTTTATTTGAATAAATGAATTTTTTTTTCTTATTAGTTTCTAGTTTGATTTGATGTATTAATGAATTGATACATAGATCTCATGAATGATGATGTCGATGTTACAAGAAATAATAAAATTCGGAATACCATAAAAAATTTCTGGTGCCGATTTTATTATATTCCTAAACTTATTAGCTACCACCATTCTTGTGATACAGCCTGATAGCAAAGTATCAATAATAGGATACCTACCCTTTAATAGTCGTGGAAATTAACTTATGATTGTTGCAAATGACTAATTATATCCCTTACATTAACTTAACTGTTACATATTTGTAATAATGAATATTTGAACTAATGAATTTCTGTATAAATGAATATTTGAAATAATGAATTTTGTATTAATGTATTTTTTATCCCAGGTATTGAACGTGTCTGGACGTACCTATGTGCTATGTGGTCAGCATTGAACCTGAGTACGTTAGAGGGCGCTGGTGTAGCGCGTGGTCCACTGTTGCACGCGTGTAACGCGCTCGATGCTCTGGCACGTGCGTTGCACGCGGACGCTTCAGCATTGACTCATATATTACAGGTTAGTTTTATATTTATATCGAAGTGCCTCGTGGTCTAGTGGTTTCTAAAACAGACTGCTGTTCACGAGGCTGCAGATTTGATCCACGCACAGTACAATTATTTGTGTAATTTATAATTGTCATACAAATGTTTGTACTGCGTCTGGGTATTTACTATGTATTTTAGGTATGTATTTACAAAAAAAAAGTAGTATATGTAGTATATCTGTATTTTAGTCGTCATTATACAAGCATATAAGCTTAGCTCAGGACTAGAGGACGTTGTGTAATAGTCCATGAATAATTATTTTTATACTTTTTTTTTGTGTAAATACATACATATAATACATTAATTGATTTTTTCTAGCAATCCGACCGTCAACAAGAACTAGGTATGTTACACGAAGCTATCTGCACTTCCACATCAACTCTTCAGCAGCAGATCAAAAGTGTCAGAAGGAGATTACCACCTGGAGTTATGCTTCATGCTGTACTGGAACCACAGGTATTTATTTACTTGTTTTGGACTGGGACCTTACTTATTATACTTTACTTAATCTTACTTATTAACTATAGTTATTTTTGTATGTATGTTCCCTATCTCAAAACTACACAACGGATGTTGATGCGATTTTTTTAATAGATAGAGTAACCACTCTATCTATTAAAAAAATCGCATCAAAATCCGTTGTGTAGTTTCTCTTAAAAATCCCTTAATAAATTATAAAGAAAAGCCATCCCCTTAAACCTAAGGGGATGGCTTTTCTATATAATTTGTTAAGGGATTTTTTATTTCTAATTTCTACGTGTACGAAGTTGCGGGTAACAGTTAGTAGTATAAAATAAAATGAATAAATCAATTTATAGTGGCAACACTTATTTATTAATTGTACAACGCTATCTATCGAGTAATAATGAATATTTGAACTGATGAATTTCTGTATAAATGAATCTTTGAATCAATGAATTTTGTTCCAATGAGTATTTGATCGCAGGTATTCGCACACCTCGAATTGATTGATGTTTTAGTGTAAGAGGTCGTGGGTTCTAATCCCGCTCCTGGTGATCGTTTTTTCCACTATAGTTTGATTTATTAAGCATTATGGCATTTGGGTTTTCTAACTCCGTTTCCTATTACCATTCCAGAGATACAGCCAGATGACAGACATACAGCGTATTCTAAGGTCTCGATGTACCGTTTGGTATTTACCCTAAAATAAGCTAAAAATATGTTTTTTATATTACTATATCTATCTATGTGTGCGCAGGACCGCGCGTTGTGGTGTTCTATGGGTCAGGCCTATGTCCAGCAGTGGACTGAGACAGGTTGATGGATGGTTACCATGTTATTCCTTTCGTCAGTTAGTGGAACGTCTCCGTGGTGAGTGCGCCTCGTCTCTGTCCCACTGCGCGCGCGCCACGTCGCTGGCGGCGCGTGCTGCGTGCGCGTGCGCCGCCACCGCCGGGGAGCGCGGGGAGGGCGCGCCGCTCACACACCACACTCTCATGCAACTGTGGGCCGCTGCTGTTGATAAGGTCTATCAACAGGTAATGTACAATCCTCATCACCATCATCATAACATCGCGCCTTTTCCCCATGGGGGTAGGCAGAGAATATAGAGCGCCATCTGCTACGATCCTTTTTTTAAATAAAGTGCCTGGGTAGGCAGCGGCTTAGCTATGCCCCTGGTATTGCGGAGTCCATAAGCGACGAATGCCACTTATCATCAGGTGGGCCGTTTGCTTGTATGTCGACTTAAGCAAAATAAAAATAAAAAAAATACATCACACTCTTAATTATTGACGTCCCACTGTTGGGCACGGGCATCCTTTACTTTGATAAAGATTATGGTATACTATCACCAGGCGTGTTGGTATAGGATTTATTTTCGAGTTTTCCTTCTCGCACAGATGATGTTAACTGCTTATAATATCCCTTAGCCGACTGTTACAGAACCCTGGGGGAAAAATGGGATGGTGACACTTGTACTACCTAAACCGTCACCACACAGTTTAGGTAATATTATATATTGCTATAATTTAATTACCCAGTTTCCTGCTTCATAGTCATAGGTATAGCCAGAATTTATATTGTACATGTGTGTTGCCTACATTCGATTCTTCGATGATTTTGGCTCATACCATAATATGACCTATTCTGAGCTATATTCACGTTACACCTGTCCCAACAACGAGCCAAATTTCCCGACGAACTTAATTTTGGTTACCCATAATGTTTAACCAAAATTTAGTTCGTAGGGTAAGTGTAACGATAATGTAGTTCAGGATATGAGTATTTTCATTTTCTCGGCACATGTACTTAGCCAAAACTTGGCTATTGGCATGAGCCTAGCCAAAATATAATTCTTAATGTGAACATAGCCAAGGATATTTCTGTCTTTATTATTGTCTTTATTATTTTATATGGGTATGGGTATTTCTTTTAGAGCATGTACTTAGCCAGAATTTGCCTTTAATCATAGCCGTAACCAACACTTATTTCTCAACTTTGCATAGCCACTTCTTAATTTTTTTTGTAACCAGGAATAGACAAATAAGTAGTCATTTGCCTAACCCAGGTACCTCCACCTGATGTTAAGTGGTAGTATAATCCATATGTGAGGACAGCTAGATTAATTTTTAATCTCTTTTTCAGGATGATCACGGTCCAATACGTACTATAAAGCATTCTTTATCCCAAGTATCGAGTGACGTCACTAAGTTAGCCACGTTTGCACAAGACAAGGAATATGATATGATGTCATTAACTAACGTACAGTCTGAAAAGGTTAGTGTATATTGACTCGGAATTTTAAAGAAGTATGGTACCGCCTCCGTAGTGCTGTGGTTAGTGTAGCGGACTGTCGTTTAAAACGTCGAGGGTTCGATTTGCATATACGATTTATTTTTATATAGATAACCATCTAACGAGTGCTTTACTCACTATCTCAGTCTTAACAAATAAAATTCTTTCGATAGATTATTACTTAACTTACTATACATAAGAGAGAAAATTGATTAGAGAGAACGTCACGATAGCTCGTTGGTTGAAAATAGTGGACCGATATTCCAAAGTCGTGGGTTCAAATCCCACTTTTGCTGTATTTTATATGATAATTTAAAAAAAATATTTTGTGATAAAGCAGTGTGAACTATTTCCTCCTTACATATTAATATAAATATGCTTAATTCCAGCCCACACCACCTGTAGTGATACGCGCCCAGCTTGTTAAGAAACAGTTGGAAGAGACGAAGAGTTTAACAATCAAATTGGAGAACAAAGAAGCTGATATTAGAGAACTTAGGAAGATGCTTAAGGTATACATTATTTGTAGTTATTTTGATTGTATAATACATGGACGTAGCCAGATATTAACATAGCCAGATGTAGACGTAGTCAGCCATAGACGAAGTCAAACATGGACGTAACTCATACATGTACGTAACCAGATATGGACGAAGCCAAACATGATCGTAGCCAAACACGGACGTAGCCAAATATGGATGTAGCCAAACATGGATGTAGCCAAACATGGTCGTAGTCAAATATGGACGTAACCAGACATTCATGTAGCCAGAAATGCGCATTGCCAAACATGGATGGTGTTAGATATGAAAATAGCCAGATATGGACTTAGCCAGACTTGAGCGTAGCCAGACATTGATGTCATGTCAGAATGTCATGGACGTAGCCAGGGAACTGTTTGCATGTTCAAATTCCTAAAAAAGGCTGAAAAGAAGTAATTAAATGTCATATTTAAACAGAAAATCACCATTAAATTTGATTTAAATTTCATTTCAGGCGAAACAAGAAGAGTTGTCAGAGATGCAGATAAGAAGAGAGCTGGGTGAAAGGAAGTTATCAGCAGCGGCGAGAGATGCTGAACTGAGAGCTGAACAGCTACAGCGGAGATTGGAGGATGCACATAATCAGTTGAAGAGGTAATTTTACTGTAGAACCTTTGGCAATCCGGATCATTGGTAATACGACATCCAGCGTTAATCTGACGCAGCGGTAAATCGACCCCTCGTTAAACTGACTATTTGCTAATCCTAGCTAATTTGACATATCAGTAGTCCAACTCTTCGCTAATACGACCGTCGATAATCCGAAACCTCAGTAATCTGATCCTTCCGATTCTTCACTAATCAGACCACTGATAAGCCGACTCCTCACCAATAATCAGATGCCTCGTTCTAATCCGACCCTTAACTAATCCGACGTTCTAATTTCTGAGCCCTCGCCAATCTGACGTCCGTCAATAATCCGACACCTTGCTAATCCGGCCTTTTGCTAATACATACATAGTTTTCTTTTTTTTTTTTATCTTTTTTTTTGGAACTTTGGGTATGACAGTCCCATCGTACCCTAATCTTAGTTTACAGAATATATATAAAAAAAAATCACAACATGAAAATTCTGTATACCATTATAGCCCCTACACTCTCAGGTTCACTGAGAATGGCCTGATACAGTCCCATATTATATCTATTGAGTTGTAATTTAGAAAATAATTCCTTTCTTTTATCTTCGTACTTTACACATTATACATAGTTTTCTGTCTTTAACGTCGACACATGGTATATTTTCGAGGTTTCCGTCTCTTATAGAAGATGATATCTGTGTACAATATTCTCTAGCGACTTTTACAACACAACAGCTATATACAAGCAAATAAGCTTAGCTTGCGATCAGAAGTCGTTTGAAATGTCCATTTATGAATAAAACCACTTCGTTGTCGTTTTAGACGCGTATATTCATTTTAAATTACAGCCCGACATTGATCCGTTAAGAAGTTGTATCTAAACAAATGATTCGCGCAAGTTTTAGAGAATAATATGTCCATGAATACTCACTTACATCTCTATTTTAGGAAAGAGAAGGAGTTTGAAGAGACAATGGATCATCTACAACAAGATATAGACTCTCTAGAAAGTGAGAGAGGTGCTCTCAGAGAGAAACTCAAGTTGTACGCCAAGAGAGGCGGTTCACATCATGGTAAGAGTTATATATACATACAGATAAACACGGGGTTTATAATGTGGGTAGATGTAGATTTTAAAACAAATTGGTACCTATTCTATGTGCACTAATAACTCTCTCTCTCTCTCTCCAGCCCATTACCGTCCTGCTTTTGGGCACGGGCCTCGTCCTCTTTAGAGGGATTATGGTTTCTTTGAAATATAGATGTTGTCCGATTCTCAGACCTAACGGGATATGTATATAAAATTTCATAATACCTAATTGGTCAAGCCGTTCGGAGGAGTATGGTAACTAATACTGTCACGTGAATTTTATATATAAGATAATACATAGATATACACAGACACAGTACTAACATTTATATGACATTACAAATGATTGTCCCTAGCGAGAATCGAACCCGCGACCTCGTGAACGGTAGTCAGTTACTTGAACCACGAAGCCCGTCGATTGTTTATGTTTGAGTTTAGTTGTGCTCGTATAATTGGTACCGATTCCTCATTTTATGAACGAAATAAGTAAAAAGTTATGAATATTGTGTAATATTTTTATATATTTTGTATATTTTTCTTTTATAGATTTGGAGTTTTTGAGTAAGTGTTACATAAAAAAAGTTTGCAAGCTGTTTAGAAATGGAATATAATTGTCTGTAACAATTAAATTTATACTAGGTGTTCTATGTGACTTCTTATATGTGGCTTTTTACAAACCAGACCCTAATACATTGAGTTGATGTCGTTTTTTAATGGATACAGTGATTTAAGAGTAAGGTTTATGCATATAAAAGATCCTTTTGAACCAATCTATCTATCAAAAAAACTGCATCAAAATCTGTTGCGTAGTTTTGAGCTCATATAGGGACATATAATCAAAAATAAAGACTACGTTTTATAATAAGTAAAGATTAAAATATTGATGTTTCGGAGAAAATATATCTTAGCAATTTCCGAATTAAATAAATATTATAATAATTGATTGATCAATCGATCACTTACAACACAATTGGAATTAATGGTGGTACATATATTTCTACAGTAACTTATTGAATAAAAGCATAGCAGTTATATCATCATCATTCTACTGCCCTTATTCCATTATTTGGGGTCGGCGCAATGTCTTTTTCTTCCATAGTCTTCTATCAGCCGTCATATCTGTGTTAACTCCTCTTTCTTTCATGTCCTCGCATAGCAGTTATTTGCAAAAATTACTTTATAATAACATTTAAATCTTGACGTTTCGGAGAAAAATAGCTTCTAGGAACGATGTTAAATAAATCTTATAGTAATTAATATTCCATTTGTAATAGCTAAGAATGTGTTATGGCTTCCATTACAGAGTGCATAACGTATTTATAAAACTAACTTTTATTGGTTGGCTTTTGGTTTAAAGAAACTATGTTCGATTCAGGGTGGCACGAATCATTCCCGTTCGTAAACACCCTGTACTCAATAGTGTGGACGAAAGGTACCTTATTCCCCTTTGTCCACACTATAGTGCAGGAGCCAATACTCGAAATAGTTAACTTTTAATCAAAAGCTGTTCTCATCTACATAAAATGATAATATCATGACTAATGAATAAGGTTTTACATAGCATGGAATGGAAAAACTTATCGGTTACATTTTAAATTATTTTTACAAAAATCTCATTAGAATGTGTCCAGCACTTTAGGAGCAGTGGAGAAAGGTTCTAATATACGGGTTAAAATAAGTATATGGTTTAAAACAATACAATTTCTTTAATATAATCTGTATTGTACAGATGTGGTGCCAACCGCAGTCCGACATTACACCAGTAAGATTAAAAAAATATATACATACGTGTTCCCTTTGCATACTTAAAGATATAATATAGAGATAGATATAATTTATAAAGTATCTTCCATACATGAATATAATTCTTCATAATTACTTGTTGTCCATTATCTATGAAAGTAAGTGATACAAGCAAGATTTCAAAGAACTTTTAGGCTGTATTAAAAATAGCATTACAATTATTAGAACAAAGTTATGGCTGTTATTGACACCAATTCTGATACATCAGAAACTTAACTGGAATAAAACCAACTATGACGATGTGATGGTTTTGATTTAATGGCTATTTCGCTAGACAGAGTAATATTATTAAAGTCGTCACTCCATATAACACAATTCGTTAATGATAACTGAACTTTCTTGTTATAAAAACTGTGTATTAGAGACTCAAGATTTTAAATAACTAGTTGTGCCCCGCGGAAACAAGCTGTTTTTAGGGTTCCGTACCCAAAGGGTAAAAACGGGACCCTATTACTGAGACTTCGCTGTCCGTCCGTCCGTCCGTCCGTCTGTCACCAGGCTGTATCTCAAGAACACTGATAGCTAGATAGTTGAAATTTTCACAGATGATGTATTTCTATTGCCGCTATAACAAAAAATACTAAAAATAAAATAAATATTTAAGGGGGGCTCCCATACAACAAACATGATTTTTTTACCGTTTCTTGCTCGATACTAATAACGTTAACGCCTTATGTTGCATAGATAATGGTACGGAACCCTTCGTGCGCGAGTCCGACTCGCAATTGACCAATTTTTATTACCTATAACTTTAGTAGTCTCAGAATATACATTTTTCACTATTACTATGTGCAAATTTATATCGTATATTATAAATGTGAATGTTTCTAAGTATGGATGTTTGTTAGTCTTTCACGCACTAAATTACTGAATGGATTTTAAAGAAACTTCACAATAATGTAGCTTATACATCAAAAAAACATATAGGCTACTTTTAAACCGTTCTTGAGATACAGCCTGGTGACAGACGGACGGACGGACGGACGGACGGACAGCGAAGTCTCAGTAATAGGGTCCCGTTTTTACCCTTTGGGTACGGAACCCTAAAAACTATATTTTTATTGACAGGAATGTGAAAGAAAACGTAGTATTTAAATTTCTCGTTCTAAATAAAGAAATTAAATATAATTTTAGTGGTGGCGACACCCGTGGCGCCTCCTAGAGAAGCTATACGTAAGATATAAATTATATCATTCGGTGTACAGCATGGCTGTAGCTTGTTATAGTTTTTGTTAAAACGTCCAGTTCAATTTAGTTCTGTTAGATTTTTTAAAAGTTTTTTTGAGCCTGAATTATATGTTATACTAACAATTTATTGTAATAATGAATAAAGTATTACTGAATGAATGAGCTGTCGGGTAGTAGTGAAAGGTCGCCATTATGCTAAAGATTTTTATGAAACAGATTTTCGTAATATTTTTTATTTCATTGTACTACTTACTGACTTCTAAAATGTTCTTTAACAAAACTAATAATATTCAAGCTCAAAAAATTCGTATTTTTACAAACGAGTAAAGGGAATGCGTTATTAAATATTAATTTGATTTAATATTTTTAATTATGTGACTTATTATTTTTTATTACATTATCATTACATTTTTTTATTATTTTCGTTGTTCATGTGGTGTTATGACAATTTAACATTCTTTTTTTAAATTATCCATGTTCGTTGCATGCGATGTCATGTTTTTTTTTAATTGTTTTGTTTATGGCAGATGGTATTATTTTTAATCGGTTTAAAAAAAGAAACAAATGTCTATGGTTTTTTTTTTATATTAGGCTGTATATGTTATATCAAAGCCAATGGTTCCCTAATTGTTTTAAGAAGGAAAGAAAAAAGAAATGTTTTTTTTATTACAATCGCAATGTTAATAATACTTAATCTGCCATATTAAAACGTAAAATCATGTCATGTTAACCAAAGCTTAAAAATTACAATGTGTTAAATATAAAAATGCAAAACCTTTAAAATCTTTAGCGATTGATTTTCAGTCCATTCTGTAAAAAAAAACCAATTTAAATCGAGGAAGTTGTTCCTGATATAAATAAATAAATAATATTCACGGACATTTCACACAACGTCCTCTGCTCCTAAGCTAAGCTTATATGCTTGTGATCTTTGTTAACTCAAGTTTAACGTTCGATTAAACTCTAAATTAACACGCTATTATTCGCTTGGGACGTATATACCAATATTTGATGTAATTTATGTAACGTAGTCTTTGTTAGTGATTGTTCACTTACAATCGTACTTTCGTTTTTAATTTCAAGAATTCGTTAATTAAAAGGTTTTGCATTCATTTACACATTGTAAACATATACTAACATTATAACTCACATAATAATGATACAACAGAGGAGACACCAGTCAAAGTGACTACAGGAGTCGCGTCAGGAGAACTGAATGAAGCACTGCAGCATCAGATCAAGGTGTTAAGTTGGTGAGTCCGTGAATTGTTATTTAGTTGGTGCGTTAAACGATGAGGGATTAAGAATACAAGTGTCACCAGTGGCGTAGCTACCAAGAGGCTAGGCGAGGCAGTGCCTCGGGGCCCTCAAGCTCAGGAGGCCCTCGAATCTTGATCGCACTGAATTAGTGTATTTTTTAGCATTTTAAAAATATTTGAATAAACCTAGTCAGTTTACATAGCAGTGGGCCCCCATTTTTTATTTTGCCCCAGTGACTTTGGTTACCTAGCTGCGCCATTGAATGTCACCACCCATTTTCATTCCTAGGATGCTGTAAAAGCCAGCTAAGAGATATTGTAAGCAGATGTCATCCTCTGTGAGAGAAGAGATATTTAAAGTGCGTGTGTTTGTATATTAATGGGCTGGTGAGAGAGAGAAAGAAATAGAGAGTGAGAGGTTATTTTTACTGGCAGATATTTACCAGATAGTGTGTCTATGGGCTACATCACTTACACGAAGCCACGATAAGATATAGAGATCGCTCTTAGCGATATGGCCGCCCATTGTATTTTCTTAGTCTTAAGATAATTTTTGTAACTTGTTTTTTATGGTGTACAATAAAGAATATATAAATAAATAATAATTAAACAAGCCACTTAGATATCTATGACTGTGTGCGTAAAGTAAACCTATGTATGTGTGTCGCTGGTCCGTGTTGTGACGGATTATGTATACAAGTGTCACCACAACATTTCCTTTCTATGCTTCTGTAAAAGCCAGTTGAGGTATATTGTACACAGATAACATACTCTGTGATCTCTCACAGAGTATGTTATCTGTTTACAATATACCTATACCATCTCTGGTAACGAAAATAAGCCTTATGCCAACTCGTCTGGTCAGCGCGGCATAGTAGGCCAAAATCCCTCCCAAACTGTAGGAGGCCCGTGCTCAACAGATTGAACTAAATGGAAAAAAGAGAGAGAGGGAGAAATGAAAATTTTTGTTTTTAAGGACTGTTGATCGCGAGCGTTCAGCTCGTATAGCGGCATGTCGTAAAGCTGAACGCTGTGCATTAAGGGCGCTTCGCCCCGTAGAGAACCCCGGAGCCCCGGCAGCTGTCGCAAGACGTCAGGCCGCCGCTGCGTTGGAGAGAGAACTTGCTAAGTTGCATGCTGTAAGTTTAAACTAAGAATTATTTTACGACATGCCTCGGTTCATGTAATGGACTGGCGTTTACGAGGTCGTGAGTTTGATTCCCGCTAGGGACAATCATTTGTGTGTTTAATAACAAATGTGTTTACTATGTATTATAAGTATGTATTTGCAAAAGAAAAGTAGTTTATGTATTATATCCGTATTCTGATACATATAAGCTTAACTTGGGACTAGAGGAAGTTGTGTGAAATTTTTAAGAATCATTTACCTATTTATTTAGTTTTAGTACTAATAAAGTTTTAGGGTTTCTTATTAAAATAAACCCTTATAGCATCATCTCGGTATTTTCTATCAATTTTTTTTCACTCGGGCAACAACGACAGGCAACTTGCCAGGGCAGCGTGACAGATGGTTATAAAATTTCCCAAAATGGAGGAGACAACTTTGGGAGGTTATTGAGCTGGAAATAGTGGGGAACAATGAAACTTATTTTGTATATTTTTGCCAGGAATGGACGTTGTTCGTGGCTAAATCAGGTTTAGTTAAGTTCCCATCAGATGCAAGTCAATATGGCCGCGCACTACAACTGCATAAAGAAAAACAGAGAGAGATTCGAAGGGAGCTTGAGGTTTGTGTTTATTTTGATACCACATATTTGCCAGGTAGATTGCAAGCGTTCAATCTTGGAGACAAGTAACTGTATCCTGATTAAATCGTACTTCATAGAGTAATAAAAGTATGGTATTCTAAATTCAAATGACAGTAGTTTTCGCAAACAACAAACGTCACTTATACAAGTTACAAAACAAGTATCTCATTGGGAAGAGAAGACCTGTGTTATTAGACTATTGTTAAAAGCCATCCGTTATTTGTTTTTTTGTTCCCATTTCTGATATAAATGATTAGATGTTCCTATTTCCTTTCCATTTTCTTTGTTTAAAATTATATACTATATATATATAGATTACTATATATTTTTATTATAATATATTAACTAATTATATATATGTGTTTAGACCCGTCTGTCTGTGTTACAAGCGGAAGTGAAACAACAACTGCTAGTACATAGACCTTGGAGATGTGTTGAAGCTGATTTTGCAGAGTTTCCTGCGCCGGAGTTGGCTGCTGTAAGTATTTATTTAAAGCGTTGCGGTCGCCACGAACGTGATTAAAGGGGTGAGGGGGGGGGGGGGGGGGGTTAGGGTTAAATACAAAATGAAAACACTAACAAACAAAAACTGCGACAAATCACAACAAAAAATATTTAACGGGAAACAACCACATAGCTAACAGTACAAAAAAAAAACTTATGCAAGCTTCAAAACTCAACAAGACACCATAAGAATGACAAAATGGTGGTTGGTAATTGAATATACTTAATATTATCGTTTCTAACGACGAAATATTGAAATAAAATAGTTTTCTTTTTCAATAATGTCATAAGTATTATCACTCCAAAATTTTAGAATTTTTTTATGTTTTCTTATGTTTTTATGTTTTATCTAAATAAAACATTAAAAATAAAGTAATTTATTTATTTTGCAATTGACATGCTATGCTTTACTTAACAAATCAAATTATGGTGGAAAAAGTGTGGTGGTTAATTTGAATGCTACAAGCACGACCGCAATAAGCTCAGTTGAAAGAGCTGCGGAACGGTATTTCGAGGTCGTGGGTTCAAGTCCCGCTTGCGGCAATCACTTTTTCCACCATAAATTGATTTGTTACATAAAAAATAATTTATTATTTCGCAAATAAAGTTTCGTTGCTGTCAGTACTTTTCAAATCACTTTTGATGTCAAAAGTGATTATTATATAGAGGTTATTGCCATTCCTATTCTCATTTGAAACGTATAGTACATCTAATATTATATTAAGGATTATATTACAGCTTACTATAATTAATAAAAATTGGTCAAGTGCGAGTCGGACTCGCGCACGAAGGGTTCCGTACCATTATCTATGCAACATAAGGCAACGTTATTAGTATCGAGCAAGAAACGGTAAAAAAATCATGTTTGTTGTATGGGAGCCCCCCTTAAATATTTATTTTATTTTATTTTTAGTATTTGTTGTTATAGCGGCAATAGAAATACATCATCTGTGAAAATTTCAACTGTCTAGCTATCACCGTTCTTGATATACAGCCTGGTGACAGACGGACGGACGGACGGACGGACGGACTGACGGACGGACAGCGAAGTCTCAGTCTCGGGTTTCCGTTTTTACCCTTTGGGTACGGAACCCTAAAAAGCAGATGCAGAGTCTCAATTAAATATTTATAGTAACATTTAGCAAAAATCTTTTTATTTTTCTTTCCTATTTGCCGTGTATGCGTCTTAGCTCTTATTTGGTAGGATTTTTCAAGTTTTCCTAATTTCCCCAGGTACTATCATCAAAGGCGGTAGATATAGGAACTATAAAGTATCCAGCGCCTACACACGGACCGACAGGCGATACTATATTCGTAACACCCACACAGCTTAACAGGTATGTATGAAACTCATACATAATGTATGAGTTATGTATGAGTTTACTGAACGGTTATTGTAAAACATACTAGTACATTATAAGTGTATTACCAACAAAACTAATAATCCTATTCATCATTATGAATAGGATTATTAGTTTTGTTGGTAATACACCGATAAAATCTCCGTTTAAACCTCCGATAAGTCATTACTTATCGAAGGTTTAAACGGAGATTTTATCGGAGAGATAATAAACGTTTTATCGTAAAAAGACAATAATAATAAGACAATATTAATAATAATAAGTTTTGACAAATTTCGCGAACCGATTTTAGCGAACTTTTAAACCTCCGCTAAGTCGTTATGAATAAGACCATTAGTAATTAACAAAAATAATTAATGTAAGTAATTTATCAACAAAATTTAATTCATACATCAAGAATGCCGACGAGCCTCGTGGTTGAGTGGTTCATGTAACGGACTGCCGTTCACGAGGTCGCGGGTTCGATTCCTGCTCGGGACAATCATTTGTGTAATGTTTATAATTGTTTGTACTGCGTCTGGGTGTTTACTATGTATTATAAGTATGTATTTACAAAAGAAAAGTAGTTTAAGTATTCTATCAGTATTCTGGTACCCATAACACAAGCATATAAGCTTAGCTTGGGACCAGAGGACGTTGTGTGAAATGTCCAAATATTTATAAGTATATTACCAAATAAAATTTACTCATCAATAACGTATGAGAGGAATAAGAATTTTTTTTTCAACAAATTTTGTAACAAGCTACAGGCATCATTAGTACATTATCTTTATCATAATCATCGTCATACCATCACGCCTTTTTCCCATGGGGGTAGGCAGAGACTATAGAGCGCCATCTGCTACCATCCAAACATTATCTTTACTTGTTATAAAACAAAGTTGTTATGTTTGTATGTATGTCCCTATGTGAGCAGAACTACGCACCGAATTTTGATGCTCTCAACAGATAGAGTGGTTCAAAAGAATGGGTTTTTTTATATAAATTATTTGTTGTCAAGGTTTGATATTGATATGTATATTGGGGGAGGGGCTCTTAAATTATAAACACGGGTGAAACCGCGCGTATTAAGCTAGTAATATTAATAAAACAAACTCATACATCAGTAATGTATGAGTTATGTATGACAAAAACATATCATACATAACTCATACATTCTCTCTCTCCAGCCCATTTACGTCCCACTATTGAGAACGGGCCTCCTCCACTTTGGAGGGTTTATTTTCGACTTTTCTGTCTCTCACTGAAGATGTTATCTGTGTGCAATATCCCTTAGCTGACTTTTACGGCACCTTGGGAGGAGATGGGGTGGTGACACTTGTATTCTTAATCCGTCACCACACGGATAGACGTAACTCATACATTTATTAAAAAACTCAAACATTTTTTTTTTCAGATTACGCGAGCTGGTAAACGAATTGCAATCAGATGATGTTAAATTAGATTTAATACCTATTGATAAGACTGTATGCGCTGCTTAGTTTAATTGTTTAGTAGTTATAGGCCCAGGGGCGTAGCGTGCCTTGGTGGGGCCCCGTATAAAAATTTATTTGGGGGCCCCTTTATGGGTAAAGATTTCTCACAAAAGAAAAAAATCTGTGCATAAAATTGATAGAAACAAATTATTCATCATAATTATCAATCTGTCAGTTTTCCAATAGTAAAAAATTTGGGAACTGTTTATTAATTTTTGCTTACGTTCGTCGGGGGCCCCCGTGGCGTGGGGGCCCCATATAATTGATACGGCTGATACGGTGGTAGCTACGCCCCTGTATAGGCCTAATTAATGGCTGAACATAATATTTAACATTTATCTGAGACTTTGGCCCCTTAGAGCGTTTATCCAACAGTAGTTGATATCTCCGCTGAAAAAGACACGAGAGCAATGATCATACTCATTGTGTACAAACACTTTAGTCTTTTAGTGTGAAAAATAAATAGGGATATATCACTTTCAGTACTACTCGATGTGCACACAAAATTTTATTAAAAAAGGTCCAGCCGTTTCGATATAAGAATTTTCTGTATGAAAAGAAAATAAAGTAATATTAAGATATTGATTTGTATATCGGCATCTTTTTTTTTAATGATAACGCCCTCTATCGCTTACAAATGTAAAAAAAAAATTTTAGTATTACAAATTGTGATTATATTTTATAATTTGATAAATGACAATTAATTTAGAAATATTTGTTTAAAAATTACATAAAAAATCTTACTTTTTGATAAAAAATCGTATCTCTAAAGGTTTATCTGTTTAAGAGGTACTACAGACATAAATACACACATAGTTAAACAAGTTATCACACCTTTTGTATAGGGATTAAAAATAAATAATTCTTTAAAAAAAATATTATTTAATTCAATTGAGATTATATTTTTTTGTTGTTTAATTAATATTTAAAGTATTAAGTGATATATAGGGATTTAAATAATTGCTTTTTTCCATATTTATAAAATGTTACTTCTAGAATTTATAAATATTTGAATAAATTAATCGCGCAAGTCTTAGATATTATTTAACACAATAAAGATGTAACAAACATAGATCAATGAAACATAACTATCAATCAGACATGAATATCAATCATACACAAATATACACATTTGTGTATGATAGACAGGCTATCATACACGAATGTTAATCAAATAACAATCAAACAATCCTAACTATGAAAGAAATGTTGCGATTTTGAATGATAAAATGTAGAAAATAGCAAGAAAGTCTAATTCATATTACTACTTAATAACTTTATTATGTGTATCACCGGTTTTTATTACATAAATGATAAATTCATTCTTAAATATCATTCATCTATCTTGCAATATCAATATCAATCGGACATAACTGAAAGTCATACACGCGTTGCAATCAAGAATAAAGAAAGAAAGAAATATTTTTATTATCTCCCGTAGGAGGAACACAGATTAGATAGTAGTTGTTAGAACAAATATCAAACTTAATGTGTCCCATCCATGGGAAACAAGAAGGACGTCACTCAGCATAATGTTGTGGGTTTGACCCCACAACGCTGGTTTTCAGTAACAGCCTGTTGTCTTTGATGTATGACGTTGATCAGCAATAATTCTATTTAAACACAAAAATTAATAAAAATAAATATTAATCATACACAAATATCAATCAAAATTAACTTTCAATCATACTCAAATATCAATCAAACATAGTCATCAATCAACCGCAAACAACTTAATCAATTCTTGATTACCAGAACAATATTTGTTTGTGAATTTTAAATAATCTTATTCCGGGTACATTCATGATTATATAAACGATGATGTTGATGACGCCCTGGTTGCGACGATGTTGTTCCCGGTGTGGACTGTATGGATGGTGGGGGCGAAAGAAAAGCCGGGGTCACGTGGTCTGGTAGCGAGGAGAGACAGCGGGGGCGGAGCTTGTTCTTGTTGGAGGCGCGGGCGACGACTGGACTGGCGGTGCTGGAGCGCCGCTCTTTTTATAGTAAATTTTCCCTGCCTCACCCCCTCTGCCTTTCCTCAGCTAATATCTTTATTCCTTTTATTTTTATATTACAGATTGACCTTAAATCAGCTTATATACTAGGTCTTACATGTGGTCAACACAGGTGCACAACCAGCGTCGCGGCGTCGAGGCGGGTCGAAGATTTATCTAAATATTTCCCGAAGCGTTTCCTCACCCCCCGCCTCAGCACTATATATACTCGCCCTAGTGGCGCTACATGCACTAATCTTTGCTCGGCGCGCGCTGTGTGCACACCCGTAAACAGAACTTTTCAGTTCTATGATATATTCTTATCTCTAAAGTGAAAGTCTCATACTAACAATTATTTATTTCAGCTTAAACTAATGACATTACAGGCTTATAATCTAAAGGAAAATAAACTTTACTCTGCTTACATTTATTATTTACCCTACTGCTTGTTTTCAAAGATATTTATTTACGTTATGTACTTATGTATAAAGTGCTATTAACTAACAACTAATATTAAAGGTGTCTTCTTGAGGAGCCGTCGTGCACATTTCTCCCGCCGTCGCGTCTCGCGACCCAACTGGGAGCACGACGATTTTTCTGGTGGGCCGGCGTAGTACGTGACCGTTGGCAGTCGTTATGTCTACGATGCGGACTTCTCCATCTTTGCCAGGGTAGATTTTGGATACTATTCCCTTCGGCCATATGTTTCTTGGTAGATTCGGATCGCATATGATCACTAGATCGCCCGTTCTCGGTGTGACTCCTGTGGTTCGCGTCTCCCGCCGGTGTTGGAGCAGGGGAAGGTATTCTTTCATCCACCGTCGCCAGAAGTTGTCAGCGAGGAGTTGGGCACGCCGCCATACTTGGCGTGCTGATTGATCGTTCTCTTCGAATGTTCCCGGTGAAGGTGCGTGGCTGTTCGGGCCCAGCAGGATGTGATTTGGCGTCAGGGCTTCTGGGTCACCTGGTGACACCGCCACGTGAGTCAGCGGTCGCGAGTTTATGGTATTTTCAATTTCCAGTAGGAAGGTGTGTAGCGTCTCATCGCTGGGGTGTGTTTCCTGAAGTGTGGCACGTAGAGCTTCCTTGACGCTCCTCACCAGTCGTTCCCAGGCGCCGCCCATAAACGGGGCAGCGGGGGGTATGTATTTCCAACTGATGCGGCGCGCGCCGGCCTCGCTGCGTATCGCTAGCCAAGCTTCCTGTAGTTCTTTGTCGGCTGCTTTGAAACATGTTGCGTTGTCAGACCACAACTCTGTTGGTTGCCCTCTTCTAGCGATGAAACGTCGTAGGGCCGCTATCGCGGAATCTGCACTTAGTGTTGTTACGACTTCTAAGTGGATGGCTCGTATAGTTAAGCAGGTGAACAGCGCCACCCATCTTTTTTCTCTGCGTCGCCCCACGGTGACCTCCACGGGTCCAAAGTAGTCCAGGCCCGTGAAAGTGAACGGTCTTCTGTGATGCGTGAGGCGCGCTGGCGGCAGGTCTCCTGTTGCAGGGTTGGCAGGTTTTGCTCTCTTCAATCGGCACCGTTGACAATTTTTGATTACTGTTTTCACTGTTGGTCTTATCTTTGTTATCCAGAAACGTTGTCTGAGTTCGTTTACAGTTGTTTCCACCCCTCCATGGTGTAAATTTTCGTGTACGTGTTGCGTGTATAAACGAGTGTACCTATGTTGACCGTCGAGAAGGGCAGGGTTCGCTGTTTCATATTCGATGTCTGGCGTGGCGCCTATCCTTCCCTTTAAACGCAGCAGTCCGTCTTCATCAAGGTATACTTGTAGGTTCGTCAAACGGTCGTTTGACGTGGGTTTGTTGCCGTGTGAAACTCTTTTTCTTTCTTCTGTGAAGCTATCTTCTTGTGCACTTTTTATCCAAAGCTTTTCCGCGCGTATCAAGTACTCAGCCTCTAGGCATATATATCTTCTTTCTTCGGTTTCTTTACGGACGGTCTTCTTAACTTCAATCTTCTTTCGCTTGGTGTTCCAAGCGGGGTCCTTTTGGGTCTTCTCGCTTGTTCGTTTGCGTCTGGCCGCTGCGGCAGTGTGTTTCTTTGCGCGACATAGAGCGATAAACTGTAGAACTCGTCCTGTGGTACGGACCAACGTGTTCCACTTTCCTATTCTTCCGATGTCCGGCAAGTGGTCGTGTCGTGCCGGTGTCTCATACGTTACATGGCACCTCTCCTCTCCGCTCGGTTCTGGGTTTTTTTTTCTGACTTCCGTTGGCCATTCTTCCTCAGGCCTCTGCAGAAACTCCGGTCCTTGGAACCATCGGTGTCGCGCGTCGAAGTCGGGTGGGGTGTCTCTGGTAGCGTCGTCGGCTACGTTTTCCTTGGTCGGAGTCCAGCGCCACTCGTTTACCTTAGTGAGCTCTTCTATTTCAGCCAGTCTGTGCGCTACGAAGGTCTTGAAGGCTCTTGGTTCCGCTCGTATCCACGCGAGGACGGTGCGGGAGTCGCTCCAGTATAGTTTCCTGGGGAACTCAAATTCATGTTCTTTTTCAGCTGTGCTCGCTAGTCGAGCGCCCAGTAATGCTGCTTGTAGCTCCAGCCGTGGTATCGAAGTTGGCTTCAAGGGTGCTACTCGACTCTGCTGTTGCTAGAGCGACGCGTACTGTTCCGTTGACGTATTGCATCCTTATGTAGACTGCGGCGGCGTAGGCTTCTTCACTCGCATCTACGAACGTGTGCAGTTCTCTACTCATGATCGGCGAGTCGATGTTGTAACAACGTGGGATGTGCAGGTTTTCAATGGTCCGTAGGTTCGTTAGCCACGTCGTCCAGCGCTGCTGCAGGTCTTCAGGGAGGGGTTCATCCCATCCGGTTCCATATCGCCATGTTTCCTGCATTAGTCGTTTTGCTGGTGTCGTGAGTGGTGATATTAGTCCAAGCGGATCGAACAGAGACATGATCACGCTTAGGGCCTCTCGCTTCGTTGGAGGTCTTTCGTTTTTCAGTACTTCGAGGGCTGTCTTCTTTTCGTTGAGCTGAAACCCGATGCAGTCTTCTCTTATTTTCCACAATAGTCCTAGAGTCTTTTCGACATCTGTTCCACCGATCGGCACAGCATCTGTTTTCGTATCGGTGTCAAAATGCTGCATAACGGACGGCTCGTTCGACACCCATCCTCGTAGCATGAAGCCTGCTTTTTTGTGTACATAGTCCACGTCTCGTGATATTTCTATGGCTTCTCTCTTGCTCGGAAAGCTTGTGATGTAGTCATCCATGTAATGATTCTTCTTAATTTCTTTCACTGCTCTGGGGAAGTCTTCTTCGAAGTCTTCTGCGTTCCGGTTTTTTATGTAAAGTGCTGTACAAGGTGAAGATGTCGCTCCGAAGATAACTGATGTCATCTGGTATTCTCGAGGTGTTGTGTGGTCCCTGCTGTCTCCTCTCCACAGGAATCTTAAGGCATCCCGGTCTTCTGGTCTTATCTTGATTTGCATGAACATTTCCTTTATATCAGCTGACACGGCGTAAGGATGTTGTCGGAATCGCATGATAACCCCTGGGAGCGATTGCAGAAGGTCGGGGCCGGAAAGCAGCATGTCGTTCAAGCTCTTGCCATGCGATCTTGCAGCCGCGTCGTGTACTAGGCGTATCTTAGGCTTCGATGGGTTGCATACTGCGAAGTGAGGCAGGTACCATGTTCTTCCTATTCTCGGGGATGTGGTGGCTGGGATCGCGTATCCGGACGTCAGGAGGTTATCTATCCTTTCTTCATACTTGATCTTCAGTTCTGGGTCGCGGTCCAGCTTCTTCTCTAGCGACTTCAGTCTTTTGTACGCGTCTTCGTAGTTGTTGGGTATCTGTTCGTTTTCTTCTTTCCATAGTAGAGCAGTTTGAAATCTTCCATCTGGCATTCTTTGACTTTTTTCTTTCAATATGGTCAATGCTCGCTCATCGGGATCGTTCTTCTGTTTCTTGGGTTCTATTCCGAGAGCGTCTAGTTCGAAGAAGTGTTTCATCATTTTTTCCATAGACTCTTCTTCTTCTTTGAGCACCGTGTGACCGCAGAAGGCGGTCGCGTTGTGGTATGACGTCTTGTATCCGTGCAGCACCCAACCCAGACGCGTCTCCGATGCTACCGGTTGGTTTGGTTCTCCGGCGCGCGTACGTAGCGCCATCAAGAGTTCCCAGTTGTCCTGGCCTATCAATACCTTGGGGCAGGCGTTCCTGTATACCAGCTGTTCCTCAATTTCTCGGAGATGCTTACAGTCTTGCACATCTTTTTTGTCTATAGTCTGCTTGGTGAACATAAGTCGTTGTACTGTGCGCGCGTTGTGGATAGTGAATTCTTCTTTACAGTGTCTTCCGCGTATCTTAACGTCGACTCGCCTGCTGTCCTTGTGCTCTACGGTTTCGTTTATTCCTTGAACCCACATCTGATCGGTGGGGCCTTCCAAATGGAGTATGTCGGCGAGGCTCTCGTCTATGATTGTGATCGTGCTGCCGTCATCCATTAGTGCGTACGTATCCACTTGGTTGCCGTCGGGGCCCGTGAGTGTTACCGGAGCTATTTTTAGGTAGGCTCGTCTTCGTCCGATGAAGTCTGCGCTTTTCACTACTTCTGCCGTAGACGTTATTTCTTTCTCGTCCTGCTGTGGTGGTATCGCTGTCGGCGTCCGCTCGCTCTGCTTGTGGTGCAGGAGGCGGTGATGGGACATGTTGCAGCCGTCCTGGCCACACATCTTCGTTTTGCAGTTACCACGGCGGTGGGTGTATCGCAGGCATCGAAAACATAGGCGGTGTTTCTTTGCAGTTTCCCAACGTTCGTGTACGTCCGTGTTCAAGAACTTCTTACACTCAGGTAGCTGGTGGTCTTGTTTGCACGACGGACACTGTCTTCTGGTTTCGCTATCCGTTGCGAATGTACGCTCGTATCTTTCGAGACGCTTCTTAGGCTGTCGGTCGTGATTATAGTTCACACTGTCTTCCGTTTGCGCGTACGCACCACATTTGTCTGCTTCTTCGTTTAAAAAGGCCGTAAGTCTCTTTAAGTCTGGTATATCTTCTTTATTTTTTGCTGCGTAGTCGTACCACTTATTTTTAATGATCGGCGTTAGTTTCTCAACGGTGATCTTTACAAGTTCTGGATTATATAAGTAGTGCACTTTCTTCAAGGCTTCTATTGTTGCTACAATGTTCGCCACTTTGCTCGCGAACACGCACATATCTCTAGGGTTGTCTCCTAGTTTTCCTAGCGCTTTTATCTTCTGCATTTCGTTCATCGCCAGGGCATCCGGTCTTCCGAATCTTCTCTCCAGTGCTTCCATTATTGTCGCGGGATCTGGCTGGCAGATGAGTAGGCTGCTTACGGCTTCTAGGGCTGTACCTTTTACACTTTTTCTTAATCTGGAGACATTTTCTGATTTTGAGAACATGCTTTCGGTCTCCTTGTAGGCGGCACGGAAGGCTAGCCATGTTGAAACATGTCCGTTGAACGTTGGTAGCTCTTGTAGGAATCTTGGTGTGTCTCTCGTCATTCTTACCGCCTGCGTTAGTGCCTCTGCTAGCGAGGTGACATCAGCTGGCGGGTGACACGCGGACCGGGTACAATCTTCTACTTCTCGTTCGTTTCGGGTGCACCGGCTTCGTTCTTCAGGTGCCGCTGACGCTGTTATCTTCTTTTTCTTCTGCAGTGTGGGCCGGGGTTCTTCTGCCCGGTTCCCGTGAGCGTTCTGCCCTTGTTCTACCAATGGAGAGTCGTCCGCGTTCTGCGGTTGACGCGCGGGCCGGGATTCCTCTTCCCAGTGCCCCTGGTTTTCCATTACCTTGGAGGCGCCCCGTCCTCGTCCTTGCGAGTCTTCGTTTGGTTTGTCCGTAGGGTTCTTGCTCCCTTCTAGCCACTCGTGAACTCTTGAGTGATCATTTTCTTCCTCTACGTCTTCCTCTTCTGAGGCTGACGGGGCCTCGTCGTCTGTCGCGGTGGTTTGTTCTAGCTCAATTTGTGCTAGAGCCAGGGATGCGCGTACCTCTTGCAACTTTAGTTCCGCTATCTTCTTTTTCTGTGCCAGTTCCGTCTTTCTACGGAGTGCCTCTGACCTCTGCGATTTTTTCTTTGAGGGTTTCATGGTGTAACTTGTGCCTGTTGCGGTTGCCTCTTCAGTTTCTGCTGACGTAGTTTCCTCACTAGAGGTTTGCTCCGTAGCAGATGACTCCGTCGGTGTATTGTGCGCTACGGTGCGTCGCGACGTGCTTTTTGTCACTATTTCGTCATTGGCGACGGCGCTCACAGTTCTAGCGGCGGCGCTCGCGGTTCTAGGGTCGGCGCTCGCGATGGCAGTGTTCGTGGTGACGGCGCTCACAGTTCTAGCGGCGGCGCTCGCGTTTTTACTATCGGCACTCGCGATTCTACTATCGGCACTCACGATTCTACTATCGGCACTCACGATTCTACTATCGGCACTCACGATTCTACTATCGGCACTCACGATTCTACTATCGGCACTCGCGGTTCTACTATCGGCACTCGCGGCGGCAGCGCCCGTGGCGGCCGGTTCGTATTCGCGACTTGATGTTCCTGGGTGCGCTCTAGTTCCGCCCGCTATGCTTCCCTTTCTGGACCTCGTGACCGGCATTTTCTTAGCTATTCTTCACAGGAGTGGTACGTTTCTTGATTCGGCTTCGCAAGGACCATGAATGTTGATGACGCCCTGGTTGCGACGATGTTGTTCCCGGTGTGGACTGTATGGATGGTGGGGGCGAAAGAAAAGCCGGGGTCACGTGGTCTGGTAGCGAGGAGAGACAGCGGGGGCGGAGCTTGTTCTTGTTGGAGGCGCGGGCGACGACTGGACTGGCGGTGCTGGAGCGCCGCTCTTTTTATAGTAAATTTTCCCTGCCTCACCCCCTCTGCCTTTCCTCAGCTAATATCTTTATTCCTTTTATTTTTATATTACAGATTGACCTTAAATCAGCTTATATACTAGGTCTTACATGTGGTCAACACAGGTGCACAACCAGCGTCGCGGCGTCGAGGCGGGTCGAAGATTTATCTAAATATTTCCCGAAGCGTTTCCTCACCCCCCGCCTCAGCACTATATATACTCGCCCTAGTGGCGCTACATGCACTAATCTTTGCTCGGCGCGCGCTGTGTGCACACCCGTAAACAGAACTTTTCAGTTCTATGATATATTCTTATCTCTAAAGTGAAAGTCTCATACTAACAATTATTTATTTCAGCTTAAACTAATGACATTACAGGCTTATAATCTAAAGGAAAATAAACTTTACTCTGCTTACATTTATTATTTACCCTACTGCTTGTTTTCAAAGATATTTATTTACGTTATGTACTTATGTATAAAGTGCTATTAACTAACAACTAATATTAAAGGTGTCTTCTTGAGGAGCCGTCGTGCACAGATGAATTTTGTCTCGTTTAAGTATCTCTACCAGTCCTGTCAAGGACCGAGCTTGATGATACTGCCTTCGTTCTAAATATAGCAAATTATATATTATATCTATATTTTGCATATTCGCAGCTAATTTTGCAATTTAAAATTGGAGAAATTGTCAGATTGTATTTTATTCCACAATGCCTCCTTAATGAAGAAAAATAGCGTCGTAGCTTACCTAAGCAGCGCTCTGTTTCAATAATTTTTTTTTCTAAGACCATTTTTCCTTTATATTGGAAATGAGACTATTTTTTATCTTTACGAGGCCTTTCTGACCCCGGAGATTTATGTATTAACAAGAATTATTAATTTATAATTTGACATTTGCGTACCTACGTGAATAAAAATTGTCGGATTATCTAAATCTGTAAAAATGGTTGTCAGATTATTCTGACAATTTCTACAATTATTATTGTTATCGAATATATTCCCGCTTGTTATTATTGTAGATAATAAATAAGGATTATAACAATGTACTTATTATTAATAAAATTATTATTTATTGAATTTGTTTGTTTTATTCTTCCCAACTCATTAATGTTATGACGTAACTCTGTTATTACATTAAAATCTATTGGACATCAATGATATTGAAGATATGAATACTCAGATTTTCATAATATTGAATTTGATTCCTATATAATCCAACCTAATGATATTAAATCCAAATAATTTCCGATTATTAGATGTTGATAATCGAATTATTCTCCCTATAAATAATCAAATTCACTAATTCACTCTTGAACTATCCCATCATTAGGAATTAAAATCGATGCTAACCCAGGTCGACTAAATCAAACTTAATTTCTTTTCGACCTGGAATTTTTTATGGTCAATGTTCCGAAATTAGTGGAACTAATCACAGATTTATACCTATGATTAGTTCTTACCTGTAGTAGAAAGAATCTCTATTAAAAATTTTATCAAATGAATTAATAATTACTCATCACTCTTTGTTCACGAGGTCGTGGGTTCGATCCACGTACAGTAGGTACAGTTATTTGTGTGATATTTATAATTGTCATACAAATGTTTGTACTGCGTCTGGCTGTTTACTATATAAGTATGTATTTACAAAAGTAGTAGATATAAGTACCTATTATATACGTAACACTAGCAATAAAGCTTAGCTTGGGACCAGAGGATGTTGTATGAAATATCAGTAAATATTTACTAAGCATATCTTTACTTATTATAAAAGAAAGTCGTTATTTTTGTATGTCTCTATGTGAGCTTATATCTTCAAAACTACGCAACGGATTTTGATGCGGTTTTTTTAATAGATAGCGTTGTTCAAGAGGATGACATTTTTGTATTTGTTAAGGTTTTGTTTCTAAACTCTACACGTGCGAAGTTGCGGGCAACACCTAGTAGACAATACAATTTGTCTTCGTTGAGCTTTTGTGATAAAAACTTAATGCACATTGAATCCACGGTAATTTACATAATGAGTATTTTTTTTTAAAGTTCAATAGAACGAATTGAAATTTTAGGGTTTTCCTCGATTTCTCAGGAGATAACCATCAGATCCCGACCTGGTGCCACTAGGATCACACAGGAATCACTAGCTGTCAAATAAAAGAAGAATAATTAAAATCGCTTCGCCCAGTTAAAAGTTATAAGGTAACAAACAAAAAAAAATATTGCATACAGACGAATTGAGAACCTCCTCCTTTCTTGAAGTCTGTTTTAAAATAACGCCTTACGCCATACGCTTATCAAAAAACAATAAAAGTTTCTCTTACTTTAGGGGAAGTAAAGGGGGGGGGGGGGCAGATAAAGACAGTTACAATTGAACGTGAACCCCTCCTCGCTCGATACGATTAATTTAAATACCGCGCATTCTTTGTGTACAGGGAGGTATTATGCATTTAGGCTTAAAGCGTTCATAAAACAAGAGTTGACTTTGGTACCGATTCAACGCGCACAACTCGTGCGTACAGCGTTCAAACAAACAAACTCTTCAGCTTTTATTAGTATAGATTGTCTATATAACGTGTTTCAGAAAGGTGTAGTCATATTTGACCACAGTTACACATGGCCGGTGACTAGGCACTAGGCATGGATGAAATTACAAACACTTGTTATATTATCACTTTTATGTGTTCATACAAATTGAATTTATTTATTAAATTAATCGATCTTGTTTAAATACAACACTACTATGAGGTCATCTTTTATCGTAAGGTTCAATCGCATTCAATAAACCGTAAACATCTCATAATTGATGCGTTTCTGGTAGTTATTTAATAGGAGGCAGTAAACAAAAAATCTGACCAACTGTATTTTTTTCTATGTGTAACTGTAACATTTATAATATTTAAGGCCTATCTAATGCAACTTTAAATTATGACTACACCTTTCTGCAACACGTTGTATAGTAACTGTTTTTATTTTTTATTTTTCGAGTAATATGATTTTGCGATATAAATTATTTAATCGAATTATTGCATTGTCATCGGTCTTTGACAGGTGTGCAAAATTTTAATAGAATCTGACCGTTTAAAGCGGGTCAAAATAGCGTCCAAAGGAGTCGGTTACAAACATACAAACAAACATACAAGTGAAGCTAATATAAAGCGTGTAAAAAAATATTTGGTTACTACTAAATACAGCCCTTTACTTAAATAAGGAGACAATTTATAGCCGTAGTAATACAGGGCGGGGCGGCGCGGTATAAACTGAACAGTTAAATATACAAGATTATTGCTAACTGGATAATAGGTAATCATTCACTAGCTTTTACCCGTGACTTCGTTCGGTTAAATAACCTAACTGCTTTTTAAAATATTATCGTACCGATTCTGCGTGGGCAACTAAACTTAACAAAAAAATTTAAAATGGTAGTATTAATAACACAATTCGGCAATGTTAACAGAACTTTTTTGTTGGAATATCTGTGTATTGGTATCTGGTATGTTCAGTACCAAAAGATAACATGGGACCATATTGATACTGAAACTTCGTTGTATGTCCGTCCGTCCATCCTTCTGTCCCCAGGCTGTATCTCTGGAACAGTGAGAGCTAGAGAGCAACAATACTCATTATCATCATTCTTCTCCCCTCATCCTGTAATTTCGGGTCGGGATTATGACAAATAAAATAACATAAATAGTTATTTTTTATAAAATCAATGTCTTCAAAATAAACAAATAATTACTATTCATGGACAATTCATACAACGTCCGCTGGTCTCAAAATAAGCTGTATTTCTATGCTTGTGTTATGAGTAAGTACCTACCGGAATACAGATATACTACATACACAACTTTTCATTTATAAATACATACTTATAATACATAGGAAACACACAGACGCAGATGATTGTCCCGAGCGGGAATTTCCCCCCGCTACTCCGTGAACAGCAGTCCGTTACATGAAGGCTCGTCACAAAAATCAGCCAAAAGCCACTGTAATATGAATAAGAAGTCATGTTACGCCGACCAATGGGATAAGTAGGTGCAGGAGAATGATAATTAACAGCCCCGCACCGAGTGAAGTCACAGACTTAAGGTCTTATTCGGAGGTTTAAAAGATCGCTAAAATTGTCAAAAATTGTTATTCATAATAGTAGTCTTTTAACGACAAAATGTTTATTATCTCTCCGATAAAGTTATTATTTAAGCCTCCGATAAATAAGACCATTTAAAGAGAGATTTAGAAAACTTTAAATTATCTATATATTATAAAGCGGAAGAGTTTGTCTGTTTCTTTGTTTGTTTAAACGCGCTAATCTCAGGAACCACTGGGCCGATTTTAAAAATTCTTTCAGATACGGCATTTATCGAGGCTATATAACATCACGTTACGGCCGGTAGAAGCGAAGCAATAGTTAAAAATGTTGCAAAACCGGGGAAAATTTTCTTAATTCCACGCAACGGGGTCGCGGGCAACAGATAGTCTATTATATTAGTAAAAAACAAAGTCGTTATTTTTGTATGTATGTCCCCATGTGAGCTTATAATATCTTCAAAACTACACAATGGATTTTGATGCGGTTTTAATAAAATGCGGTTTTAAATAGACAGAGTGTTTCCAGAGTATTGCTTTTCTGTATAATTTATGAGGTTTGTTTTTTAAATTCCACGCATACGTAGTTGCGGCCAAGAACTAGTGTTCTTATATTAACAAAAGTTCGCGGTATTTGTATTAATTCCAGTACGCTTCCAGTTTAACATCAAACGTGAACAATTTATGAAATTATTTCATAAACTGATTCACTTTGATGTGCCACAATGGTAGGTACATTGTGAAATGAGAAGATAAGCGAACGGTTCCGTAGATAAATTTACATCGTTTACTCATCGGTTTGGTACCCAAAACACAAAATATCCACCCATACATGACCCTTTCTCCGTCCACTGCTGGACATATGCCTCCCACATAGAACACCACAACGCGCGTTGCTGCGCTAATTGCATCCAGCGGCCCCCGGCATATTTGACGTAATCGGCTTTTGGCGGCCACCCCATGTCGCCACTCGACGACCTGGAGTCCCCAACGGTCATCAGGTTGTCGAGCGATGTGGCCTACCCATTGGCCCTTCAGCGCGCTATCTCTTAGGGCTATGTCGCACACAGTGGTCCTTCTACCATAATTCATTCATGCTTCTACGGATCTCTGTGTTCCGGTATATATCTTATAGCGCATAACCCTCTCACAAATATAGCTTAGCACAATAACACAGCTTAGCTTTAAACCGTCCAGAATATTTCTTCCCAGCGTACTGTAAAAGTCAGCTTAGGGATATTGTACACTGATATCATCTTCTGTGAGAGACGGAAACCTCGATACTAGACTCATAAATATCCCTAATGGTTCTACCAGCAACACGTATGGAACCCTATAAATATTCAATAACAGGGTGCCGGCGCAACAAAGCATACCACAGTTCGGGGTTACCATACTCAAATATTGATACAAAATATTTGCATTTATTATTTCATTTATTTATAATGTAGGTTAGATTAGGCGTTATTGAATAACGTCCCACTGATGGCCATGTCCCCTCCATTTTGGGAGGCTAATTGGTCTATTAGTACAGTTTAATTCCAACTCAAAGTGGAGAAGGTCCGTGCCCAACAGTGGGACTCTAACGCGCTGGAGAGGGAATGATGCACAGGCCTATATTACATGTCAGTGTCGTGAAACCATAAGATTTTCGCCTAATTACTGTTTTTTTTAATGTTTGTTACCTCTTAACTTCTAACTGGGCGAAGCGATTTTAACACATTCACTGCGTTACGGCAACTATTTGGCCGTATTTGACTCTTAGCCAGTGCGGCGTCTTGTTGTCCTTGTTTTGCGCACGGCGCGGGAGCATGTTAACTGAGTTCCCGTACGCGTTGGAAAGAGAAAGTGATCTTTTCAATATGGTCGCTTCTAATATAACAATATTAATAATATACGGCAAAATAGTTGCCGTAACGCACAGTAAGATCATTATTTTCATCCAGTGCGGTACGGCGAATATCTTGCCGTATCCCCCCAACCCCGCACGATTCTGCGGCCGTAAGCGAGACTATTAAGTGCTCGATATTTTTTTAAACGAATTACTCACACTAGAGAAAATAGAAAAATTTTAAAAGTGTTTTTATTGTTAACGCAATCTTAGAAAAGACATCAACAGCCATGAGACTAATAGGAAAGTTAAAAGAGTGCGTACATTTTGTCAAGAATATCAAAAAGTGTTTAAATTGTAAATTGCTAAAATGATAATATGTTAATTTTGCTACAATATTTGCTGTAAATATCTGTTATATTTATTAGTTAATTTTTTATGTCAGAGATAAATCTTGATGCCAAAGGTGTCGACTGTAAAAGTTATTCCGGGTAATAACTACTTACCAAGTTTCATAAAATTACTATATTAGATTTTTAAATTTATTTTGCCAAATTTAAATTCCTAATATTTTGTGACCTCATTTTCAAAATGATTCAGAAGTAATTATAATGATCAAGTACATAATTATGCTGTTTTATATTACAAAATATAACTTGAATGTTGTATCTAGACCAAAAATATTTTTAAAATATCGATTATGACTTCAGAAGTAAACCCCAAGCATTTTATCACTTCTACGCTATACGGCATATTGCCGTAAATGATTGATTTTGAAAAATCTTTGTATCTTTCAAAATATCACAAAGAACCCTGGGCTACTGCAGCTAGTTATATACAAGGATGTAATCTATCGATTTATTGATAAAAATCATTGATATCGGCGGTGCCCACGTCTATATGGACTTTGAAAGCCAGGTTCTGGTATGGCAAAATAGAAGCCGTAATGCATATCATGAAATATAGATACGGCAATATGTGTCTCGTATCGCACTAGCAGAAAGTTTAGATTTAATGCTGCCGCAGTGAATGTGTTAATGATTCTATTTTTATTTGAAAGCTAGTGGTTTCCGTGTGGTCTCATTGTCACCAGGTCCGGATCTGATGATTATCTTGAAGTCGGTTGAACTTTCTTTAAAAAAAACTCAATTAATGATCAAAGCAGCTAAAGCCTTGACTTTAAATTAATAATATAAATTGCCGCGTCCAATTCTCTTTACTTCACGGTTTTATTCAGTAGCGCACGGTTCATGCCGACATTTTGTGCGAATTAATTGTATTTAGTTATACTTATATCTATGTATAGTATATTAATAACAATCTAACCAAATCGTTATAGATTGTGGCAACATTCATTAATTCAATTGAATTAGTTTACAAATTAAATTGTTCAATTTTGTTATTGTGATTTGTGGTTACCTTTATTATGTTTGCGCTGTGTGTTTGCGTTAGGTTTCAAATGTGAATATTCAAATAAGTTTTTTTTTGCCAATAACAAAATTATAAAAGCACTAGCTGTTGCCGGCGACTCAGTCCGCGTGGAATTTGGAAAATATGTTTTTTTTTTCGCAATAAAAGGTATGAACCTATGTCCTTTCTCAGGGTCGAAAGATTGTCTGTGCCAAATTTCATCAAAATCGGTTGGGAGGTTTAAGCGGGAAAGCGTAACAGACAGACAGACAGAGTTACTTTCGCATTTATAATATTAGTAGGGATTTGTAGGTATTTTTAGTTTTGTTTTTAATCGTACTTTTAATTAACTGGCAAAGAAGTTATGATTGTGCCTACAAGTTACCTATATTGTACTTAGATGAATGATGCAGCCCATTAACGTCCCACTGTTGGGCACGGGCCTATTCCGCTTTGGGAGGGATTATGGTCTACAGTTACTGTGCCGCGCTGACTTGACGTATTGGCACAGGGCTTATAGCCCGAGCTTTCCGTCTCTTAACCAGGATGTTATCGGTGTGTAATATTTCTCATCTGGCTTTTACAGCACCCCAGGAAAGAAAAGGTGGTGACACTTGTATTCTTAATCCACACGGACAAATTATAATACCTACCTATATTTCATTCGAGTACTGCGGGTTGGATATAATGTTATGTCTATAACCGCATGAACAATATCTTTGCGGTGGTTCAATTTAAATTAATTACCTGTGTTTAAATCACAGATTAACTTTACTATAACAATATCATAACTATGTAATTACGTTATGAGAACATTGTAACTATGTAGCTACTCTATATCATTATGTGTTTAACACTATCTACTGAATCATTTAGGACATAGAAAACAGTGGAGACGACCAGATGACTAGTGCTTTTAAATTATTGTTATGGTTACTTTGTATGAATCCGATAGCCGATAGCTCAGGTCAGTCAGTCTGTTTTAGGAGTTCAAACAAACAAATAAATAAATATACATAGATGGATATTATTTCACACAACGTCCTCTAGTCCCAAGCTAAGCCTAATTATATACTTGTGATAAGGATATCAAAATACGGATAAACTACATTAAACTACTTTTCTTTTGTAAATATCTACATAAAACACATAGAAAACTCCCAAACGCAGTAGAAACATTTGTATGACAATTATGGATAGGTATTACACAAATGATTGTACTATGCGTGAATCAAACCCGTGACCCCGTGAAGTGCAGACCGTTAAATGAACCACTACACCACGAAGCCAGTCTAAATTCTAGTCTAATAAAACTTTATTTCCCTGATCCCTCAAACCCCCACTAAAAGAAAACTTATCAACACCTTTTAAATGCGACCTAAGTAGTTGCAGCACTCAAAAAAATTATATCGTTCTATCTTACTGATATGTATTTATAACGTAAATGTCATAAATGTTAGTTTTGTTTAGTAGGCATGATTGTCTGATAAAAGAATCATTTCGGGGTAATGGTTTTACTGATAAACAAGAAAAGTAAGGTGTTTTCTATTTCTAGAGATTTTATTTTTTAGATTTTAATCAGTTAATACTATGCTTTTCTTCGCACCTTGGCACCTATGCTGAAAAGTAATAGCGAAAACTTAATACTTAATCAAAATATAATGCGTCTCCATACCACTTTTGTTCTCCAAACATGCCGCTACCCTCATATCGCAGCCCAATAAACCTTGTCCCTTTGTCGTGAGGCAATTTGTCATCTATTGTAGACCTCCCCCGTTTCTCTCCCGTGAAATTACCCGATAATATTCGAAAACATGGCTTTTAGAGTGGCAACACGTGTCAGTGAAAACAATTAGAATTTTGTCTATGGTCGAGTGTTATGGCGGCATTATTGTTTTTTATTTTTATTTGATCTTGCACTATTCGATATTCAAATATAAAATAGTTCAAATATAATCGATAGTAAATAAAAAAATAAAAAAAAATAAAAAATCGATAGTAAAATAAAATGTTTGAATATCGAACGCTATGTTATGTTTTTCTTTTGTGAGTTATTATCTTATTAAGCTTGTATTATTGTAGATTTATACAGTGGCGGCGCCTGGCTGAATGCAGACGTCGGCGAAATCAGATTTACGAGGCCGGGTATTTCACAGTAGGTACATAAATTACCTAAAGTCATCAAAAATGTGAATATCGATGATACGAAATCCAGGAAATTATAAAGTGAATAACATATTGCATAAGTACTTATAGGGATTTATATTTCTACAGCGTGACGCGAGGTCGTTGGAGGTCGCTGATGACGCCTTCCCGTTCTTTTGATTACTTAATATCATGTTTAAAATCACGGGAGAAAATTGTGTTTACGCATTCGGGTCTAAAATAAAGCTTGTGCTATGGGAACGAATAAATTACATATCCCTATCTAATGATCACAATGGTACCAATTCTACATGCACAACTAAACCCAACTAAAAGTCCTGGCAGTAGGCTTTATAGAGCGACGTCTACTACAATATAAAAACACTTTCTTGATTTCATTTATACTCATACAGTGTTGTCATGTTACAAAAGAACACAGATTTACCAGATAGTGTTCAATCATGAAGACACGTAACTTTAAATTGACTAAATTTTACTTCATTGTCTATAAGATAAACTTAGTTAGATAAATTCTCAATTCAACTAACATAGTAGTTTTCGCAAACTACAAACGTCACTTTTACAAGCTATAAAACTAGTATGTCATTGGAAAGAGAAGTCCTGTTTAATCGAATTTCTGCCGTGTATCAGAGGCAGATATTTATGTAGCTTCAAGCCGGATGAGTTATGTAGCCGTTGCCATTTGGTAATTGTGTGCAAATAAAAACGTAAAACAGAAAACAAATATTATTTTGCAAAATAAAATTAATAACCAAATTTCTATTGTTCAGCTATCCTCAAAGGTAACAAAAATTGTCAAAGTCAATAACAAGTGCACCCCCGATTACAAACAATATTAAACTTTCACCCCTACATCAAATAGATATAATGAATACTTGAGCGAGGGGACAAAAACTACAAAATGAACGTCCACAATCGGATGATGCGCTTTTTGATTGCTCGGCACCCCTGTTTTAACTAGGGTTGGCACACGATATTTTTGGAGAAAATCCTAAAACGTAACGGACTTCATAGTCTAGTGGTTCATATAACGGAATACCATTCACGTGGTCACAGATTGAATTCCCGCACAGTACAATCATTTGTGGGATATTTATAATTGTTATACAAATGTGTTTACTTTTACTAATGTCTTTATTCAATTTTATAAATTAATGACATTCTGTAAATAAATACGTCAGGCGACCCCCATCTAGTTAGACTGACGACATCGTCAAGTGTTCAGGGAGCCGCTGGATGCGGGTAGCGCTGGATGATGATAGCGATGGAGATATGCTGATGGATGGAAGGATGGTAAGAATAACTTTATTTAATAAAATGCAACAATATTAAAATAATATCTAATTTTAGGTGGTGCTAACCCTAACTAACAATGCTTGTCAAAGCTACACTTAGGGTTGTCTCAGCGGTGATTAACATTCCACTTGCTAATATCACTGCTCGTATATTAAGTAGCATAATCGGCGAAACTGACAGCCCTAAACATATTGCATTTAATTTGGTACATTTTTGATTTTATCTGCTTGTACTTATTATTTTCGAGTGATTTGAGATAAAAGTAATATAAAATAGTCGCTTAAACGTCGTAACGTACGCTCGTAGTCTAGTGGTTCCTGTAAGGGACTGCTTTTTATGAAGTTGCGGGTTCGATCCACGCGTAGAATAATCATTTATGTGATGTTTATAAGCGTCATTCAAATATTTGAACTGCATCTGGGTAATATCTACGTACCTAAATATTTATTGGTAAGTATTTGAAAAAAAAGTATATAATATGTAGTATATTCGTGACAAGTACCCATAACACAAGCATAGCAATATAGCTCAATTTAGGACTAAAAGATCTTTTGTGAAATGTCCATAAATATTTATATATTAATAAACAAGAAGAAATAAAACCATAACAATTTATACAAAAAAGCCATCCTCTTGTACCACTCTCTATTAATAAACCGCTTGTGTAGTTTTGAAGATATAAGCTAAAGAAAATTGTCATTCGTCATAAATGTTTGTACTGCGTCTGGATGTTTTCTATGTATTATACATAAGTATGTATTTAGGTACAAAGAAAAAGTATTTATGTAGGTAGTATATCTGTACCCATAAAACCAGCATATAAATATAGCTTACTTTGGGACTAGAGGACGTTGTGTGAATAACGATACAACAATCCTGAAATACCATATCAGTTAAATTTCGTAAATGATTGTACGATCACAAGTATCGGGCACAGATTATGATATTAAATTGTTTCACGACAGACGCCAGGGGGAGTGAGCTGCGACAGGGGAGGGACGGTTATAAACTAGGGGATGGACTCGGGACTACTGAAATACAAATATGTAAATTATTTTGTTGAAAGAAAGACGAGTAAATAGAGAAATGCGGTCTGGCAGAAAAGCATGAAAGAAAAAGGTGTGTTATGCCGACCACAAATAAAGGGTTAAGGGCAGGACGATGATGATTATCTTTGTAGCAGTACCTTAATAGATTATGGGTGGTATTAGCTGCATTCATGTCTACAGATTTATCTATGAACTAGCTGGTTGCCCGCAACTGCATGCGCGTTGAATTTAAAAACCAAACCCTAAAAACTATGAAGAAAGCCACCCTCTTAAAACACTATCTATTAAAAAAAACCGGAACAAAATCTGTTCCGTAGTTTTGAAGATATAAGCTCATATAAGTAAGTACATCCAGATAAAAATTACGACTTTGTTTTCTAATAAGTAAAGATGTTTTAGTACATTATTTTAAATACATGAATATTTGAAAGTAATTGTTTACTTACAACAATGGTATTGATCTGAAATAGAACACACATAATTTATAGTAAAGATCGATGATAATATAAATCAGTTTGTTACCAAAATCGGGACATAGTATGAAATGTCCATGAATATTTATATTTTTAAAAAAATATTACAATCTGATAAAGGATACCTTGTGCTGCCGGAACTTTTTTGTCTATACTTACTTTGGTCGTATCCCTGGGTTACGCTATAGCAAGAGAATACTTCCCCTGGTAGTGGGATGGGTGATCACTATTCCTAAAAATCATAGTACTAGGTAGGTACACCAAAATAACATTTATTTAAGACGGGTGGAAGACGGAGACTCTCAAGCGGCGCAAGTATAGTAATCTCATAGGGGATTAGGTATTTGCGCCGTTTGGGGTCGAACACTAGGGTCGTGGGGCCCCAGTGCCCGGAATCTTTATAAAGATTTAAAGGGCCGACTGATCGACGCCTCTCGTGACCTTTGAAGTCTGGCCTTTATTTTGTACAAAAAATAAGCATTGCCATACAACGTGGCAATGCCGCCAGCCTTCTGGGCACATTTCCGGTCGACAGCGATGGGGAGGAGTATTTTGATGCCTAGTTTATATTATTATGTATATAATATTAATTTATTTTATAGGTACTGTACCTAAGTACATATTTTTTTTTACATTTTAGTTTATAATTGTAAATTGTTAAATGTAAATAATAATATTGTAAATACTACTGATGAATAAATGTAAATAAATAAAGAAAAAATTAAATTATTTATTTAAGTAGCAGGTAATTAGTCAAGCGGAACATTTAAATCCGGTCCTGTTTCAATCAAAAGCTTTTACCGACCGCAAATCACTGCCAAACCACACCCCTACAATCCAGACCCGCCCCTTATACGCATGCGCATTAACCACCAATGAAAATTACACAAAATCACCCCTCCCCAAGGCAAAATTCACCCCTCAATTGACCATCCACGATGTCATTTTTTCTCTACGAAACCGATCAGAGGTAGCCCCGCCCAATTTTAAATTTGTGGCCCTTTTAAAATCGAAACCACAACCAATACAGCCCAAGTACTCAATCCGGACAGTCGCTTCACTAAACTTAACTAGCTAATTAACCTAAAATAATAAATTAACTCATTAATAAACTGTAGGTATATAAAGTGACAAGTGTAATAGTGCTTTTAAAAATGAAATTTCAAAGTTACAAAGTCAATTAAAATAGAACAGAATGATGGAACAAAGACAAAATTCTAACATGTATTCGGCGAATTTAACAGATTTGCTGGCGGTTTCGGTGTCGGCATACCAACAGAATGTCGATAGATTGTCGGCGATATCCGACGGCGAAGATAAATACAATGGGGAATTCACCGACAATACAGACAGGTATGCCGAAAACGCCGACAGATCATCATCACCTGTTTCTACGTTGGATGACGGTGATAGTCAATCGGCTTTCGGTGTTGATTTAACTGGCAAAGGAACGAATTTAGGCGGGAAATCTTTTACTATAGCCGCCATTTTGGGATTAACGAATGGTGATGAAGATGTGATGAATTTAAGCGTTCAGGAAAGGTTGCAGCAGAACCAAAGACAATTGCAGAACTATTTGTATGCTGGACATGATGTTCAGAGACTAAATGAAGGATTTTGCAGGAGTATGGCGGGAGTACCGACAGTTTTACGACAAGGTAATTTGTGTAGGGTGTAGCTAATGTATTTTTTTGAAACCAAAATAAGTTTTTCGTGTAAAATATAATTTTACCAGAAAAAGCCACCAAGTTACAATACACAAGTTTTTATATTTAAAAACCTATTTTCGAATACTCGCATAGTTAAGTCGAATGGATCGATACCCTAATTGAAGAAATCTCTTCATTAAAATTACATATTTATTAGGTACATCGATAAATATAATACGATACCTTTAAATGAGACGCATCAAAAGCTGTAATTACCTACCTCCTTGAAAATCGGGTAAAAAGCTTATTACGGGTATAGTTCCCCTTTACTGGTTGAATTTAAAGGGACCTAACTAGTATATTTGGATTAGTTACTCTAAATTTTATCTATGCGCTAAATCTAGACACGCCGCGCCGTAGCGCGTCAAGCCCAGTTCAAGTAACAGAACTGGCGAGCAGCACATATTACACGAACCATTTGGAGCTTTAAGAATAAATAAGTAAATAACTAACAGGGACCTACAATATACAAAACAAAATAATAAAAGCTGATCGAGCCCTTAAGTCTTAGGAGAGATTTTGCCTCCCTGTGTGTGTTCTACCGCCTGTATAATGGGCTGTGTTCTGACGAACTGTTCGAAATGGTGCCAACGGCCTCCTTTTATCATTGCACCTCTCGTCATCGGCAGAGAGTTCATTCTCACACTCTATAGCCAATGCCATCACGTACCGTACGATTCCTTCGGAATTTTATCCCCCGTACAATAAAGATGTGGAATGAACTACCTGCCGAGATTTTCCCACTGGACTACAGCATGGAGTTCTTCAAAAAAGGTGTGAAGAGATTTCTGCAGGGTCGGCGACGCGCGAGTTATGCCCCTCGTGTTACAGACGTCTATAGGCTACGGTAACCGCTTTCCACCAGGCGGGCCGTACGCTTGTTCGCTACCTCAGTAGTATAAAATAAAAATAAAAAAATCTCGCCAACGGCAACGTCCTAATTAGGCCTAGCGCCGCCACTGTATATACGTAATTTAAATTACACTTCAATTGCTCTTATATTAAACCATATAATTTAACCAAACCAGCAAAAAAGAAATCCTTACCTCTTTACTTGATATAAAACAAAGTTGTTATTAATTCTTATTGTGTGTAGGTATGTATGTCCCTATGTGAACTTATAAATAATATCTTCTAGACAATGCAACGGATATTGATGCGTTATTTTTTAAATGATATAGGAGAGCTTTTTCGTATAACTTTTTAGGGTTTTATTTCTTGATTCCACGCGTACGAGGTCGCGGACACTAAACGTGAACCTAAAGTGTAAAGATGTTAGTTGTTCTTTCGCGCAACAACTATTGAATGGTTTTGAAACTTTACAATTGTATTACTTATAGAGCCGAAAAACAAATCTTTACAGATTACCTATGTTTTTATATCGCTATATCAACAAAATAGATAGCTAAATTGAAAACTAGATAGGTACAATAAGTATACACTGTACACTGTCCAACGCGTAATAACGGCCGTTTTCATTATTATATCTATAATGTATCTAAACTTTAGTCCTTACTTGTATATCAATAAATTTCTGATGACAACATTCTTTAACGACCATTTGACAGCAAATAAAAATATCTTACTGATGAACGAGGATTAAAATCTGTCGGTAGTCCTAGACTGGTTATTGAAAAGAGCCGATCCTAGTGGCCTAGTAGTTCATGTAACGGATTGTTGTTCTCGAGTGCACGGGTTCGATAGCACGCATAGTACAATCGTTTGTGTAATATTTTATATTTGTCTCATTGTGAAATGTCCAAAATGATTTAAAAAAAAATTTCTTATAATGATATCATGTAAGTATAAAATATAAAAACGTTTTTTGTTTAGATAGTTATTTGCATAGTTCTAAAACTAGTTTTGCACTAAATAGGTTATCTAATTAATTTACAATTCAATTAACTTCATTTACTTACAGCTGCTAATTAAAATGTATTTAAATTAAAAAAAAATTGGGAAAGTAAGTGTCTACCCAGTCCATTAACACCCCTTTTCCTTCCCAGAGTGCTGTTAAAATCAGCTAAAGAATATTGTACACAGATAACATCCTCCTTGAGAGAAGAAAAACTCTAAAATAAACGCATAAAATACCAACATGCCGGTCAGCGCATAGTAGATCATAATCTCTCCTAAAATGGAGAAGTTCCGTGCCTGACAGTGGGATATTAAAGGGCTTGAGAGAGAGAGAGAGAGATATTACAAACTTTGCCTCATTATTAATGTCCCTATGTCCAAGGGAATTAACAGTTCTTTAAGTTTAATTAAAGAATTGCTTTAAATCGAGGAGATTTAGATTTTAATCTTTTTCTAAATCAAATGCAGAACAGATGGACCGCTCATTATTATTGAGTATACCTGTATCTAAGTGTATCGTTTGATAAGTGAACTGAACTAATACCATCACCACGGTGACCGACCGTAGTGAATGAGGTCTCCGATAAGTCGGGCAAAATTTTATAAATATCTATTATATCATAAGTATATCCTAATTAATATTATACATGTTAATGTTTGTGAGGATGTTTGGATATTTGTTACTCTTTCACGCAAATACAACTGAATGGATTTTAATGAAACTTTACAATAATGTAGCTAAACATCAAAATAATTTATAGTTTATAGGCTATTTTTTATCCCGAAAGAGTGCATGCATATTCCCGTGCGATGATAAAAAGCAAACAGATTTTGCATCCTTTTTACCGCGGGAGTTTGTTTGACCGCGCTAATCTAAGGAACTGCTTATCTTGCAATCAAAAGCAGCGAAGCTAAAAAGAATATTGCAAAAACACAAAATTCTACGCAGAGTTGCGGGTAAAGGCAAGTGAATAAATAAACGTATTGTTACAGATAGTCCTCGGCCTGATATTAGATCGCAAGTGAGTCAGTTGAAGACCAACAGAACACATACATTATCATGTACTAACAGGTAAGAAAAGCTCTCTCTCTCTCTCTCCAGTCCAGTAACGCCTCACTGTTGAAGGTACCGGCTGACAGGCCTCCACCACTGTGGGAAGGACTATGGTCTACAATAACGTGCTGACGAGGCGTGTTGGTACGGGGTTTATTTTCGAGTTTCTCCTCTCTCACAGAGGATGTTTATGTACAATATACTTTACCTGACTTACAACACCGTGGGAATAAAAAGTGGTGGTTAATCCTTCACCACTCAGAAATATCACACCCACTAAGTACTTTATGTGGTCAAAGCCACTAACAATGTGCCATTAAGCCAATGAATAACGTTTATTTTGCCAATGAATTGTTTGATAAGTAGTACATTTGATTCCAGTTCCGGTCGTAGTAAGCGAATACGTACAATCTTCACGCCTGAACAGCTGGAGAGGCTTGAGGCAGAGTTCGAACGACAACAGTACATGGTCGGACCGGAGAGGCTGTATTTAGCTCATGCATTACAACTTACTGAGGCACAGGTATTGTATATTATATAATTAATTAGGTGCCTAAAACTCATATGTTTTGCTCACTAGATGTGAGCAGATTGTATGACTCACACTTTCGAAGAGCAATTGATAGATTAGGCATGCTTTTAGTGCCCCGCAGGTCTATTTACTTGGTAGACATTTACGGTCTTATTCATAATGACTTATCGGAGGTTTAAACGGACATTTTATCGGAGAGATAATAAACGTTTTATCGTAAAAAGACGATAATGAATAACAAGTTTTGTCAATTTTTGCGAACCCATTTTAGCGAACTTTTAAACCTTCAATAAGTCATTATGAATAAGACCATTAGTCTCAGAAAACTCCTATACATATATTGCTCAAATTTAGCACTTTTGAGGAGTCATTAATGTATTTGACACGTATTTAGTACCCTGCAAGAGTCCATACATTTGGCACACGTTTAGTGATTCAGAAGTCATACATTTTGCTCACATTTATATAGCAAATTTAGTGGCCTTTAAGAATCATACATTTGGCGCTAACTTCTTGAGTGACTCATACATTTGGCACACGATTTGTATGTACCTACCTATTTATAAAAAATACCTAATAGTTTTTAATGAATTTTATGCGTATTCTGGTACCCATAAGTGGCATAGGACCAGAGGACGTTCTGTGATATATCTTGTAATAATTCTTTTAATTTTAGGTAAAAGTCTGGTTTCAAAATCGTCGCATAAAATGGCGTAAACATCATCTTGAAGTGACACAACAAAGGTTAGCAGTGTTACAGCGACATGCGCCGCACGAAAGAGATGACGATATGTAAATATAATTAGTGTGAGTGAGACAGTGATAGTATATATAAAAGACAAATACTTTTTGTAGTGAGTTATACAGTGGCGGTGTTAGGTTAAATAAGGACGTCGGCGAAAATGGTTTTACTAAGCCTCATCTATTTTACAGTAAGTAGTAGGTCAGGATTTTAATTGTTACTTTAGTATTTTTGTTTTGAAACCTTGTTCTATAATGAAAATACTTATTCTGAGTTAACTGTTTTAAATAATGAAGTCAATAGTAGTGTGGATGTACGAATTTCCAGTACTTACCTAACAAACACACATTCAGCATTTACTTAAGAAATATGACCTAAAATATTATAATGAGAAATGAAAACTCATTTTGCAAATATTTTTTTATTGTTGCCATTATCTGAAATACTTAGGTACCTAATAAGATTTCTGTGTATTATTTAAAAAAGTCCATATACCTACAATTTTAAATTAATAAAAAAAAAGTTCGCTAAAATTGGCTCGCGAAAATTGTCAAAACTTGTTATTCATACTATTATGAATAACAAGTTTTGACAATTTTCGCGAGCCAATTTTAGCGAACTTTTCGTTTTATCGTAAAAAGACTACTTTTTACGATAAAACGTTTATTATCTCTCCGATAATATCTCCGTTTAATCCTCCGATAAGTCATTATGAATGAGACCGTTAGTCTTTGGTCTATAATAAACAGTTTTTATAATAAGAAAGTTCAGCATTGCCGAATTGTGTTATCGACACTATCAATTTTTATTTTTTAGTTTAGCTTAGCTTAGTTTAGTTGTTCACGTAGAATTGGTACGAGTATGTGTACAATATGCAGTCTTTCACTTTTTACATATTCAATCTGGCCCATTAAGTAAAACTAAGAGAAAAGCCCTCAGGCTCTCTTTCTAAGTGCAACGCCGCCGGCGGTCGCCGACGCCTTCGCCGCTTCTGTCGACATCGCTATTTTGTACATCATCTATGTGTTAATCTGTTAATTATGCATCAATAAAACTAATTATAATTTATATTTTATGATATTTTGTGTAAATAATATTTCTAAGTTAGATTTTAGAATAAAAATGTCACGCGCCGCTTGCATCCAATGGTTTCCTGCGATGTTGTTATCAGTGCTTATTATTATTGCACAACTAGACCAAACTAAACTAAAAAATAAATAATGGTGCCAATTCTATGCGCGCAAACTAAATTTAACTAAAATATGACAACAACTATGGTATAGTTTAATTAATAGGCTATTTCGTTGTTCACATTTATATTAGTTGAAATCCATCCATCAACCATTCTCAGTCCACTGCTGGACATAGGCCTCCCCATAGAACGCCACAACGCGCGGTCTTGCGCTAAAACTGCATCCAGCGGCCCCCGGCGTATTTGACGATATCGTCGGTCCACCTTGTTGCGGGCCGCCCCACGCTGCGTCGTCCGGTTCGTGGTCGCCACTCGAGGACCTTCCGTCCCCAACGGTCATCAGCTCGTCGAGCGATGTGGCCTGCCCATTGCCACTTCAGCGTGCTAGCTCTTCGGGCTATGTCGTACACGCCAGTCCTTCTACGGATCTCCGCATTCCGGACCATATCCCGTAGGGAAACACCGAGCATAGCCCTCTCCATAGCACGCTGCGCGACTCTGAGTTTTGTTATGATGCCGACATTCAGGGACCACGTCTCAGTTCCGTAAGTCATCACTGGTAACACACACTGGTCAAAGACCTTTCTTTTCAGGCACTGAGGTATTTTGGACGTGAAGATGTGCCTAAGCTTCCCAAACGCTGCCCAGCCGAGTTGGATTCGTCAGTTGACCCCTTTCTCGAAGTTGGATTTGCCCAGCAGGACTGTTTGTCCTAGGTAGACATAATGATCGACAACTTCGAGAATCGCATTCCCAACAAATACTGTTGCTGGAGTGACATGGACATTAAACCTTAGAGTTTTTATAATAACACTAGCTGTTGCCCGCGACTCCGTCCGCGTGGAATTTGGAAATTAATTAAAGATTGTCTGTGCCAAATTTCATCAAAATTGGTTAAGAGGTTTAAGCGGGAAAGCGTAATAGACAGACAGACAGAGTTACTTTCGCATTTATAATATTAGTAGGGATAAAGTAGGGATTAAGTTCAGTTAACATTGACGAATTGTGCCATCGACAATATCAATTTTCATTGTTTAGATACGTAGAATCGATACCAATGTCTGGTAAGTCTGTTAAATCTGTTTTAAGTTACTGCAGCAGCAGCAGTATAATTTGACAATATTTTTTATATTCATGGACATTTCACACAACGTCCTCTGGTCCCAAGCTAAGCTTATACGCTTGAGTTATGAGTACCAGAATACTGATAGACTACATAGGTATACTACTTTTCTTTTGTAAATACATACTTATAATACATAGTAAACACACAGACGCAGTACAAACATTTGTATGACAATTATTATAAATATCACACAAATGATTGTTCTGTACGGGAATCGAACCCGAGACCTCGTGAACGGCAGTCCATTACGTGAACTACAAGACCATGAAGCCCATCATTATAATTAATCATATTCTTGCCCTTATCCCGGTTGGCACATGTTCTTCTATGCTCTTCTATCATATATCTGTGTCTATTCTTCTTTCTTTTACATCTTAATGTACACAATCAATCCTTTTTCGACCCTTGAAATAATTATAATTATTGTATTTTAAAATAAGTTTAACTAAGTAATTTATAAGTGTAAATTGTCTAGTCATTAAAATAAATCAGGTTTATAAAGTAAATACCTAACATATTGTTTTATTTGGAAATTGGCGACGAATAGGAGCGCAGTGAAAAATGTCGTAAAAATTGGTCAAGTGCGAGTCGGACTCGCGCACGAAGGGTTCCGTACCATTATCTATGCAACATAAGGCAACGTTATTAGTATCAAGCAAGAAACGGTAAAAAAATCATGTTTGTTGTATGGGAGCCCCCCTTAAATATTTATTTTATTTTATTTTTAGTATTTGTTGTTATAGCGGCAATAGAAATACTTCATCTGTGAAAATTTCAACTGTCTAGCTATCACCGTTCTTGAGATACAGCCTGGTGACAGACGGACGGACGGACGGACGGACGAACAGCGAAGTCTCAGTAATAGGTTCCCGTTTTTACCCTTTGGGTACGGAACCCTAAAAACGGGGAAAATTCCTAAATTCAACTAACTACATAGTTTGTTTTATCCAATATTCTCGTGTCACAGTGTTTGTTATCATACACCTCCGAAACGACTTGACCAATTCTTATGAAATTTTTTATGCATATTCAGGTCTGAGAATCGGCTACTATCTATTTCTCACACCCCTAAGTGCAAAAAAAATTCCAGCCCTAACATTTATTTGTCAAAAGAACGTTTGCCGGATCAGCTAGTGCTATGTAAAGATTACGGAACGGACGGAACCCTTCATGTATGAGAAGAACTCTGATTGACTGTTGTTCTCCTGCTGCACGTCAACCCTGGTAGGTGTTTAACCTAAAAAAACGTAGTTTTTTGTTCAGCCCGTTTAAGGGTTAAGTGAAAGTGTTATGCAATCACACACCTAATCATTTAAATTATTTCCTCGTGTTATCGGTCAAAGTACTGTTTTGTGACGTAAGTAAATATACATAATATATTATTATCTTATCATATTTAGAAAGGATTATCTTATTAATTATCTTATCGAAGAAAGTGAAATATTTTCGTAACTTTTGTTTTGGAGACAAAATATTCATAATAATATAATAAACTAACTGTTGTCGGCGACTTCGTACGCGTGGAATTAAGAAACTAAACGTTAATAAATTATACAAAGGAGTTTGAAAGAAGGCATCCCTCTGAACGACTATTATAAAAAAAAACGCATTAAAATCCGTTTCTATACAAACTTTTATTTGAACGCGCTAATCTCAGGAACCACTGGTCCGATTTGAAAAATTCTTACAGTGTTGGATAGCACATTTATCGAGGAAGGCTATAGGCTATAAGATTACGCTGCGACGTATAGGAACGAAGCATTAGCGAAAAATGTTGCAAAAACGGGGAAAATTTCTAAATTCCACGAGTACGGCAGCTGCGAAAACAAAAATGCATATAAATAATAGCTAACCCGGCAAACGTTGTTTTGCCATACAAATGTCAATGGGGGGAGGGGTTTGAAAAATTGTCCGGTTCTCAGACCTGCTGAATATGCAAAATTATATATATATATATGTAAAATTTCATAAAAATCGGTCTAGCCGTTTCGGAGGAGTACGGTAACTAACACTGTGACACGTGAATTTTATATATTAGATGTAACGACTTTGTTTTATGATACGCCAACTACGATAAAATCTTTATTTATATATAAAGGTTTTATCGTGTTTATCGAAGGTTCACTTGTAGGACAAAAGGTCAAGAAATATTGAACTTTTTCCTTATTAAAGACTTGCTTCAAGGGAATCAACAGAGAGGTCACTGACTTGAAGGTTTTAAAGGTTTACCTACTATAAAGGTTAGCTACTAGCAAGTGTTCCCTCCCCTCTCCTCAAATATACAAGAAACCACAAATTATACAAAACCTTTTAAACTGCTTTATCTATTAAAAAAACCGCATCAAAATCCGTTGCGTAGTTTTGAAGATATAAGCTCACATAGGGACATACATACAAAAATAACGATTTTGAGTACCATCTCTCTCTCTCTCTTTAGCCCATCAACGTCCCACTGTTGGGCACGGGCCTCCTTCACTTCGGAAGAGACTTCTATGCTGAGGTGACCAGCGTTGGCACAGGGTTTATTTTAGAGTTTTCCATCTCTCACTGAGGATGTTATCTGTGTACAATATACCTTAGCTGAATTTTACAGCACTCTGGGAGGACATGAGGTGGTGAGTGGTGACACTAGTATTCTTAATCCATCACCACACGGGCAGTTCCTACTTAAAGACCTGTGCTATATCCGTATTATGGTAATCACATACCAAACACCTAAGCTTAATATAAGATCAGAGGACGTTGAGTAACATGTAAATACCTCAAAGACCCTTCTCTTTAAGCATAAATAAATTATAAAGATCATTGACCTATGTATTTATTGAGAAACAAGGAAATAATCTAAAAACATAGCAATTTATGGCGAAATTTCGCCATTTTATATTGCTTACAACACTATTATGTAGTTAGGTCCATATTATCATACTAACGCAATATACGTTCTAAATAACAGTGATCAAAATAAACAAACTAACAATTCATTAATAACATTAAAATTTCACTAATTACATAACATTTACTAAATATATATACTCAAAATTAAATATAAAATTTTATGGTATTTTTGGTTATATAAAATGATAAGATTTTGCATTTTTTATAAAGTAATACAAAATATTAGTTAATAATGTTGATTAGTTATTTCTAGAACGCATTGCGGTCTTTGAATTGTAACCGGTTGCGGACATACGTACTTTGTACGTATTTTGTAGTGATGGGATTTAAAAAAATTATCGATAGTTTTAAACATTACATTAGGGTGGAGGACCCTTGGAAGTTTAATTCATATTCTACTAATCGGGGAGGGGTTTGAGGTAGGTTATTTGAGCGCGGGGCCCTTAAAGGCGCAGGGCCTGTAGCATTTGCTATCGTGTTAATCCAGTCGGATTAACACTCGATTAATGGGATGCATAGCCATGCATCCCATTAATCGAGGTCAGCGCAACCCGTCTTTATGTAGCAAAGGGTTTTAGTCAACAGAACGAACAGCCGCCTGGCTTTCTACAACCTTTTCGGGTATTATATCAGCTGAAGGATATTTTAACCAGATAACATCTTCCGTGAGAATGAAAAGACTTGAAATTAAGTGGTATGCCAATGTGTGTTATTCAATAAAGTGATAGATTTCAGTCGTACTTTGTCGGTTTATCTAACGTGCAAAGAGAATTCAAATACCATGTTCAAGTGGAAAGTATTAACCTAGGTAAAGCTGTATTATATTAACATTTTACATATTAGCTTATGATACATGTAAAAATAGCAAACATTGTAACATTACTGAATTTAATAAATAAAAAAAATAAAATTTAATAACAACTTAAACGCTGTATTTGCGTAACACTTGATTTCAACAAACATGATAATTAGTGCGTGCAACGATTACACGAGACTGTTGAAAGACTTTAATGTCACAATAACTATTGGCAGACCTCGTGGTATAATGGTTCATGTAACGGACTGCAGTTCACGAGGTCGCGAGTTCGATCCACGCACCGTATAATAATTTGTGTGATATTTATACATGTCATACAAATGTTTGTACTGCGTCTGTTTGTTTACTATCTTTATATATATAAAAATTACGTGTCACGATGTTTGTCCGCGATGGACTCCTAAACTACTGAACCGATTTTAAATTTGATTTGCACACCGTGTGCAATTCGACCCAACTTGAAAGATAGGATAGCCTACATTTCAATTTATAGTCGCATTAATATTTTATTTCAAATTATTTGTCTACCCCTAATATTTGTATGGCAAAGCGACGTTTGCCGGGTCAGCTATGTATTATAAGTATGTCCTTACTTATTATAAAACAAAGTCGTTATATATGAGCTTATGTCTTCGAAACTATGAAACGGATTTTGATGCGGTTTTTTTTTAATACATAGATATAGTGATTCAAGAGGATGGTTGAAACTAAACGTTAGGAATCTTTACAAAAGTGTAAAGGTTTAGTTTTTAAACTCCACGCATATAAAGTTGCGGGCAACAGCTAGTAATTACATAAAAAATATAACTATGTAGTATATTCGCGTCTGTACCTATAACACAAGCCAAGTGTGCTACATGATGGTACAATATATATAAAGTCCTTTAGACTTTTACAGGCATAGCAATGTTAGTAGGTATATATGTTATTTATTAGTTTATAAGGGGATACGTATTTGCTTAGTCAATTTTATTTAACATGAAAAGAACAACAAGAAGCAAAGAGCAAGGCATTAGCAAAGAATATATAGTGCACATCACAAAAGAAGACATAAAACAAGTCACTTAATAATATTTAGTTGTCATCCTAAAAATCCGTAAAATCTATAGGTACTCGATTATCAAACCGTTGAGTTTGTTTGTAAGTTTGTTTGAACGGTCTAATCTCAGGAACTACTGATTTGATTTAAAAAAATCTTTTTGTTTTGATTAGTCCATTTATCCAGAAAAACTATAAGCGATAACAATCGATAAAAACATCGATAAAACGAATCTCTTTGTTTACATATTTTTATCGATAACACAACGCTAACATCACTATGTATATTTGTATATTTCTGTATTAACAAAGTGACAAGACGTGTATATGTTTACATTATTGTAAACAAAACATATTATTGTTTGTTTTTATGTTATGTTTTGTTAACATATGTTTAAATTAAAGTGATTTTAATAAATATGGATAAAGTTAATTCCAATGGTGAGTATTTTTAATTTATTTATTTGATTTATATTAAAATAAAATCAGTGTGTAATATCTACTTAATATTATAGAACTGAGGAGTTTGTTTGTTTGTTTGAACGCATTAGTGCGTTCAAACAAACAAACAGGAACTACCGGTGCGAATTGAAAAATTATTTTGTTGAATAGTCCATTAATTGAGGAAGGCTGACTGAGGAAGGCTGACTGAATATGTTACAGGGTGATGTTATAGAGAATATATATATATTCTCTATAACATCACTCTGCAACCTATAGAAGCGAAGCAGTAGTGAAAAATGTTGCAAATATGGCGAAAATTTTCTAAATTTCACGCGTATGTAGTCGCGGGAAACAGCTTGTACGTGATAAATTTTGTCTTTGTGGTGACGGAAACAAACTAAACTAAGTTTTGAATATAAGTGACACCACTCCTTTTCCTTCCCAGGATGCTGTAAAAGCCAGTTAATGTAGGTATATTGTACACAGATAACGTCCTCTGCGAGAGACGGTAACGAAAATAAACCCTGTACCAACACGCTTGGTCAGCGCGGTATAGACAGATCAAATACACTCCTGAAATGGAGGTATTTCCCACTGAAGAAATACATTCATCAGCCTTTCTCGGTCCACAGCTGGACACGGGCCTATCCCAAAGAAAGTCACAACGTATGGTTTTGCACCATCTGCATTAATTAGAATTTCGGAAGAAAAAATTTAAAACATTTCGGGGGTTCGATTCCCGCGCGGTTTAATCTTAATTGTACCTAATTAATTTATGTAAATAATAATTATTTGTGTAAAAAACACAGATAATAAATATATTTTTTTATACATGGACATTTCACACAACGTCCTTTGGTCACAAGCTAAGCTTATATGCTTGTGTTAAGGCTACCAGAATACGGATATAATACATAAAAAAACGTTTCTTTTGTAAATACATACTTATGATACACAGAAAACACCCAGACGCAGTACAAACATTTGTATGACATTTATGAATATCACACAAATGGTTGTCCCAAGCGGGAATCGAACCCACGACTTCGTCACGGCAGACCGTTACATGAACCACTCCACCACGAAGCCCGTCGAATTGGGGATTTGGACTTGGTATGACGAATACAATATACCAGCTGTTGCGCGCGAATTTGTACGTGAGAAATTTAGAAAAATTTCCCCGTTTTTGCAACATTTTTCACTAATGCTTCGCTCCTATTGGTCGCAGCGAGATGTTATATAGCCTCTATAATCTTCCTCGATAAATGTACTATCCAACACTAAAAGAATTTTTCAAATCAGACCAGTGGTTCCTGAGATTAGCGCGTTTAAACAAACAAATTCTTCAGGTAAGAACGGTACGAAACCCTTCGCGTGCGAATACAACTCGTGCTTGACCGGTATTTTATAATTTTCTTGTATATAAAAGTATAAAACTACTTTTTACGGATTTAGACGCGTGTATTTGTTTTAGACTTTGCAGTCAACATGGTCACGGGTGAGACCGTCTCTCCGTCCCGGGTCTCTCCCGTGACTATGGTGACTGCTAAGTCTCCGAAACGTAGGGCTAAAATTAAAAATTTAAAACAAAAACGCGTGTATTTGTTTTAAATTTTTCACGTTTTTAATCCATAAAAAGTAGTTTTATTTAAACAAATGAGTCACATAAGTATTAGAGAATATTTTTTGTATATTTTTCAGAGCCAGTGCAGAACCTGTCCAGTCTTGAAGAGCAGTATAATAATTTTGACAATTGGATTATACAATATGTTTCCTATTATAAAAGGTACCTACGCATTCATTACTTCACATGAGAAGCCTTTACATGAGCCTGGCAATAATCCGCTAAGCCAGTGGGTAGCCAAAAGAGAGAAAAAAATTTTCATTACTTTTTAAAACCAAAAAAACAAACGAACGAACGGCCAAGTACGAACTAAGCTCTGTAGGTACAAATTTGCGGTTGCGTTCTGTAAGTACAAAGTCGCGCGCAACAGCTAGCAATAATCTAATATATAAAATTCACGTGTCACAGTGTTAGTTACCGTACTCCTCCGAAACGGCTAGACCGATCTTTATGAAATTTTACATACATATTCAGTAGGTCTGAGAATCGGCCAACATCTATTTTTCAAAATTTTTTTTTTTGTATGGCATAACAACGTTTGCCGGGTCAGCTAGTTATATATATATATAATTATATATATATATAACTAGCTGACCCGGCAAACGTTGTTTTGCCATACTAAAAAAAAGAAAAGAGGTTTGAAAAATAGATGTTAGCCGATTCTCAGACCTACTGAATGTGCATACAAAATTTTATAAGAATCGGTCTAGCCGTTTCGGAGGAGTACGGTAACTAACACTGTGACACGTGAATTTTATATATTAGATAATGAAAACACAATTCGGCAATGTTAACGGATTTTTTAACATTAACACGCTTTTATAAGTTCGGTACCTATGTATCTATCAATGTATTAATCTATGTAACGGAATCTTTCAATGTGATTATCACTCACTTGCAATAAGTAGTACGATTGTTTTGAAATTTTGCATACATATCAAGAACCGATGACAATTTAATGCAATTATTTAAAAGTATATTTAAGATTTTCAGTGGTGGTCCCATTGGCACTAGGTCAGGATCTGATGGTTATTTCCTGAGAAATCTAGGAAAGCCCTCAAATTTCAAAGGCATATGAAGTCGGTTGAACTTTTTTTAAAAACATTTTACAACTTTAATAACAGAACGGACCAAAGTACATCCTCATGACGTCAGCTGTCAGCATGATGAGAAAAAAAACAATTTTATTTTCTACTAAGAACTCGAGGAAAACCCTCCAATTTCAAAGGCACGTGATCGGTTGATCTTTTTTTTTTGTATAATTAGTTAAAATTCGGTTTTTAAATTCCAACAGCTAGTAATAATATTTTATATACATAGTTATAAACAATATATAACTATTTACACACACAAGTACGTAGGTACAAAGTACGATAATTATTATCATTCGTCGGTCATTATTTAATTAACTGCAATTACACAACATACAATCAATAATTAACACGATTATTGCTAATAATACATAATAAACATGATTCTATAGTTAGAAACAGTTAGTTAAACGTCCACAGAAATACCAGATGGCCTTAGCTACATCACTCAGTCGGCTTGAAACCACTCACATAATATATCTATGTGTACGTGAAATATGTATCTACGTGTGTCTATGATACAGGCTATACGTCTTATGAAACATTATTATTGTATGAAGTACTTCGTACGCGTGGATTTTAAAAATTGGTCAAGTGCGAGTCAGACTCGCGCACGAAGGGTTCCGTACCATTATCTATGCAACATAAGGCAACGTTATTAGTATCGAGCAAGAAACGGTAAAAAAATCATGTTTATTGTATGGGAGCCCCCCTTAAATATTTATATTATTTTTAGTATTTGTTGTTATAGCGGCAATAGAAATACATCATCTGTGAAAATTTCAACTCTCTAGCTATCACCGTTCTTGAGATATAGCCTGGTGACAGACGGACGGACGGACAGCGAATTCTCAGTAATAGGGTCCCGTTTTTACCCTTTGGGTACGGAACCCTAAAAACAAACCCTACAATTTCATACAATAAAGCCATTCTCTTCAACCACTATATCTATTAAAATAAACCGCATTAAAATCCGTTGCGTATTTTTGAAGATATATGCTCACATAGGACCATACATACAAAAAATATGACGTTTTTGTTTTATAATAAGTAAAGATACATGTGTTATGTTATTTATTTGCATTTCTTTATTTTCTCTATGGCAGATCTATTTTCTCCGACTCTGGGTATGATCTTATACGCGTGTAAGAGTCAACAGTCTTCGTGATCTAGTGGTTCATGTAACGGACTGCCGTTCAGGGGGCGGGGATTCGATTCCCGCTCAGGACAATCATTTGTGTGATGTTTATAATTGTTATATAAATGTTTTTTCTGTATCTGGGTGTTTTTATGTATGTATTTACAAAAGAAAAGTAGTTTATGTAGTATATCCGTATTCTGATACACATAACACAAGCATATAAGCTTAGCTCCAAGACCAGAGGACATGTGAAATGTCCGTGAATATCTAATTATATTTTTATAAAATGATGCATACCTACATAATGTAAAAAGGCGCTCAATAAAAATTAAAAAATACCATGTAATGTAACATAATACTTATATAAAAATAGAAAGATGATTTAAAAATAAAATTTGTTTTTGTTTTTCTTGATCTGTGACTCTACTTTTCTCTACCACAGGAGCACACCACGCCACAGATTACTTTTATAAACAAAAATTTTAAGTTGTTGATTGCACGAACTTTTAATAATTTATATGTACTTAGTTATTTTGATTCATAAATCATGTTTTTATTTTCAGATCCATGCACAAACCAGACGAAAACGAAAGCAAATCAGAAATGGATACAAAATTACATAAAATTATTGACAAAATAATAATAGATGATGTTTTTGTAGCCGACATTTTATTAAAGCACTGGCATAGAGGTCACACGGCCATACAAAATACGGCCATACAAAATAATGTTAATATGAAAGAAAACGACGGATTTATCCTTTACGATTATATTTTATATAGATTAATAGATAAAAACAGTGATAGAAGTTTAATTTATAAATATAATCAGTCAAAACTTTAGTTAGAGACATACTTAGATTTTTTATTTTAATAATCTGTGATGGAAAAAGTAAGTACTTAGGTACTTAGTAATTTTAATTTTAGAATTATGTTTATACCTACGTACATACATACCTACTTTACGGACATTACACACAACGTCCTCTAGTTCCAAGCTAAGCTTATATGCTTGTGTTATGGATACCAGAATACGGATATACTACAAAAACTACTTTTCTTTTGTAAATACATAGTAAACACCCAGACGCAGAACAAACATTTGTATAACATTTATAAACATCACACAAATGATTGTCCCGTGAGAGAATCGAACCCGCGACCTCCTGAATGCAGTCCGTTACAGAACCACTAGACCACAAAGCCCGTCCTGCCCGTTTGTATTGTCATGTCATTTTTTGTGTGTGTGGTTAAAACACGCTTGTGTTTTAACCACACAAAAAAATGGTATTTTTTAAAATTTACTTTCCTTTTTCTTTCATAGACCGATGACCATGAATTGTCATGTAATAATTAAAAATAATATTCAAGATTATTAGGCGTTTTTTTTGAGCTATTAAAAAAATCTATACGTATAAAATTTTTTGTTGTTCGTTATTCGCTAAAACTTAAGAACTGCAGAGCCGATTATATTTTAAAAGAAGGGATTGTTAAACGATAATATTAAAAAATATGTGTACAAAATAAAACAATTCCATATTAACTGTCAGAGTGCAATTAAAAGAAGCTACTTATTTAGAAATATTAATAAGGTAAATATAAACAGGGATTTGGTAAATTAGTTTTTAATAATATAATTTTATGAATGCAATTATCCCCCGTTTTCTAACGGCAGAGCTTAATGCGACTCAGTGTCGCACAATGCTGAACAATGCTGACGCTTAATTGGAACGTGAATTAGTTTTAAAATGCGCCTGCAGAGTGCGCTAAGTTCTGTGTTGAAAAAAAATATTAAAAATAAACATTGAATTCACAATATATGTGTGGAATATAAAAAAAGTTTATACCTTCATCCATACTTATATTTATTTATTTTTTAACACAGCTTGATTTAACTTTGAATATTTCCAGAAAACTCCGACGAAAAGAAAGCCTCAAATTTTTTTTTAACAATAAATAATATTACTAACGATAATATATAAATAAAATGTCAATCAATGCCAATTTAAAGAAAAAATACTTGTTAATTTTCTGTCGCTGAAGTTGGTATGGATTGCAGCATTACTTTTGAGAGTGCTCGATTGTGCGATGCGTTGCTGTTATTGGAACACTCAACGTTGAGCATTGTGCCGCATAATGCGCTATTGTGCTCTGATTGGAAAACGGGGATCATAATTATTGTTATGTTGTTAAGAATAACTAACATTGTAAGAAGTGGACTTTGGAATTACGAAAATTAAATTTATTTTAGCACCATCTGTGTTTCATTAACCGTTGTAGTTATAATCTATACCATGAATGAATTATATACATGTCTATACTAATTTATTAAGCGGAAGAGTTTGTTTGTTTAAACGCGCTAATCTCAGGAACTACTGGTCCAATTTGAAAAATTTGATTTTGTTGGATAGGTAGTCCATTTACAGGGGAAGGCTTTAGGCTATACAACATCACGCTGCGACCAATAGGAGCGAAGCATAAGTGAAAAATGTTGCAAAAACGGGGAAAAGTTTTAGCAAAGCAGCAGCTATTTAAGATATTTTTAGAGATCCGTACCAAAATGTAAAACGGGGTCCCTATTACTGAGACTTCGCTGTCTTGGTACTCTTGGTCACAACAATGCTGTATCTCAAGAACCACATACAAAGACAACAAGAAGCAAAAAAATTCACAAATGCATCATAATCATCCCACTCATTCAAATTTAGTTATTATTAAGCATGCTATATTATTATTAACAATAAGGTTTTTAACTGTAATTTAATCTTGTGTTAATGTTCACCCGCTTACCTGTGTTCTATAATTTGTTGATATTGTAGTAAGGCACTAGTTCTTGTAACACAGTTCACACTAGTACGAGAACCAGAGTAGTTTTTAAGCAAAATGTAACATTTTTATAGGTGACAATAAAGATTTATTTATTTCCTGTACTTATTCCATTATGTATCGGGAGTATGATGAATTTAAACACTTCTAAAAAATGACCGATATTAATTTAAAGGTCCTTGAGGTAGAGAATCAGACTTACCGTGACCTGGAATACAAATATTTCAAAGTCAAAGTCAAAATATTTTATTTCAAGTTGGCATGTTTTACAAGCTCTTTTAAAACGTCAGAAACTACGAGTAGGTGTCTGTTCCAAACGCGGATCCTATGGAGAAGAACAGACAAGAAACTCCATGGATTTCTTTTTTTTTCATTTCCTTTCATTTTTTTTTTCAACAATATTATACATACAGTACTATCACGACTAACTAAAACTAACTTTTTTAAAACTAAAACTAACTTAATAATAAAACAGCCTTGTTGGAGCAAATCGACCAGTCCCAGCAGAAGGCACCCGTTCACGAGTATAACGCACACATCAGCCCCGCACAGCTCGACCATTTTGTAGGGAACCGTGCGACCCGACGTGCAACGCTACCAACTTCGAGACATTTGAGTGAGTATGACGAAGTCGCTCCGTTGGACAGTACACAAAGCAAATAAAAAACAATTAGAAATATATTTTATAATAATTTATTTTATTAATCTATCTCTGTCTCTTTCCCTCTTGCCCCTCAAAATCCGCTGTTAATCTAGCTTTATCTCTCTTACCCACTAAAATCTCGCTCTTGGAGACGAGCGTCTTCCACTTTGGGAAGGATTATAATCTACTAAACCGCGCTGACTAGGCTAATTGGCACAGGCTTTATTTGTGTGCATAGATATACCATCAATAAATTATTAATCGATGGATATACCAGTCTATGGCTAGTGGCTACTTCACTCAATTCGGCTTGAAGCCACTTACATATCTATGTGTGCGTGAAAATGTATCTATGTGTGTATAATTATGATACATGCTACACGTCATATGAAACATCATTAATCTATGTAGTACGATTAAGCCAGGTGCTCAAGTCCACTATTTTGGAACAATTGTCATACCGTTGCACGATACCGTTGCAATTGAAGTCAAATATCCGTAGTCTGCTATATGCCGTCATAACGGTCTTTCAATGGTAATAGAATTGTCGATCTCTTTTATCTATGCATTGAATTTTCGGTCTCTTTTATCTATGGATTGTGTTAGAATGGTATGTATGTGTTGCCGTTTTTAAAAAATGCGTTAGTTGAAGTGATTTTCGAAAAACTACTATTTTTTATTTATGGCAATCTGTCGACACAGGACAATTTAAAAATATTACTGTCAAATTCAAAATAGCAGACTACCGAAACATTTTAGTCATTGAATTGCAATTGTGAAGCAGTTGTGTACGAGACTAGCAATTTATGTCACTTTGACAATTGTAAGACAATGATGAAGTCGTTATGACGACACAATAATAGTAGACTACCAAAAACTTTACTATTGCACCATAATGGTACAATAATGGTACAGTTGTGACACCGTTGAAATACCCGACTCAGGGCCCTGGTTAAAGTTATAAGTTGTTGCCGTCATTGTGAATCTGAAAATGCCGATTTAGATCACATTATTTTAAGATGCTCAAGTTTTAATTTGCAACGGTTGATTTTAGTGAGTGAATTAAGTGACATTACTGACAGTGAACAACAACAAAGTGTACCCTGCCAAGTCAAGGACATATTATCAAATAAGAATTATTATAATGCATTGTTTAAGTATATTCGTGATACTGTAGAAACAATTTAATGTAAAATGTTTAGTTATAGGTAAATAAGTATTTCTAAAATTTCTATTTTAAAATTTTAATGTTATTGTTATTATGTACTTTGTAGTTTATTTAATTAGTTTGTGTTTTTAATAATGTATCCGGCTGAAAGACTTTGTTTCTATGGTCATGAATAAATGGAAAAAAAAAAATATACATAAACATATTCACAGACCAAGTCGTGTTTATATTAGGCAAGTAATATTAGGCAATCTGTGATTTAGGATTCACGCAAGTTCTCTATGTAATCTGTGAGTTCACTTATGTATCTACTTAAATAATAGTTATCGAAATAAAGTTTATATGGCACTATTTTTCACAAATATTTTTAATGAAATTCTATTGTTATTTAATTGCGAGTAAGTATGTATTGTTAAACTACAATGTAAAGTTGAGTGACCTATTGCTTTAATAATTACCTACTTGAAATAGATTAGTGAATACTTGCATTAGAATAATTATAAATAATCATTGTTGTCGAGTGTTCGCATTTCTTGTATAGCTTCTTTACAATATACCTACCAAATATAAATAAACAGTCCACTTGCTTTCATTTAATGTCCTTTAAGGCCTAATCAATCATAAATAAATAACTGGATTTAATTATCTAGTTTTTAGACTATTAAAAGGGCAACAGCGTGGATGTATTTTAACCGACTTCATAAAAAAGAAGAATGTTATATGTTCGGTGTCAGGTATATCTATGTGTGCGAGAAATACTTTCTATGTATAAATGATACACGCCACAGATTATAATTAATGTTGTAATATCAATGTTTCTTCCCAATAGAACATACCTAGGTACTTGATTTATTGCTTGTAAAAATGCGAAATGTTATCATTGCACTGAATTAAGGACCAGTAACCGTATTAGTCTATGACCGTAGTAAGGCGTCGTTTGTGAGAATATAATATACATATATATTTAACAAATTGCAGACCGGGTTATAATAATATCCTGCTATGAAGAATTTTATAGAAAGAAATATAGAGGCGCCATGGGGAAAAATTGCGGGTGAGTAATTATTTAATTAACATTTCCACACATCTAAACAATCAACACTACCTTATGGCCGAGCTATAGATTGGCTATAGATAAAACAGAACGCCATCTATTATGAGTTACATAAACTACATTGACATTTGTGACCAAGGAGGTTATAAGTAGGGAGGAACAACTCGGGAACATAGATTTATCCCAAGGCCCGGTCCGTTTACGGTTTCAAAGTAAAATAGTAGCCTTGCCTTCTCTTTTCTTCTTACTAGCTTTCTCTTTTACTCCAGTTCAAAAAGAAAGAGTTAGTAAGGTTACTAGGTTCCCTAATGATTGACCAAAAAAATTTTTGACAAAAGATTATTTGACAAACAACGTTTCACCATATTCATTCCATGATCATTTGGCAAACAATACACTTGACAAAAGTATCATTTTACAAAAACTTACTTAGCAAATGATCCATCAGCAAACACTACACTTGACAAATGTGTCAAGTATTCAAATATCAATTGACCTTTTTGTCATTTCACCAAATGATAATTTTCATTATTAAAGGCTGAAATGCCCTAAAGTCACTTCTGGCTTTCTGGTCTAACCGAACCTAACCCAATCTAATAAAAGAGATATATATCTCCAAAGACGAACGGGTAAATAAATAATTATTTTGCAAATAATGTAATTTTTTTTTATTCTATCTATCTATATTTAATAAAATATATCAATTAATACTTATTGTATTTTCATTTAGGGAAATCCAGAGCAGTAACTTTGCAAAAATATGTGCAAAATGTGGTCATTTTAACAAGAATACCAAATTTTTAGACCAATAGTAGATTTATCTGATAACTCAGTTGCCAAATGTTAGTTTTGTAAAGTAATCATTTATAAAATGTCAATATAAGTGTTGATCATTTGGCAACATGAAGCATTTGTAAAATGATCAGTAGTAAAATGATCAATATGCGAATTCATTGTTTTGCCAAACGTGTAGTTTTGCCAAATGACTTTTGGTCAAACAATCGGACACCAGGCTACTAAATAGACTCTTTGTCATTTATTTTTCTTAAAGTGTTCAACTAAAAAAAGAAGCAAGCCGGATTCGTTGTACCGAGTGTTACGTCTAGATCTATATCGTGAGTCTATGTTTGTGACACATTCATGATTGATTATATTCTTTTCCCAAGAAATTTTGATTAATATCATACGGATTTTAAAATCGAATCTGACAACACTGCCTAATATTTTTCTTGACTCATTTTGTATAGAATTTTCGCGCGTATTTAGATAGTGTGTTTAGTGCTTATCGTATGTTAATTAGTTTTATTACCTCGTAAACATATTCTAAACGCATTTAAACTAATAAACGATAAAAATTTTCGGAATGAAATAGTAACATGAAGAGTTGGCCGTGGCTACCAATTCTACATGCATAACTAAACTTAACTAAAAAATGAAAACAACTATAGTGTATTTTGATTAATTGGTTATTTCGTTGTGAATATATTTTTAAAATCGTTAGTCTACAATACACAGATTTTCTAATAGAAAAGTTTAGTTAACAGTTAAGTTTAGTTTGGTTGAATTTGTACCAATGTCAGCTCCTGCTAGATAAATGCTTTGACTAATAAACACTTTTTTTTTCAGTAATAACCTGGGGTAATTCTAACGCTCCGCCTGTACTAATGGTACATGGTTATATGGATACTGCGGCCACCTTTATTCTGTTAGCTGAACATTTAACAGAAGATTATTATTATGTTGCTGTTGATTTACCAGGTGATGTGTTAGACACAGATATACCATATGGAGCGTTGACGTTTTAAATTAAGAACAAATAACTTTAACCTGGCTTAATCGTACTACATAGAATAATGATGTTTCATATGACGTGTAGCATGTATCATAATTATACACACATAGATACATTTTCACGCACACATAGATATGTAAGTGGCTTCAAGCCGAATTGAGTGAAGTAGCCACTAGCCATAGACTGGTATATCCATCGATTAATAATTTATTGATGGTATATCTATGCACACAAATAAAGCCTGTGCCAATTAGCCTAGTCAGCGCGGTTTAGTAGATTATAATCCTTCCCAAAGTGGAAGACGCTCGTCTCCAAGAGCGAGATTTTAGTGGGTAAAAGAGATAAAGCTAGATTAACAGCGGATTTTGAGGGGCAAGAGGGAAAGAGACAGAGATAGATTAATAAAATAAATTATTATAAAATATATTTCTAATTGTTTTTTATTTGCTTTGTGTACTGTCCAACGGAGCGACTTCGTCATACTCACTCAAATGTCTCGAAGTTGGTAGCGTTGCACGTCGGGTCGCACGGTTCCCTACAAAATGGTCGAGCTGTGCGGGGCTGATGTGTGCGTTATACTCGTGAACGGGTGCCTTCTGCTGGGACTGGTCGATTTGCTCCAACAAGGCTTTTTTATTATTAAGTTAGTTTTAGTTTTAAAAAAGTTAGTTTTAGTTAGTCGTGATAGTACTGTATGTATAATATTGTTGAAAAAAAAAATGAAAGGAAATGAATAAAAAAGGGATCCATGGAGTTTCTTGTCTGTTCTTCTCCATAGGATCCGCGTTTGGAACAGACACCTACTCGTAGTTTCTGACGTTTTAAAAGAGCTTGTAAAACATGCCAACTTGAAATAAAATATTTTGACTTTGACTTTGAAATATTTGTATTCCAGGTCACGGTAAGTCTGATTCTCTACCTCAAGGACCTTTAATTAATATCGGTCATTTTTTAGAAGTGCTGAGAATTATAATTGACAATATGAAATGGCAGAATTTCATATATTTAGGACATTCTTCTGGAGGTTTTATTGGTAAGTAGGTACCACCTCTTCGATTTTATATTCGCGTGGTGATAAATTAGAAATACTAGTGCCACAACCACCATTTTCTGCCTCTTTCTATTTATCTTTATTGCGCCTATTAAAGCCCCACTGTTGGGCACGGGCTTCCCCCACATTGGTACTGATTCTACGTGCACAACTAAACTGTATATCTATTCTAATATTATAAAGCTGAAGAGTTTGTTTGTTTGAACGCGCTAATCTCAGAAACCACGGGTCCGATTTGAAAAGTTCTTTTTGTGTTGGATAGTATATTTATCAAGAAAGATTACGGAATATATAACTTCACGCTGCGACCAATAGCAGCGAAGAATTAGTAAAAAATATTGCAAAAGCCGGGAAAAATTTCTCAATTTTACAGTTAGTCTAAATATAATTTATTCTTTTAGGTTGCCTGTATCACAGCATATATCCAGGTCCAATCAGTAGAATGATATGGATAGATCCAGGTCCCTCGCTCACTCCTTTCTATCTTCTTAACTATACCCCTGATATCTGGTACCGAAGATACCAATTGTATTATGAAAATGATTTTGGCAAGTAAGTTATAGGAATTATTATTGCCAGGCCTTGTGGTTCAATAGTTAGTGTAACAGAATGCTGTGCAGGAATCGATCCCGCGATCTCGTGAACGGCGCCAAGCAGCAGCCCGTTATTTGATAGTCCAGTGGTTCATGTAATAGACTACCGTTCATGAGGTCGCGGGTTCAATTCCCGCAAGGGTTGGTCATTTGTTGAGTGTTTTTATGTATTATAAGTATGTATCTACAATAGAAAAGTAGTTTATGTATTCTATCCGTATTCTGGTACACATAACACAAGCATATAAACTTAGTTTGGGACTAAAGGACGTTATGTGAAATATTCATGAATATTTCTTTTTATTTATTTATATAAATATTTCAGATCTGCCTCAGATAAGCCCAAGTTATATAAATATGATGACATTGTTAAATTACTTGAGAGAAATCGAAGGTTAAATAAAACACAGGCAGAAGTGGTGCTTTCCAGATCTCTGGTGGAAGTCACTCAAGGATTATACAGGTAATCAAGTCTTAGTGGTGATGGAGTTAGGATACAAGTGTAATTACTTCATTTTCTTCTTGTATAAAATACCTCAGTTTTGCCGTAGGAAAGAAAAGGGGTTGTGATACTTGTATTCCTCATCCGTTATCACATGGAATTTATTTCTAGTAACGTGTAATAGTAAGAGTCTATAAATAATAGTTCTATTCGGATTCCTATTAACATTATAAAATACATCTCATTTCATCTATAATTAAATTTTCAGATTAACTTGGGAGCCACGCGTAAAAAATGTAGCTTTAGGACTTTGTGACGATAATCTATTAAATATATTACTTAACTTACCACCTCTACTGATTCTAAGATCATCAGATAACTACATGGAAAGTGAATTAAAAAAATATACGATCAATTTGTTAGATGAATTTCAAAGAGTTCAAAATTGCAAGATTATAGATGTAGTCGGTCATCACGATGTACACGTCACTAGTCCCGAGCTTATAGGTGCACACATAAATACTTATTTGAAAATGGAATGTATGAAGTCGAAAATATAAATAAAAAAAAAAATAAAAAACTTATGATGACTTGTTTTTCCTTATTAATCTATACCTAGCAGTTGTTCGTGATTATACGGCCCTACGGCTATTTGCAGTCGCTTTTATATAGTTTGTGATGTATTTGCAATATGGTGCTACTCGCCAGTTCTATTACTTGAACTTTGATTGGCACGCTACCGTGTGCTTAGATAGCGATAAATAGGTATGTCAAGCAGTGGCGTAGCTTGCATTCGATGGGCACTGTATTCTGTTGTAGTTCCCTTACCTGTTAGGGTAATTTTGTCTTCTGTATTGTACTTTTGCTTATTAAAACTCGTTATAAACTTAAACATCTTTTATTTATCCATTACACATCCATTTCAGTACAAGCATGATAACCAGAGAGAGCATACATAGAGGAGTACCATAGACTAATAATTTATCACTATTACAACATCCCCCCTCGATTGAAAGTTTAACAATTTGAAATCGCTTTAACACTAAACAAAACATTCACTTATTCTATAGATCAATTAATCAAATGACAACCATTATAATAGGTACTCTTACATAAACATATTAGCAGTTCACACATTACTTCAGTAGGCATCTTTAAATCAATTTTAAATGCTTTTTAATTACACTTAATCTTTCACTAGTCACAGACTTAGTAAATATATCAGATAGGTTTTTCTCAGTACATACATATTGCACTTCAATACACTTTTTCAAAATTAAGTCTTTTATGAAATGATATTTAATGTCTATATGTTTTGCACGTTTACTATTTTCCACAGATTTAGATATTTGAATTGCACCTCTATTGTCCATAAACAAAATACACTTTATATCACTTATTTCATTACTTAAATCACTGTATAGTCCTTTTAAATATAATAAATCACATGCACTTGTAGCTGCTGCTATATATTCAGCTTCTAATGTAGATAATGCTACACATGTCTGTTTTCTTGATAACCATGCAGTAACATTTCCATTGTATAGTGTAACTGATCCAGTAACACTTTTCCTGTTCGTAGTGTTTCCTGCCCAATCTGCATCTGAGTATGTTTCTAGTATTTCCTTATCTGTTTTAGTATATAATAATCCTTCACTTTCTGTTCCTTTTAAGTATCTTAACACTCTTTTTGCTTGTATCCAAGTAGATTGTGTTGGCTTGTCTAAGTACTGGCTTAAGTATGAGGTTGCATAAGAGATGTCAGGTCTAGTAAACGATGACACAAACATCAAACTACCAACTAATTGTCTATACGGTATATTTTCTAGAATTGGTTCATTTTCTTCCGTTTGAAATCCTTTTATCATAGGTGTAGATGTAGTTTTACAATCTAACATTCCAAACTTTTCTAACATTTTTGTTATTTGTCTTTTCTGTGTAATTTTTAGTGAATCTTTTGATCGTTCAATCTCCATTCCAAGGAAAGTCTTGGGTTCTCCAAAGTTCTTTACTTTAAATTCCTTTTCTAAATGTCTTATCACATTCTCTAAATTGTTATCTGGTCCTGTCAAAATAATATCATCGACATAGATTACTAGCCAAACTTTTATGTCTTTTCCTATATATAGACAAGTATCATGTTGTGATCTTGTAAATCCAATTGTCTCCACATATTCATTAAATCTCTGATTCCAACATTTTGGACTTTCTCTTAATCCATATAAGCCTCTAAGTAGTTTTAATGTTTTATTTTTATTCACTTTTACTCCTTCAGGTGGTTTTATATATATTTCTGATTCTATTTTTCCATTTAGGAATGCTGTGGGCACATCCAGCTGTCTTAATTTCCAGCCTTTTGTGATTGCATGAGCAAGTAATGTTCTCACTGTAGATATTCTTGCTACAGGGGCGTAATTCTTTCCAAAATCTTCTTCTTCTTTTAATTGAAAGCCTCTCACGACCAATCTTGCCTTTCTTTGTCCATTATCTTTTGTCTTAAAAATCCATTTAGTATCTATCGCTTTTCTGTCTTTAGGTAAATCTGTTTCTATCCATGTATTCATTTTCTTTAGTGCTTCTAACTCAATATTTATGGCTTCTTTCCATCCATTTTTAGCTTTTATAGCTTCTTCATAACTTGTAGGATCCTCCATTTCATTAATTAAGCAGAAAGCTTCGTGAAGCTCATAGTCACTGTACTTTGTAGGTTTTCTTATTCTTCTTCCTCTGCTTGAAATTTTTTCTTCTTTATTTGTTAAATTCTCTGTATCTTCTTGTATTACATCTGAAACTGTATCTTCTATGTCTTTTACTGAATCTTTTTCCTCTTCTTCTTGATAGTAGTTATTAAACTTACTTTCTTTATTTTCTACAGTATATTTTATATTACTTTCATCAAATCTTACATCTCTTGTGTAGATTACAATATCCTTCTTTGGGTCCCATACCTTGTACCCTGTTCTCCCATATCCAACCATCCTAACTGGTGATGCTCTATTATCTAGTTTATCTTCTTTTGGTAGAGTTATCATCCACCCTTTACTGCCAAATATTACTAATTTGTCTATCATCATTGGTTTTCCATATAGTTTAGCAGGTATTTTATTGTTCACAGCTCTTGAAGGACTTCTATTAATCAAAAACGTTGCAGTCAAAACTGCTTCTCCCCATAAGTATCTTGGTAATTCTGATTCATCTAGCATAGCTCTCGCTTTATCATAAATAGTTCTATTCATTCTTTCACTTTTGCCGTTTGATTGTGGAGAGTATGGTAATGTATATTCTATACGAATTCCTTTCCTTTCACAGAATCTTTTAAATTTATCTGAAGAGTACTCTCCTCCATTATCGCATCGCAATCTTTTTACTCTGACTTCTTTTTCAGTCTCTAAGAGATTTATATACTTTATTAAATTATCTGCTACTTCAGACTTATGAGTTAACAAGTATGTTTGGGTAAAATGCGTGTAATCATCTATTATTGTTTGAAAGTATCTATATCCTTCTTTAGTAGGAGTCCTGGAGGGTCCGGCTACATCGGAATGAATTAAATCTCCTATTTGTCTTGACTGAGGTTTATTTATAGTTCTAAATGGTAATCTTGTACCTTTATTCTTCATACATGTCTCACACAATTTATTAGTATATGGCAACTTTAAAATTGCCAATCCTTTTCTATTTAAATGGCCAAGTCTTTTATGCCAAATATCTTCATCTTCCATTTTATTAGTGTACTTACAGGATTCAATATAATCTGGTAATCTTAGTTTTAGTACATATAATTTTCCTACTTTGGTACCTATGTAGGTATAATTTTTTCCATTACTTATGAAAACTTTTTCATTTCTAAACATCACCATTTTTCCTTTATTGACAAGACTACTTACAGATAATAGGTTATGTTCTATTTCTGGTACTATATAACTTTCTAATACTATTTTTATGTTTTTATACATTAAATTAAGATATCCTTTCTTTTTGGCTTCAAGTATTGATCCATTTGCAATCCTAATTTTTATTGGTTCCCTCAGATCACTTATATCTGTCATATACTTTATGTATTTGTCTTGGACAAAGTTGTGTGTTGCCCCGGAGTCGACAACAAATATCACATCGTTTTCAATCTCTGAACTCAGTTGAGAGTTAATTTTATCATTTTTAATCACAAATATTTGTTCTTCTGTTTCTTCGGCTACTGTAGCTCTCATGCCTCCTCTTTTATAATTATTTCCTCTGTAATTATTACCTCTGGTGCCTTTAAATCCTCTCTTTGACTCATGATTATATTCTTTTCTCTCTTTACATTGGTAAGCTTTGTGTCCTTGTTTCTGACACTTGAAACAGATCAAGAAACTACTTTCTGTTGTTTCTTGTCTTTCAACGGTACTTGTTATTTTTAGTTCTGCATCCAACAGCCTTGATTTGACAAAATCAAGTGTTAATTCTCTGTCATCACTCATTGTCTCTAATGTGGTAATAACTGTGTCATACTTTTTAGGTAGTGTTAACAACAAATGGCATACCTTATCAGTTTGTTCTATTTTTGTACCTGTGGCTTCCAGTTCCGCCATTATAGTATCAAATCTTAGGAAGTGATCCTGCAGTTTTTCTTCTTCACATTTTAGTGTGATTAACTTTTTCCTTAAATAAAGTTTATTAAAAACACTTTTTCTCTGGAACACATTTTCTAGTTGTTTGATCATATCCTTTGCGGTTGTACATTTCTTTATTATTTCCAGGTTTCGATCTGCGACACATTGTACTATAACCAATTTCGCCTTGGCGTCTTTTTCAACTTGTGCTTTGTCCTTGTCATTAAAATCTTGCAGTATTTCTGCTAAACCTTTTTCCTGAAGTAACGTAAGTAATCGAAACTTCCAATTGGAGAAATTTGATCCATCTTCTAAACTTGGAATTACAAACGTAGCGGTCGCCATTTTGCTTGTTCAGTGTGCCGTGCCGGCCTTCACTTTTTGCTACTTTTTGGCCGAAATTTACTCAACCACGCTCTGCTGTTGTAGTTCCCTTACCTGTTAGGGTAATTTTGTCTTCTGTATTGTACTTTTGCTTATTAAAACTCGTTATAAACTTAAACATCTTTTAATTATCCATTACACATCCATTTCAGTACAAGCATGATAACCAGAGAGAGCATACATAGAGGAGTACCATAGACTAATAATTTATCACTATTACAACATATTCAAATGTTTTGAGAAGCCAAAAACAAAATTGCCTACGCACTTTTGGGGCCTCTCTTACTCGAGGGCTACCTATCCCTCGATCAATACTATCATTACCTAAGCCACTGACGACAGGTGGAATAAGAAATTAGTAACAAAAACCAGCTTGTAAAAAACAAAGTAATATGTGCTCACACATGCAAGAGAAAATTGTGGCAAAGTGTAGCTATTCAATTTGTCTCTCAATTTGGACCAAAGAGTAAAATAATATAGATTTGGGCCAACATTTTCGTACACTGTTAATTTTGGTAGAAATCTACCGATTTTTACAAAAATTCTACCAAAATAATGTTCTTGACATATTTGGTTATTTACGTCTTCGTAACCTGTGATTCACGTCACAGATGTCATTCATAATTGCAATAACATTGAGTTACTCTGTGTTTATGTTGATACAAAGAGTATAATAATATAGATGTGTTGATAACAGTTATCGTGCAAAGGTTATTTGCTGAGATAGGTATTTATTATTTTATTATTTATTAGAGCAGTGTCTAAGCGTGCCGAGTGGACTATACGTGTCTTTAATGTTCGGTAATTAATACAATATATCACTATGGGGACACCTATTCGTGAATGGACCGTAGAAGCACCGTGGGGAAAAGTATCATGTATGTATTTCTTATAAATTTCTTTCGAGAAAGGGTTTTAACTTTATAAGAAAGTTAAATTGTATGCAAACTTACCTATAAAATGGCAAAGTTTTATTATTACGTTGTATAAAAATAATAAAATAAAAGTTTAGTTTCGCTACCAGTTTCCTCTGAAAGTGGGTGATTTCACACCTTTAGTCTGGCAATAATAAGATCCTTAGATATAATTTCGGCTGAAGGACTATGTTTCCATTCCACTGCCTTAAATAAATAAAAATTTGGTATTTAAATTTGCAATTGATTGGAAATTGTTATATTAAATTTTTAATTTTGTAATTGTTTTGTTTTGACTAATTAGAAATTTGCGACCAAACTATTTAATGCAATTTATTGGTGTTGGTACCAATTCTACGTACACAACTAAACTTAACTTAAAAATGAAAGTCAGTAATGTTAATAACACAATTCAGCAATGTTAACTTAACTTTCTTATTATTAAATCTGTGTGTTTTATAGACTTATTCATAATGACATAATGGGGGTTTTAAAGTTCGCTAAAATAACTTCCTTTCATAACTTCCTTAAATTTCATAAGTCTTTTTACGCTAAAACATTTATTATCTCTCTGATTAAATCTCCGTTTAAACCTCCGATAAGTTATTATGAATAAGACCGTAACAATTTTAATTAATATAAATGTACACTGTGAAGTAGCCAATTAATCAAAATACAGTTGTTTCAATTTTTTTTTTTTTTGTATATTCATGGACATTTCAATTTCATTTTTATTATATTTGATATGCATATTCAGTAGGTCTGATAATCGGCTACTGTAATTTTTTTACCCCTAAGTGATAAGTGTCCACCCCAGACATTTGTGTGGCAAAACAACGTTCGCCGGTTCAGCTATCCCCAGCCTCGCTAAAACTCGAGAATGGCTGAGCCGAGTTTTGTGATTTAGGTCTTGAAATATTCGAGAAAGTCCTGGACTTTAAACGGTGACTAAATTTATGGGGATCTAAAATTCCACGCATACGGAATAGCAATTTGATAGTAAATAACCAACGCTTTAAGAGCTAGATAGATAACTAGATATCTAATTTATGTATTTATTTTCTATCAAATAACGCACTGTCATTAGAGACTAAAAGATAACATAATCAGTATACTATAGGTGTAAAGATCAAAGTACAACAATGGTACCAATCCTACGTTCACAACTAAACTTAACTAAAAATTGAAAATTGATAGTGTCAATAACAAAATTTGAGAATGTTATCAGAACTTTTTTTTTAGAAAACTAGCTGTTGCCCGCGACTTCGACAGAAGTTTACCATATCACTCGATAGATGGCGTTGTATAGTTACGCACTATGGTTTGGTTACACACATTAACACTTAAGCTCATCAAGATTTTTAGTTTTTAATTCCGTATTTCGCATTTATAAATTAGTAAGGATATGGATCTGTATATTAATAAAAATGTTGACAACGAAACAGCCAATTCATCAAGATAAGTCATAGTTGTTTTCATTTTTTAGTTAAGTTTAGTTTAGTTGTGCATACATACAGTAGGAATGGGCGTTTTCTGATTTTTTCACAAACTGATACAAATCTAATTTCAGACTTCGAGTTGCTTCGCTCCTATTAGTCGCAGCGTGATATTATATAGTATTTCTTGATAAATATACTATCCAACACTGAAAGAATTTTTGAAAATGGATCAACGGTCCCTGAGATTAGCGCCTTCAAACAAACTCTTCAGTGGTTGATGCGGTTTTTCAATAGCTAAAGTGGCTTAAGAAGATGGCTTTCTTCTTCTTCTTCTTCTTCTACGGGCGGTATCCACAACTCGACGACTTAAGTGCGCCTATTTTGTGTGATGGAGGGTAGTGGGCTGGTTACTCCAGCCATCCCAGCTCCACCAGGAAGTTCCCCAGCTTCTTGACGTCGCCGAAGACCTCCCGGAGGCTACCCGGTGATCCCAGGTAGTTCGCCCGGTAAATTGCCACTCCGCTGCAATCTAGCAGCACATGAGCGGCTGTCTCCTCAGCCTCCATGCATGCCCTGCACAGGGGGCTGTCCGTGATACCTAGGTTAAAAAGGTGTCTGTTAAAATTGCCATGACCTGTCAATGCGCCAGTTATGAGACGCATCTGAGATCTGTTTAGCTGTAGTAGTGCTCTTGTGAACCGACGATTTACTCTTGGAAGCGCCAGTTTGGCTTGAAGAAGATGGCTTTTTGTATAAACTATTTAGGTTTGGTGTAATGTATGAATTTGCTGGCGACAATTTACTAAATACTAAATCTATAAGTTTAAAAAAAAAAAAAATTTTTAAATAGCGTTCTTCGAATTTTGTCTGTTGTTTTTATTATGCAATAGGCAAAGGTATAAACTCAATACAGCCACGGTGCATATTATTTCCCCCACCCACCGCCCTAACGTGCAGCGCTCAAGGACTGCATCCCGGGACCTAGTACTAAACTAATCAAGGCTGTGGGGAGGTTAGGGGGAAACTCCCTATATTTAGGGAGATGTTGCATACAGGTGTACAGTGGAATGAGAGATAGGGACCTTGCATTACCTTTTAGTATAGAACGTGATATATAGATCAAATCAACTTCCGGAAAGAAAATGTATGGAAATAGGTTTGAATAAATAAATAAATTAAATACCTGGCCAAGTGCGAGTTGGACATGCATCCGAACGGTTCAATAGCGTGTTAAAAAATCTTTTTCTTTTATTAGTAACATCGTGGGGTGATACATCTGGGCTGCCAGTGTTCATGGCACACGGTCGTCAGGACTGCTCAGCTACCTTCCAACCTGTTCTGCAACTGCTTCCAAAAGATTATCACTATGTTGGTATAGATATGCCTGGTAGCGGTAATAGTGATCATTTACCTGTTGGTAAGTAGGCTTTAACTATAGACTATTATTAACTATAGAAGGTACAAGATAGTATGTATTATAAGTTGGTATAAGTAGGTAGTAAACGCTCAATAGATGGCGTTGTACAAAAACATCGATGCGATGTTTAACTCACATTTAGAAGACTGTAGTGAAGGATTTGGTAAAACATGTGCGGTTTAGACGATTAACACAGAACTTCTCTTCCCAATGACATACTTGTTTTATTGCTTGTAAAAGTGACGTTTGTAGTTTGGGAAAAATCTCATGTCACTTGAATTGAGAATTCCTTATCTTATTAGACCATGAAGTACGATTTGGCCTCGCTAAAGTTACGTGTCTTCAAGATTGAACGCGTACCCATTCTCTGGTCAATCTATGTATATGGTGTAGGTACATGTACTTACTACAAAACGTCGTCTAGTCCCAAACTAAGCTTATTTGTGTTATGGATATCAGAATAAGGATATACTACATATAAACAACTTCTTTTGTTAATACTCGTACTTGTAATGCACAGAAAACACCCAGGCGCAGTAGGTACAATTCTTTTTAAGTTTAAAATCGGTAAAATGTGCGTTCTAAATAAAAATATTGCATGAAGACCTAAATTTAAAAATAATAAAAACTGTGTAAATTAATATTATATTTGTGTTATGTACCATCTGTGAAGAGATAATACAAGATATGTTACAATAAAACAATTAACATCTTTAATTAAAAATATTAACAAAATGGCGGATAAATTCAATGAAAATATGTCCGATACTGAACACCCTGACGGAGTAACAAACACAGGTTTGTTGGCTATAGCGTCTGAACAAAACTTGAATAAGCAAGAAATTGCTGCAAAATCTATGAATAAAATTAATTCAGATAATTCAGATAATTTAGAAGATCCTATAAATATAAAAACTGATGAAAACCAAAAAATAACTGCAATAGATTTTGAAGAAAATGACATAAAAACTGATTATCTTGAACTGGAAGACCTGGCATCTATCGCTGTTAATTTTAAAAATAAAATTGAAAAAAGGGAATCAGTAAAATATACTATAACTGAAATAGACGCGAATGGTAATCTACCATGTTTTGCTAATCGCAATATCTATGATGAAGATCTAGGATCAATCACTGATCTAAACGAAGATAATTTTATTCGTGAAAATGTTGAAAAGGAAGAAATTTTGAATGAAAAAAAATGTATTTTATCTCAAACAAGGAGATGAGATATTCTATGAAGAAACAAATTGTGTTTATGAGATGTTATACGCTGAACCACCAAGACGCTATTGTACTAAAATTTATACGAAATCTAATAATATTAGGCATGACCACGAAATGACAAGATGAAATGACAAGAAATATCGTTTGGGTATGGAATAGATAATTTTGTAAGTATTGAATGTTATGCCTTCAGATTGGTTAGTTGTTAAATGTGATGGAAATAGATTTATGTAAGGCTTTTGACACAGTATTTATGAGCCCTTCATTATTGCTTTTTATTCATAGCGTTCCGTTTTACAAGTTCTAGAGCTTTTTTCCAGGTCATTAACGTACCTCTGGCAAACAACCACGCGTTAATTCGAAGTCATCGGCGTCCAACACTCGACAATTAAAAGTTGCAGAGAGAAAGAGGCGGGACGATTGTTAGTACTTAGTACATTTTGAGCAGTCTGAGCAGCAATGTGCTTTGAAGCAAACCAGTATAACTTTAGGGGTTATATGACGTGTCGTCGGTTAGAGGATAAAATGAAATACGTCCGGACTTGAATGGCGTTTATTTGCGACTCCATATATTTAATATAATATTAGCTTATATAGTTAAGGAGAACAATCGTTTCTATATATTCCTAAAACTGCTGATACGCTGAGTGTTGCATACAATGAATTCATACATAATATATTTGTATACAATAAATTAGGCGTCGAGCAATCAATAGGACCATACATACTGTAATAAATATATTTGTTTATTATAACTTGGGTGGCTAGCACAATGGTCTCTATAGATTCGTAGACCTGTTGACAAACGTCTACTTACAAACAATGAATTCATACAATGTGTTCCTACATAACCGAGTTCTTTCAAAAGATTAATTAATTCACATTATAAATACGTACATGTATGGACACGAATGTACTTCTAAACTTTTGTCATTATTAAAGAATAGCAGTTAACAAATAATAATTGATCAACACTTAATAATTCCAAGTTTTATTTATTTTCTCTCACAAATTTCGAACCATTTGATATTTCAAAAACTCGATAATTCGTAATATTTCAAGCGTCCCTCGAGTTTCGAATTAACGAGAGTCGACTGTAGATGTGATATATTTATTGATTTCTTACAGATTATATTTTCTAATAAATTTACATCAAATATCGCCTTCACGACTTAATACATTACATTAAGTAAGTATTTAGTGTTGTAAAATTCTTTGTTTTTTTACACGCTTTATATTAGCTTCACTTGTATGTTTGTTTGTATGTTTTTTTTGTATATGTATGTTTGTAACCGACTCCTTTGGACGCTATTTTGACCCACTTTAAACGGTCAGATTCTATTCAAATTTTGCACACCTGTCAAAGACCGATGACAATGCAATAATTCGATTAAATAAAGCGTGTTTTTTAGTTTTTTTAAACTAGGTATTATTTTATTAAAATTGATGTAATTTCTCTTTGATAGACATTTAGTAAAGGTTGTACCTAATTAAAATTAAATATAAACTTTAATAAACTTCAATTATGCTATAATTTTATGTATAATTTTGTTAGTATTGTTTGAGTGCTTGATAAAAATGTTTTATTATTGTTTCTTTTTAGGGTTCCGTACCCAAAGGGTAAAAACGGGACCCTATTACTGAGACTTCGCTGTCCGTCCGTCCGTCCTTCCGTCCGTCCGTCCGTCCGTCCGTCCGTCCGTCTGTCACCAGGCTATATCTCAAGAACGGTGATAGCTAGAGAGTTGAAATTTTCACAGATGATGTATTTCTATTGCCGCTATAACAACAAATACTAAAAATAAAATAAAATAAATATTTAAGGGGGGCTCCCATACAACAAACATGATTTTTTTACCGTTTCTTGCTCGATACTAATAACGTTGCCTTATGTTGCATAGATAATGGTACGGAACCCTTCGTGCGCGAGTCCGACTCGCACTTGACCAATTTTATTAATAAAAACCTATTATTTCATTTTTTTGTTTCTTTTGTCATTATCGTTTTCAGGGATTGCTACAAAATAATGGGCAAAAAGTTTGCTTCATTTAAACTGTTAAATAAATGAATGAATATTAAATGTTAAAGTACGACATATCAACTATTTCGTACTCTCAAAAAATTTCTAAATATTTTGCAAAGGTCATTGTGACATCGATATCGATATAGCGCGACCACTATTAATTCAATGAAAAACAGATGGTTTTTAAAACTAAAAGTCTATGTTCACTTATCCCACTATCGGGTCTTTTTAGGGTTCCGTACGAAAATGTAAAACGTCTGTAACCAGGCTATCACCAGGTATCTCTGGAACAGTGGTAGCTAGAGAGTTGAAAATCGATTTGTATCAGTTGATGTAACATCAAATACTCAGCAACAGCACTGCACTGCCCTTACCCCATCGTTTGGGGTCAATATGACGAATATATTTTGACAATACCGCTACTGAGCCCTTCGTGTGCGAGCCCTACTCGTACTTCACGGGTTTTGTCTATGTATATAGGCAGAGATTATAGAGCGCCATCAGCTACGATCTAAACATACTTCTTTAGATTTATCCACACTCATACATCTGGTCATACATTTAATTTAAAAGATTTTTTCTATGTGTGTTTTCTACGTTATTTCATCTCCTTTGATTCAAACTTTCTTCTTTCGCTTCATTTATATTCATACATCTAGTCATAAATTTAATTTTAAATATGTACATTGTAGGTGTCAAGATTATGCGTTTTCATTTCCTCGGTGCCATGGAAGTAGCCGTAGAACATCTTGGATGGGACAAGTTTATCTTTATAGGACATTCCATGGGGTGTGAAATTGGTAAGACATATTTTTGTAATAGTCGTCACAACACAGTACGCTTCGAATTTAGGAAATTTTCCCCGTTTTTGCAACATTATTTACTGTTGCTTCGCTCCTATTAGCCGCAGCGTGATGTTATATAGCCATAGCCTTCCTCGATAAATGTACTATCTAATACTGAAAGAATTTTTCAAATCGGACCAGCAGGTCCTGAGATTAGCGCGTTCAAACAAACAAACTATAATATTAGCTTATAATATTAATATATTCATTACTTTTGGCGTCTGTTCGTTTTTAGACTGTAATTTAACGGTGATAACTCTGACTCACTCTTTCCAGCCTATTAACGTCCCACTGTTGGGCATGGGTCTTCTCAATTTTGAAAGGGATTACGGTCTACTATGCCGATGCCGCGCTAACCAGGCGTGTTGACACAGGGTTTATTTTCGAGTTTTCCATCGCTCACAGAGAATGTTATCTGTGTAGAATATTCTTTAGCTAGGTTTTACAGCACCCTGAGAAGTGAGAAGTGAAATCAGATTGATATTTTAATTATTGTTTTCAGGTCTTTTCTTCAACGCTATATATCCAGACCGTATTACAAAGATGATATTCTTCGATGCAGAACCTACACTGAGAAGGTTACAAGTTCATGATCTCGCCGTGTATCAAAGTACATTCTATGATAATTATTATAATAATTATGATAGAGACAATTATCATTATAAAGTAAGTAAATTTTACTTTACAAACATAGATATACCAGGGGGCCAAGTCTGCTATAACAAAGTTGTCATAATGATCAGTCACTGATTGCATAATGGCGAATTTTATCAAGTTTGGTAGTCTACTCTTAATTTTTTGTCAAAAATGACTTATTATGGCGCCATAATGGCGTCACTGACTAATCATTGTGACATTGTAATAGCAGACTTGGACCCAAGATGTATAGTCTATGGCTACATCACTCAGTCAACTTAAAACCATTTATATATCCTATGTGTGCGTGAAATATGTATCTATGTGTGTCTATGATACAGGCTATACGTCATATTCCCAGCAGTGGACAGTAAGCTTGTTTAATTGATAGTCATTTTATATACTCCAAATTTTGCGCGAATAATGTGTTAAAATAAAACTACTCTTTACGGATTTAGTCGCGTGTATTTGTTTTAAATTTTAGCCGGACGTTACGGAGACTGCAGTCACCATGGTCACGGGTGAGACTGAGCTGTAAAGTGTCCTCTATGATATGTCCAGTTGTTCTCCGAGACGTCGGGCTAAAATTTTAAAACAAATATACGCATATAAATCCGTAAAAATTAGTTTTATTTAAGTTATTTTATTTCCAGACGTATACAATACCTCAAGCTACGCAGGCGTTAATGAAAGCTCGTAACCTGACAGAAGATAAAGCCTCCATCATAGTTAGCAAAAGTCTTAAACATGTCAAAGATGATCAGTATAGGTAAATATAAATAAATATTTACGTACATTAAATAAATCTAATTATGGTGGAAAAAGTGAATTGCCGCAAGCGGGACTTGAACCCACGACCTCGGAATACTGTTCCGAAGCTCTTCCGACTGAGCTTATTGCAGTCGTGCCTGCAACATCTCAAATTAACCACCACATTTGGCACTCGAATGAGTTTATATATTTTTACATTTTTGATTTATTAAGTAATAAGCATAGCATGTCAATTGCAAAATTAATCAATTACTTTAGTAATGAATGTCGCGTCATTATTTCAGCCCATTCGTATTCTGTAAAGAATACTAAAGTGTTGGTCGAGATGTTGTAAAGCAATCTTGATAGATGGCGTTGTACGTAAAAATATATAAAATAATAAATATACAAACGAACTGAGAAACAAACACAAACTCACACGCGCGATAACACTCGAACGCCCCCGAGTCGACCCGATCTCCGCTTACGTGCGACCCGAATGCGCCTGAATATTCCCGATCTCGTTCACCACGCCAATATTCAAATCAAACTGATCGCGTCAACGCAATAAGGGGCCGAATATCCGGCTGCCGGATATCCGGCGCTCCGGCCTAGTAGCTCGCCGAATATCTGGTATCCGGTATCCGGCCAAACTACTATCCGTTTCATCTCTAGTGATTATCGTCAGTTCCTGACCTGTTGCTAACCACACGGGAACCACCAGCTTTCAAATAAAAAAGAATCATTAAAATCGCTTCACCCAGTTAAAAGTTATTAGGTAACAAATATAAAAATACATACAGACAAATTGAAAACCTCCTCCTTTATTTGAAGTTCGTTAAAAATATTTAGGATTTTCAAGTGTTTTTATAGGTGTCCTTTTTTTTTCTTTGTTATTATGAATAGCATTTGGAAACCACTAGGGTTTATGATTTGCCATCATGAGTTTACAATACATTTTAACTTAATACCTTGATACATTGATTTTTATTTAATACATCGATTGTCACTAATTTCTATATAATAACTACAAATATATTACCATAGAAAATACTAAATACATATACATCAAATAACATTATAATAAACCAAGGAAATATTTCTAAACAATTTAATTATGTTTCAGGTTTACCTGGGGCCACAGGTTAAAACTACCTGCACCACAGAATTACTTAAATACTTATTACTTCGCTCTGTTTAGTAATATACCACCAACTATCTTAATATCGGCTTCAGAGAGTCTTAACGCTAACACAAAATATAGCCCAGGTAATCTATTCTAATATCATAAAGCTGAAGAGTTTGTTTGTTTGAACGCGCTAATCTCAGGAACCACTGGTCTGATTTGAAAAATTCTTTCAGTGTTGGATAGTACATTTATCAAGGAAGTTAATAGGCTATATAACGTCACGCTGCGACCAATAGGAGCGAAGCATGATATGGTATTCTCAATTCAAGTGACACAATAGTATTCGCAAACTACAAGCGTCACTTTTGCAAGCTATAAAACAAGTATGCCATTGGGAAGAGAAGACCTGTTTTATAAGTCTATGGTTTGATTGAGCTTCAATTAAACCGTAGAGTGTATGTAAGACACACAGCTAGTTTTCCAATTGCAGAGCATAATGCGACTCAGTGCCGCACAATGCTGAACAATGCTGACGCTTAATTGGAACGTGAATTAGTTTTCGAATGCACCAGCAGAGTGCTCTAAGTTCGGTGTTGAAAAAAGAAAATACTAAAATAAAATTGTATTTACATTATAAGTGTGGAATATAAAAAAAGTCATTGTTTGTACCTTCATCCATACTTTTTTTTTAAACACAGCTTGAATTAACTTTGATTATTTCCTAAAAACTCCGTCGAAACGAAAGCCTTAAAATTTTTTTTAACAATAAATAATATTACTAACGCTAATATATAAATAAAATTTCAATCAATGCCAACTTAAAGAAAAAATAATTGTTAATTTTCTGTCGCTGAAGTTGGTATGGATTGCACGCATCACTTTTGAGAGTGCTCGATTGTGCGATGCGATGCTGTAATTGGGACACTCAACGTTGAGCATTGTGCCGCATAATGCGCTCTAATGCTGTAATTGGAAAACCAACACAGATACATATTTCACGCAAACATAAATATTTATGTGGCTTTAAGCCGTGGAATTATGTAGCTATAGACACACCACCTGGGGCCCAAGTCTGCTAATACAATGTTATCACTCTGATCAGTCACTGAATGCATAATGACGCCATAATTGACGTCATTAACGGGCTTCATTGTCTAGTGGTTTATGTAGCGGACTGACATTCACGTGGTCGCGGGTTCAATCATCTATGTGATGTTTATAAATGTCATACAAATGTTTGTTCTGCGTCTGGGTGTTTCTATGTATTATAAGTATGTATTTACAAAAGAAAAGTAGTGTATGTAGTCTATCCGTATTCTGGTACCCATAACACAAGCATGGAAATATAGCTTACTTTGGGACCAGAGGACGTTGTGTAAAATGTCCAAAATATTTATTTTATTTATTTATAATGCCGTCATTATTACAAAAAATTTATAGAAGACTACTACACTTTATAAAATTTCGCCATTATACGTTATGACACCAAACTTGATAAAATTCGCCATTATGCAATCTGTGAATGACTATTATGACAACATTTTACTAGCAGACTTGGCCCCTTGGTAACAAACAAATTTCTAAAATGACAATAATTAGCTTCTCGGTTTAAATTATAATAAAATTCCTTTCCCCAGGTGCATTAGAACTTATTGCTATGATGGAAACATTGAAGAATTTCACACACGTCACAGTTGCAGGTGATCATGATGTACATTTAAGTCATCCACATAGAGTGGCACCTTATGTTGTAGACTTTTTAAATAAAAAAAATATTTTCTATAGTAAATTATAAAAAAATATACTTTCCCGCCAAAAAAAGTTAGCTACGGTTGTGCATTTGCCCGTGTGGCTATTTTTATGGCAAAGGTGTTTATGAATGTTAACTTAAATCTTATTTAAAAACATCTACATTAATTAATATAAGCGAACATTGTCACGTGGGTATGGCGCCAAATTAGATAAATTATGGTAAATGGTATTTAATATTGATGATGAAACAAAAAATCTAATATACCTAAAAGTACGGCATATTGTGGTGTTCTGTGGCCTTTGTCCAGCAATGGACGGAAAACGGCTAAAGGAAACTTGAAAAAAACTTAAAAAATAACAAAAAAATTTATGTTTTCGTTAAAAGCCAATACTGGCTGTTTATTTTATTGTTAAAAAAACTTCAAAAACGCACAAAAAAAATAATCAAAATGAAAAACATGTTATCGCTTTCTAAATTTCAAAAAATGAATAAAGTAATAAACAACCAAAAAGGTTATAAATAGGGGTAACAACTCGGGAACATAGATTTGTTCCAAGGCAGGGCCGCCCTGTTTATGGTTTAAAAGTAAAATAGTAAATAGTAGCCTTGCTTACTCTTTTACTCCCGCATAAAAAGAAAGAGTTAGAAAGGCTACTAAATCATTTATTTTTCTTAATGTGTTCAATTAAAAAAAGCAGCAGGCCAGATTCGTTGTACCGAGTGTTACGTCTAGATCTATATCCTAAGTCTATGTAAACAACATGTTGTGAATCTGTGTTAGGTAATAGAATTAAGATTTTATCATTCTTAAAATTAGTTGTGATAATATTGTAGCTATAAAAATGGGACACGTTTGGAGGCCTGAGTACCTCCACCGTGTCTGGCCCCGAGTAATAGGTCCCTTTGCCGGATCATGGTCAGGCTCAAGGCACTATACCATGGCCCAGTAAAGCCTAAGAGGAACTAAAAAAACTACACGTACTACACAAGTATTATGATTTAGATATTACAAATCATATATTGCTTAAAATAAATATATTTATCAGTAATATTTGTTTCATTGCAGTGATGATCAACCTACACAGTATGTCTAGTTACTAGTACAGAGTTTCTCAAAGTGGGGGCTGGGAATAAAACAACAGAAAACAATAACAAAATTATTTTATAATTTACCCTTATGACCTTCTAGTAAAAACTTACTAATATCACTGGCCATGCAATCAGGATCGTTTATATGTACATCATGGCCGCCATTAACAATAATATACTTATAATTAATATAAGGCCAAGCTTTTTCATCTCTTATAAAAGGCACAGCATCGTACAAGCCTTCGTCTAGAATATTCTTGGCAATAACACAAAAAGTAGGAGTGTTCGTTGTGGTATAAATTTGGCGTAAAAATTCGCCAGAAAATGGCAACACTGTTACTTCTTTCATGCGTTGGTCAAAGGAGAGTCTGAAAAAAAAATCTAGAAATAGAGAAAATAAGTTTGGGAACCCCTCATTTATTAGGGTTTATTTCTGTTGCCGCTATAACAACAAATACTAAAAATAAAATAAAATAAATATTTAAGGGGGGCTCCCATACAACAAACATGATTTTTTTACCGTTTCTTGCTCGATACTAATAACGTTGCCTTATGTTGCATAGATAATGGTACGGAACCCTTCGTGCGCGAGTCCGACTCGCACTTGACCAATTTTTTAAATACCTAGTAACTTGTAATGTAACTACTAAACACTAGTACTAAACTTGTAATGCAATGAAATGTATTATGCTGTGTGAGAGAAATAAATAAATAAATTATTATTATTATCTAACTAACCTGTAAAGGCCATCACCTGCCGGAACAAGGCATCTTTCTAGAACATGTTCTGACGCCTCTTTGGTCAAACCTCGCGTGTTTATCATTAGTTCCTGTGCCTACAATAAAAAAAAATATTTATGAACATTCACCATTTCACACAACTTCCTCTGGTCCCTCGAAATTTTATCCTGACATTTCGGAGACTTCAGTCTCCATGGTCACGGATGGGACTGAGAGGTCTGAAACGTCGGGCTAAAACAAACAAACAAACGAGTCTCAATCAGTAAATAGTGGTTTTATTTAAATTTCAATATCTTTATACTTATTATAAAACAAATTTGTTATTTATGTATGTCCCTAGTGTCCCTATGAGAGCTTATATCTTCAAAACTACGCAACGAATTTAAAAATATAATTTCTTTTTGACGCGGTTTATTTTAATAGACAGTGGTACTGATTCTGAGCGCACAACTTAACTAAAAAACTAAAATTGATAGCGTCATTATCACAATTCGGCAATGTTAACTGAACTTTGTTATTATAAAAACTGTGTATTATAGACTAGCGACTTTAATTAATATAGATGTGTACAACGAAATAGCAAGTAATAGCTATATTGACACTACCAATTTTCATTTTTTAGTTTAGTTGTGCACCTAGAATTGGTACCATTGTCGTTCAAAAGCATGGGTTTGGTTTTGAAATTCTATGTGTACGAAAATGTGGGCTACAGCTATTATTACTAAATTACAAAAATGAATCTTACCTTTTCATAACTATACTTTGGAGCAGTGCTCACATCTCCTAAATACTTAGAATACTTATTATTTTTATACATTTGATAGTAATAAATATACCATTCACGTATACCATCTCTGGTACACGGCCATGTATGATGAGCTGGTACTGGATCTAATTCTATTACACGACTTATACGCCCAGGGAATGCTATGTTAAATAATTTACCTGAAAATATATTTGAAGTATGAGATTGTAGTCGATAGAGCTCTCTCGCTGCCTATCCCTGTGGGATAAAGGCAGAGAATGGAAGAAACGTAAGCTGGCAGAGAATGCCTTCTGCTACTAATCCTACTAACAGTTGTATAGTTCATTTATCGATCGACGAAGGCTTTAGGCTATATAACATCACGCTGCGACCAATAGGAACGAAGCATCAGTGAAAAATGTTACAAAAAGGGGGAAAAATTTCTAAATTCAATCAAGTCTCTAAATTCCATATAATATATGTACATTATGTACGTAACAAGAATCTCTTCTCTATTTTGAAAGTAGAAAAAATGGGATTGTTTAACTGTATAATAGTATCAACAGACAAAATTGACGCCAGAAGTTTCATGAAAAATTCGCCACTCACCAACTAGAACACCCAAAGAATGCCCAATATACATAAACTTCTCCCATTTATAATGATCCATCACTTTCTCTATAGTCGGCACTAGATCCATGGCTGTATACCTCACTCCTTTTGGCAAATGATCCGATTTGCCATTGCCCGGCAAATCAATGCCAAGGTAAAAGAAACAATTTGGCAGTAGGGAGACTAACGGTCTGAAACCTGAGCACGTATCAAGCTTCCCATGGCATAGAATAACTGGTGGATTTGAGGAGTCTCCCCAGGATAACGCTGGAAATAGAAATAGTTATTAACTTCATCTATCAAACCAGCATATTGCAGTCCATAGCTGGACAAAAATCTGTCCCAAATCGCGCAGTCCTCCACATTTTGCACCAGTCCCATCCAGTCTTAAGAGGATACCAAAATAGCTTCGTGCATTTTTCTATGTACGAAGTTTTCATTGTTTCTTTAGATTGAATGGCTAGAGCTCTAATTTTTAAGTATATGTTTTTTCAATATATGATCTAGGATCGCATAAACTCAGAAACGCGATTGAAAAAAGTTTTCTCGATAGAAAATCTTGGCGGAACAACCCCTCAAATTTTTTCTTTTTTTCATTTGTCGGTCTATTATCGCTTATTAACTAATGAAATAACTTTAAAAACATAGGTAACTATTATATATAGAAACACGTAAATCAGAATTAAAATATATTTAGTAGATTTTGAGTAAATAGGAAAAATATCCCTAATTCTTCATTTTCTGTGCCTACTGGCTGTGTTAATATGTACGTGTCGGCGATGATATACGATAATATTGATGTAGGCCCTTAATGTCGTCGATCCGCCTAACAGCTGATAGATAAGAGTTCGTTCCTTATTGCGGATTTGATCGTCATACTTATAATAACTTAAAATATAATAAATAAGTGTAAATAAGTTAACGTCCTAATATTGGGTGAGGGCCTTTACTGCTTCGGGAGGGTTTTTGGTCTACTACGCCGCGCTGACCAGACGTATTAGTAAAGATTTAGTTTGGTTTAAAGATTTCTTTTTAACGCAGAAGATTTCTGCTTATTTTGTACCTTGGCTCTTACAGCTCCTACACAAGAAAATGGGACAATGACAGTGATATTCGTGATTCGGCAATAATGAAACATATTATGGATGATAAAATGTTAAATGAAATGCTTTTGCGCCACGAATATAATGGCTATGTATTTTTAGGCCACAGTTATAAGCCGTTTAGCTTGCTCTGTATTTTACGTTAGAAAAAATATAGATATTAGCAATGGAAACATGGAGACTAGAAGAAAGGAGGAATATCTCAGTATATTAAAAAGTGTCCGCTGAAAGGCAGCAAATTAAGGTGGCGCCATAGATTATTAGAAAGGAAAGAAAAACTTCCGCTTTGTTACAGCGCAGTTTTTTAAATTATTATATTATATAGACAAACATGACTATGAAATTTTATATTAATTATTAATATAATCATACGGTGTTTTTAAGTACCCCAAATATTTGTAAATAGCAAATAGAAAATAGTAATAAAGAATTACCGCAACAGTAGCACACTTCACTCTGCTTATAACTGCTACATTCATATCATTTCCACTTGCTACACTAGCGCTATTTCGAGTGTTATTTGCTGTTTACAAGTGGACACTTTTTGGACTGATCCCCCATACAAGATATTCCTCCTTTCTTCTAGTCTACATGAATGGAAATTAGAAAATATGGTGGTAACTTTATTATATTATCTGTGGTGGTAACAAAATAGCAACTTTTGATTCGAAGCTGTCGCCATCTAGGTGTAATAATTAAACTATATTTCAGTTAATCGATTATAGGCCACCGTATTTTCTGTAGATAAAAAGTAGCCAATTTGGTTATTTAGAATATAATCTACCGTCTGTTCTCATTCAAATCCTTTCAGAACCTGAAGGAGTAACACTCCTTCAGGTCACTCATTTAACACTTTTCACTCATTTAACAAACGCATTTAACGTACAAACAGACACCTTTAGAAAGTTATTGATTACCTGCAATGTTACCCCATGGTGCCTTTATGTTCACTTCCTTTTCTGTCATACGAAGAGATGACCTCATGGCTCTGAAATAAATAAAAAATCATTGTAATCACAGATGTAGTAAAAATAAGCATTGCATTGAAGACATTGAACAAGACATTGAACTAGACGGGCCTCGTGGTGGAGTGGTTCATATAATGGACTGCCGATCATGGGGTCTAGGGTTCGATTCCCGGTCTGGACAATCATTTTGTGTGATGTTTTTAATTATCATACAAATGTTTGTACTGCGTCTGGGTGTTTACTATGTATTATAAGTATGTATTTACAAAAGAAAAGTAGTTCATGTATTACTAGCTGTTGCCATGAATGTCCATGAATATTTATTTATTTATTTATTTATTGAAGTTATTTTTAAATTTCGTGCGGTGTATATACACACATACACACGATTTTTTTACACTATCGAGTAAAATCATTGGGTGATTTTATAAGTCGATACATCGATATATCACGCCGAGATGAATTCTAATCTATGATTTAGGATTCCTAAATTTTTTCCTAGATTTAGGAATCCTAAATCCTAGATTAAAAATTCATCTCGGCGTTCATTCCTAAATTAGGAATCAATGACGTACTTAAATAAATAAATCATGACATAAATAAATAAAAATATAGTAGGTGTATAATTATACGATTTTAAGTACAAAAATACAATAACGTTTTTTATTAACTAATACTGCATGGGCCTATTTCAGTTATAAATAAAAATACATAGGAATTTCTTACGTGTATTGCTGCCACAGAGTACTCGATCGTTTCATGATTTTAATGTGCTAATAAACTTCAAATCACACTTCAAATATTATTCGACCTTGGCACGCTCTAACAATTTTTTTTAGAAACTCATTTTGCTATCTGAGATTATGTTCTTTCGGTTTGAGTACCTACTTTAAACATTAATTATATTTTTTGTTTTCTACAGACGCGTGATAAATAGGTGGACAAATGATCTTAAAATCTAAATATTTATTTATTTAGGCGCCAAAATAGGTACTCACAAAATTTCTATAGCTGTTCTGCTATAATTTATTTGTGATCTTTACAATTTAAAAACTTTACTAAATTCGCACGTCAATTAAATTTACTGCATGATAATTTTAGCATGTTTAAACTTACATAGCTATCTTGATAGAAGTACATATTATAAATAAAGATAAAATTATCATTTATAGACTTTGTCATGGTACAAAGTACAGAGGCATAAAAAATGCTCCGTCATACTTTTTTATCAAAGTTATCTGTCTCGTATAAAAGATATCGGAATCTGATGATTGCAGAAATTGTTATTACTTAAGACATACCAAATCTATCTTGGAAAGAGGTCCCCTGAGGCTGAAACCTATCATTCATACCGTCATATTGAGATGTCTAAGGGTATCATCAAGTCACACCGAAATCTCACTCAGTAATAGTGTCTCGTTTTACCTTTTGGTACGTAACCCTAAATCTAAAACAAGATACGACAGGGCAGTACTAATAGTATAACGACTTCTAACTCGACGCTAACGCCATCTAGTTGTGTTCCTTAAACTAAAAACGATATTGAGTTGTTCGATTATTCCATAGACAGCGTAATTTCCTGGGATTAAAAGTTCTTAATTATTAAGTTTCGTCAGATTTTAACTAATCAACCTTAGTCGCAAAGGAGATCATACAAAGTTCGGCAAGAAGACAAGACAAGAAATATGACACGCGTCGTAAGGTTTTAGTCTGAGTATTTTTTATTTTAGCAGTCATCTTTTATCACCAAACCCACGAAGTATAGATACAAGGAGTCCTAACGGTATAGGCTTTTCCATAATTATATATATATTCATTATATATATTCATGGATATTTCACACAACGTCCTCTGGTCCCAAGCTAAGCTTATATGCTTGTGTTATGGGTACCAGAATACGGATAGAATACATATACTACTTTTTTTTTTGTAAATACATACTTATAATACATAGGAACACCCAGACGCAGTACAAACATTTGTATGACAATTAGAAAAATCACACAAATGATTGTCCCGAGCGGGAATCGAACCCGCGACCTCTTGATCGGCAGTCCGTTACCAGAACCACTACACCACGAGGCCCGCCATAATATTTCGTGTACACAATAATAAACCCAGATCATGGTTCTATTTTCTGCTACTGGCTGCGCAAGTATTCAGGACGTACCGATGCTATTAAAGAATATCAGAATATCTCTTGACCTTCTCTGTATTGTTGGGTTTAAAGCTGACGAAAAATTTCTAAAAATTTCCTAAAACTTATATTTAACTCCACGTTTCTCAGAATATTTTTTTCCACAGGTGTCAATAGTTCAAACGAGTACTTCTTGAAAAATGGCGCGCTCTACCGGCAAAAAATCTGTCCCTTAAATTGAGACCATTCGTTCAACATTACGTTCGGACTCCTTGACCAAACCTAACGCGGTTTTTTACCGTTTTTCGCGCACTTTTATCATTGGCCAGTGCTCGCTAACGACATCTATCTATGAGATTATTGGAATATCTTTAAATAGTCTGTGATTCATTATCAGCAAATTACCTAATCTAAAGGTAATAATGGTTATCAGGTAACCACTCAAATATAATTACAGTGATTATCATTTCATTCTTATTTCAATAAAATTGTAGTTTCATGAAGGTTTACATTTCCGTAGTTATAACGGTTGCTTTCCATTTAGTTAACACAGAGGGACTCTGCGTTACATTGTGAAACACTGCCAAACACTGTGTAAAAGTTTAAATGAAACAGTTAGTTGTCTCAAAATAACACTAGAGTGCACACAAAAAACTTATTATTACCGTCGTAGAAGAAATTGTTATCATCATCTATAAATATCTCACTTTTATTTATAAAGCAACCATGTTTCGCCACATTATCAGGGCTCACTTTAATAGTGCAAATATTTATATTTGAAGATTTTTATTAAATTTTAATTAGCAGTAACAGACAAGCTCAATTTAATAATCTCAAATAATACTACTAGAATCTACCGTAAATCGAATCGAATCTACCAATCTAAATAATTAAAACTCATAGGTAGAGAAAATAATTCTCCTCATAATTGTTGGTAATTCTTGCTAAGCATCTGTCAAACACCACTTTTTCGAGTGTCGAACAGTGTACGGCTGTGTTCAACAGTGTCGTTGATGGAAAGCGCTATAGCGAGCACTGCGTTACACTGCGTCACTTTTTGTATCAATTGGAAAGCAACCAACATTAGTTTGTAAACTAGACTGTGCAATTCTTTTTTAATTTGTAAAATTAATCTGTGATTTGTTTCAAATGTTAAAATTAGAGTTTTGGTTTTCCGAAACCGAATTTATTTTTATATTTTAAGTTTTTGGTTTCATTTCGAAACAAAACTTAAAAGAATTTGCATTGTGTACAAATATTATCCATCTATCATGTGTGATAGTAGCTAATAGTCATAATTTGCTAATTATTTTCTAAAATATATTTTGAGGTTGAGTACAATTGAGTACAAATAAATTATGGATTTATTAGAAAAAGAATGGTATATTCAGTCGCCTTGGGGCAGAATAGCGAGTAAGTATATCGAAGTTTTAACTTTTAATTCATTATCAGCTCTCTACGTCATATTGAACTTTGCTCCATTATGATGCTTAAATAAATAAACAAATGTCATAAGCAAAACTTCTTAACTTCCGGTTTGATTGTATTGTATGTAAATTTCATAGACTATGTGTTGCCAGCATGTTCTAAAATGACCTACTCTTCCCTTGCCTGGTTTCAAAATTTTTTAGATAAGTCACTTTCTTATTAAAACTTCATAGGTACAGTCTGTCCAGTATAAGTTGGCGTTTGAGCGGGGGCGCTACGCTATGGGTGTTGCCACCTTTATTTTATATTCCCTATATCTGCCTAACAAAATATTTATTGACATATTTAAGTATAATATTATATGTATATAATATTAACATATATTATATTACACTAGCTGTTGCCCGCGACTTCGTACCCGTAAATAATTTCCTCTATAAAATATTATAGATTAATAGGGTTTTTCTGGGTGAGCATTTGAATTGAACTTTAAATTATGTGATTCATATTTATAAATATGTATAGAGAAAACATTTTTATGACACCAACTCACGTCGAGTTTCTATGGCAACCATGTACATATTACCCCAAGTTTGGGGTAATGTATAAAACTTTTAACTAGCAACTCTTACCTTGTACCAAACACAAGCAATTGTGAACTGTTAAAATTTGTTCTCTTTTTTGCCACGCGCCAACTTATACTGGATAGACTGTACCACCTTTTATGTTAGTAAGAATATAAAAAAAAGTTTTATTTTTTTTTATTTAAAATTAGCCCTGATTAAAAATTCTACTGCAATAAATTATCTAATGCAGTGCCATTAATCTCAATGCTGTAAAATTCACCTAAGGAATATTGAACACAGATAAAAAATCCTCTGTAAGACTGAGAGCACAAAAATAAACCCAGTGCAAACACATATGTTGAGAGCATCACTGTAGACTATAATCCCTGTCAAAGTGGAGGAGGTCTGTGCCCAACGGTGGCATGTTAATGGGCTGGAGTGATATAGTGATTCAAAAATCCAGACATACTAAGTTGTGGTTTGGTTATTTATACAGATAGACTTACTTATTCAGTTTTTTTTTTCTATTTTCCAGTTGTGGCATGGGGTAACTGCTATGATCCACCAGTATTGGTCTGCCATGGGCTCAATGATTCTGCTGTCAGCTTTCGTCCCTTAATCAGACTGCTTCCAAAGAATTATTATTATATAGGTATGTAAATTATTCTTTTATTCCTAAAAAAGTAAAAGTAAAAGTGGTAAAAAGCTTTTCTAAATCCAAAAATAAACTAAATTTCAAAGTTTCAGAATTTTAAAACAATTGGCGCCACGGTGAGAGCTTCCCAAAATTTTAATTTTTTTGTAAAAAATGTAAAATAACTCAAAAAAAATATTTGTTTATTATCACCTGTAGGTATGTCAACGACAAACAATTTTCCAATTTCGTAAACTTGGAAAACCTTATTTTGCTATAGATATCCCTATCTGAAATTTCATTTTGTCTGCTGTCTGCTAAATTCAGGGTCATAAACTTTTGCATATTTCCACTTGCTCTTTTCATTCTATCTCTCTTTCTTTCATATCCTCTTTTACATAATCTGTTCATCTGTTTTACTTATTGAATTTTGACTTATTTCACTTTAATACAAAAAGCACTTAATATAAATAAATAAATATTCATGGACATTTCACACAACATCCTCTGGTCCCATGCTAAGTTAAGTACTTTTGTTATGGGTTCCAGAATATGGATAAAATACATATACTGTTTGACTTTTCCATTGTTGGACACGGGCCTTCTTCACTGGGAGGCATTATAGTTTACATTTATTTTCAAATATTATTTTAGGTAGTGTACATTGTTTTTTATTTCAGGTATTGAGTTGCCAGGTCATGGTACATCAGACAACTTCCCACCAGGCCTGATGATCAGTATATATGATATTATATATTCTGTGAAAGCTGTAGTGAAACATTTTAGATGGAAACAGTTTATTTTTATTGGACATTCTTTTGGAGCTGTCTTAGGTAAGGTTTTTGATAGTTATACATCTCTCCATTTTGTGCCATTTGCCATTTGTTTCATTCGATCTTCCACTCTATTTTGCAAGTCCTCCCAAGAATAATCGTGATTTATTAATGTTGTATTATCTGCAAACATAAGAATGTCCATATTTGAGGTCAGAACATCCCTGAGGCTGTTAATGTACGCTAGAAAAAATGGACTTATGGTTCTGCCCTGCGGTATACCAAACCCAGATAAACTTTAAGCTACTGAATGAAACGTTCAGGATACAGATAACTACCTTTATTTAAATTTTCTGCGTTTTTGCTACATTTTTCGATAATGCTTTGTTCCTATTGGGCGCAGCATGATTTTATATATCCTATAGCCTTCCTCGATAAATGTACTATCATACTCACACAAAAAGAATTTTTCAATTTAAACCAGTAGTACCTGAGTAGTTCCTGATTACAGGGCTTTATAATATTTGTATAGATTTTAACAATTAGAATGCATTGTTTTTAATTTTTAAAATTTTAAATCATTGTATTTTTTAATTATGATTATATTTGTAGGTAAAATATACAACGTATGTTATCCAAAAGATATAGAGAAACTTATAACAATTGATCCTATCAACTTGTTTGGAATCGAACCTGAACAATTTCCTTTGTGGTAAGTTTATTTTAGTAATTTTCTTAACAGGTAAATAAAATTGAGGTGCTTATTTGCAACAGAGCGCGCATATTCAATAAAATTGTGAGAATATAATAATGACTTGCCAATGTATTGAATTGCCCATGACTTCGTACATGTAGAAATTGGAATTTTATTCCCGTTTTTGCAACTTCTTTCATTTATGATATGATGCTTCGCTCCTATTGGTTGAAGCGTGATGTTATATAGCCTTCCTCGATAAATGTACTATTCAATACTAAAAGAATTTTCCAAAGCGGACTAGCGGTTCCTTTGACTAGCATGTTGAAGCAAACAAACTCTTTACCTTTTTAATATTTATTGAATCATGAGGTATCATCAATCAATATGTAATAATCTTTTGAGTGATTTGAAATGTAATGGTAAACTGAAAATTTGTATAGGCTTTCCAACAAGGTAGACTGATGACATTGTTAAATGTTATGCAGATAAAGCAGGACCGCGAATTTTAGCGGTTTATTGGGGAGGCTTATGTCCAACAGTGGATAAAGAAACGCTGATCGATGGATGAATGCTTACTTTTTTATCATTAATGTAGATATTTATATATGTATTTAACTCAAGCAATTCTTGTTCAGGTATCGTCACTATTTCCTTGACTTCTATAAAAATTATAATAAACTAAATACGCCTAAAGAAAATGGACAAAAAATTAAATGGGAAGAGGTAAGGTCTATTCTTCCTAGAGGTAAAGTTACTTTTATTTTAGAACATACCAGCTGTTGCCCGTAACATCTCTTGAACCACTGTATTTATTAAAAAAATCGCATTATAAACCATTGTGTAGTTTTATGTGTATTATTGTATGTCCCTATGTGAGCTTATATCTATAAGCTCACATAGGGACATATAAACAAAAATAACGACTTTGTAATAAGTAAAGATTATATAATCGAGGGCGCACTAAGGCGAGGGCTGTTACAGTATTTCACGAACTGACACGTTCATCAAGGCTATGGATTTGTGCGCTTTTGTATTATAAGTATCTGGAATTTGGTGTAATGTATAAAAAAATCAGCAAAAATGCTTAACTTCAGACCAAGTGTGAAGTGTCTATAAATGTTTAACGTAACAATGTGGGACTGGAGGATATTTTGATGAATATGTGTTTATTCAATGTTATAAATTTCAGGCATTGTCATCATTAAGAAAAAGTCGTCCGTTATTATCTGAAGAACAAGCATCGGCTGTGTTGAGAAGATTATCGGAGCCGGCTGGAGAGGGACTTATTAGGTGAGAACATATATTTATACTATTTTTTCTTTATTTAGTTACTTCTACAGCATAGCAGACTCTCGCTACTGCAATACAGATTTTCCAATCTACAGAGTATTTAGGTATAAGAAATCTTGTTAAACTCTAAACCAATAAGAAGTTTTAAACATTATTACAATTATATTTCTTTTAAATTACTTGAATGTTTTAAAAAAAAATCTAAATGTAACAGAAAACTGGCTCCTAAACTGAATTATGTTAAAAATATTTAGCAAAAGAGTGCATTATTTGGTGTTACTACGTCCTTCAAGAAAAAGTAAGTAAACATATTAAAATGATTTATATGCGTTATATTTTATTTGAACAATATATTGTTTCTGTTGCTATTTTACTGTTTAATGTCTTTGAAATTGATTATTTCATAATACTTATGTGGAAGACTTTTTTTGATCAACATTTTTTATCTTTATCCTTAGTGACAATTTTGCTACGGATCTCGTGACTCTTTGTCTGCTGTGCCCAAGTTCGTGGAATTAATCCCTGGATAGGATAATTATTTCTGTGATAAACACAGTTAGTGAGCATCTGGGTACTGTTACCAGAAGCAATACAAGTAATTGGCATTGCTCATAATTTTTGACTGGCTGTTTTTATATTTTTTTTAGAAAATATAGACCATTTTATGAAACTAATTTCAATATTATCGAAATATTCATTAAATTGAATTTATAAAAAATATTTTAAGGAAATATTTTCTTTAAATGTTGTGACGTCATCGTTGTATGCAGACTGTATATTGATTTTGCCTAATAAACTTTTACAACACTTAAATCTAGATATCTTGTCAAGTTGATTTATTAGTCTATGCGAAAGTCACTCACAAGAACTTTTAATTTGTTTTATTTTTATATAGTGTTTCTTGTCTATTTTTTAAGTATCCTTATCATATTAAATCTCCAGATTTTTTATTACTTTTATTTTGTACTTTTTTATCAATTATTGTTTTACACATAGATAAAAGTTTCACATTGTTTACTTGTTTTTATTTTTGTTTCACAGTGCTGACGTAAGTCGTAACCACAGACTAGTCGTAACTGTATCTTTCAAAATTGTCATGACAGCTCTAATACAGAGTAGCGTGTCTCTAAGTACGCTTAAAAATTGTATTGTAAGTCCACGAAGTATAGATACAAGGAGTCCGAACGGTATAGGCTTTTCCATAATATTTCGTGTACACAATAATCAACCCAGATCATAGTTCTATTTTCTGCCACTGGCTGCGCAAGTATTCAGGACGTACCGATGCTAGTATAGAATATCAGAATATCTCTTGACCTTCTCTGTATTGTTGGGTTTAAAGCACTCGAAAAATTTCCTAAAACTTATATTTATATCCACTTTTCTCAGAATATTTTTTTCCACAAGTGTCAATAGTTCAAACGAGTACTTCTTGAAAAATGGCGCACTCTACCGGCAAAAATCTGTCCCTTAAGGGCCTACATCAATATTATCGTATATCATCGCCGACACGTACATATTAACACAGCCAGTAGGCACAGAAAATGAAGAATTAGGGATACTTTTCCTATTTACTCAAAATCTACTAAATATATTTTAATTCTGATTTACGTGTTTCTATATTTGATAGTTACTTATGTTTTTAAAGTTATTTCATTAGTTAATACGCGATAATAGACCGACAAATGAAAAAAATAAAAAATTTGAGGGGTTGTTCCGCCAAGATTTTCTATCGAGAAAACTTTTTTCAATCGCGTTTCTGAGTTTATGCGATCCTAGATCATATATTGAAAAAACATATACTTTAAAATTAGAGCTCTAGCCATTCAATCTAAAGAAACAATGAAAACTTCGTACATAGAAAAATGCACGAAGCTATTTTGGTATCGTCTTAAAAAAGGAATAATATATTAATAAATAAATAAATAAAATAAATATTCATAGACATTTCACACAACGTCCTCTAGTCCCAAGCTAAGCTTATATGCTTGTGTTATGGGTACCAGAATACGGATATAATATATAAACTACTTTTCTTTTGTAAATACATACTTATAATACATAGAAAACACCCAGACGCAGTACGTGATATGATAAATGATTGTCCCAAGCGGGAATCGAACCCGCGACCTTGTGAACGGCAGTCCAGTACATGAACCACTACGCCACGAAGCCCGTCAAAAAAAATACTTTTAATAAAACAAGACTGGCTGCATAGATGTAGCCAAGATTCAGTTCTTTTCTTTAGTTTCGAAAAAAAAATAAACCACTAAATACACTGTTTAGTTTGTTGGGAAACGAACTTTTTAAGCTAAAATATGAGGGAAAAAATAGACAGATTTTAAGATTTACTATTGTACTATTTTGACCATTTGGGGCGCTATAAGACAGTCTTGATTGACCGTTGTGTTAATAATTCGTATCACTAATACCAATTCTGTGAACTGAACTGATATGTATTATTTTTGTATTAAGACATTGTCAAAATAGATCTTAGAGTATTAAGCCAACAGGAGCAGCTATACACAATGTTTTCTATGACAAATATACTGCCGCGTCGTGGGGTGCCGAGGTAACCCACACAAACTCTATAACGTAATTTCATTGCTACGCACGCCCTGACCGTAAACGTCGTTGTTCTCGTACCTTTGGACCTCAGTGGGGGTCGCCTTATAGTGTCATCTCTTGTTGGATTAAAGCTCTAAGGAATGGGAATAAAAAATATAATTATTTAACTAACGAATAATTTTTGTTCCTTTAAAGCCTTATATTAGAAAGTTCATGTTTTGTGAAATAGATTTTAAGATGATTTGATTGTTTTGCCTTTTGGTTTGTATTATTACGTACTGTGCGCAAAAATATATGTTCATTATAACATTAAACATTTGTTTGCCTTAGAAACACCTTTCCTATAAAGTGACATAATTAGGACAAAGTTCAAATATTGCAAAATTCTCATTTGAATTACCAATATTGTATATGTATATACAATTTTTTTATGGTATTTTGGTAAGTAAATAACTTATTAAATACCTGTTTTAGTTCTACAACCGCCGTTCCTATAAACTGACATATTTGGGATTAAGCCACTTTATTGCAAAACTTTGTTGAACTAAATTGTTATAATTATTGAATTTATGGTATTTGGGTAAATAAAAGAGGTTTTTTTTTTATTTCCAGATATAGTTTCGACAGGCGTAACAAACTTATTCACGGCATACCATTTTCTGCTGATCATATTCGGAGAATTTTTACTGTAGTTACGACGCCTATACTAATTATCGCGTGTCAAAATTCTTTGGATAAGAAACTGTTCCGTAATACGGACTTTTTGTTAGACAAAAATAGTTACCCTCATGACAACTGCCGGTGTATTCATGTTCCTGGAGGACATGATGTTCATATAAGTAATCCTGAAACAATGGCGCCATACATAAGTCAGTTTATGATAAAAGGTATCAGTGGATTGGATGTGAAAGGAAAATTATGATAGAACATTCCAATAATCTAGAATTTTTTAAGTTATAATATTTTATAGTTATAATACATGAGCGCAATCAGGGGTAGTTTGAGGGTAAAATTGCCAATATTTTAAGGATGTTTCGGGGGTCACTGCCTCTGGCAACACTCATGTTTTTAGTTACCAAAAGTACTTATTATTAAATAAATGGTGCTTATGACAGTGTTGGGAATAGAACGACATGTATTTTACATAAGTTAACTAATTTTTATATCGGTGGCTGTATAGACTTTAATCTAGATTTCTACAAGTTATGTAAATAAAATTTATTAAAAAAATGTTGTGGTTAATAAAAGTTTTGAATAAATGTTTTTTTTTATTTTACTCGTATTTTTTATCCACTGCTGATTTGCCAAAAAGTGCTCCATAAAGTGTTGTCTGCTTGTATTATACGACATTCAATGACTCTGAAAATGTTTTTTCTACGTTGCTCCATGACAAGTGAGGTATGGACGTGTGAACGCCAAAACGAGGTTTTTATTATTTACTGTGATATCCGCCCTCCTCATCTTTTAAGGAGTAGATATCTAATACCATAATAGACCATAATACCTCCGAAAATGGAGGAGGCCCGTGCCCAACAGTGGGACGTAAATGGGCTGGAGAAGAGAAGAGAAGTGCATCTTCTGGTGTTATTCCCTGAAAATGTAAGTAAAAGAATTATTCTTTTTTAAAACTTAGATACTCGATAGCTTCGTTCGTATCTATTGATTCTTTTAATTTTAGAAATATGTGAAATTCAAACTTTAAATCAATCTTATATTAACGATAGCAGTATTCTTTTTTAAACTTGAATTATTGAGATTATGTTACATTTAAAAGGGGGCACGTACGCGTCGAAATCCATTAAAAGTAGTTTTATTTATTTAAATGTGCTATAGAATATCACTAAAACCTATTTTTTTATTTCAGTGTTGAATTCTGAAGATGCTTTTCAAATAATACGAAATATTGTAAATGTGGATGATCTTGGAAATTGTAACACAGCAACTTTTGTAAGATGTAACTCAACGGGCTCATTAGATGAACTTGCTAAAGAAATTTCAATAGAAATGACTCATTCAGAAGAGAATGACAACTCTAACTTAATCGAAGGTAATTCTAGTTACCTAAATTTTCCAGATACAATTGCTTCTACTTCAACATTTTTAGATACGCAATCAAATTCTTCAGAATTTAATACCAAAAACCTTGATGCCACTCAAACAGATGAAAGTAATTTAGATAAAATAAAGAAGCGAAAACGTTCACGCGATGGCTGGAAGCGTAACATAGCAAAAATACTTAGAAACTCCGGAAAGTCTTATAAATCATCTTCAAAATTAGGAAAGATTGTTCCTGCAAAATCTATCAAGCCACCATGTGAAAACTGCAAATTAAAGTGTAGCCAAAAGATTTCTGAAGAACATAGAAAACAAATATTTGAAAGTTTTTGGGGAATGGGTGATTTACAAAAGCAACGAGAATATATTTATCGACATCTTTCTGTTGTAGAACCAAGATATTCGTATAAAAAACATGGCAGTAACCGTAGTAACAAACATGCATTTTATTTAGATGTTAACTGCGAAAGAATTCGTGTATGTAAAGTATTCTTTAGAGCTACTCTTGATATTTCTAATAGGGGCATTGGTACTGTAATTAAAAAGAAATGTAAGAATTCATTAGGGTTGTTAGAAAAAGATAAACGTGGTAAGCATAGTCAACACTATCAAATTGATTCTGCCATAAAAGAAGATATAAAACGCCACATTAACTCGTTTCCAAAAATTCAATGTCGCAATTGCCGTTCCGGTACCAAAAAATTATATATGTGTGGTAAAAAAAATATAGCTGAGATGCACAGAAGCTACGTGCTTGATTGTCAAGCTAAAGGTCTGCCAAGTTCTACTTACATAATGTATTACAAAATCTTCAATACTGAATTTGATATAGGATTTTTCCAAAATAATAGAAAGAAATGTGTGAATTGCTTACGTTTAAGAGAAAAAAAGAATAGTGATAGCAGCAAAACTGATATAAATGACTAAAAAATAATATCAAACGATTGGTTGCATATGTATAGCCAGGATTTTAAGATTTAGGTACCTACAATACTTGTTATTTGGTGCGACCGTTTGCCTTTGATGTTAATGTTTGCTCTGCCTCGCAAGAGTACGACTATTTTTATGACATTTTTGCCCCTACAAGCCGCATGGGGAGTATCCGGAGCATACATTGTAACAACGTTTGATATTAAGGATTACTCGCGATTTATATAACTAATTTGATTATATTTAAGTGTTAGACACTCTCTCTCTCTCTCTCTCTCACTATCTCTCGCTCTCTCTATCTCTTAGAAACAATAAAGATTTTGTTATGTAGGTAATACATTGTTAAAGTAAGATATTAGTTATTTTGATTTGTCGATCTTAAACTTTGTATTATGTTGAAATATTAATCTTCATTACTTTATTTAAAGAGATATCACAATAAATACCTGTTTTAGTTCTACAACCGCCTTTCCTATAAACTGACATATTTGGGAATAAGCCACTTTATTGCAAAACTGTCAAACTAAATTGTTATAATGATTGGATCTGTGGTGTTTTGGTAAATAAAAGAGGTTTTTTTTTATTATTTTCAGATATAGTTTCGACCGGCGTAACAAACTTATACACGGCATACCATTTTCCGCTGATCACATTCGAAGAATTTTTACCGCAGTTACGACGCCTATACTAATTATCGCGTGTCAAAATTCTTTAGATAAGAAACTGTTCCGTAACACAGACTTTTTGTTAGACAAAAATAGTTACCCTCATGACAACTGCCGGTGTATTCATTTGCCTGGAGGACATGATGTTCATATAAGTAATCCTGAAACAATGGCGCCATACATAAGCCAGTTTATGATAAAAGGTATCAGTGGATTAGATGTAAAAGGAAAATTATGATTAGAACATTCCAGAAATTGTAAATAAATAGCTTATTATTATATTTTTATTGGTGTACAAATGTACGCACATATCGATTAAGTAATTGAATTTTACAAAAAAATGTTACGGTTAATAAAAATTTTGTTTGACATACCTATTTCTTTCTTCTTGCGTTTCTGTTCTTCATAGCGGGGTATAAAGCGCAATCTAGTGCCCCTGGGCGTCTTTTCTACCTATTGGGTTAATAAGGGTTATGGATGGGGTCTAATGATAACTATACTCCGCACGCCGAATGATGATCCCTATGACAGTTCGTTAGCGCTTAACATACATATATATATATTTTTTAACACAGCTTGAATTAACTTTGATTATTTCCAGAAAATTCCGACGAAACGAAAGCCTTAAAATTTTTTTAACAATAATTATTATTACTATGTAACGATAAATATATAAAATTTCAATCAATGCCAACTTAAAGAAAAGACACTTGTTAATTTTCTGTCACTGAAGTTGGTATCGATTGCACGCATCACTTTTGAGAGTGCTCGATTGTGCGAAGCGTTGCTGTAGTTGGAACACTCAACGTTGACCATTATGCCGCATAATGCGCTCTTGTGCTGTAATTGGAAAACGGTCATAATGTACAAACACTACAACGTACTTCATTCGTTCGTTCGTCAACACATTTCAACATTTCGTTCAACGTGCGTCTGGGGAGACGATACTATCCGTACACGAAAAGTATGAAAATTGCTCTCGTGCTGGAAGCTGGGATCACCTCACAATGCCAGCTCCCGTTGGATTAATGCTCTTAATCCCGGAAGACTAAATGCGTAGATGATGTACTAGGTAGGTACCTACTTATAGTGCCGCCAACTTATCTGTAGAATGTAGCGATGGCGCCACGATCGACAAGTGTTGCCACAGAAATTATCAACTTTGGCCACCTTTAACTTTTAATACTCGTAAGCATACCTTTTACCGTCCCTGTTGCTCGCTATCACAGATATAAGATATATTATATAGGTTTATGAATGATAAAGAGAAAGGGCTCGACTAAACGGTAAGGATTTTCAGCCATTTGGCCTTGGAATAGTTAAAGAATACGAGTATGTAACTTTTTAAATAATTATTTATATTTACTAATTTTTAAAATATGTATTACATGTTAAATAAAAATAACTTTATTTATTTTGTAATAATTTTCGTTTTACTGAAAACCTTTCATGCAGTAATTATGGTCTAAGGCAGCCGAAGTATGTGCAATAATACCATAACTGTGGTCCAGTGGATATACTCCACTAATTTCTTTAAAATCTGAATCACTGTCACTATCAGTGTCGGAGTCACTGTCTAAATGAACTATAAACGGCTGATCTAAATATACGTCTTTTCGTCTATATTCTTCTTCAATTTTGTTCACATGTGCACAATATTTCTGCCATTCTGAAGCATCAATGGAACTGAACGCTTCAGTTATTAATTGTTGCATACTTTGATTTTTGTGCTCTATGTTAACTGCTGCCACTTTCCTTTTCATTGAACTCCATATCATCTCAATAGGATTAAGGTCGCAATGATACGCTGGCAGTCGTAAGCATTTGTGGCCATGTTGTGCTAATATACTATCAATCTCATACACAGGATCAGGTTTATTTCGTTTGACAATCTCCAGCAACTGTGGTTTGGTCAATTCTGACGAGAAATCGAGGCGTTTATCAGTTAACCACTTTATAATTTCAGGTTTGTTAGTGTTGGTAGTTGGTGTTTTATTAAATCGAATGCTGTGATAGGGAGCGTTGTCCATTATTATCAGAGACGGTTCTTCAAGATTGGGGAGTAATTTTTCAGTTAACCACTTTTTGAAATTTGTGTTGTTCATTTCGTCGTGATAGTCCCCGCTTTTTGTATTTGACTTAAATACAAGATTTGCGTTTTGGACAAACCCCATTTTTCCACCTGCATGAACAATAATAAAACGTTGGCCCTTAGACACAGGTTCTAGAACGCCATCTGTTTCTTGACTTTGCCAACATTTATTACTGGTATGTGATGAATGTATATACGTCTCATCCAAGTATATTACTGGCCGAGGATTACCTGATAGTGAGTTTTGTTTTAATTCTTGTAAATATTTAGCTCTCCACGCCGAAATATCATTACGCTCGGTTAAAACCTTGCGATTGCTTTGTGTTTTTCGGTAATGAAACCCAATTTTACGCAACAATTTGCGAAGTGTTTCCCTGCCACCTTTGAAATTTATTTCATCTCTCAGTACCGTAAGTAGCTTATTTATAGTAGGCAATTCCTTTTTCAACGCATAAAATTCATGTACTTTTCGCCTGATTACCCCTTGATCAAAACTGTCCACGTCTATTTTGCCACATGTCCTTCGTCTCGACTTTCCTGGTGTGGTTATTCTGGTACCCGTTTCTGCAGCCGTTTCGCCTTCTTGTACAATTTTATAAATTGTTGAAAGACCAATACCTAAAACAGAAATAAAGTTGTCATTAAATAAATAAAAATTTAGAAAGTCAGCGTGTAATGAAAAGCGTCATTTTTTAAATTCATGAATCATAATATTTAAATAAAATATTTCTGATATAATTGAACCCTAAAGAATTGTATCCCGAATTATGAGTGCTTTCGAGAAAGTGGTAACCTAATTTCACATAGGCCAAGTCGCAAGCAATAACTAGTTATTTATTATTGTGACAATGTCGTTACTTAATAAATAAATAATTTATACTAATATATATCGTAAATAATGTATAGCGATTCATGAAATAATAATCTGGTAACACTGACCTGTAGCGGCAGCAATGCGTTTGTATACATGAACAAATGGTATTATTGGGGCTGTTTGCTCCTTTTCTGCATCAAAGAATGATTTCATTTTGATAATCATTTTTCGTACGTCACTTTTGATTGCTTTCGGCATGATTTTCACACAAAATACTTGCAAATTAAAAAGAAAAACTAGAACCCTCGAACGAACACCCGACTACAACGACTGACAACAACAAAATTACGTTTTCAAAATGGCGTCAGTAGTTCCACTTTTAGCCGTTCTACAGATAAGTTGGTGGCACTATACTACAACCTTGGTTATTTTCGAATTATTATTACTCTGTGGGGCATAATGACGTTATAGAGTCTGTCAAGCGAGTCGAGTCCACTATACCTTCATGGTCGAGTCCACAACATGAAGGTACAGATAAAAGTGGAGTCCAGACTCTGAATACCTACTTGAAGCAAAAATGATGTATGGCTATCTCGCTCACTGTGGTCAAACCCTTTCTTTCTAAGTAGGGTAACCTTTATTGTATTTCTTCCAGGACAAAACTTCAAGTAGTTGTGTTCCATATAGTGTCAACAAAATGTTCACTTCTAAGACCTAGCCCGTATAGATTTTATGTGTCGAGATACTTTATCTACTGTGCGTAAAAAAAATACTCAAAAACAAACTGTTTGTTATCGCGTGAAAGTTTGGATAATTCTAGTTTTTTAACAGTAACTGGAGGTTCGGTTGTTAAATTTATTATTCTTTTTACATTTATAAACACGTAAAATTTCCTAGTTCGTATGTACGATGTACCTATAGAATATTGGTGGGAAATAGATAATTACTAGAATAAAGGTGTAGTTCCTACGGCAATACGAAATTAATGAATGATTGTGAGATCTGCTTGAGATAAAGTAATGATAATTTACCTTTATTTCAGACCTAAATACATGTTACAAAGATACAGAAAAATGATTCCAACGAATTGAGAACCTCCTTTTTTGAAGCCGGTTAAAAATAACAAGGTGTTAGTAATTTCTTAGTAAACAAAACAAGTTACACAATAAAATCTTTTTGGCATACCTAAGTGCAAACATAACTTTTTGTGTAGGTAGCGTAAAAACGAAAAAGGGTTATTGTACTCATATTTTTAAACATGTACTGTTATTAAGGGACCAACCATGAAATCGCAAAAGATATATGTTTCATTAATTTTGCAGATTAATTAAACATTATGAATACATACTGGACAATAGTTTTTCCTAGATTTCTGGGTTAGCCAATGTATTTCTATTTATTAATGTCAGTTAAAGGGCAAATTCGGTCAATAATACTTCTGAAAAAAAAAATACGTTACGTTGATTAAAATTAGTTTATCGGAAAATCTGTAGTTAATAGTCATTTTAACTGACAATATGAATGTGGTTAAAAGTGGCTGACGGAAGAACGGAGAATCAGTCAAAATCAATTTTTACGTATATTTCTGTCTACAGCGTTTAAAGGAACCTATCATGAATGGCATGACGGGAGCTAAAAACCTAACCCACCCTTGTCGGGTTGCCCTTGGCTCCCTGTGCCTTGTGTTCCACTACTTGGCGCTAGGCAAGTCAGTTAAAATTACATTTAAACAGCTATATTGGGTAAAATTAGTTTTCAATAATTTCAGTCAAAAGTACTACTGTCGAGAGCTTACAGTCTATTGAGTGGTTATAAGTTTTGACTGTGACATATATCATAGGGGGCTATAATAGGAACGATAATAAAGTTACAAAAAAAGGGCAAAAAAGAAACAACAGCACTTTCCAAATTAAAATCATTTAATAACTTTTCTTTTATACATGACTAAATATTATTGTTTTGTGTAATTTCTGTCTCTTACCACGTAAATCACTAAGTATATTTTCTGTATGACTCTTTAAGTGTTAAAAAATGAATTTGCAATTTTCTTAATTAATACGCTTTCATGCAAATCATTGCAATAAATTGAGTCCGTGATGGGATGCTTAAACATTTCTTGCAACAGAGGAGTAAAATGTTGTGATACAACATTAATTAATTTGTTTTCTATATTGTTTTCTCTGAGTTGGCCCATCAGGAAGGATTACTTTCATAAATGCCAGAGCTAGGATTTGGTACACCCAGAGTAGCTACTTGCCCCATAGACTCTTCCTGTAATGAACTGTCTATCTGAAAATTATAATATATTTTACAAAATATAGCCTTTTGCCATATATTCGAACTACTACATTTCTGAAACATAATAATAATGTAAGGCTCTCATTAGGCAGTCGGATTGGGGGGGGGGGTTTCTGGTTCAGAAAGCAGCAATTATCTCTGGAGCCTTGAGCGCCGGTAGTTTGGAAAATGTTCCTGATACTGGTGGGGTATTTTTTTTCATACTAGTTTTTATATTCCATATACATTCAAATATTTAACATTGTATAACATGTGAGACAATTAAAGGAGTTTGTAAATAGATACTTGAAATTTTACCTTGCAAGGTGATACTGCTTCTTGATTTGTAATTATAGTAGGAACTGCTGTTTGTTTTAAAAAATCCTTGCACTTTCATAAAATTTCATTTTCAATGGTACAATGGATAACCATAATTTCCTCTGGGTACTATTTTTAGGAAATCTAAAAAAATAATATTGTAGGTAAGTATATTAATGTTGTAAATAATGTGAAATAAAAATTAAATGACTAAGCAAACATGTATAATTTAGTTCAGGTCCCACAGAAAGTCCTAGATATGTCCTCAGTGTGGTCACACTATTTCAAAATTACTTCTTGTAAACAAGAAAGATAAAATTGCACTAAGTCCATGAAATTCAATGTAAGACTATTAGATCTTTACATCGTTATCAGTATAGTTAGTTAGAAGTATGCTGAAAACATTGTTTAATCATTTTATGAAGTATTTAATTGAAAATACAAAGAAATATGTTTGCAGTTATTCAATGCCAGAAATCACGATCTAAACACTTACGCGTGAAATTGTATATCACCTCCTGGACACCACGTACTACCGCAACCACGCACTACACAAGTTTGCACCATTTCTTTAATTATAAAAATAATTAGAGTCGAAAATTTGAAACGAAGCTGTGAACCGTAAAGTAAACAACCGACATATTGGCACAATTTTGTCGACAACTTGACATATGGTGACCAATGTTGCCAAATTACGAAATCCTTAGGAAATGGGGAAAATAATTCACTGATTCGTCAACCATGAAAAGCATCCGTGATCTACTATTTTATTATTTTTAATTTCATTCATCGTATTTCAACTAGTTATTTATAGTTACGATTAAACACTATCAAATGACAGTGTTTAACTTGTGATTTGATATGTGTGGTGACTCTTTTTAAGAATTTACTAGGAGATTTTAATAAGGAGATAGCAGTACTAAGGCCACACTAAAAAGAGAGGTCAGACCACAGAGAGTGAGATAGAGATACGTAGGTATTTGCCTCAAACCGATGTTCCAAGTATGGCCTCCTTTTTTTTATCTATACCTTCATGGTCCACAACCCTTTTACTGATTTCTTATAATGGCAATACTATGATCTGTCAAACAGATTGTCACAAATTCTGTTGAAACCTCGTAATAATCCGGTTTTTGTTGAGTTTTTTAATGTTATAATGCCGAAACCTATTAATAGTAGTGTCAGGAGCTTGTTGTTTACAATGATTAATAAATATAATCGTATACAGAGTGAATCTGACGACGTGTTATCGCAAAAGCGACGACTTTTGGATGAAATCGTTTCAACATCAGGTAGGTTGGCAACAACGTGTTGATACTTTTAGCACAATTGTCTAACTTTTTTTATTTTACTGTGATGTGATCACGATTTCCGTTTTGGTTTAGATCCAGACGTCGTGTTCATTACCTTGAAACTTACTGGGGCATCTTTAAGTGAAAACTACTATAAAGATTGTTGTCATTTTTTTCAGCCACCTTGGATGATGAATTAATAAAAAGCACAATTCATGATTTAGTTAAGCAAACAAATATAAAGTAAGAGACAGGATATCCAAAACTGAGTTTGGAACCTTTTATCATTTCTGTGCGTAATGATGATACTGACAGTGATTTCTCATATGAATGCATTGAATTTCTTGATTCTGATTTTAGTTCTGATTGTGACAAATAAATACTTACATTGAAATCCTTTTTTTTTATTTATTTCAAATATGTTTTTTTTTTATTAAAAATTCAAGTATCAATAAGTTTTTAGCGTGTTATATCAGTGTTGACACCTGAAAGATTTTTGAATTTGCCGCCTTTTTCATGGGACTAGACTCGCTTGACAGACTATATCTATATTATTATACTCTTTGATAATGACTTCAATGACAGATTTTGACGGATGGGTGGAAAAGTTAGGTTATTACTTATTTTGTGGAAAATGAAAACAGTAAATAAATAATTTCTTTGCTATTTCGAACATTACTTACTAATAAATAAGGTAGACCCATGCTTATAATAGTTTAACGTGAAATTTATTTAGTTTTTTGTTTAATGTAAGTATTTTTTCCTCATAAAATTAAATCTTATATGTTTATAACACCGGTTTCTAAACCTTGTATTTTGCCTATTTTCATAACTCCACACCTGTGAATCGATTCTTTATTATTTTAATTTACTTCACTCTATTTTATTTAAGTAAATTACATAATGATAAAATCATACTTTTATTGACCTATTTTTAATATTTTCAAAAGCCCATTCTAAGGCAATAAAGAAATATTTTTCTATTGCCTTGGCCAAGTTTTCTTTTAAAAAGTTAAGATTTTTTTTTAAGTTGATTGGTATTCTTAATGGTGGTTGAGTTAATTATAATATTGTTTAGAAAATTATAAAAAATATTAATTGTCAATAATTATATACATCATCAATTATATATTTGGGGTCGGCGCAACATGTCTTTTTCTTCCACAGTCTTCTATTAGTCGTCATGTCAGTGTCAACTCCTCTTTCTTTCATGTCCTCTTTCATACAGTCCATCCATCTTTTCTTAAGTCTTCCTCTAGACTTTTTTCTTCCACATTTATACTCAGAACTCTCCTAACGACATTACTTTCCTCTCGTCTCATAACATGCCCATACCAGGACATCAGCTTATTCTTAAATTTTTCAGTCACTGGCATCACCAGACTTCCTCTAATATATTCATTCCTTTACTAAATATTATTGAAAATCCTTTTTAACATATTTTTTATCATATTTATGTACTTAGAGATAAAATTAAGCCATACTTAATCTGTTTGACGGGCTTCGTGGTGGAGTGGTTTATGTAATGGACTGCCGATCACGAGGGGGCGGGTTCGATTCCCGCTTGGGACAACCATTTGTGTGACATCCATAAATGTCATACAAATGTTTGTACTGCGTCTGGGTGTTTACTATGTATTATAAGTATGTATTTACAAAAGAAAAGTAGTATATGTAGTCTATCCGTATCTGGTACCCATAATACAAGCATAGAAATATAGCTTACTTTGGGACCAGAGGACGTTGTGTGAAATGTCCTGAATATTTATTTATTTATTTTGTTTCATGCTCAAGTCTTATCATTTTTTTAAATTACTAATTTCTAGATGGCTTTGTTTATGAAACAAGATTTTAACTCGCCAATTCTTTCAAGAAGATGGGTGGCTATTAAATTGAGGCCTAACATGGTAAGTTCATATTTTTAATTGTATATTTGTAATAATTTATTCTCTAGAACCTTTAGTCAATTTGTTTGCAAAAAATTCGAAAATTACTGAACAGATTTCTATGTGGTTTACTGTAGATTTAGGAGAAACAGAAGATTTCACAGTTTATGTATATTAGTTGATGTTACAACAACAAATACTTGTTTACCTATATAGTGGTTTGGCACCCATTCATGTCTAATTCCAATACATACTTGCTGACTTTTATCAATTGTATATTTAATTGTCATATTTCAGGTGTTATATAACCGTGCACACATAATCTCGATATTAGAGAGTGGTTTACTCTTCAGAGAGGATAGTGTGGAAGTGGAACAAGAAGCCCCATCACCCGAGGAAGTCAGGTCAGCTGCTGGCAGTAAAGGATGGATGACTAAGGGTGAGAAGGTGGCAACGGTTGTTGGGGTTGCCGCTTGTTTGATGGCTTTACCACCTAGAAGGTGAGTTTTTGTAGTGGTAGGTAGCCATAGGTTAGTCCATGTGGTGACAGATTAAAAATACAAGTGTCACCACACCGTTTTCGTCCCAGTAAAAGTCAGCTAACTAATGTTGTACACAGATAACATTCTATGTAAAACAGAGAAAATACAAAAAAACCCTGTGCCAACATGCTTACTCAGAGTGGCATAGTAGACCATAATCCTTCTGATAGTGGAGAAGGATCATGCCCAACAGTGGGATGTTAAAGGGCTGGAGAGAGAAAGAGGTACCCATGCTTTATATCTGAAACAGGACCCATTACTAAAGGCCTGATCAGACCTAAGTACTTGTTCACGTTGAAAAGTGCGGGCGCGGTGGCGGGTTCGGGCGCGGAGACGTGGCGATTTCGTGTTCACGTTGACCGCTAGGCGTTTGCGCGATTTTGACTTGTTGTCAGAGATTGTAAACATGAACGACGATCTTTTATTTTTAACCGAAAATTCATATCTAAAGTGGGAGATGACAAAAATTAGAATTGTTGTGCATGAAATTAATAAAGAAAGAGAACGGTATGGTGAATTTCATACTTTATACAGTACGTAAAAAAAATGGCGTCCGAGCCTAAAAGGGGTTATTTCTTGTTTGGAATGCATGTCAGGAAAAATAATAAAAATAATCTAAAACGTAATAAAACGTGTAGACAAATTTGTTTAGGTGAAGTCTTATGACCAAATTTACCCTTATAATAACGAAGTTTCACTAAACTTGCAACATTTTACTAAGTTCACTGCCCTTGCAAAAAATCGTCGGCTTTCGCCAAAGGTCCTGCGGAGTGCAAAAATGCCGCCTATACTTACCTATAAGCGTACCGTCTAGAGATGTAACTGTCGATGAAATAAAAATATCGAACTATGAAATTCAGAAAGACCAACTTTAATTACTTTTTTGTTGTATCCTCGTTATCTCTCTTGTATCTCATTTAATAAAATGCTTTAAAGATAGTAGGTATTTCGTTCAAATGTTTGATAGGTACATAAAATACCGATATTATATTGGACACACCGACCGTTCTAACTTTTAAGTTTTTTTTTGTACTACCAAGGCCCGCCTAATGGTAAACAGACACCATAGTCCACAGCAATGCTAGCTAGCGCGATTGCCAACCCTAATGGTTATCATTGATTGACGATGCTAATCGAAAATATCGATAAAACCAAAAAATAAATAGGTCCTTACTCTAAATCTCCATTCAACACGTGCAGGCTGCAGCAAATTATTGATGAATGCATATTTATGATTTTTAGTGTTCGGTGTTGCCACGGCCCATGTAATAAATGTTCATTTAAAATATTTAAATTAACCACGGGAAAATTATTTACACATTTTGAAGAAAGTGATAGCACCCACGTGTTCATATTAAGCTACTACGTTATACCTTTTTGATCGGACGCCATTTTTTTTACATACTGTATAGTAGTTTGAGAGAACATCCTTCAAGATTTTTTGGATATACCAGAATGACTGTCAACTGCTTTGATTACATATTGGATTCAATAATAATATCATAGTTAAGTCATTATGTGTATTTATTTATTACTTTTATGTATAGTGTGTATGTATGTATAGGTTTATGTATGTATTTTATATGTATATGTATAAGTATTTAATTATAGGTAGGTTTAACTAAAGTTTAATTTTTTTCACTATTGTTTCTTAGTAGTAGGTACACCACTTTACCCACTTCCAGATCAACTAAGTCCATCCAAAGGTTGTCTAGAAGAGATCGCAATATGCGATAAGACCGCCAATTGTACATGATTAGGTATCATCAGATCTTATAAATGTTGATAGCTGGAGTTGAAATTTTCATAAATACTAAAAATCAGAATACTATATTTAAAAGAGCTCCCATAGTAACGTATCGTTTTCACTACAACTTGATGATACGCTAAAGGTGACATGCGAAAGCCCCCGCGACCTGCGACTGATCAAATTACTGTCAATTTTCATGTTGCCAAAAGAAGGCAAAAATGTAGTTATATCTGTCACATCGCTCTCTCAATGTTAAGTGAAGACTGAGGCGCCATGAGCTGTGCCAATTTTGTGGTTCATTTTGCGTTTAGCCACGCCCACTTCTATATACACAGCAGTGACAACTTCGGTCGCAGTTCAGTCGTCTGTTTACGTATAATATCATCTCGTACTTATTCGGTACTTACTTACTTTTTCAAAAAGATTTATTTGTAATTGTCATACAAATATTCGTAGTGCATTTGGTTGTTTTCTATGTATATTTTTACAAAGTAAAAGTAGTTTATGTATGTAGTATATTCGTATTCTGGTACTTATGGCACAAGTATTATAAGCTTACCTTGGGAGAAATGGAAAACATCCGTACTTGCCGTACGCTTATGATCAAAGCACGCATTATTATTATTATTGTAACATAATTTTTTTTTCAGTTTCCATCGTTCAACTCTCATCAATTTTACAATATATGCTTCCGTACCATTGTTAGTACGTTGGACTCATCGGTCCAGATGTGTGGGCAACTTAAGCTCACTGTTGGACTTGATGAGGGAGTATTTGACATTGGCTAGAAGAACAGCGGCCTGTTTGAAGGAATATCAAGCTTTACATGCACAGCTGTGAGTATATATAGATTTTTATGGTTCCATTTCATTCCAATCAAAAGGTACAGTCCGAAATACCAGATGGTGGTTTGACGTTTAAAATTGAGGACAAGTAACTTTAGCCTGGCTAAATCGTACTTCATACAATAATGACGTTTCATATGACGTATAGCCTGTATCATAGACACACATAGATACATTTTCACGCACACATAAATAAATATTTAAAGTGGCTTCAAGCCAATTTTGTGACGTAGCCATAGACACTACATCTGGTAAATCTGTAGGTACAGTCAAATAACTCGACCAACTTCTCAACAATAGCATTCGGTTCATCTTTGGGTACCAGAATACGGATAGAATACATATACTACTTTTCTTTCGTAAATACATTCTTATAATACATAGAAACACCCAGACGCAGTACAAACATTTGTATGACAATTAGAAAAATCACACAAATGATTGTCCCGAGCGCGAATCAATCTCCGTAAGTACGACCACATGTCTAACTTTCGTAGTGTTTGCCCATTAAATTCGCGCTCTGACTACTCTTCTTTATATTATTCAAAAAACTAATAGAGTGGACTTTCTATCTAAAATATATTATTATTTTTTATTCTTGCCATAACCGTGACCAAAAAAGACATACGGGCGAATTGAGGGAGGAGGTTCTCAATTCATCTGCATGTATTTTTTTAATGTTACCTCTCTTCTAACTGCGCGAAGCGATCTTAATTATTATTTTTTTATTTGAACACTGATGGCTTAGTCCCATTGACACCAGCCCAGGATCTGATGGTTATCTCCTGAGAAATCGAGGAACACCCCCAAATTTCAAAGGCACATGAAGTCAGTTGGACTTTTTTTTAAGAATACACAGTTATCAAGTAGTTCCTTATCGTCAGTATTAGAATCTACCCACACATTATTACATATATAGATTTTTTATATTCTTCACTCAAAAATCTTCGCTCCACCAACAATCTTCTTGAGTGCCCACACTTCCACTCTTTTGCATTCTTCTTTTCATATACAATCTATTCTTCTCTGGAACACCCTCCCTCCGGAAATCAGAATGTAGTCAAGTCGAAATCTTTTTAAATCTAGGCTGCGTAAATTCTACCTTGATCTGTTTGTACAATAGTCGTCTGTTATTTATTTTACATTTGTATGTATGTATTGTATATGTTTTTGATATATGTGTATTATAACTATTGTATGTATAAGTATTGTCTAAGTATGTATATTATAAATATTATTTGTGTACCTATTAATCTGTAAGTTATAAGTTAAGTTTGTTTACAACTGCCTCGTGCACCTACCTACTTAAACTAATTTTCTGCATCACCCAAAGGTAGACTGGTAGAAAATGCCCTCGGCATTAAGTCCGCCTATGTATATGTTTTGTGTGCATGAAGTATTAAAATAATTAAAAAAAATATTCTTGCAATTTCAGTGACAGCTTTTCTTGCGAAAGCTTTTCTTGCGAAAGCTTTTCTTACGAAAGCTTTTCTTGCGAAAGCTTTTCTTACGAAAGCTTTTCTTGCGAAAGCTTTTCTTACGAAAGCTTTTCTTGCGAAAGCTTTTCTTGCCAGAGTCGAGGTTTTGCGAGTTTCCAGTTTGACCTTGAATTATTTTTGTAGCGACAGCTTCCTTTTTTTCAGTGGTTCCTTAACATCAGTAATAGAATCTACCCACACATTATTGTGTAAACAACAAAGTGGCCTTTCTGTACTTTTGTCGAGGGCTTCGTCTGCTATCTTAGGTAACGTACCTTGGTTACAAGATGATGTAGCCTGGGATGCTGTGAACAGGGAACAGGATGATAATCTTATGGTGAGAGAATTTTTAACTTTAATTTGTCAATTTTAATAGTTTTGTATCGGATCAAGAATACAAGTGTCACCACTCCTTTTCTTTCCTCGGGTGTTGTAAAAGCCAGTTAAGGGATATTGTACACAGATAACGTGCTTTTGTGAAAGACAGATATCTAAAAAATAAACCCTGTGCAAACACGCAAACACGCCTGGTCCGCACGAGATAGTACCTACACCATAATTCTCAGGCTAAAGAGAGAGAGAGAGAGAGAAGAAAAATAGAACTAATTGTGTCAAAAATATAATTTTCCTTTTGGCATAGGCCTCCTCCAATTCCTTCCAATGGGTCCTGTCCCTTGCCACTCTCAACCAGAATGGTCCCGCTGTCTGTTTCAAGTCATCTTCCCATCTCCTGACTTGACGTCCTCTACTTCTTTTCCGTCTCTTGGTTGCCAGAGGATGACTTGTTTGCTCCATTTATTAATGGGGTGGCGTATAGTGTAAAAAATATATTAAGACTTTAAAGTTTAGGTGCTATTTTAATCATTTTTAGGGTTCCGTATAAGAAGGTAAATCGGGAGCCTATTACGACTTTGCTGTCCGTCTGTTTGTCATCTCTGGAACGGTGATAGCTAGAGGGTTAAAAATTTCAGTTCATGTATGTGTATATGCATAAGTGATGCTATAAGAAATACTCATCATCATCATTCTCCTGCCTTTATCCCGTTACTTGGTGGGTATATTATGTTACTAACGCTACGGTACCCTTCATGTAAGTGTCCAACTCGCACTTGACCGGTTTTTATTACTGTGAATATTTTTTTCCTTTTCAGAAAATCCACCACGCATTCTTAGTAGTACAATCTACATTATTAAAACATATTGCAATGGCGCATTATGTACCAAATAACAATGTACAACGTTTATACAAAAATTATAATGAACGTGTACATTGGATACATAACTCAGTGTTGCCACATTTAATAGACGAATTCCGACAAAATTTAGAATCATTACAACGAATGTATAGGTTACTGAAAAACGCGGGAAATGGTAATAATGACGTCAAAAAATTAGGTACTGCGTTCAATGATAATTGGTTATATTCTGAAATACATACTGGAGTCGCCAAAAGTTGTTTGGAAATGAAATTATTGTTAAATAAATGTAATAGTCTCGATATTTTTCTCGATTCTTGTGCTTTAAATAAACAAGAAATCGATTTGGATATTTTAAATAAAGATGTCGATGAAATTATAGATGAATTAACTAAATGTTTGAAAACTATGCAAAATTCACAATTGAGATTGAAAAAAATACAAAATAAATGTGTTCATAATGTTGTGGAAGAGGTAGAAGAAATAGTAGAAAATGGTAATATTTTGAAAATAGAAGATAGAGTACCAGAGAGTAAAGATGAAGTTTTTTATTTTATAAAAACCGACGATGATGTTTGTGTACAGCCAGCTGAAGATTTAACAACAGGGCCGGGTAAAAAAGAGCGGGAAACGTCTAAAATAGTCTTTAGTGAATTGAAAAGGAAATTAGGCAAAAGGGAAGACGTTATGAGAGAAAGAGAAAGACAAGCTTTAGCTAAAACAATGCCTGAATTAAAAGATATTCCGGATTTTCCAAGACAGATAAGTTTAGACGAATTTATGGAAAAAAGGGGTTATATTAAAAAAATAAAAAATAATAAAGCAAAGAAACTAAATTTAAGGATTAATAATAAAAAAGTAAAGAATAAAAAAAAGAAATTTGTTTTTAAAATCTCTAAATATAATAATGAGGGTGATATTAGTGGAGAAATATACGAGGCTAATGCGAAATTAAATGTTAAAAGTAAACTTTTAACTATAAGTAGTTGTTATAATTATTTAATAACAAAATGGTGTAAAATACAAACGGAAAAACTAAATATTTCTTTACACAATACGGAATCTTCGTCTGAAGATGAAATTAATGAAGAAATTAGTAATAGAAACAAAATAAATGGCAATAATAGAGAAATAAGATTTTCAAAAAAAGATTTAGAACTGTCAACTTCGTCTGATAGTGATATAGATTATAAAGAAAATAAATCGGCATTATTAAAAGATGTTCGTAGACATCGGGTTGTTAGAAAAAAAAATCACCCGAGCCATAGACCTGTCTATGGTTCACCATCTAACAATAAACAAACAATAGACAATATGGATGAAGGTTTGCAACCCGCGGAGTATTCATTTGGTACTGGAATGGCTATGGCATCGGTGTTGCAAATTAGTAAAAAAAATAATTTGGCTAATGAAGAAGTTTTTATAGGTGATGGTGAATTGTCTATGGACAGTGGAAATGATGAAGATGCTTGATTTGTTAAATATGCCATATCCATGCCATAACTTGTGGATAGTTATTTTTGGAATTACCTAAGTCATACATCTATACCTACATACATTTGCTAGATTTTAAAACCCTCTTGAAGCAAAGAAGGCCCATGCCCAACAGTGGTCAGTGGGCTAGGAAGACATGTGACATGACAATCAATCGAATTATGCTACTTCTATAAAATTATGCAACCACAGCCGTAATTCCGCCCATTCAAAACTTATTCACTCATACTTACCAAACAGGCACCTTCCATGAGCTCTAAGCTCCGCTTACCGACCTATCTGAAAGGGTATCGGATTTGTAGCTATCTGATTATGAAGAAAATGAGCATAAAATTGTTTTTAAGATAAAATAACATCCTCTGGCACTTGCGTAACTCATATAGACTATTAAAACCAGTTCTTACGGATTTAAACGCATATATTTACATTAATTGATTATTTTTTGCAATTAACTTGCTATGCTTTTTCTTATTAATCTTAGTAATCTCACAATCAGCCAGTTGCGGGAGCCCTGGTGACCTGTAGTACAGGTTTTTAACAAAACCTAATTCAGGCACCAGTCTCTCACATAGGTAATCATGTTTTCCAGCGCTGTAAATTTTACTGTTATGACCACTATTGTGATGAGAAAATAAAAATAAATTTATTATTATTATTAAACTAAATTATAGTGGAAAAAGTTAACACCATGACCGTGCGACCAATTTTGCGGCTATGATTTAGTTCAAAATTAATAAATTAATGTAGAAATATATGTACAGTCATTATTTCGGTCCAATTGTGTTCTGTGAAGAACACTAATCAAACGGTCGATCGAGTAAGTGCAAACCGCTCGATAGATGGCGTTGTACAAAAACATGGATGCGATGCTTAACTCGCATTGAGTAAAACTGTAGTCGATGATTTGGTAAACATGTACAAGAACCACAGTAGCTCAATTGGTAGAGATGGAACGGTATTCTGTCGTCGTTTGTCCCGCGTATAGTTAAAAATCTAGCTTGACGTAACGGGGACTTCAGTCGCCAGAAAGACTTTTACATTTTGCTTCAGTCTGAAAAAAATAACAGAAAGCTTACACAAAACAAATATTTGGTCTGTTTTGACACTTAACTAAACTATAAACTTAAAAAAACAGATTTATGGCTTAGGTATTTCCTTTACAGGCCATATATGTACATCCCACTGTGGGTTTTAAGCATTTATTAACTGCTTAAAAGTATTGTAGTTAGTATTTTTTTATTTATAGTAATTAATTTGCAATGTTAGCAATTGATTTGCAATAAACTGCAATTATTATTAAATAAATACGTGCCGGGCCTCGTGGTGTAGTGGTTCATGTAACGGACTGCCGATCAAGAGGTCGCGGGTTCGATTCCCGCTCGGGACAATCATTTGTGTGATTTTTCTAATTGTCATACAAATGTTTGTACTGCGTCTGGGTGTTTCTATGTATTATAAGTATGTATTTACAAAAAAAAAAGTAGTATAATGTAATCTATCCGTATTCTGGTACCCATAACACAAGCATATAAGCTTAGCTTGGGACCAGAGGACGTTGTGTGAAATGTCCATGAATATTTATTATTATTATTATAAATAGATGCAGTCAATAATGCAATAAAAACTGCAACTTTATTATTAACTTAACTCTATAAACCTTTTCGAGAGAAAATAAAATTACATGAATAATTTATTAAACTATTTTATCGTGACAATAATCATGAAAGTAGGCAGGAGGAGGGCCTAGCACGTTAAACTCAAAAAAATTCAGTATTCACCATATTTTTACTGATTTATTTCCTTAAATAAAATAAATAGTTTAAAAAAACTAAAAAACACGCTTTATTTAATCGAATTATTGCATTGTCATCGGTCTTTGACAGGTGTGCAAAATTTGAATAGAATCTGACCGTTTAAAGTGGGTCAAAATAGCGTCCAAAGGAGTCGGTTACAAACATACAAACAAACATACAAGTGAAGCTAATATAAAGCGTGTAAAAAGAACTAAATCTTCTAAAAATTCAATTCTGGCTATTTCTAAGTGAAGGGTAAGCAACGTTAATCGGAATTATGTCTAGAGTTGTTTATGTACCTACTTGTACTAATTTTCTACATAAATTTTAAAGTAGAGATTAATTTTAAAGAACAGAAAATTCCCGCAGTTTATTAATTAATAAAGTTATTTCAATGCATGTGTTACTAAACGACATCTGATTTGGAAGCGAAGCTTTTCCCGCGTAACGAACGGACAGTCTGTTAAAAATTCCGGGATGATAAAATGGTTAATATGTACAACATTTTGATGCAAGTACATAAATAACTAGGCACCTAATTCCGACCTACGGCAAATAAATATGTTAATTGTAACTATTATTTATATTTTAACCTTAAGATCTGTGATCGAAATCAGTCATTGTAATTATTTATCAATTAAGGTTCTATTATAAATATAATTAAATATGATTTGATTGTTGTGATATTGTTTTATTTTATATAAATAACAGAACGCAATTTTAACTTGTGTACTTACTGAAATGGATTCCCATAACGAAGGTTCATATCTGACGGGACATGCATCACGTATTATCGGTCCCGTAATGCCAGAACCTGCAGGGGTTCCCAAATATTGATAAAAAATACTTTTACTACCCTCATTTTGCACCTACTTTAAAACTTTTTATTTCTTACTCACCTTGAGGCCTGCACCGCCCATAAGGGGGCTTTATCCCCTGCTTTGGAATAGGCTGTCGCAAAGCAACGAAAAAATTTACGTTTTCTCAGACCTGTAGAATAAACCATGATAAGAAGTAAGCTCTCCCTTATTCCCGACGCGTGAGCGCGTGTAAAATATTTGTTTGTATCAGGGATGTTGCGAATATTCGCATCCGCATACGCAAATGCGGAACACTGATACAGTGATCATTGTGTGTAGTTGTGTACCTTGTAATGAATTGCAATAGCTTAAATACGTAACGATCTCTATTTTAAAAAGACTACAATTTTGTAACATTATTACCGTAATTTATGTAGTTAAGCCACTTAAGGATCAACTCATGGTGGACATTTTAACTTTTTGTTTTTGCCTAACATTTTACTCTCACACTTGTATCGGTATTCAATTCAATTCAATTCTTCTTTTAATGGCCCATATGTGACTATCTTAGGACTAGTCACTTTCCGCCAGTGTTTTGTATTAACTTCAGACAAGAACATGCTAGTATCATGATCTATGGAGAGAAAACAATATTTGGCCGACACAAGTGAAAAAGTTAAATAATAAACTGACAACTGATTATTCTTAGAAAAATTAATAGATAAAAATAAAAACATACAATAACAAATAAGTAATGTTAAATATATACAAGTATTATAGGAATTAAATACATAAATATGAATGTAACATAATACTCATTTTATATAATGTGTCTAATTATTACAATTTAATTTTATGTTTTTTAATATAGTTGCAAAGTATGGAATTTATTTCAAATGAAAAGATAAGAGAAATTTAAAGGAGACAGGACGCGGGATATTGTTAGGGATTAAATCATAAAGTAGTTATGAATTAATTGCTGTTAATGTCATGGGTTTGACATCATTGAGTAGAGCGCCCCTTAAAAATAACGACACGTGATCGTTACCTATCCTTTAGATTTCAATTCAATAAGAATATTAATAAATAACTTATCATTGTTTTAATCCTTACTAATTTATAATTGTGAAATTCAACTGATGATGTAGATAATAAAAATTTGGACGAGCTTAAGGGTTAATGTGTGTAACGCAATCATAGAGCGATTAAAAAAATCTGTACAACGTAATCTATCGAGTGGTATAGTAAAGTTATGTTAGTTAAGGTTTAATTTGTAAATTTCATTCTTACGAAGTCGCGGGCAACAGCTAGTTCTTCATAAATTGACTTTATTTACATAATATCTTAAACATCCGCATCCGCGGATGTGAGCCTTCAAAACTCCGCATTCGCATCCGCGGATGTGAAAAAATCAGCATCCGCAACATCCCTGGTTTGTATAATTATAAATTAAAATTAAATATCTAGCAAAGTTACGCCACTATCTAGTTTGTTGCACCTACGCTACGTCCTGCCAAGGTCATCAATTCTTTATGCACGATGTAACGGACCGTGAGTAGGCTTGACGTAGCTATACGTCGATTAGAATAATTTGGAATAATTATCGATGTGCGTCAACCCATGCAACGCGCATGATGCGGGACGTACAGCAAGATGATAGTCCCCGTTTTCCAATCAGAGCACAATAGCGCATTATGCGGCACAATGCTCCACGTTGAGTGTTCCAATTACAGCATCGCATCGCACAATCGAGCACTCTCAAAAGTAATGCGTGCAATTTCTTTAAATTGGCATTGATTGAAATTTTATTTAAATATTATCGTTAGTAATATTATTAATTGTTAAAAAATTGCTTTCGTTTCGTCGGAGTTTTCTGGAAATATTTAAAGTTAATTCAAGCTGTGTTAAAAAATAAATAAATATAAGTATGGATGAAGGTATAAACAATGACTTTTTTTATATTCCACACATTTAAGGGCCTACATCAATATTATCGTATATCATCTCCGACACGTACATATTAACACAGCCAGTAGGCACAGAAAATGAAGAATTAGGGATACTTTTCCTATTTACTCAAAATCTACTAAATATATTTTAATTTTGATTTACGTGTTTCTATATAGGTATAATAGTTACTTATGTTTTTAAAGTTATTTCATTAGTTAATACGCGATAATAGACCGACAAATGAAAAAAATAAAAAAATTGAGAGGTTGTTTCGCCAAGATTTTCTATCGAGAAAACTTTTTTCAATCGCGTTTCTGAGTTGATGCGATCCTAGATCATATATTGAAAAAACATATACTTAAAAATTAGAGCTCTAGCCATTCAATCTAAAGAAACAATGAAAACTTCGTATATAGAAAAATGCACGAAGCTATTTTGGTATCGTCTTAATGTGAATACAATGTTTGTTTATTTTAGAATTTTTTTTCAACACTGAACTTAGCGCACTCTGCTGGCGCATTTTAAAACTAATTCACGTTCCAATTCCAATTAAGCGTCTGCATTGTGCGTCACTGAGTCGCATTATGTTTTATGCTCTGCCATTGGAAAACGGGGAGTGCGTAACGGGCCTAAAAATGACAGCGTTGTATAAATTTTCTTACACTGTGCTTATACTATTTTTGCTATTAACCTATGCCACACTTTCACAATCTGGGCCCTGAGTCGGGTATTTCAACGGTGTCACAACTGTACCATTATTGTACCATTATGGTGCAATAGTAAAGTTTTTGGTAGTCTACTATTATTGTGTCGTCATAACGACTTCATCATTGTCTTACAATTGTCAAAGTGACATAAATTGCTAGTCTCGTACACAACTGCTTCACAATTGCAATTCAATGACTGAAATGTTTCGGTAGTCTGCTATTTTGAATTTGACAGTAATATTTTTAAATTGTCCTGTGTCGACAGATTGCCATAAATAAAAAATAGATAGATAGAAATATTAGAAATTGTTCTTTGTAATTTATTGCAATTTACTAATCTCCTAAACTTCACATTGCTTTTTATACTAATAAATAGTATGTACAAATATATTTAAACGAAGTCTAGCATGATTAAATGTTTAAATTTATTAGTAGTTTTTCGAAAATCACTTCGACTAACGCATTTTTTAAAAACGGCAACACATACATACCATTCTAACACAATCCATAGATAAAAGAGACCGAAAATTCAATGCATAGATAAAAGAGATCGACAATTCTATTACCATTGAAAGACCGTTATGACGGCATATAGCAGACTACGGATATTTGACTTCAATTGCAACGGTATCGTGCCGGTATTGTGCCGGTATGACAATTGTTCCAAAATAGTGGACTCGAGCACCTGTCATTCTCAATTCTGTCACTGACTACAATAGGGATGTTCATACAAAAAAAACTATATTTTCTTATATATTGAAAAAAATAAAATAAAAAATATAATATATCGATATTATATAAGATACCTTGCGATATATCGAAGAAATATATCGATATTTTTTAAATATCGATATTAATTACTTGTATTTAACTAGTCCATGATATTAAATAGGGATCAGGTTAATTATGAGTAAAACACTTTAGAGAGGAGAATCAAATCAACTTAATTTATAATCATCATCATCATCATAACATCACGCCTTTTTCCATGGGGAAGGCAGAGACTATAGAGCGTTGAGCCATCTGCTACGATCCAAACAAACTTCCTTGGCTTCATCCACACTCATACATCTGTTCATACATGCCCGACGGTTGTAAGTGCTACGCAATAATAAATATAAATGAAACAAAAAACAATCCAATGCCATACGACCCAAACACCATGTTTAACATCTTCGCGCAAAGAATAGCAGAATTATAAATCCCAGTATGTTTTTTCTAAACCTCGTAAAAACAAAGTTTTATTTACCCTTTTGGATTGCAATCGGCTTCTCTGCAGTGTAAGGACCTGTGCGGCTTTTGAAAAAACGACTTTCTGATGGGACTGAGCTAGCCACCAAGGTTAAATATTTAAAAGCCACATTGTATAAACTTGGGAACTGTATTTTATAGTCTGTAGTAAGTAAAATGGAATGTGCGATATTTGGTATATCGGATGAAATATATCGATATTACAGCCGATACTTGATGATTCGATAATATCGGATTGTAGTGATATATCGGGTACATGTATCGATATTTTTTGAAATATCGATATATATAGCCCACTACTAAACTACACTACTCTGTGGTGCAAAGTTTACGTTTTGAGCAATTTTGTGTTTTTAATTTTCTATCGCAGTTTTAATCTTTTCGGAGACAGAATTCATTTCTAATTGAAGAAAATAACAATCTATAAAGATTGTGTGTGAATACTTAACGCACGTAAGACGTTTTAATTAATTATTTACTATTCGCGTCGACCTCCCATATGATGTCTGTATTTTGGTTTTACTAATGTTTCTCTGAGATTAATCGTAAAAGAATACTCTCATCTAAATGATGAGAGTATTTTATATTATTTCTATAACCATTTAACAGAAGTAAAGAACATATGCTACTTATTAATGTGAAAATAGGTTATACAAAAATAATATTTCAAATAATTGTTATTTTAGATTTAAAATGGATGTTGATACAATAAATGATATGGAAGCAGTTGAAATACCTGATGATGATAACGACATGCAGACAGAAAGTAAGTGTAATTAGCATTCATTTCATAAACACCTAAGTTAACCATACATGTATTACTAGATTGTAAAAGTTTATGACATTGATAAGTCTATAGAAAGCAAGTTAAATATTTCTACACACAGATATACCAGGGGCTCAAGTCTGCTATTGCAATGTTGTCACAATGAGCAGTCGTCATTATGACAAAAGTTAACAGTAGAACACCAAACTCGATAAAATTTTGCCATTATGACGCCATAATGGCGTCATTATGACATACCAACTCGCACCAAGAAATTTGGCGACTCATTTCTTTGTCACACCGCCAAGGTTTGGAATTCACTCCCTGCTCATGTGTTTCCCGATTCCTACGACATGGGGTCTTTCAAGCGAGGCGTGAAAAAGCATCTTGTGAGCCAGCTAGGTGAGGGCAGCTAGTGCATTGACACTGTACTAGCCGTCCTAACATTTGGATTGCACCCCACTTATCATCAGATGGAGTGTAGTCATTTGCCTACTACATCTGTAAAAATTTTACCCTAATGCGCCTAAAGAAGTTTCACTTCAAAAAAAAAGTTTGGTAGTGTAATCTTAATTTTTTTTACCAAATGCCATTAAGGCACCATGATGGCGTCAGTGGTTGATCATTGTGACAACATTGTAATGGCAGAATTAGCAATGATGAAATGTACTACCCAACACTGAATGATTTTTTCTAATCAGATCAGCAGGCGTATTATGAGCTTTCAAAATATCATGCAAGTTCCAGGCGATTCTGTTGACGGTGGCAAACGGCCTGACTTTTATTTCATAATATGACATACATAAAACTAGCCGACTTTTTAATGGATTAAGTGTCTATGGCCGTGTAAAGCTTTTTGATAGAGTCGTTCAGAAACTTAATTATTGTGTTTATCGGCTAGTTACTGTTATATTTTAAAATTTTTTTTTGTATTCAATATACTACATAATCTTAATATATATGTATATTTCTTGTGTGCGTGTGTATGTGACTGAACTCCTCCTAAACGACTGGACCGATTTTGATGAAATTTGTTGTGTGTATTCTAGGGGGTTTGAGGATGGTTTAGATTCACAATTGGCTGGACCGATTTTGATGAAATTTTTTTTACACAGAATTGTATGGCAAAACAACGTTTGCTGGGGCAGCTAGTATAATATATTTGCTAAACACAAGTTACTTAGACCATTATATAAAAGAAAAGAACGGTAATACTATTATCTATTTTTATATTTAGATTTTTTTATTTTTTATAATTCATCTATGTTTTGGGAATTAGTTTTGGAACGACACCCGTCACTTGAACTGTCAGCTGATATAGCGGGAACATAGGCTTAGGTTTTCATTATCCTAGAACGGGCATTTAAGTTTTTTTTTTAAATATTTTTTGTTTGATGATTCGCATGAAAGTAACTTTAATACACATGGCGATATTATTGTAATGAATACTTATTTTAATAATATATTAATATTATTTTTTATATTTAACTTATTTCGCATTCGACTAGTGTTTTGTTCATCATCGTCGCTCTCCGAAAATTCAAACACCTCCAATTCATCACCCATCGTTAATATGTAGATAATAGTTACTTTTAATTCTAAATAAACCAAAACAATTTATTATACGTAACAATGTAGCAGCTTCTATTGAATGGATTTACTTGTCACTTCTAGATAGTTAAAACGATCAACTACATGTCAAATTTGCGCTCGTAATACGCTTAACGCCAGCCAGTGAAACAAAAGTCGGGCCGATATCAGTCTGAAGTCACGTGACCACTGATTCGCTGTCAATAATATACTCATAATACGAATTTGCCAGGCAGTTCCATTCACGGCGTAAACGGCCTGGGAATAAGAGCTCATAATACGGCCGCAGTAGTTCTTAAAATTAGCGCTTTAAATATACAAAATCTTTGGCTTTATAGTATTGGTATAGATGTAAATTTTTATGTTTCAGAGCGTCCTTTAATGTTGCTGCTAAAATGTCTTTTTTGCAACAAGCAAAATACTGTAATGACAAACCTCCAGATAGTAGAAATATTAAAACAAGAATTTAATATAAGCATAGATACTTGTCACGAGTTAGAAGTAGATATATATATTAGAATAATTAAAAAATATCTAAAAGATTGGCCTCAATGGGAAGAATTAGAACGTATTTCTTCAAGATTAAGTATTGCTAATGATAATAACGCTGTCAATAAAGTTTTAAATAGGAAATATAGGAATTTAAAAAAATATTTAGGTGTTCGCTTAGAAATTGCTAAACCATTGGCCAAACAAGCAGTCTCCAATGAAACTTCTAGCGAAAGAGATGTTGTAATGGAAGTATTATGTACCAGGGAACAATTAAATAATTTAATATACAGAAAACCTCGTGCAGATATTAATAATACGATTTTTAATATAAATATCAGACAACCGACTACAATTACTATTAAAAAGTTCCCGTTTGAGACTTGTATTAATTTTTGGGCTACGAAAATTACCATTTCATTACCTAATTTCATTTTTACTCGTGAATTAGACTACAAATTTGAACATAAACTTATAAATAAAGTGCGGAATAATAAAACACCATCTGAAATTATAGATACACGCTTGTTTTATAAAATTAAACATTTAAAAAGTGCGACAATGCAAAAAGCGACGTTTCTAACTTATTTTTATGATATAATTAAGTCGTACGAAAATCATCAGATTTTACATAGGGTTTTTAAAGCAGTTTTAGCTGTGATCAAAGCAGATTTAAGAGAATGCACGGAATTATCAGTGGGAGCTATGTATAAAAGGTATTGTAATAAATACAAATATGTCAGGTATTTGTCGGTGGATAATAATGAAAGTACGGATCCGAAATTTGATTTGAGTTTAGAAGAAGTGGTGTTGCCATCATATCAGATTTGTTTGTTAAAAATGTGTAAGCAAACATTGTTGAAAATAGAATGTACAATGTGTAGAATTAAATTTAATGAAGGGCCAGCCTTGATTCAGCAATTGGAAAGTCATTTTGAAGAACATCATCAACTTGAACCGGATTGGCAGTGTACTAATTGTAAACAAGTGTTTGATATACAATATTTAGTTGATAATAGGTGGAGACACGATTGTTAATTACACAGGTTTGCCATATAGTGTATCAATGCCTACGCAACTTCACGACATATTTGTAGTTTTGTTATGAGGGCTCGACAGCAAACCATGCTCTATACAAATACTTGTACCATCGTACTCCGCTGTTTTCTTCGTGGATATTGCCTCTAGAGCAACAATTTCTCACAGTATTATGGTTTTATATATAATATCTATGTTTCTATTATTTATTTAGATCTATTACTTTTTTTTCATTCAATATGTAGGAATATGATTATACAAAAAATACCGATGTCTTTAGATGAACTTGCAACGTCTATCACACAGATTTGGTAAGCATTTTCCACAAAAAAGTAATAGAAGCATAGATAATTGTAACTATGTATTATTTATATTTTAATCGCGATATCTGTGATCTAAATTAGTCATTGTAATTATCTATCAATTAGGGTACTATTATAAATGAATTAAATATGATTTGCTTGTTGTGATATTGTTTTATTTCACACAAATAATAGAACGTAGTTTAACTTGTGTAGGTACTTACTGAAATAGACCCCTTTTGGGAAGGTTCATTTAACTGAATTTAACTGACGAAACATTCGTTGCATGTTATCGGTCGCGTAATGCAAGACACAGTAGGGGTGCCCGGAGTATAAAATATATTTAGTGCTACAATTTTTCCCCTATTTAAAGACCTTAACCCCATTTTTCTGAGCTTCTTACCACCCCCCTTTAGGCCTGCAATGCCCACAAGAAGGCGATAGGTATCGTTTGCTTTGAGAAACGCTATCCCAAAGGATCGATAACAGTTTACGAACTATTCTCAAACCTGTAGAATAGACCATGAAGAGAGGTAAAAACTCTCCTATATACCCAACGCTATACGAGTTGCTGACAGATTGGCAGCGGTCGGATTTAGGAAGGTCTGCTTAATTCTTGAAAGAAAGGTTTGATGTGAATAAAACCAGGCAATATTTTTTATTATACAGACGGATTTACTGTATATTAGTGCTTATACCTATATACATACAAATGTACCTAATTATCCACCTTAAATTAATACTATATATTAATACTATACTGGAAGTACTTCTATATTTAATTACCACATATTATAGAATAAGATTGTTCTGTGTTAATTACATCTATTTCTTATCTTCGTCATTAAAATCCGAGTCGTACAGCGGAGCATCATTTTCCACGACAAGAGGCAGCGCATATTGAATGGGGCAACACACGTATTTTTGATCGCAGGAACTGTGAACAAATGAAGGTAATAGTTAAATTAATTGGTCTCCGTTTCTTTTTATTCGGCTTTAAGTTACGAGTGATGGTGTGCATGTGTAAAATATGTGTTTTTATAATTAAAATGAAATATCTAGCAAAGTTACGCCACTTTCCATATCTTGCTGCATCTACGCCGTCTACGCGACGTCTTGCCTAGGTCATCATGCACGATGCAAAAGTCCCGTGAGTAGACTTGACGTAGATACGTCGATTAAGAATAATTACTAGTGTACGTCAAGCCATGCATCACGCATGATGCGGGACGTACAGCAAGATGATGGTGTGTAACGGGCCTAAAATTGACTGTGGTACAATATTACAATTATTATTATTATTCCCCGTTTTCCTATCAGCGCATTATGCGGCACAATGCTCAACGTTGAGTGTTCCAATTACAGCATCGCATCGCACAATCGAGCACTCTCAAAAGTGATGCGTGCAATCCATACCAACTTCAGCGACAGAAAATTAACAAGTATTTTTTCTTTAAATTGGCATTGATTGAAATTTTATTTATATATTAACCCGAGAGACCACAATCATAATCAAGCTTGTATACTCCTGTCAAGTGCCATCATATTCCCTTACAAGATGCAGGAGTATACAAGCTTGATTGTAATTGTGGTCTCTCTTACATCGGGCAAACAAAGAGATCTGTTAGAACTCGGGTCAAAGAGCACATAGCTGATGTGAAGCACCGACGCAATACAAAGTCTGCAATCTGTGAACACAGTCAGGATCGCCTTAACCACTACATCCGGTTTGATAAACCTCAAATCCTCGCCAAGGAAAATCGGTACCGACCCAGAATGATTCGCGAGGCTATTGAAATAAAGAAACATAAAAACTTTAATAGAGAAGACGGTTGGGATCTGGCACCTAGATGGGATCCTGTAATTAGTTTAATAAAATCCAAAACACACTTGGTTTCAAAACAGCAAGACACCGTTAGCACATTTTGCAGACAACAAGACTTAAAATCCCCATAACTTCACTTTAGACCGACAACATAAAGATAATAATAAATAATTTTCTTTGACTCCCCTTGAGTTTTCTTGCCAGATCTTTCTCAAGTGGGACGCGTTCCGATCTGGTGGTAGTATATAATAGATAAAATAATAAAATTGGTCAAGTGCGAGTCGGACTCGCGCACGAAGGGTTCCGTACCATTATCTATGCAACATAAGGCAACGTTATTAGTATCGAGCAAGAAACGGTAAAAAAATCATGTTTGTTGTATGGGAGCCCCCCTTAAATATTTATTTTATTTTATTTTTAGTATTTGTTGTTATAGCGGCAATAGAAATACATCATCTGTGAAAATTTCAACTGTCTAGCTATCACCGTTCTTGAGATACTGCGTACGGAACCCTAAAAATCATGTTTGTTGTATGGGAGCCCCCCTTAAATATTTATTTTATTTTATTTTTAGTAATTGTTGTTATAGCGGCAATAGAAATACATCATCTGTGAAAATTTCAACTGTCTAGCTATCACCGTTCTTGAGATACTGGGTACGGAACCCTAAAAATCATGTTTGTTGTATGGGAGCCCCCCTTAAATATTTATTTTATTTTATTTTTAGTATTTGTTGTTATAGCGGCAATAGAAATACATCATCTGTGAAAATTTCAACTCTCTAGCTATCACCGTTCTTGAGATACAGCCTGGTGACAGACGGACGGACGGACGGACAGCGAAGTCTCAGTAATAGGGTCCCGTTTTTACCCTTTGGGTACGGAACCCTAAAAACTAAATAATTAAAATAAATATGTACTAATTTTATATAAATTCAAATAAAAATTAACAATTTTTCTTTTTAATATAAACTAATTTAAATCTTATACCAATAATTCTTTTTTAAAATTTCTTGTTATTATGTAAATAATATTGTATATATGTATGTATTTATACTTGGTTTTGCTTGCTATATTGTATACTACCTCTACAATAATTAAAACTTTAGTCTATGTTAAAATTATGTATGTTTTACCATAAATAATTTAAAATTAAAAAAAAAAAGATTTTATTTCAATCACTGCCCGGAACACGAAGTATAGATAGAAGGAGTCCGAACGGTATAGGCTTTTCCATAATATTTCGTGTACACATTAATAAACCCAGATCATAGTTCTATTTTCTGCCACTGGCTGCGCAAGTGTTCAGGGCGTACCGATGCTATTATTATTATTACATGTAAACACGCGCTGGCTCGTGAAAGTTGAATTTAATTTAATTATTATTATTAAATTAAATATTAATTTAATTAAATATTTTTTTCCACAGGTGTCAATAGCAATAAAATTTCCCGCGTAAGAATTCAAACGAGTACTTGAAAAATGGCGCGCTCTACCGGCAAAAAATCTGTCCCTTAAATTGAGACCATTCGTTCAACATTACGTTCGGACTCCTTCTATCTATACTTCGTGGCCCGGAATCTTAGAAACCATAGACAACTATTTTGTGACAGCGGACGTCAGAGGAAATTTGAGGAAACTTAGGTTTTGAAAGGCGTCATGTCTGGTGCTCAAGTCCACTATTTTGGAACAATTGTCATACCGGCACAATACCGGCACGACACCGTTGCAATTGAAGTCAAATATCCGTAGTCTGCTATATGCCGTCATAACGGTCTTTCAATGGTAATAGAATTGTCGATCTCTTTTATCTATGCATTGAATTTTCGGTCTCTTTTATCTATGGATTGTGTTAGAATGGTATGTATGTGTTGCCGTTTTTAAAAAATGCGTTAGTTGAAGTGATTTTCGAAAAACTACTAATAAATTTAAACATTTAATCATGCTAGACTTCGTTTAAATATATTTGTACATACTATTTATTAGTATAAAAAGCAATGTGAAGTTTAGGAGATTAGTAAATTGCAATAAATTACAAAGAACAATTTCTAATATTTCTATCTATCTATTTTTTATTTATGGCAATCTGTCGACACAGGACAATTTAAAAATATTACTGTCAAATTCAAAATAGCAGACTACCGAAACATTTCAGTCATTGAATTGCAATTGTGAAGCAGTTGTGTACGAGACTAGCAATTTAAGTCACTTTGACAATTGTAAGACAATGATGAAGTCGTTGTGACGACACATTAATAGTAGACTACCAAAAACTTTACTATTGCACCATAATGGTACAATAATGGTACAGTTGTGACACCGTTGAAATACCCGACTCAGGGCCCTGTACTCAGTTGACAGAAGGTTGACAGTTGAGCAGTCAAATGACAATCAAATGACAGTTGTCAGAATGCAAAATACCCTCCTCTATAATTTACCCGTTCTTCTAAGTTTCCCTTCTGATACGTAGTATTAGTATCACGAAGTATAGATATCTATACTTCGTGATTAGTATCTTCTATCTATTCTGTGTTTTACTCTTTGAGTGAACTTCACTTCAGGTTGATAACGCAGATTTTTGTTATTTTGTGTTTTTCTATTTTCTGTGCTACTTTTTTTATCTTTTCGTGGGCAAAATTAATTTCTAATTAAATAAATAACTATCTATAAAAAGTGTGTGTGAATATTTAACGCACGTAAGAAGTTTTTATTATATTATTATTCCTGTCGACTTTCTTCATGGTGTTGGTGTTTTGGTTATTCTCATGTTTCTCTGAGATTAATCGTAAAAAATTACTCTCATCATTTATCTATAACAATTTAAAAGAAGTAAAGAACATAATTATGCTACTTATTATTATGAAAATAGGTTATAATTTAAAATATTTTTTTAATTATTTTAGATTTAAAATGGATGTTGATACAATAAATGATATGGAAGCAGTTGAAATACCTGATGATGATAGTGACATACAGACAGAAAGTAAGTGTAATTAGCATTCATTTCATAAACACCTAACTTAACCATACATGTAAGACTAGATGATTGTATGAGTTTATGACTGACATGTGTATAGAAAGCAAGTTGAATAAGCATTTATAATTTCCACATATATAATGGATGAGTATAAAGTAAAAGGAAATAGCAGATGGTGCCCTAACTATATTACACCTCTCTCCCTCTCTCCAGCCCATTAAAGACCCACTGCTGGGCACGGGCCCCCTCTACTTTGGGACTATTAACTATTTTTATTTTATTTATTTGGAACAATAAACAGTTATACATTAAAATTTATACTTATGGTTATGACAATTTGTACATTTTGATAAAAGTATAACCCACACAATTGGCATTGTTCATAATTTTTGACCTGCTGTTTTTATATTTTTTTTAGAAAATACTACTAATTATTTACTTACTTATATTACTACAACTAATTTCAATATTATTGAAATATTCACTATATAGAATTTAAAAAAATACTTAAAGATATTATTTTAAATGTTGTGACGTCATCGTTGTATGCAATCTGTGTATTGACTTTTCCTGATAGACTTAAGAGGATACCAAAATAGCTTCGTGCATTTTTCTATGTACGAAGTTTTCATTGTTTCTTTAGATTGAATGGCTAGAGCTCTAATTTTTAAGTATATGTTTTTTCAATATATGATCTAGGATCGCATAAACTCAGAAACGCGATTGAAAAAAGTTTTCTCGATAGAAAATCTTGGCGAAACAACCTCTCAAATTTTTTTTTTTATTTGTCGGTTTATTATCGCGTGTTAACTAATGAAATAACTTTAAAAACATAGGTAACTATTATGTATAGAATCACGTGGATCAGAATTAAAATATATTTAGTAGATTTTAAGTAAATAGGAAAAGTATCCCTAATTCTTCATTTTCTGTGCCTACTGGCTGTGTTAATATGTACGTGTCGGCGATGATATTGATGTAGGCCCTTAAGACAGATTGCAATAGATCTTTTCAAAGTTGCCAAGTTGATATAATAGACCAATTTCAACTCCACCACAGAGTAGTATATCCCTCAGAACGCCTTAATATTTTAAGTCCTTACTCCTTCATTTTAAGGGCAAATAGAGATCATTAGCCTTTTTGGAAAAATAATCGTTAATATAGCAAATTTTCCGAAAAAAACTAATGGATCATGATCAGAAACTCTATTCTGCGAAATGGTTTTTTAATTAAGAGTTTAAAAAAAATTAACAATGCCAATTGTCCACGACATATAAAGAAACGAGTGAGGAGCAATTCGAAATACACAAATATAAATAACATACTAATAAATAACTATCATAGGTTAGGCATAGATTGTATTTTTAACTTTTCTGTCGCTCACAGAGTTATCTGTGTATATAATACTCCTTAGCTGGCTTTCACAGCACACTGGGAAGGAAATGGGTGACATTTGTGTTCTTAAATCTTCACCGCATGGATATGCACACATAGCACAAGCAAATAAGCCAAGGTTGTTACTAGACTAGGTGGCCTTCCTTCTAGTACTATCCAACACTGAAAGAATTTTTTGTTGCTGAGACTACAGCATTCAAACAACCAAAGAAGCTTCTTAGTTATATAATATTAGTATTGATGTGTATTTTTTGTTTCAGAGCGTCCTATAATGTTACTGCTAAAATGTCTTATTCGCAACAAGCAAAATACCGTAATGACAAACCACCAGATAGTAGAAATATTAAAACAAGAATTTTATATAAGCACAGATACTTGTCACGAGTTAGAAGTAGATATATACATTAGAATAATTAAAAAATATCTAAAAGATTGGCCTCAATGGGAAGAACTAGAACGTATTTCTTCAAAATTAAGTATTGCTAATGATAATAACGCTGTGAATAAAGTTTTAAATAATAAATATAGGAATTTAAAAGAATATTTAGGTGTTCGTTTAGAAGTTGCTAAACCGTTAGCCAAACAAGCAGTCTCCAAAGAAACTTCTAGCGAAAGAGATGTTGTAATGGAAGTATTATGTACCAGGGAACAATTAAATAATTTAATATACAGAAAACCTCGTGCAGATATTAATAATACGATTTTTAATATAAATATCAGACAACCGACTACAATTACTATTAATAAGTTCCCGTTTGAGACTTGTATTAATTTTTGGGCTACGAAAATTACTATTTCATTACCCCATTACCTTCTTACTCGTGAATTAGACTACAAATTTGAACACAAACTTATAAATAAAGTGCGGAATAATAAAACACCATCTGAAATTATAGATACACGCTTGTTTTATAAAAATAAACATTTAAAAAGTGTGACAATGCAAAAAGCGACGTTTCTAACTTATTTTTCTGATATAATTAAGTTGTACGAAAATCAACAGACTTTACATAGTGTTTTTAAAACAAGTTTTGCTGCGATCAAAGCAGATTTAAGAGAATGCACGGAATTATCATTGGGAGCTATGTATAGAAGGTATTGTAATAAATACAAATATGTCAGGTATTTGTCGGTTGATAATAATGAAAGTATGGATTCGAAATTTGATTTGAGGTTAGAAGAAGTGGTGTTGCCATCATATCAGATTTCTTTGGTAAAAATGTCGAAGCAAAAACCTAATTATTTCAAAGATTTGGTGATAATAGAATGTACAATGTGTAGAATTAAATTTAATGACGGGCCAGCCTTGATTTCTCAATTGGAAAGTCATTTTGAAGAACATCATCAACTTGAACCAAATTGGCAGTGTACTAATTGTAAACAGGTGTTTGATATACAATATTTAGCTGATAATAGGTGGAGACACGATTGTTAATTACCCAGATTTACCATATAGTGTGTCAATGGCTACGTCACTTATACCGCTTGAAGCCACATTTAATATCTGTGTGCACAGACATACCAGATGGGGGGTTTACATTTAAATTTGAAGACAAGTACCTTTATCCTGCCTAAATCGTACTTCATAGAATAATAACGTTTCATATGTCGTATAGCTTGTATCATAGACACACATAGATACATATTTCACGCGTACATAGATACATATTTCACGCGTACATAGATATGTAAGTGGCCTCAAGCTAACTTACATATCCTAACTTATATATCCCACTTTTACATATCCTCCTAAACAACAACACTGTGTGATGTAGCCATAGACAATACATCTTGTATATATGGGGTAGCCGGTAGGTACTCTGATTATAGTCATAAGCTTCATGTATTTGTTGTATAGGTATCTATATGAAATGTAGGTATTTTTAGTTTAAAAAGAATATAATTTGTTTTTAAAAATCGTTTGTAGTTTTATTAAGAGAACTTGACAGGAAGCCATTCTCCATACAAAAATATGTACATCATACTCTGCTGTTTTCTTCGTGTATATTGCGTATAGAGCAGGAGTGGCCAACAAGTCGATCGACCGGTCGATCGAGCGACCAATTTTGGTCGATCACTCGTAAGTTCCATGAGAGGACGCATTCAATGCCAAATGTTTCTAGTACTTGATACAGTAATGAACACGTACGCAGCTCATGCTTCGAGTAGGGAGACGTTCAGCGTGACCACTTTTAGCAGTTATCGGCGGTATAAAAGCACATTGCATAAACTTCCCCCTTCTTACCTAAGAAATAGGTCGACCGCGACTCAATTTTAAAATAAAATGTCGATCTTATGTTCACCAAAGTTGGCCACCCCTGCTATAGAGCAACATTTTCTCACAGTATCTAGGTCTTAAAGAAAGTAATAGAAGCACAGATATATATCTGTGCTTCTATTACTTTCTTTTTTTTTCAAGACTTGATTAAGAAATAATATGACCATTCAAAAGTATCGTTTTTTTACGGTTGTTTTTAGAACTTGCAGCGTCTATTATGGTTTGGTAAGGTTTTCCATAATAGATAGTGATAGAAGCAAAGATAATTATGCTCTTCACATAAGCACAGTACAAACTTTTGCCCGCAACTTCGTACGCGTGGAATCTAGAAACCAAACCAAATTATAGAAAAAAAGGCATCCTTTTTAACCACTATCTATTAAAAAAACCGCATGAATATCCGTTGCGTAGTTTTGTAGATATAAGCTCACATAGGGACATAGGTACATACAAAATACCAACTATGTTTTGTAATAAGTAAACCTATAGATGGAGTTTAACATTATAAGAAATGGTTGATTTTTTTCACGTAGAAAACAGCGGACTACGAAACGTCTTTTCTTCAAAATTTTATAGGTCCCGGCATATTTTTTTTATGGACATTTCACGCTACGTCCTCTAGTCGCAAAGTTAAGCTTATATGCTTGTGTTATGGGTACCAGAATGCATAGAAACACCCAGACGCAGCACAAACATTTGTATGACGTTTATAAACATCAGACAAATGATTTTCCCGAGCGTGAATCCAACCCGCGACCTCGTGAATAGCAGTCCGTTATATGAACCACTCTACCACGAAGCTGGTCTAAAATAAAGAAATCTTCTCTTAATTGTAAAAAAGTATAGTTCTGTACTTACTCTTTGTAACCTCTGGGTCCATACAGCGTAAGATCGATGTTAGATGTACTAAAGTCACAATATAATCGTTCTATACAACAGCCGGTCATGCCTCTACCATTCTTGCACGAAACTGCCTTCTCGTAGCCAACTCCTAAACAATAAGTTTTTCATTATAAATATTCACAGAGATTTCACATAACGTCCTCTGGTCCCAAGCTAAGCTTATATGCTTGTGTTATTAGTTACGAGAATACAGTTATACTACAAAAAAAAACTTTTCTTTTGTAAATACATACTTAGTAAACACCCAGACGCAGTACAAACATTGGTATGTCAATTAAAAATATCACACAAATGATTGTCACATGTGGGAATCGAACCCGCGACCTCGTAAATGGCGCGGGCGGTCCGTTACATAAACCACTAACTAGATCACGTCTAACAAGCCTCTAGCTCTGTGTAGGTGCCATGCAAGCTTTACGTAAATACACCGTAAGAGCTAGTTCCCTCTCCAGCCCATGTGCGGGGCCATAGATTATTATGTTTAGAGCAGGTGTGGCCAACTTTTGTCCACTTAAGATCTACTTTTTATTTTGAAATTGAGTCGCGATCGACCTATTTCTTAGATAAGAAGGGGGACGTGTATGCAATGTGCTTTTATACCGCCGTGCACTCTTGAAAATAGTAGAAACCTACTAAAAGTGGTCACGCTGTACTTCTCCCTACTTGATGCATGAGCTGCGTACATGTTCATTCCTGTAGGTATCAAGTACTAGAAACATTTGGCATTGAATACGTCCCCTCATGGAACTTGCGAGTGATCGACCAAACTTGGACGAGCGATCGACCTGTCGTTCGCGATCGACTTGTTGGCCACTCCTGGTTTTGAGGATCCCGCCTTCCTCACTTTGGAAGACATTATAGTATACTGTGTCGCGATGACCAGGCGTTTAGGAACAAGGTTTATTTTATTTTCGAGAGAGAGAATATTTTCGATCTTTAGCTGACTTTTACAGCACCCTGGGAAGGAAAAGGGTTGATAACACTTTTATTCTTAACATGTTTGTGAGCAGATGAGGTTTTTTAACTAAACACAAAACTACACACACGCGCATATATAGATACAGACACACACACATTATAAATAATATAAATAAATAAATGTTCACGGACATTTCACATAACGTCTTCTGGTCCCAAGCTAAGCTTATTATGCTTGTGTTATGGGTACCAGAATACGGATAGAATACATATACTTACTACTTTTCTTTTGTGAATACATACTTATAATACATAGTAAACACCCAGACGCAGTACAAACATTTATATGACATTTATAAACATCACACAAATGATTGTCCGAGGCGGGAATCGAACCCGTGACCTCGTGGACGACAGTCCGTTATATAAACCACTAGACCACAAAGCCCGTCATTCACACCTAATTAAATTTATGGAATGTTCAAATTTATATCATCAGCTACTTAGGTATTTGTTTTAGTAATAAGGTTATTCTTGTTAATGCAATAGGTTCGAGTGGAGACCTGGTGTTCTGTATTACAGGTAACACATTACCTATTTCAGACACCAGAGATCCACGACCGAAAGTGTATTTTTTTTTCCTTTATGTTTATTATATACTAGCTGTTGCCTGCGACTCCGTCCGCGTAGAATTTAGAAAATTTTCACGTGCGACGGCGCGTTGGCTTATTTCATGTATAAGTTTGGTGTTTCTATACCGATTTCTATGATTCTTTTTTTATTGAATAGGTAATAATGTTAACTTCTTTAAATTAGGGATGAGTGAGAGTATTATAAACGTAAGAGTAAACAAATATAATCAGAATGCTCCGAACAGCTAAGCTATCAGGAGTTACGTGTTATTGTGAGTCAACCATAAAATATAGATATATGCTGTTGCGGGATATTTTTTTTACAATTTTATCTAGAATATTCAGTCATACTTGATTTCTATGTAACTTTAACCATTAAGGCTGCACACGGCACGGAAGCTTAAAAAATGGAGTAACTTCTCCCGTTTTCCCAACATTTCCCTTCACTACTCTGCTCTTATTAATTGTAGCGTGATGAAAAGTATACTATAACCTGCCCAGGAGTATGAAGAATATTTGTACCAAGTTTCATTAAAATCCGTCGAGTGGTTTTTGTTTCTATAAGGAACATACAGACTGACAGACAGACAGACAAAAATTTTACTGATTGCATTTTTGGCATCAGTATCGATCACTAATCACCCCCTGATAGTTATTTTGAAAATATATTTCATGTACAGAATTGACCTCTCTACAGATTTATTATAAGTATAGATTTATATTTCGGTTGTGGTGAGTAAATTAAGATTTTATTTATTTACTAGCTGACCCGGCAACGTTGTTTTGCCATATTAAAAAAAAAAGTTTGAAAAATAGATGTTGGCCGATTCTCAGACTTACTGAATATGCATGTAAAATTTCATAAAAATCGGTCTAGCCGTTTCGGAGGAGTACGGTAACTAACACTGTGACACGTGAATTTTATATATAAGATTTACTAGCTGACCCGGCAAGCGTTGTTTTCCCAAGTAAATGTTAGGGGTGGAAAACCCTTATCACTTAGGGGTATGAAAAATAGATAGTAGCCGATTCTCAGACCTACTGAATATGCATATAAAAATTCATAAGAATCGGTCAAGCCGTTTCGGAGGAGTATGGGAACGAACATTGTGACACGAGAATTTTATATATTAGAAAGAATACCTGATACTTGGTTGACGCATGATAATTCTTTAGCTGTCGTAATGTTAAGTGCTGTGACGTCATTTGTCACTAATGGTAATGCGAATGCTGATAGCGTCAGGTAACATAGTACTCCGAGGGCGAATATACTGGAAAATAAAGAATTTGTTAATATTATCGCTAGATGCAAGCGGCGCAGGATCGCGTGTTAAGGCGTCTGTAGGGGAAGCTTATGTCCAGCAGTGGACGGAAAAAGACATAAGGACGGATGGATAATATTAATTATTAGCAGCTAGCTATGCCCCACAGTTTCACTTGCTTACTTTTTTCAGACAATTTTTTATGCACAAGAACCGTTCTATGGATTTACCGCCTTGAAGGATGGTTCTTGCGTGGGACAATGGTTCAAGGAATATTAAAAAAAATCTGGTCAATTAAGAGTTGCTTGGAATTTTTTTTATCTGAAAATATTTGGACTTTGACATTCAATTACGTTTATTTTTAGTTATTATGAAAACGAAATAACATTTTTATGTTAACTTTAAAACAGGTTTTAAATTTATAACCACTGTAGCGTAATTCCTAACTAAATAATATATTAAATTTTAAAAGTGGGACAAAGTTCACCGCAATACACATAAAATAATAATAAGATGGGCTAATTACTTATATGTTTTTCGGTCAAGTAGGTACCTCTCTACAGCTCATTACCGTCCCACAGTTGGGCAGGGGTCTCCTCCACTTTCGGAGGGATTATTGTCTACTGTGTCGCGCTGACCCAGGCGTGTTGGCATAGAGTATATTTACGAGTTTTTCGTCGCTCACAGAGGATGTTATCTGTGTGTAATATTATAGAGTGAGTAATATTCCTACGGAACCCCGTGTGAGTATGTCTCGCTCTTAACTGGTTTTACTTTTTAAACGAAAAGTAAGTTTTTTGTGTCAGAGTATTATTAACTTTTCATTTTTCGTCCAGGAAATTGCAGGGATTTCCGCGTAAACATACCAAATTATATTTTTATTGTTTTTTTTTTCACATAATTAATAAACTAGCTTTTGCTTGCGACTTCAAACGCTTAGAATTTAGACAATTGCCCCCATTTTTGCAACATTTTTCACTGATACTTCGCTGGTTATTATTGCTGGTTGCAGGTTATTAGTCGCAGCGTGATGTTATATAGCCTATAGCCTTCCTCGATAAATGTACTATCTAACACTGAAAGAATTTTTCTAATCAGACCAGTGGTTCTTGAGATTATCGCGTTCAAACATACTCTTCAGCTTTATAATATTAGTTAATATACTCACAATAATTTCACGGCCATATTGCACAATAGTTTATAGCACACTAAACACAAAACTAATAACAGTTGAATTAAAATATAATTATAACAGAATCTTGTTTATGATTTTTTGTGCGTACAAGGAAGATGTATCACGTCTTAGTTGTAACACAAAGTGGACCATCAACGTATGTATTTTATATGAATATGTTTTAACAACAGGAAAAATATATTGGTAGCAATTAAAACAGGTTTTTAATATGGTCTTTGCTTTGTCTAATACAACGTATTAGAGTTCCGTGCCAAAAAATATAACGAATCCATATTATTTAGACTTCATAGTGTGTCACCAGACTGTATTTCGGTGATGGCTAGAGAGCTGAAATATTCACAAATGATGTATATATCTGTTGATGGTATAACAAAGAAAGAAAGAAAAGCTTTTATTGCACTAACGACACACACGTTTTTAAACAGATTGGGTTACAGTAAAGAAATTTGCTACATCTTCTTCTTATATCTTTCTAATATATAAAATTCACGTGTCACAGTGTTAGTTACCGTACTCCTCCGAAACGGCTTGACCGATTCTTCTCAAATTTTGCATACGTATTCAGTAGGTCTGAGAATCGGCCAACATCTATTTTTCAAACTTTTTTTTTAGTATGGCAAAACAACGTTTGCCGGGTCAGCTAGTCTTATCTTATCTTATCTAATATATAAAATTCACGTGTCACAGTGTTAGTTACCGTACTCCTCCGAAACGGCTTGACCGATTCTTCTCAAATTTTACATACATATTCAGTAGGTCTGAGAATCGGCCAACATCTATTTTTCAAACCTTTTGGGGTTTTTTTTAGTATGGCAAAACAACGTTTGCCGGGTCAGCTAGGCTAATATATAAAATTCACGTGTCACAGTGTTAGTTACCGTACTCCTCCGAAACGGCTTGACCGATTCTTCTCAAATTTTGCATACATATTCAGTAGGTCTGAGAATCGGCCAACATCTATTTTTCAAACCTTTTTTTTTATTACCTATGGCAAAAAAACGTTTGCCGGGTCAGCTAGAATAATAATTATAAAAATGTGATGTCCGGTCAGCGGCAACAGGTCCCATTTCAGCATAATGTCAAGTCTCTAGGACTTGACGATGGTTGACAACAAATACTAAAACTTAAACAACAAATATATAAGTGCGCTCCCATACAACAAACGTTTACGGTGTAACTGGATGATACACTTAGATAAAATGATAATAAATCGTACAGAACTCTTCGTGCGCGATCTCGAGTCGTACTTGACCGCGTTTTGTTTTATTATAACGAGATTTTTACTGTGACTTCGTTCACGTGAATAATCACTGCAATATTTTTACTTATTATAATCAAACATTTGGTCAGCTGAGCTTAGATTAGAGCGCACACGCTCTGGTCACGCTTTGCTTCACGCAGGGCCGGGTTAGGGGTTGTCACAGCGTCCTAGAAATCCAATGCATACCAGTTACCACCTGCCGTTGTTACAAGATATGGTGGCAAACAGACAAACACTAATAAGACAAACAGACAAACGTTAATTTTACTTTAATATTCTTATTAAATTTACGTTTTAGTATAAATTTGTATACCTATCTAAAATGTTACAGAACTTGTTTTGACACGCACTAACGTGATCTTAAAGCCGACATGATGATGACGTATCATCTATAGTATATAAACTAATATTATAAAGCTGAAGAGTTTGTTTGTTTGAAGTTTTGAACGCACTAATCTCAGAATTACTGGTTCAAAGTGAAAAATTCTTTCAGTGTTGGGTAGTCAATTATTAAAGGATGGCTTTAGACTATATAACATCACGCTGAGACCAATAAGAAGAGAAATATTTTCTAACTTCTACGCGTATGAAGTCGCGGGCAACAGCTAGTAATAAATAAATGGGTAATGGTAAAGCTGGGTAAAGGTGATATTCGGAAGTCTTGCGACCGCAACTCGCGACTCAATAAATTACCTAGTGTGAATATTCACGCCTATTATTAGCTTCGTTAAATCGGTCAAGTACGTGTCGGACTCCCACACGAAGGGGTCCCTATCGTAATAATCATAATATATTCGTCTTATCGACCCCTAATTTACGGGTTTTGTGAACGAGGATAATGATTATTTGTTGTTATAGCATCAACTCCTCTCCTCTCCAGCCCATTAACGCCCCACTGCTGGGCGCAGACCTCCTCCACTTTGGTAGGGATTATAGTCTACTGTGCTGCGCTAAACAGGCGTGTTGGCACAGCGTGTAGTTTCGAGTTTTCCGTCTCTTACAGTAGACGTTAACTGCTTATATTTGTCGCTTAGCTGGCTGTTACAGCACCCTGGGAAAGAAATGGGATGGTAACCCTTGTATTCTTAATCCGTCACAACACGGACAATAGCATCAACTTATATTTTAGTGAATTAATTGTGTTTATATGGTAAAATCCATCTCGGACACACACTTATGTATTTTCTTTTGACGCTCTCCTCTCGCGGGTCTACGGGCAGAAATTTCTATAAGAAATATGTAGACCCCTACACGAATTATCCTATGCATATTGTATTCTACTATTCCTGTGTGTAAAATTGTTAAATAAATAAATAAATAAAATACATAAACTGTGAAATTTTCAGCTCTCTATCTATCACCGTACCAGAGATACAGCCTGGTGACAGACGGACGGATAGCATAGGCTCAGTAATAGGGTCCTGTTTTACCTTTTTCTAGAAAATCCTGAAACCTATTAAAAAAAGAAGCGTTAATTACCATCCCATGGACATAGGCCTTCCCCATAGAACACCACAACGCGCGGTCCTGCGCTAACTACATCCAGCGGCCCCCGGCGTATTTGACGATATCAGTCCACCTTGTTGGGGGCCGCCCCACGCTGCGTCGTCCGGTTCGTGGTCGCCACTCGAGGACCGTTGGGGACGAAATCCCCAACGGTCATCAGATTGTCGAGCGATGTGGCCTGCCCATTGCCACTTCAGCGTGCTAACTCTTCGGGCTATGTCGTACACACCAGTCCTTCTACGGATCTCCGCATTTCGGATCTTATCACGTAATTACCATAGTTAGGTTTTAATTGGCCCCTCTGCCGCCAACAAAAATGTAATTTGGGCAAAAACATGACCTTCTTTAATACTACCGAAAATTAGCTTCCTAATGTCAAGAATATTTAAAAAATACTTAAAAACATTATACTTAGTTACATGATACTAATTTCTATTATAATCGTTGTATTTTTCCTTGACAGTAATTTTGATAATATTATAGTCATTTTTTGATCATAATTTTAAAGAGTTGCAGCAGGAGTTGTTTTCTTTGTTAAATATACAGTCAGGTTAGTGGTGTTGGACCCGATAATTACATCAGTTCAACATACAGTACAGATAAAGTTTACAACTAGTGAAATAGAAAATCACAATCCATTTGATTGTAATATTTCCGCCATTTCACAGGCACAGAACAACAAAATCATGTCACGTAATTAGGAGGAATGACGTTCCTTCGACCTAAAACCCGGAAAAGCTTCTATTATTTAACCTCCGAGCTAAGAAAGAGAAAGAAATGAAGAAATCTTTTAGATATTTGAAACTACTCAAAAAAAGAAAGCAAAGGTAAACAGTAGGATACACACACTACAAAAACCAGATAGTGGGTTTACGTTAAAAATTGAGGACTAGGAGGATACATATACATATTTCACGCACCCATATGTATGTCCTCGCCGGGTCATGGTAAAGCTCAAGACACCATCAAGGCCCGGCAGGGCAGGAGGCGTTAGAGGAAAAAAAATCTCATGAGTAGGTATGTAAATGGCTTCAAGCCTCTCTGAATCAAGACTATCTGATAAATCTGTAACACACACGCTTAATCAAAACAATCAAAATAGCAGTCTGAGCAGTCAAAAATACGGACCTAAGTCAGCATCCGGTTAAAAATCAGCGCCTGCCGTATTTGAAGCACGTCACGAATTCAACTAACAACAGTACAAGACGTACATAAGTATGTAGGTAATAAACTCAAATCAAATGGTTATGTATACAGTTTTAGTAATACATTAGGGTCTGTTTTCTACACTTAAACACTACACTTTTTTGCGTTTGATCAGTATCACATAAACTAACACTTAAAGTTCTTAGTAATTAAAATTCTAGTTAACGAGACTAATTTAATGTTTTATGATTATTAACACGATAACTGTATCGACAAACCGATTATATAGTTAACTAACTGTATTCTGCGACATTGTATGCGCGAAAAGTATACTTAAAAACGTTCTATTTGAACCACTTTATCTAATAAAATTTATGTATTAAAATCCGTTGCGTAGTTTCAAAGATAATACTCGTATATAAGCATTATAAGCTGACGTGCTCGTGACGTATGCTCTAGGCAATATCCGCGAAGAAAACAGAAGATGAAGGGAGTACGATGTCAGTCCATATTTTTGTTAGGAGCATGGCTTGCTGCAGAGGCGTATTCAGGCCCTAGGACCATACGGGCAATGGCCTGGGGCGACCAGCCTGAGAACGGCAGTGAAAGCCTTCGAGTTTAAAATTTTGCTTTAGGTATCTCTATTAATAAAATTTATAGGACGACTAATTAAATTGGCCCGGGGCGGCCCAGGGCGTCAAATCAAATAGCCTGGGGCGCTAATTTTCAAAATACGCCTCTGGCTTGCTGTCTATTAAGCCCTCCTAAATAAAAAATAGGAGTACCTATATAACGTAAGCTAAAACAACTATACTGCCAACGAAAAACTCAAAATGTAGTCACAATTAAATGACAATAGAATCCATTAAGACATAGATTTAGATAAATGTAATTATTAAAACATTTAGATAATATTTATAGATAAATTAATGTTCTAATAGCTTGGATTATTATTATATATTAAAGTTAGTTTTAGTCGTGTAATATAATAATTGACGATTACTATAACAGTCAAAATTGGGCGCTAGGCTCTTAGCACATCTTGCAAGAGATGGCAGGCCGTAACGAAACCTTATATTCCTCTCTTTCTTTCTAGCCCAATAACCTCCCAATATTGGGCACCTGCCTCCTCCACTTTGGTAGGGATAATAGTCTACTATGCCGCGTTGACCAGGTGTGTTTGCATAGGGTTTACTTTTGAGACTTCCGTTTTTCACAGAGGATTTTATCTTTGTATCTAGGCTGGCTTTTAGAACACACTGAACACAATCTGAGCCGCACAATTAAATTATTAAAATGAGTAAATTAAATAAGAAGAAGAATAACAAGCATAGTTTCAAGAGTAAAACCAGGACTATATCATTAACGAAGACAGCATTCTATAAAGTATATGCACAGTTTTGTGAAGAGACCACTATACATGGTCTGAAGCATACGGTGGAGACCAAACTACATTGGTTTGAAAGGTAAGACCTGTTATGTATCTAAAATAATTCTAAAAACATCTATTAGGAACGAGATAAGCTCGCACACGAAGGCTTCTGTCACAGTAATTATCATACGAGATAGTTGGAACTATGGAACCCAATAACGGGATAATGGCAGGATAAAGATGGGATAAGGGCAGAATAATGATCCTATCTAATCTAATATATAAAATTCACGTGTCACAGTGTTAGTTACCGTACTCCTCCGAAACGGCTTGACCGATTTTCCTGAAATTTTGTGTACATATCCTCTAGGTCTGAGAATCGGCCAACATCTATTTTTCAAACCTTTTTTTTATTTTTTACTATGGCAAAACAACGTTTGCCGGGTCAGCTAGTATCCTATACAATTCCACCGGCATTACACGGCATATTTGGGACTAAGTGTAGCCCGCAACTTTGTATGCGTGGAATTTAGAAAATTTTCCCCGTTTTGCAACAATTTTCGCTGATGTTTCACTCCTGTTTGTCGCAGCGTGATGTTTATAGCCTTCATCGATAAAAGTACTATCAAAAACTGAAAGAATTTTATAAATCAGACCAGTGGTTCCTGAGATTAGTGCGTTCAAACAAACAAACACTTCAGCTTTAGAATATTAAGTAAATCTATATCTAAACCACAGATCTAAACGAATACAATCTGAAACACTATTCGACCGTTCCAAAAAATTCTTTCACCGTCATGTAGCTAATTAGCTATACAATCCAGTACGATCTTCGATGAATATATTATTATATTTTATTCGTTACTAAAGTTAACAGAGCGAAGCTGTAGTGGATTATTAGTCTCTTAATAATTGTAATAAGATTTTTTCATAATTTCCAGGTTATTATGGTTTCTGTTAACGTTGAGCGCGTTTGGTGGAGCAGTCTACTGTGCTCTTAGCCAATTATCCAGGTAAAATAAGATTCCTAACGATCTAAATAAAACAACTTTACGCGTACATTATTTGTGAGTGTTCCTTTTCTCACAGAGGATGTTAACTATGACCAATACCCAATAGATTTTACAGCACCCTGGGTAGGAAATGAGGTAGTTACACTTGTATTCTTAATCCGTCACTACACTGACAGTACATCATATACTTATAACAATATCATAATAATTTTGTAGGTATAATTCTGAACCGGTTGTTGTTTCTCTCCAAAGAGAGTACCGTACCTGGTGGACCACCTTCCCAGCAGTCACGGCTTGCTTCCTAGAAAGAGTGCAACAGGATAAGGCGAAAGAATTCATTGAGGCGTAAGAACTGTTTAACTATTTCAACCACTGTATATGCTTTTTAGGGTTCCGTACTCAAAGGGTATAAACGGTACCCTATTACTGAGACTTCGCTGTCCGTCCGTCCGTCCTACCGTCCGTCCGTTCGTCCGTCTGTCACCAGGCTGTATCTCAAGGACGGTGATAGCTAGACAGTTGAAATTTTCACAGATGATGTATTTCTATTGCCGCTATAACAACAAATACTAAAAATAAAATAAAATAAATATTTAAGGGGGGCTCCCATACAACAAACATGATTTTTTTACCGTTTCTTGCTCGATACTAATAACGTTGCCTTATGTTGCATAGATAATGGTACGGAACCCTTCGTGCGCGAGTCCGACTCGCACTTGACCAATTTTTATTATGATTCCGTGCCAACAAGTAATATGTGACCCTATTACTAAAACTCATCCGTCTGTCACCAAGCTGTATCTCATGTAACTTGATGGCTAGTTGAAATTGTCATAGATGATGTATATCTATTGATACTATAACAAGAAATACTAAAAACAAGAATACAATAAACATACATCAAACTTTTCATAACTTATTAAACAACAAAGTCGTTATTTTTGATGTACCTATGTAAGCTTACATCTTCAAAATTATGCAACGGATTTTGATCCGATTTTTTTTAATAAGTAGAGTAGTTTCGAGGATGGTTTTTCTTTGTATAATTTGTTAGAATTTATTTACTAAATCTAATAGTTAGTTAGTGTAGTATAATCTGATGACGACAAAAGATCATTGCCATTACTATTTGTAAAGACGACATGAATAAGACTGTGTGATATTATAATGATAATTAATATTATTAACACGCTTTTATTGACTCGGTACGTATGTATCAATCTATGTAATGGAATCTTTAAAAGAGATTTTCATCCACTTACAGTAGTTGCAGTAATCCGATTGATCTGAAATGTTACACACATTAAGGACTGATGATACCGCAATAATATTCAGGATTTTCAAGTGTTTTTTTGTTTTTGAACTAAGTAAATTAATATAATAATAACGGTAAGGAAACCTGCGCTAGGCCAGCTCGTACTCAGTCGGTGTTTTGACTCCTAGCACTTGGAATGTCACAGAAGAATCTCACCCTGAAAAATATCAATACTACTACGACTTCATAGAGCTAGTGGCAGACGTCTCGTTCAGAGATAACTTGCAGAACTTCTGGAAATACCAAGCATATGACAGCGTCCAGGGATTGGACTTATTGCAGTTGGCTTTAAAGGTGCATCCTAATTGGACTCTGGATGTCATATCGTCGCAGAAGAAACATGAGGTTAGTTTGTGATGGTAGTCCTGATCCGTCTCCCTCCGGCCTATCAGCGTCTCACTGATAAGCTCGGGCTTCCTCCACTTTAAGTAGGATTAAGGTCTACTGTGCCACGCTGACCAGGCGCGTTGACACCAGAGGCGTATTTTGAAAATAAGCATCTCGGGTCATTTGATTTGACACCCCGGGCCAATTTAACTAGCCGGCCTATAAATTACTTGTAATACAGCAAAATTATAAACTCGAAGGCGTTCGCTGGCCTTCTCAGGCTGGCCGCGCTGGGCCATGGTGCCTATGGCATGTAAAAAGTAAAAGTAAAATACTCTTTATTGTACACCAGGGCCCTGAGTCGGGTATTTCAACGGTGTCACAACTGTACCATTACTGTACCATTATGGTGCAATAGTAAAGTTTTTGGTAGTCTACTATTAATGTGTCGTCATAACGACTTCATCATTGTCTTACAATTGTCAAAGTGACATAAATTGCTAGTCTCGTACACAACTGCTTCACAATTGCAATTCAATGACTGAAATGTTTCGGTAGTCTGCTATTTTGAATTTGACAGTAATATTTTTAAATTGTCCTGTGTCGACAGATTGCCATAAATAAAAAATAGATAGATAGAAATATTAGAAATTGTTCTTTGTAATTTATTGCAATTTACTAATCTCCTAAACTTCACATTGCTTTTTATACTAATAAATAGTATGTACAAATATATTTAAACGAAGTCTAGCATGATTAAATGTTTAAATTTATTAGTATTTTTTGAAAATCACTTCAACTAACGCATTTTTTAAAAACGGCAACACATACATACCATTCTAACACAATCCATAGATAAAAGAGACCGAAAATTCAATGCATAGATAAAAGAGATCGACAATTCTATTACCATTGAAAGACCGTTATGACGGCATATAGCAGACTACGGATATTTGACTTCAATTGCAACGGTATCGTGCCGGTATTGTGCCGGTATGACAATTGTTCCAAAATAGTTCAAAGTTGCCAAGTTGATATAATAGACCAATTTCAACTCCACCACAGAGTAGTATTTCCCTAAGAACGCCTTAATATTTTACGTCTTTCATTTCAAGGGCAAATAGAGATCATTTGCTTTTTTGGAAAAGTAATCGTTAATATAGCAAATTTTCCGAAAAAAACTAATGGAACTTGATCAGAAACTCTATTCCTCGAAATGGTTTTCGGATTAAGAGTTTAAAAAAAATATGAACAATGCCAATTGACACAGGATTCGTCCCAATTTTCCATCTTTCGCATAAAATATTTTCTGTGTCCTTTGCTGGTTTTTACAGTACCCTGAGAGGTGGTGATAATTGTATTCATAATCCGTCACCACACGGATGGTTGAGTATCCATATAATTCACAGATCGAGTGGCACCCAGTGATGACAGAAGTAGGTATGTGCTTCACATTCAACTCTGTGTACGCGCAGTACCAGAGCGTGTACCAGAGTGAGGAGTGGAGACCGCAGACACTGTTCCAATGTCATTATCATAGTGGACAGTGTTATATTAGAGTTGATTCTAAGAGCGGTGCTGTTAGGGTGAGTTTCGATATAAATACATCCTACATAATTATCTATAATAATATGGTGTATATTATATAATATATATGTGTATACTAATATTATTGACAGTTAGCACAGGTCTGCGCGATGTGGCGTTCTATTGGGGAGGCCTATGTCCAGCAGTGGACGGAGAAAGGTTGATGGATGGATGGAATATTATAAAGCTGAAAAATTTATTTGTTTATTTGAACGCGCTAATCTCAGGAACCACTGGTCCGATTTGAAAAATTCTTTCAGTGTTGGATAGTAAATTTATCTAGGAAGGTTTTAAGCTATATTACAACAAAACATTGCGACCAATAGGAACGAAGCATCAATGAAAAATGTTGCAAAATCGGTGATTGTTGTCTTAATTCCACGCGTACGAAATCACGGGCAACAGCTAGTTATGAATACAAGTGCCACTATCTCTTTTGTTCCTGGGTTGTAAGAAACAGTTAAGGGATATTTATAATATCTTTATAACGTTCTCAGTATTTCGTCCACTCTCCATACGAGATATCTACTGCGATCTCCAACCCAACTGGAGAAGTATTGCCTGGAGAAGAACTTATTATAGATTATAAGGTAATGTCTATTGTAAAAAAAAACAATTTACTTAAAAAAATAAAAAACACGCTTTAAAATCCCGATTTTATTTTTAATTATTGCATTGTCATCGGTACCAACTTAATATGTGTGCAAAATTTCTGATAAATCCGACTACTGTAAGTGGGTGAAAATTACTTTAACAAAGATTACGGTACAGAGATTATTACATTAATTGATATGTACCTACCGATCTTATAAAAGCGTGTTAAAATATATTATATAGGTATATATTATGACCATAATTAAGCTTAATTTGGCACCAGAAAACTTAGTTTTTTTGAAATGTCAATTATTTATTTATTTATACCCCTTTGAAAGACATCCTATGTTTATACTTATTTGTTCATCAAGGTGGTGGAAATACAAGCGACAGCTGCTGTGAAGAAACTAAGAACTGAACAGCGACGATGCAAGTATCCTGATGAGTGGATCAGTCATTCCATTCGGGTAACTTTGAGCTTTGCTCCATAAGAAAATAGAAAAATATATAATACTAGCTGTTGCCCGCGACTCCGTCCGCGTGGAATTTGGAAAATTTTTTTTTCGCAATAAAAGGTAGCCTATGTCCTTTCTCAGGGTCTAAAGATTGTCTGTGCCAAATTTCATCAAAATCGGTTGAGAGGTTTAAGCGGGAAAGCGTAACAGACAGACAGAGTTACTTTCGCATTTATAATATTAAGTAGGGATGTGGCGAAATTTCATTACCTACTCTTTATTCATAAACAACGATTTTATACGGCCTATATTTTTACGGCCTCGTGGTGTAGTGGTTCTGGTAACGGACTGCCGATCAAGAGGTCGCGGGTTCGATTCCCGCTCGGTACAATCATTTGTGTGATTTTTCTAATTGTCATACAAATGTTTGTACTGCGTCTGGGTGTTCCTATGTATTATAAGTATGTATTTACAAAAAAAAAGTAGTATATGTATTCTATCCGTATTCTGGTACCCATAACACAAGCATATATAAGCTTAGCTTGGGACCAGAGGACGTTGTGTGAAATGTCCATGAATATTTATTTATATTTATTTATTTATTTATTAACGACCAGGTGCTCAAGTCTACTATTTTGGAACAATTGTCATAACGGCACAATACCGGCACGATACCGTTGCAATTGAAGTTAGCTATATGCCGTCATAACGGTCGTTCAATGGTAATAGAATTGTCGATCTCTTTTATCTATGCATTGAATTTTCGGTCTCTTTTATCTATGAATTGTGTTAGAATGGTATGTATGTGTTGCCGTTTTTAAAAAATGCGTTAGTTGAAGTGATTTTCGAAAAACTACTAATAAATTGAAACATTTAATCATGCTAGACTTCGTTTAGATATATTTGTACATACTATTTATTAGTATAAAAAGCAATGTGAAGTTTAGGAGATTAGTAAATTGCAATAAATTACAAAGAACAATTTCTAATATTTCTATCTATCTATTTTTTATTTATGGCAGTCTGTCGACACAGGACAATTTAAAAATATTACTGTCAAATTCAAAATAGCAGACTACCGAAACATTTCAGGTGCTCAAGTCCACTATTTTGGAACAATTGTCATACCGGCACAATACCGGCACGATACCGTTGCAATTGAAGTCAAATATCCGTAGTCTGCTATATGCCGTCATAACGGTCTTTCAATGGTAATAGAATTGTCGATCTCTTTTATCTATGCATTGAATTTTCGGTCTCTTTTATCTATGGATTGTGTTAGAATGGTATGTATGTGTTGCCGTTTTTAAAAAATGCGTTAGTTGAAGTGATTTTCGAAAAACAACTAATAAATTTAAACATTTAATCATGCTAGACTTCGTTTAAATATATTTGTACATACTATTTATTAGTATAAAAAGCAATGTGAAGTTTAGGAGATTAGTAAATTGCAATAAATTACAAAGAACAATTTCTAATATTTCTATCTATCTATTTTTTATTTATGGCAATCTGTCGACACAGGACAATTTAAAAATATTACTGTCAAATTCAAAATAGCAGACTACCGAAACATTTCAGTCATTGAATTGCAATTGTGAAGCAGTTGTGTACGAGACTAGCAATTTATGTCACTTTGACAATTGTAAGACAATGATGAAGTCGTTATGACGACACAATAATAGTAGACTACCAAAAACTTTACTATTGCACCATAATGGTACAATTATGGTACAGTTGTGACACCGTTGAAATACCCGACTCAGGGCCCAGTCATTGAATTGCAATTGTGAAGCAATTGTGTACGAGACTAGCAATTTATGTCACTTTGACAATTGTAAGTAAATGATGAAGTCGTTATGACGACACAATAATAGTAGACTACCAAAAACTTTACAATTGCACCATAATGGTACAATAATGGTACAGTTGTGACACCGTTGAAATACCCGACTCAGGGCCCAGTAAAGACGGAATCCTTGCCTTGTAATTAGATAGGGCTTTGGCGTGTTCTAAATTTAAATACCCCTCGATCGTTTACGGCCAAAGGGATGCATAAACGCAATTTCGCCCAGATTTCTCCACGGGCAGCGTCAACAAAAAAAATGTTTTGGTTAAAGTTATATTAACAACCATACAATGTTGTGGTTAAACAAGTTAAGGTTATTTGTGTCAATAGAATTGGTACCATTGAGAAGCCATGTAAGGTTGTTTAAGCTATTACGCATAGGCAGATTAACCAATAATCATATAGCAGAAGTGGCTAAATATGTTGTTGTTTCAGGCTTATAGCTTCTCATTATGTCAGATGGATTGTCGCAGTCGTATGGCGACCATGTTCTGTGGATGTAGACCTTACTTCCATGTGAAAGGAGGTTTGTGTTGATCTGATAATTATCGTCCTCTCCCTATTAAGAGCAATAGGTACATTCGTGATTTATCAGATAGTGGGTACGCCTTAAGTCTTGAAGACACGAAAAGCATGGCCAAATTGTACTTCATCGTCTAATTTAATATGGTAATCTCAATTCAAGTGACATAGTAGTTTTCGCAAACTACAAACGTCACTTTTACAAGCTATGAAACTAGTATGCCATTGGGAAGACCAAACCCGTTTTATTAGTCTATGATTCAATTGTACCTGTGGCGTGTATCAGAGACATACGATAGATACCTTCGTATTTCACACACACATCGATATTTATGTGGCTTCAAGCCGGGTGAGTTACGGAGCCACTAACACATTCCTGGTAAATCTGTGAGTACATCTATCCCATCTCCGACTAATTTTCATTATTTTACTTTATTTTATTTTATTTGTATTCGGCCTACTGGTACTGGTAGGTAGGTATCTTGTTATGTAAGTACTTGTAGTTAATAATTTAGGTAACTGGCTAGTAAAAAACAAATAAAATATTTCTTGTCACTCTTGTGACCAAAGAGGATTAATATACTTGTGACTGGCTCTCACGCTAATAAAAAAAACTAAAAACAATGAAAGCAAAAAAAAATTTACTAACGTTGAAAGAACTGTCAACAAATTTCTCCGAAAGTTAATAGCTAGTTTTCATAAAAGAATTAAAAATATAGTGCAAAGTAATATTATTCAGTGCTTATTTTGTTGTTTAGTTATTAAATTTATTGTGCGCGCCATTTTTTTGTGTAAAACCAAGATGGCGGCGTGTGTGACACGCATGGGATGGCTTGCATCGGGCGCAACGTTGAAATCCTCATCAACATACCAAAGAACCTTGCTAAATGCTCTTGTCTGCCCCAATGCGCCGAACTCAATTATTATTCACACACAAAGAAGGTCGTTATTCGGTTAGTACTTACTCAGATATTTTCGTTAAAAAAGTCTCAGATTTTATTCATAAACGTCCACTGTAAATCCATTATCAAATTTTGTCAGTAGGTTACTTATAATAAGTCTTATTCTGTGGTAGGTTAATAGGTACCTAACTAGATAATTAAAAGGTAGGTACTAAGTACCTTCGCACAGTTTTAATTGAATTAATTACATATTAATGATTTTAAATGACCCTGAATTTAGCAGACAGCAGACAAAATGAAATTTCAGATAGGGATATCTATAGCAAAATAAGGTTTTCCAAGTTTACGAAATTGGAAAATTGTTTGTCGTTGACATACCTACAGGTGATAATAAACAAATTTTTTTTTTGAGTTATAAAAATTTTTTTACAAAAAAATTCAAATTTTGGGAAGCTCTCACCGTGGCGCTAATTGTTTTAAAGTTCTGAAACTTTGAAATTTAGTTTATTTTTGGATTTAGAAAAGGTGATTTTAGTTAGTTTTTTTAATTTTGGCTCAGAGCATTCTGGAACATATATAAGCGAAAAAAAAGAAAAAAAAAGAAAATAAAAATATGGTCATCTCTTGGTCTATAAAAAATCTAAAGGTGATATTTTTTTTATTTTGAATTTGTTAGTCGGATCGTAAGATATCCTTAGTTTTAGATTTCTTTTCAAACTTTGAATCCCACTATCAAAGCTAAAAATAATCTATAACAAAAACAAAAATATATCATGTCTTAATTTTTTAAAAGTCTAAAGATGATTTATCTCGGATTTTTAATTTTTTCACTTTTTTAAATGTTTAAATTTTAGAATTTTAAAACAATTGGCGCCACGGTGCCGGTGAGAGATTACCAAAATTTTAATTTTTTTGTAAATAATGTTTTATACTTAATTAAAAAAAAATTTGTTTATTATCACCTGTAGTTAAGTCAACGACAAACAATTTTCCAATTTCGTAAACTTGGAAAACCTTATTTTACTATAGATATCCCTATCTGAAATTTCATTTTGTCTGCTGTCTGCTAAATTCAAGGTCATGATTTTAATCACAATTAATGATCTGAACAACTTTAAATAAACACATTTTAAACAATATGGTTGTAACATTATAAGACTAATTTTAAAAAACTTATTTTTTTATTTCTATGTGTTTTTTAATATCATGTTCAGTTGAAAATTCGTTTTTTAAAAACTCATGGAATGCCCGTTTGATATTTATATTTAATTAAATAAATTAAATAAATTAATGTTTATTGTTTAAGAAAAAGTTATACAGCTAAAAAGAACTTCTCTAGTCTTCACACTAGGATTCCCTGTGTTGTGGAGACTAGTCTCTTTCATCTTACAGTAACACATTAACTTAATTTACAGTATATGAGGTAAGAGGGTTACAATTAAAATATGTAGAAGAGAAAACAAATTAGGTTGTTATGTATAAATCACAGGTATATATAAAATATTAAACTATTACGTGTATAATTTTTATTATTTTTAATTTTATTTATTTATGAATTTTACAAAATATACAGTAAATATTACATAAAATAGCAACAAAACACCACTAAGGTTTAGACCTATGCTATTGAGAGTCTAAATTATAAAATAACATAAATACATGTGTGGGTCTAAGTGGTATTAAAAATACAGTGATACTTCAACATGCTATTCTAGTAATTCTGATCAAGGAATTGGGATTATTCTTTTAAATTATTGCATTGTCATCGGTCCTTGTTAGGTGTGCAAAATTTCAGATCAATCCGTCTACTAATTAAAAGTTAAACATTTTTTTAAAATTTAAATCAACATGAATGGGAGTTCGGAGACTAGTGATGGTGAAGATCATGATGAAGCACTGGTGTCAGCCATCAGGATTAACATGATGCCGCCAAAGATCAGGCTAAATAGAGACGTTATTTTCACTTTGGAAGATTTGTTTGGTGGGTAGAATTAACTTTGCCGATGCATTAACTAAACGCAAAATCAAAGCACTATAACAAAACTGCTATGCAGGTTGTGTACGATCATGCAGTATACACAATGTGTTCATTGCAATCGTATTACTTTATTTTTGCAACAGCACACTTCATGAACAAATTTTATTTCGCTTATTGAATAAAAAGTTTTGGCACAATTTTGTTTTGAATCATATTATTAAACTGATTAAATACCCGCCTTTCGCATGTTGAAGATGTGATTATACTTTTTTGGAAGGAACCTATTCATTTTATTGTACATCCAGTTCAAGTTCTATCACTTATTTGCACGGTTTTTGTGAGTTATGTCGTGTTAGTGGTACTAATTGTGTAATGATTATTTGTGGTAAGTAAAAACAAAAATACTACATTATAATTTTAACTAACACCTAGTTATACTGGTAGTTTTCCAATTGTAGAGCATAATGCGACTCAGTGAATGCTATGCTATACAATGCTGAATTATGCTGACGCTTAATTGGAACGTGAATTAGTTTTCAAATGCACCAGCAGAGTGCGCTAAGTTCAGTGTTGAAAAATAAAATACTAAAATAAAATTGTATTCACATTATAAGTGTGGAATATAAAAAAAGTCATTGTTTGTACCTTCATCCATACTTATATTTATTTATTTTTTAACACAGCTTGAATTAACTTTGATTATTTCCAGAAAACTCGGACGAAACGAAAACCTTAACATTTTTTTTAACAATAATTAATATTACTAACGATAATATAGAAATAAAATTTCAGTCAATGCCAATTTAAAGAAAAAACACTTGTTAATTTTCTGTCGCTGAAATTGGTATCGATTGCACGCATCACTTTTGAGAGTGCTCGATTGTGCGAAGCACGAAGTATAGATAGAAGGAGTCCGAACGGTATAGGCTTTTCCATAATATTTCGTGTACACAATAATAAACCCAGATCATAGTTCTATTTTCTGCCACTGGCTGCGCAAGTGTTCAGGGCGTACCGATGCTATTATTATTATTACATGTAAACACGCGCTGGCTCGTGAATGTTGAATTTAATTTAATTAAATACATAATATTATTTTATTTATTTATTTTAAAATTAGTTGTAATAAATAAAATAGTACGATACGAGTAATATGAGTACTCCTTCAAAAATGGCGCGCTCTACCGGCAAAAAATCTGTCCCTTAAATTGAGACCATTCGTTCAACATTACGTTCGGACTCCTTCTATCTATACTTCGTGGTGCGAAGCGTTGCTGTAGTTGGAACACTCAACGTTGAGCATTGTGCCGCATAATGCCCTCTTGTGCTGTAATTGGAAAACCATCACTTACTGCGTTTTATTCCCGCAATTTCCATAATAGGTTGCTCATGATGGGCATGGCTGTACCTTACCTGGATTTGTTTTTGTTTTAGTTCGAGTCAACGATTTGTTTTTTCTGAAAATAACTGTATTTTTTAAATATTATTTAGGAAATTCAGGAGCCCCATACGTGAGTGTTGTTTAATTGTTAAACAAACAAATGTTTGTATTTTAATCTAATTTTGATTGCCAACAGCATCGCTTGGTGGTACAACTGCTCTGTTCGTGGGCTCCAGTGTTCTTACAGTTGTGGAGACAGCTATCTTCATACTACGTAATATTATACAATTTATATGGCGAAGTCTGTATAGAAATAACAAGTTCGTTAAATTTAAGACTTAGTTTAGGTAGACAAGATTTGGATCTGACTAGGAATTTAATGTTTAATTACTATTTCACTTTGCGTTTTGTAAAAATACAATAGTTGTTGTGTGGTGTCAAGTAAATTAAGTCCTTTCCATAGGTTAGGTACCTTACCAATTTTTTTCAAAAATGGATTAATTAGATTTGATTAAGTCAACAAAGAAAATACATGATTTTATACCAAGGCAGCTTTATTTTAGAGTAAAACATGCGAATAAATTGCACCCTTATGATAAAAGTAACTCGTACCAGTGCAAATGGATGGAACGTGATGAAGGGATACAAATAGCCTAGTTCCTAGTATTATTAACAGACACAGATCTACTGTGAGAGATGCATACTCAAAACTAAACCCTACACTAAGACGCCTAGTCAGCGCGGCATAGCAGACAAAATACCCTCCTAAAATTGAGGAAGTCCGTGCCCAACAATGGGACGTTAATGACGGAAAGGAAAAGTGTACTTTGCGCGATAGCCTTCTAAACACTAAAGTAATAAGTTCAGAACTAACAGCAATAACTAAACGCAAACAACTGTCACCTATCTGTCATTAGTGTCATCTCAACTCAAATTGTCAAATGGCCCCGCCCACCGCCTACTTGTAAAAGCGATGTATTTATTTTCGAAAAATCTAACCTAGTTTTAACAGAATTTATCAACGAACGAACGATATTAATACATAAATTATGTTCATAAAGATGTTCACGTTAATATTTAATAGCTTTTATTATGTTTTTCCTTTTATTTACTTTTTAATTTCATTGTTACATATAGTTTTACCTTACGGTTTGGACGTCGGTTTGTTGGGCTTTTCTGCTTATTTATTGACTAAATTGAAGAAGCCTGACTCGCATAATGTTGCTAGTATATTTGGACCTGAGCCTGGGTCCAAAGAAAGCGAGGAACACCCAGAAAAGATAGTTCGATGTATTGCTCATAGAGGAGCTGGATTAGACGCGCCAGAAAACACTATGGAAGCCTTTAAATACGTAAGTTGTATACATTAAAAATCATTTATTAGTACATATTATAAAAAAGTATAAAAACCCTCTACTAACTGTATTTTAAGTTCGCATTGTATTGTAGGATATAACAAGATATAATAACAAGGTATTTTATTTTTTAAACGAGACATAGTTACCCTACTGCTCCAGTTTATACGTTTGCTTACCGATTTACCAGATGTATATTCTATGGCTACATCACTCGGCCGGCTTGAAGTCACCTTACATGTCTATGTGTGCGTGAAAACGTATCTGTGTGTCTATGATACAGGCAATACATCATTTGAAACATATTAATATATCAAGTACGATTTAGCCAGGCTAAAGTTACTTGTCCTCTCATTATACAAAAAGGCCATCCTCTTGAACCAAACTATCTTTAAAAGAAACAGCATCAAAATCTATTATAATAATAATATAATAAATATTCATGGACATTTCACACAACGTCCTCTGGTCCCAAGCTAAGCTTTATATGCTTGTGTTATGGGTACCAGAATACGGATAGAATACATATACTACTTTTTTGTTTGTAAATACATACTTACAGAATAAACAATATTATATGGATGAACTGTGTGAAAGAGAACATGAAAGAAACAGGGGTTGACACAGACATGACGGTTAATAGAAGACTGTGGAAGATAAAGACATGTTGCGCCGACCCCAAATAATGGGATAAGAGCAGGAGGATGATGATTAACTATATTATATTTAACAGGGGCGTGCGCTCCATAAAGGCAGAAAAGCAGTGCTTTACTTGCCATTCGCAGATATTTTAATAAAACGTTCGTATGTTTTAGATGACTTTATTCATTTATTTAATAAAAAAGATTTATTAATAAAAAAGATAAACTAGTTAGCAATAGGCGAAAATGGATATCAAAGGAAACTAAAGAACTGATAAGTAATAGAGCAGACCTTATATCTAACCCTGAAAAGACAAACACTACAAGAAAGGAAATAGCCGATATAAGTAAGAAAATAAAATCACAAATGAGAAAAGACCGTCAGAAATATAGATTGGAACAACTGGAAAAATGCATACAAAAAACTGGAGGCACTAAAAAAGCAACTAAAATACTATTAGATAAACGAGAATGGATACCAAAATTAAAAAATAATAATCATAAATGGGAAAAGCGACGTCCAGAAATCATATCAATAGCCACCCAATTCTTTAAAGAATTGTACTCAAGGAAAAGTACCACACAAGCAACAACCCTAACAGGAAAAAGCGATGTACCGGAAATAATGTACGAAGAAATAGAAAAAGCTTTGAAAACTCAAAAAACAGATAAAGCTCCAGGATCGGACGGTATAAGCAATGAGTTCCTCATTATAAATAAACATCACCTAATACCAATTCTAAAACATCTCTTCAATGAAGTCTTACAAAGTGAAAAAATACCTTACCAATGGACAACATCATCTATAATACTGCTACACAAGAAAGGAGATAAAAATAACATAAATAATTACAGACCTATAAGTCTGTCTTCAAATATATACAAAATTTTCGCTAAAGTTTTACTCCACAGAATGACTCGGGTGCTAGATGAAAATCAACCAAGAGAGCAAGCGGGCTTCAGGAGCGGTTATTCAACATTAGACCATATTCATGTCATTAAACAACTGTTCGAAAAAGGCAAAAAATATAACATAACCTTCTATTGCTGCTTTGTAGACTACAGTAAAGCTTTCGATACGATAGACCATGAAAAAATTTGGCAGGCACTCAAAAACCAGGGTATAGAAAATAAATACATCAGATTACTAAAAAACATATATGATAACAGCAAGGCTAAAATAAAACTAGACAAGGAAGGCGAGGAGATAAAAATAGAACGAGGCGTACGCCAGGGGGACCCATTATCGCCTAAACTCTTCACAGCTGTCTTAGAAGAAGTCTTTCGTCAATTGGACTGGGAGAAATGTGGACTATCCATTAATGGTGAAAACCTATCACATTTGAGATTTGCAGATGATCTGATTATACTCTCGCCATCAAGAGAAGGACTACAAACAATGCTGAATGACCTAGTTATAGAGAGTGGTAAGGTAGGATTAGTCATGAATACACTAAAAACCAAAACTATGACTAATGACAGACAAGAACCTATTATAATCGATAACAACCCAATTGAATATGTTAATGAATACATCTACTTAGGCCAGATAATTTCTCCTATAGATCTAACCTCAAAAGAAATTAATAAGCGGATCGGAAATGCTTGGAAGAAATTTTGGAGCTTAAAAGAGATAATGAAAAATAAAGACATTAAAATAAACATTAAATGGAAACTCTTTGATACCTGCATACTTCCTATACTCACATATGGTTGCCAAACCTGGGCACTAAATAAAGCACATATTAAAAAGTTAGAAACTTGCCAAAACTCAATGGAAAGGAGTATGATAGGGAAAAGACTATCTGATAGAATAAGAACTGAAATCATAAAGAAACAAGCAAAAACAAAAAACGTCACAAAAACCATAAAAAAGTTAAAATGGAAATGGTCAGGACATACAATTAGAGGGAAGGAGAAATGGTCGAAATTAATAATGAACTGGTTCACAAGCCATAAGAAAAGAAAAAGGGGTAGACCACTTAGAAGATGGGTGGACGAAATTAAAACTGTAGCAGGAGTTACATGGACAAGAACTGCAAATGATAGAGAGGAATGGAGAAAGTTGGAGGAGGCCTTTGCCAATAGTGGCATGCAGACAGGGTAGTCGTTGCAAAAACAAAAATAAATAAATAACTATAATTGAAATAAAAAAAAAAATAAAAAAAATACGTAGAATTTGGGAATATAATGTAAGAAATAGTATAAGCATAGATTTTTTGTGAAAGAAAAAAAGAAAAAAGAACAATGTGAAATATACATTTATATTTAAGATACAATGTAAATGAAATACTGTCTGAAATAAAGGCTATTATTATTATTCATTTATTTACTATTAATTAAACAAAATATTATAACTTAAAAATGCCTAATAATTCATAAATAGCACCAATATGTGCTTGCAAATTGCTTTTTGCCAGGCGTTTGGCGAAGGAATAATATTGGTCAGACGAACGAAAGCGTAGGACAAGCTCGACACCGCCCGCCTGCCATGAGTTCATATGTGTGTAGAAATTTTGGTGTCTGTGCACAGTTTACAAACGCACACAGGCTTGCATATTGAAGACACCTTGTACCGTAACTCCTGCCGTATGCTTTGGCGATCGGATGTTTCCGCGAGTATTCGGCGTTCGTTCGTTGCTTTCGGATTATCCGAATAAAAATAAAATGTCGGAAGTCTAATAAATCACGTATGCATTTTTGTTTAGTAAGCGGAGGCCATTTTATTTTTTCGTGTGATTCATTGAACTGTTTAATATTGAGTTTCTATAATTTAATAATTGTATGGATTTTCGTTTGTTGATTTTAAAATGTTATTTGATTGTGAAATGTGTGTTGATAGTGTGTTTGTTAAAAATTAAAAATAACAAGTTCTCACAATTGTCATTCAGTGAAAAGATTCTGTGTACCCGAGTTACGACAACTAAGCCAGCAAAAAGGTAATGTAACTCGAAAATTTCATGTTAAAAGTTATGAATATGAAACGTATGTACATACGTACATGTACGTAGTTATTGTTTAGTAATTCTAGTACAGTGTGGACTGATTCGGTATATTCAGATTTAAATTTGTTCTGTTGGCATGGTTTCCGACTTAGAGATCCGTCGCGTGGCTATGCTAAAAATCTATAAAAGAAAAAGTTTTTGTGACTGAGTACAGCGCCGCATACCCTGTGTCATATCCCTGTGCACGCCACTGATATTTAACTATTCTTTCACACAATTGTGGGACATTTCTAAGAATAAATACACTTTCACATGAAATTGTCGTAAAAATATTATAATTAGTAGCCCTGTAAGTTATAATTGCTGTATAAGTTAATTTCTATACAAAAAGATAATTATTAGACATGCACTACTTAATAATGATGGTATAAAACTTACAGTTATGTTGTATTAAGGTGACCTTCTGATCTTTTCTTATTATGAAACAAAGTTGTTATTTTTGCATGTACATAATAATATGTCCTTATGTGAGCTTATAATAATTATCTTCAAAACTACGTAACGGATTATGATGCAGTTTTTTTATTAGATATAGAGGCTCATGAGGATGGCTTTTTTGTATAATTAGTTTAGTGTATACTTCAGATTTTACACGTACGAAGTTCCACCCCTTGGAGGTTCATGGTCAGGCTCAAGGCACACACCATGGCCCAGTTAGGGTGAGGAGAAAAAGAAAAAAAAGTATGAAGTTGTCGGTGATAGCTTGTGTAAAACAAATTTAATAGATATCGCTACTAACATGTGAGACCCTTGACGGTGGAGACTGGAATCCAATAAATTATTGTTTTCTTTATTGATCTATACATAAAGGTAGAGACCCAGTCGATAACTAAACTATACCGAGATAATACACTAACAAGTAAAACAAATTTGCTTAGTTTAAAAACTATAAAAGACTGATTAAATTAAAAAAGAGAAAAAAACAATTAACTTAAAAAAAAAATCATGAAAAGGAAAAAAAAGAAACAGTTCTTTACATATTAATATTTTGCCTTACAGTGTGTAAGTCGTGAATGTAATGTGGTAGAACTTGATGTACGGAGCTGTAAGGATGGCAAGCTGGTGCTCCTTCATGACCAGGGTCTGCAGAGACTTACCGGTAGCAGCATCAGTAATGTACACGTGATGGATTGGGATATGATCAAGGATTATGATATTGCACTTAACCATCCTAATAGGTTAGTAAGCTATTGAATAGGTTATAAATACCTTAGAGATCAAGCTTAACTCAGTGAAGCAAAAGAAATAAAAAAAAATAAAAAATACACTATTGCAAGGTTGTGGATTCAAGTCCTGCTTGCGGTGATCACTTTTCCTACTATTAATTTAATTTATTAAGTAAAATCATGGCAAATCAGTTTCGAAGTTATTTGTAAACAGAAGAAAATGTAATAAGATGGATTCGAACTGAAGATTTCTTCTTGGGTTTCCAACCAGATTTCTCACATGAGCTATCGTAATTTGATAGATCATGGTAAAATTTTGAAGCCTTAACTACTTTAAGGTTTAAATTAACTGAATTATGCGCCATCTACCGCGCATTAATAAAAACTCTAGGTTAGTGACTGCCAGATAGAGAGCAATTATTTTTGTAGAAAATCTATTCTATTTTTCTCAAAAAGTATATTCTAATAAATATATTAGATATCCTTTCTCGTTCTCAGATCTGTGTGGAAGGAAATGATAGAATTTCGAGATGTATTTTATTCTTACAGGTAATATTATAGTTGATGGTAGAAAAATTTAAAGAGTGTTTGTTCTTTTTAAAATTTTGATGTTGAATATTCTGTTCAGAATGACTCATATCTGTGTGTACTCTCCCTGAATACGACGCCAGCTTGCTAGACGAATAAAACAAACCTGTGTGTGTGGTGGTTTCGATTCGACCCCAGGCCTATTTATTTTCAAAATTTCCTATATCTACTAATAATTACTTGGACGTTGCGCCCCTGAAGGGGACAAAGGCGCTCCGCCTCCGCGCCTCTGTTGTCGAGTTCGTCCAGAGGCTGGGCGTGTCCTTTTGATTTTAATTTCCGTTTTAAAAACACATGAAGCCAAGGAAGTATGTTTGGATTGTAGCAGATGGCGTTTTATAGTCTCCGCCTACCCCCACGGGAAAAAGGTATGATGTTATGATGATGATGAGTATAAATTGTAGTAATTTATAAGTATCTAACAGTGCCACCTAATTTGCGTAAACCGCCATCTATCGCGAGTTATGTAATATACGATTAAACAATAAGATTACCCAAATGTATGCTTGTTTTTTTTAATTTTTTTTTGTTTCTTTTTAGGCAACAGTTTAAAGAAGTCCGCCTGTGTTTGTTAGATGATGCACTCGACTATTTAGTGGAGAACAAAGTTAAAGTCATTATTGATATTAAAGGGGAGGATAAACAGGTATGTCCCTTCAGTGATGAAAATATCTGAGTGACAAAATTAGCAAACAGTTTGCTGCATACAGTTTGCAGGCATCCAATATGCCACATAAAGTTTGCAGGCAAACTGTTTGCCACCTACAGTTTGGCTGGTGATATATAAAACACATATGGATCGTTTAATGAATATAATTAATAAATCTGCATAAAGTTTTCTGGATATACTTTGCTGAATAAAGGTAGCAGACAAACTCTTTGCCACGTAGTCTGTCACGTGAGGTGGTTGTTGACATTGAATAAATGTAGAAATGACAGAGAAAATTAGCATACAGTTTGTAACTTATAGTTAGCTGCATTTATGGAGCTGCGTTTTTATTAATTTTATTTCTCAGGTAATCAATGGTATATTGAATATATTTGCGTCCAAGCCTTCCCTCTACGAGTACGCCGCAGTGACTTGCTTCAACCCTATCGTTTTATATCAGGTAATTACCTTACATTCTTAAGGCTCCATGCCAAAAGATAAAACAGTACTTTATTACTTATTTATTACTGTACCTTCGCTGTCATGCTGTCTGTCACTAGGCTGTATATCTAGGACGATGATATTAGATACAGAACTGAAAATTTCGTGACAAATACTAATCAACATCATTCTCCTGCACTTATTCCGTTATTATTGACGGGCCTCGTGGTGGAGTGGTTTATATAACGGTCTGCCAATCATTGGGTCTCGGGTTCGATTCCCGGTCAGGACAATCATTTGTGTGATCTTTTTAAATGTCATACAAATGTTTGTACTGCGTCTGGGTGTTTCTATGTATTATAAGTATGTATTTACAAAAGAAAAGTAGTTTATGCATTCTATCCGTATTCTGGTACACATTACACAAGCATATAAAGCTTAGCTTGGGACCAGAGGACGTTGTGTGAAATGTCCATGAATATTTATTATTTATTTTATTATAGTTTTGAAGATACTCACATAGGGACTTACATAACAAAAATTGTGACTTTGTTTTATAATAAGTAAAGATAAAGATAAAGACGATAAAAACGGGTCGGAACCTTTTGTTTGTGAGTTTAACACGAAATTGACCGATTTTTTTCTAATTTTAAACTGTGTTCATAAACTGCTTTGTTGGGCATTTGTGGTTTAAAAAATGTACCTCCGATAGGCGGCTATAGATGGCGTTATTTGTAGTTTTGAAACATTTATAAGTATTATATTTTCAGATTAGAAAGCGTGACCCTCATATAGTGGGTGCACTCAGCTACCGTCCATTTTGTTTTAGCTCACAGGATTATAATGCTGAAACTGGACCAACCAATCCGAGGTATAACAATATTAGATATAGTTTGGGGTTCACTAATAGCGAAATTGTGGTGACGGATTAAGAATACAAGGGTTACCATCCCATTTCTTTCCCAGGGTGCTGTAAGAACGAGCTAAGGGATAAGATAAGCAGTTAACGTCTACCGTGAGAGACGGAAAACTCGAAACTAAACCTTGTGCCAAGACGCCTGGTTAGCGCGGCACAGTAGACAGTAATCCCTTCCGAAGTGGAGAAGGCCTGTGTCCAGCAGTGGGCCGTTAACGGGCTAGATGGATAGCGAAATTCACGAAAACAAGATCAAAATTAAGATGGAGGTAACCCGGATTTGAATTGGCTGAAAGTGGAACGAATAGTTTTAAATGCGAAAGTGACTGTTTTGATTGACTGTATAATATTCATTCTCCTGCCCTATCCCACCATTTGTGGTCGTCGCAACAGGTCTTTTTTTTCTTTTCCTTCCTTACGAAAACCCTCGTGGATGAGTGGTTCATGTGGCGGATTGCCGATTATGAGGTCGCGGGTTTGATTCCCGCTTGGGACAATCATTTATGTGATACTTATAATTATCATACAAATGTTTGTACTATATCTGTGTGTTTACTATGTATCATATGTATGTATTTACAAAAAAAAAGTAGTTTATTTATTCTATTCGTATTCTGGTACCCATAACACAAACGTATAAGCTTAGCTTGGGACCAGAGGACGTTGTGTGAAATGTCCATGAATATTTATTTATTCCATAGTCTTCTTTCAGCCGTCATATCAGTGTTAACTCCTCCTTCTTTCATGTTCTAATTCACTTCATCCATCTTTTCTTGGGTCTTCTTCTAGATGTTTTTCCTCCCACATTTATTCGCATAAATTTTTGATTGATTGTATGATATTTACTATACTACCCGTGTGGTGACGGATTAAGAATACAAGTGTCACCACCCCATCTCCTCCCAAGGGTGCTGTAAAAGTCAGCTAAGGGATATTACACACAGAAAACATCATCTGTGACTGTGAGAGACTGAAAACTCGAAAATAAACCCTGTGCCAACACGCCTGGTCAGCGCGGTACAGTAGAACATAATCCCTCCAAAGTAGAGGAGTCCCGTGCCCAACAGTGGGACGTAAATGGGCTGGAGAGGTGGAGAGATATGATATTTTGCTGATGATAATGATAATGGAACCGTTTTAGCGGGTGATAAACACGTACCTAACCGGTTTTTTTTTCATAGATACGCCGACAATATTGTAGTACAAAGTTTGTTACGCGTTGCTGATATGGCGCACTCGTTAGTTTGGAGATGGAGCGCACGCTGGTGTAACGTGAGCGCAGTACTGCTGCATAAGGATATTGTTAGTCCGTAAGTGTTTGCCGCTTATTATTTGTGGCATACAGTTTGCTACATACAGTTTGCCGCATACAGTTTGCCACATAAAACTTAAGAATTAGCAGGCAAAAATTTTGTGGCAAACGTGAAGACCTATTAAATCTTTTCTTATATCCAGGAGCGAAGTGTACTACTGGCGTACTCTTGGCATCAGATGTGCGGGATGGTGTGTCAACAGACCTGTTGAGAAGCTGTATTGGCGTGGCGTACTAAAAGCGCCGTACTTAGCAAACACACTGCTCGGTGAACCTGAAGTGAGTACATTTAGTTTAAAAACAAACATTTTAATGTATACAGTTTGCCACAAACAGTTTGCCACTTACAGTTTGCCACATAGAGCTTTCCACGTACAGTTTCCAGCATATAGTTTGCAGGTATAGAGTTAGCGTCGACTGGTACATACAGTTTTCTGCAATTTACAGTTAGCAAGCAAATATATTTGTGACAAGTACCGCATATAGTTTAGATCAGACAGTTCGCCGCAAACAGCGCTAAATATTTTGTGGCCAACTGTGTGCTGCTACAATCTTAGAGTATAATAATGTCAACTCTTGTTGGATTAATGCTCTAACGCTACAAGTGATGTTTACTTTGTAATTCTTTTGCACAAACAGTTTGCGGCAAATTATTATCTAGCTTTCTATAACACAACGGTACCGACTCTACTTGCACAACTAAACTTAAGAGGATACCAAAATAGCTTCGTGCATTTTTCTACGTACGAAGTTTTCATTGTTTCTTTAGATTGAATGGCTAGAGCTCTAATTTTAAGTATATGTTTTTTCAATATATGATCTAGGATCGCATAAACTCAGAAACGCGATTGAAAAAAGTTTTCTCGATAGAAAATCTTGGCGAAACAACCTCTCTTTTTTTTTATTTTTTTCATTTGTCGGTCTATTATCGCGTATTAACTAATGAAATAACTTTACAAACATAAGTAACTATTATATATAGAAACACGTAAATCAGAATTAAAATATATTTAGTAGATTTTGAGTAAACAAAAAAAATATCCCTAATTCTTCATTTTCTATACCTACTAGCTGTGTTAATATGTACATGTCGACGATAATATTGATGTAGGCCCTTAACTATAAAATGAAAATTTGATAACGTCAGTGTTGATAACACAATTCGGCAATTGATAGTGTCAATAACACAATTCGGCAATGTTAACAGAACTTTTTTATTATAAAATCTGTATATTAAAGACTAACGATTTTAATTAATAAAAATGTGTACAACGAAATAGCTAATCAATCAAAATACACTATAGTTGTTTGGGGCCGTTCAAGTATTACGTAAGCAGATTTATTACAATGATTACCCCCCCATCCCCCTTGTCAGCAAAAGTAAGCAAAGCTCTTACCCCCTTTCCCCTAAGCTTACTTAAATATTTTTCTAGTAATGTATTGTTTTTTAAATATTATAATTCTGATTTAAAAAATAACAAAAAACACTTACAGAGAATATTTTTACAAGTGAAGAGCGCGCGGTAATTTCCCTACTCGGTTCTAAAGCGAGTGCCTAAACATATGCATTATTTGCGGGAATCCCCGAAAATGCGTTTCGTTTTCAAGCAAAGACAATGTGAGGATTGCCATTCGTGTAAAAAAGTTATTTTACTACCGATGACGTAATCATCATCTAGACTCCCCATGTCATCCAAAATAAGCAATACTTAGACCCCCCGCCCGCACATAGTGCTTACGTAATGCTAGCACGGCCCCTTTTCATTTTTTTACTTTAGTTTATTTATGCACATAGAATTGGTACCAGTGTTTATCAAATTACGATATTACAGATTGAGAAGAAGCCAGGAGAGAAACATGTCGACAACGATCGCGCCGGCTTACTGGTTGATAAAATATTAGAGCCCGAACGAAGAATGTCTTCGGGACAAAATTAATTAATTAGAAGCACTAAAATTAGTTTATTTATTCATAACCACAGATTTACCACATAGAGTGTACGCGATCAATCTTAAATTCACGTAATTTTAACAGGGGCCCAAGTCTGCTAATACAATATACATAATTACAATGATCAGCCACGGACGCCATTATGGCGCCATAATGGCGTGATTTGTGACAAAAAGTTAAAAGTAGACTACCAAACTTGATTGATCATTGTGACAACATTGTAGCCCCTGGTTGAATCTTACTTCATAGACTAATAATAATGTTTCTTATGACGGATAGCCTGTATCATAGACACACTTAGATACATTTATTTCACTCACTTAAAGATGTTAATATGGCTTTAAGTGAGTTATGGAGCTATAGACACTTCATTTGGTAAATCTGTGTTCGTAACATCCACTAAAATTAATTAATCTATTTATAAAATTGCAATAATGCAGCGATATATTTATAAATTTGATATGTGTAAAAGTTACATATTGTATTGCTGTGTGGAGTAATATTGCTTTAACGTGTAACATTGTCACGCTAATGTTGTAACATTGACATGATTGTGGTGTAATATTGCCGCGCTAACGGTCTACCTAATGTTGTAACGCTAATAGCGTACACACGTAACAGTGTCACGATGATGACGTAACATTGTCACGATAATGGCGTAACATTGTCACGATAATGCCGTAACATTATCACGATAATGGTGTAATATTAACATTATTTGAAATTCATTATATGCATGTCTATGGTACAAACATAGATATTTATGTGGCTTACAGCTTAGCTTGCTAAGCTGGGTTACTGATGTAGCCATAAACACATCATTTGGTAGATTTGTGGCTACTAATTTTCTTCGAAATCGACCGATTTTTATGATATTTTGTGTGCATGCATGATATACTTAAACGAGTATAAGGTTGATTTGATTTTCAGATCTACCCATCTGAAAATCAAATCAACCTTATACTCGTTTTAGTATTTCGTTACATGTGTGGGTTGAGGGGGTAGGAGAAAATGAGATAGTGTGTGCCCAAATAACTAAATTAAATAAAAAAACGTTTCAGCCTTGCCCTTAAAAACCTGTCATATTAGGATTTTATTCGCTAGATTTAAAATAAGATATAACTTTAAATGTGAATAAGTCGCTAGATCTGGCGAGAAAGACGTCTAATTGGCAACATTGGATGGGATAGGCAGAGAGTTTTTAATAACTTAAGTACTTTTAAAAAATATCGCCAGATACAAAAAATGTCAATGTTACCATACTCCACAATTTCAAGTATTACTAGAATTAAAAATAAAATAGTACAAATGAGTACAATCGAATATACAAAAATATATACCAAATAATACCAAATTAGTTGTAACTATTATGATATTATTTATTTTTACTTTCTTATTTATTTGGGGTTGTTTTAGGGATGCCATCTAACCGGGTTTTTCTGAATTTATCCTAGTTTAAAAGACGTCCAAGGTACGTCCAGCGTGGGTTTTGAAAAAAAGCATAAACCCGACGACTCTGTAGTCACAGGATATTAATAAGAATATTTTTATTTGTTATTTTTGACATACAGAATATTTTATGTCCGCAAATTCGATAATGAGAGTCCTAGGTTATATTTATAATAATTTAATTTATTATGTTACCAAAAAAGAATAATTTTCCAAACGGCATATCTTTGATACATAATATTTTCTAACACTTGCGCGAATCATTTATTCAAATTTAAAATCGGTTAAGTAGTTTAGGAATCCATCGCGGACAAACATCGTGACAGGAGATTTATATACATATATAAAGAAGAACCCTATATAAATATTACACAAATATTTTTACTGTGCGTGGAACCCGCGACCTCGTGAACGGCAGTGCCTTATATAAACCACTAGACCGCGAACCCCGGCTATTATTACGCAAAGAAAATAATTACATTATTGTACAAATGGCGCCTTAGCGCTAATACAATCTTTGCCAGGGCAACCTTGACAATTGGCATTGTTCATATTTTTTTAAAACTCTTAATTCGAAAACCATTTCATTAAGCTAATGGATTTTCGGAAAATTTGCTATATTAACGATTATTTTTCAAAAAAACCAAATGATCTCTATTTGCCCTTGAAATGAAGGACTTAAAATATTAAGGCGTTTTTAGGGTTAAACTACTCTGTGGTAGAGTTGAAATTGGTCTATTATATCAACTTGGCAACTTTGAAAACATGTATTACAATCTGTCATAAGTCTATCAGGAAAAAGCAATACACAGATTGCGTACAACGATGACGTCACAACGTTTAAAATAATATGTTTAAGTATTTTTTTAAAATTCTATATAGTGAATATTTCAATAATATTGAAATTAGTTACTTAAAATAGTCTATATTTTATAAAAAAAAATATAAAAACAGCAGGTCAAAAATTATGAACAATCCCAATTAGGTAGGTTTATGCAATCAAAACCACGTGTCACAGCTAGTAATTGGATAAAAACAAGTATTTTCTGCTTCGTAGATCATCCAAAAGCAAGACGTAAAACCAGAACGTCGGGCGAAAGATTTGGACTAGTGTTGCCCATGTCTACGGTTAAAACTGCCTCTGAAATGACCAATCCGAGGTATTATTGTTAGTTTTTCCAAAACAACTGCTCGTATTTTTGATATTTTTAACCTTTTTTGAAATATTTGGCATCCCTAGCGCTCGGAGATGAAAAAAACATCTTTAAAAACGTTTAATTTTGAAAAATAATAAATAGAAATACCCTCAAAATAATTTGTAAAAGTTTAAAATTTTTATTTATGTATTTGACTTCTATTATTTTATAACAGTTTTTTTTTAATAAAAGTGTAAAATGCAATGTTTGAGCAGTTATTTTGATAAGATTAAGTAGCTTATTTCAAGCGATCCACTACAATATTGATTTTAAATTAATTTTGCACTTGCTTATGCTATCACTGTCAAATGATTCCACCGCTCAATTTATAATACGCTAACTGCTACCTCTAGGTACGCGTGGAATTTAGAAACCAAAGCTTAACAAAAAGAAGTTTACTAAACTGCTCAATAGATGGCGTTGTATTGCCTGGTTGAATTGCACTGTGATTCCTTTACACGCATTGACACTTAAGCTCGTTAAAAATAACTATTTTAATAGTTAAATAGTAATTCTGTGGATAGCAATAGCGTCCTAATGGAGCGTCCGGAAATGCTTTTTTTATAAATATTTTTATTTCTACTGCTACCCTCAATTTTAATATCAGATTTGTGGTTTGGAAAATTATTGCATTTAATATTTTTCTTTTGTTGACTCAATATTTGATTGTTGCAGTATTTTTATGTTAATCTTTGTTTTTAATTTATTTAAAAGTTATATTTGTAATAAACAAAATAATATTATCTATGCTTATAATAAATCTGTAGAGAGGTCAATTCTGTACATGAAATATATTTTCAAAATAACTATCAGGAGGTGATTAGTGATCGATACTGATGCCAAAAATGCAATCAGTAAAATTTTTGTCTGTCTGTCTGTCAGTCTGTATGTTCCTTATAGAAACAAAAACTACTCGACGGATTTTAACGAAACTTGGTACAATTATTCTTCATACTCCTGGGCAGGTTATAGTATAATTTTCATCACGCTACAATCTATAGGAGCAGAGTAGTGAAGAGAAATATTGGGAAAACGGTAGAAGTTACTCCCTTTTTTAAGCTTCCGTCGCGTGTGCAGCCTTAATGGTTAAAGTTACATAGAAATCATGTATGACGGAAATTTTCTACATAAAATTGTCTAAAAAATATCCCGAAACAGCATATATCTATATTTTATGGTTGACTCACAATAACACGTGTAACTCCTGATATCTTAGCAGTTCGTTCATTCTGATTATATTTGTTTACTCTTACGTTTATAATACTCTCACTCAAGCGGTAGTTAAAAATGTTGCAAAAACGGGGAACATTTCCTAAATTTTACGCGGACGGAGTCGAGGGCAACAGCTAGTATGAAAATAAATTCCTGTGTGTAGATGAAAAATTTTATAGAATACGGGGCTTGAGTCTTGAACAGCGTTTCCGAAGTGCCCTGTATTAAATAATTCCTATGATAAATTATTAAATATAATGCTCATTTCTGTATTTCATGATGTTTTACAACGAGGCTATAGTTTTATTTATTTTAAAAATTTAAAGAAATTTATTTAAATGTGCTTTTAATGTGGTAAGTTTGTTTTTAATTTATTCAGAATTTTATTTTATTACTTAAACAAATGTAAAGGTGGCATTCAAAAGTATAGCGACCGGGTGGCGCGACCAAGTCTAAAAGAAAAAAAAAGTTTCACATTACATCCTCTGGTCCCTAATTAAGTTATATTTTTATGTTTGTGTTATGGGTACGAGACTTATCTGATATCTATATAGATGTAGCTGATATCTCTGATTTTGTATTGAAAATGCCGTCCGATTCTTACATCGAAGTTGGCTTTGCTTTTTGATGACAAATAAGCGTTGATTAACCCAAAAGTGACCACAGAATAAGTACCGTTCATTACGCGATACGATCTCGTGAACCACATAAGGCATTAAGAGAGCGGTGTGACCGATATAAATGTATTCTTGTTTTTTTATGGCAACTTGAATGTTGACACTAATTTGATAAGTGGCGCGACGCGGTGGTGGGCGTGGGACTTCCGAATGCCACCTTAATTGTTAAATTGTAAAGCCCCTCGTCCACGTAGAAATAATAGAGCTAGACAGCTTGGAGACCAATTTAATCTATACTCAAATTTCTACGTAGAGATCATTAGAGCGAGAGTAGCGGATCTTGTCTACGTAGACTGTAGTGACGCTCTAGCTAGAGTATTCTCGCTAATATGTTATATGAAAATCTATGAGAGTCGCTCTGCGTTATTTTAATCTTTCGTGGACGAGGACTATAAGAGTTTAAAGTATTGATATTATTGTTTTTTATTTATGGATGAAAAATTATTTATTTTTTATTTAATAATTTTGTAATTGATTTGCTTTTATTTAATAAATCAAATTGTAGTAGAAAAATTGATCACTGCAAGAGCGAGTTGAATCTACGACCTCGGAATACCATTCCGTTAACTAATTAAACACAATTAATTAATTAAACAGGTAAATTGATCCATTGATGTATTGTACGCAGTCGCTAAAACTAGGTGGGTGCTCGAGAGTGTGGTAACAGGCTCGATAGATGGCGTTGAACATCGATGTAGACTCGATCGAGAAACATTGTAGTAAAAAATTGGTTGCTAATGGCACGGCCGCGACAACTCATTCGGTAGAATTAATTACTTACTTTCTCTTGCTTGCGATAATTACTTTCTCCACAATAATTTTGATTTATTATTGTTTTTAAATATGAAAATGTGGAAGACCATAAAAGCTTTTTCATTCTATGATTATTGATATTTGTTTTATTATTTATACTGAGAGATTTTAAAATATCAAAATTTTACTTTTTTATCGTAATTAAATTGGTATTCTATAAAAACTAAAGAGTTTATACACTTTTAACCCCATTGAAGCAATCGAACATGTCCTAAAAATAACTAAAAGATTACCTAGACCTAGGTATCATTTGTTAGGTTCAATAACTAAAAAAAAACACCTGAAAATCCTGAAGATGTGTTTTGAAATCATTACATTGACATCCTTAGAGGTTCAAAAATCACTTTCAAAGATTCCGTTACATAGATTAATAAATTGATAGAGACGTACCGAACTAATACAATTGTTTTGATAAAATATGAAATGATTTGTAAGGTTTTGGTGATAAATGCATAAAATATACCGTATGTACAAAATATTTGTAAGTTTGTGTGTATGTGCGTCTGTGAACAAAATGTTTAGCTTATTGCAATAAATATTATATGAAAAAATGTTGTTTTATTTAAAAAATCTGGTGTGTAAGAAATTCCGTGCGTGCAAAGTGTTCCATACAATCGTAACATCACGTCGCCTTCCCATGGGAGTAGGCAGAGACGATGGAGCGTCATTTGCTAGTTGCTATGATGCAAACATGTTTCAAATATGAGTATGTTTTTCTTCGGCGTCGTCGGCCCAGCATTTACGCTTACCTCTGTTCTATACTATCATTATGCGCGGATGTCAAACGGTCGCAATCGTACTACATATTAAATAAATTTGCTATTAAACTAATTGATAAAGTTGATAAAATACAGTGTGAGAAAAGTGTCAAAAGTGCTTGAAATAACATACATTGCAGTTTATCGGATCTGTGCAGTGTTTCTATATAAAAGTTAGGATTTAAAAAAAATTCAATTACGAAGACTATTATAGAAATACCCACCTACCCTCATAAAAAGTATTAAAATAAAATTTAATTGTTTTGTAACATATATTATTTAAATACCACTGCTGTCTTGTTATATCACTATGGCTAAATGTGAAGTATGCCGCAAAATTATAGCAGCCGCTGTACTAGTAAAGTGCAGCAAGTGTTCTGCGTCTCATCATCGGAATTGTACCAATTTGGCCGAAAATGTCTCTCCTTATGGATGGTTTTGTTTTGGTTGTACAAACAAGACTACCCATAGTGAAAACCACAAAGATCCTACGATTGATCTAGTCCTCGAAATTCGTAGTTTTAAAGACGAATTAAGTGCATTGAGGGCTGAGGTGCGCGATTATCGTGACGAGATTACTGAATTCAAATCAACATTAAATATGTGTAAGGTGGCTATAGACGCAATGGATGTTCGATTGGCATCACTGGAACTCAAATCTGACGACAACTCGAATAATGAGGCAATTATTGAATTGGAGTCCGAAATCAATGCACGTCATCAAGAAGTCCTGGCCAATGACCTAGAAATAGCTGGAGTCCCTGAAAATATAGGTGAAAACTTACATCAAATTGTGCAATTACTCTCTGATAAGCTAGGCGTTCACATTGAAGAGAGGGAAATATCACATGCCGAACGCATCGGTCCGATTTCTCATCAAACTGCTAGCACTGCCAAAGCTCCGAGACCACGGCACATTGTAGTCAGTCTCACGAGGCGCATAACGCGTGAGCATCTTTTGCGTGCAGTTCGCATTCACCGCGGCCTTACCTCTGCAGACGTGGGTGTAACAGGTTCCCATTCTAAGATATACATAAATGAACGCCTGACACCACACAATAAGAGGATGTTGTACCTCGCCAGGAAAAATGGGGAAAAGCATAATTGGAGGTATATATGGCGTAAGAACGGCAAAATATTTGCACGTAGAGATGATGGTGAACAGGTTGTACATATACGCTGTATTGGAGACCTTAATAAAATTGTTACACCTGTACTTTAACTAACTTTAACTACTTTAACTGTACTAAGTAATATTAGTTTATTCATTTTTACAACTGACTTTGCTTTGCTTTTACATAAAACTGAGTACATACTAAACTTAATCTCTAAAAACTAATTATATAACTTCTTATTTCACCATATTAATGTCAACAGTTTATTAAAATCTTTATTTAATTACATTTTTACAAAATTTTGTTTCTAGTTATTATCGAGATTTATTTTTTAAATATTTTTTATTTTTGACAGTTGTAATATAAAATTATAAACATGCGTTTAGAGTGCCTTTATGACAACACAAACATTATAAATAGTTGAGTTTTATTAAGTACTTTACGTTTTCTACTTAATATATTGAATTTAATCACAATTATTTTAACTTTGTTCATATATTTTGTATTATTTATAAACTAACCTTTAAAAACTATATACAATTAAAAACTAAAATATAAAAAGGATATATGTACAGTATTAAAAAAAAAATGTAATAAATAGTTAATTTTGTCTGTTATAAAATTTGTTTAGTAAAATTTTAAACCTATGTAAAAATTTATATATTATGTAATTTATTGAGTTTCTATATGTTGTTAGTAAGTACTATGTAGTCTTTGTTTTCAATCACCTATTGTTGTATTATTTAAGTGATGGGTTGTTGGGTATCCGCGACATCACTCAAGGGGCCCATTTGAAAACCAGCGTCAAGTCCCACGGACTTGACATATGCTGAAATGGGCACCCATTGCTGCTGTCCCGATACTATTAAACATACGTGTATTACGAACCTTCGCCTAATGTTAAGTAATATATATAAAATGGCTGTTGCCCGCGACTCCGTAGTCCGTACACGTGAAATTTAGAAAAATTTCCCCGTTTTTGCAACATTTTCCACAACTGCCTCGCTCCTCTTGACCGCAGCGTGATTTTATATAGCCTTCCTCGATAAATGGACGTAAAAACAAAGCGAAATTTTAATTCTAATTAGTAGTACTTGAGATTAGCGTGTTCAAAGAAACAAACACACTCTTCAGCTTTATAATATTGGTATAGATAGGTATTTATGGACAGTTCACACAATCTCCTCCGGTCCCAAAGTAAGCCATACTTCTATGCTAGTGTTATAGATTTGTGCGAAAAAAAAATCAATTGTTTAGGTACTCACTTTAAAAATTAATTTAAGTCGGTATTTCTGTGCTGATTCCAAAAATACACTACAATAAAATATGTATATGTTTACATTATATTATAGTTAGGCGTACGTTAATTTATGTAGCAGTCAAATCTTTAAATTTATTACATACCTACTAGCTGTTGAGTGCGCCTTCGTGAGGGAAAAATTTAAAAAATAAAAAAACCTTCGAAATGTATACCATTTACTTCGTTTCTAAAACTAAAAAAACATGCTTGAAAATAAGGAATCTTTTTTTCAATTACTACATTGTCATCAGTCATTAATATGTGTGTAACATTTTAGATCAATCTGACTATACTGCAAGTTAGTGAAAATCACTTTTAAAGATTCCGTTACATAGATCAATACATTGATAGATACATGCCGAGCTACTAACAGCGTGTTAAGTAAAAATACTAATAATAAATAAGCCATCACCATTGTCCATAATTCCTCCCTCTAAGTGGAGGAGGCGTTATTACTTTAGTGGGTTGGAAGATATAAATTGATCATATCGCAAGCAAAACTGTGAAGTACAGCTTGTTCATAAATAAAAATTTATGTTCGTATTTTGTATAATTCACATTGATTTATTGTGTATTGTGTGTGTGAGATTTCATTCTAGATCTATACTTATCATAAATCTGTAGAGAGGTCAATTCTGTACATGAAATATATTTTCAAAATAATTATCAGGAGGTGATTAGTGATCGATACTGATGCCAAAAATGCAATCAGTAAAATTTTTGTCTGTCTGTCTGTCTGTCTGTATGTTCCTTATAGAAACAAAAACTACTCGACGGATTTTAACGAAACTTGGTACAATTATTCTTCATACTCCTGGGCAGGTTATAGTATACTTTTCATCACGCTACAATCAATAGGAGTAGAGTAGTGAAGGGAAACGTTGGGAAAACGGGAAAAGGTGCTCCATTTTTTAAGCTTCCGTCGCGTGTGCAGCCTTAATGGTTAAAGTTACATAGAAATCATGTATGACGGAAATATTCTACATAAAATTGTCTAAAAAATATCCAGAAACAGCACATATTTTATGGTTGACTTACAATAACACGTGTAACTCCTGATAGCTAGCAGTTCGTTCATTCTGATTATATTTGTTTACTCTTACGTTTATAATACTCTCACTCAAGCAGTAGTTAAAAATGTTGCGAAAACGGGGAAAATTTCCTAAATTCTACGCGGACGGAGTCGAGGGCAACAGCTAGTCTTTACTATAATAATATAAAACTGAAGAGTTTGTTTGTTTGAACGCGCTAATTACAGGAACCAGTAAGCAGATTTGAAAAAATTGGTCAAGTGCGAGTCTGACTCGCGCACGAAGGGTTCCGTACCATTATCTATGCAACATAAGGCAACGTTATTAGTATCGAGCAAGTAACGGTAAAAAAAATCATGTTTGTTGTATGGGGTTATTATTTTATTTTATTTTTAGTATTTGTTGTTATAGCGGCAATAGAAATACATCATCTGTGAAAATTTCAACTGTCTAGCTATCACCGTTTTATAACCAAATTTATAACTGAATTTCAAGTTGTTTAAGCTTGAAACAAACAAAATGTTATTTTATGTAAATAACAAAAATACACGTGAAGAGAGAGGTGTATGTACCGTGGGCACTTAACACGTCCTCCAGCCCATTAAATGGGTTACGTCCCACTGTTGGGCACGGGCCTCCTCCACTTTGGGAAGGATTCTGATCTACTGTATCGCACTAACCAGGCATGTTGGTACATGGTTTATTCAAGATTTCCATCTCCTACAGAGGATGTTATCTGTGTACATTATCCCTCAGCTAGCAATTATGACGGGCTTCGTGGTGGAGTGGTTTATGTAATGGACTGCCGATCACGAGGTCGCGGGTTCGATTCCCGGTAGGGACAATCATTTGTGTGATATCCATAAATGTCATACAAATGTTTGTACTACGTCTGGGTGTTTCTATGTATTATAAGTATGTATTTACAAAAGAAAAGTAGTTTATGTAGTCTATCCGTATCTGGTTCCCATAATACAAGCATAGAAATATAGCTTACTTTGAGACCAGAGGACGTTGTGTGAAATGTCCGGAATGTCCTGAATTAGCAACAATTAGTCTGTAACAGATACACATCTACGACATCGCTCTTAGGCCGGCTCTTTCGCTATGTAACGTATAGGATAATGTAATATTGTTCCTATTTACTTAATTGTATGTTAAATGCGACAGTAAATCTAATGCTCTCTCACGCTGGAACTACTGAACCGATCTAAATGAAATTTGGTATTCTGATAGTTTAGTCTGAGAAAGAACATAGGTTCACAGCAATTACTTTTCAATGCAACAAAATATTAATTCCAAATTCCACGACAAGTGAATCTAAAACTAAAAATTGTAAATAAATAGAAAGAAAAGACTGAATAAAATTTATTATAAATAATAATTATTAGCTATATAAAAAGTTAAAATCTGCAGGTCTTGAGTTAAATACCTACAACGTAAAATAGGTAGCTATCAACAGCGTCGGCCTCTCGGGCCGCCCCTAGCGCAGACGAACGTGGTCCTCCCTGTGCCTCTGGGTAGGTATACATCATCATTTAGGCCCATAGCACACGGCGTATTTTAAACGCGCGTTTCAGGAACGCGCGTCTTCGGCGCCGTAAACGCTGATTGTTGCGTTTGCATTGATAATAGAAACGCGCGCATGAAGCGCGTATACGCGCATTTGAAGCGAAACAAACGCGCGTACAAAGGAGCGGGGTACGGGCAGAGGGGGGCTGGGATCAGGGTTGCCAACTCTACGTCTTTTTACGTAGATTTACGTATTTTAAGCCTTTCCTGCAAACCTACGAACTTTAGTCCCAGAATCTACGTATTTTCTATCAAAATTGTTCAAATTTGCAAAATAGACTGAATTTCTAATTTCCTTTACTTTCGCTAAAAAAAGTTAATAAATGTTCCGTTTCATACTAACACACACTCGCCTCGCCACTCAACACGTTGCGCCATTCATTTTAAAAACAAAGTGTCCATTCTATAGAACTGTGACTCATGTCACAAGAGTCATGTGACTGTGTAAAATGAAACGTCTTGCCGTAAAAGTGAATCTTAAGGGCCTACATCAATATCATCGCCGACACGTACATATTACACAGCCAGTAGGCACAGAAAATGAAGAATTAGGGATACTTTTCCTATTTACTCAAAATCTACTAAATATATTTTAATTGTGATCCACGTGTTTCTATAAATAATAGTTACCTATGTTTTTAAAGTTATTACATTAGTTAATACGCGATAATAGATCGACAAATGAAAAAAATAAAAAATTAGAGAGGTTGTTTCGCCAAGATTTTCTATCGAGAAAACTTTTTCAATCGCGTTTCTGAGTTCATGCGATCCTAGATCATATATTGAAAAAACATATACCTACTTAAAAATTAGAGCTCTAGCCATTCAATCTAAAGAAACAATGAAAACTTCGTACATAGAAAAATGCACGAAGCTATTTTGGTATCCTCTTAACCTAAAAAAAATATTTCAAACTAAGACCTCGAAGGAGTTGTTTAATTTCGATATTTTTCAACTTCCTGCTCAATTTAATTAAATTCAATTATGGAAATAAGCAGTGACAGTGAGGAAGAGCAGAATGTGACTCTTACTAAAAAAAGAAAGCTACATTGAAAATGATAATAAAAATTGAATAATTTAAATAAATTGATGATGACTCTGAAAGTAGCAAAATTCATAGATTTTTTTGTTTGCTAATGGTAATTTTTTTTAAGTTTATTGTTTGTCTGCTGTCTACTACTTTTAGGGTAATATAAATTGTCGTTTTATTCACTTTTACCTACCCTACTCTCTTCAAACGCAAAAGCTACGCGTGACTACAGCGCGTCTGTACAGCTGCACCTGCGCGTATACGCGCAGTAGAGGCGCGTTTTACAATCGCCCCGTGTGCTTAGGTTACAAGGTTGCGATCAAATCTCGTTTAAACCACGTATACGCGCGTCGTCTGCGCGTTTAAAATACGCCGTGTGCTATGGGTCTTAATCTCGAGCCCCAGACTTGTGGTCATCCACCCGGGCCCTTTAGGCTCAGTCAGTCCGACTCTGGCTGTGCAAGGCTGAATGATGTGTCCCATCAGATTGTGTCAAACTCACACATTCAGGTCAATTCCGAGCCTTCTTCATTCTTGAATAATTTGTAGCCATTTTAAAGATTTTGCCACCTGTAAAAGATATAAAACTTTTTGAGTTATTGTGAACATCTGTGGTGAGCATATTTTTATTAAAGTTCATGGCGACGAAGCTTAGAGCATTACTCCAACGAGAGCTGACAGTATAAGGCAAGCCCGCTGAAAAAAGTACCTACCAGAGCGATACTTATCATTCCCTGTTTTCCAATTACAGCACAAGAGCGCATTATGCGGCACAATGCTCAACGTTGAGTGTTCCAACTACAGCAACGCATCGCACAATCGAGCACTCTCAAAAGTGATGCGTGCAATCCATACCAACTTCAGCGACAGAAATATACAAGTATTTTTTCTTTAAATTGGCATTGATTGAAATAATATTTATATATTATCGTTAGTACATACATAATATTATTTATTGTTAAAATAATTTTTAAGGTTTCGTTTCGTCTGAGTTTTCTGGAAATAATCCAAGTTAATTCAAGCTGTGTTTAAAAAAAAATATAATAAGTATGGATGAAGGTACAAACAATGACTTTTTTTCACTTATAATGTGAATACAATTTTATTTTAGCATTTTCTTTTTTCAACACTGAACTTGGCGCACTCTGCTGGTGCATTTGAAAACTAATTCATGTTCCAATTAAGCGTCAGCATAGTTCAGCATTGTGCGGCACTGAGTCTAGTTATGCTCTGTAATTGGAAAACTAGCATTGTGTACGGACACTGTCGTCTTTTAGTGATCGTTAGGCGAATTTAGGTGAGGTGCGCGTAGTGACGTTGGTTTGTGTGCGTTACCTCGACAGGCTCGACACCGCTCCAACATGGCAGTATATTTGTCAAAGAAAACAGCGTGTGCAGCCAGTTAGCCAGGAGCAGTTAGCTCCTGTTGGCTTAATACTCTAAAACAACAACTGTGTAGGTACCTACTTTATATTCTACAGTACTTAAGTACCTACTTGTCTATAAAACAGACGAGTGTAATATCCACCTTACGTAGAAATAAGGGTGTCAGAATCTGCATGACGTTGCTTTGACGTACAACCAATAGTTGCCGCGTAAAAATAAGCCTCAACGCTCGGTTCTTTGACGCGAAGGCCTATCGAACCACGAAAGACGAAATTTAAATGTAGATCTTTAAACCACGTCTGGAATCACATAAGCAGCGTATTATAAGTGAAGTATCAACCAGTTTTAGCAGCTACTGTGCACGTAAATAATGCACTGAATAACGCTTTTTAGTAATACACCAATACCTAACCCTGACCGTGGTCGAGTGCTGTCATGAGATTAAGCTTATGTAACATGTTATGTCTGTGATTTAACGTAGAATTACCTGATAGTCAGTGTTTACCTCCACCAGAAGGTAAGGGGTGTGGTTTTTTTTTTATCAGCTTGCTTTGCAATAACTAACCTTGAAACGCGTCACGTAGGTGTGTGCTAGTTATTTCTAATTTGTTACACTAATCTTTCCAGTTGCTTATTCTTTTAATGCTTTTAATTAATTAATTAATAAATTCGGATAAATTAGCAAGATAGTGCTGGAAAAATCCTACAAGAATAATTCCATTTGGCAACTCCTGTCAGTCTTCTCTCACATGACTATTCTTATTTTAAATTTTTCCTCTATGATCATAGATATAATTATGAAGTTTTTTATTGTTTAAGGAACTGAGGAGGAAAATCGCATGAGGCATAAGTTTTTTTAATTTATTTTTTATTAAAATTTTTGTTTCACAAATTTGCTTTTTAGGGTTCCGTACCCAAAGGGTAAAAACGGGACCCTATTACTGAGACTTCGCTGTCCGTCCGTCCGTCTGTCACCAGGCTGTATCTCAAGAACGGTGATAGCTAGAGAGTTGAAATTTTCACAGATGATGTATTTCTATTGCCACTATAACAACAAATACTAAAAATAAAATAAAATAAATATTAAAGGGGGGCTGATGATTTTTTTACCGTTTCTTGCTCTCATACAACAAACGTGATTAAGAGATTGCAATCACTTTAACTATTTAACCACAGTTATGTTCTACTATAATATATGCAGTTACTAATTGCTGTTTCTGAGGGCTTCATATACATAATATACTAGCTGTTGCCCGCAACTCTGTACTTGTGGAATTAGGAAAAAAATTCCCGTTTTTGAAAAATTTTTCATTAATGCTTCGCTGCTATTGGTGGCAGCGTGATGTTATAAAGTCTACAGCCTTCCTCGATAAATAGTCTATCCAACACAAAAAGATTTTTTCAATTCGAATGAGTTGTTCTTGAGACTATTAAATATACAAAAAAAGAACATTTTTAGTGGCATTTTCAAGTATAACTTCAGAAATACAATTTTAAATTTATATAATTTTTCCTAAGCCTATTTCATTCCTATCAGCAATGTAGTTAGTTAATATACTATGTCTTTTCATATTTTTAGGGTTTTATGTTATTTTTCCTGTTTGTGGTACATATTATTCCTCCAGAGGTGTATTTTTGCTGTCAAATTGGTTTCTATGTATAATCTTGTACTAGCTTTTTGCTGTTAATTATCTTTGTTTCGTATATTTGTTGGTCTGTCAGCGTTCTCTGTTCCCAATCTAAGCTTATTTGTTCTCCTCCTCCTCCAGCCCAGTAACGTCCCACTGCTGGGCACAGACCTCCTCCACTTTGGGAGGGACTATGGTCTACTGTGCCGCGTTGACCAGACGTGTTGGCACAGGGTTTATTTTCGAGTTTTCCGTCTGTCACAGAGGATGTTATCTGTGTACGATATCCCTTAGCAGGCTTTTACAGCGCCTTAGGGAGGAAATGGGGTGGTGACACTTGTATTCTTAATCCGTCACCACACGGACATTTGTTCATGTTATGAGAACTAGAATATAGATTTAAAATATATGCCATTTGCTATATATAAGAAAATACCAGACGCGACACAAATGTTTATGTAATCTTGTGTAGTTGTAAATAAAACACACAAATTAGTTGTGTCGAACCTGCAACCTTGTGAGTGACAGAGTGACAGTAACCATTGCACTGTTCACGAGGTCTGTCTAAATTCTATGCATTAGATTGTGTGTCGTTTTACTGACCTAATACAACAAATTAATTATTATTAACATTATTTTATATATCTGTAGGGACCTCATAGCTTTCCAGTTTAGGTCATGGCTCGCATGTAATAAGTAAGCTGTTATTTCGTTGCTTTGCATTATTATCTAACATTTTAGCTATTTTTGAGGTTTCATACAATACGAAGCCTTGAAATTTCCATTAAATAATTTACATTTCTTTTTATTTACAGGGTAAAAGATAACCCTAAATATCAAAATGTTACGACGCTGCTCAAAACACCTACAGACCCTGTACCGGAGGCAGGGGCAAGCCCTCCGGTTCAAATCTACAGAAGTACCCAAGGTCTATGGAGCTCTTGCACAGGCCTCCGCCCGCATTACCAATCCAAGAACCCTTACGGCTGCGCACAATCAAGTCGCGACCATCCACTTTACGAATCCTCTTTATGAGGAACAGGATGTAATGACCCCAGGTTTCCCCGACTCGGTGTCAGAAGGCGACGTTAAACTCGACAAAAAGGTCGGAGACGCAGTCGCAGCCGACGAGGTTGTCCTAGAAATCGAGACCGACAAAACAGCTATACCAGTTATGGCTCCAGGACATGGTATCATTAAAGAATTATACGTGAAAGATGGTGAAACTGTAAAAGCTGGTCAGAAATTGTTCAGATTGGATATTACTGGTGAACCACCTAAGAAGGCGGCCTCAGCTCCTGCGCCTGAACCTCCTGCAGCTGCTGCACCCCCACCTCCACCCCCAGCTGCCTCTGCACCTCCTCCACCACCACCACCGCAAGCAGCTGCCCCTCCTCCACCTCAGGCCCCACCTGCCCCTAAACCAACACCTCCACCCGCTGCCCCAATCTCCTCAATCCCTGTAGCAGCCATCCGCCACGCCCAGGCTATCGAAACTGCCACGGTAAAAGTTCCTCCAACAGACTACAGCAAGGAAATAGCTGGTACCAGAACTGAACAGCGCGTCAAAATGAACCGAATGCGTCAACGTATCGCTCAACGTTTGAAAGAAGCCCAGAACACCAACGCTATGTTAACCACCTTTAATGAAATCGATATGTCTCATATCATGGCTTTCAGAAAGAAGCATCTAGATGCTTTCACCAAAAAGCATGGCATCAAGCTTGGTCTGATGTCGCCCTTCGTTAAGGCGGCTGCCAATGCCTTAATGGATCAACCTGTCGTCAACGCTGTGATCGATGAACAGGAGATTATATACCGAGATTACGTAGACATATCGGTTGCAGTAGCAACACCTAAAGGTCTGGTTGTCCCTGTAATAAGGAATGTGCAAACTATGACTTACGCTGATATTGAGCTCACCATTGCTGGGTTAGCAGAGAAGGCGAGAAATGGTAAACTTACTATTGAAGAGATGGATGGTGGTACTTTCACGATTAGTAACGGAGGAGTATTTGGTTCATTGATGGGAACTCCAATCATCAATCCTCCTCAATCAGCAATTCTGGGTATGCATGGTATCTTTGAGCGTCCTATAGCCCTCAATGGACAGGTTGTTATTAGACCAATGATGTACATTGCTCTCACTTATGATCATAGGTTGATTGATGGCCGTGAAGCTGTTCTTTTCTTGAGGAAAATCAAAGAGGGAGTGGAGGATCCAGCGACTATCGTAGCCGGCTTGTAAATTAATGGTGGTGAAAATAATCAAAGTTACCATCTTAGGCGTAGTTAAAAAGCGGTAAAGGCTATTATGAATCTATAATCGAATTAACGAACTCTCATTCCAGCAAATACTACGCTAATAGGTTGATTGATATTACTAAAAAATAATGGCGCGAAAAAGTATAATTAAGTACATATAATACGGATTTTGTCAGTTGCGTTGTAGACGTCTGACGTAACGCACGTGCGGTAACAGATTGTTTGTTATTTATTTTATGTTCGCCTATTGTATGTATTATTTAATTAAGTAAAGAAGTACATTGTTATTCTTATGTGAACAAAGAGTACGTTTTATTTATTTCTATTAAAATGCATCTTGCATTATTGATCTATATCATCACTTAGATATAAATCTATATTTGACATTTTAATGTATAAGCATTAAAAGTTAAAATATATGTAATAAATTTGAAAAGCTCTATTTTATTTATCCCAGGTATTGAAGATTAGTTTGTAAGGTACCAACACATGTCAGAGAATAGACAAGAAATAAGTTTTTAAGATTTTCTAAATACCTATTTCTTAAAGTTTGCTCTTAATTGTATCTCAAAACAATAAGTATCAATCGTATACATTACGTCTGGTAGGTGTTTAATGTCTTAGAAATCGATCAAATATTCAAGTTCTTTTTTCAAAAACTTACACACTAACTTATTTTAATTAATAATTTTTTTAATTAATATTTGACGAGCCTCGTGGTGGAGTGGTTTATATAACGGACTGCCGATCGCGAGGACTCGGGTTCGATTCACGGTCAGGACAATCATTTGTGTGATATCCTTAAATGTCATACAAATGTTTGTACTGCGTCTGGGTGTTTACTATGTATTATAAGTATGTATTTACAAAAGAAAAGTAGTTTATGTGCTATATCCGTATTCTGGTAACACAAGCATATAAGCTTAGCTTGGGACCAGAGGACGTTGTGTGAAATGTCCATGAATATTTATTATTATTATTTAACCTTTTTATTTATTTAAAATCACTTGATTTTTGAAAACGCATAACAAGAAAATTTATACAAAACAGCAAAACACTTTCAAAACCGCGCCCTCTAGTGATAAATATAAGTACTTTTTTCGAATGACACGTGGTTTTTGAACGAATGAAAATTGCTGTACGCAAAATCTGTAAAATAAAACTTATCTTCTTTTCTCATGATTACCCTAAAAGTTAAAAAAATATTCTCTTTTTTAGACTGTGTTTCTAGGAAAGAGATTGTGAACAGCATAGCATGACCTTTTTTTACATATTTAAGTGCATAAAAACAAAATAAAAAGACTGGTACTACAAAAATATGTTACTAAATCAGTATATTCTGTGATCAGTTCATATGAAAATGTTTTTTTAACTTTGCAATTAATTGGCCCACGGAACTGTGTTCTGATGTCGTGGGCTCAAGGGAGGCATTTTTTTTTAGTCCGAGTATCATATTTCATGGATATTTCACACAAAGTCCTCTGGTCCCAAGCCAAGCTTTTAAGCTTTTGTTACGTGTACCAGAATACGCATTTAAGTACTACCATAGACACAGTATAATAGTACTGTGTCTATGGTACTACATAAACTACTTTTAATATATACTTATAATACACAGTAAACACAGACGCAGTTCAAACATTTGTATGACAATTACACAGGACAAATAACATGAAATTTTTTAACTGCGTCTCAGTGTGTGATGTTTCACACAAATGATTGTACCGTGCGAAATTGAACCCGCACCCGCGACCTCGTGAAGGGCAGTCCGTTATATAAATCACTAGGCCAGGAGCCATGTCAGTTTGAATTGGTATAGCATACTTATTAAACAGGTAAGCCCAATTCATGACAGCTGATTGTGAATATCAAATTCACCAATGACTGAACTGTTTAGTCAGAACAATAGTGTCTCATTGGTGAATTGTTTAGTCAGAACAATAGTGTCTCATTGGTGAATCTATTGTCATCAATCTGCTATGTCATGAATTTGGCATACCTGTCTTAGTATACCATGACTCTCTCGACGATTTCTGAAGTTTGTATTTCTTGTTGCCATAGAAACATCAATAACCAAACACGAGTTTTCAACGCGTTGTTTTTATTATAAAGAATGTTCATTTTTTATTAAGAAACAAGCTAAATACGCAAATATAAGAAAGAAAAGCGGTGTGCAATTATTTTTTTTAATTCTGAAAATGTGTTTTGTTATTTTTGTCAAGGTAAGAGAGAAATAATTAAATTAATAATTCATGAGATTAACACTTAGATTTATTATGAGAACTTATTATTTTATTGATTAGTGTTTACCTACTTACTAACGTAATTTGTTGATTGAAGTGGACTTTGAGTCATAGAGTTGAGCATTGGAGTTAAGATAAGGAAAATACAACAAGCACGGATGCAAAAAATGTATGGCAGGTACCTATCTATTTAAATCAAGTTTTTAGTACATAAGCATCTATTTTTTTCATTTACGTAGTGTAGAACGTGCAAATTGTCTTTGCCGGTTTATTCCGTTTTGTTTATTTTTATGGATGTGACGATGTATTTGTACGGCTACTGGACGAATAAATGATATTTATTACTGACGAATAAATTATATTTATTCGCACATTTATTTAATTTTTTTTAAATTAAGATTGAATTGGATGATTAGCTTGTTTTTGAATGAGTATATTCATACGGATATTATTATTTTTTTATTATTAAATTTATTACTAAGAATTTTTTTCGTGAAAAAAGTGAAAATCTTTTTAGACACTATCCACGGAGCGGAAGATTAACTAAGGAGCAAAAGGAAAAAATTGCGGAGTTATTAGATCTCGAAGCTAACCGAGTGAAGGTTAGGTTAGGGTTTTTTTTTTCAAAAACCTTATTTTATTTCTAAAGTTATATGAAACGTTTTTAGTACCCGTATTAATAATTATAAATTGTTCGTACAGTACCCGTATTAATAGACTCAGCCTATTTTTATTTTGTCCTTGGGTCTGAGAGTTGGTTGTATTCTAAGACTATATTATTTTATTTATTTATTATTTTTTAAGTAATTTATAATGCATAATTGTAGTTCATAAGGCTTGTGTTCTATCGACCGTAAGTGAAACTGCGGAGTGCTGTTTAGAGGGAGTACCTACCTAACTAGGACTGTGTTTTAATCTGATCTCGAATCAAACCCGAACCGTCACGGCACAAAGTCAGCTAACTAGGTTAATGAGTACCTACTTTGCCTAATTAGATTTCATTTTATTAAAAACTACTTACAATTTTAAAATTCTAGGGATTAATTAATAATTAAAATGCAAACTACAAATAAGAAAACGAGTGATTCAAAAACTAAACGAATAAAACCGCCAAAAGACGAAGTTTTGAAATCTCAAGATGACAAACTTAAAAAGACTTCATTTAACACACCAAGAAACTTACAGAAAAGTACCACAAGCGATATTTATGGACGAAATAAAAAAGATAGTGTACAGGACGCCAAAGCGCCTAAAAAGCAACCGAACTCTATTAACAAAACAAGCTATGTATCGCCAATGAAAGGCTTATTACAATCTTCGCCATCATCTACAAGTTTTTCTAGTAGCAGACGAGAAAAAAAAAGTTCAGAAAAAAAAGTTGAAGCAAAGGCAACTCCTCATTCATCCACAAAATTCTTTAATGTCACTGTTAACTCTCCAGTTTTAAAAAGAAAAGAAAAAAGTTTAATCAACGATGTTCCTAAAAAGAGTACAGATACTAGAAATATTAGGCAACCACAAGCTGAAAGTAAAAATATTAGTAATGAATTAGGAAATCTAAGGAAACGCACAAAAACGAGAACTTTATTAGATGATGAAGTAAAAATTTTAAAACCGGAAGCTGTAGATAATAACTTAGAGATGTTTAATTTGTCTAGGAAACTAAGCGCGGCACCTAAAGCTTATTTTATCGATCTAGATGAAGAAAAAGCAAGACGTATTGAAAAGGTAAATATATCTTATTTGATAGGATTCCGTACCGTAAACGTCAAATGGGATTGGAAATGGGTCTCTATTTCTGAGACTTCGTTGTCCGTCTGCCCGTCCGTCTGTAAATAAGCTGTATCAATGGAACGGTGATAGCTAGAGAGCTGTAAATTTCACAGTCTATGTATATCAGTTGATGCCAAACAACAAATACTCATCATCATCGTAGTTCTCCTGTCCTTATCCTGTTATGTAGGGTCCCACTGTATTTGATGTTTTTTGGGGTTCGGTATGACAAATATGTATGATAATAACGTTGTATGAAATACGAAAAACAGTCTAATTCTTAATCTTCTCGTTTCATTTCAGCAACCAACACGAACGAAAACACCAAGTGACGATGACATAAGCTATGAAGATGACTTTGAAAGTTACGAGTCTGATTTTGAATCCTATCATAGTTCAACTAATAGTCGCAGTGGTGATGATGATGAAAAAAAAGTTGGTGATGAAGACGGAGATGATGATAAGGAACGTGTAGAGATAGATAGTGAAGAAGTGGAGTTGAAAGAGATTAAAGATGAAGAGAAAATGTTGGATTCAGGTATGATTTTTTGCACGATTATCAAGGAAGCAAAGGTGCATGTGCCAGGAAGGTTATAACCAGACCTCTTAGGTATGTGCCATAGGACTATAGGGGCTGTGACCCAGGATGGCAACCTACGGAGGGTGGCGCAAAGCCATACATTTAATATTTTGCTCTTTCTCCGTTAACTAATGAGGTGGCTAATACAAAGACCCCACCCAACTTTCTAGAGCTATGTAATTGCATAGTACGACCAATTTTGAGCGTAACTTTATCCCACGTACAATCTGGTTTTGGAATGAACTTCCTGCCATCGTTGTCCCACAGGACTATAGCATGGAGTTCTTCAAAAAGGGCGTTAAACGGTTCCTACAGGGTCCGCAACGTGTGATTGACGACTCTGGTGTTACAAACGTCCATAGGTTACGGTAATTGTTTACCATCAAGCGAGCCGTATGCTTGCTTGTCACCCGTTTTATATATAAAAAAAAAGATTTCGTCATGTAGATGTCATCAAACAAAACCTACAGGTTACTTAAAGATTTGAAATTTTACTTGGATTATGCAGATATAGGAATAACCTAAAATACCGCTTTTCTCGCATCAAAGAGAAATGCCAGTATTTATTTTTTGGTAATCAATTCCAGGTAGTTTCCATCTTCGTGATCAGCGCTCAGCAACGAAAACCAAGCAGGTGTTAGACTTTATCTTGGAGACAGCTGAAGGTGGTGATGACAAACGTACATCTTTGACTGATGAAGGTTTCCAAGAGATGAGCAGTTCCAGTGCCGTCTCTAGCATCAGAACTGTTCATACTGATGTTATTGAAAGGTGAGATTATCATCACACCGCCTCTTTGCAATGGATTCCTTTATTCACTCATTATAAATTTACGAGCTGTTGCGACTACGTACGCATAAAATTTGGAAAATTTTCCCCGTTTATGCAACATTTTTCACTGATGTTTCGCTTCTATTGGTCGCAGCGTGATGTTATATATCCTTCCTCGATAAATATACTATCTAACACTGAAAGAATTTTTCAAATCGGTCCTGTGTGTTCCTGAGATTAGCTTCTTCAAACAAGCAAATAAACGATATACTAAATAGTACTAGCAGTTGCTATTCTTTTTCTTTTTCAGACCAGTCTTTTTTGACTTTACAAAATCAAAAGAAAATAAACGTAAGAAAAAAATGAATGAACGTCTAAAACAACGTGCTAAAGATCTTCTAAGTATTATAACATTACATGAAATGTCTTATAGCCTTTTTGAAATGCAACCAATTTCATACGATTTGTATATGGCAACATTTGGTAAAACAAATAATCAACAAGTTGCAGTTCAGACTTTTCATGATGGTATTACTGAGGAAATACAAACGGAAGAGATCGAATGTGAAAATAAATGGACGCAATATCCGATAGAATTTTCAAAAAATTATATTTTTACTAAAAATGTTGATAAAGAAGTAAAATATAGTAAAAATATTAAAGATTATTCTACAAATTTTACGTTTTTAACAACAGATATTAATAATATTGCTAATGATAATGAGATTAATTTGGATGAAAATTACAAAACAGATCCGTTAAGGATATACTTAGAACAGAAAGATGGCGTCGGTACTAATGTATTGCCATATGAAATATACAATTTTAAATTAGACAGTAAAGACTACAATAGCCACAGATTAAGTAAATTTTTAAAGAAAATTGAAAAACGAGTTTTCAATATCTTAAATAAAAATACTGGTGATACAGAATTATCAGAATTAAAAATGTCTAATAGTCCTTTTAGTAAAGGTTATATTTCTATAACTACGAAAAATATTTCAAAAGAAAATCTGTTATTTTTAAATAATACAAATATTTTTAAAGTGTTACTTTCGGATGATAAAAATAATTTGCTAATTACTGTTCATAATACGATAAATACGATTAAAAAGTGTATAATTGGTCTATGGGATATAAATGTTGGCAGACGTGAACCTATAAAAATATTGACAGCTATAAATAATGTTGCTATAGCAAAATTTAGAGGTGCTACCGATGGATATTTTGTTGCGGCACTTGACGATGGGTAAGAATATTATGTTTTATTTTATTAGTAGCCGCAGATTTACCAGATGCTGTGTCTATGGCTACATCACTCAATTGGCTTGATGCCACTTACATATCGATCTGTGCGTGCGCTGCGATACTTTGTGACACACAAAGCATCGCAGATACAGGCTATACTGTATAGCCTGTATCAGAGACGACTAATATTGTTTTATAATATGATGTATAGCCTACACATTTTCTTTATATATATAAATCTCCTGTCACGATGTTTGGCCGCGATGGATTCCTAACCACTAACTAAACTACAACACTACTTAACCGATTTTAAATTAAATTGGCACACCGTGAGCAGTATGGTCCAACTTGAGAGATAGCATAGCTTAGATCTTTAATTGTAGTCGCAATATTATTTTATTGCATATTATTTGTCTACTCCTGACATTTGTATGGCAAAACAACGTTTGCCGGGTCAGCTAGTCATATTAAAAAACATTATTAGTCCATGAAGTACGATTTAGCCAAGATACATGTCTTCAAGATTGAACGCGAATACACTATCTGGTAAATTTGTGATACTAGCATTGTCTCGGCATTTCCGTTCTAATACTGACGAGATCCATTCTTGTATTTCCACCCTATCCCCAGGCCTATTCTCTCTCTTTACCGCATTAAGATCCTACTGTTCGGCACGGGTCTCCTCCACTTTGAGAGGGATTGTCTACTATGCCGCGCTGACCAGGCGTGTTGGCACAGGATTTATTTTCGAGGTTTTCCTCTCACATAGGATGTTATCTGTGTATGATGTTGCTTAGCTGGCTTTTACAGCACCCTGGGAAGGAAAAGGGGCTGGTAACACTTCTATTCTTAATCCATTACCACATGGGTATAACCAGCTAGATTGTTTTGTATCTGAGATTAGCGCATTCAAACAAACAAACTCTACAGTTTGTAATATTAGTATAGGTAACAACTTACGGAACCCTTGATGTTCGCGTCCTACTCGAATTTGATCGGCTTTTTTTCAGTTCTATACATCTATGGGATTTGTCCGAAGAACCCATGTTTAGAGATGTTGCCAGTGCTGAAAAAAAAGATTTAGTAGAAAAAGTGACTGACAAAGATTTGACACCGTTTGAAAGAGACAGAGAATGGAATAAAAATAATAATAAAGTTGGAATGGAGGACGTAAGTTAATTAAATAGTATCTGGTTGTCCTTAACCGGGAATAGTTTTTGGAGCGTTTGGGGAAATGATATATTGTTGGAAATATAAAATAAAACAAAAAAAATTGTTATTATCATAATATTATTCGTCCCAAACAATGGGATAAAGGCAGATTAATGATTTCCTCTCCAGCCCATTAGCGTCCGACTGTTCGGCACGGGTCACTTTGGGAGGGACTATATATATATTCATGGACATTTCACACATCGTCCTCTGGTCCCAAGCTAAGCTTATTATGCTTGTGTTATGGGTACCAGAATACGGATATAATACATATACTACTTTTCTTTTGTAAATACATACTTAAAATACATAGAAAACACCCAGACGTAGTACAAACATTTGTATGCCATTTATGAATATCACACAAATAATTGTCCCAAGCGGGAATCGAACCCGCGACCTTGTGAACGGCAGTCCAGTACATGAACCACTACGCCACGAAGCCCGTCTATACTATAGTCTATACTATAGTCTACTGTACCGCGCTGACCAGGGCCCTGAGTCGGGTATTTCAACGGTGTCACAACTGTACCATTATTGTACCATTATGGTGCAATAGTAAAGTTTTTGGTAGTCTACTAATAATGTGTCGTCATAACGACTTCATCATTGTCTTACAATTGTCAAAGTGACATAAATTGCTAGTCTCGTACACAACTGCTTCACAATTGCAATTCAATGACTGAAATGTTTCGGTAGTCTGCTATTTTGAATTTGACAGTAATATTTTTAAATTGTCCTGTATCGACAGATTGCCATAAATAAAAAATAGATAGATAGAAATATTAGAAATTGTTCTTTGTAATTTATTGCAATTTACTAATCTCCTAAACTTCACATTGCTTTTTATACTAATAAATAGTATGTACAAATATATTTAAACGAAGTCTAGCATAATTAAATGTTTAAATTTATTAGTAGTTTTTCGAAAATCACTTCAACTAACGCATTTTTTAAAAACGGCAACACATACATACCATTCTAACACAATCCATAGATAAAAGAGACCGAAAATTCAATGCATAGATAAAAGAGATCGACAATTCTATTACCATTGAAAGACCGTTATGACGGCATATAGCAGACTACGGATATTTGACTTCAATTGCAACGGTATCGTGCCGGTATTGTGCCGGTATGACAATTGTTCCAAAATAGTGGACTTGAGCACCAGGCGTGTTGGTATAGGGTTTAGTTTTGAGTTATCTGTGTCTCACAAGAGACATTAACTGCTTATATTATCTCTTCGTTGGCTCTTACAGCACCCTGGGAAAGAAATGGGGTAATCACAATTGTATTCTTAATTCGTCACCATACGGACAGTAATGATTTAGCCAGGCTAAATTTACGTGTCTTCAAGATTGATCGTGTACTATCTGGTGCATGTGTGTACTCTAATCATAAATTAATTGCAGTGTAACATCAATTGCGCATTGCAATCGTGTGCATTCACAAATAGTGCATATAATATGAGTAATGGAGATGTAACTAATACTATTACTGGCTTAGAGTTTACTAATAGTCAGGTAATTAGCCAAGAAGGAAGACGGATTGTTGGACAGGTAAGTCAGAAAGTCAATGAAAACAGCTTAGATAGAATCGTTCAAGAAAATAGCTTTTTTGTATAACTTGTTAAAGGTTTTTTTCTGAATTCCACGGGTACAAAGTTGCGTGCAACAGCTAGTATTCAATAAAGTATATCCGTATTTCGGTACTCCTTTTAGCTCAGCTTACCTTGGGACCAGAGGATCTTGTGTAAAATGACTATGAATATTTTATTTTATTTTATTTCAGGTGGTAGCATTACAAGCTATAGGTATCATAACAATATGGTCTATAATACAAGAGAAATCTAAAATAATACCACCAGATATCGGAAAAGCTTACTGGTCTAAAATGAAATTAGAAAAATATCAAAAAATAAATTTATTAGACTACATTAATACAATAACAAAAGACATAGACAATGTAGACTTTAATTTGAACGCCGCTAAAAGAAGACTAAGTAATAGAAAAGAAGAAAAAAGAGTTCTAAATTTAAAAAAATGCCGCCCAAAATCATGTGACATTGACAGACCGTATTCAGCCAGTTTAAAAAGTAAAAAAGTGTTGCAAGTACAAAATAATTTTGGTAGTAATTGGGAGAGTGGTATTTTATGTTATGATTTAAAAGTGGTTTTTCATCAAAATAGTGATAGTTATTTAATAGCTAAGAATTATGGTGAAGTTTTGTGTTGTAAGAAGATTTTGGGAGCTATAAGAGTAAACAGATTTACTGTGGCATGTAAGTATTAATTTTACAGCATTAGAGCATCAATTGAACAGAAATTAGCATTGTCGGATGACTACTTCTGAGCTACGATCTTACTCGCTCATACATACCGGGGTCGCCTCACAATGGTATCGATTCCACGTGCACAATTAAACATAACTAAATAGATGGCAAAACTAAAAAGTATCATCGCTGTGCCGGTCGGAGTGGGGGGTGTTAGGTTATTTTTGTTACGGAATTTATGGATTCGGCCTCCACGCTCAAGGCCCGCGATAGAAGCTATGCAATAGCTTAAAAATAAAAATTTATAGCGTCAATAACACAATTCGCCAATGTTATCTAAGCTTTTTGTCACAAAATCTGTATATTAAAGACTACCGATTTTAATTAATAAAAATTTGCACAATGAAATGCCAATTAATCAAATTACGCCATAGTTGTTTTCATTTTTTAGTTAAGTTTAGTTATGCGGGTAGAATTGGTACCAATATCAACTCCTATTGTCTCGTTATAAATAATGTTGCCACATCTATTTTCTCCAATAGTAGTTATTTGATTCGCGCAGGTGCTCAAGTCTACTATTTTGGAACAATTGTCATACCGGCACAATACCGGCACGATACCGTTGCAATTGAAGTCAAATATCCGTAGTCTGCTATATGCCGTCATAACGGTCTTTCAATGGTAATAGAATTGTCGATCTCTTTTATCTATGCATTGAATTTTCGGTCTCTTTTATCTATGGATTGTGTTAGAATGGTATGTATGTGTTGCCGTTTTTAAAAAATGCGTTAGTTGACGTGATTTTCGAAAAACTACTAATAAATTTAAACATTTAATCATGCTAGACTTCGTTTAAATATATTTGTACATACTATTTATTAGTATAAAAAGCAATGTGAAGTTTAGGAGATTAGTAAATTGCAATAAATTACAAAGAACAATTTCTAATATTTCTATCTATCTATTTTTTTTTATGGCAATCTGTCGACACAGGACAATTTAAAAATATTACTGTCAAATTCAAAATAGCAGACTACCGAAACATTTCAGTCATTGAATTGCAATTGTGAAGCAGTTGTGTACGAGACTAGCAATTTATGTCACTTTGACAATTGTAAGTCAATGATGAAGTCGTTATGACGACACAATAATAGTAGACTACCAAAAACTTTACTATTGCACCATAATGGTACAATAATGGTACAGTTGTGACACCGTTGAAATACCCGACTCAGGGCCCAGTTAACTTGTTCCATCTAGTATGCGAGATAATCCGTGTCTATAATCTAATGTTGCCAGATCTACTCGCTGAAACTACTATTTCTCCACGAAATAGCTATCTATAAACTTATTTTTGTTTGTCCATATGTGAGATTATTTATCTTCAAAACTACGCAACGGATTTTAATGAGATTTTTTATAATAGATAGAGTGATATCGTTTAAGATGGCTTTTTTATACAAATTTGTTAAAGTTTAGTTTTTAAATTTCACGCATATCAAGTTGCGGGTAACAGCTAGTAAATATTAAATTAAAAACTATATAATATTTTCTATTCACAGCGGAGACATCATCAATCACTTGTATTGAAGTATCTTCTCATAATTTCTCGTATTATTTAGCGGCCACTGATACAGGAACTATTAGTATATGTTCTATGTTAGAGAATAGAGTTCTGATTACATTGGATTGTAGGTAAGATTGTAAAACACAGATATACTTACCATATGTAAAGTCTATTGGTCTTATTCATAATGACTTATCGGAGGTTTAAAAGTTTGCTAAAATAGGTTCGCGAAAATTGACAAAACTTGTTTTTCATAATAGTCTTTTTACGATAAAACGCTTATTATCTTTCCCATAAAATCTCCGTTTAAAACCTCCGATAAGTCATTTTGAATAAGACTATATTATTATGACTACATCACTTAGTCTGCTTGAAGCCACTCACATATCTATGTGTGCGTGAAAATGTATTTATGTGTGCCTATAATACAGGCTATAGGTACGTCATATGAAATGTTAATATTCTATGAAGTACGATTTAGCCAGGCTAAAGTTACTTGTCCTCAATTTTAAACGTCAACCCACCGTCTGGTTTGTCTGTAAAAATTATCGTTTTGCTCTAGGCAATTTCTTGCAGCTAAACTGGCTGGCTGGTAGAGAATGCCATTGGCATTAAGTCCGCCATTGTACACTATTTTATTTGTGCAAAAAGTTATTAAATAAATAAATAAACTAAAGTTACCTGTCTTAAAGATTGAACTTCGTATGTATTATATATTCATGGACATTTCACACAACGTCCTCTGGTCCCAAGCTAAGCTTATATGCTTGTGTAATGGGTACCAGAATACGGATAGAATACATAAACTACTTTTCTTTTGTAAATACATACTTATAATACATAGTAAACACCCAGACGCAGTACAAACATTTGTATGACAATTAGAAAAATCACACAAATGATTGTCCGGAGCGGGAATCGAACCCGCGACCTCTTGATCGGCAGTTCGTTACCAGAACCACTACACCACGAGGCCCGTCAATATATGTATTTACAAAAGAAAAGTAGTATATGTAGTCTATCCGTATCTGGTACCCATAGTACAAGCATAATACAAGAAAAATAGCTTACTTTGGGACCAGAGGACGTTGTGTGAAAAAAAATACTGGTAAATATGCCCCTAAAACTCTTAGGGGGTTTGAAGGGGGGAACGTTCATGAAAATAAAATATCTCACTCTCCAGCCCATTAACGTCCCACTGTTGGGCTCGGGTCTCCTCCACTTTGGAAAGGATTATGGTCTAATATGCCCTGACCACACATGGGACGACGCAGCGTGGGGCGGCCCCAAACAAGGTGGACTGATATTGTCAAATGCGCCGGGGGCCGCTGGATGCAGTTAGCACGAGACCGCGCGTTGTGGTGTTCTATGGAGGAAGTTTAAGTCCAGCAGTGGACGGAGAAGGGCTGAAGACTAGATGGATGCCGCGACGACTAGGCATGTTGGCATTTTATTTTTAAGTTTTCCGTCTCATACAGAAGAAGTTATTTGTGTACGATTTCTTTTAGCTGGGTTTTACAGTTAGCAAAATGGGTGGTGACACTTGTATTCTTAATCTGTCGCCACAAGGACTATACTACTTGTATCTCATTTTCAGGAATATCCCAACAGTGGACACAGAGAAGTACATATCAGATAATAAAGGCAGATATATAGGTACTGTTTCAAACACTTCTACTACCAACAATATGGCGCAGATTGATGCTAAGGTAATGTATAAAAATAAATAATAAATAGTCCCCTGGTCCCAAGCTAAGCTTATATGCTTGTGTTATGTGTACCAGAATACGGATAGAATAGGTACATAAACTACTTTTCTTTTGTAAATACATACTTATAATACATAGTAAACACACACAAAGAGCTAGAGAGAGAGGGAGGGAGAGAGAGAGAAAGTAGCTTTAGTCTAAACTTTAGACTACTGAGTTTCTAAATAAAAAAAATATTTACAATTTCAGCGCATTACTTCATTATCATGGTCTCGTGTAAACCCGTGTTGTATATTCGCGACGCTAGATGGCAGTATAGTGACATGGGATCTTTGTAACAGCGACATCTATGCAAAGAATATAAGCAACAATGCGGCTATTAATTGTATAGCTCGGGATAATAGTTTGGTATGTTCTTTTATGTTATACTTCTTTGAATGTTAAGAGAAAATTATGAGAGTAACATAATTAGGGTTCCCTATCAAAAACATGGAATCTTATTACTGGAGCTTTGTTGTCCGTCTGTCACCACGCCTTATCTCTGGAACCGTGATAGCTAGTAAAAGCTGGTTCCCGTGTGGTCCCATTGGCACCAGGTCAGGACCTGATGGTTATCTCCTGAGAAATAGAGGAAAACCCTGAATTTCAATGGCATATGAAGTCTTTTGAATTTTTTTTTTTAATTACTTAATTATTTTATTTTTATTTTCAGATACTAATAACACCAGATGGCGACGTACAGATACACAAACTAACAAACGATAATAAAACTAATGAGTTTAAAATGTTATTTAATAAATATGTTACTTTATTATAAATAATGTTAATAAATGATTGTAGATTTGTTACATTTGTAGTTTTATTTAATATTAGCTGATGCCCGCGATTTCATACGCGTGGAATTCAGAAAATGTTCCCCGTTTTTGCAACATATTTCACTAATGTTTCACTTCTATTGCTCCCAGCATGATGTTATATAGCCTATAGCCTTCCTCGTCTCTCTCCGCGTGGTGACGGAAGAAGAATACAAGTGTCACCACCCCATCTCCTCCCAGGGGTGCTGTAAAAGTCAGCTAAGGGATATTGCACACAGATTACATCTTCTGTGAGAGACGGAAATCTCGAAAATAAACCCTGTACCAACACGCCTGGTCAGCGCGGCACAGTAGACCGTAACCCCTCCTGTAGTGGAGGAGGCCCGTGCCCAACAGTGGGACGTAAATAGGCTGGAGAGAGAGAGAGGGCCTTCCTCGATAAATGTTGTATCATCGATGGCTTCAGAGTGTAATGATAATTGAGTTTCAAAATTTGTTAGGGGGTTGTCCATCTAGGTATAATTGATCGATGGTTCTATCTAACACTAAAAGAATTTTTCAAATCAGACCAGTTCCTGAGATAAGCACGTTCAAATAAACAAACCAGTTAGTCCATTTATCGATGAAGGCTACAGGCCATATAACATCGCGCTGGGACCAATGGGAGCCAAGCAGTAGTGAGACATGTTGCGAAAAAGGGGAAATGTTCTCGAAATTCCACGTGTACAGAGTAGCCGGCAATAACTAGTACCAAATAAAACAAGTAATTAAGAGGATACCAAAATAGCTTCGTGCATTTTTCTATGTACGAAGTTTTCATTGTTATATGTTATAGAGCTCTAATTTTTAAGTATATGTTTTTTTTCAATATATGATCTAGGATCGCATAAACTCAGAAACGCGATTGAAAAAAGTTTTCTCGATAGAAAATCTTAGCGAAACAACCTCTCAAATTTTTATTTTTTTCATTTGTCGGTCTATTATCGCGTATTAACTAATGAAATAACTTTAAAAACATAAGTAACTATTATGTATAGAAACACGTGGATTAAAAATAAAATATATTTAGTAGATTTTGAGTAAATAGGAAAAGTATCCCTAATTCTTCATTTTCTGTGCCTACTGGCTGTGTTAATGTGTACGTGTCGGCGATGATATTGATGTAGGCCCTTAAAGCTATAGCTATATGTATCACAACATATCTTTATACATAAAAATTACGTGTCACATTGTTTGTCCGCGATATACTCTTGAACTACTGAACCGATTTTAAATTTGAATTTCACGCCGTGTCCAATTCGACCCAACTTGACGGATAGGATAGCTTACATTTCAATTTATAGTCGCAATATTATTTTATTGCAAATTATTAAAATTTGTCTACCCCTGATATTTGTATGGCAAAACACACGTTTGCCGGGTCAGCTAGTTTAATTATAAATCTAATGCAGTTAATTCATTCTTCTTCTTTGTTCTCGCGTCGTTCTTCTTCTGTTGTTTATTTGTTGTACCACAGATGTATCTCCAACACGCTCTAACACTCACAGCGAGCAGTATGAGAGAGAGAGATACACACACTAACACCGTCACTATCACATCCAACATACAACGTTGTATCCACGTGTACTGGAGTGATACTGAACGTAGGTGATATGCTCCTGGGGAGAAAATATACATTATGTTATAATAAAAGTTAGAATATTCATATATGAAGAGTTCATTAGGCGACATGCACTGAAGAAGGTACAACAGCAACGTCTCAACAAACGGTATTCGTTGTGCTGCAGCTTGTGTGTGCTTGTGGTCCTTCGAGCCGGATATATTTGGTCCTTCGAGCCGACTATATTTAGTCCTTCTAGCCGGATATCTTACATTATGCATACAAACAATGTCGTTTCTTAGCGTAGTGTTAGATTACTGTGTGACAATTTTGAACGAGTAGCGATGTTATAGAATAACATTATTGCTTGTTTGCATTACCTCCATATTACCGACCTGGTTATTCTTATATTTGACAATGACAACAGCGTATGTTGTTATATTTATTACTGGGGTAATCCCCGAAACAAGGAATAAATAGGTATTTATTTATTAAAGAGCACAAAAGAGAGCTTTTCTAACAGAATAGTCAATAATAATAATAAAATAATAATAATAAATAATATAATGTATTACTTCATGTCCTCACCTTTAGTCTCAATGGCTAGTTGTATGTAATGTGACACAAGTTTAGAGGGAGCCACTGGACGACCACGGAACAACTTGGACAAGTACTTCACACAATCACTGTAACTGAAATATACAGAACAACGTGAACTTAATATGGTGTTACAATCAACACAAGACTAGGATACTTCATACATCATGTTTTGTGAACTCCTTTTGAAGAGAGAATTATCACATTCTAGTCATCCTTCACAGATGTCAACGGTCATGTATGGGCTGAAAACAGAAAGGAGTGGGTATACGGAGTCCTTGTGATGATGGAATGCCAAGGGAAAAACAATGCACGATATTTTTTTTATATAATAATGGACATTTCACACAGCGTCAATCACACAAATGATTGTCCCGAGCGGGAATCGAACCCGCGACCTTGTGAACAGCAGTCCGTAACATGAACCACTAGACCACGAAGTGCCCGCATGGCGCTGTAAGAGCCAGCTAAGGAACAACATTCTCTGTGAAAAACGGAAACCTTGCAACAGTTGCAACTAAAACCCATGCCATGGTCAGATTAGCATAAGACAAGTATACCAAATAAAATCCCGAAGTGGAAGGAGTTCCATGTACAACATTGGGATTACAATGTGGTGTAAATAAAAAAACATGCGGAGAAACTTACATGGGGTTGTTTAATATTTCCTTCAACTTGACGTCAATTTCTTCAGCCATGTCTGGACTGAAGGTGACCCTGAGAGCATACCCAGCTTTGACAGCTCTCTCAGCATTAGCTGGCTGGTCTCCGAACACAGGTATAGCGAGCAGTGGAACACCAGCTCTTACTGCCTCCAGGGTACTCAACTGACCTCCGTGAGTGATGAAGACGTTTACATTAGGATGCTCTGGAATTAAGGGACATTTAGTGATGCTTCAATTAAATCCGTGTGGGGATGGATTAGGAATATAAATGTCATCACCCCTTTTCCTCCCTACGGTGCTGAAAGGCCAGCTGAGGGATATTGTACACAGATAACATCGTCTGTGGCAGACGGAAATCGTGAAAATAAACCGTGTGCCAACATGCTTGGTCAGCGCTGCCGCGCCGGGTATACATGTTGTGCCTAGTAGACCATAATCCGTGCCGAAGTGGAGGAGGCCCAACCAATAGTGGGCGTTAATGGGCTGGAGAGAGAGAATGAAGGTAGGAAATAGTAAAAACTATTTGAGATCTTACCAAGAATCCTAAGTTGTGGCATCCAAGATCTGATATGTACATTTGAAGGCAGTTCCTCAATCTTCTCCTCAAACTTCCACAGCACAGTGTAAGGTAATGCAGCGAATAAAGCCAACAACGCTTTAACTGTGTGAGGTTTCAACTCAGCTGAACGTAATACGGAACCCATACTGAAGTATATGACGCCATTTTTGGAATTATATAACAGATCTTGGAAATCCTGGAAAATATTAAATTGTTTCATAAATCCATTGACGAAATATGAATATAAGAACCCGATTTCTTTGTGATGAATGATGCTTCCTTGACGATTTTGACTCTCTCTCTCTCTCTCTCTCTCTCTCTCTCTCTCTCTCCAGCCCGTTAAAGTCCCATTTTTCACGCAACATTCATCCATCCGTCAGTCTTTTTCCGTCCAGTTCCGGACACAGGCCTCCTATATAGAACGCACCAACTCGTGGGCCTGCGTTACCCGCTTCCAGCGGCTCCCTGCACATTTTACGATGTCGTTTGTTCCCCCAATGTTATCGCAACAAAGATAACCATGTCAAAGAGAATTCATTCATACCTTTGGTAATTGTGGTGGATTCTCATCAATATGGTATCCAGCAACTTGTATCACGTTAGGAGGAACACTGAACCCTGGAGACAGGGCCTCGTGTGAGTTCAGTAACAGAATAAACACGTTGTGGTAGGCGTCTTCGAATGGTGGAAGAGGTACGTTACGAGCTGATGCTATTGGGGCGAAGAGATCCTGGTAAAGTGCCTCGGTGACTGGCCGGTCTAACCTAAAAGAAGGTTTGGTATTTAGAATTTGAAGACTAACCAGCCTATGACAAGGATACAGATATACAAGATACGTAGATAGGTACATAGATACATAGGTATATACAAAAAGGTATGCAACAATTAAAGTGTTACTTAGGTACGCGAATATAGTTGTAGGTAGATAATCAAAACAAAAATACGTAGATACAAGATTACGTAGGTACATAGATAATAATAGATAAGGAGATACCATAGATTTACATAGACACTGATATAAATAGACACAAAGATACGTAGATACAAAAGAGTTATCTTACCAATCTATATATGTGACGTATATAAACATAAAAAGATTGCGAGCCCTCTCTGTGAAGCTCATAGGTGTACCAGCGTGATGGAACATGAGAGGTACTGTACTCACTGAACGTACTTCATCTATCTGTCTCTCTAGAGATGTTGACATTTGGCTACTACCTCTTAATATCCAAGGTACTTGCTGAACTGCTGCGATACTGAAAAAAACATTTAATCATGAGCATAATTAGGGCGGGGGTTTTGGAGGTCTAAAAATTCTCTAAAAATTCAGAAAATTTTGCTAAAAAATAAAATTTAACGTTAATAAGGCTAATTAACCAGTGTTCTTACATTTTAAAACTCAAAAACAAAATGGCGAATTTGAAAAAAAAACTATAAGTAGGTACACTTACGTACAGAGTAGGGTATAATTTTTTTTTTATCAATATTAAACTAGGGTTCCGGTTTCAAAAAAAATAAAAGGTGAACTGATCACGAACATAATAATAATCAAGCAAGTTACAAGTTTATTTATTAGAGTATTTGAGTTTTTTATTTTTGAAATACTTTTCTAGGACAATAATCATAAGTTTGCGAAAACCACCAACCATAATCTTATTAGACCATGAAGAACGATTTAGGCAGGCTTTTACGTGTCTTCAAGATTGACCGCGGACATACTCACTATTTCGTAATCTGTGGCAAAAATATATTTGTCACTTACCCCGCCAAGGCATCGCAGAAGAAAACCTCAGTAACCACAGCATCAAACTGAATATTAACAAGCATATAAACTACTGCGCTATTGGTGAAAATTGTTCTGGTTATGTTGTTTGAGAATTGTTTGACGTATGCTAAAGTTTTTGTTACGTCTTTAGCTTGGACTAGATCTGGGTCTGCATCTAAAAACCATGGGCAATTACATAAGGGGAGGGGAAAAATATTAGTTTAAAAACTAAAATCGGTCAAGTATAAGCTGGACTGTGAAAGACGGAGAGCTCGAAAATGAATCATTAGTCAATGCGTCTGGGAAGCTGGGTACAGTAGATCATAATCCTGGCCAACAGTGTGACCTTAATGGGCTTTTTTTACATTAAACATGTTGGCACTTGATCCCATGTCACCTGATGGTAAGCGACAATGGAATCTTTGATGGTAAAGCGCACCAACTACGTGAGTAGCCAGTAAACACAGACATTAGTAAGTTATTCCAGTCCTTGGCAGTTCGTGGCAAGAAGGACGACTCAAAAAGTTTAGTACGGACAGGTGGTATGTCGACAACGTACGGATGGAGACGTTCCGATTGTCTGGTAGTGCGATGTAGAAATGGTGATGCGGGAACTAGTTCATGCAGCCCCTCAGAACACTCTCCGAAATGTAATCTCTAAAATACTGTGAGACTAGCAACACGGCGCCTATGCTCGAGGCTAACTAATTTTGCCTTGTGCTTTGTATAAAGTTAAAAGTTGATTGGGTTAGAAGTACCTATTGGCGTACCTTTGCGAGATTGCCAAGAGCCACCTTAGCCTTGGACTCAATAAAGCGTCCAAAATTTAAATTCGAGGATATTTCAACACCTAATAATTGAACAAGGCTGGACAAAGAGGTAGCAAGAATAATAAGTGGGTGACCCTTGTATTCTTACTTTGAATGAAAAATAAGCAAAGTACCTTTATGTAACTTTAAAAAGTTTTTTCTCACTTGTAATATTGAAACACAAACCTGCCATGAATTTCTGAACTTCGCTCACATCGACCACTTTTAATATTTTTGGTTTTTCTATTCCGATTTTTTCTGGATATGGAGTTATCCAGGTTACCTGGAACCAAAATAATAAACAATTATTTATTTTACAAACTATCTTTCTTCTTTCGAATAGTTTTGCAGAAATAAAACCACTTTCGCCGGTATGCTTCAAAAAGGTCAAGTGGGAGGCTACTAACCTACAACCGTCGAGCATGTATGACCAGATGTAGGTATGAGTGTGGATGAAGCCAAGGAAGTATGTTTGGATCGTAGCAGATGGTGCTCTATAGTCTCTGCATACCCTCATGGGAAAAAGGCGTGATGTTATGATGATCATGATGATGAAAACCACTTTTTAAACCACTTTCGGATTTAGACGCGCATATTTGTTTTAAATGTTAGCCCGACGCTCGACATTTCAAAGACTTTGCAGTCACCATGGTCACGGGTGGAACTGAGTCTGTTGTAAAGTTTGTCACTATATCGTAGAGGAGTAAAAAGAAGTTTAATTGAAACAAATGAGTCGCGCAAGTGTTACAAAATATTACGACGGCACGATACCAAATTATGCTCCATACAAAAGTATGGGTACCGTACTTCCGTTTTTTCTTCGCGAAAGTTAAACCGATTTTAATAGTTTTTGCGTTATATTATAGATAAAGAGTATATCTATGCTTCTAAAACTTTCTTTTTTTCAAAACATAATAACTAAAAGAAATATGACGATCCGAAAAACCCACTTTTTTCGGTTTTCTTTAGATAAAGTTGCAGCGTCTATCACACAAATTTGGTAAAGTTTTACCACAAAAAAAGTCATAGAAGCATAGATATACTCTTTATCTATAATATAACGTAAAAACTATTAAAATCGGATTAACTTTCACGAAAATAAAACAGAAGTACGAAACGTCTTTTTTCAAAGAATTTGTAGGTAAAATCCGCTTCATCTATATTTGTCCCTTTCAGCGCGGCGCTCGGAAATAGGGATAGCAATACTTAAGGCAAATACCTAAATGAGGAGTACAGTACCCTCTTAACGTAGCAAATTTGAGTTCTTTTGTCGCATTAAAGTTAATTTTTATAACGCGTGTGCAACTCCGCCTTTAAAAAACCGACATCGAGAATTCAGTTATAATTTTGAATATTTACTGTTATAGCAGTATCAAAAATATTAAACTATCAAGCTATGAGCTATAATAAGCTATCACCATATTATACCTTTAGATACTGAATCTTAAAAACCGATAAATAAACTAAAGAAATACATACAGGTCTTCTCTTCTCAATTAAATACTTGTTTTATAACTTGAAAAAGTGACGTTTATAGTTTGGAAAAATTATAATTTTATTAGACCACGAAATACGATTTAGCCAGGCTAAAGTCACGTGTCTTCATGATTGAACACGTATCTTTTATCTCTTTAGCCCATTATCATTCCACTGTTGGACACGGAGCTCCTTCACAGAACTAGTAATATATAAGAAAAATACTTACAGTATGTCCCTCTTTAAGCAGAGCATCCACGATTCCTTTACCAAGTTGATTGTGACTATGTGATGGTATAGGAAACACGCATAGTATGTGATAGCCACGTGATACACTCACACAACATAACAACAATAATAACAATAGATTCATTGTTGAACTGAAACATAAAAGATATAAATAAATACGTAAATCACGTAAAATCTACTGGATAGATTTTAATGAAACTCTCAGTTAAATAGCATGTAGATCAAATTTTTTAAAATATATCATTACGCTAAAGGCCAGGAACAGGGCAGTAACTTTAAACGCCATTGAATCCGCGGGCATTAACAAGTGATTAAATAATAATTCAATTTAAAACTTAAACAACAATAATTAATTTGCTTAGATCAGAAACTAAAAAACACGCTTGAAAATCCCGAATATCTTTTTAAATAATTTTAGATTAATACATTGATAGATACATACCGAACTTAAAAAAGCGTGTTAAAAAGAAAAGAAATCTTACTCACCGCCCACACTACAATATCAGATTAATCTGTACGCTTACAAAAAAATCAAACATATAAAAATAAATACACAGTGTTTTAAATTCAAAATAATGCAAGCGTGATAAGATAAGTTACAATTACACGGCCATTTTACATTGTACTTTGGTTATTTAAACTTGCAACATTGTTACACTTAATTTAGTTGTATTTTAATGATTAAAATTAAGACCTCGGTCGTAGACCCAATATGACTGATTAAATACAATTATTAATTGATAGAATTGTGTAACAAGTAAGTGATAATATATTAAAGAATTATATCTGGAATAGTGAATCGATAACTCACTTCGATTCACAAGCTGGCGACTGATTGATTCCCTGGCCGTTCCTGTACTAGATTTAAGATAGACCATTCACTGCAGCGCATCGGCCATAGGACAAAGGGTAAATCACAAAAACAACGGCTTAGTAGCGTTCTACCTCCTTCAAGGGTCGGACTAAGCCGGAAGGGCCCGGGGCTGACTACAAGTCTGGGGCTCGAACTAAATGGTGTATATCTAAAGGTTCAGGGAGCAATGCCATTTTGAATGTATAAACAGTCCAACGCCGTTCCCAATCCATTAATGTTCCACTGTTGGATTGAGGCCTCCTCCTCCTTTTGAGGGTTTGTGGTCACGCTGACTAGGTGCATTGGCATAGTTAAGGTTTAGTTCGTTTATCCTTTAGCTGGCTACACCACCCTGGGGGAAGAAATCTGGTGGTGAACTTGTATTCTTAATCCGTTATCATATGGAAGGTTTCCATATTCATTTTATTATATCCATCATCAACCATAATTAAGACTGGTATAAGAAATACTGATGCAATATTGAATAAATATAATGAAAATTATGTTGCAATGGTTCTTAAGCCGTTCATACAAAATGTCATACTTTATAAATTTTATTGTTGTGCAATGTTTCTAATAATTTTAAAATAAATGCTTAATCATGCTGACAATATCATAATATATAAATTTATATATATGTATTATGCCACAGTATTATGCCACAGTATTATGCTATTAGTACCGAATCTACATGAACAACTTAACTAAAAAATGAAAGTTTATAATGTCAATAACACAATTTGTTGACCATTTGACGGGATTCGCGGAAACCTACGGTGTTCTCCTCGCCCGTTGCCTGGCCATGGTAGTTACTCAGGTATTACCATGACCCGACACGGGGTGGCCCCCTAGCGATGGGGGCTCACTGCGACGGGGTGGGCAATATGCCCCCCGTCGGACTGACATCTCTCGCCGGAACGCTCGGCGAAAGGTCGTCTGCCACTAACGGCGCGACAGGTCCTCCGTGCGCCGTCCGCGCGTGGCCTCCTCGCGGGCCGCCCGCCGGCTATTGCGCGCCGACAGCCCCTACCCGGGGCCCTGCTGGGGGGCAGTGTGTCGCTTCGTGGTCTTGTGGTTCATGTAACGGACTGCTGTTCACGAGATCTCGGGTTCGATTCCCGCTCGGGACAATCATTTGTGTGATCTCTATAATTGCCATACAAATGTTTGTACGGCGTCTGGGTGTTTCTATGTATTGTATGTATTTACAAAAGAAAAGTAGTATATTTAGTATATCCGTATTCTGGTACCCATAACACAAGCATATAATGAGCTTAACTTGGGAGCAGAGGACGTTGTGTGAAATGCCCATGAATATTTATTTATTTATTTATTTGGCATTTTTGTAAATTGGTCGGTTTGTAAACACGAACTTTTGGGTCAGGCGAACGAGGCTAGTCTGAAAGCTGTTTCATTCCCACACATTACTTTTATTATCTAACTGAAGAAAAAGAATATTTGTGTACTGCTTAACTGATACTAAATTCTACCATTCACAGCCTTCTAGTAGGCCTGCCGTGAATGGTAGCATTTAAAATCCGTATTCAGATAACTGTTCTAAAAATAGCGTATTAGATTTGTTATATAATTTGCGTCTAACACAACATAATCAGTGTACGCGGTCAGCGAAGCGTCGCAGTTGTCGTATATTATTATCCTCTTTGCAGTTGTCTGAATCGAATGGCAATTTAAAATTCGAATAATAGACAACAACATAATTTATTTTTAAAGTTTGTTTTTAAATTTATTTTTAATGTTTCTTTTTAAGTAGTGCTGAATTTAATATACTAGATATTTAAAAAAATGTAAGTTGTTTTTGTTTGTTTTATAAATAAGTATACATTTTTAACTTGTTTTTATCATCGTGATTTTTGTATTTGTTTATTGAGACAATGGTACCGATTCTACGAGCACAACTAAACTTAACTAAAAAATGAAAATTAATAGCGTCAATAACACAATTCCGTAATGTTTAACTAAACTTTCTTCTTATAAAAACTGTTTAATATAGACTAACGATTATGATTAATATAAACACAAAATACCAGTGCACAACAAAATAGCCAAATATTTAAGATACAGCAATAGCTGTTTTCATTTTTTAGTTAAGTTAAGTTTAGTTCTGCACATAGAATAGGCACCAATAGCTTCTATTCTATGTGCACAACTTAACTATAAAAAAAGAAAACAACTACTTATGTTGTATTTTGAATTTTTGATTAATTGGCTATTTCCTTGTGCACATTTATATTAATTAAAATCTTTTAGTCTACTCTATAATATAAGTACAGATTTTCTGATAAAAGCAAGTTCTGTTAACATCGCCGAATTGTGCTATTGACACTAACAAATTTCATTTTTTAGTTAAGTTTAGTTGTGTACGTGAATTCGATACAAACGGGTATTTTTAGCTTTAATTATGTTTGTTTTAATCTGTATTAACATATTTGTGGTGTTTATTTTTGAAATGCTATGAATAATTTTTGTATATTAAATTTATTAATTTCTAATAATTAATACCTATCCATGTTATAAAAATCCTTGCCTGGTTTGGATATCCGAAGTTTTAATATGACTTTTTAACTGTAGCGAATGCACTAACTTTTATATCGGTAGGGTCTAGGATGTGAACTCACTAAACTAAATGTAAATATTATGATTCGTTCAAAAACTAAATAACATAAATTTAATAAATCAAATTTAAATTTTCAATCAAAATTTAATAAAACAAAAAATAAAAAACAATAAAAAAACATATTTTTTTTAAATTATTGTGTAACATTTCAGATCAATCTGACTACTGCAAGTGAAAAAAATCACTTTAAAAAATTCCGTTACACACATTAATACATTGATAGATACGTACCGAATTAATAAAAACGTGTTGATATTAAAAATACAGTAAATAAACATAAAAGTTTAATCCCTAATGCTGAAAATTACTCTGTTGAAAATTATTGAAACTTTACAGGAATACAATTATACATATTATAATATACTATAGCTTAAATATATTATAATTATATATTTAAGCTATAATATATACATATTATAGCTTAAAGGTAGCTTATAGGCTTACAAAGTGACCTTGATCTTGACCTTGAAATGCGGTCAATAATTGCAAATGGCGCCCCGAGGTCATTCAAATAAATGGTCTGTTTTCAAAATTAGCATCCGAGCCAGTTTGATTTTCCGTACCATAAATTAAACTAACTTTATTTTCGTTTTTTCTGAATTTCGATGTTTTATAAAAAAAAAACTGGTTATACATTCAAAGTATTGTCAATTCTTGATATGTTTGACTCAAGTTTTGATCAAATAATGTCTGCAAATCTGCGTCTTCGAAAAGCCATGCTGGTTGACGTAAAAATCACTGTTCTTGAAAGTGACGGATAATATAAAATAAAACAAATAAATACAAGTGTCACCACCCTTTTTCCTTCCAGGGTGCTGCAATAGTCAGCTTACGAATATTGGACAGACATAACATCCTCTGTAAGAGATGGAAATCTCTAAAATAAATATACCTATTTATGGACATTTCACACAACATCCTCTGGTCCCAATTATGCTTGTGTTATGGGTATCAGAATACGGATATAATACATATACTACTTTTCACCCAGACGCAGTACAAACATTTGTATGAAAATTATAAATATCACACAAATTATTGTCCTGAGCGGGAATCGAACGACTTTGTTTATAATAAGTTATTCTCAATTCTCAATTGGGCTTTCTCTACTTCAAAAAGGTATTTTAGATTTATCAGACGTTGGATAACTTCAAAACTTCTATCTTTTTCAAAAAAATTTTGCTAAGTATTATAATTTATCTGGCCCTAAAGGCACCCTGTAGGAAGAAATACGGTGGTAACACCTTCTTAATCCACGCGGATATGTCTAATGAATTACTAAGTATAATAATATTAGTCTAGCGTATACACCTGGACAATGTGACCGTGATATGATCAGATAAAACCTTATTCATAAGCAAGATTAGATAATTTTTTTTAATATATGATTAAGTCTGATTTATTATTATGGCAATAGACGGATTTTGGTATTGCCAATCACGCAACTGTTTAATGCCATAGGCCTAATATCCTTCCAAAAGGTGGGTTGTGCCCAATAGTGTCACCCTTTTATGGGAACGAGAGAGAGAATCTTTGAGTGAGTGAGTTTTATTCGCAATTGTCCGATTAATCTGAAGTGTTGAAGGCAAAGTTTTAATTATAATAAATACGTACTTTTATTTTTATCACGTTTTTATGAGCTTGGTAGGTAGATAGGTATCTATCAATGTATTATGATCTATATAACGGAATTTTTGAAAGTAAATTGCATCCACTCGCAGTAGTCGGATTGGTCTGAAATGTTACACACATATTAAGGACTGATGAAAACAGGGATTTTCAAGCGTGTTTTTTTTTAAGTTTTTGAATTACTTGGCTAAGCAAATTATGTAATTTTTGATTTAAGTTAATTAATTTTATTTTATGTTTCAGTTCAACAATGAATCTATTGTTATTATTGTTGTTATGTTGTGTGAGTGTATCACGTGGCTATCACATACTATGCGTGTTTCCTATACCATCACATAGTCACAATCAACTTGGTAAAGGGATCGTAGATGCTCTGCTAAAAGAGGGACATACTGTGAGTATTCTTCTTATATATTACTAGTTCTGTGAAGGAGCTCCGTGTCCAATAGTGGGACGATAATGGGCTTGAGATAGAGTGAGAGAGAGAGAGGATACGTGTTCAATCATAAAGACACGTAACTTTAACCTGGCTTAATCGTATTTCATGGTCTAATAAAATATGATATTCTTAATTTAAGTGACATAAAAGATTTCGCAAACTAAAAATGTCACTTTTGCAAGCTATAAAACAAGTATGTAATTGAGAAGAGATGACATGTTTTATTAGTCTATGGTTTAATTTAAGCTGTTGAGTGTATCAGAGACACATATAAATCGTGTTTCACGCACACGTAGATATTTATGTGGTTTGAATTTAGAAAATTTTCGCCGTTGTTGCAATGCCATTTTTAATGATGCTTCGCTCCTATTGGTCGCAGCGTGATGTTATATAGCCTTTCTCAATAAATGTAATATCCAACAGTAAAAGATTTTTTTTATCGGACTAATAGTTCCTGAGTTCAGCGCGTTCAAACAATCAAACTTTTCAGCTTTATCTTGTTAGTATAGATTTTGAACTATTATCTTTTTAGGTGACCTGGATAACACCGTATCCGGAGAAAGCGGGGAAAAATATACCAAAAACATTGAATGTATTCGATCTCAGTGAAGTACAAAAATATATAACAGGTATTTACATACAAAACATAGTGACAATGAGAGAAAACATAATAAAAAGCCGGTCAAGTAGTCTGGAATTTCGTATCATTACTATCATAATGGATATAGACGGGATTCGTGGTGGTTCATGTATCGTACTGCCGTTCACGAAGTCTGTGGTTCGATTCCCGTACGGTACAATTATTTGTGTGACATTTATAAATGTCATAAAAATGTTTATACTGCGTCTGGGTGTTTCTATGTATTAATAAATAAATAAATAAATAATCATGGACATTTCACACAACGTCCTCTGGTCCCAAGCTAAGCTTATATGCTTGTGTTATGGGTACCAGAATACGGATAGAATACATATACTACTTTTTTTTTGTAAATACATACTTATAATACATAGAAACACCAAGACGCAGAACAAACATTTGTATGACAATTATACACAAATGATTGTCCGAGGTGGGAATCGAACCCGCGACCTCGTGATCGGCAATCCGCAATATAAACCACTACACCACGAAGCCCGTCATTATAAGTATGTATTTGCAAAAGAAAAGTAGTTTATGTATTTTATCCGTTTTCTGGTACCCATAACACAAGCATATAAGCTTATCTTGGGACCAGAGGACGTCGTGTGAAATGTCCATGAATATTTATTTATATAAGACCTAGATACTGAGATAAAAATGCGTTTCTTTGGAGGCAATAGCCCATAGAAAACAGCGGACTACGATGCCCATATTTTAACATGGGCCATAGTTTGGTGTCGTCCCCTTTTTGATGTTTAGTTTAATATTATTTTATTTATATAAATTTTCTTATTTCAGACACACAAATAAACATGGCTATGTCTAGCAACAAAAATAAAGGATTGAGTTATGTCAAAGAATATTCTAATAATATAACTAAAACAGTTCTAACTAATAGTGCAGTGGTTGATATGTTAGTTAATATTCAGTTCGATGCTGTTGTCACTGAGGCGTTCTTCTCCGATGTTATGGCTGGGTAAGTTTGTAAAATATACTATGTATTATATGTAGATATTTACAAGTGAAAAGTAGTGTAGTATATCCGTATTCTGGTACCCATAATACAAGCATGTTAGCTTAGCTTGGAACTAGAGGACGCTGTGTTAAATGTGCATGTATAAAAAAATGATTTTTTTTTTAATTTTTAGCTGGAATCGTTGGGACCTACGGCCACTTGCGACGTCGACGATATAAATGTAATGACATGACTTCATAGTCATTTATATTTTTCCAGGGTAGCAGCTGTCCAACAAGTACCCTGGATACTTCTAAGTGGTACACAAATGAATCCATTATATGAACAGCAAGTAGACGAAGTCAGGTCTATTACCACAGTACCTTTAATGTTTAATGATGCCAGTATACCAATGAGTTTCAAAGAAAGAGCCATCAATACATTTATTTTTATTGCTATTTCTATCAGCAATTGGTGAGTTCAAAGTTATCTAAATATCCTTGTATGATTCTTGTTGCTTTCCAAATAACTATATGGATGAACTCATGAACTCGTATAATTTTGTGACTTCATTCATGTGGTGATGGATGTGTTCATGTGGTGATGGAGTAAGAATACAAGTGTCACCACATCTTATCCTTCCCAGAGTGCTAAAACAGCCAGCTAAAAGAGCTTCTCAGTACACAGATAAGAGAGAGAAATCTCGAAAATAAACCCTATGCTAACACGCCTGATCAGCGCAACATAGTATACCGTAATCCCTCCAAAAGTGGAGCAGCCCGTTAATAGGCTGGAGATAAAGAGAGTATCATAGTTGTTAAATCAAAAGATTCGTGAAAGACCGAGTGAACGAGAATATTGAGATTTCTATCTTTTTCCGAAGATTTCCACCTAAAAATCCTGCAGCTGACTATTAACCATACCCATTTTATCCAGGTTTGACCGTCCAGCTACAGAAGCACTATACCAGCGACTCTTCAGTCCAATAGCATCAGCTCGTAACGTACCTCTTCCACCATTCGAAGACGCCTACCACAACGTGTCTATTCTCTTACTGAACTCACATGAGTCTCTGTCTCCTACCTTCAGTATTCCTCCTAACGTTATTCAGATAGCTGGCTACCATATTGATGAGAATCCACCTCCATTACCCAAGGTATGTCCGCTTCAGAATTACAACTGTTTCCTACGAAATTGCTTTCTATTCTTTCTCGCCCAGAAAATTTTCTGATTCTTCTGAAATCGGTAATCTTCTGGCTCGGATAGAAATTGAGAAATTAAGAAAATATACAGAGCCAGTACAAATATTTATATGAAAAATATAAGTCCCGCGACGTCATGAACGCTAGTCTGTTACATGAAGATTTTAGCATTCTATTCACCATATTCTAATAGGTACCTACATTCACATGTATTCATTTATCCATTTAAGCTATCTCTAAGTATATAGGTTGCCCCTTCAAAACTTGGGGTTTTACAAAGTGTCTTTCGGAAACGTAGCAGTTTTGGGACAATCTTCAGTCTGTCTAATTATTGCTATGTGTTTTCTATTTCAATTTCAGCAATAAATTGGCAATTTTATTTTCCAGGACCTACAAGATCTATTGGACAATTCCAAAAATGGTGTCATTTATTTCAGTATGGGCTCCGTATTACGTTCAGATATGTTAAAACCCCACACAGTTAAAGCCATATTGGCTAAATTCGCCGCATTACCTTACACTGTTTTATGGAAGTTTGAGAAGGAGATAAATGAGAAACTTCCTCCAAATGTGCATATCAGACCTTGGATGCCACAACTTAGTATTCTGGGTAATAAATTTGGTTTAGTTAGTATCTTATTGTCGATGTGTGACAGATTACAATTGCCACCACCCCGTTGCCTCCCACCAGAAACGGTAATAGCCAGCTAAGAATGGTATTAGAAATTAACAGCTTCTATAAGAGATGGAAAAACTCGAAATTAAATCCTATACCAATGCGCCTGATCAATGTGACATAGTTGATGAAATCAAAAGTGGAGAAGGCCTATGCCTAACACAGGAACTTTAATGGACTGGAGAGAGAGATATATAGTATCTGGAGAAGTTAGTCTAGGTGACCATATTGGAAACAAAAAGCTACGTTCCATAATCTGATTACCTGACCTTGGGCAAATGGCAATCAAACTAGAGCAGAATTGGGCTTTAAATATCTGTCACGTGCTACAGTGGCACTTCCACATATCTGAAAATTTTAAAATGGCATTTCATAAAATTTCCATGGAGCAGAGAAGAAAATGTAAAGATATAATATGTTAAGTTATTTTAAATGTCACTTAATTCCAGAGCATCCTAATGTAAAAGTCTTCATCACACACGGAGGTCAGTTGAGTACCCTGGAGGCAGTAAGAGCTGGTGTTCCACTGCTCGCTATACCTGTGTTCGGAGACCAGCCAGCTAATGCTGAGAGAGCTGTCAAAGCTGGATATGCTCTCAGGGTCACCTTCAGTCCAGATATGGCTGAGGAAATTGACGTCAAGTTGAAGGAAATATTAAACAACCCCGTGTAAGTTTCACCGCATGTTTCTTTATTTACACTACATTGTAGTCCCATTGTTGGATAAGGAACTCCTTTCACTTCGGGATTGTTTTTGGTCTACATAAGCCAATCTGACCATGGCATAGGTTTTAGTTGCGAGGTTTCGTTTTTTACAGAGGATGTTATTCCCTAGCTGGTTCTTACAGCGCCCTGTGGGAGAAAATTGTGTTGGCCCCTATACCCTTGGCTATATTTTTAGCCCATCATCACGAAGACTCGGTATACCTACTTCTTCCAGATTTCGGCACTATACATAACCGTTGATATCTGTGAAGGATGAGTATGCAATAAATCTCCCTTCAAAAGGAGTTCACAAAACATGATGTATGAAGTATCCTAGTCTTGTGTTGATTGTAACACCATATTAAGTTCATGTTGTTCTGTATATTTCAGTTACAGTGATCATGTGAAGTACTTGTCCAAGTTGTTCCGAGCTCGTCCAGTGGCTCCCTCTAAACTTGTGTCACATTACATACAACTAGCCATTGAGACTAAAGGTGAGAATATGAATTTTATTAATACTTACAACACAATATTTATATTATTTCGACTATTCTGTTATAAAAATTCTCCCTTGTGCTTTTTAATAAATAAATAAGTATTTTTCTTTTCGGAAAGTAGCAGTAATAACACAAGCCGTTTTCTTTATCGAATATATAAGAATAACCAGGTCGGTAATAACGAGGTGACGCACTTAAGCAATAACGTAATTCTGTCAGATCGCTACTCGTTCAAAATCGTCAAATAATAATCTAACACTACGCCTACTATTCACACACACACACACACAAACACTAAGAAACGGCATTGTTTGTACACTGTATGCATGATGTAAGATATCCGGCACGAAGGACTAAATATATCCGGCTCGAAGGGCCAAATGCACACACTAGTTGGGGCACAACGAATACCTCTGCTGGTGTGTTTATACATTGCTCTCGTACCTTCTTCAGCGCGTGTCGCCTAAAGAACTCGTCTTAGATGAATATTCTAAGTTTTACTATAACATAACGTATGTTTTCTCCCCAGGAGCATACCACCTACGTTCAGTATCACTCCAGTACACGTGGATACAACGTTATATGTTGGATGTAATAGTGACGGTGTTAGTGTGTGTGTCTCTCTCTCTCATACTGCTCGCTGTGAGTGTTAGAGCGTGTTGGAGATACATCTGTGGTACAACAAATAAACAACAGAACAAGAACGCGAGAAACAAGAAGAAGAATTAAATAACAGTATTATATTTTAGAATTAAATATTTTGTGATGAAAATATTGTTTAATTTAATTACCATAGATATAATAAATAGTAAATACGCGTTCAATCTTAAAGACACGTAACTTTAGACTGGCTAAACCAACCTTTAGGGTCTAAATAAGGTATTTATGAGATGCGTAGTTTTCGCAAACTACAAATGCCACTTTTACAAGTAATAAAACAAGTTTTCTTGGGAAGAGACAATGACATTACGACATTAGATTATTCTGTGACGTGTATCATAGACAAACATAGAACGTATTTCACGCATACTGCCATAAATAAGCTTCAAGCTGGCTGAGTGATGGAGCCATAGTCACTACATTTGGTATATCTGTGTTTGTTACTCAGTTTTGTGAGACTTGTGGTTAGTGGCGTAGCTAGATAACAAAGGGACCTGGGGCAAATTAAAAAATGGGGCCCCACTGCTATGTAAACTGACTAGGCTTTATCAAATAAAAATATGAATAATAACTACCTACACCCGTGAAAAAAGCGTGATGGTGTGCATGTACGAGCAGTGGCGTAGTTACCAGGGGGCTAGGCGGGGCAGTGTCCGGGGCCCTAACGCTCAGTGGGCCCTCGAATCCTTACCAAAAATTTTGATCAAATTGAAGTAGCTTCTTTTTAGCATTAAGTCAAAAATATTTGTATATTTCATATTTTAATTTGATAAAACCTAGTCAGTTTACAGAACAGTGGGACCCCATTTTTTATTTGCCCCAATGCCCTTGGTTACCTAGCTACGCCACTGTGTAGGAGTTCGTGTAGGTACTATTCATATGCCCTTGTAACTATCATTGTGAACGATAAAATACGATAACATGCTACTCTGTGCAAATAAATCATAGACTATGGTGCCAATTCTACGTGCTCAACTAAACTTAACTAAAAAATGAAAACAACTTTATCTGTATTCTGATTAATTGGCTATTTTGTTGTGCTTATTTATATAATTTAAAATCTTTAGTCTATAATAAACAGTTTTTTTAACAATAAATATTAGTATCATTGCAGAATTGTGTTATTAACATTATCAAAATTATTTTTTAGTTTAGTTTTGCGTGTAGAGTGGATACCATTAAATAGGCTTATCGTGTAAAGTTTTAACTACGTTATAACTGTACACTGTACAATTAAATAAATAATCTTAAGACAAATATGTATTGTATAGTATTAAACTTAATGGTACAATGACTGAAAGTCTGTCGACATGGCCGAATTTTAATTAAATAAAGCTTAGTACACTGGGCTGACACAGATATCTACACAGATTTGCCAGATGGTTTGTCAATGGGTATAAAATAATATATAACCACCAGCTTGAAGCTACATGAACATCTAAGTATGCATGAAATACCTATCTGTGTGTCTCTATCTAATACACGCCACAGTTTCAATTAAACCATAGACTAATAAAACAGCACTGCTCTTTCTAACGTAATCCTTGTTTTATAGTTTGATAAAATGACGTTAGGTAGTGGTTTACCAGGGGGCCAAGTCTGCTAATGAATTGTGTCACAATGATAGTTCAATGACACCATAATAACAACAAATAATTAACAATAGACTACCAAACTTGATAAAATTCGCCACTAAGCAATCAGTTATTACATTTGTTGATTGTATAATAATTGTTAACTTTTTGTGACAAATGATACCATTCAATTGAACTTTCACTGAACATTGAATAGCAGACTTGAGCCCCAGAACTATTACGTCACTTGAATTATAAATACCAGAAAAAAAAAATTTTTATCTATTTTATTACACCATGAAATAAGATTTAGCCAGGCTAAATTTACGTGTCTTCAAGATTGAATGCATATCTAATATAATAATTTCTAACACTTGCGCGACTCATTTGTTTAAATAAAACCACTTTTTACGGATTTTTAAAACAAATATACGCGTCTGAATCCGTAAAAAGTGGTTTTATTTAAATGCATATCTAATAACCTGTAAAAATAGATTTGGTAAATATTTAAATCCAGTACTTTTCTGCTACTAATACCTAACTTCAAAAACACGTACCTAAACAATGTGGCTCATGCAATCTGACGTCCATTTAAATTAAATTGCCAACGAGAGACGAGAGGATACAACAAATTTTTTATACGCAGTCTATGATGTCATCCTTAATAAAATCTAACTTTAGCGCCAGTCACATGCGTCCAGGGTCTGTCAACTCTATTCTACGAACAAGAGGTAGGAGGGCTATGAAATTAGAAAGAGACGAAAACATTAAAGTAAAAGAGATGAATGAACAATGTTGCCACCAAAAATACTATTTCGTATTCCCCAGAACAATAAGCTTTTTAATTGGTTTTAAAAAAAAATTTCTTCATAATTACCTTTTCCTATTATTCTGATGCCAGAAAATGTTTGTTAGGAAATATATCATATTTAATCGATCAATACATACACTAAACAAAAAGTGTTTAATATATGACAACACACGCACGCGCCATTTTCTGTAGAATTTTGACTTTGACAATTCAGACAATTGAAGTTTGAAGTTACAAGAAAAATGTCTGCCGTTGTTTCTGCACCGTTTTATCTTGTACTTATGTTTATTTGTAATAAATAAACCAGTTTCTCTTAATTTTACATACATTGTGAACGTGAGTCGAGCTTGCTCCTCAGTGTCTGTGTTTTGGTGAAAAGATGAGTTCGCAGAAAGAAAATACTAGAACCTGTACCATGTGTGGATCTTCATCTTCTAAAGATCCCAGCATCACTTTGCATCGGTTTCCGAAGCCTGGCTCAAAAAATGTTCTGCGGTATGTACTTATGTCAACTTTATTGTAAGTTTGAATGTGAACTTTATTGTAATTTTAACACAGTATTCTTCACTTTCTGCTAAATTCATGGTATTTTAATGAAAAAAAAAACTAGAACACCATTCATGGTATTAAAGAAATTTTTTATTAATAAGTTCGATGGGTGTTATAAAAAAATCCAAAAAAGTGTTCAAAGTTACCAAATTGTATGTATTACTCTTTTGAATTTAAATAAGAATATGATTGTTATAGAATGTTTTTTTTTCAGTTGTGAATTATGGGCAAAGTATTGCTTTCCAAATGAAGCCTGGTCTTCAGCGAAATTCCAGGCTGAACAACATTCAGAGCATAAGATGCTTTGCAGCAAACACTTTGAGAGCACATGCTTTATTGAGAAGAAGTTGTTCAGAACAGCTGTACCTGGTGTTCAATCCAATAAGGTTAGTATAATTAATACTTGAAAAATATATTTAAAATGTTGACTGTTTTTAACAATGTGGACGTGGCTGTTAACAGTAGATTGGCTAATTTCACTAATAATAACACTACTAATAAGTCAGAAATTTGAAAAAAATCATTATCTTCATGATAATTATCAAAGAAATATATAATTATCTTGATAATTTCGAACCCTGTTCCATGTATTTGAATGATTTTTAAACCTTTAATTTTCAGGATACCACAATTTCTTATCTGCCAGATCAACCTGCCTTGTTTACACCTGTTGCTGGTCCGTCTAGAGTTCCTTTCAAAGAGCATAATACAAACATTATGACTCCAACCAGTTCTACAGTACTACAACCAACTACTTCAACACAAGCTGATGAGAAAAACAAAAAGTTGATAAGGAAACTGAAAAACAGTATGAACAAAATATACCGATTACAAAAAACGGTGAAACATTTAAAAAATGATGCATTTTTAAATGTGATTTGTCAACATAAGAGAGTGACGAAAATTCTTGAAACGAAAAAGAGTTCATCATTTGCACTGTTACTGCAAGGGGAACTGCAGAATTATAAAAGGAAGAAACCTGGGCGGAGATGGAACTTGGAGGCTAAAATAATAGCATTGAGGCTCTATAAAAGATCTCAAACAAGCTACAAATTATTGAGAAGAATTATTTGTTTACCAGCACCCAGCACACTAAAATCCCTATTAAGCAAATTTAAGATGCCTGTGGGGATACACAAAACCACTCTTACAGTGTTGAAAAACACAATTAAACACTTTGGGGCATCTGACCGAGAATTCGTTTTACTGTGGGATGAAATGTCCTTAAGAAAAAATTTATGGTACAACTCGAAGGAGGATCAATTTGAGGGATTCCAAGACCATGCTACACAAGGTAGATCTCCACAGGCAGCTACGTATGCCCTTGTATTACACAGATATTTTTACTGCGTCTGGGTGTTACCTATCTATTCTATGTATGTATTTACAAAAAAAAGTAGTATATGAATTATATCCGTAATCTGGTATGCGTATCACAAGCATTACGCTTAGTTTGGAACCAGAGGACGTTGTGTGAAATGTCCGTGAATATTTATTTATTTATATCTTATAAGCTAATTATGAATGTATTATGTATATTATGTTTAATATTATTATTAGAACGTAAATAAGTATTTTCAATTATGAAAGACATAATATAATAAGTATTCATTTAGTTACATAATTATGTTAGTTTTGAATTTTGTTAATGATTATTATCTGTAAAATTATAAAACATAATTAAATGATCACTGTTTGTTTTATTAAACTGCTTCATAATATATAAATGTTAGCATTTTATGCACAAGTACACTGTGTTTTCCGATAGTGATTTTGTTCAATTATTGCTGTGCAAAAATTGATCATCTTATGAAACTATCGGGAAACGCGCTGTACTTGCGCATAAAATGCAGTACAAAAATACTGCGCATAATTTAAAGTTCCCTCCAATTTCTTTTACTGTCTAATTTAAGTGGGCAAACGATAGATGGCGCTGGTTGGTAAGGAAAAAATTTCCTCACTACAATTGTATGTAGTCGTTATTCTTCCCTTTTTAGGGTATATATGTTCTGTGCATGCGTCAGTCCACGCGATCACTACGCGGAGCTTAGCGTCTGCTCGGTTGTTTTTTTCGTTCGATGTTTAAATTACGAACCATAGATAATAAATCAATCATTCTTTTTTTTTATAAGTGTTTTTTGACTGTAAATTGTTTTGTTTTTATTGTAAGTTGTTCATTTCTTGCATAACCTATGCTTATTTAGTTTGAAGGTCATGTTTATTTTTTTGTTGTTGTCATTTGAACCTTTGTAGTTTAAATCCTTGAAATTGTACTAATAATAGTAAAATTTTCTAAAAAAATATATTCATAACTTATAGTTATGAATATATTTTTCAGTAGCTGAAAATCTCCGAAACGTCGGGTGACATTGTAAACACTAAACAAACATAACAAAATCCAAAAACTACCTATTCTGGTTATAATCTCCATGTGTACCTACATGTCATCAACCGATTGCTTTTCGTTATTGATTTAAAAGTCAGTTAGGTTGTAATTTATTATCAGATGCGGTTCTTTATCTGACACATTCATCAAAGTTTTATCAGAAACGGTCCAGCAATTTTGCGTACAACATAGTCACAGTAATTCACATTTTATGATAAATAATTAAAAAAGACGTGTGGCACTCGGGGACTGCCGCGCTAAAGCTATTGCATAGTATTTTTTATCAACTTATGCAATTATAATTATTTATTTATTTCATTTATGCAAGAATCTAAATACCATAAACTAAAATAAGATTAATAATCCTTACATTAATTTATGAATTTTTACAATTGACTTGCTATGCTTTTACTAAATAAACGAAATTATAGTGGAAAAAATGATAACCATGAGCGGGACTTGAACTCACCACCTCGGAATACCGTTCCGTTGCTCTCCCATGATAACCATGATAGGGAAGTCCCGCTCATGGTTATCATTTTTTCCACTATAATTTAGTTTATTTATTAATAATCCTTATTTACTGATGCTTACATCTGTCCATTGTTTATGATAATAATGATAAAATAGCGATTGTCAATCAATTGTCAATAAAATAAAAACTAACGCCAAAACTGACATGAGTCACCAGCGCGAACAGCGAAACGGCGTTACTGCGCATGCTACACATGCGTGTGTAGTATTTTTTAGTTACGCTATCTTTGTTACGCAATTAAAATTTCGAATTTTGTGCATTTAGTCTCCACGCTCAAGGCCCGCGATAGAAGCTATGCAATAGCTTAAAAATAAAATAAAACAGACATGATTTTGTGTGATGCATATTTTAGCGTGTTAAACCAGCGATAAATGATCAGATATATAGATTAACTAAATGAAACTATTTAAATGTATAAGTATACACATAAATACAGAATTCCTTTGTTATAATTTAATAAATCAATGCTTTTTATAGTTGTTCACGTTAACTAGCGGACGAGGGCGCGATTTTATACTAATACTAGCTGACCCGGCAAACGTAGTTATGCCATACCAAAAAAAAAAGATTTCAAAAATAGATGTTGGCCGATTCTCAGACGTAGAGGATATGTACACAAAATTTCAGGAAAATCGGTCGAGTCGTTTCGGAGGAGTACGGTAACTAACACTGTGACACGTGAATTTTATATATTAGATTGGTACCAATTCTACGCGCACAACTAATCTAAACCTTACTAAAAAAATAATTTTGATAGTGTCGATGACACAACGTAATAAATAAATAGTAAACTGGTTTAAATTAAAGGCACATTCTTCTCTCTCTTTCTCTCTCTAGTCCTTTCATCGTGTTTTGGAAAAAAGAACGTAAGTAATAGAAGTATAGAATCAGATATACTCATCTTCTGAAGGTGTTAATTTTTTTAGCATCGTTCGTGTTTCACGAAGAAAAGTGTAATACGAAACGTCTTTTTTCCAATGACTTTATTGTTAAAATCTTTCTGAACTATAGTTGTCTCTTTCAGCATGGCGCACGGGAATAAGGATAGCAATATCTAACTCAACCCTAATTCAGGATTCGCCAGCTCTAGATATCTCTTTTACTAGGTAGCACGCTACCGCGCTCGTCCGTTACCGTGAACAAAGTTAAATGACCTTGTATCGACGTACATTTGCGTTTATTATGTTACATAATTAATATTATTGCCCACAGTTCAAGATTAAGGCTATTATATATCTGTATGCTAATTTATTTGAGATAATCTGTGCTATTAATAAATACTTATGTAAAATTTGTTATATTTATGTAGGTGGTATGAATGTAATGGCACGATCATAACAAATAAATAAATAAATATTAATGGACATTTCACACAACGTCCTCTGGTCCCAAGCTAAGCTTATATGCTTGTGTTATGGGTACCAGAATACGGATAGAATACATATACTACTTTTTTTTTGTAAATACATACTTATAATATATAGAAACACCCAGACGCAGTACAAACATTTGTATGACAATTAGAAAAATCACACAAATGATTGTCCCGAGCGGGAATCGAACCCGCGACCTCTTGATTGGCAGTCCGTTACCAGAACCACTACACCACGAGGCCCGTCAAATTAGTCAATGTTTTCATTAATAGTATACAGTCACAGTGAATGCTCTCTCTCTCTCTCTCTCCAGCGCAACGTGTCCCACGGTTGGGCACAGGTCTACCACTTTGCGACATATTATGCGAACCGGGCGATACAGCGTAGGGTGTAGGCCCTACGCCAATGGATCTGGTGGTATCAATATACCATTGAGCTATTAGAAGCAAGCGGCACAAGATCGCGTAATGTGGCGTTCTATGGGGAAGGCCTATGTCCAAAAGTGGACGGAGACAAGCTGATAGATGGATGAATGGATAAATGCCGCGTTGACCAGACGTGTTTGCACAGGGTGTTTTCCGTTTCTCACAGATGATGATATCTGTGTAATTTTCTTTAGCTAACTTTTACAGTACCCTGGAAAGGAATAGGGGTGGTGACACTTGTATTCTTAAGCCGCAACCACACAAACAAAGCCAAAAAAACTGCATCAAGATGCAAAAAAGCCATCCTCTTGAACCATACTATCTATTAAAAAAAACTGCATCAAAATCCGTTGCGTATTTTTGAAGATATAAGCTCACATAGGGACATACATATAAAAATTACGACTTCTTTACTTCTTATAAAACAAAGTCGTAATTTTTGTATGTATGTCCCTATGTGAGCTTATATCTTCAAAACTACGCAACGGATTTTGATGCAGTTTTTTTTAATAGATAGAATGGTTCAAGAGGATGGCTTTTTTGCATACTTTATTGGGGTTTGCTGTATATTGGATGAGATATGATTAAATTTGCCGAGAAACTCGGACGCGCGCGAGCTATAAATGAAAACGCTGCCTTATCTATGTGAGATACAACAAACTAATGTATGGATAAATTGTTTGTTAACTATAGTTCTTCAAAAAAGTCCGCGAGGGCCTATATGTCTATATTTTAAGGGAAACCTGCTGTACCCATAATAATGTCAAAAAAATTATCAAATTCAATAGGGTGTTTTCAAAAGTTATTTATGTGTATATAGTAATATTTTTTATCTAATTAAATAGCTTAGTTAGCTTACGCAATTAGTATGGATTATAACTGCTTTCTACAGCATGCAATTTAAATGAATATCTTAGGAGATATGACGAAAAAAGAATTACGCACGACAATATAAAATAATTAAACTGTTGTCTGAGCAACGCGAACGTTTCCTCGGTCTTCTATCTATACTCTAATGTTTGGATATTTGGTTAATGTTGGATGTATGGATAGATTTTCATGAAACTTTTCTAAATTCCACGCGTACGGAGTCGCGGGCAACAGCTAGAATTCAATAAAGAGCGGAAATTTAAACAATTACATAAGTAAAATAAGGAATAATTAATTTTAGTATGAATCAAACTTTTTCCAGAAAACAATTTTTTACTTTTTATGTCTAATATTTTTTCAGATTGTAAACTGTGATCTAAAATGAATCCATTGTTATTATTATTGTTATGTTGTGTGAGTGTATCACATGGCTATCACATACTATGCATGTTTCCTATACCATCACATAGTCATCACCAGCTTGGGAAAGGAATTGTGGACGCGCTGCTAAAAGAAGGACATACAGTAAGTTTAGTTTATAAATTTTCCAATTAACTTGCTATGCTTGTACAACAGATATATCAGATGGTGTGTTGACGTTTAAAATTGAGGACAAGTAACTTTAGCCTGGCTAAATCGTACGTCATAGAAAAATGACGTTTTTTATAACGTATAGCCTGTATCATAGACACACACAGATATATTTTCACGCACACATAGATATGTAAGTGACTTCAAGCCGACTGAGTGATATGGCCATAGACACTAGATGTGGTATATCTGTAGCTTTTACTTATCTAATTAAATTATAAAAAGTAATCACCGCAAACGGGATTCCAACCCACGACCTCGGAATACCGTTCCGTTTCGAGTTAACGACTAAAGGCTGAGTTAGAGCAATGAAATAATATTCTAAAAGTCGTGGGTTTGAATCTTACTCGTGATATCACTTCTTTTTTAACATATTTAGAATTTAGACTTTTGCTTAGCAATTAAAAGAATAATAATTTATTAAATAAAAGAATAAAAATTAATTTTGAATTCTTTATTTTATTATTTTCTATGTATAAGTATAAAAAGATTGCAAAACATTCATCATACTTTAAAAATACACAAATAGGTAAGTTAAAAAAAATCTGTTATTACATACTATTATTTATTATTTGTATTCTTTTTATTATAGGTGACATGGATAACACCATATCCAGAGAAAATTGGTAAAAATATACCGAAAACATTAAATGTTATTGAAGTGAGTGAAGGAGAAGAGTTAATGACAGGTTTGTTGTATTCTGTTACCACGTTTGCTTTAATCTTAAAAGCCTTCCAAGGAAGAATCTTTTGCCTAGAATAGTCCCTGGGTACATTGGAGACCCTTGGCATACTAAAGGCTTCTGGGTGCAATAGTATGTACCTACGCCCAACTTTAGTATGTAAGTATGTGGAATGTAATAAATATTTAAGTGTGATCTCATACAATAAACGTTTTCAGTGTAATTTGATGACACCTACCCATGATTATAATGGTATGGAACCCTTGATACATGAGTTCAGTTCATGCTGTTTTTATTATACGCTTTTTAACACGTTTTTATTAGTTCGGTACGTATTTATCAATGTATTAATATATGTAACGGAATCTTTGAAAGTAATTTTCACACACTTGCTGTAGTCGGATTGATCTGACATGTTACACACATATTATGGACCGATGATAATGTAATAATGTAAAATAATATTGACGATTTTAAACCGTGTTTTTTTTAGTTTTTGAACTAAACAAATTATTCTTTTTCAGATACAAATATGGACTCCGGCCAGTCCCAAGCCCAAGGATTTGCATTTATCAAAGAGTTTGCTAACAATATAACAGAACTATGTGTTACGAATATTGCAGTGGTTGATACGCTCATTAAGGTGCAGTTCGATGCTGTTGTCACTGAATATTTCTTAAATGATGTCTTGGCTGGGTAAGTTGAAGTATTATGGCGTAGAGAGTATGGCGTAAGTACGAGTAAATAATACCAATTCAATAGATCCAGAAACTTTAATTAAAATGAAATCAACTTTGGTGTATTTTAATTTAATGGCTATTTCGTGTTTTTCCTTTTAATCTAAGATATTGGTACCGATTCTACGTGCACAACAAAACTTAACTAAAAAAATTAAAGTTGATTGTGTGATGATCTAATGTTTGCTATTTCGAAGTACATATTTATCACGTTGAGACTATCTCACCCGTCTCCCGATTGAGTCTCAGCTGTGACCATGGCGACTGCAAAGTATCCGAAACGTCGGGCTAAAATCTAAAACAATTACACGCGTCTAAATCCGTAAAAAGTAGTTCAATTAAACAAATGAGTCGCGCAAGTGAACCTTCTTATTAGAAAAAACTGTGTATTATAACGAAATAGCAAATATTAGACATAATGACACAATCAACTTTAATTTTTTAGTTGAGTTTAGTTTAGTTGTACACGTGGATCGGTACCATTTTCTTAAAAATCAAGATGTAAGGGAACTTCTTATTGATATTCGTTTATTATCGTTCTAGTGTAGCAGCTGTCCAGCAAGTACCCTGGATACTTCTATCTGGTACACAAATGAACCCATTATATGAACATCAAGTAGACGAAATCAGGTCTATTAGCACTGTACCTGTCATGTTCAATGAAGCTGGAATACCTATGAATTTTAAAGAAAGAGCTATTAATGCTTTCATTTTTACTGCCGTATCTATCCTTACTTGGTGAGTGGAATATACTATACTAATAATATAAAGCTAAAGAGGTCTGAGTGAGTTGAGAAAGGTGAAAAGTTGTGAGTGAAGTTCTTTGTTAGAACTCAGGAACCGCTGGTCCCATTTGAAAAATTCTTTTAGTGTTAGATAGTATATTTATCAAGGAAGGCTTTAGACTATATAACATGACGAAGCATAAGTGAAAAATGTTGCAAAAACGGAGAAAACTTTCGAAATTCCACGCGTACGAAGTCGCGGGTGAAAGCTATTTAGACATATTTCTTTTATAGACGTCCTTGTTACGGGCATGGTCGTATCCAGGGCGATGAAGGCCCCAAAATCAGAAAGAAAATTTTACTACTAAATCTTGAAACCTTAGTTCGTGTTGTGATTGATTAAGAAAAATAGTATCACTGCCCCTTTTCCTACCCAGGGTACTGCCAGGTAAGGAATATTCTACACAGATAACATCCTCTGTGAGAGACAGTAAACTCAAAAATAAACCCTGTCCCAACACGACTGGTCAGCGCGGCACAGTAGACCATAATCCCTCCGGAAATGGAGTGGGCTCGTGCCCAGCATAGGACGTTGGGGATATAGATAGCGAACAAAGATAGGGCCAATGTTTGAATGAAAATTTGTATTTTTCAGGTGGGAGCGTCCAGCTAATGCAGCATTTTACGAGCGTCTCTTCTCTCCAATAGCATCAGCTCGTAACGTACCTCTTCCACCATTCGAAGACGCCTACCATAACGTGTCTATTCTGTTACTGAACTCACACGAGGCCCTGTCTCCAGGGTTCAGTGTTCCTCCTAACGTGATACAAGTTGCTGGATACCATATTGATGAGAATCCACCACAATTACCAAAGGTATGAATGAAATCCTTGACATTTCATACTTCATCTATAGGACATCCTTGGAGGAATAGACGACATCGACAAACGTGAAGGGAGCCGCTGGATGTGGGTAACGCAGGACCACGAGTTATGGCGTTCTATGTAGGAGGTCTATGTCTGACAGTGGACGAAATAAGGCTGACGGATGGATGACCATTGCGTGAAAAATGGGACGTTAATAGGCTGGCGAGACCAAGAGCCAAAATCGTCGAGGAAGCATCACACTTAAAAGTTGAAAGAAATCGGGCGCTTATATTCGTAATTTGTCAATGGACTTATGAACCAATTTAAAATTTTCCAGGATCTCCAAGATCTGTTAGATAATTCCAAAAATGGCGTCATATACTTCAGTATGGGTTCCGTATTACGTTCAGCTGAGTTGAAACCTCACACAGTTAAAGCGTTGTTGACTAAATTCGCCGCATTACCTTACACTATGCTGTGGAAGTTTGAAGAGAAGATTGATCAGAAACTACCCCCAAATGTGCATATCAGACCTTGGATGCCCCAAACTAGAATCCTTGGTGAGTATTAAGTTCGATCGAGCTATCGCTATTGCGAGCATTAGAACCCTTTACATCAAGTTTTGGATTTCATATAAAATGAATAAGTACCTACGTATCTCAGTCTGTCTATCAGTCTAAAGCTACTGAACAGTTTCCAAATTTAGGAAATATGGATACGAAACGACTTAATTTTCTCAAATTTCCAAAATTAGGGCTTGCCTTGACAACTTTATAGTACGAAAAACGATTTCGAAATCTTTCTTTTGCAAAAATGTTTTGGCGAATAAAAATGCAACTTTTGGCAAGTTTGGAATAAAAAGCTGGAACTGGATCTTGTTTAAATTCCAGAACATCCCAATGTAAAAGTCTTCATCACTCACGGAGGTCAGTTGAGTACCCTGGAGGCAGTAAGAGCTGGTGTTCCACTGCTCGCCATACCTGTGTTCGGAGACCAGCCAGCTAATGCTGACAGAGCTGTCAAAGCTGGGTATGCTCTCAAGGCTACCTATGACCCTGGAATGGCTGATGAAGTTGATATGAAGTTGAAGGAAATATTAAACAATTCGTCGTAAGTTGATAACGTTATTACTCTAACACTTTGCATAAGCAAGCATGAACTGCCGTTCACGAGGTCGCGGGTTTGATTCCCGCACGGGACAATCACGTGTGTGATATTTATAATTGTCATACAAATTTTTGTACTGCGTATGTGTGTTTCTATGTATTATGAGTATGTATTTACAAAAGAAAAGTCGTTTATGTATTATATCCGTATTCTGGTACCCATAACATTTAAGCTTAGCTTGGGACCAGAGGACGATGAAAAAAGTAATGGTACCAATTCTACGTGCAGAACTAAATTTAAATAAAAATAAAAAGGTAGATTTTATATTTTTAATATTTCAGTTACAGTGATCGTGTGAAGTACTTGTCCAAGTTGTTCCGTGGTCGTCCAGTGGCTCCCTCTAAACTTGTGTCACATTACATACAACTAGCCATTGAGACTAAAGGTGAGGATGTGAACTTAATTTATTTACTTAATAAAACACAAAGTGGTTATTTTTGTATGTAGGTATGTCCTAGCTTTTGTAATATCTTTAAAACTAAACCACGGATTTTGATGCGGTTATTGTTAACAGAGAGTGGTTGAAAAGTATGGCTTATTGTTATGGTTTCGTTCTTAAAATCAACGCGAACGAAGTAGCGGACAACAGCTAGTATACTAATAACACAATATTATTAATATTTTTTCAACTATTCTAATAGAAAATAAATATTTGTTCATCGCTTTGAGAATCAAACTAAAAGGAGTGGGATGCGTTATATATAGTATATTTGATTAAGATAACACACGTTGTTTTCTTAATCATACGAGTATATGCTATCATGTCAGTGATGTTCTACGCATACTGACACTAGCGACATTCAATGGCGTTGCTACGCAAATAAAATTTACTCACAGTAATCTAACACATACTAAATATAGCTCAAAGGACCAAATATAATATATCCGGTTAGAAGGACCAAATATATCCGACTTGAAGGATCAAATATATCTGGCTCGAAGGACCAAATATACTTTATATTAATGTTCTAAGTTTTATCGTAACATAATGTATATTTTCTTCTCAGGAGCATATCACTTACGTTCAGTATCGCTCCAGTACACGTGGATACAACGTTTTATGTTGGATGTGATAGTGACGGTGTTAGTGTGTGTGTCTCTCTCTCTCATACTACTCGCTGTGAGTATTAGAGCGTGTTGGAGATACATCTGTGGTACAACAAACAAAAAACAAAAGAACAATGAAGCAAGAAGAAAGAAGAAGAATTAATTATTTTAAGATTACATTTTGTATACATCTATACTTATAATAAATCTGTAGAGAGGTCAATTCTGTACATGAAATATATTTTCAAAATAACTATCAGGGGGTGATTAGTGATCGATACTGATGCCAAAAATGCAATCAGTAAAATTTATGTCTGTCTGTCTGTCTGTCTGTCTGTCCGTCTGTATGTTCCTTATAGAAACAAAAACTACTCGACGGATTTTAACGAAACTTGGTACAATTATTCTTCATACTCCTGGGCAGGTTATAGTATACTTTTCATCACGCTACAATCAATAGGAGCAGAGTAGTGAAGAGAAATGTTGGGAAAACGGGAAAAGGTGCTCCATTTTTTAAGCTTCCGTCGCGTATGCAGCCTTAATGGTTAAAGTTACATAGAAATCATGTATGACGAAAATATTCCACATAAAATTTTTATAAAATATTCCGACACAACAGCACATCTATATTTTATGGTTGACTCACAATAGCACGTGTAACTCCTGATAGCTCAGCAGTTCGTTCATTCTGATTATATTTGTTTACTCTTACGTTTATAATACTCTCACTCAAGCAGTAGTTAAAAATGTTGCAAAAACGGGGAAAATTTCCTAAATTCTACGCGGACGGAGTCGAGGGCAACAGCTAGTTTTTAAAATATAATTAAAATGATTGTGATAAATTTTGTCATGTTGGTAAACTGTAATACTTTTTGCAGTCTTCTGGCGTTCCCTGTTGAATATAAATCCATCTCTTTTTTATCCATGGGCATCAAATAAGAAGCATTTTAAGCTATTGCATAGCTTCTGTCGCGGGCCTTGAGCATGGAGACCGAATCCAGAAATTCCGTAAAGAAAATAACCTAAGACCCCCACTCCGACCGGCACAGCGGTGATACTTTTTAACACGCTTTTATAAGTTTGGTACGTATCTATCAATGTATTAATCTGTGTAACGGAATCTTTGAAAGCGATTTTCAGCCACTTGCAGTAGACGGATTGATCTGAAATTTTGCACACAAGGACCGATGACAATGCAATTGAAAAAGTGACAGCGCTCCTCCAATATAAATTGAGGAGCGCTGTCACGTGATCAAGATTCACCGAAAACTCCCTCACTTTTTCTTGCTGAATACCACTGCAGATAATTTCACATAAAAACGCTTTGTTTATAGAATCAGGTAAAAATATCATAATTGCTTACTTGTGTTTACTACGATTGTGTCAACATGTCACAACAGAAACTTATGTCTCTGACAACATAAACTGTCAACGTTTTGTAAGTAGGTAGCATAGAATTGGGATTGTTCATAATTTTTTACGTACTATTAAACGCCTATAAAAACCAACTCGGCACCGATACGTCGGGATTTGAGCAGCGTAACGACCATGCGCTGACGCCGACGCCGACGTCGACAAAAACCAACTCAGCACCGATACGTCGGGATTTGAGCAGCGTAACGACCATACGCCGACGCCTACGCCTATAAAAACCAACTCAATACCGATGCGTCGGGATTTGAGCAGCGTAACGACCATACGCCGATGCCGATGCCGACGCCGATGCCGACGCCTATAAACATCCACTCAGCACCGATACGTACGTCGAGATTTGAGCAGCGTAACGCTAACGACCATATGCCGACGCCGACGCCTATAAACACCAACTCAGCGTCGATATGTCGAGATTTAAGCAGCGTAACGACCATCCGCCGACGCCGACGCCTATAAAAACCAACTCAGCACCGATACATCAGGATTTGAGCAGCGTAACGACCGTAACCCGACGCCAACGCCGTCACCGATGCCGATAGCGACGCCTATAAACACCAACTCAGCACCGATACGTCGGGATTTGAGCAGCGTAACGACCATAAGCCGACGCCGACGCCGACGCCTATAAAAACTAACTCACCGTCGATACCTCGGGATTTAAGCAGCGTAATGACCATACGCCGACGCCTATAAAAACCAACTCAGCACCGATACGTCGGGATGTGAGCAGCGTAACGACCGTACGCCGACGCCGTCACCGATGCCGATGGCAACGCCTATAAACACCAACTCAACACCGATACGTCGGGATTTGAGCAGCGTAACAACCTGTAAGCTATTTATTATTGGAAAGTTTCATGAAAATCCATCCAGCAGTCTTTACGTTAAAGAACCACAAACATCCTTACATTCATACATTCAATATTAAGGGCCTACATCAATATTATCGTCGACATGTACATATTAACACAGCTAGTAGGTATAGAAAATGAAGAATTAGGGATATTTTTTTTGTTTACTCTAAATCTCAATCTACTAAATATATTTTAATTCTGATTTACGTTACTTATAGTAGTTACTTACGTTACTTACGTTACTTATAGTAGTATAATAGTTACTTACGATTTACGTTACTTATAGTAGTATAATAGTTACTTATGTTTTTAAAGTTATTTCATTATGGTCACGGGTGAGACAAAGTGGTGACTGCAAAGTCTCCGAAACGTCGGGCCAAAATTTACAACAAATATACGCGTCTAAATCCGTAAAAAGTAGTTTTATTTAAACAGATGAGTCGCGCAAGTGTTAGAAAATATTATTTCATTAGTTAATATGCGATAACAGACCGACAAATGAAAAAAAAAATTAGAGAGGTTGTTTCGCTAAGATCTATCGAGAAAACTTTTTTCAATCGCGTTTCTGAGTTTATGCGATCCTAGATCATATATTGAAAAAACATATACTTAAAAATTAGAGCTCTAGCCATTCAATCTAAAGAAACAATGAAAACTTCGTACGTAGAAAAATGCACGAAGCTATTTTGGTATCCTCTTAACCAAACATCAAAACATTGGAGTATGGATAGAAGACCGAGGAAACGTTCGCGTTGCTCAGCCAACAGTTTATTATTTTGCCGCGCGTAAATCTTTTTTCGTCATACGTCCTAAAGAAGATATTCATTTAAATTGTATGCTGTAATAATTGGTCAAGTGCGAGTCGGACTCGCGCACGAAGGGTTCCGTACCATTATCTATGCAACATAAGGCAACGTTATTAGTATCGAGCAAGAAACGGTAAAAAAATCATGTTTGTTGTATGGGAGCCCCCCTTAAATATTTATTTTATTTTATTTTTAGTATTTGTTGTTATAGCGGCAATAGAAATACATCATCTGTGAAAATTTCAGCTGTCTAGCTATCACCGTTCTTGAGATACTGCGTACGGAACCCTAAAAATCATGTTTGTTGTATGGGAGCCCCCCTTAAATATTTATTTTATTTTATTTTTAGTATTTGTTGTTATAGCGGCAATAGAAATACATCATCTGTGAAAATTTCAACTGTCTAGCTATCACCGTTCTTGAGATACTGGGTACGGAACCCTAAAAATCATGTTTGTTGTATGGGAGCCCCCCTTAAATATTTATTTTATTTTATTTTTAGTATTTGTTGTTATAGCGGCAATAGAAATACATCATCTGTGAAAATTTCAACTCTCTAGCTATCACCGTTCTTGAGATACAGCCTGGTGACAGACGGACGGACGGACAGACGGACGGACGGACGGACGGACAGCGAAGTCTCAGTAATAGGGTCCCGTTTTTACCCTTTGGGTACGGAACCCTAAAAAGCAGTTATAATCTATATTAAATGCGTAAGCTAACTAAGGTATTTAACTTGATAATACCAAATACCTATAAATAGCTTTTGAAAACACCCTATTGAATTTGATAATTTTTTTGACGTTCTTATATAACAATGCGCAATGAAAATATAACAATACCACAGCATGCGACGGTATTTGCAGTCAAATCGTTTGCGATACAAGCCGCACGCTTATGGAATAGTCTGCCATTAGCCGTGAGGCAAGCTAAGTCCCTGCCAATCTTTAAAAATATGGTTACCGACCACTATCATTCCCAACTTTAGTTACCTTATCCGAATTGCCACTGTATATGGCATTTTATGATATATATTTATTTATTTGTATATTATAACTATTATTAGAAATATTTCAAGTTTATAATCTATTAATCTATTTATTATATTTATTTTCTTCCATTATGTACCATTATTATTATTATTTTTATCCTTATTTGTGTATGTTACGTTAGCATTATTTCTTTTTTTTATAGTTATGTAGGTTACAATAGTAATAGTACACGCCAGATGGGATACACCTAATTTGCCCATATCTGTAATTCTTCGATAGTTTCCATTTAGGTTGTCTGGAAGAGATCGCTATTAGCGATAAGACCGCCGCTTGTACGTACCATATGCTGTATCAAATTATGTATCTTGTTTTTTCTTTGGTGTACAATAAAGAATTTTGTATTGTATTGTATTGTATTGTAATGCCCATTGAGTATTGATGAAAATGCAAACATTTCAAAAATATTCAGGATATTTAAGCGTGTTTTTTAGTTTTTAAACTAAGTAGATTATTAGTTTTGTCATCTATCGATGAATAGCAGACCTTTAAATGTATTTTTTAAGTATCATGCTTGTCTTTTTAGTTCAGCAACTCGCCTTTAGGTGGCAAAAGAAAACAAAGGAAAAAAATACTCCATAGATAAAATAAAAAAAATTATAATTGTATAAGTTGATAAAAATGCTAAGCAATAGCTTTAACGCGGCAGTCCTTGAGTGCCACACGAATTTGCCGAACTATTTGGTCTGACTATTGATGCCAGTGTGTTAGTTCAGATGCGTATTCACGCTAGGACCAGAGAGACCATGGCTCAAGATGGCAGCTAACGAGTGGCACCGCAATATTTTGCTCTTATTAATTTATTAAGCAACAAGTTAAAAGAGCCCGGATTGCTAATTTTCCAAATATATTCCAAATATATGACCTAATAGAAACGTACCGTTTCTATTCCGTCTGATTTCTCTTTGGCTCACTTTTTGCAATATACTTAGGTCAAGTCAAATCTTTACTTATTACTTAACTAGCTGACCCGGCTAATGTTGTTTTGCCATGCAAATATGGGTGGACAACTCTTATTACTTAGGGTATGAAGAATAGATAGTAGCCGATTCTCAGGCCTACTGAATATGCAAATAAAATTTCATAACAATCGGTTAAGCCGTTTCGGACGAACATTGTGACACGAGAATTTTATATCAGCTCTGTACTTTTATTGGGAACTAATAAACGTTTTTATTAAACGTTTTTATTATTATTTTATGTATTAGAATGAAATCAAGTTGTTATTTTTGTATGTATGTCCCTATGTGAGCATAATTATCTTCAAAACAACGCAACGGATTTTGATGCGGTTTTATAATTAGTGCTATAAGACGATGGAATTTTTGCATAATTTGTTAAGGCTTCGTTTCCAAATACGACGCGTACGAAGTCGGTAACAGCCAATGTTTTACTTTTATAATACCTATAACTTAGCCCCAGGTAACGTGAAACTAAAACATATTTTAGGGTTGTCAAAAACACAATTTTACAAGCACTTGGTTGTCGCCCGACAATCGTAGAATACAGGAATGTGGTGACGAAAAGAATACAAGTGACACCATTTCCTTCTCAAAGTGCTGTAAAAGCCAGCTAAGGTAATACAGATAACATCCTCTGTGAGAAAATAAACCTTGTGCTAAGACCCCTGGTCAGCGTATCGCAGTAGACTATAATCCCTCCCAAAGTGGAGGTGGCCTGTGCCCAACAGTGGGGCGTTATTGAGCTGGAAAGAGAAACAGTCAGTGACTATAGAGTACTATAGACTGTCATCAGCTACGATATAAACATACTTCCTTGGCTACATTAACACTCACTTCCATCAATCGATCCAACAGTCCTTCTGCGTCCACTGCTGGACATTTGCCTCCCCCATAGAATGCCACAACGCACGGTCCTGCGCTGACTACATCCAGCCTTCCCAACACTCACTTCACTTGTATATAAATAAATAAATATTCATAACCATTCCGCAGAACGTCCTCTGGTCCCAAGCTAAACTTATTTACTTGTGTTATGTGTACCAGAATACGGATAGAATACACATATTACTTTTCTTTTGTAAATAGATAGTAAATACCCAGACACAGTACAAACATTTGTATGACACTTATAAACATCACACAAATTATTGTCCTAAGCGGGAATCGAACCCGCGACCTCATAAACGGCAGTCCGTAACATGAACCATTCCACTACGAAACCCGCCAATATTTATCCAAAAGTTTAATCCAATATTTATTTATCCTCACAAAAAAGTGACAACCCTGCATATTGGCACACATTTTACGACACTTTGGCATTCACACAGCTTCCGCAAAATAGTGGTCCATGTTAAAAGCTGATAGAGATTTTGCTTAAATTTTTAGAAAAATAAACTAAAATTTCGCCTAAAGGTGACGGATTCGGATTCGGATTCGGAAGATTGCGACGCGCGACCCATTAAATTAGGGTCAATTATTACGTTGCCAAAAGAAGACAACAATAAATAAATGCCTCCTGACGGGCCTCGTGGTGTAGTGGTTATGGTAACGGACTGCCGAACAAGAGGCCGCGGGTTCGATTCCCGTTCGGGACAATCATTTGTGTGATTTTTCTAATTATCATACAAATGTTTGTAGTGCGTCTGGGTGTTCCTATGTATTATAAGTATGTATTTACAAAAAAAAAAGTAGTATATGTATTCTATCCGTATTCTGGTACCCATAACACAAGCATATAAGCTTAGCTTGGGACCAGAGGACGTTGTGTGAAATGTCCGTGAATATTTATATTTATTTATATAATTATAAATAACTATTCATAAACATTTCACACGCCGTCCATTGGTTCCAAGCTAAGCTACATGCTTGTGTTATGGGTACCAGAATTCGGATAGAATACTTAAACTACTTTTCTTTTGTAAATACAAACTTATAATACATAGTAAACACACAGACGTAGTATATGCTGAGAATACATGTCGGTCACTCGGCTCTTGCAACGTAAAATGTGAGTTGCGCGACTCGATGTGACTGGTCGCACCGTCAGCAGAATCAGTAAATTTTGATTAATTTCCTCAAAATTAGTGGTAGGCCTGAACAATTTTTATCTGCCTGTCTGTATGTTTGTACGCGCATCACGCCAAAACTACTGCATGGTATAGACTACCATTATCAGTGATATTTAGGTAGCGATCTAACATAAAGAATAGATTACAATTTATCCCGGGTTAGTAACAAATTCTTTCAGGAAAACCAGGGGTCAAGTCTGTTAATTCTACTATTACAATCATATTACAATTGTGTTATAATGGTTAGTCACTGACGCCATTATGGTGCCATTAAGGCGTCATTATGACACCAAACTTGATTTTTTGTCACAAATGATGCCACTATGGCGCCTTATTGGTTGTCATTGAACTGTCATTGTGACATGCTTTGAGTTATATATCCAAAATTTTACGACACCGAAGTCACGGGTAATAGCTAGTTAAGTAATAATTTAAGTAAAATCATAGCAAGTCAATTGCAAAAATCAATAAATTACTGTAGAAATTAAAGTATTACTAGTATTTGTTAAATTATTTAGGCATAACGCAAAAAACTGAATTTAGGTCAGCTGATTACAGGTCCTGCTGTTTTTGAGTATAGTGTTGACAGACACACTGACAAACAGGCGATAAATCTTATTAGTGTTCAGACGTATTTTCGAAGTTTTAGAAAAATTTTCATAGACGACCTGTCTATGAAAATTTTTCTCTACCCAATGACTACTTGTTTTATTGCTTGTAAAGTGACGTTGGTAGTTTGTAAAAACTACATGTCACTTGAATACCATATTTTATTAAACCCTGAAGTACCATTTAGCCAAGCTAATGTTACGAGTCTTCAAGATTAAACACTTACCTACCCACTATCTGGCAGTGGCTGATTTGCAGTCTCGGCCGCCCTAGGCCCCAAGCTATCAGCCGCCCCTTTCTCAGCATCCACCATATAGACTACTTAATGAAATAACTTCGTTGGGGCCGCCCCTAAATCTGGCCGCCCTAGGCCTGGGCCTACCTTGCCTTAGGGTATATCCGCCACTGTTATCTGGTGAATGTGGGCGTAAAGCACTTACAAATCAAATTATAGTGGAAAGAGTGATCACCATGAGCGATAGATGCCGTTGTACAATAACATCGAACGATGTTTAACTCTTAATGAGAAATATTGTAGTGAATAATTTGGTTATATGATGGTCCCATGGTAGCTCAGTTAAAAGAGGAACGGTACGGTATTCCGAGATCGTGGGTTCAAGTCCTGCTCATGGTGATTATCTATTCCACTATAATTTGATTAAATAAGTAGAAGAATAGCAAGTCGATTACAAAAATTAATAAATTAATTACAGTACTCACAATTTGACAAAGAAAACAACTCCTATTGGTTTGATGCTCTAAGCGTCTGTTGCTAAGCTTTGAAAGATACTGTAGTCTTTGAACAGAAACTATTTAAAGTTTATAAGAAAAACTGAGCATTCACTGACGTCATTTGACATTCATAATTAACTTTAATAGCCTTTTAGTGAATGTATAAATTCTATATATTGATACCTTGTAGATCATTTGCCAATAAAAAACGGGCTAAGTACGAATTAGACTCATGCACATAGGGTTCCCTAACAATTTTACCTAGGTACATAATACAAAACAAAGTTGTTATTTTAGTATGTTCCTATGTGAGCTTATATCTAAATCTATCAAAAGTACGCAGCGGATTCTGATGCGTTTTTTTTAATGATAGACTGGTTCAAGACTATGGTTGTTTTTTGTATGGTTTGTTTCAGTTTGAGTTTTAAATTCCACGTGTACAAAGTTATGGGCAACAGACGTAACAGTTAGTTATCTTATTAATACTGAGAAAAAAAAAGATCATGATTAAGGAATCATAATCGTTTTTCTTTTTTTCTCCGTGTGGTAACGGATTAAGAATACAAGTGTCACCACCCCATCTCCTCCGAAGGGTGTTGTAAAAGTCAGCTAAGGGATATTGCACACAGATAACATGCTCTGTGAGAGACGGAAACCTCGAAAATAAACCCTGTGTCAACACGCCTGGTCAGCGCGGCACAGTAGACCATAATCCCTCCCAAAGTGGAGGAGACTCGTGCCCAACAGTGGGACGTAAATAGGCTGGAAAGAGTAAGAGAATCATGATCGTCCAAGTGTATCATCAAGTTAAACTAACATTTGTTATAATGGGAGCACACTATATTTTATTGGTTTGTACTTAGTATTTTATTGTCATAACGTCAACAGAAATGCGTCATCTGCCAAAATTGGAGTTGACTAGCTACCACCGTTCATGAGATACAGCCTGGTGACAGACGGATCGGTTTCATTTAAGTGTAGAACCCCAAAAAATGTTGCTAAAATGATGCCAATGTCAAATCGATTGAAACAATATTTCATTGCGAATTATTGTAATTTAAGCTGAATTTGAGATCTGAAATGAAACTTGAAGAATAACGTTTAAAATGATTTCTTTGATAGATGAATTATGCTTTATTGTAAATCAATAATTGAGAAAATATTACCATCAATACACATTTAACTCGACGGGCTTCGTGGTGGAGTGGTTTATGTAATGGACTGCCGATCACGAGGTCTCGGGTTCGATTCCCGGTTGGGACAATCATTTGTGTGATATCCATAAATGTCATACAAATGTTTGTACTGCGTCTGGGTGTTTACTATGTATTATAAGTATGTATTTACAAAAGAAAAGTAGTTTATGTATTATATCCGTATTCTGGTACCCATAACACAAGCATATAAGCTTAGCTTGGGACCAGAGGACGTTGTGTGAAATGTCCATGAATATTAAAAAAATATATTATAAATATTTAACTTTTAAAAATAAGTCGCGTCTATTTTGTTTTCTACGTAGCAACAAATATCCCGCCAAATTTAAAAATTGGTCAAGTGCGAGTCGGACTCGCGCACGAAGGGTTCCGTACCATTATCTATGCAACATAAGGCAACGTTATTAGTATCGAGCAAGAAACGGTAAAAAAATCATGTTTGTTGTATGGGAGCCCCCCTTAAATATTTATTTTATTTTATTTTTAGTATTTGTTGTTATAGCGGCAATAGAAATACATCATCTGTGAAAATTTCAACTGTCTAGCTATCACCGTTCTTGAGATACTGCGTACGGAACCCTAAAAATCATGTTTGTTGTATGGGAGCCCCCCTTAAATATTTATTTTATTTTATTTTTAGTATTTGTTGTTATAGCGGCAATAGAAATACATCATCTGTGAAAATTTCAACTGTCTAGCTATCACCGTTCTTGAGATACTGGGTACGGAACCCTAAAAATCATGTTTGTTGTATGGGAGCCCCCCTTAAATATTTATTTTATTTTATTTATAGTATTTGTTGTTATAGCGGCAATAGAAATACATCATCTGTGAAAATTTCAACTCTCTAGCTATCACCGTTCTTGAGATACAGCCTGGTGACAGACGGACGGACGGACGGACGGACGGACGGACGGACGGACGGACGGACAGCGAAGTCTTAGTAATAGGGTCCCGTTTTTACCCTTTGGGTACGGAACCCTAAAAATGACAGATGTTATTTTTTATTTGATAGCAAAGAACGCACGAAATCATTCTAATTACTTCTTTTAAAATTTAAAGTGATTCTAGGCAAACACAGGACTTTTTCTATTTTATTTTAAAACGACTGGCATAAAGGACACGCGGTATCCATACCATAGACAAGGTGATGATCACAAAATGCCGCCCAGGTAGCTCATATTATTTGCTTTGTCCATTCATGAATACATATTGGTGTGAAAAAAATGGTGTCGCGCTATGATACTTCATTGTATTTGATTAGTTATCGAAATAGTTGAATAGAAAGGAGTTCGAGTGGCACTTATAACTTTTTTCTTTATTTTAGGTAAAGTGAAAAAAAAAGCTGGCTTATGTTACGAGAACGCCAGAACAACCTTATATTTTTGTTTACTTTTATTTTATTTCTTCTTCTTAAGGTCCCACTGTTGGGTAAAGACCTCCTCCAGTTTGGGAAAGTATTTTAAACTATAAAGAACAGGTGTATTGGCACAGGGTTTAGTTTGGGGGTCTTAATTATTTCACAGAGGATGTTATCTGTGTACAATATTCCATAGCTGGCTTTTACAGTACCCTGGGGAGGAAATGGGGGAGTAATACTTGTATTCTCAATAAAAAATACTTTGACTTTGATTCTTAATCCCGAACTGAAAAAACCTGGGTCCATTAGTTGGGCTATAATGCGCTGAGAAAATACAAGAAATAACTTCTTTACCTGTCTATACTAATATAATAAGTTGAGTTTGTTTGTTTGAACGCGCTACGCTCAGGAACTACTGGTTCCAATTGTAAAATTCTTTCTGATGGATAGTCCATTTATATCAAGGAAGGCTATAGGCTATATAACATCACGCTGCGACCAATAGGAGCGATGCATCAATGACAAATGTTATAAAAAGGGGTAAAGTTTTCTAAATTTAAAGCGTAAGAAGACACGGGCAACGTCTAGTAATAAAACAGTCGTTTTTTCTGTATGTAGGTATGCATGTAAGCTTATATCTTCAAAACTACGCAACAGATTTTGATGCGGTTTTCTTTAATAGATAGAGTGGTTAAAGAGGATGGCTTTTTTGAGGTTTGGTTTCTTAATGCCAGGTGTACGAAGTCGCGGGAAATATCTTCTTCTCTTCTCCAGCCCATTTACGACCCACTGTTGGGCACGGGCCTCCTCCACTTTGGAAGGGATTATGGTCTACTGTGCCGCGCTGACCAGGCGTGTTGGTACAGGGTTTCTTTTCGAGTTTTCCGTCTCTCACAGAGGATGTTATCTGTGTGCAATATCCCTTAGCTGACTTTTAGAGCACCCTTGGGAGGAGATGGAGTGGTGACACTTGTATTCTTAATCCGTCACCACACGGAGGAGGAAAAAAAAAATTATAATCTAAATAAATATCTAGTATAAGATAATACGATTAATACCTTAACAGGTATCTAACATTTGACTTGTATTCATTGTTATAATGTCTGCCACCCCTAACAATGCCGCAAGGGGAAAGGTGTCAACGATACAATAAACTTGTGCTATTGTTTACCTTGTCGTAGGGCTGTCACATTATGGAAAGGTAGCAGATGATATTATAGATGGAACAAGGTTATGGTAATAATAAACTGGGCCCTGAGTCGGGTATTTCAACGGTGTCACAACTGTACCATTATTGTACCATTATGGTGCAATAGTAAAGTTTTTGGTAGTCTACTATTATTGTGTCGTCATAACGACTTCATCATTGTCTTACAATTGTCAAAGTGACATAAATTGCTAGTCTCGTACACAACTGCTTCACAATTGCAATTCAATGACTGAAATGTTTCGGTAGTCTGCTATTTTGAATTTGACAGTAATATTTTTAAATTGTCCCGTGTCGACAGATTGCCATAAATAAAAAATAGATAGATAGAAATATTAGAAATTGTTCTTTGTAATTTCTTGCAATTTACTAATCTCCTAAACTTCACATTACTTTTTATACTAATAAATAGTATGTACAAATATATTTAAACGAAGTCTAGCATGATTAAATGTTTAAATTTAAATAAATTAATATAATAAATATATATTAATTATAATAAATTAATTTGTTAACTGAACTTTCTTGATAAAAAAGCTGTTTATTAAAGACTATAGATTTTAATTAATATAAATGTGCACAAGAAAATAGACAGTTAATCTAAATATTGTTTTAATTTTTTAGTTAAGTTGTGCACGTAGAGTTGGTAACACTATTTGGTAAATTTGTATTTCTAGCTATCACCGTTCACAAGATACAGACGGAAATCTTTTGGCACGGAACCCTAAAAAGTAGTTTACTGAAACATCGTACGTTGGGTAATTCCTAAAAACTTTGAATATGAGGAAACGACCTTCTATTTTATCCTTAGAGATAAGAATTATTGAAATATCACGGGAAAATCCATGACATATCAGTAGTGTAGTAGGTAGCTGGTGTATTCTCCGCACAGGATATAATTATATTTGATAATATATTGTACTTGGTCTAGAAGTATTTTTATATGTATAAAACTACTTTTTACGGATTTAGACGCGTGTATTTGTTTTAAATTTTAACCTGACGTTTCGTACTGCAGTCACTATGGTCACGAGTGAGACCGAGCTGTAAAGTGTCTTCTACGATTAGATGTTACAGGGTTTACCCAAATTTGGTTTTAATTTTACACTGACCATAAAGTTAAAGATAGACTTCTTAAACAAATATACGCGTCTAAAATCCGTTAAAAGTTGTTTTATTTAAACAAATAAGTCGCGCAATTGTTCGGTTTACTGAAAGTCTGTAATCATAGATTTTTCAGATATTATGTTGTTAAGGTTACAATACTCACCTGGCTTAAAGCCACATAAATATCGGTGTGTGCGTAACCGCTATCTGGCAAACCTATAAAATATTTAAAAAAATTGTCTCATTATGTTGGTAGCCCTAAGTCATAGACAGTAGACGACCAGTTAAAGACGTTTGGCGCGAAAAAATGACAACATGGCGCCCATCGGAGCGGAATGCCATTGATGCCTTTGGAACAGATATACATCTTTTTGCATCAATGAACAGTTATTTATTATGTTGACGACATTTTGTTATTTAGAATAAAATTTGTATAAATGTAAATTAATGTTTTCATGTGTTTTTGAATTAGCTATTAAGTTATACATTCAAAAACGTAAAGGTGGTCTTCTGGGCCATTATGAATTAGTTCAATAACGTCCCAATGTTGGGAATTGGCGTCCTCAACCTTGGGACAAGTTATGGTCTACTATACCGCGCTGACCGGGGGTCCAAGTCTGGTAATACAATTTTGTCACAATGATCAGTCACTGATTAACTACATAATGGCGAATTTTATCAAGTTTGATAGTCTACTATTAATTTTTTGTCATAATAGCGTCATGATGTAATAACAGACTTGGGCACCAAGCGTGTTGCTACAGGGTTTATTTTCAATTATTCGCTTTCATATAGAATGATATTTCTGTTATGGCTTTTGCAGTACCCTGGTGGGGTGGTGACACTTGTATTCTTAATCCATCACCACACGGATTTGGTTAGGTCATCGTAATTGTATTAGGGCAAACAATTGATATCCATCTTTAAAGGGACTAAAAGGACTAGGGACAGCTACTAAAATCTAGAGCTTTACTGGTACTATTAATACTACCACAGACTTACCAGATGTATAGTCTATGACTACATCACTCAGTCGGCTTGAAGCCATTTACATATCTATGTCTGAGTGAAAATGTATCTATGTGTGTCTATGATACAGGCTATACGTCATAGGAAATGTCATTATTCTATGAAGTGCGATTTAACCAGGCTAAAGTTACTTGTCCTCAATTTTAAACGTCAACTCACCATCTGGTGTATGGATACTACCATAAAAATGTACAAAACGTTAACAAGACGCGACGACAAAAGCAGGCGGAGTCGTGTGGCGTGCTATGCGCTATTATTATAGCGGTGAGGAATGCGTCTGAGTTTTGCGACGCATACCAACAGATACGCTTACAGAGTTATGTTATTGTAGACTTTTAAAAGTAGACACTTATGCAATTTGGTCATTTTTGAGATGACAAGAAAATACGACTGATTATCGACAATTTCCATTACCCCAATCTGTAATTACCTTATAAACAGACTAACTGTTGCCCGTGTCTTCTTACGCGTGGCATTTAGAAAATTTTCCCCGTTTTTGCAACATTTTTCACTAGATAATACTTCTCTCCTACTGGTCGCATCGTGATGTTATATAGCCTAAAGCCTTTCTCGATAAATGTGCTATCCAACACTGAACTCTTCAGCTTTCTATTATTCTTATAGGACCATTAGTGAAAAACGAAATTTTTCGAAATTCCACTCGTACGAAGTCGGGGGCGACAGCTAGACATAACATCTTTTATCATTTACCAGCAAAATGTAGATCAATACATAATAAATCTTTCTTTTAGCGTGATCTCAAAACCTATTTGCAAACAAAGAACCCGTCAAGTACGAGTTGGACTCGAACACGAAGGGTTCCATGGTATTATCATGACATATCGACCACAAGTAACACCAAATAACAGGACCCTAAATAATAGGATAAGGCCAGGATAATGATGATTATGAGTATTTATTGTTACAGTATTAACTGAAATACATAAACTGTGAAATATTCAGCTCTCTAGCTATCACCGTTCCAGAGATACAGCCAGAAGACAATGGACAGACGACGGACGGACATTGAAGTGTCACTAACAGGGCCACGTTTTGTTCTTTTGTCAAAGATCTCTAAAACATCTTAAGCTTTCTTACTTCATACGATAAGATTTATTATAGTTAAAAGTTAAAAAGCATTCTTAAGAACAAACGTGTAATATTTCGTTGAATTTATTACGATTTTGTTCCGAAAACAACTACATACTTATAAATAATATTGTTGCGGTTCCGTATCGAAAGGTAAAACGCGACCTATTACTGTGACTTCGCCGTCCATCTTTAACCCGCTGATCTCACCTCGCTGTATTTCTGGAACAGTGATAGCTAGAGAGCTGAATATTGACAGTTTATGTATATCATCTATCCATCAGCCTTTCTCCGTCCACTGTTGGGTATACCTAGTTTTTTATGCGCTGCTTGCATCCAATGATACTCCGCGACCTTAACCGACATGTTGGAGCTCCAACATATCGGGGGCCGCCCTACGCTGCATTGTCCGGTCCATGGTCGCCACTCTAGAACCTTTTATTCCCCAACGATCATCAGTCCTACGAGCGATATGGTCTGTCAATTGCCACTTCAGTATGCTGACCCTTCGGGCTATGTCAGATACACCCGTTTTCTAACGGATCTCCGTGTTTCGGATTTCTCCTATCTCCGTATTAAGAAAATCCAAAATATGTATACCAGTTAATGTTATAACAACAAATACTTGTCATCAACATTCTACTGCTTTTATTACATATTGGTATCAATTCTACATGCACAACTTAAATTAACTTAACTAAAAAATGAAAACATGGCTATGGCGTATTTCGATTGATTCGCTATTTCGTTGTGCACATTTTTATTAATTAAAATCGTTAGTCTTTAAAATACAGATTTTCTAATAAAAAAAGTTCTGTTAAAGTTGTCGAATTGTGTCATTACACTATCGATTTCCATTTTTTAGTTATGTTTAGTTGTGTGAATTATTATGTCTATGATACACAAGACTATGACGTCATATGACATGTGCAAAATGTGTGTAAATAACTTAAATATAAATATAATTACTAAGAATTATTGTGACTAGTAATTTTATTAATGATCAATTAAGATGAACGGAATAAGGAAAATTATTGTATTATTAAATGTTAACTACATCTTCGCTCTCGTGCATGTGGTGACGGATTAAAAATACAATTGTCACCACCCCTTTTCCTTCTCAGGGTGCTGTAAAAGTCAGCGAAGGAATATTGTACACAGATAACATCCTCTGTAAGAGACCGAGTGCTCGAAAATATATAGGTATGCAAACTCGCCTGGTCTGCGCGTCCCATCAAAGTGGAGGAGGCCCGTGCCGTGGCTGGAGAGAGAGAGAACCACATTTGCATACACGTGGAATATAGAAAATAAAAAAAACCATATCAAATCATACAAAGAGACCATCTTCTTAGAGAATATCTTTCTAAAAAATCGAATTAAAATCCGTTGCGCAGTTTTCAAAATATGAGCTTACTTATAGACATACTCGTACATATAAAAACAACTTTGTTTTATAATAAGTAAAGATAAAGATCCAAGCGTACGAAGTCGCGAGGAAAGTTAGTAATTACTTAAATCTTACAAGTTTTAATCAAACCGTAAAATTTGTTTAAAATAGGAACGATTCTGCGAACTTAAAAAGCAATAATTGATTTATTGAATAATTAATTTTGATTATTATTTTATCTTAACATTTTATGAGTATTTCATATATAAGTAACTTAATTTAAATACAAAATAAATAAAATATTTCTCGCAATTTAGTTGATGCTACAATAGCAAATATTCATCATCATCATTTTCCTGCCTTTATCTCGTCATTTTGGGTCAAGAATACAACGAATATATTATTAACAGAACCCAACGTGTGCTAGTCCAACTCGTACTTAACAAGTTTTATTTGAATTTTAAAGCGATGAATTCTACTAAATCTGCAACAAAATCCTATTTCTAATACTAAATGAAAGATAAAAGATATATAATTTTTTTGCATTATTGCAATGTCGTTAGTCCTCGATAAGTGTGTTGATCAATCCGACATTTTGAAAACCGCGTTCATTATGGCAAAAAGTTAATACCGACGTAAAAAAAAAGAAAAAAAAGATAACCACGTTGAAGATCCCGTTACAAAGATACAAGCGAAGATTAAAATGCATGTGAAATATGTATCTACTGAATTATTTAATATTGTGACGTACGGTTAAAAAATGGAGTACAGTATCGTACGATACTCTGAATAATTATTACAAACACGTTGGCGGATCAGACCACGTTGATAATTAACATTTTGCACTTTAAAACTGTGTTGGCGGCTAGGCAGAATGGCTATCGCCAGTGCCCGACCAGTCGCCGACCGGTGAATACGTTCTTGCCAACACTACGTCAAAATCCCGCCAAAATTACGAACAACTACTTTCGAAATTTAAAATTTTCTTTTATTAAATTTGTATTAAATTGAAAGAATTATAATACCAAATGTGTTTTTAGCATACGTTTGTTGTGAAAGTGTATTATTTTGGTGAAATTACAGTTTATTTTCATTGGAAACTTCAGTTTTGTGGTAATTGTGAATGGATATTGGGTAACAGTGAATAGGTAAGTCGCCATTGTAATTTTTTTAATTAGACTTGCACAGAGTAACTTGATTTTGAGTTTTAAAATTTTTGACTTTAGAATTTAACCTGCCAGTAATAAATACAAAGTTTTGAACACTTTTAGTCTAAGTATGTAACTTCGAGTAGCGTCCATTTGCATTTTAATTAAATAATTAAAAAGTGTTTGTCTAAAAACAAAAAAAAGACATGTATTTTGTAAAAATTCCTGACTTTATTTTAAATAATTACATTGTCATTATTCCTTGACTATAATGCATAATTTCAGATTAATTTTACTTAAAATATGAAAATTACTATACATAGAGACATAGATAGATAATTAGATACAAACGAAGCTAATAAAATTTTACGATAATTATAAAATTAATTAAGTGTTAAAAAACACTTAATTAATTTTGTCTTATAGAAAGTAAATTAGCAATTTATCATGTAAGAGCGTATTTATAACACGTTTTATGTTATATACGCAAGAAAATTAAATAAATTCCTTAAGAGGGCACGATACCAAATTATGCTCCATACAAAAATATGGGTTTCGTACTTCCCATTTGTCTTTGCGAAAGTTAAACCGATTTTAATTGTTCTTACGCTTTAATATAGATGAAGAGTATATCTATGCTTGTATCACTTGTATAATATGTCGTAAAAAAAATTAAAATCGGTTTAACTTTCGCGAAGAAAAAAGGGGAGTACGGAACGACTTTTTTCAAAGAATTTGTAGGTAATATCTGCTTCAGCTATATTTGTCCCTTTCAGCCCGGCGCTTGGAAATAGGGATAGCAATATCTAAGGCAAATACCTTAATTAGGAGTACAGTACCCTCTTAACACACGTTTTTATGATAATCCTTACAAAATATAAAGTTCGCCAATTCTGTTACTTGAACTTGGCTCGACACAGTACCGCGTGTCTAGCTTTATTTGTATAAGTTAAACTACTATGTAATGAGTAAACAATATAGTAAACTCTATTAACTATATAATATATATTGTAATGTCCAAGTCATAAGGTCAACATGTAAAGGTAATTAATTAAAATAAAAATATACCTACATAATAATATAACTAGGTATTAACCATTTTTTTTTCTCGATATCATCTGCTAATTTCCTCGAATGAGCGTCTTTTCAACACGCTTTTATTGGTTCGGTACGTATCTATCGTGATGTCTATTTCAGATTCTATACATTATTCGGTTGTCTTTTTTTTTGTGGGGAATGCATTTACGCACTTTGTGTGGGACTCCCGGGTCAGAAGCGGACCCGAACTACCCACTAAACCCCACGGTGTTCCTCCTCGCCGGGCCATGGTAGTCACTCAGGTATTACCATGACCCGACCAGGGGTGGCCCCCTATCAGTGGGGGCTCACTGTGACGGGGCGGGCCCTAGGCCCCCCCGTCAGACCGACGCCTCTCCCCAGAACACGTGGAGAGTGATCGTCCGCCGCTGTTGGCGCGACGAGCCCTCCGACCTGCCGCGCGCGGCCTCCTCGTCGGGTAGGGCCGCCTGCTATTGCGCGCTGACGACCCCTGCCCGGGGCCCTGCGTGGAGGCAACGTGTCGCCCGAGCGCTCGCGCTCCCGCAGGGCCTCTCTCTTTGCCGCCATCACCTCTCTAACGAAGGAGTTGACAGCGGCCCAACTCTCTTTATGCTGCCGGCCATCGATTCGATGACGGCCGGCAGCGACAAATTTGCGCCAACAGTAAGTAAGTCGGGCGCGTTGAGCAGATGCGCAATTTTTGCACCCGGGTGTGGACTCGACTCCAACCAGCTCACACAGGTATTTGGCAAAGCAGCCGTGGCCCGTGAGGAGCTGGGTGAGGTGGTAGGTCGGCACCCGGTGCTGGCATCGGCCCACTGACGCAGGACTGGGCGCACGAGCGTCAACCAGCCGCTTGCCCCAGGTCACATCTAAGAAATCACATTAGTGATAAGGCCGCCTTTTGTATAATAGCTTTTAAGATTGTATTTTTAAAATTCTGTGTAAAATTGTTGTTTGTGCAAATAAAGAGTTATCTATCTATCTATATATCTATCAATGTATTAATCTTAAAAAATAACACAATAGAAAAAGAAATTTTGCACACATTATTAAAGACAATGAAATAACAATTATTTTTAAAAAAATATTCCTTATTAACAAGCGTGTTTTTTAGTTTTTTAATTGAGAGAATAATAATAAATACACTATTAGTTTGGTACGTATCTATCAATATATTAACCTATGTAACGGAATATTTGAAAGTGATTTTTATCCACTTGCAGTAGTCGAATTGATCTGAAATGTTCCACACATTAAACACCGTAGACAATGCAGTAATTAAAAAAGAATTCCTGATTTGTAAACTTGTTATTAAATTTTCTAATTGAACAAATTACTTATTTAAAGACTAAATGGTATTATTCATAATGATTTATCGGAGGTTTAAACGGAGATTTTATCGGAGAGATAATAAACGTTTTAGCGTTAAAAGACTATCATAAATAACAAGTTTTGAGAATTTTCGCGAACCGATTTTAGCGAACTTTTAAACCTCCGTTAAGTCATTATGAATAAGACCATAAAGATTTAACTACAATTATATACATTGTAATATGTTATTAATTTATTAATTAACTTTGATCTTTAACTAACAATAAATTTATAAAAAAGATTGTTATGTACAGTTATGATATTATTTATTATTATGACTAGCTCCAATTATTATAATAAATAATAATGCAGATTACGGCTGCGTAACTCACCCGGCTTGAAGCCAGATAAATATCTCCGTGTGCGTGAAATACGCATATAAGTGTCTTTTATGTATACAAGTGTAGAATAGTATAGAATACAAGTGTATTCTATACTATTCTACACTTGTATACATAAAAGACAAACAATAAAGTTATTGTACACCAAATAAATAAATAAATATTCATGAACATTTTACACAACGTCCTCTGGTCCCAAGCTAAGCTTATTATGCTTGTGTTATGTGTACCAGAATACGGATAGAATACATATACTACTTTTCTTTTGTAAATACATACTTATAATACATAGTAAACACCCAGACGCAGTGCAAACATTTGTATGACAATTAAAAACAACACACAAATGATTTTCCCGACCGGGAATCTAACCCGAGACCTGGTGATCGGCAGTCCGTTATTTGTACCATTCCACCACGAGGCCCGTCAAAACCAAAACATTTTACATGTCACTTATTATAACGAAATTAGGATAAAACATGTACAATTGGCGGTCTTATCGCAAGTGTAGCTTGTATATAAGACAGTTCAATTAAAGCACGGACCAATAAAACAGAACTTCTCTTTCTAACTTGTTTTTTAGCTTTACTTGTTTTTTAGGTTGTAAAAGTGAAGTTTGTAGTATATGAAAACTACTATGACACTTGAATAAAGAATGACATATCTAAGTAGGCCATGAAATACGATTTAGCCTTGCTGAAGTTACGTTGCTTCAAGATTGAACGCGTATCTATTATCTGGTAAAACTATGCCTATAAATTGACCTGAATAGAAATCAAACTCCTGTTTAAAGATCAATTTCTCTACCAATTACACCACAAAACCCTTAATTATTCTATTAATATCAATAATTATATGTGCACAACACATTTTAAATTAAACAGCCCTTGTTTTAATTATGTGTGATACGTCGACACGTCCGTATTGTTCGGCTGTCAGACGCGGAGTGCCACTCGACCGCCCACAACCGCGACGGTATTTGTGAATTTTGTTTATGAAATGATAATATTGTCTATGGAAACTCATTTTACAATATATCGTGTAAGGTGACGGAAATCTGTGTTTTCTTTTCATGGACAATACACATAAAGTGTTCTGGTCCCAAGCTAAGCAAGCACGTTACTTGTGCTACGTTTACCAGAATACGGAATTACTACCTAAACTACTTTTCTTTTGTAAAAACATTCTTATGTACATAGTAAACACCCAGACGCATTACAAACATTTGTATGACAATTATAAATATCACACAAATGATTGCCCCGTGCAAGAATCGTACCCGATACCTCGTGAACGGCAGCCCCGTTACATGAACCACTAGATCACTAGCTCCGTCAAATGTTGGTTTATTACGTTTAAATATAGACCTATAAGAAAAGGAAAACTCGAAACTAAATCCTATGTCAACACGTCTTGTCAGCATGGCATTGTAAACCAAATACCCTTCCGAAGTGGGGGACACCCGTGCCCGACAGTAATATAATTTACAAATAGCCACTGCCTGAGACTTTGTACGTGTGAAATCTAGAATTTTTTCCCGTGTTTGCAAAATTTGTCACAAATGGTTCGCTCCTATTCGTCGCCGCGTGATTTCATATAGCCTACAGCCTTCCTCTATAAATAAACTATCGAATACTGAAAGAATTTTTCAAATCGAATCAGTAGTTCCAGAGATTAGCGCGATTAAAACAAACAATGTGTTCAGCTTTATAATATTAGTAGAATATAGATTTACCTAATTTTCAATCCCTGAAACGCCCCTCCAGCCATGAATAACATGGCGTGATACAGGAAATTTTCATAATATAAAATACCTAACGTATTTATTTAAGTGGTATGCTGTTTGTTATATCGTAATAAGAAAAATAAATAATTCTATAATTATCTTATCTATCTTGTTGATTACAATTTATTTATACAACCTATCTTTATAGAATTTCCGTAATTTCCAACATAAACGGCCATAAACGTCCCATTATTGGGCACGGGCCTATTACATTTTGAGAGGGATTATGGTCTCTTTTGCAACCAGACGTGTTGGGGGTTTATTTGCGAGATTTTCGTCTCACAGAGGATGTTATCTGTGTTATCCATTAGCTAGTTTTTACAGCATCCTGGGAAAGAAAAGAGGTGGTGACAATTGTTTTCTTAATCCGTCACCACACGGACAATATTTCTGACAAATTAGGTCCTTTTTGTGTGAACAATTGATCTGAAATTAAACGTAGAATTTGAAAATCCTTTTCGAAACAAAAACCTAGTTAAACTACAGACTTATTTTCATTAGCGGATGGAGAAAGGCTGATAGATGAGTGGACTTTCTCTCTCTCTATTGACACCTAACATTGGTCACGGAGCTCCTGTACTTTAGGTGCATATTTGGTTCAATACTAAACCACGCTGGATAGATTAGTTGGTTTATAGTTTAATTTTAAGTTTTCCCTGTCTTACAGGGGATGTTAACTGCTATTTTAGCTGGCTTTTAGTACCCTGGGTTGTAAGTGAATGTGGTGACTATTGTATTCGTAATCTGCTTAATGTTTTAATACAAAATAATGAATCGAATTGAGGGCATGACCGATTTAAATGTTTAGTAATGTATTGTATTAAGTTTGAATTAATTTGTTACTTCATCAGATGACCCCATTGTTTAAGTACATATTATATTGCTTCAAATGCTTTTTAAACGACATCAAAAAATGGAGGTTTTCAATTCCTAAGTACGTTTTTTTTTTGTTTCTTACCTCATAGCTTTATAGTCCTTTGAAATTTGAGGGATTTCCTCGATTTCTCAGAAGATAACCATTAGATTCTGACCATGTGGCAATGGGACCACACGGGAACTACTAACTTTCAAATAAAAAAATAATCATTAAAATCGCTTCGCTCAGTTAAAAGTTACGAGAAAACAAACATAAAAAAATGTAAAATAAAACATATCGACGAATTAAGAACCTCCTCCTTTCTTCGAAGTCAGTTAAAAAGAGAGAAATAAGAAGAGTCTAGGTGACTATGCTAGAAAATATAGCCTGGTGACGGACGTACGGACAGACGGACACCGGAGTCTGTGTTTCCTTGCTTACTATGTCTGTAAAGTTTTTCTAGAAGTCCGTGAGAACGTTAGTGCATTATTTCATGGCTTTAAATTACGTTTTATATAAAATATTATACACCATGTAATTTAATATGGCGCCCATAAACATACGCAGTTACAGTTACATACGCAGTTACAAAAAATTGTATCTTTAGAATAGAATGTTTGCTGGATTCGGGATTCGAACTCTCGATAAAATGTTTAATTTTGCCACTTGAATACTGAAAAAAAGTAAAAACGTATATCGTTATAAAAAATACGGTTAGTATTCTCTATTCATAACATTTCTGTGTTTTAAAGCTAACCATTCACGATAGAGCTTATAACATTTTGTGAATGGTGCTTATATATCATATGCGATATAACGAAAACAGAATATTTTTACTATGAGATATTGTAAAAGCATATTTTGTACATCTGACAAGTTGTCACTTCAGAACAAAGATATGAATTTTAACATTGATTAAATTTTTGCCGTAAATAAAGCTATTAAAATGACCAATTAACTTATTTTCTTTTGTTTCAGGTTAAAAATGGAGCTAAAATCACCAAAAGCGAAGAAAAAGTCTAGCATAGACAAACTAATATCTTGGGGCAGAATGTTCAAAACTCCTTTGCTCATACTTTTTTTATTGGGCACCACAAACTGTGAGCGGGAAAATGATAATGACATTGACAGTTTCCAAATTCAAAATAACGTTCATAGGCATAGACATAAAGTTGGCACAGATAATATATTGAGTGAAATAAAATATTTGAGGCGTAATTTAAATAAACATGTTGTGAATTTTGTTATGACAGACGTTTTAATTGATGGTGAGGTGGAAAATAGAGTGCATTTTAATGGAGTTACTGCTAAGGAGACATCTGTAGGAGTCGATGGGTAATTATATAATACATTTTTAAAAATAATTATGTCTCTCTATCTCTCATCAGCTTTTTAACGTCCCACTGTTGAGCATGTCCACTTTGGAAAGGATTTTGTTCTACTACGCCGCGTTGACCAGGCTTGTTAGCAATAGGTTTATTTTCGAGGTTAGGTTAGGATGTTATCTGTGCACAGTATTCCTTAGCTCATTTTAATTTATCATGGAGAAGGCCTATTAAAAATACACGGCTACCTTTTTAATAGAGTAGGTTAACACTAATGGTGGTCAAGTTTCAAATTTTAAAAGTTCAAAAGTTACGTTCTCTATGGTCACTTTAAATGTGAAGTGTATTGACTTAACGTTTTCACTCACTTAAGTTACACTTTAAATGTTAAGTTCGAGAGTTTACTTAAAAACAAAAAATAAGTTAACATTTTCTATACAAAATGTTAATATTTCAGTCGGAACTTTCAAAGATTTCCAATAACCTATCTGTATCTACTACATAGTAACTAAACTATATCTTCTTTCGTGAGTAAAACCAGTCTGCGCCATCACTTCTTCGACAAACATGACCAGCCCATTGCCACTTCATTGCCAGTTCACTATATCACTAGTAACTAGTAAGGCTAGTTAGACTTTAATAAATAATATTCATGGACATTTCACACAACGTCCTCTGGTCCCAAGCTAAGCTAATATGTTTGTGTTATGCGTACCAGAATAATAGGGATAGAAGACATATACTACTTTTCTTTTGTAAATACATGCTTATAATACATAGAAACACCCAGACGCAGTACAAACATTTGTATGACAATTAGAAAAATCACATAAATGATTGTCCCGAGCGGGAATCAAACCCGCAACCTCTTGATGGGCAGTCCGCTACATGAACCACTCGACCACGAGGCTCGTCAAAACGTTCGTACTAAAGTGTAAAATTAAACCCTATTACCTATTGATGCTCCGCTGTATGACCGTCCATTATCAGGCTTTAACTCTGGAACGGTGAAAACTAGTCGCTATAAACTGTCAATATTCAGCTCTCTAGCTATCACTGTTCCAGAGATACAGCGAGGTGAGATCAGCGGGTTAAAGATGGACGGCGAAGTCACAGTAATAGGTCGCGTTTTACCTTTCGATACGGAACCGCAACAATATTATTTATAAGTATGTAGTTGTTTTCGGAACAAAATCGTAATAAATTCAACGAAATATTACACGTTTGTTCTTAAGGGCCTACATCAATATTATCGTATATCATCGCCGACACGTACATATTAACACAGCCAGTAGGCACAGAAAATGAAGAATTAGGGATACTTTTCCTATTTACTCAAAATCTACTAAATATATTTTAATTCTGATTTACGTGTTATATATAATAGTTACTTATGTTTTTAAAGTTATTTCATTAGTTAATACGCAATAATAGACCGACAAATGAAAAAAATAAAAATTTTGAGAGGTTGTTTCGCCAAGATTTTCTATCGAGAAAACTTTTTTCAATCGTGTTTCTGAGTTGATGCGATCCTAGATCATATATTGAAATAACATATACTTAAAAATTAGAGCTCTAGCCATTCAATCTAAAGAAACAATGAAAACTTCGTACATAGAAAAATGCACGAAGCTATTTTGGTATCGTCTTAAGAATGCTTTTTAACTTTTAACTATAATAAATCTTATCGTATGAAGTAAGACAGCTTAAGATGTTTTAGAGATCTTTGACAAAAGGATAAAATGGTTAGTTAGTGAGTCTTCGATGTCCGTCCGTCATCTGTCAATTGACATCAGGCTGTATCTCTAGAACGGTGATAGCTACAAAGCTGAGAATTTCACAGTTAACGTATATAAGTTGATGCTACAACAAGGAATACACATCATTCTCTCGTCGTAATTCCGTTTATTGGTGGTTTCGGGTTGTTATTTAAGGTTACGAATATACATAATATATTATGCTAATAACGGTGCGGAACCCTTTATGTACGGATCCAACTCATATTTTACCTGTTACCTTAAATGTTATTGGTCTTATTCATAATGACTTATCGGAGGTTTAAAAGTTCGCTAAAATTGGTTCGCGAAAATTGTCAAAACTTGTTATTCATAATAGTCTTTTTAGGATAAAACGTATATTATGTCTCCGATAAAATCTCCGTTTAAACCTCCGATAAGTCATTATGAATAAGATCATTTGTTGCCCACTAAACCTTAAAAAATAATGCAAGGAAGCGATCCTTTTGATTCACTCTATCCGTTATAATATAAACAACCGCATCAAAATCCGTTGCGTATAAAGCTCACATAGTGACATACACAATACCGTCATTACCATAAGGGCACACGGAGCCCGTGCGCAGGGCCCCAATTCTCAGGGGGCCCCGAATGTCCGAAATTCTTTATATCCAAACATTTTTGTTTTCACAAATCAGTGATCAGAGTGAACAAATCAGATCTGACCCACGTTTTTTACTTTTATAAAGGGCCTCAAATTCTTGTGTTTAGTTAAGTTCTTAAGTTTAGTTTAAGACGTCAAACAAAGTCGATTTATATATTTGTATGTATGTCCGTCCTGGACATACATACAAATATATCGACTTTGTTTCATAAGACTGTATCAGATTGGTTGAAGGCTCTTAGTTATGAAGATACAGAACAGTTATTAATAATGCTTATTTAAAAAAATAAAAAAAATAAATAAAAAAATAACTTACACACACACACACATTCACACACACACACACACACACACACACACACACACACACACACACACACACACACACACACACTCTCTCACCGAATCATACCACAAACGTACACCCACAATCAAATACTTAACTCTCACTTACATTTAGGCTTGCGCCTCAATAGGCTTCTGTACTTATTTCTCTTTCTTTTATCTTTTCTGATGTTCGAAGGTTTAACTAAATCATAACCAATTATGATGTAACTTTGTTGAATGGCTATTTTGCTGTACATAATCATATCAATAAATTGCTATTTCTGTATTACAGTTTTTTTGGTAACTTTCGGTTGATTTCTGTAATGTTATGTTATTGACACTGTAATTATTTCAGACTTAGTAAATATCTCTTCTGAACATACAATGATCTTATGCTTGTTTGCTTGGTATTAATGTTTAAATCTATTTATCTGGAGTCAGGAGAGGCTGGTAATCTGTAACACAGGTTCTTTACCTAGTACAGACACCAGTCTCTCACACAGAGTAATTTTATTTAAGTATTGTATTCTTTAGTATTAAGTAACATGCCTGTAAGCTGTGTGAGAGAAGAAAATAAAGGTTTATTTATTATTATTTATTATTTATTATAATAAGTAAAGATTATTGGTCTTATTCATAATTACTTATCGGAGGTTTAAACGGATATTTTATCGGAGAGATAATAAACGTTTTAGCGTAAAAAGACTGAATAACAAGTTTTGACAATTTGCGCGAACCTATTTTAGAGAACTTTTAAACCTCCGATAAGTCATTAACATTATAAATAAGACCGTATATCTTTAATTAAAATCCAGTATGATCTCATATTAGTATTATGAACAACGAACAGTAGGTACTATATTAACAAAGTATTCATTGTTAGTTCATGTTATCGCCATTTTTTATTATTGCTAATTTAACGGAATGTTGCCTTTATTACAAATTTAACTGTAATTATAATTATAAACTTACTTATTTCACTCAAGCTCATAGATATATCAAATGTATAGTCTACGCCTACATTACTCAGTCGGCTTGAAACTTACATATCTATGTGTGCGTGAAACATGTATTGTATCTATGTGTGTCTATAATACAGGCTATACGTCATATGAAATGTCATTATTTTATGACGTACGATTTAGCCAGGCTAAAGTTACTTGTCCTCAATTTTAAACGTCAACCCACCGTCTGGTATATTTGTGCACCAGCTGTTTCTCGTGATATCGTACGACTATAAGTTTTATTATTAATTTTCGTAATAAATCAAATTACTTAGAGTGAGAAAATTTGTAACAATAATAATAAATATATAAATATTCACGGACATTTCACACAACGTCCTCTGATCCCAAAGTAAGCTATATTACTATGCTTGTGTTATGTGTACCAGAATACTGATATACTACATATACTACTTACATAGTTACGTTACGTTACTACATAGTTAACACCCAGACGCAGTACAAACATTTGTATGACAATTAAAAACATCACACAAATGATTGTCCTGACCGGGAATCGAACCCGAGACCTCGTGAACGGCAGTCCGTTATATGAACCACTAGACCACGAGGCCCGTCCAAATGATTACCATGCGCGTGACTTGAACCCACGACTTCAGAATACTGTTCCGTTGCTCTTCCAACTGAGCTACTATGGGGCCTGTCTGTATATTTTAATATAATTAACCAAAAAAAACACTATAATTTGATTTATTAAGTACCTACCTACTAGCTGATGACTACGGCTTCACCCACTTTTATAATTATTGAGTCCTCCCACCCACAATATAAACCAAACCTTAACGAATTATACAAAAAAGCCATCCTCTTGAATGACTCTATCTATCATAAAAACCGCATCATATTTCGTTGCGTAGTTTTGAAGATATAAGCTCACAAACATTAAACAAAAATAACGACTGAACGGAAAGTCGATTGCAAATATTATTAAATTGCTATTTTTCGCATGAAAAAGAGAGATTATATATACTCTCTCCTTCTAAATAAATAATCATGGACATTTCATACAACGTCAAAAGTCGCTCCAAATGGTTCGATTGCTCGCCTGTTCTGCTACTTGAACTTGGCCTGACACGCTGCCGTGTGTCTAGATTTATGCAAACATTTAAAATACATTAAACATTAATTTATTAATATATTGTTCTATATAAAATGACGTAAACACACACCGAACAAAGTTCAAGGATTTATTATGATGACATTACCATTTAATAAATTGTAATGTCATCATAATGCGACATGTGATTTTATTTTTCACGATTTCATATTATATAAATTATATATTTTTATAATCTAAACAGACATACCAGACGCCAGACGGTGGGTTGACGTTTAAAATTGAGGACAAGTAACTTTAGCCTGGCTAAATCGTACTTCATAGAATAATGACGTTTCATATGACGTATAGCCTGTATCATAGACACACATAGATACATGTTTCACGCACACATAGATATGTAAGTGGTTTCAAGCCGACTGAGTGATGTAGCCATAGACTATACATCTGATAAATCTGTGTATATAAGTACCTTCTTGTCCGTGTGGTGAAGGATTAAGAATACAAGTGTCACCACCACTTTTCCTTCCCAGGGTGCTGTAAAATCCAAAGAATAATTTACACAGATAACATCCTCTATCAGAGACAGAAAACTCGAAAATAAACCCTGTGCTAATATCCCTGGACAGCGTGGCATAGTAGACCTTAATTCCTCCCAAAGTGGTGGAGGCCCGTGCCAGAGGCGTATTTTGAAATTGAAAGCCCCGGGCCAATTTTATTAACCGCCCTATAAATTAATAGAAATAGAGCTAAATTTTAAACTTGAAGGCTTTCGCCAGCCTTCTCAGGTCATGACTCCTATGGTCCTAGGGTAAATATACCTCTGGCCGGTGCCTAACAGTGTGTCGCTAATGGGATTGAGAGAGAGAGAGAGAGAAGTAAAGTGAGAGTATACACCCTATTCGACTCCATATTAGATAATTTAGGGAAATTTTTTGACACAATAAAATTAGTTCCAATGCTTACTCCTATTGTATAATGATTCAAAGACACTCATACATCTTGTCATACATTCACGACGTATGTAAATGCTACTAGTTTTTCACTAAACAAAAATGACGTGCACTTGCTAAACCCAGCTGCAAAAGTTTTATTTTTAAATTGGCAATAGTACAAGGTCATATTTATAAGATTTTAAAATCTGATTTTACACGAATTTACATAACATGACATGACACACTGAACTATTGTGATAATTTCTTTTTTCTACTAATATTCTAAAGCTGAAGAACTTGTTTGTTTGAATGCGCTAATCTCAGGAACTACTGGTTCGATTTGGAAAATTTTTTCACTATTCGTTCAAAGAAACAAACTCTTTAATATTATTCATTTATTATGATAATATAATAACGGCATGGAACCCTTCGTGTATGTTCCCAACTCTGACTAGACGGGATCTTGTGATTCAAAGGAACTATCTGTAAGTAATTTGTTTATAATACAAGTGCTCTTGGTTTGTATGTATCATCAATGTCTGTATACACTTACTATTTATAGAATACTAATTAATACAGGTTACGATGTTTATTAGGTGATGCACTCAGAATATTATATATGTATTACTAGCTGACCCGGCAAACGTTGTTTCGCCATAAGTATTGTCCGATTCTCAGACCTAACGGATATGTACCTGCACAAAATTTAACGAAAATCGGTCGAGCCATTTCGGAGGAGTATTACAAACACCGTGACACGAGAATTTTATATATTAGATGTCACCTTCCTATTTCGTTATGGTCTTATTCATAATGACTTATTGGAGGTTTAATCGGAGATTTTATCGGAGAGATAATAAACGTTTCAGCGTAAGAAGACTATTATAAATAACAAGTTTTGACAATTTTCGCGAACCGATTTTAGCGAACTTTTAAACCTCCGATAAGTCATTATGAATAAGAGCATTAATGTGTAACTTTTTACCTATTTATTCTGCCCTTGCTGTAAGCTAAGGGATATTGTAATTAGTTAACATCTAAAGTAATTTATTAATTTTGCAATTAACATGCTATGCTTTTTACTTAATAAATCAAATTATGGTGGAAAAAGTGACTGTACGTAAAAATATATAAACTCAATTGAGTGACAAATGTGGTGGTTAATTGGAATGTTGCAGGCACGACCGCAACAAGCTCAGTTGGAAGAGCTTCGGAACGGTATTCCGAGGTCGTGGGTTCAAGTCCCGCTTGCGGCAGTCACTTTTTCCACCATAATTTGATTAGTTAACCTCTACTGTGAGAGACGGAAAACTCGAAACTAAATACTATGCACGCTCGGTCAGCGCGGCATAGTAGACCATAATCCGTCTCAAAGTAGAGGAGGCCCGTGCCCAACATTGAGAACCCCTCTCTCTCTCCAGCCCATTAACGTCCCACTGTTGGGCATTGACTTCCTCCACTTTGGGAGGGATTATAGTCTACTGTACCACGCTGACCAGGCACAGGATTTATTTTCTATTTTTCGGTCTCTCACAGAGCATGTTATCTTTGCACAATATCAAAGAGTAGTCCCTATAATAACGAATTGTGAAATATCTTCCGGCTCCCAGGTGCATTGTCTGAGCTTCATTTATAAACTATCATCACGCCACTACAAACTTGGCACGAAACAGAAACTATTTATAGATGGCGCGACTAGTGACTTAGATATGCATGTTAGACTTTGTTCTTATAAAAAAATGCAAGCAGGTGGAGCTTAAGAGATCATTTAAATCCATAGACTTAGGATATAGATCTAGGCGTAACACTCGGTACAGCGAATCCGGCCTGCTGCTTTTTTTAGTTGAACACATTAAGGGCCTACATCAATATTATCGTATATCATCGCCGACACGTACATATTAACACAGCCAGTAGGCACAGAAAATGAAGAATTAGGGATACTTTTCCTATTTACTCAAAATCTACTAAATATATTTTAATTCTGATCCACGTGTTTCTATACATAATAGTTACCTATGTTTTTAAAGTTATTTCATTAGTTAATACGCGAATAGACCGACAAATGAAAAAAATAAAAAATTTGAGAGGTTGTTTCGCCAAGATTTTCTATCGAGAAAACTTTTTTCAATCGCGTTTCTGAGTTCATGCGATCCTAGATCATATATTGAAAAAACAATACTTAAAAATTAGAGCTCTAGCCATTCAATCTAAAGAAACAATGAAAACTTCGTACATAGAAAAATGCACGAAGCTATTTTGGTATCCTCTTAAGAAAAATAAATGACAAAGAGGCTATTTAGTAGCCTTTCTAACTCTTTCTTTTTGAGCTGGAGTAAAAGAGAAAGCAAGGCTACTATTTACTATTTTACTTTTAAACCAACACAAAAAAAACAAATATATGTTCCCGAGTTGTTACTCCCTATTTATAACCTTCTTGTTTAAATCATGATAATAACAGTACAGACTCAGGTCTCCCACCACCACCACCAACTCGCACTTGACCGGTTTTTATTACGTTACTAGTGGAATTATAAATCATCCATCCATCAGCCTCTCTCCATCCACTATTAGACATAGGTCACCCCCATAGAACGCCGCAACGCGCGGTCCTGTGCCGCTCGCATCCAATGCCCCAGCCACCTTAATGATATTGTCGTTCCACCATGGTCGCCAATCTAGAACTCTCCTCAACGATTATCAGTCCCACAAGCGATGTGGCCGGCCCATTGCCACTTTAGCGTGCTAACCCTATAAATCAAACCCTAACAAATAATACCAAAAATAATACCGTTTTGAACCACTCTATGTGTTGAAAAAAACCGTATCAAAATCCATAGGGCATCCAAAACACATAGGGTCATACATACAAAAATTACGACTTGGTTTTATTATAGTTTAGTTAAGTTTAGTTGTGAACATAGAATTAGTACAAATTTAATCTTACAGTTAAAATTAAAACAATTTAAACTTTCACTTAAACTTATTATATTCAGCTAACGAGTTAATAACATGTTAACGGAACTTTATTTATATCATTGTCATAATACAGTATGGCTGGTAAAAAACGTCATATTTAACACTTTTTATTAGCTCGGTACGTACCTACCTATCAATGAATTAATCTATGTAACGGATCAAAAACGGTCCCCTTGGACTGTCTTAATTTAGGTATTTGCCTTAGGTATTGCCATCCCTATTCCCGAGGGTCGATGTCGTGCCCTCGTAAAAGTGATTTTCACCCGCTTGCAGTAGTCGGAATAACCTGAAATGTTGCACAACACCTCTCTCTCTCTCTCTCTCTCTCTCTCTCTCTCTCTCTCTCTCTCTCTCTCTCTCCAACCTATTAACGTCCCCCTGTTGGGCATGGGACTCCTCCATTTTGTGAGGATTATTATGGTCTATATGCCGCGCTGACCAGGGCCCCAAGTCTGCTAATTGAATTGTGTCACAATCGTAGCTCAATGGCACTATTATAACCTAAAAAATTAACAATAGACTACCAAACTTGATAAAATTCGCTACTAAGCAATCAGTTATTTAGTGTTAAAATGCAATAACTGATAGCTTAGTGGCGAATTTTATCAAGTTTGGTAGTCAATTGTTAATTTTTTAGGTTATAATGGTGCCATTGAGCTACGATTGTGACACGATTCAATTAGCAGACTTGGGGCCCAGGCGTGTTGTCATAGGGTATATTTTTGAGTGTTTCATCTCTCACAGAGGATGTTATCTGTGTAATATCTCTAAGCTGGCTTTTACAGCACTTAAGAGAGGAAAAGGGGTGGTGACACTTGTATTCTTAATTCGTCACCACATGGATTCTGCCACTGTCTATGTATTATATCCGTAATCTGGTACCCATAACACAAGCATGCTCAATTTAAGACCAGAGGACGTTTTATGAGCTGATTATTTATTTTTAGCAGTTAACACCTTAGGTACGTTTTTTAAGTCCGTAATTATGTAAAAATATGGCTATTTTAATAAAAACAGATGTTTACAAAATGGCGGACGCCTTTTGATCGATGTAAACATTAATATACTTTACAAGTATTACTCTGTATTAGAGTTTAATGTGATATAATAAAATTACACAACAATAATTATTTTTAGATAAGATCAAGTGAATTTCATTACAATGGTAGTATTATAGAAAAAAGAAAGCTATACACTTTAAATTTTTCTGCTTGCGCCATAAAAAGTAAAAATTCAAAAATCTTGTGTTCTAATTTCAAAGTTTTTTTTTCTTTGATAAAGTAAAGCACAGGCAACATTACATACAGCCAACATAATATATAGCCTTCCGGTTTCACAATGCACCAAAGTCTTTATGTTTGACAGAATAGATGAAGTCGTGTCAAGAACATACGACACTTATTTTATATTACGCTAGCATTATATGGATATGACATTATATTTTTTTACTGTTGCAGTTTTGTGCACACTTTACTGAAAAGCTCTCAGAGCATTAATCATACAGGAGCTATAATTATAAGACGATCCCCGCTGAAAAAGTTACCGAGAGCAATACTCATACTCATTGTGTACGGGCGATGAATCGAATAAAACGCCTAAGATATTAAGTCCGCCTGTCTAAAAATTCGTATGAAGTTTGTATGTGCAAGCTCTTAGAAAACCTCAGCTATTTGCTAGTTTCATGTTAAGCTTAAGCTCAGAACAAATAAAGGATTAACTCTATTATAATCATAATTCTTCTGCCCTTTTACCATTATTCGTCGTGGGTGCAACATGACTTGTTGTTATGATGCTTTGAGTTTTGCCTGATTTTTACGACCATCTGTCTGCCTAACATGAACCCGCCTTAGGTATTATCCACATTATTACCAACGTATAACTAACTAGTGCGCAAGGCGGTCAACTGTGCAATGCTCTCACTTCGCGATTCTTTGTAGATGTAACACTAGTGATGGGACACATTAGTACTATTAAGACGATACCAAAATAGCTTCGTGCATTTTTCTATGTACGAAGTTTTCATTGTTTCTTTAGATTGAATGGCTAGAGCTCTAATTTTTAAGTATATGTTTTTTCAATATATTTATGATCTAGGATCGCATGAACTCAGAAACGCGATTGAAAAAAGTTTTCTCGATAGAAAATCTTGGCGAAACAACCTCTCAATTTTTTTATGTTTTTCTATTGTCGGTCTATTATCGCGTATTAACTAATGAAATAACTTTAAAAACCAGATCGTAATTCCTGTTAAATTTTTATCAACTAGGCTTTTCTGGTTTTACTTTGTATAATTCTAGCAGCAGTAGAAATAGTTACATCATCTGTGAAAATTTTAGCTTCCTAGCTATGACTATTACGAGCCTAGTGACACACAGACGGATAGCGAACTCTCAATAATAGGGTACTAAATATTATGAAGTAAAACAAAAAAAAGGAATAAAAAACGAATTTGATTTATTTCTTTTTTATATTAGGTGATTGACACAGAATCATCTATTCAGCCTGATATTTATTTTTTCTAAACACCTCAAGACCGCGCAATATTAATCACCGAACTGTCAGATGACAATTCTCACCTGACATCACTAATCTATGCCTATTGTCTATGGCTAGCGGCGCGTTTGAGATACGAACAGCGCTTAGGGTTGTTATAAGAAAATGGAAGTCTTTGAATTATTAGGTAGAATAATATTTTCAGGAAATAATTAAAGCATTTTGTAATTAATAAATTAAATTACAGTGGAAAAAATTATCACCATAAGCGGGACTTGAACACACGACCTCGACGACCGTTTCGTTACTCTACCAACTGAGATACCATGGCTACCTTGCCACATTTTGTAATTATTACTGTACTTGTTATCATATTTTTGTAAATTGAATGAAAAAAACAATTTATGAAGTCGTCTTAGTCTCGGTCGTTTATATTTTACTGGCCACGGTCCTCCCCCACTTTGGGAGGGATTATGGTCTACTATACCGTCTGTTGGCATAGGGTTTCGTTTCCAAATGACCATCTCTCACAGAGGCTGTTATCCCTACTATCCCTACTAATATTATAAATGCAAAAGTAACTCTGTCTGTCTGTCTGTTACGCTTTCCCGCTTAAACCTCTCAACCAATTTTGATAAAATTTGGCACAGTCAATCTTTAGACCCTGAGAAAGGACATAGCCTACATTCTACTGCGAAAAAAAAATTCCAAATTCCACGTGGACGGGGTCGCGGGCAACAGCTAGTTTGTGTATATATTATTCGCTATCTGGTTTTTACAGCACCCTGGGGAAGAAATGGGGTGGTGACACTTGTATTCTTAATCCGACACCACACGGACTTAAACATGTCAATCTTTAGACCCTGAGAAAGGACATAGCCTACATTTTATTGCGAAAAAAAAAATTCCAAATTCCACGTGGACGGGGTCGCGGGCAACAGCTAGTTTGTGTATATATTATTCGCTATCTGGTTTTTACAGCACCCTGGGGAAGAAATGGGGTGGTGACACTTGTATTCTTAATCCGACACCACACGGACTTAAACATAGTTGTATAAAAATGGAATAATTTGTTTTTTTTTAACTAAACATTACTTTTTACAATATTTATGGCTTCATTCAAGAAAAGAACGTGGTTAAAAAACATTCGTAACAAATGAGATACCGTAACAAAACATTACTATTTTATCTATTATTATAATCGATTCTTATATCGATTTAAATATTATATCGATTATTACAACATAGCGCTGGGCGTTATCAAAGAACCATAGATTAAAATACATTGCTTTTAATTAAAAGTAAAAAAATAAAAAGGTACATTTCCATTAGCTGGATACGTGTCAATTGAAGAGGTTTAGGCGTGTTACACACTGCCTAGCATAAAAAAAAATTGACTTATAATTTTTTAACTTTATTACTGTGATAGTGATACCAATTCTACGAGCGAGATAATGAGCTTACTAGCTTAGTCAAAGGAGTTAGTAATACAAATGTCACACTAAATATAATATATTATTATGTCAGGTTAATATGCTATCCGAATTCAAATCAAGACTAAGTAGTTATATATAATGTCATGACAATAAAAAACAAAAAAAAAAGAAATCTTATATAATCTTATATCTTATAATAAGAAAGTTCAGTTAACATTGCCAAATTATGTTATTGACACTTTAAATTTTCATATATTTGTGTTAGGTTAAGTTTACTTGTGCACGTAAAATTGATACCATTGTTAGCTAAACATAATTTACCCAGGCTAAAGTTACGTGTCTTTAAGATTAAAGTAGTATTCACTATTAGTATAACTGTGTTACAAACCAACAGTGTACACTAAGGCTAGTGTATAATGAATCGCCATCTTGTGGATCGCTCTAAACATTATCAGGCAAAGGTATATGTAAACTGCCAAACTACAATAGAAAGTATTTTAAAGATGGCGAGAGTGATGACTAGGCGCTACTTAGAAATATATTTTTAATAATGCGGTTGTTATTAGATTAGATGATGAGATTGTTTTCTTTTTAATAGTGAGAGCAGACCATAGAATAACAAAAAATTATGAAAGCAAAATTTCACGCTTCTTGATTAGTACACCCGTAGAGTTTGAGGAAAAATCGTAGCTGTGTTCCATTTTCGAAAAAGGCAGCGAGACAGAATTTAGTAACCTACTTTTTTTTTTCTTTTTTTTTACGTGGGATATGCATTTACGCACATTGTGTGGGACTCCCGGGTCATAAAGGGACCCGGACTACCCACTAAACCCCACGGTATTCCTCCTCGACCCTTGGCCGGGCTATGGTAGTCACTCAGGTATTACCATGACCCGACCGGGAAGTAACCTACTTGCAAATGTGGGCAAATACAATGCATTGCAACCTCCCTACATAGACGAAAAAAAGAAAAAGCATTGCTTGCTTACTTTAATTCCTCCTAAAGGCCGCCGCTTCTGGACGGTTCTAGTCTACTTATACCACGCTGATCAGACGTGGTGACAAAGGGTTTATTTTCTAATTTTCCATAACCAATGATTATATGCATTTCAATTTCAATATTTTTCATAGATTTCTTTACATAAGGAACCGCAGCTAATATAAGCGTGTTAAATCTCTATGATTAATATTCGACATACAAAAAGATCCGTTACAATTCTTAAACAGTAACCAATTGTTAGTGCCCATACTGAGCTAATTAAAAAAGTAAAACCATCTCAGGAAACGTCAATTCTTATAGAGATCGAAATTTGAAAAGATTGACAGCCGTGACGGAACTACGACGCGCGACGGCAGCGTGCGGGTGGGAATATTTACAATATGGCCGAATTGTTTTTTTATTTTATTTATTTTTCTTGCAAATATCTAAGTTATTTATGATTTCGCATTTATTTTCCTTCTTTTTCTTACTTAGGAATATATTAGGACATTTGAAAATTCTTAGTTTTTAGTTTACACTCATATGAAACTAATAATATGAACAGGAATGATTGGTATTTTTGTATATTACGCATTAATTGAACTGAATCTATTTAAATATTTGGTACACATAGAGTTTCTGTGTGGCGATAGATTGAGAGTACAAGTGACACCACCCCAATTCCTCCCCAGAACGCTGTAAGAGCCAGCTAAGAGCTGAAAGCAAATAATAGACGGAACTCTAAACAAAACATTCAACACGCTTGGCTAGCGTACTGAAGAAGATTAAACTTTCTTATTAGAAGAACCCTGTGCCCAACAGTGGGATATTAATGGGCTAGAAATAAAACAGTATAGACCGGAAATAGAAGCAAAATGTATAAAATGTATATCGGAAAAGATCATAGAAATTACCTGTATTTACAGCCAAAGCTATCAATCTAAAGACCTTGTAATACTGGACAAACTAACTACGTTAACTACAACATTCTATTAACTACGATGAGCTCGATCCGTGGCTTACGACACGTGTAACTGGTTTGGAAGGACCTTTTACGAATATTCAACGGGTCACCATTTCAAGCTCTTTCTATCTACTAAATAAAGTAAATACTAAAAACTACTTCTTAATCTTAGAAGCTAAGTTAAAACTGTAAAAAAAACCTTATGTAACCTATCTTAATCATGTCTCTTACGACATAATAATATACAAATCAAACGCGTCGCTAAAATCTATCAGTTGGTCAAAGCTACTTAAAAGTTCAGACTTGTTCATAGTTGAGTGAGTAACGTGCAATTGTTGTTAATTGAACTGCGCACGCGACGCTTACATTGCGATTAGGGTTGCCACTCAAAAATTTTTAATCATTTAAAATTGAAGTGACTATTTGTAATGTCCAAATAACGGTAAAATAACCCAAAAATTTTGTTCCCCCATTTGTCCGAGTTAGTCGGATAGATCAATAGCAAAAATGCAGACAATGCCACCAAGTATATCTGGTGTAAATAATTTCAGAAGCTTGAAAGAAGATGTGATGTCTGAGTTATAAAAGACAATGGTACCAATTCTACAAGCACAACTAAACTTAACTAAAACATGAAAACAACTATGGTGTACTAGCTATTGCTCGCGACTCCGTCCGCGTTTAGAATGTAGAAAATTTTCCCCGTTTTTGCAACATTTTTCACTACTGCTTTGCTTCTACTGGTCGTAGCGTGATTTTATATATTTTAAAGCCTTCCTCGATAAATGCCCTATCTAACACTGAAAGAATTTTGCAAATCGGCCCTGTGGTTCCCGAGATTAGCGCGTTCAAACAAACAAACAAACTCTTCCGCTTTATCTTCTAATATCTTCTTCTTCTAATATATAAAATTTCCATGTCACAATGTTAGTTACCGTACTCCTCCGAAACGGCTCGACCGATTTTTATGAAATTTTACATGCATATTCAGTAGGTCTGAGAATCGGCTGACATCTATTTTTCAAACCTTTTTTTTGTATGGCAAAACAACGTTCGCCGTGACAGCTAGTAATCTATATATGTACTTATAATAAATCTGTAGAGAGGTCAATTCTGTACATGAAATATATTTTCAAAATAACTATCAGGGGGTGATTAGTGATCGATACTGATGCCAAAAATGCAATCAGTAAAATTTTTGTCTGTCTGTCTGTCTGTCCGTCTGTATGTTCTTTATAGAAACAAAAACTACTCGACGGATTTTAACGAAACTTGGTACAATTATTCTTCATACTCCTGGGCAGGTTATAGTATACTTTTCATCACGCTACAATCAATAGGAGCAGAGTAGTGAAGGGAAATGTTGGGAAAACGGGAGAAGTTACTCCATTTTTTAAGCTTCCGTCGCGTGTGCAGCCTTAATGGTTAAAGTTACATAGAAATCATGTATGACGAACATATTCTACATAAAATTGTCTAAAAAATATCCCGCAATAGCATATATCTATATTTTATGGTTGACTTACAATAACACGTGTAACTCCTGATAGCTTAGCTGTTCGGAGCAATTTGATTATATTTGTTTACTTTTACGTTTATAATACTCTCACTCATCCCTAATTTAAAAAAGTTAACAATATTACCTATTCAATAAAAAAAGAATCATAGAAATAGGTATAGAAACACCAAACTTATACATGAAATAAGCCATCACGCCGTCGCACGTGAAAATTTTCTAAATTCTACGCGGACGGAGTCGCTTGCAACAGCTAGTCTTATATATAAAATTCACGTGTCACAGTTAGTTACCGTACTCCTCCAAAACAGCTAGACCGATTTTTATGAAATTTTACATGCGTATTCAGTAGATCTGAGAATAAATTTTTCAATCCTTTTTTTTTTAGTATGGCAAAACAACGTTTGCCGGGTCAGCTAGTATTAGTATAGAGGATGATTAACTGTCTTTTAACTGCACATTTTTATTAATTAAAATCATTAGTCTATAATATACAGATTTTATAATAAAAAAGTTCTGTTAACATTGCCGAATTGTGTTATTAATACTGTCAATTTTCATTTTTAGGGTTCCGTACCCAAAGGGTAAAAACGGGACCCTATTACTGAGACTTCGCTGTCCGTCCGTCCGTCCGTCCGTCCCTCCGTCCGTCTGTCACCAGGCTGTATCTCAAGAACGGATCACCGTTCTTGAGATACAGCCTGGTTGAAAATTTCAACTCTCTAGCTATCAAGCTAGAGAGTTGAAATTTTCACAGATTATGTATTTCTATTGCCGCTATAACAACAAATACTAAAAATAAAATAAAATAAATATTTAAGAGGGGCTCCCATACAACAAACATGATTTTTTTACCGTTTCTTGCTCTCATACAACAAACGTGATTAATTAAGTATTGTGTGTGTTGTTTGCTCATTTATTAATAACGTGCCTTATGTTGCATAGATAATGGTACGGAACCCTTCGTGCGCGAGTCCGACTCGCACTTATTTATTTATTTATTTTATTTATTTAACTCTTTAAGTACAATTTGAGTACAAAGGCGGACTTAATGCCATAGGCATTTTCTACCAGTGAACCTTTGGGTGGTGCAGAGAATAAGTAAAGTAGGTGCTTAAGGATGAAAATTAAATATTCGCTAATATTTTACTATTTTATAAAAAACAATACATACACTAAACACTATAATCAGTAAACGTACATACATATATACGCACTTGACCAATTTTTTAGTTAAGTTTAGTTCTACACGCAGAATCGGTACCAATGTTAGGTGGTTTGGTCATGTGGAGAGGATGCATGATAGAAAGGCATGTACACATTGTACACGGCGGAGATAAGTTAAGATCAGATGACAATGTAATAATTTAAAAACATTAAAATTTTCAAGCGTTATTTTTAACTAAACTAATGTATTATTTACCGATAAACGAGCATAACAATCTATCCGTACCTACTCGTTAGTTGGTTATTAATAGTTAAGTATTTTTTTAAAAAGTCCAACCCAGTTCATGTCCCTTTAAAATTTTAGAGTTTTTCGCGATTTCCCAGGAGATAACCATCAGATCCTGACCTGCTGCCAATGGGACCAAACGGGAACCGCCAGCTTTCAAATAAAAAAAGAATTAACAATGTGAAATTATGCTTCACCCAGTTGAAAGTTAGGAAGTAACAAAAAAAATACAGACGAATTAAGAACCTCGACCTTTTTTTGAGTCGGTTAAAAATGATATTTAGGTAAGTGACAACCCTACAGTAACACATGGCAACATTTAGCGGACACTTTCATCTAATTGCTGAGAATGACAGTCTAATTGTGCTGTGTTTGTCACTCTCCATGAATTATCACTACTGAGAAATTCAAAAACTAATAAACACGCTTAAAAATCCTGAATAAAATTATCGCATTATCATCGGTCCTTAATATGTCTGTAATATTTCAGATCAATCAGACTATAAGTGGGTGAAAATTACTTTTATAGATTCCGTTACAGAGATTAACACATTGATAGATACGTACCGAGATAATAAAAGAAAAGACACAGTCTATATGTCTACGACTTTTTAACTGAGTTCAAAAAAGGAGTAGGTTCTCAATTAATCTGTATGTTTTTTTTAAATGTTATCTCATACTTTTAACTGGGCGACGCGATTTTAATCATTCTTTATTTATTTAAAAGCTGGTGGTTCCCGATCGATCACATTGTCATGGTACCGATTCTATGTACACAACTAAACTTAATTTAACTAAAAAAATAAATTTATAGCGTCATTATCACAATTCGGCAATGTTAACTGAACTTTCTTATTAGAAAATATATTATGTATATTATAGAAACTAGCTGTTGCCCGCGACTTCGTACTCCTGGAATTTAGCAATTTTCCCCCGTTTTTGCAACATTTTTCACTTCTGCATCGCTCCTATTGATCGTAGCGTGATGTTATATAACTTATAGCCTTCCTCGATAATTTTACTAATCAACACTGAAAGAATTTTTCAAATCGGGCCAGTAATTCCTGAGATTAGCGCGTTTAAACAAACAAACAAACAAACAAACAAACAAACAAACTCTTCCGCTTTATAATATTAGTATAGACATAGACGAACGATTTTAATTATTAAAAATGTGCACAACGCAATAGACAATTCAAAATACGCCATAGTTGTTTTGGCACCAATATCTATTTTTTATAAACTTTTATAGAATCACGATTTCCCAAATATCAAAACCGTGTTAATCTTGATCTATCAGATATAATACATGTTGTATATAGGCCCTTGACTCATAACTGCTACATATCCGTATTAGTATAATTATTCATATAAGTTAAACAAACATACGATCATGATTTAACTTTCTAATGATAATTGTGAACGCAATCTAATTATTGTTTGTTAATCATGGCTCGTTATTTCATGGCTTAGTGGCACACAAAGGGTTCAGTACCAATAGTACCGTCGTTACTGGTTCGATTAGAAAAATTATTTCAGTACTGGATAGTACATTTATCTAGGAAGGTGTTAGGCTATATTACATCACGCTGCGAACAATACGAGTGAAGCGTCAGTGAAAAATGTTGCTAAAACGGAAGAAAATTATTAAATACAAGGTCGTAGACAACAAATAACACCAAAAACGAGATCCGAAATAACGGGATAAAGGCAGGAGAAAGAAAAGCCCTATTAAATATTTATTGTATTATGGTTTTTAGTATTTGTTGTTATAACATCAATATATATACATCATCTGTGAGTATTCCACTCTCTAGCTATCACTAAAAGCCAATAGCTGAACGGCTTTAGTGGTATCTGAACGCGTTTGTGTCTTTACAACGGTTTATTGTAAACAAGTTTAATTTGTAAAGTTACGTTACTTCGATAAGTTACTTCTTTTGTTACGTTACGGAAAATAGATTATTGCACTGTTATTTGTATTTCGTATGTGAGTAAATTTTCAGATTTGATATGACTATTAATAATGAGTAAAAATCACTTTCACAGACTTTTTAAAGTTATTTATAATTATATGCATTTCTTCAAGGACATTTCACACAACGTCCTCTCGTCCCAAGCTATGCTTATGTTATGTGTACCAAAATACGGATATACTATATAAACTCTTTTCTTTTGTAAATACATACTTATAATACACAGTAAACACCCAGGCGCAATATAAACATTTGTATGACAATTGCAAATATGAGACAAATAATAGTACTGGCGTGGATCGAACCCGCGACCCTGTGACTGGCTAAATCGTACTTCATACAATAATGACGTTTCATATGACGTATAGCCTGTATCATAGACACACATAGATACATTTTCACGCAAACATAGATATGTAAGTGGCTTCAAGCCGGCTGAGTGATGTAGCCATAGACTATACATCTGGTATATCTGGGTGTCGAAGCTAATAAAAATTGCTAAAAACGTTCACAATATGAGTAATACTAACCTCTTACAATAAATGGCCACAGATTACCAAAGTCTATCGCAAACCCATTGGTTTCCTAACCTCAAACTTTAAGCCTAACATTCAACAAAATCAGTACATTCAGAAACAAAGCTTCAAAGCTAACTTGCAGACATTTGCCAACAAGATTAAAACTACTGTCCGCCATGTTGCATCAAATGTCAAACTTACAAAATGGATTCCAGTTTTCCCGCGCACACGAGGGAATTTAATGTCTGTGGTACAGACTAAAAGTATCTGTTGTCTGTGGTTTATGATTTTGTTTATGTTTTACTCATTTGTTAGGGTTCTATACCAAAAGGTTAAACGGGATCCCTATTACTGAGATTTCGCTGTCCGTCTGTCATCAGACTGTATCTCTGTACTATGTTGGCTGTATGTCCCACTGTTGGACACGAGCTTCCTCCCCTTTCAAGGGGTGTACGAATACGGATAGAATACATCAACTACTTTTCTTTTGTAAATAAATACTTATAATATAATACATAGAAACACACAGAAGCAGGACAAACCTTTGAGAAACACACAGAAGCAAGACAAACCTTTGAATGACATTTATAAATATCACACAAATGATTGTCCCGTGCGGGAATCGAACCCGCGACCTCGTGAATGACAGTCCGTTACTTGAACCACTAGCCCATGAAGCCCGTCGTAATAATGATGCATGCCTAATATAAAAAAGACGCTCGTTTAATTGTAATATTTAGTGTGATGATTAGGTTGCTTATTCCTTATTTATGTATTTAATTTCTATATTACTTGTACATATTTAGCATTACTTATTTTTTATTGTAAGTTTTTATCTACTTAATTTTCTCAGGAATAATCAGTTGACAGTGTTTATTTAACTTATTCACTTGTTTCTGACAAATTTTAAACCCTCCATGGATCACGATACTAGCATGCTCTTGTCTCAAGTTACACAAGACACTGGCAGAAAGTGACTTGACTTAAGGGCCTACATCAATATTATCGTCGACATGTACATATTAACACAGCTAGTAGGTATAGAAAATGAAGAATTAGGGATATATTTTTTTATACTCAAAATCTACTAAATATATTTTAATTCTGATTTACGTGTTTCTATATATAATAGTTACTTATGTTTTTAAAGTTATTTCATTAGTTAATACGCGATAATAGACCGACAAATGAAAAAAATAAAAAAATAGAGAGGTTGTTTCGCTAAGATTTTCTATCGAGAAAACTTTTTTCAATCGCTTTTCTGAGTTTATGCGATCCTAGATCATATATTGAAAAAACATATACATAAAAATTAGAGCTCTAGCCATTCAATCTAAAGAAACAATGAAACTTCGTACGTAGAAAAATGCACGAAGCTATTTTGGTATCCTCTTAAGATAGTTATATAAGGACTAATAAAGAAGAATCTGGTATAATAAAATATATGAGAAGAATATGAAAGAACACAGAAAACAGAAGCTGTCATCGAGAAAATAAAGGAATGGAAAGCCAATACTAAACCAGCCATCTATAATAAATAGATACAAGTACAACAACATAGTAATAAAAGTCAAGTTAGAAACGGTTTTCAGATAAAAAAGTCACTCATAAAAAGTAGTGAGTGCTTTGAACTTTGTATCCATTATATATATAATGGCGCTGATTTAATCGAATCGATTTGAAGCTGTTTATTTATGGCCATTTTCAATACTTTATCTATCCTCGATTATTGCTATCAAAGTCAGACTTATTTAAACTTTTGTCCTTACTTCCATATCAATAAGCTACTGATGACAGCATTCTCTACTGAAAATTGCAAAGGAGACAGAAATATCTTACTAATAAACGAGGATTACAATCTATGCTATGCGTAATCGTAAATTTACTAAAAAAATGACCATTGAAATTTTTTCTCATAAGTGTTTGTTATTTTATGGCCATAAATGTTTCATTGTTGGACACAGACGACCTTCATAATGAATCTTTTATATTTCACTTTATCATTTAGTTTTTGTAACCAAAATTTACACTTCGTTTATTGGGGGTCCGTACCAACAGGTAAAACCTTCCTTATTACTGAGTTCTGATTTAAGGGTGAATTAATTTAATTTGAATTAATTTAACCACTCTTTGAATTAGTTTAAATAGGTAATTAATTTATTAATTTGTGGAACGGATATCTATGTAACTAAGCTGCTAAATACTATTTATAGTCGTTCGTCGAAACAATCTCGATTGTACATACTCGATTAAACAGTTTCTTGGTATCGATAAAAAGCAACATTTTATCTTTACAACAGAAACGGTAAGCGTGAATCGTTTTTGCTTGCTAACGTGAATCTTTATAAAAAAAAACATAATAGTTTAGTTACGTTGTCTATGCTGCCAGCTACATCGACAATGAGCGATCACGCTTGGTACATCCGGTGACAATGACAATAGTTTTTCGCTCTTATTTTAAAAATATTTTTTTTAAGTAAATCAATATAATTTTTTAAATTTTTTAGTTTTAATTAAATAATAGTTTCAGGATTTTCAGAAAATAATATTAGATTTGAGATTTCGGAACCAAACGAGGCTCGACAAAAAAGTGCACCTATTAAAAACGTAAAACAATAGATATAATATTTTAATATCCGTTTGGTGCCGGATTAAGAATACAAGTGTCACCGCCGCTTTTTCTTACCAGGATGCTGTAAAAGACAGCTAAGGAATATTGAACACAGATAACATCCGCTGTGAGAGATGGAAACCTATAAATAAATCTTATGCCAACACTCATGGTCATACGGCACAGTAGACCATAATCTCTCTAAAAGTGGAGGAGGCCCTTGACCAACAGCGGGTCTATAATGGGCTGTAGAAACAGAGTGAGATAATATTTTAAACTGTATCTATTCAATTTATCAATTATCCGTATCTATCACTCAAAGTGTTAACAACTTTCTAATAATTACCATGAAATATGCGGGAGTTTTTTTTATATAACTCTAGTGATGTGCTTACATACTTGTTATACAAGACGAGTATAGCATAGACGAGTATAATTTTTTTAACCGATTAAAAGAGGTTCTCAAATCGTCTTTTTATTTTTTTTATTTATGTTTGTTCTGTGTTTTTTTATTTATGTGTGTTTTCATAACTTGTAACTGTTACAAGTTATGAGAACAGTTCTGTTTTCTCCCAGTTACTGAGAGAAGCGATTTTAATGATTCTTTTTTCTCTGAAAGCTGGTGGTCACCGTGTGGACCAATTGGCACCAGGTCAGGATCTGATGATTATCTCCTGAGAAATCGAGGAAAACCCTCATATTTCAAAGGCTCATGAAGTCTTGGTTGGTCTTTTATTTTAAATACTCAATTATTCTCATTTTTGAAGTATAATCTTATATTACACTGACTGCAGACTGACTTATCAGCGCACAGTCGATAATAAATGCATTAGGAACATTAAAGAGTTTGTACAATGGTTACACAGATTCACCAGATTGTCTGTAATTATTAATTAATAATTATTCAATTATTTTTGATTGGCTACATCGCTCACCCGGCATGAAGCTACTTAGGTACATATTATTATCTATGAGTACGTGAACTGATAAATCTGTTGGGACGGGCCTCCTCCACTTTGGGAGGGATTATGGTCTACTGTGCACCGCTGACCAGACGTGTTGGCACAGGGTTCACTTTCGAGTTTTCCGTCTCTCACAGAAGATGTTATGTGTGTGCAATATCCCTTAGCTGACTTTTACAGCACCCTTGGGAGGAGATGGGGTGGTGACACTAGTATTCTTAATCCGTCAGCACACGGAGATATTATAGTAATATGATATAATAAAGAGATAAGCTAGTTTAATAGAGTTTAAAGCGATCGACCACTGTTTAGTGTTTCCACGTCGTTATTTTCTTTTTAATAACACGTATCCAGTATAAATCATTGCCCCGCCAAATGAAGCTTTGGATATTTTTATTAAAAAATAAATTGTCGCGAATGTAAGGAATGCGATCTCGGTGCACGCAATATTGTAAGTGCGTCTGAGACAAAAGAGAAAGTCATTTTGTTCCTTTTAAAGTTAAATATGTCGTAGAGTGAATTAACTGTTTCATAAAGAATGGGAATCCTGGATTTTTCAACAGTGGTTCTTGGTTATTTTATCTAAGGAGTTCAAAAAGGGTCTATATGTAAAAGCATAAACTACCTAAATATTAATCTCGTAACTATCCAAACTATCCCATTCTACCTATCCAGAAATGTGAAGAAACATAATCATGTACCTAATATACTTCAAAAAAGCTTAGTAAGTAGTCGGATTTGAAAAACTCTTTCAGTGTTGGATAGTACATTTATCGAGGAAAGCTATACGCTGCGATTAATTGAAGCCAAGCAACAGTGAAAAATGTTGCAAAAATGGAGAAAATTTTCTAAAATCCACGCGTACGAAATTGCAGGCACCAGCTAGTGGAATATATAATATCCAACTGAAATATCTGACCTACTGACATTCACGGTTGTCATACAATACACAATTATACACACCCATCCACATGTTAACCTTGTTACCACTGCCTTAACATCTGTGTTCTTTTCGCAATAATACAAGTGCATCTATATTAATATTGTAAAGCTGAAGAGTTTGTTTGTTTAAACGCGTTAATCTCAGCAACAACTTAATAAAAAAATATTTTATCTTAGACAGTCCATTTATCGAGGAAGGTTATATAACAATACGCTCCGTCTAATAGGAGCGAAGTATCACAGTAAAAAGGTTTTTATTTAAAAAAAAACACTCTCGGAGTCCTACTATTAGTGAAAATATTTATATTATTTCTATGACTACCTCCTACATACATAACGTTTTTACTTGTAGTAGGTACATATAGATTCGATAAAAATGACAATGACTCGAGTTAAAACCAACATTCAAGTAACATCACCAATCTCCGCGATATTTTTATGTAATAAAAAACTTACTCGAGTTACTATTAGTAATAGTACACTTACTCAAGTTATAATACTTGAAATCAACACTCAAGTAACATCACTAATCCTTACGATAATGACGTACGTACAACAATAGCCGTTGGCTACAATTTGACTGGCTAACGGTAGCTGTAGGTGTCGGACAAACTCGGACGATGCGGCAAATTAAAAAAAAATGGTTATAGATTAATAACCTTCTATTTTTAAATCAAATAAAGCCCAAAAAGTGGTTGTCGGATTGTGGCATTTTCACTGCTCTTACCTAACGAGCTACTGTCATCCAGATTCATAAAGGTGGATGTTCTGCAACCCGGTCGCGCAACCAGCTATGATTTTGTATTGAAAGAGCCAATGGTGCCAATTCTACGTGTACAACTAAACTTAATTTAACTAAATAATGAAAACAACTATTCCTGTATTTGCCAATTAAAAAACTAACGCAGAATGTCGATAAAATTTATTTTAAAATATTTTAATTATTTGATTTAAGAATCTCATACAGCCAGTAAAATAATTCTTGCCAGTAACTCTCTTCACATCGATACACTACTCTCTTGTCGGCAACGATACATCAAAAATTCATTTTATTTCAAATTTCGAGCACTTGTTCGTTTTTTGAGTGATAGATTTCTTAACAGCCAGTCCTGTTCATAATCCTTAGTCGGAATGTAATGTTATCTATGGAACTTTCTTTAACATGACGGATGGTATGCCATCCGGCTCGCTAATTTATTTCATATTAACCTGACCTTACTCCCTCAGCGGTCGATATTTACTATAATAATATTTTACGTAAAAATAAAAGGACATAGAAAACACCAATATTTTGGACTTTAAACCACTGCGAGTTCAAGGGACTTATTAAAAATCTCGTAAACCCAACTTGTTTGAGTTGCTGAAAAAATAATCAGATACAGGCTAGGTCTGCGCTTTGCGCTCAAACGCGCAAAATGAAATACAACTGTAATAAAAAGAAATAAAATCACTGAAACACACCAAAAGCCTAATCTCTTAAAATAAAAAGTACCAGGGGACCAGAGAAGAGCAAGAGGCAAGTTACTCGTAACATAAACATTAGAAGCGACCGGCCACAATCCGTCTGCGGCTGTGAGCAATAAAGATTAACTCACCACTTTCAACATAGATGGTGCTATATTCAATATATCTTAGAGTATTAGTTTAAGAACGAGTTTGAAATACGAATTCTTTATTAGTTTAGCCTGTGTTTTTAAAATGTATTTTACTGATTCTATCATTCAAATTAAAAAAAAACGAGCGTGGGAAGGATTCTTCTCTCCAATTAATAAATGTCCCACTGTTGGGCAAAGGCCTCCTAGACTTCGGGAAAGTATCTGGGCCCTGAGTCGGGTATTTCAATGGTGTCACAATTGTACCACAATGGTAATGGTGCAATTTTAAGTTTTCGGTAGTCTACTATTAATGTCTTGTCATAGTGGTGCCATTACGACTTCATCATTGACTTACGATTGTGAAAGTGACATAAATTGCTAATCACGTACACAATTGCTTGACAATTGCAATTCAATGACTGAAATATTTCGGTAGTCTGCTATTTTGAATTTGACAGTAATATTTTGAAATTGTCCTGTGTCGACAGATTGCCATAAATATAAAATAGATAGATAGAAATATTAGAAATTGTTCTTTGTAATATATTGCAATTTACTAATCTCCTAAACTTCACATTGCTTTTTATACTAATAAATAGTATGTACAAATATATCTAAACGAAGTCTAGCATGATTAAATGTTTAAATTTATTAGTAGTTTTCCGAAAATCACTTCAACTAACGCATTTTTTAAAAACGGCAACACATACATGCCATTCTAACACAATTCATAGATAAAAGAGACCAAAAATTAAATGCATAGATAAAAGAGACCGACAATTCCATTACCATTGAACGACCATTATGAACTCATTTAGCAGACTACGGACATTTGACTTCAATTGCAACGGTATTGCAGTTGCATCGTGTCGGTATGACAATTGTTCCAAAATAGTAGACTTGACCACCTGGTTTACTATCGTCACGTTGACCAAGCGTGCGCTTACTTTTAAGCATAACTTCTCTCACAGAAGATGTTAACTGTTTATATTAATCCATAGTTCTTAGGTCGTTGTAACCCTGGGGAAGAAATGGGAGCATGACATTTGTATTTCTAATCGATCACCAGATGGCTTCTTTGGTTGTTAATAAATGTGTGCAACATTTCAGGGCCCCAAGTCTGCTAATACAATGTTGTCACAATGACAGTTCAACGGCGCCATTAAGGCGCCATTGTGACAAAAAATCAAATTTGGTGCCATAATGGCGAAATTTTACCAAGATTCCGTTACTTAGATCACAGCTTTGATTAATAGACAGACACAGATCTACCAGATAGCGGGTTCGCGTTCAATCTTTACTACACTTAACTTTAGTTAGCTTGACTAAATCATATCTACTCTATGGTTTAATTTAACCCGTGGCATGTATCAGAGATACACATTGATACATATTTCACGCAGACATTAATATTTATATGGTTTAAAGGTAAGTGATGTAGCTATTGACACTTTATCTAATAAATATGTATAGATAGATAGCTACGAATGAAGTTATTATAAATGTATTCGAAAGCAAAGAAAAACAGATGACGTAGCGAGAACCGACTAGTATAAAATATGATAATATAGTACCCTCACCATGGTACCTATATCCTTGACCCCTGACTGCAAAATGCACACTCGTCGACAGTCATGGTTCATTTAACACGTTCGTAGCGGTTGCAACTTCAATACTACCTACCTAGTACTACGAGTATGTACAGTTCAATACAAAAGTGCCACATACCCAATATCTGTTAAGATTACAGAAAACGAAGATACGAGAAACTATACTTACTCGTAATATTATAAAGCTGAAGAGTTAGTCTATTTGAACGCGCTAATCTCAAGAAACATTTGACCGATTTAAAAAATTCTTTCAATGTTGAATGGTACAAATATCGAGAAAGGCTAAAGGTTATACTTATATAACATCACGTTGGATCTATTAGGAGCGAGGCATATGTGAAAAATTTTGCAACAACGGGGGATATTTTTCCCAATTCCACGCATAGAAAGTCGCGGGCAATAGCTAGTAATGGTAACAATTCTACGCGCACAAATTTACTAAACTTAACTAAAAAATGAAATTGATACTGTCACTAACACAATTTGAGAATGTTAACTGAACTTTCTTATTATAAAAACAGTGTAGGACAAAAGATTTTAATTAATATAAATGTACACAATGATATAGCCAATAATTAAAAATAAAGTATAGTTGTTTTCATTTTTTAGTTTAGTTAAGTTTACTTAGTTAATAATATAATAATTTTGTTTGTAACAGTACACGTCATCATAGTTATTAGTCCCAAGAGACTTAACATAACGGATGGGACTAAAATATTATTTTATATCAATTTGTGCATCCCTGTACTTTGGGGACAGTGAGACTAATTGTGTTAAGAACTTGACAACAAATCGGTTTATTATTTGGGAATTTATATTAGTAGGGTAGTCAACACGCTCAACACACACAGTTTTTGTTGTAGTGTTGCCACTTATTGTATTTTTTCCCTGTAAATAGGGTAAGTATTCCGAAAAAAAATTGAATCGATAAGATTTTTAAACACGTTGGGACGTATTTCCCGATTACGCGACGCTGGTACCTAACGTGCTTATTTAGATCGAAAAAAAAATTCGAATTAATAGTATTCTTTTTTAAAACGTTGGGCTATGGCGAAGTACTTCTAGGACTCGTGCACGAAGTGTGAATTACAATAATCGTTACGTCACTAATATCGATTAATTATACCAACAGATGTCTCGATATGGTTGCTAGAAGATTAAGTCCAAGTGTCCTTTAGCTACTAGGGACTTAGTATTTGTTTTTTAGATTACGAAGGGGACTAAAGAGTCCTCTACATTATTAAATAGAAATTTCAATATTTTATTATGTAGCAGTTTTAGCTTTTAATTATAGAAATACTAGCCACCGCCCGCAACTTCGTACGCTTAAAGAAATATTCACTAAACCTTAACAAATTATACAAACAAACATACTCTTCAACCGTTCTATATATCAGAAAAAACCGCGTCAAAATCCGTTGCGTAGTTTGGAATATATACTAATAGGTACCAAGTCTACATGCACAACTAAACTTAACTTAACTAAAAATTGGTCAAGTGCGAGTCGGACTCGCGCACGAAGGGTTCCGTACCATTATCTATGCAACATAAGGCAACGTTATTAGTATCGAGCAAGAAACGGTAAAAAAATCATGTTTGTTGTATGGGAGCCCCCCTTAAATATTTATTTTATTTTATTTTTAGTATTTGTTGTTATAGCGGCAATAGAAATACATCATCTGTGAAAATTTCAACTGTCTAGCTATCACCGTTCTTGAGATACAGCCTGGTGACAGACGGACGGACGGACGGACGGACAGCGAAGTCTCAGTAATAGGGTCCCGTTTTTACCCTTTGGGTACGGAACCCTAAAAATTAAAATTGATTGCGTCAATAACACAATTCGGCAATGTTAACTGAACTTATTCTTTAACTGATCGTAGCAGATGGCGCTCTATAGTCTCTGCCATGATGATGATGATGAACTGAACTTTTTATTATAAAAACCGTCTATTATAGGCTAACGATTTTAATTAATATAAATGTATACCGTGAAATAGCCGATTTATTAAAATACATCTTATTTGTTTTATTTTTTAGTTTAGTTCAGTTGTGATCGTCGAATTGGTACCTTTAGCTCACATAGAGACATACATACAAAAATAACTACTTTGTTTTTTATTAAGTGAAGATTCATGGAAAAATTACATAACGTCCTCTGATCCTAAAATCGTTCCTTGTTTTAGATGCACCGTTTTTTTAAGTCTATCTGATACTTATATCATCCATGTGAGGGAATGGGATGGTAACTTGTTTATTAATCCATCACCACATTAACAATTAAATGTCACCCTCTTACAACCCCTAGACAGTTTATGCTACATATAACACCCCTAGTTGCGGTTACTTTACCTCCTAACTTAATTTTAACTGCAAATTTTATGGGAATCGATATGTTGATTGATAATAGATAGAAGCAAGGGCTTTATATCAAAGCATTAAGCCAACAAGAGTAGATATTATAAGGCGACCCTCGCTGAAAAAAGTACGAGAGCAGTGATCATACTCATTATGTGCGGACCCTGTCATCTCCGAGTGTGCGTAAGGCGATTTTTTGATGTGCGTAGCGACCAATGAAATCACAACAGTGCCTCAAGTCCCGTATTTCAATGGTCTCACAATGGCATCACAATGATACATTATAACCTCAAAAAATTAACAATAGACTACCAAACTTGATAAAATTCGCTACTAAGCAATCAGTTATTGCATTTTTTGCAATAACACTAAGTAACTAATTGTTTAGTTGCGAACACAAGTTATAAACATCCTAACACGTGAGTACCAATATTACCTATACCTTACTCACCTCCTCCTTTATCTTACCGCTCCCTGGGGAAAAAATTGGGTGGTGACACTTGTATTCTTAATCCGTCACCACACGGATCGTTAGACTATTTAATAAGAGTTAGCTTTTTTACTATATTGTATGCTAAACTTAACTATTTTATTGTTGCAGGCAAGGACTTAAACTTCGCCAGATGACAGATGGTCGCCATCTTATTCAAGTTATCTACTCCCAAAATGGCCGAATACAAGACTGCGAATATATCACACAAGAAAAATACGTCAGAAACTTCTTAAGAACATTAAGAAAAGAATTAAAAAGAGCTTTAAATGAGAAAATATACAGCTTAAATAATAAAGAACCTGCAAAATTAAATGAAGAGAAATTTTACCGCCATTTTGGAAACGTCAGTTTTCGGATTTTAAAAAATGGCGATATTTTACCAGCTGATATTTCAAGCTGGTTGCATTATGAACAATTAAAAATGGAATGTTTGAAGAGGCATGAAGAATTAACATATTTGTTGGAGAACAGAAATAATACTGAAGAAAAGTCATTAACTAGGTAGTTGGTATTTTTTTAAAACGAAATATGCAGTAAACTTTGTTGGTTGAACTGTATTATGCCTTGGCGTGTGAAGTCTGTCCTACTGCTAAGAAAAAAAAAGTTTCAAAAAAATAAAAAACATAGATAAAGTTCGATTTTTGAATTTCTCTTTTTTTAATCGTACTTGAGTAATTAATGTATTTTCGTGGATAAGGCATAATCAGTCCAGTCAACTGTGAGGTAAGCGAGAAATAGATAACAATATTATTGGAAATATCGTGACTCAGTTTCGATACTTTTTTATAGAAAGTGAAATAAAAATCGAAGCAATTTTATACTGCCTATAATTTTTTTTATAATGAATGCCTTAAATTGTTACCACATTTAATATAAATGACGTATTATACATATATGAAAATCGGCTTTAGAGTAAAACATAGTTAGTAACCTAATTATAAATCTCAATTAACTGAGACAATTTAAAGCATTCAAATGAATTAATAATAAACGTTATCATTGGTAAAACAACATCCATTTCTCAATTCTTTCCTAACTTCCGCGTACTTTTTACGATGGGTCAGCTCATAAACTTCTGCATCATCGGTTTACGAACTTATACATTCTATATTTGAAAATTACCATAGACATTCTTAAACCATTATTATATTTTTCTTTTCTATATATATTTTTTTCTATATATCTTTATTATATATTTTATTTTTTTCTTTTTCCGTTATCATTATTTTTATTTTCAATATCCTTATTTCTTAAACATATTATTTAGTATTTTTTTTCAATCTCATAGCTTAGGTATCTTTGTTAATGATTTAAATTCAATTTCAAGCTTTTTTTATCTCTCTTTGTAACTAATTGAGCTATGTTTTTCTGAATAGAATAAATTACAATGTACATTGTACAATGAAGAGAACGCACATAACTAGAGAGACCAGGAATCGTTAAAAATAAACTAAATGCACAGGCACAGTTTATGTTGGTCGTCATCATTTGAGCACGCTTGGTTTAAAGTTTTGTTTTATTATTTTCTTGGTGGGTTAAAATTAGTACCTAGTTTTCAGTATAGGCATCATTACGAAACTTATCACCCATTTCTCAACACTATCCATTTTCTTTTTAGGCTAGTTCATGAGAGTAGTTTCTGCCTCTATATTTCATATTTAACATAATCTACCGCTACATCATGGATCTATGGCCGTGCACACATTTTGATATGTTCGAAATTTAAACTGTAATTTTTTTTTTATTTAGTTTTTTAGGTGTTGTTAGTTTTCTTTGAGAAAAAAGATTATAATTTTCAACTTCGAAATAATATATGCGTGAAAAGTAAATTCTTGCATAGTAATTTAATATATTATTATAAAGGTGAAACCTGAAAACAGGTCGCGAAGATCGTTGAGAGAGAATTTCATACTGCCGGGGACGAAATGGTGTGGGGCTGGTCATGTAGCGGTCAAATATGGGGATGTTGGGCTTGAAGCGGCTGAAGACAAGTGCTGTAGGTCGCATGACCATTGCCGAGTCAACATTGGAATGTTTAAACGAAGATTCGGATATTTCAACTATAGGCCGTATACTATTTCGCATTGCCGGTGCGATAGGAGGTTAGTTTTTTTTATTTTTTGTTTTTTTTATTATTGTGTGACCTGGATTTTTTGGTTTGGTTTTTTTGTATTGGCTGGTTATGAGAGCGTTCATCAACGTATACAAAAAAATATTCCTAATTTAAATTTTAAAAGACACACCCAAGATTAGTTTTAGGAATTTTTAATTTTGGTTTGTTTTTTTTTTAGTTTTGGCTGGTAATGGGAGTGGGGAGAGCAAAACACATTTTATTAATTTTATACATGTTTATAGGCGCGTTGGGATTAGCTTAGCAGCTTTAGATAATTATATTATTGATTTATTTAAATAATATGTACCTATCGTTTTATTCCATCATGAAACTTAAGTAAAAAAGTACTAGCTTAGGGCCTAAGCTAGAACTTTTTTGGCGGTATGAGAACGGAACTTAGCTCCATTGGTCTTCTCTTCTTTCTTATATTTTTTTTGTCAGTTGGTATTTTGTAATGTAAACATATATCTAAATACTGAAATATACAATCTTCAAATTTATTAAAGTTAGTTAATCAAAAACCATATCAAGCACGTACGTGTACGAGACACGATAGATCCAAATATGGGAGAGTGACTCTCATAGAAAATTTTTGACGTGTATACATTAGTCTGTATACTCTAGCTAGAGTACCTATCTGTAGTGATAGGTACTCTAGCTAGAGTATCTAGTCTACGTAGACAAGATCCGCTACTCTGGCTCTAGTGATCTCTACGTGTACGTAGAAATTAAGAGTACCTATAGATTAGATTAGTCTCCAAGCTGTCCAGCTCTATTCTCTCTACGTGGACGAGGAGCTTAATTCTATTGAACACTAAGGTTTAACAAAATCAAAAGGCAATTATTTATTTACTTGAAACATGGTTACAATTGATTGAATTGGTTACTTTGAGCTTTTATAGCTGTACATAATTATGTCTTAGTGTTTTTTTGTTGTCACGTTAACAATTTGTTTTTTTTTCGTGTTGGGTGAGTGCTGACACCTACAAAAGTGGAAGACTTCCTTGGTGTTGGGGCTTTTGTTTTTAATATATTTTTTTTCTAATTGGATTGGATTACACTGATTGATTTTTGCCAAATTCTTCATTTTTATCATTGTTAATATATTGTATTATTTAATCAACTGGATGCAGTCGTAGTATTTTCAACTTCAACATTATCTACTCGATATTGCTAATCTTTAATCATTATCATTAATCATTATCTACTCGATATTGCTAATTGGCCAATTTTGAAGCGTTAAAAACTTTACTTAATTTTAACTAAAATGAAAACGTGAATCACATGTGTCAAGTTAGACTAAAACTTTCTTGGGTACCAATTCTACGCGCACAACTTAAAATTAAATTTGATTGTGTCAATAACACAATTCCGTAATGTTAACGATTCTTTCTTCTTAGCAAATCTGTTTATTATAGATTAACAATTGTAATTAATATAAAATTACACAACAAAACAACCAAATAATCAATATACAGCAATAGTTGTTTTCATTTTTTAGTTAAGTTTAGTTGTGGATGTAGAATCGACACCTTGGCCAAAGTTAAAACAAAACCATTATGTCGATGGTTGCTATGGCAACTGTAAAATAAACAAAAATGGCGGAACCTACTGAGCTTACCATAATTTACAAACGTTCATGTTTATTGTCTCGTACAGATTTTTTAACGAGATATTATATAGCCTATGTTAGGTATCAACCGGACTATAAGTAATATCTTTACCAATTTTCGTTTTCTTTTTGATAGATTTTGCGTGAAAATATCACAAACAAAAAAAAACTCACATTCACTTTTATCTATGTTATACCTATTACAATACCTACATGTGTATCGGATCGTGCGTGCTGACCAATGATAAGTATTACTTTATAATGTTCGTGTGCTTTATTTCAGCACTTTACTATATATAAAATGACAATATATTTGTCAAAAAAAAAAACCGCGCGCGTAACTACCCCTGTTAGTTCAATACTCTTAGGAGTTTACCTTTGTGATGTCATAGAACTCATAGACTTTTTTATTTACTTTGACATACCAACCAAGGATTGTAATCAAGCGTTATGCCATAAATTAAAACATCCAATTGCATCTATAAAACGAAAGGATAGGCTGTTACCGTACCTAATTAAGATATGATGAGAGATACTTATTAATATTGTGTTTATTTATTTTTATGTTACTACTATAAAAACCGGCCAAGTACAAACTAAACGACGGGTTCCGTACCGATATTCTCTCTCTCTCTCTCCAGCCTATTTACGTCCCACTGTTGGGCACGGCCCTCCTCCACTTTGGGAGGGATTATGGTCTACTGTGCCGCGCTGACCACGCGTATTGGCACAGGGTTTATTTTCGAGTTTTCCGTCTCTCACAGAGGGTGTTATCTGTGTGCAATATCCCTTAGCTGACTTTTACAGCACCCTTGGGAGATGGGGGTACCGTTATTATCATAATAATATTCATCATACCATCCCTAAATCAAATAACGCGACCTCAAACAATGGGATAAGAGTAAGAAAATGAAGGCAATATACACAAACTGTTTTCATCTCTCTAGCTATCCGTTCCAGAGATACAGCCTGGTGACAGACAGCGAAGGCTCAGCAATAGGGTCCCGTTTTCCTTTATGGTACGGGACCCTTAAAAGGAATTATCCCATGTATTTTTTGATCAATCAGTAATGTCCCGCTGTGTCAAGTAAAATGGAGACACAAAAATCGCTTATTTCGATAAAAACCACAAATTAATTACATTATTAGCTGCGTTTAATCAGAGGCGTATTTACTATAGGGTCATAGGGGCCATGGCCCAGGGTGGCCGGTCTGAGAAGGGCGGCGAAAGCCTTCAATTTTAAAATTTTGCTCTATCTCTATTAGTTTATAGGGCGTCTAATTAAATTGGCCTGGGGCATCTAATCAAATGGCCCGAGGCGCTAGTTTTCCAAATACACTTCCGCTTGTCAATACAAATATTTGTAGTCACAACCAATCACAGTAGAGTCACAGCTTTTGAACGAAGTGAAGTTACGCTATCTGTTATGATCACACCGCGATCATAAGGCGCTGTGGTCACCCGGTTCGTATGTTCACAATATGGTGAACATAAAACGTGGCGTATGTTGAAGCTAGATTACAACATACCACTGTTGGGCCTCCTTTATTTTGGGAAGGGTTAGGGTCTACACCAGGCATATTAGCATATGGTTTATTTTCGAGTTTTCTATCTCTTGCAGATGTTATCTGTGTACAATATTTCTTAGCTAGCTTTTACAGCATCCTGTTCAGGAAAAAGGGTGGTGACACTTGTATTCTTAATTCATGACAACACGGAGAAGACTATTTAAAAGTACCAAAATAAATAATATTCAAATTATACTTACAAATAGTTACAACGCAATCACTTTTAAGCAACACACGTATTTTGTAATACCAAAATAATGTCCATCGATTCTAACAATAAACCAATAAAGCCATAAACATGCCGTAATCCATAGATCATTCATGCTAACAACAATCTATAGATTTTTAAACGAGATCTATAAAGGATTTATAACTATTCCCGCCATATTTACGGTTACATATTTTGAAACAAAAGACGTTGGTGGTCTATTTATTTATTTTTAACACGTACGAATGAACTAAAGACTCTTCTTTATGCCTTTGCCTATTTTAAAAAATAAAATTAAAAAGGAACCGAATACTATAAATTAAAAAAGAGAAGTTTATGAGAAATGGGTGTTCGTTATTAAAATGATATCGAACGTATGATAGATCGATTTTCAAATTCCCTTTGACGTTTCATAATCATATGAATTACTTTGTGTGAAACAAAAGATTGATTGATTCTATGTTATTGATTAGCTATGATTTTGATTTTAATATTATGTCAATTATTTACAATAATCTAATATTATTATATATTTAAAATTATAGAAATAAATGATTCTTTTACTAAAAGATTTATTTTTCGGATCGATTTTTTGTCAAGCAATCGCAACAAAAAATCTACACATAAAAAGAAACATGGCAGCTGAATGTAGTATTAATTTTTAATCGAAATGTATATATAATACGCTAATCTCCACCATAGACAAAAGCGGGATACAATGGATCTACTTCGAGTACCTGGCACCAAATGGTGTGGTAAAGGCTTCTCCGCAACAAGGTACTCACAACTTGGTGGTTATTCGAGAACAGATCGCTGCTGCAGAGTCCATGATCTTCGATGTCCATTTTGGATTGGTGCTATGGAAAAGAAGTATGGTTTACATAACTGGCGAATCAACACACTAATGCACTGCCGATGTGATGAAAGGTTTGTTGGCTGAATGGTTGATGTCGTTGCCTGCTTTTGTATGTCGCCATGTTGATTTCTTTTGCCGCTTTTTTGTACCTGGGCCAATTTCTTTTAATTTACCTTGCCTGTGACTTTTTGGTAGTTGTTTATTCTTTAGAACTGACTTTATCAAATTAATTTTTTGGCACTAGAGGCCGCGTTGCGTAAAATAATTAGTTACCATAGTATTATACATCAATGATATAAGTTTTTGATTAAATTGGTTAGACATGAAATGTATCTACTACTTATTGGATATCGTGGTAGGTTCAAACAAATCCCGTTTGACTACACAAAATGGTGTAAAATTTAATTTTTATTTGGCTGCCACACGCAATGTTTCGTAAAAAAGGGATAGAGCACTTTTAACTTAAAAATCTCTCTGCTTTTCGTAGGTTTTATCAATAACACTAACCGAGCGAGTCATAATATCACAATAAATTTAAAATACTACTAATATAAATATGTGTAAATTATTTTTTTTTTAAATTAATCAGTCAAATTAATTTAAGTTTGGAACTGCTTGATGACGGTCCGGTTTTTTTTTAATAACTGTCCCCAAGCGACCATAGAGCATTAATAGAGTCATTTCCTCGCCTCGACTATACCGTGTAGAATTGATGCCTTAAAAACGAAATAAATAAAAAAAAAGCATCACCTGGCTCTGATAGGAGGACACAAGATGGAACAGAAAAATATATTGAGCTAAATGACCTTAAAAAAAGTGGTCATAATAATTTATCTCATATTTAACTACATTTTTAAGTTAAAAATTTTAATGTAAACTATTTTATACTAATAAATTAAATTATGGTGGAAAAAGTGAAATGCCGCAAGTGGGACTTAAACCCACGACCTCGGAATACCGTTCCGAAGCTCTTCCAACTGAGCTTATTGCGGTCAACTTGCAACACTTCAAATTAACCACCATATCTGTCACTCGAATGAGTTTATATATTTTTACGTACACCGCCATCTATCTATTTTATACTATTTTTTTATGCCCTCGTCCGCCCTACCGGGCCGTGGTGGTGTATTGAGACTTACCTTGATCCGGCAAGGGTTTTTCTGGGGTCCGCCTCGACGGGAGTAACATTGGGTCCCGTTACGTCACGTCAATTCACTAGTTAACTCCCTCGGCTTTAGCTGCATTTATGGGTAGGTACTTTTTAGTTCCGTAGATTCTATGGTTCAATTGAATTTGTGGCGTGTATCAGACACACACATAAATACATACATATTTCATGCGCACATAGATATTTATGTGGCTTCTAGCCAGCTAAGGTAGGTAGCCATTGACACACTACTTGGTACTATGACATAATATTTTATTTCCTTCGGTAATCTCTTAATAAATTCGGTATACCTAATAACGTGGATTACGTAAACTCTACCTCTCTTACTATCCAGAGGTAACGGTAAGATGAAATACATACAATTAATACAAAATTAATTACAATCGAGTATTTTATTATCTAATATATAAAATTCACGTGTCACAGCGTTAGTTACCGCACTCCTCGAAAACGGCTTGACCGATTCTTCTGAAATTTTACATACATTTATTCAGTAGGTCTGAGAATCGGCCAACATCTATTTTTCAAACTTTTTTTTTGTATGGCAAAACAACGTTTGCCGGCTCAGCTAATGTTCTATAAATATGTTATCTTGTTGTTCTTATTACGAAATTTAAAAAAAATTAAAAGGGCGCGAATGATCTTCAAAATAACCACAGACAACTCCGCGTAGCCGTGTTTAACAAAAAAGTTCCGACACAATCTCGCACCTCCTAATTGGTGCTCATAAATATCTGTAGTATCTCTCCCTGTCTGTTTGTTGGTGTGCCGTAGTGATACTATGTAGCTTTATTACTTAATTATTGAATTAATTTTTATACGTTTAGATACCTATAGCTATAATATTTTTTATTAATAAGGAGAAAAGTAGGATTACTTTCTGATAAGATTGCCTTTACTCCAAGAAATTCCTTATAAGCATATCCCATCCCCGGCCTTTAACTCCCCATTCGGTACGGCTCTTCTCCAATTTTGGAGGGTTTCCAGTCTATAAGGTTGCGCTAACCACGCGTCCATCCAATAGGACGTCAATAGGCTGGAGAGAGAAATATCGTTAATTTACGCAATAAAAAACAAAGCATGCCTGATTAAAATTGTTTAAAACTCTGAGAATATAATCAAGACAGGAACTATCAATAGCTACATGCAACGTAAAAATACAATGGATGTAGATAAAAAAAAATTAACAGGGTGCTTATGGTATCTGATTGTAATTTTTTTTTTTACAATCTGGTTCGAGGCTAAAGTAAAATTTTTGGAGCCTTTATCCAAAGATCGGATCAGAGATCGGACTAGGTGATACTATTTATGTTACGCACGTCCGTTACATAGAATATCTGTTGGGAATCATTTCGTTATTTTTTTAAGTAGATATTTGTTGAAATTTTACTTTTTGAGTTTAAGTTCAAGCTGAAAGTGGTTTTTATGAATTATCTAAATTGGGAATCAGAAATACGTAAAAAATTTAAAAAATTAAATCGGAAATTTTTAGAACCCGCACTGGTTGATTCCGATGTGCTATGCAGGGCCGAGGCCATAAACACTTGGAAAATGGCTTGTCCAGGCACTAATCTACCGGCTAACCCGCTCTCCCAAAGACATTGGGACAGTACTCTCTGCAGTGCTGCTAGGCAAAATCTCATCAATACCGCTAGCAGTGCTGCCGAGCGGGCACGTTTGCTGGCTGTGGGAGAGTGGGAGTCAGGTGTTTGGTTGCAGGCGCTCCCCTCACCTAATCTAGGAACTTTTCTAGATAACAACACTTTCCGCATCGCCACTTGCCTACGCATAGGTGCTTCTTGTGTCACTCCTCATCGTTGTCACTGTGCAGAGGCCGTTGATGGTCTTGGGCACCATGGCCTATCATGCAGCAGAAGTTCCGGACGCATATCCCGACATGCAAGTATAAACGACATTATCCGTCGGGCTCTTGTCACCGCCGGTGTACCAGCCGTGCTAGAACCCAATCGGCTTGGTACGTTACGATGGGAAGAGACCAGATGGTATGTCCCTATTGCCTTGGAAGATGGGTAGGCCTTTGGTGTGGGACTCTACTTGCGTCGACACCCTTGCGCCATCACATCTTCCAAGCACCGGGTGTGCGGCCGGTGCTGCTGCTGCCTCTGCGGAGATTCTCAAGCGGCGCAAGTATAATAATCTCATAGGGGATTATATATTAGCGCCGTTTGGGGTCGAAACACTAGGGTCGTGGCCCCAGTGCCCGGAATCTTTATAAAGATTTTGCGGGCCTTCCTTTATTTCGTTCAAAAAATAAGCATTGCCATCCAACGTGGCAATACCGCCAGCCTTCTGGACACACTTCCGGTCGACAGCGATGGGGAGGAGTATTTTGATGCCTAGTTTTTAAGTATATATGTCATTTTAATTTATTTTATAGGTACTGTACATATGTTGTTTTCAAATTTTAGTTTTTAATTGTAAATTGTTAAATAATAAATATATATTGAAATACCTACATCAATAGGTTTGTCGCCAAAATAAAACCGGTACCGATTCTACGCGCACAACTAAACTTAAGTAAAAAATGAAAATTGATAGTGCTAAAATAATCTCGGTAGATACTTCAAATACCTGCCTTATTATTTTTATATTTAATGTATTTCCTGTATTGTTAATTCATCATAAAAATCTATTGTAAATATTGAGCAAATCGTAGTAGAAATTAGCGAGACAAAGAAAAAGATATTTCATTATATCCGTATCGATTTTTCCACATTTTTGCACGCAAACCGTTTACGTCAAGTTGACGCGAGATGGTGCCATTTTCTCCGTTCGAAATTCGAAAATCGCGCGCGGCTCAATGGGCGGGTAATGGCGTGGAAAGCATAGACTAAACAGGTGTCCGCTTCCTCTGTTGCGTTTATTTTCAGCCAGTGTTCATTTAAAATGTTGCAAATTGTTTACTTTAGACAAGTGCTATTTGTTTTAAGCAAATAAAAGAAATACATATATTATGACAGCCGTTTTAAGTGTAGTTTGTTTATTTTAGTTTAACCTATAACTAAAGCTGTTTATATTTTCTGACATTTTGTTCCATAAATATGTATAAAAATTTTAGTTTAATAGTCTTATAATTTATATAAATAATAGAAGAGGCATGTATTGGCAGCAAGTGTAATAAACAGGTTGTGAGTTCGATTCGCACTCCGAAAATGTGAATTTTAATACATTCGCGTCTTATCTATATACTGAGTAAGAAAACGATAGAAATGGGACTTAAACGCAGTACAAATTTTATAAAACAATAGGTTTTTATCAAACTCCATCGACTGTGATAGCTAAAGTTGCACTTGGACGATTCCAAGTACCTAACGTCTAGATGTTGGGTGTACGTATATTTTATTAATTTAACATCTTACTAAGTAAAAAGAAAGTAAGCAATACTGATTTTTGTGTTAAAACTCCGTTGAGTTTCGTTTCTTTCTTTATGTTGTTTGATAATTATCAAACAACCATTTTCTTGCTTGTTTGTAAAACAAATAACTTGTTACCGCCAAAATATTTTCGCGCCTAAGCCGCTTGTCAAAAAAAGGTTTCGCCCGCCATCTTAGCGTTTATGTTCACGTTTCGTTATCGCCACGCTCCATAGGATTTATAATGTGTGAATAATATGCCTGCAAAGGTTAAATATGCTGACAATACATAAATTATGAGATTGGAGCGCCCCTGGCGGCTAGGTGAGATATCTATATTCTTGTTTATCGACATGGAAAAGTTTGTAAGGGACCACAACAATAGCTGGACTGTTATTTGTTAGGGCATTTTTATTTCAAAGTTTAGAAAAAAATAAGTCGTCAACGTTAAGACATTTTTTTTGTTGTCACTTTGTCAAACAATTTCAGAATTATCAGGTCTCGGTGGCAATTCTCTTGTGGGGCAAACTAATCTAAAGCTAACATTTATATGAGACTTGCTATGATGTACTTTAGTTTTGTGCCTATAACCCTGTACACTTATGAATTAGTTCAAATCGCTATTAAATTTTTACTTACTTATTTTTAAATGCTACCCGATCCTTGCATTTTAGCCTGATGATATGTACTGAAATTAATTTTCTATCTTTATTTTGGCCTTTTAAAACTTTAATCCTAAATCAGAACACTTTTGAACAACAATTTTGTATTTTACGAATAAAGAAAAATACAATTCCAAAGTTCCCAAAAAGAAAATCAAATATTTTCAAAAATCGAATGCAGCAGCCACACAAAGCAATGCGGGTGTAAAAAGTTCAATCGGTAATCTTTCCCGCTGACCGTCCAATACTTGCTAACGACCAAAGACTAACAGTACTATGTATTTTTTTTCTTTACTAATTCTTTTCGGGGTGAAGGAAAAGCGCGCGTAATCCTTCTTTTGTTCTTACGTTGCCCGCATTGGTCCGGTATTTGACGGTACTTACTTGTAGTGTAACTAAGCCACTTATGGCTTACCGATTAGTGCTGTTACTTTATCGATGCTAGTTTTAAATAAATGCACAAGCATTTTTAGGGCAATCGAAGTAAGACCTAGTATGTGCATATGTAGGTACTATCCCATAATCTAAGTCTAGTCTATATTTTACGTAAAAACTATTACACTGATAGTGTAAACGTTATACCCTTTTTGGGTATATTTTTCAAATAATGTACTAAATATCTAGTAAATGCTGTCGTTTATGAGATTTTACGGATCTACGGTTGTATGATCCTCCTCCACTTTAGAAAGGATTAAGGTTACTACGTCGTGCTGACCAGGAGTGTTGGCATAGGGCTTATTTTCGAATTTCTCATCACTCACAGAGGATATCCCTTAGCTGGCTTTTACTACTCTGGGGAGGAAATGAACTAGATTGATGTGAGATTTAACTACAATTTATTTTCAACATTTCTAACATATGGGCTACTAACTGTGCCCCGCGGTGTTACCCGCAGTAAACAGGATAAAAAATAAGTTCATATTCTATTCCATTTTCCATTGGAAAGATTAATGAAAACCCATCCAGTAGTCTTTACGTGAAAGCACAATAATAAACATCCTTACATTTCCAAACATTGAAGTATGGATAGAAGACCGAGGAAACGTTCGCGTTGCTCAGCCAACAGTTTAAGTATTTTATTTTATAGCGTGTAATTCTTTTATCGTCATATCTCCTAAGATATTCATTTAAATTGCATGCTGTAAAGAGCAGTTATAATCTACATTAATTGCGTAGGCTAACTAAGCTTTTTTATTCATTTAAATCTCGCGCGCGTCCGAGTTTCTCGGCAAATTTAATCATATCTCATCCAATATACAGCAAACCCCAACAAATTATGCAAAAAAGCCATCCTCTTGAACCATTCTATTTATTAAAAAAAACCGCATCAAGATCCGTTCCGTATTTTTAAAGATATAAGCTCACATAGGGACATACATACAAAAATTACGACTTTGTTTTATAAGAAGTAAAGATAAAGATAATAATTGATACATAACATTCACCAATTTCATTAATACTCAAAGAATTTTTATAAAAATTCCGCTAACTATGGGATTAGTTAAATAATTAATGGTATCGATACTTTAAATATGCAACTCGTCCCATCCCTAGTATCAAACAGCAGCTTGACCACAACTTTTGCCAAATGAAGCGGGAGAGAAAGCGCAATGATCTCGCGACACGAAACCATAGACTAATGTATGTTGCAGAGAATTAAGAAAAGAATAAACAAAAATATTTTATTGTGGCCACAGAGATACCAGGGCCCCAAGTCTACTAAATGAATTGTGTCACAATGGTAGCTCAATGGCACATTATAACCTCAAAAAATTAACAATAGACTACCAAACTTGATAAATTTCGCCATTAAGCAATCAGTTATTTAGTATTATATGTTCATTTGACGGGCCTCGTGGTGTAGTGGTTTATATAACTGACTGCCGATCATGGCTCATGGATCATGGATCATGGATCATGGGGTAGGGTTCGATTCCCGGTCAGGACAATCATTTGTGTGATGTTTTTAATTGTCATACAAATATTTGTACTGCGTCTGGGTGTTTACTATGTATTATAAGTATGTATGTGTTTATAAAAGAAAAGTAGTTTATGTATTATATCCGTATTCTGGTACCCATAACACAAGCATATAAGCTTAGCTTGGGACCAGAGGACGTTGTGTGAAATGTCCATGAATATTTATTTATTATTTATTTATTTATTATTTTTATTATTTGTTTGCAAAATGCAATAATCTATAAATCGTACTTTATAGACTAGGTAATAATCTATACTAATATCATAAAGCTGAAGAGTTTGTTTGTTTGAACGCGCTAATCTCAAGAACCTCTGGTACGAATTGAATAATTATTTCAGTGTTGGATAGTACATTTATTGAGGAAGGCTTTAGGCTATATAACATCACGCTACGACCAATAGCAGTCAAGTATCAGTGAAAATGTTGCAAAAACGGGGAAATTTTTCTAAATGCTACGCGTACGAAGTCGTAGGCCACAGATAGTGTTTCATATGACGTTGTATATAGCCTTTATCCTAGGTACACATAGATATATAAATAAACTTTTTTTTCTGTTAACCGTAATTTAAAAATAAATACCTTTTGTCATTTTTTTGGAAATAAATAGTTCTTATTCCATATTCAAATAAACAAACTCTACAAACTCTAGTTTTTTTTTTCTTCTCCCTCCGTTCATACAATAGGGCTGGCTTCTCTTTGGATTTGCCAGCGTCAAAGTCAGTCAAACTCTAGTTCCATAATTACTACATTTAAAATTCGAACATTATATTCTTCTCTACTCTATGGTAGTGTTAGAACGTTACTAACTGCCATACATAGGGCTCGTTAAGTGCGAAATAACCGTTCCTTTGTCAGCTTCTACTAATCTGCTACGATTGGGCGCCATTGGTACATTCTTAACCGGATATGCGTCACTTTATCCGAAATTCGAAATAGAAAAAAAACATTCTTTAGTAAAATGCACACCTCATTATGTTAGACTAGGTGTTGCCCGCGACTTCGTCCGAGAGATTCTTAAATTTCCCCGCTTTTGCAACATTTTTCACTGATACTTCGGTCCTGTTGGTCGCAGCATAAGGTTATATAGCATAAGGCCTTCCTCGATAAATGTACTATCTAACATTGAAAGAATTATTCTAATGGGACCACTGGTTCCTGAGATTAGCGCGTTCAAACAAACAAACAAACTTCAGCTTTATAATATTTGTATAGATTGGAGGCTACGTTAAACTTAAATAATGTCACATATAATTATTTTTCACACGTCTGTATTAGTTTCGTTCGTATCTCTTTGCCTATCTTTCTATCTCTCTGTCTATCTTTCTCGTTACCTATTATAGAACAAAATCATTATTTTGTATATATGTCCCTATGAGAACTAATATCTTAAATAACTACGCAAAGTATTTTGATACGGTTTTTTTTAATAGATAGATTGGCTAAAGAGGAAGGCATTTTTGTTTAACTTGTTAAGTTTTAATTTATAAATTCCACACACACAAAGTTGCTGTCAACGGTTAGTTAATTTATGTAACAGAATCATTGAAAGTGATTTTCATACACTTGCAGTAGTCGGATTGATTTTAAATTGGGCATACATATTATGAACCGATGACATTGCAATGATTTAAAATAAAATATCCAGAATATTCAAGCGTTGTATTTTAGTAAAAAAAGTCTTTTTAGAATAAACTATTACATATTTTTTTTACAAAATGTAAGGTAAGGTTTAATGTTGTGTTAGGCATAGGCAAAATCCTTTTTGCTTAAAATAAATGATGTTTTAACATGTTAGCTAAGGATTGATGTGTCTTAATGGCGACATGTTTCACCTAAAGACACAAAAAAAAAGAATTGTTAAGTAGAACTTAATCGCAAAATCCAAAAAAAGGTGTTTATTTAGGTCATGACTGTAAGTAAATGTTTTTTTTTCTTTTGGTAAACTCGGTTTGAGGATTGCCAAAAACCGCATTAAAATCCGTTGCGTAGTTTTAAAGATATAAGCTCACATAGGGATACACATACAAAAGTAACGACTTTGTTATATAATGAGTAAAGTTGTTCCAATTGGTTTGCATCGGAGCTCGTTTAAGAGAAAACTGGATGCACTTTTAAAATATAGATAATCTAAAATAAAACTATGTTGTTCTTGGCATAGGCAGGGTACTTATAGGAATATATTACTGAATGCACCGCTAAGTGGCTGCTTCGAGAGGTTTCCGAACGTGTGCGTTTGACAGCTTGGTGCTGGACGTAATGGCGGTTCGCGCCATTTGTTCCCGCCTTTTTTGTTTTGATGGCGGCGTTGTAAAATTTTATACTCTACTTTTGGAGTTCCTTACTAAAAGGTGAGCCTATTACTTGTGCTACTACTAAATCTTCGCTGTCCCTCCACAGACAGATAGATGGACGTCTGTCTGTCACCGAATTTTATTTCAGGAAAATGATGGCTAGATGATGTAAAAAATATTTTCACATAATAGATATGGAACAAGCTGTAGAAATAAGTAAATATTTCTGTTGATATATTATATATGAAATAAGTAAATATTTCTGATTATATTCTAGGTATAATAACAAACACTAAAAACTAGAATACAATAAAGTTTTAAGGGCCTACATCAATATTATCGTATATCATCGCCGACACGTACATATTAACACAGCCAGTAGGCACAGAAAATGAAGAATTAGGGATACTTTTCCTATTTACTCAAAATCTACTAAATATATTTTAATTCTGATTTACGTGTTTCTCTAGATAATAGTTACTTATGTTTTTAAAGTTATTTCATTAGTTAATACGCAATAATAGACCGACAAATGAAAAAAATAAAAATTTTGTGAGGTTGTTTCGCCAAGATTTTCTATCGAGAAAACTTTTTTCAATCGTGTTTCTGAGTTGATGCGATCCTAGATCATATATTTAAAAAACATATACTTAAAAATTAGAGCTCTAGCCATTCAATCTAAAGAAACAATGAAAACTTCGTACATAGAAAAATGCACGAAGCTATTTTGGTATCGTCTTAAGTACATATATACAAAAAACGTTTTCAGTTTAACTTGATGATACACTTAAACGACATGATTATCACGGTATTTTATTATAACGATAATGCTACGGAACCTCGTGTGCCCGAGAACAACTCATTCTTGGCCAGTTTTTATCTCTCTATAACAATCTCGTCGTTTATATATTTTAGTACCTATGTCATTCTCATATTAAATGTGTTTACATTTTTGTTGATAGCCTAGGGCTGCCATCTGTCTGAATTAGGATTTATCCTAGTTCGAAGGCCAGAGACCGTTCGGTGAGAAATAGAATCCGGGTAAAACCCGCAAGTACCTAGTTTGGTAAAGTGGTAAAAGCTGCATACCTAATTTAATGCAGGTAATTAGGATTTATTTTCCTTCCCGGGTTGCTGTAAAAATCTGATCTCTGTGAGAGACGGAAAGCTCGAAAATTAACCGTGTGCATGCAACCGTTTCATATCTGATTAACGCGACACTAGACCATAATCCCTCCCAAGGTGTAGGAGGCCCAATAGTGGGACGATAATTGGCTGAAGATACACATTAGGATTTCCAGTCTTGTAGATACTGAACCCTATGTGTGCGGGTCTGTCACACTCTACAGGTTTATTACGGCTAAACACCACAATTTAACTAAAAATAGGAAATCCTCTCATATAATCCTGGCAACATTAAATATTAAAATAACGTATTAGAAATATTGACACCAGGTGGCGCTATTCACCAATAAATATGACCCAAAGTTAGTGCTACATAAGTCATAAAACAGTTTCTACTGCATCCTTACAATAACTGTTGATGCTTCATAAAACGCCGTCGCTGACTTATCAAATAAAAAATAAAATAAAGTAGATAGTATCAATAACACAATTCGACAATGTTAAGAGGATACCAAAATTCTTCGTGCATTTTTCTACGTACGAAGTTTTCATTGTTTCTTTAGATTGAATGGCTAGAGCTCTAATTTTTAAGTATATGTTTTTTCAATATATAATCTAGGATCGCATAAACTCAGAAACGCGATTGAAAAAAGTTTTCTCGATAGAAAATCTTAGCGAAACAACCTCTCTCATTTTTTATTTTCTTCATTTGTCGGTCTATTATCGCGTATTAACTAATGAAATAACTTTCAAAACATAAGTAACTATTATAATATAGAAACACGTAAATCAGAATTAAAATATATTTAGTAGATTTTGAGTAAACAAAAAAGATAGCCCTAATTCTTCATTTTCTTCATGTACGTGTCGACGATAATATTGATGTAGGCCCTTAACTGAACTTTCTTATTTTAAAAACTGTGTATTATAGACTAACGATTTTAATTATTATAAATGTGCAAAACGAAAAATGCCAAATTAATCAAATTACATCTTCTTTTTTTTTTTTTTTTCATTGTTTATTTATTTATTTTTATACTTCATGCAAAGCACATACATTTATGCAAAGGCGGATTTATGCCTCAGGAATTTTCTGCCAGTCAAAGGGTGGTACAGAAATACAAGAGGCAGGTGTGTAAAAAAAACAAAGTTATTCCCGGTAAAAAGAAAATATCAGAAACGAAAGAGTGTCCATAGAAGTCAAGTTGAATACATTTTTGATATAAAATGAAAAATAAACATACACAAAGATTGTAAGTAACGTGAATACGAATATAATTAAATACACATACACATATATGAATATAACTGAACATACATAAATATGTTAAATAATGACAGAGTTGTGACAGCAGTAGCCACATTGTTGTTTTAATTTTTTAGTTGCGTTAAGTGGTCCACTTAGAATTAGTACCATTATGTCTTTTCTCGCCTAAAGCTGGAGAGACAGAGAGATCTCTCTCTCTTCTGCTTTGGGCGCAGGCCTCCTCCACTTTAGGAGCGAATATGGTCTACTGTGCCACGCTGCTCAGGCGTGTTGGAATAGGGTTTATATTACAGGATGCTGACCGTGACACTCGTATTCTTAATTTACTCGTAATTATCATGGTAGTTATCATACATACTGCAGTTTAATTTTTTACCCAATAAAATAAAAAAAAACAACTACCTAAGTTCTTAAACGTTAAAAGAAAATACCTATAAACTGTGACTTCAAATTACAATAATGTCATAATACCAGGTTAGGTTCAAGTTAGGGACTTCAGAAATCCTAATAAAATCAAAGGCGTACTTATACAAGTTTTACGAGATTCACGCACCATTGTTGGTGATGAACATTACAAAAAGAATAATGAATAGTTATCCTAAATTCAATTTCTTGAAAATAGTTAATAAAAAGTTTTACCCAAAGGGTAAAAGTTCCAAAAAAAACGAAAGATTAAAAAAAAAAAAAAAAAGTTTTACACCCGGCTGCTACCCGACACTAGCTGGCATTACTCAGTTTCTTATCTCCAATGCTTACCTCGTTAAACGTCGCCGTTGTGACGTTAATGTAGTTAACCGCTGACTATTTTAAGAGCTATGATTTTATTTTATTATTTAAATCATACATCATAACATATCAAATAAAAATTTAATACTCTTCGTCAATGCGACTATAAAATGGCGCCATCATAACTTGACTTTACAACGCCCCTCGTAAATTGGCGCGAAATGGACACACCATTCCTTTTTCAAATTGCCACAAACGTCATGTGATGTGACCGTTGAATTTATAAACTAGATAGTAAAATGTATGATTTTTTTGGATTAAAAGGGAAAATGGGACTACGAGACCCATGATAATAATGAATAATAATAATAATCCATATAGTAATAGGGATTACTGAGACTCTGCTATCCGCCCGTCCAGAGGCGTATTTACCCTAGGGCCATAGGGGCCATGGCCCGAGGCGGCCAGCTTGAGAAGGGTGGCGAAAGCCTCCAAGTTTAAAATTTTGCTCTACATCTATTAATTTATAGGGCGACTAATTAGATTGGTCTGGGGTGTCAAATCAAATGGCCCAGGGCGCTAATTTTTAAAATACGCCTCTGCGCCCGTCTAACAGGGTTTATCTCATAAACAGTTTTCGATAGACAATTAAAATTACGTTACTATCCGCTAGGTGGCTCTGACAGCTCTCTGGGAAAAAATGAGGGATGACATTTGTTTTAATCCACTACTAAACGGTCTCTTGAAGCCATCATGAAGAAAACAGTGCACCTATCCCATCCCAGCCCATTAACATCCCACTGTTGGGCACGGGCCTCCTCTACTTTGGAGGATTTTTGGTTTAGTTTGCCCCGCCAAGTAGGTGTGATGGCATCGGGTTTAATTTCGAGTTTTCCGTCTCTCACCGCTTTTAGCTATATCCTTCCTGCTACCAATTCTATGTGCACAACGAAATAGCCAATTCAAAATACGCCATAGTTCTTTTAATTTTTTAGTTAAGTCTAGTTGTGCACGTAGAATTGGTGCCAATATCTCTTAGCTGGCTCTTACAGCACCCAGGGGAAGAATCAGTCACCATACGAAAAACGACAAGTAACTAAGTATAATAATATCTTTTTGTATTTCTAATATTATTTCTTTTATAATTACAGGTTTCGTGCTTGCCTAAAACTCGCGGACACCTCAGTTTCCAATATGGTGGGTAAACTATTCTTCAACATAGTCCAAACTAAATGTTTTATACTAAAACCGGTGAAAATGTGCACACAACGATCATGGTGGGGCAAGTGTTTAAGAAAAAGTTACACAAAGCAAGCGTTCCTCAGAGATAATTTACCGTATTAGGCTAAACATAGTCCACTATGTAGACGCTATGAGTATGTAACTAACAGGAGTACACTCTCTTCTTTGTAAAATGTGCTGCTATAGAGCAACAATGGTCGCAAAAGTTTATATTACTATAGACAAAGTCTATTTACTCAATGATATTGACAGTTGATCCCGCTGAAGTAGTTACGAGAGCTATATTTTATAATATTATATAATATGTATGTGTACAATAAGCTTCTTCTCTTAGTGTGTATTCGCGCATGTATGTGTGCGTGGCCCATATAATTACGTTAATGTTTGAGTAACCAGACATAATATTTGACAAAGAAACCAGCGTTGTAACTACTGCTGTTTGTTTAATTCTCAGAGTACACTGATAAAGGTTAGTGGGTGGCCCGTGGAAATGCAAACACACTAACATAATTCCATTACGTTGCTACACATGCACAAAATTAGCACACGTTAATCTATCAAATTGTTAATCAACCAAAAATCATACACTAAGAGATGACTCTGTTTGTAAGCATTACATACTTTTTCAGAGATGGCAATGCCGACTTTTAAATACTCAGAGTGTGACGGACTAGGTTGCTAAGCCAAATGTATTAATTATGAAACTAGCTCTAATTAAAAGCTCTAAGGTTTCAGATTTCTTCTATAGTGTATATTTAAGTTTTTAAATCACTCGTCGAAATTGGTTAATTCAAGAGAATATTTATTGTGGCCTTACCCACAATAAACCTTCTCATGAATTAACTAATTCCGTCTTAATATTGGGTAACCGATCAAAGTTTCTGAAAAGAGCACCTACTGTATCTTACTTAAAAATTGTCTACATGTTTGTATTCATTCATTGGATTAAAGCGTTTGGTCTCATATAAACTTGGTCCGGCTTATGTGGTATAAGCCACGCAAATTGGTAATGCGCTGGAACCTTGTCAAATTAACGCCCTTGTGACGTCATCAGCAAAGAAAAATTACAGCCAACAAAATGTAATATTCTCATCTATACATCACTAACTAACTACGCCGCAAAAGAATGACAAAACTCCGGGGAAAGACAACATTGCTAATGAAGTACTCAAATTATTATCCTCTTCGATTCTCATACCCCTTCAAACCGTCTTTAATAATATCCTCAATCAGGAATCCACACCGAAACAGTGGTCAGAATCAACAATCATATTACTGCATAAGAAAGGCGACCGAAGCGAGCTTGGAAATTATAGACCAATAAGTCTCATGACTAATATATATAAAATCTTCTCAAAAATAATATTAAATAGAATAACAAACAATCTCGATGAAAACCAACCCCGTGAACAAGCGGGTTTCCGTAAAACATACTCGACTATAGATCACATACAGGTTATAACACAACTAATAGAGAAAGTAAAAGAATACAAGATAGATACATATATGTGCTTTATAGATTTTACAAAAGCCTTTGATTCATTGTATTTCGAAGCCATATGGACTTCACTAACAGAACAAGGAGTCAACCCTAAATATATTAATTTATTATACAACATATATTCGAGATGCAACTCAACAATACGCCTGGAACGCGAAGGCAGGCCATTTCCCATTCAAAGAGGAGTCAGACAAGGAGACCCAATCTCACCAAAAATTTTTTCAGCTGTTTTGGAATCCATTTTTAGACGATTACATTGGGAAACAAAAGGAATAAGAATAGACGGTGAACTACTAAATCATCTACGCTTCGCAGATGATATTGTAGTATTTGCGGAAAGTGCTACAGAACTAGAAAATATGGTTAACGACTTGGCAAAAGAAAGCAAGAAAGTGGGTCTATTTATGAACACAACAAAAACAAAGATTTTAACAAATGGATTGCACAGAGACATTGAAATAGCACAAGAAAGAATTAATTATGTGAAAGAGTACGTCTATCTAGGGCAGCTAGTAACATTCGAGAAAAACACAGAAAAAGAAATACAACGAAGAATAAATGTAGCTTGGAAGAAATACTGGGGACTTCGAGAAATGATGAAAAATAAAACAATCAACATAAAAATTAAGAAAAAGATATACGATGTAACAATATTACCATGTCTAACATATGGTTGTCAGACTTGGTCGCTGAGGAAAGAGGATGAAGAAAAGATTGCTGTCTGCCAACGCAAGATGGAGCGGAGTATGTTAGGATTAAAACTGTCAGACAAAATTAAAAATTATATCATTAGGAACAAAACTAAAGTTATTGATGTAAAGAAGAGAGTTAGACTGCTCAAATGGTATTTTGCAGGACATGTTTGTAGGATGAATAACAACAGATGGACAAAAAGATTGACAGAATGGGTACCTAGAGAGAAAAAAAGAAAGAGAGGAAAACCGAATACGAGATGGAGAGACGTATTTCATCGAATTTGTGGACGTAACTGGATGCAGACAGCGCGGGATAGGAAGACATGGAAAGATTTAAGAGAGGCCTATGCCGCAGAGGCGACTACTACATGTATAGGATTACGTTAACATTAAGATAAGGAAAACAATAGAAAAATAAAAAGCAGTACCTAGCAGCATTAAATATTATAATTTAAGAGAAACAAAACAAAGAAAATGTGTAATATTTCATACCGAACAAACGATATTTCTTATATAATTTATGTAATTAGAACATGTAGTAGAAAGAAAGGCTATTTTTATTTTATTTTATTTATACGTCACTATGACGTCACCAACATGGCCGCCAGGCACATTACCAATTTGTGTGGCTTATATTGACTACATCTGGGTTAAAGGTAATAAGTACTTTGGTCTTTTTAATTTTGTTCCTAAGTCTAAAAGTTTAAATATTTGCCAATATATTTTTAAGAAAAAGTTGTTAACGTCAATTTAAATAAAAATGTCATTTTAAGAAAAATGTATGTAAAAAATTAGCTTGTAGATGTTGCTTGGTAGTTTGTTCTAAAATAAATGTGGCTATGAATTTAAATGTGTATAAATTATGTCTAATATAGATTTATTTTTATTGTCTGAAGACAATGGTACCAATTCTGTTAATTAAAGAACTAAACTCAAATTAAACTAATTATATTGATGCTGTATATATTTACCTATATATTTTATATTAGTCTAAATCGCTACTTAATTTATTTTTTAATAAAAACGTTTTGTTAACATTAAATTACCAAATTGTGTTATTGACTCTATCAATATTCATGTTTTAGTTGCGTTTAGTCGTGTTAGTAGAATTGATACCATATTGATACCATTATCTCAATTGACCTGCAAAAGAAATAATATAAATATATATTTATTTAGATGCATAACTAAGTATTTATTGTTATTTTATTTCAAATTCAATTTATTATAAATATTTTTTATTGCCAGATGACAGGTCCTCTCTTAGACTATAAGAATTAATGTATAAATTATGAAATCTATAATCGAATCTGTGGTTCTAAGAAAGTATTGTCATGTTTTAAGATGCCGCCATCTATTATTCGTTACGCAGAACTAATTAGATATTCTACAGGTTTCTTTAAAAAATTCTTGTTTTTATACTGTAACTTTTTAATATTTAGCGAACAAAGTGGCGGGCAAGATGCAAACCTATAAAGTATATAGGGGTAAAATTAAGAATAATTTAGTTTTAAGTATAATTAGGCTGTATGATGGATGATGGATGATGCATAGCAAAATTAAGCCAAGTAAGTGTGTTTAGAGCGTAGGTGATGTCGTTTCATAGTCTCTGCCTACCCCACACGTGGGAAAAGGCGATATAAATGAATGTTTATATATTTATATATTTATTAGTATATAAGATACGCGAAGTTCCTTTAATGACAATATTCGTGTGAAATTAAGCATTTTGTGATTCTTGTGTAGAATGTATGTCATAATGTAGAGGGTAGTTTGTGAATGTTAAAATTAGTGTCTAGTTATAACTTAAAGTATTTAAATCAATAAAACCAGTCACACGCACTGTATTCTCAAACAAACATAATGGTACCGATTCTCCGTGCACAACTCAATATAACAAAATAATGATAATTAATAGTGTCATTAAGAGGATACCAAAATAGCTTCGTGCATTTTGCTACGTACGAAGTTTTCATTGTTTCTTTAGATTGAATGGCTAGAGCTCTAATTTTTAAGTTTATGTTTTTTCAATGTATGATCTAGGATCGCTTATACTCAGAAACGCGATTGAAAAAATTTTTCTGGATAGAAAATCTTAGCGAAACAACCTCAATCATTTTTTATTTTTTTAATTTGTCGGTCTATTATCGCGTATTAAGTAATGAAATAACTTTAAAAACTTATGTAACTATTATTTATATAGAAACACGTAAATCAGAATTAAAATATATTTAGTAGATTTTGAGTAAACAAAAAAAATATCCCTAATTGTTCATTTTCTATACCTACTAGCTGTGTTAATATGTACATGTCGACGATAATATTGATGTAGGCCCTTAATACAATTCGGCCATTTTAACAGAACTTTCTTTGTTATTATAAAAACGGTGTATTACAGACTAACGATTAAATTAATAAAAATGTGCATAACAAAATAGCCAACTAATCAAAATACGCCATATTTGTTGTCATTTTTTAGTTAAGTTTAGTTGTGCATATAGAATTGGTACCATTGTGACGTCTCGGTGGGGTACCGAGGTGACGTACACAAACACGATAACACAATTTCTTTAGTCGCTATGCACGTCCTGCACAAAGTTACCTCATGCATACTAAGAAATGACAGTGGCCGTACACAATAAGTATGAGCATTGCTCTCGTACTTTTTCCAGCGGGGGTCACCTTATAACGTAAACTCCTGTTGGATTAATTCTCTAGGAGTAATCATTATTAATATTTTATGTTATTATTAATTAATTACGTCCAAAGAAAGCGTCAAGTTAAGAACCATGATATTGGCATGGACTACAAAAAAAACTTACAAAAAAAGAAATAAATTTTGTTGTTGGCAATGCGCAAATAGCGTACGGAAAAAAAATCGAAATAGTTTTGAATCTCGTTTTTGTTTATGAGGGAAGGGGGTACGCTCACGTATGGACTGTTGATAGAAGCGAAAACTTTATTTATTCGGGTACAGAGATCACATACATGTCGGTAACTCGAATCAATAAAATTTTCATCTACCAAAATGTGCCCAATGTGGCTAAAGTTTTCACTTCACCTATAAAACGCAAGTAAATGATTATGTTTCATTTAAAAATTCTAATAAAATATGAAATAATGGAACAAACGTTAAAAATTTTATTTAAAAAAAATATTATAGATGGCGCCACACGGTAGTAACATAATGTATCAGAAGTATTTACTTTTGTTACATACGTGGCGCCCCTATATATGCCGCCACAATGTACTTAACAGTACCTACCCCTACCTAATATTTTTAATACAAGGTTTGTTTTAACCGACTTCAAAAAAGGAGGAGTTTCTCAATTCGTCTATTATGTTTTTATTTTTTTATGTTTGTTACCTCATAGCTTTTATCTGGGCTAAGCGATTTTAACATTTTTTTATTATTTGAAAGCTGGTTGTTCCTGTGTGGTCGCATTGGCACCAGGTCAGGATCTAACGGTTATCTCCTAAGAGATCGAGGAAATCGTTCAACTTTCTTTTTCAAAGATACTCAATTATAACCTTAAAAAAAGGAGCCGCTTATGAGCTCATGTTCGGTTAAGCTCTAAGATAATAATATACTTAATGTGACAGAATATTATAACTATGTTTTAATAATAATAAATACTGAATGTCTATGAAATGTAAATAGTATGCATGTTAGAAATGTGTAAAATTCTTTTTAATATTATATAGAAGTTTTATTTTTGTTCCGATTATTGTAATTATCAAATAAAATTGCAATTGTACATGATTTTGGTCAGTTTTATTTTTTCTTCTTGCCAGCCCAGTAATTTCCCACTGTTCGGCACGGGCTTTAACCTAGTAAACTACTAGACGCTAGATGGCATGGAAACCAACTCGTCTAGGGGGATACTAATTCTATGACTAGAGTACCTACTCTACTTGATGCTAGATGGCACTAATGTATGATACAATCAAAATTAAATATTCTCGATATATTATCAAGTAAAACAATTTATTTTTATGAAGCATTATTTATTATTAAATCATAATAATAATCTTTTATAGTTCAGTCATCAATTGAGTTCACACATAAATGTGAAAGATATATTTTACTTTAATATTATAATAATACAGCTTAACTTAGGACCAGAGAAGGTTGTGTGAAATATCAGTTATTTTTTTACATGATTGTATTTTATTTGAAATGTAATTTTATACAATTAAACACCACCTAACTAACTTGTATTAAAACATTTTGATTATTTTTCGTATTATCATTCCCATGTTTCGCCGCTAGATGTCGCTTTAACCCTCTAAGTCTAGTGTAGGTGGCGCCACACAACTCACAGGGATGTGACTCGGAGCGGCCGTGTGCCGCTGATATATGCTCTTCTAAACTTATTTTGTAGCCAAATTTTTTATTACAAACTGCACACTGAAATAAAAAATTTACTAATTTAAAAACTAAAAAACACGCTTGACTATCCTAATATTATTGTAAACAGTGGCGTCAGGGCCCTCAAGCTCAGGGGACCCTCGAATCCGTACCAGAAATCTTGTTCGAACTGAATTAACTTGCCCTTGGTTACTTAGCTGCGCCACTGATAGTACATTATTACATTGTCATCAGTCCTAAATATGTGTGCAAAATTTCAAATCAATCAAATCTATTGCAAGTCGAAATCACTTTTAAACTTCCGTTACATAGATAAATACATAGATAGATACGTACCTAAACAATAAAAGCGTGTTAAAAAAATCTACTTAGTTCAAAAACTAAAAAACATGCTTGAAAATCCTGAATATTTTTTTAAAGGATTGTCATTTGTCCTCAAGATATGTGCAAAATTTCATATCAATCAAATCTATTGCAAGTTTAAATCACCTTCAAACTTCCGTTACATAGATATGTACGTACCGAACCAAAAAAAGAGTGTTAAAAATTAATTTTATTTAAAAATAATGAAATTATACTGCTTTGAATTTCACAAACATTATGCTTAGTTTTAGACCAGACAACATATAAAATAGCCGTGAATAACATCATAGTTTCTATGTAGATAGATAGATAGATAACTCTTTATTTGCACAAACACCAATTTTACACAGAATTTTAAAAATACAGTCATAAAAGCTATTGTACAAAAGGCGGCCTTATCACTAATGTGATTTCTTCCAGGCAACCGTATAATGGATAGAATCTAGAATAAACATTGCAGAGGTTGTTGGTGAATTCAACGTTATCTAAATAAATTATATTGAAAATATGAACAAATGCATAAACCTTAGTAGGTATGTTTGTTAGTAGATGTCTGTGTGGTGACGGATGAAGAACACAAGTGTCATCACCCCTTTTCCTTCCCAGGGTGCTGTAAAAGCCAGCTAAGGGATATTGTACATAGATGACATCCTCTGTGAGAGACGGAAAACTTGTAAATAAACCCTGTGTCAACACGCCTGGTCAGCGCAGCACAGTAGACCATAATCCCTCTCAAAATGGAGGAGGCCTGTGCCCAATAGTGGGACGTAAATGGGCTGGAGAGAGATATTGGTTATTATTTGTTTGACGGTTCTCATGGTCTAATGGTTCAGGTAACAAACTGCCGTTCACGAGGTCGCGGGTTCGATTCCCGCTCGGGACAGTCATATATGTGATATTTATAATGGGTGTTTACTATGTATTATAAGTATGTATTTAAAAAAAAAATAGTTTATGTATTCTATCCGTATTCTGGTACCCATAACACAAATATATAAGCTTAGCTTGGGACCAGAGGACGTTGTGTGAAATGTCTATTAAAAAAAAATGCAATTATAATTTTTTTTGGACAATATGTTTATGAAATCCACTAGTTGAAACTTACTTCATATTTCTTAAGTCCAAGATGTCTTCTCTTATGAGCTCTTAAGTTAGAACTGGATACACATTGTTGTGGACAGATGTCGCAGCTGTACGGACGATCACCTGTGTGCTTCCTACAACATTATATAAATAAATATTCATGGACATATTATCACACAACCGTGGTTTTCCAATTACAGAGCATAATGCGACTCAGTGCCGCACAGTAATTGGAACGTGAATTAGTTTTTAAATGCACCAGCAGAGTGCGCTAAGTTCAGCTTGTTGCAAATAAAAATACAAAAATAAAATTAAATTCACATTTTAAGTGTGGAATATTAAAAAAAAATCATTGTTTGTACCTTCATCCATACTTATATTTTTTTTTTAACACAGCTTGAATTAACTTTGATTATTTCCAGAAAACTCCGACGAAACGAAAGTCTTAAATTTTTTTTTAACAATAAATAATATTACTAACGATATTATATAAATAAAATTTCAATCGATGCCAACTTAATGAAAAAACACTTGTTAATTTTCTGTCACTGAAAATGGTATCGATTGCACGCATCACGGTGCTCAGTGCTCGATTGTGCGATGCGTTGCTGTAGTTGGAACACTCAACGTTGAGCATTATGCCGCATAATGCGCTCTTGTGCTGTAATTGGAAAACGGCCAATATCCTCTGGGGGACAAGTCTGCTATTGAATGTTGTCACAGTGATAGTTCAATGACACCATTATAACCACAAAAAATTAACAGTAGACCACCAAACTTGATAAAATTCGCCACTAAGAAATCAGTTATTGCATTTGTTAAGAGGATACCAAAATAGCTTCGTGCATTTTTCTACGTACGAAGTTTTCATTGTTTCTTTAGATTGAATGGCTAGAGCTCTAATTTTTAAGTATATGTTTTTTCAATATATTATGTAGGATCGCATAAACTCAGAAACGCGATTGAAAAAAGTTTTCTCGATAGAAAATCTTGGCGAAACAACCTCTAAAATTTTTTATTTTTTTCATTTGTCGGTCTATTATCGCGTATTAACTAATGAAATAACTTTAAAAACATAAGTAACTATCATATATAGAAACACGTAAATCAGAATTAAAATATATTTAGTAGATTTTGAGTAAATAGGAAAAGTATCCCTAATTCTTCATTTTCTGTGCCTACTGGCTGTGTTAATATGTACGTGTCGGCGATGATATACGATAATATTGATGTAGGCCCTTAATTGCATAATAGCGAATTTTATCGAGTTTGGTAGTCTACTTTTAATTTTTTGATGATACCATTCAATTGAACTATCATTGTGACAACATTGAATATTGAATAGCAGACTTGAGCTTCTGGTCCCAAGCTAAGCTTATATGCTTGTGTTATGGGTACCAGAATACGATAGAATACATATACTACTTTTCTTTTGTAAATACATACTTATAATAAGTAGAAACACCCAGACGCAGTACAAACATTTATATGACAACTAAAAAACACAATAAATTTACATATCACACTACATCTTCGCGTCCCAATCTAAGCTAATTTTATTTTGTAAATACATACTTATAACACATAGTAAACACACAGACACAGAACAGACATTTGTATGACATTTATAAACATCACACAAATGTGTCCCGAGCGGGAATAGAACCCGCAACCTTGTGATCGGCAGTCTATTACATGAACCACTAGGACCGTCAAATTGATAGAATGACGCAGGTTTTTACCTCATATGTACAGTAAGTGAAGATCTCTGTACAGCTTTGAAGTCACAGTGCATACACTTGTAGCGTTTGATTCCCGAGTGACTCAATTTATGTTTGTATAAATAATCTTGTCTTGAAAATATACGTCCGCATGTCTGTAAAGTGTATAATTGTTAATATAATCTTCCTACCCTCATCCCATATTTAAATTTTTAAATTTTATATATGAAGGATAAAATGTGACTTCAATAGTAGTCTATCCGTCACCAGGGGTCCAAGTCTGCTGTTACAATATTGTCACAATGATCAGTCACTGATTGCAAAATGGCGAATTTTATCAAGTTTGGTAGTCTACTCTAGTATAAATGACGTATAAGTAACGTGACCATTTTTTCTTTGATTCAAAACGGGACATTCGGTTTGTAAGTACATAAACTAAAATTAAATGAAAAAATAATAATTTTTAAGTTATTTATTCACAAAAAGCTAGTAGTGTCATAAAATATTAGGTTTATTATATTTATCAGAAGAACAAATTTGCTTTAACATATAATCTGGGCATGTTTTTTAGAATAGAATAGAATAGTCATTTATTTCCAAGAATATGGTACAATAGATTCTTATATATAGGTGCATATTGCAGTCACACATATTCTACCGTAAGCCGGCGTAGAAATATAATTAAAGTTATAATAGTCAGCACAAACATAAAGTATTATTTGTGTGACAAATATTCCTTCGCAGTATAATTTTTTTAATATTAACCTTCATTATCAACATCGCCTTTAAAACTGATACCTGTAAGTGAGTTTTCTCAGACGTCCACCATTTGTTCATTACGGAAAATACTCTTTCTACTGGAGTTTTTGCATCCCAGAGGTAGTTTCGGGGACACCGGGACTCGTAGTTGTAAAAAGGGACAGTCCCGTTTAAAACGGGACGTTTGGTCACATTACGTATAAGTGACTGATCATTGTGAGAACATTGTAACAGCAGACTTGGGCCCCAGGCTGTATCTCAGGAACTGTAATAGCTAGATAGATGAAATGAACACAGATGATGTATATCTGTTGATGCTATAACAACAAATACTAAAAATAAGAATACAATAAATATTTAAGAGGGTTTTCATACAACAAAAGATTTTTGTTATGCCCAAAATTTCAACCGATCTACACGTTGGTAGACAAATACCACAACCCCTTTAGTTTGTGACACTATCACTAAGGATACTGGCAGAGTCGCGACTTAAACGCTACGATAAGTCGCTTCTAAAGAAGCAATCAAACAAGAACAAGATATGATTATGACGAAATTAATTGATGTGCTGGTATTTGACAGGCAAAAAGCAAATGCCAGTGGTCAACTGGCTGAATGGCGACCATATATCTTAGGGAGGAGAAACTGCAATGGCCAACCAACATATCCGCTTATGGCCTTAACAACCGATAGCAGAAAAACAGTAAAAAAATTAATTTGATGTGCTGATAGATATGATAACATTGTTTTAGTTATCAATATTTACTTTTTCTGTAAAAATTTCTACGTTCTAGCTATTTCTGTTTTCAAGATACAGACTGATGACAGATGGACGGACATCTCAGTAATTCCCATTTCTTTTGCTTCACTAAAACTAATAAAATAAAATAAAAATTTATACCAACATCACAAACATAATTCTTCTTTTTATTATGTTGGCTGACATGCTCTTTAAGTTGTTTGTTACATGTAAATGACTGTACACATTTATTACATTTAAATATGCATTCTGGCAACACTGTTTTCGTATTGTGGATATGATCTTTCATATGATATTCAAATATACTACGTTTAGGTAAATATCTATTACAAATACTACATTTAAAACCTTCATTTAGATTCTTACAAAACTTCGATTCATGACTGTTGCGTAACTTTTTTGTATTAAACCGTTTTTCACAACCAAAGCACTTAAAAAGTGTCCCATTGTTTTCATAGCCATGATATTCACTGTTATGAGATGCTAATTCATTTTTTGTTGACAATTCTAAGCAGCAAGTCTTACAATAGTAATAAGATTTCTTTAAAGAATGTTTACGCCTAAATTTTGAATGTGATTTAGGCATGTCCGCCTCTAATTCTAAATTATCAATTTGATCCACATTATCTATGTCTGAATTATCGAAATTAATATCAAACACTTCCTCTTTTACTGTATTTTCATCTATTTCGGTATTTTCTAGTCCTTTTTTAAGTATATCATTTAATTTTTTGTCAGTTTGTTTACAAAATTCTTTGTAAGAAAAAAATCTTTTTATTTCATTGTAACAACTTTCGCATAGCTTTCTGGGCTTTATATTATGCAGTTTTATGTTTAAACATTCTTGTATAATATTAATTAAAGAGTTCTGTGGATCAATAACTGAATTTTCTTGAAATAAATCAGTATTAGCGTTTTTGCTCCAACAAAATCGACAAATATCCGTTTGTTGAAAATAGTCATGGGTATAAATTTCACAGTCTGTATTTATGTTATTCCAGAACATTTTTTACATAATATCTTTCTCACAAATCACGATCAAATTAATAAACATTATCTATGTAAACAAGTACAACAACAAACAAAACTGATTTGAAGTTTGAAGTACTTGGCACAGTGTTGCTATATAAATTATAGCCAACTTCGACGGATATAATAAATAACTATTATAGGGTTCCTGCAATTATTTTGTTACAAAGTGTTACCAACATAAGTCGCAAAAAATATTGAACAGCTAAACTACCTGGGTAATGGAATAAATATTTTTATAATTAGTCTTAAAACAGAGGCAGAAAATTCTTCGTCAAAAATTTGAAGTCGCAATTTTTAAGAAGAGAATTCTGAGCTTACATCACTAAATGTCGATGGTTTGACACACGAAGTATAGATAGAAGGAGTCCGAACGTAATGTTGAACGAATGGTCTCAATTTAAGGGACAGATTTTTTGCCGGTAGAGCGCGCCATTTTTCAAGGAGTACTCGTTTGAATTCTTACGCGGGAAATTTTATTGCTATTGACACCTGTGGAAAAAAATATTCTGAGAATTATAATAATATAAATAAAATAATATTATGTATTTAATTAAATTAAATTCAACATTCACGAGCCAGCGCATGTTTACATGTAATAATAATAATAGCATCGGTACGCCCTGAACACTTGCGCAGCCAGTGGCAGAAAATAGAACTATGATCTGGGTTTATTATTGTGTACACGAAATATTATGGAAAAGCCTATACCGTTCGGACTCCTTCTATCTATACTTCGTGGTTTGACATTTTGTCAGCTTTTAGTGATGCGCCTTTTAGCAAATTATTTGCACAATTTTTAGTCCCCGTTTTCCAATCAGAGCACAATAGCGCATTATGCGGCACAATGCTCAACGTTGAGTGTTCCAATTACAGCATCGCATCGCACAATCGAGCACTCTCAAAAGTGATGCGTGCAATCCATATCAACTTCAGCGACAGAAAATTAACAAGTATTTTTTCTTTAAATTGGCATTGATTGAAATTTTATTTATTTAATATGTGTGTGCAATATCCGTTAGCTGACTATTACAGCACCCTTGGGAAATGAGGTGGTGACACGTGTATTCCCAATCCGTCACCACTCGCAGAAAAATAAATCTTAGCATAAAACACCCAAACTTGCCTATCATTATACATTGCATAGTTAAATCTAGCTACGCTACGCCCATAAAAATGGCCATGTTGTTTTTCACTTACTCAGCCCACTATATTATAATTTGGGAGATCATTTTGTCTACTATACCACGCTGACCAAATGTCTTTGCTTATAAGTTTTGCATTTTCCTATCTGTCGGCCTCTGTGGCAGCTGCTTTTCATATTATCCCTTATCTGGCTTTTACGGCTCCCTTGGTAAGAAATGTAGTAGTGCACAGATATATCTGTGTAATGGTGTTTTTCTTGATCTGTCACGACACCACACAGACACCAAAGTAAGTTAAATATAACCATGTAAAAAAATTAAGACTAGTTTCATGTAAAGATTTTATTTCGTTAATCAATCAATACATCATTTTGACATCATTCATATAATACATTCTTCTTAAAAATTATAAACAAGTACCTACAGTTAAATTCATAACACTAGACATAACAAGCATTGGCCTTTGCCTGGACGCATACCCAGCAATATGAAAAGTCTTCTAGCATTTTCATTTTTAGGGTTCCGTACCCAAAGGGTAAAAACGGGACCCTATTACTGAGACTTCGCTGTCCGTCCGTCCGTCCGTCTGTCACCAGGCTGTATCTCAAGAACGGTGATAGCTAGAGAGTTGAAATTTTCACAGATGATGTATTTCTATTGCCGCTATAACCACAAATACTAAAAATAAAATAAAATAAATATTTAAGGGGGGCTCCCATACAACAAACATGATTTTTAGGGTTCCGTACCCAGTATCTCAAGAACGGTGATAGCTAGACAGTTGAAATTTTCACAGATGATGTATTTCTATTGCCGCTATAACAACAAATACTAAAAATAAAATAAAATAAATATTTAAGGGGGCTCCCATACAACAAACATGATTTTTAGGGTTCCGTACCCAGTATCTCAAGAACGGTGATAGCTAGACAGTTGAAATTTTCACAGATGATGTATTTCTATTGCTGCTATAACAACAAATACTAAAAATAAAGTAAAATAAATATTTAAGGGGGGCTCCCATACAACAAACATGATTTTTTACCGTTTCTTGCTCAATACTAATAAGGTTGCCTTATGTTGCATAGATAATGATACGGAACCCTTCGTGCGCGAGTCCGACTCGCACTTGACCAATTATTTTTTATTTACACAAAAATAGGCATTGAATCTAGTTCTAAAATGAGCATTATGCTTATTTTAGAAAGCATTATTGCTCATAGGACCATGAATATTATAGTGTATTTTTTTAAAGTTCTTGAAACAAAATAAAACATCTATTTATCCAGATACAACCCAATTCTTCCATTTATTACTAATTTATCCAACACACAATTAACTCAAAAATTAAACACATTGCTATTATCTGAATGAGAATAACCCGTATTCAAATAAAAAAATATGTATTTTTTTTAATAATAAAGTTACCTACACATGTAGGATATTCACCATAATATAAAAATAATGTTTTTATGTTAAAGTCAGATTTAAGAAAAATATTCCAAGTGTCTTTTTATGTTAATAGTTTTATGTACTAATTAAATACATAAAAGATATTGGGGACCTAGATATTCTTTTTTTATGTAAAATTTTTATTTAGACATGTTATAATTGGTGCCTTTTTAAAGAAAATATTTTTGTATACAAACATTATTTGCTCAAAGTTTGCAGTTTTGTACAGTAGACTAGCAAGGCTTATGTCCAATTTAAATGACCTAACAAAATGTTTACAATGACCATTGTTTTACTTTCAATGCTTGACTTAAAAAAGTAGTAGATTTAATTTTAAAAACAGTGTTTTTAATTAATTCATGTAGTTTGAGAAGCTAAAAAATTTATTATCTCTTTAAATCCTATTTTTAAAATGCTGCTTAAAAATCCGTATTTTGCTACAACATAACCCTATTTATTAAAATAAATATAAAATATAAATGAAAAAAAAAAACAAATATGCAAAATAAAAAAATTGGAATGGAGTTTTATTTTTGGGAACATGATTTAAACTGCAAACAAGTTGTTTATGGCCAGTTGAATTTATAATCTGTTCAATTAATTAGTTTTTTTTTTTATTCACTTTCTAACTTTTCTAGTCCCCACCAACTTGGTTTCTTATGTCTAAATTAGCTGTAAAGTTTCATTAAATCAAAACACTGATTTTTAAAAATTATTAGGATAAACCTATGATAAATTTTATTTAAATCTAGTAATATTACATTTATATTCTATTCTTCTGCTCTTTCCTGGTCTCTGTCCTTCTTTTTCTTTTTTTTCTTTTCCTTTCGTGATGTATCGGCCTCTTGTGTTACATCAGTTTCCATAGTTGCATCGCCTGAGCCATCTTCAGCTCTGAAATTAAAAATTGTGATTGATCAGATTGTGGTAAACTGGCTTTCTTCGTTTTTACTGTGTATACTTCTACTATGTCATTGTAATCCTTTTTACGTTAATAAAATTAATTGTTATTTTTGTATTTTTTATAATCAATTGGTTTTATATTGGGTAAATATATTTAGGTATTAATTAGTAGCCATAGCAAAATTGATTGTAAAAATGTATTTAATATACAGATAACCACTTTTTATCATCAAAAGAAAAAACATTATCCTACATAACATAAACTGTGGCAAATTCAAAATAAAATCAACCCTACTGTATGGTAAAAGACTCAAATGCAGAGTTTTAAGTTTGCAATCAGTTCTTTGGACTCATTTACACTCTAAGAAAAAAGCCATGAAGTTCCTAGAACATCTGTATTTGTATGACATCCATAGTTTTTTTTTAAATATATACTTACACAGCTTCACTATCACGTTTCTTCTTCTTTTTCTTCTTCTCCGCTTTAACTTCCACAGAGTTATTAGGATCATCAGCATTAGAAGTACTAGCTGTTCTCTTTCTACTTTCTTCCTCACCATTCTCTACCTTAGGTTTAATATCAACATAACTATTCAACCATTCAGCTGGAGTATTCTCATTCGGTTTACCATACTTATCTAATTTACCAGAAGAAATTAACTGCTTTTTCTGTGATGCCTTAGGTCCTAAGCCCCATTTCCTCGGATAAGTATCACGTTCCATTATTACTCTTTTTAATTTTGCCGCAACGCCATGATCACAAGATGCCATTGTAGAGGTAGTCATCAATGCAATAGCTAATGCCACAGCCTCTCCTTTAGTTGTAACAATAACTATTTCCTGATCAATTTCAATTCCATCGTCGTAACGTAAAATCCCAGGTAATAGGACCTTAGCTCCATAACAAACAGCATTAACTGCACTGTCTTTAATGAATATTCTTTTATGTGCGATCAAAAGCCCTTCCAAAGGTTTAATAACTCTACGTAAGTACGACTCATCTTTGTGATTCTCATATGCCCATTGTGCATCTAAAATATCATGCATTGTGACTATGCCTTCTTTTTCACCTTGGATACCAGAACGGACTCTTCGTAATTCTATCATCTGCCCTCCTACTCCTAACATAAGACCTAAATGTACACACATAGTACGGATGTACGAACCAGCTTCACAACTAACCCAGAACACACCGATATTTCGCTCTGTGTCAAAATCTAGGAGTTTACTGTCATATACTGACCGTACACGGAGCTGACGTTTAACAGCAGATATCAGAGGAGGACGTTGGAATAATGCACCACGTAGCTTCTCCAGACCTTGCGTGACTTTATGAACATTTTCCACTGCGGAATGCAGACTGAATACTGCAACATACTCCTTACCAGCATTTTGTTGAGATTTCACAAGCCTGGTCGCGCGGTCTATGCAAACAATCAAACATCCTGTCACTTTAGGATCGAGGGTACCAGAATGCCCAGTCTTTTCAACTTTTAAAATGCGTTTTATCCATGATACAACTTCGTGGGAGCTAGGATTACTTGGTTTGTCAACATTAATGAAGCCAGCTTTAACATATTCGGAAATAGGACGTTTCAAAGGCGAATGACCAAATGGTAGCGGCGTGTAGTGATTAGTGCGCACGTTGAGACGGTCGAAATTTTTCAATAACAACGGCCAATACGCAGTATCTAACTTCGTTACACTCTCAGATGGTTCTATTTTAAAGTCTCCTAGTTTCTGGAACTGTCCCAAAGTGACCGTTTCCTTGTTTTCCTTGTTCTTTTTCTTCTTTTTTTCAGAAAACACCTCCCCACCGGGTTGCAGTACCTCCGTCATTTTGTTGTTTTAACTATTATTTTTTAACTAAACACAATACTGTTAACACTGTTTATATAGAGCAATCTTCTTGAACTATTAGTACTATTGTTTGTAAATTAGATTCACGATTATATGACCTACAAACAAAGAACCAACACGTGCATTATAATTTTATAGGTTAGTATCAAGTCAAACAGCACTTGACATTGCTATTCGGTGTGCTCCTCAAAACTTAAAAACGCAATACGGTAGGTGGCGGTGGCGCGTACGTGTGCGAGCCATTAGCCAACAACCATCAGGTTTACCAACATTGCAAAATGTACGTGTGTACTCCTTTATATGCACGTATCAATTCAGATTACATGAAGAATCCTTGTATAATTTATACTTAAGGGCCTACATCAATATTATCGTATATCATCGCCGACACGTACATATTAACACAGCCAGTAGGCACAGAAAATGAAGAATTAGGGATACTTTTCCTATTTACTCAAAATCTACTAAATATATTTTAATTCTGATTCACGTGTTTCTATATAATAATAGTTACTTATGTTTTTAAAGTTATTTCATTAGTTAATACGCGATAATAGACCGACAAATGAAAAAAATAAAAAATTTGAGAGGTTGTTTCTCCAAGATTTTCTATCGAGAAAACTTTTTTCAATCGCGTTTCTGAGTTGATGCGATCCTAGATCATATATTGAAAAAACATATACTTAAAAATTAGAGCTCTAGCCATTCAATCTAAAGAAATAATGAAAACTTCGTACATAGAAAAATGCACGAAGCTATTTTGGTATCGTCTTAAAGAAATAATTTTATTTCACGTATTTTTGCTTGAAATTTCATAGTCGTAGTAATAAGAAGATACGATAGCTGCGCTCTGGCACCGATCAGAAATAATACACTCATTAAAATATTCGACTTGTCTTATGTAGGTAACGGGACGTAACTTGATTGTTGAGCCAACATAAGCAAAACAATTGTCAATATTGTCAAACTCATCGTATGTCAATTATGTCATTAATGTCATAGGTGGCTTTGGAAAGTTTGTTAAAATTTCTGTAATAAATTTAATTAAATTAACCAAAAGTTGATTAAAAAGAACAGCAATGGCAGGTGTATTATTCGAAGATATATTTAACGTCAAAGATATAGACCCAGAGGGCAAGAAATTCGATAGAGTGAGCCGGTTACATTGTGAATCGGAGTCATTTAAAATGGACCTTATTTTGGACGTTAATTCTTGGATATATCCTATGGAACTTGGTGATAAGTTTCGTTTAGTGTTAGCTACGACCCTTAGGGAGAATGGTTATCCTGATGGAGGTGAATGGAACCCTCTAGAAACGGAAGGAAATCGCGCCGACAGTTTTGAATACGTGATGTCTGGTAAAGTTTATAGGTTAGTTTGAAATGTAAACATTATACATGCGCCGTGGTTTATTCAGACTTTGGATGGCTCTGCGTGTTATATAAAATGTTTTATGACTATTATAGCATCCATATTTGTGTTTTAAAACAAATACCACATGTTAAAATGTCTTTTAAAAACACAACATGAGTTGCCTCTGTTAACTGCAAAACTCAATACAAGTAGTTGTTGCAACCTCAATTGGGTTCCGTATAGGAAGACAATACTTCTATATGAAGGAATTTTTGTAATTGTAAATGTTACCTTGTCAATAGTTTGTGATTGTTGTGCTAAACTTAAGTTTGTGTGGTGAATTGTTAAGAATACAAGAGCCACCACCCTGTTTCCTTCCCAGGGTGCTGTATAAGCTAGTTAGGAGACAATGCACACAGGTAACACTCTGTTAAAGATGGAAATCTTGTAAATAAACTCTGTGCCAACAAGCCTGGTTAGCGTGGGACAGTAGACAACAATCCCTCCCAAAGTGGAGGAGGCCTGTGCCCAACAGTGGGACATTAATGGGCTGCAGAGAGAGAGAGAGAATGGTGTGTGAATCCAATTTATACTTAGCCTGGTGCTTTTTGTCTTCAGGATAGAAGGTGATGAAGCAGCCATGGAGCCAGCATCTCGCTTAGCTGCTTATGTCTCATTCGGTGGTCTGTTAATGCGTCTGCAAGGTGACGCGAACAATCTACACGGCTTTGAAGTAGACCAACAAATGTATCTGTTGATGAAGAAATTGGCATTTTGAATATTTACATGTAGCTTATATTTTAAGGTTATTTTTTAAGAATAAATATTTTATACAATGTTTGTCTGTTAATTACTGCTAGATTGTGCTTTACATTCTTTACATCTTAGTAAAAATTTTACTAAACGTTTTCGTTCTTTACTGAATCAATCATTCTAATACCTACTATTTTCCGATATACTCATCTAATATTGAACACAACGCCATCTTGACAACAGATAGCCCAATAATGATTTAACTGTGCGTGTATAGATGGTGTTAATGTTAAATTTTATAAACCGCCATCTCTAGTTAAATATGTTTAACAACGGTGTCACTACGTAACTTTAAACTAAAATATTTTAAAATGCGCGTAAAGATGGCGCTATTAACATTTTAATTATGATTTTAAGTACTTATTAGGCATAATAATGTTATGTATTTAATTATTATACAGTGCAGCTCATAGATGGCGTTGTTAATTTTGTTTGCAATGATTTAGCGCCATCTATTACATACTTTTTACTTCATTATTTCTTTTTCGCCTGTACAGATAACGCAGCTCACGTTGCGAATACTGCAATCTATTTCTAAATAGCTTTGCCTTTAGTTAGTTTTATTTTAATTTGGCTACTGGAAGATAGATGACGTTTAGCAGATAGTAATTAAACCAATCGGTCATACATTCAGTGGCGGATTTGCAGTCTCGCCCGCCCTAGTCCCCAAACAAATAGCCGCCCCTTTTTTAGCTTTCACCATAAAGACTACATAATGAAATTACTTCATTGCCAACTTTTATTTAAATAGTTTTAGAAATTTAGGAGAAAAATTCAGTTTTGTTACGCAAGAAAATTTTATTTTGTTGTAACTAAGAAGCTTTTTTGTAAATCACCGCCCCTAAATCTGGCCGCCCTAGGCCCGGGCCTACTGGGCCTTAGGGTAAATCCGCCGCTGCATACATTGTTCGAAATCGATGTGAATTTTCTTTATAACCTTACTAGTTGGCCCAGCAAACGTTGTTTTGCCATATATTTGTTAAGGGCCTACATCAATATTATCGTATATCATCGCCGACACGTACATATTAACACAGCCAGTAGGCACAGAAAATGAAGAATTAGGGATACTTTTCCTATTTACTCAAAATCTACTAAATATATTTTAATTCTGATTTACGTGTTTCTATATATAATAGTTACTTATGTTTTTAAAGTTATTTCATTAGTTAATACGCAATAATAGACCGACAAATAAAAAAATTAAAATTTTGAGAGGTTGTTTCGCCAAGATTTTCTATCGAGAAAACTTTTTTCAATCGTGTTTCTGAGTTGATGCGATCCTAGATCATATATTGAAAAAACATATACTTAAAAATTAGAGCTCTAGCCATTCAATCTAAAGAAACAATGAAAACTTCGTACATAGAAAAATGCACGAAGCTATTTTGGTATCGTCTTAAGGGCCTACATCAATATTATCGTATATCATCGCCGACACGTACATATTAACACAGCCAGTAGGCACAGAAAATGAAGAATTAGGGATACTTTTCCTATTTACTCAAAATCTACTAAATATATTTTAATTCTGATTTACGTGTTTCTATATATTATAATACTTACTTATGTTTTTAAAGTTATTTCATTAGTTAATACGCGATAATAGACCGACAAATGAAAAAAATAAAAAAATTGAGAGGTTTTTTCGCCAAGATTTTCTATCGAGCAAACTTTTTTCAATCGCGTTTCTGAGTTTATGCGATCCTAGATCATATCGTCGATTAAAAAGAAAAGTGACTTTTCTCAAAAATATTGAAAATTGACATTAACGTTTATTTAAAATAATTAATTTAATTTTTTGATTAAAATTTAATGAAAAATTTATTTTTTGAGAAAATACCTATTCAATAATCATTATTTCATATGTGGAAAAGTGACACTTCCAGCTAGAATTGGATTTTTTTTATCAAATTATTAAAAACAAATAAATCATCGTAATCAGCATTAAAATACCTTTAAAATGATATACAACACTTATTATTACTTTAAATCTAACAGACGCCAAAAAATGAATTATAATAAAATTGAAATCTTCAAATGTGTGTACTGTAAAATTTGGTCTGTTTGATTAATGTCACTTTTCTATTTAACCGACGATATATTGAAAAAACATATACTTAAAAATTAGAGCTCTAGCCATTCAATCTAAAGAAACAATGAAAACTTCGCAGGTAGAAAAATGCACGAAGCAATTTTGGTATCCCCTTAAGGGTGGGCAACTCTTAACATTTAGAGGGATGAAAAATAGATGTTGTCCGATTCTCAGACTTAACGGATATGTACACAAAATTTCAAGAAAATCGGTAGAGCCATTTCGGAGGAGTAGTAAAATTACAAACACTGACAGAATTTTGTACCTATATTAGATTGTGGACGATAACTTTTATAACCATTATTATTTTTACGATCCCAGAAACGTATTATTATTACGATAAGGGCAGGAAGAAGAAAGACGATCCCAAATTTACTTGTGTAGGTACGGACATTTTTTATCTAAGACAATAGTGTCTTCAAATTAAATCCTATGTTAGTACGTCTTTAGCATAGGCTAACCAGACGTACTAACACAGGATTTAATTTCCAGATTTTCATCTCTAACAGAAGACGCATGTATTGTACTATCTGTTTATAATGACTCTTATCTGGGCCCTGAGTCGGGTATTTCAACGGTGTCACAACTGTACCATTATTGTACCATTATGGTGCAATAGTAAAGTTTTTGGTAGTCTACTATTAATGTGTCGTCATAACGACTTCATCATTGTCTTACAATTGTCAAAGTGACATAAATTGCTAGTCTCGTACACAACTGCTTCACAATTGCAATTCAATGACTGAAATGTTTCGGTAGTCTGCTATTTTGAATTTGACAGTAATATTTTTAAATTGTCCTGTGTCGACAGATTGCCATAAATAAAAAATAGATAGATAGAAATATTAGAAATTGTTCTTTGTAATTTATTGCAATTTACTAATCTCCTAAACTTCACATTGCTTTTTATACTAATAAATAGTATGTACAAATATATTTAAACGAAGTCTAGCATGATTAAATGTTTAAATTTATTAGTAGTTTTTCGAAAATCACTTCAATTAACGCATTTTTTAAAAACGGCAACACATACATACCATTCTAACACAATCCATAGATAAAAGAGACCGAAAATTCAATGCATAGATAAAAGAGATCGACAATTCTATTACCATTGAAAGACCGTTATGACGGCATATAGCAGACTACGGATATTTGACTTCAATTGCAACGGTATCGTGCCGGTATTGTGCCGGTATGACAATTGTTCCAAAATAGTGGACTTGAGCACCTGGCTTTTAAATCACCCCGGTGAAAAAATAGGGCGGTGACACTTGTATCCCAACACAGACCATTATATTGTTGGCAAGAGATTTTTTTAACAATCTGAGGTATCTTTGTATTGTTTCTGCAGCCACACCAGAGGCGTATTTTGCGAAGAAGCGCCTCGGGCTATTTGATTCGACGCCCCGGGCCAATTTTATTAGCCGCTCATAAACATTGAGCAGCCCTATAAATTATGGAGATAGAGCTATATTATTAACTTGAAGGCTTTCGCCGCCCTTCTAAGACTGGCCGCGCTGGGCCATGGCCTCTGGCCACACTCTATTACCTAGATAGACTTCTTACACATAGAATTAAGGACTAGCCCTGAAAAGGACTGTTTACATTGTAGCCATACTACAGTACCTTGTTATGAATTGCCACAGCTTAAATAAGTAACGATCTCTATTTTAAGAAGTCTATCTAGGTACTCAAGTGTGGCTGCAGTTCGTACTAGGATGGGTGGACATAACGCTTTTATTTCAAATGACAAATTTATTATAGTTTTAACGCATAAATTATTTTTCTTTTGACTATAACATCTATGTTTAATTGGGCTCCGTACCGCGATTCACAGTAGGGAGCTAAAATAATGGCGTGAATAACCATTTTATTTGTAATTACACCCGTTCAGATATAGATGGCGCTTTGTCAACGCTCGCGCTGATGGAACACCGCTGTGACGTCATGAACGTTGGATCATGGTGGCCTAGTTTTTAGGGTTCCGTACCCAAAGGGTAAAAACGGAAACCCTATTACTGAGACTTCGCTGTCCGTCCGTCCGTCCGTCCGTCCGTCTGTCACCAGGCTGTACCTCAAGAACGGTGATAGCTAGACAGTTGAAGTTTCACAGATGATGTATTTCTATTGCCGCTATAACAACAAATACTAAAAATAAAATAAAATAAATATTTAAGGGGGGCTCCCATACAAAAAACTGATTTTTTTTACCGTTTCTTGCTCGATACCAATAACGTTGCCTTATGTTGCATAGATAATGGTACGGAACCCTTCGTGCGCGAGTCCCACTCGCACTTGACCAATTTTTAAGTTACAGTTCTTTTAGCGAAGTAAGGAAATATAATGGGAGTTATATTTATTTAAATATGCACACCGTCACATAAAAGGTGTTGTCATGTCATATAGTTAGTTTTTAGGGTTCCGTACCCAAAGGGTAAAAACGGGACCCTATTACTGAGACTTCGCTGTCCGTCCGTCCGTCCGTCCGTCTGTCACCAGGTTGTATCTCAAGAACGGTGATAGCTAGAGAGTTGAAATTTTCACAGATGATGTATTTCTATTGCCGCTATAACAACAAATACTAAAAATAAAATAAAATAAATATTTAAGGGGGGCTCCCATACAACAAACATGATTTTTTTACCGTTTCTTGCTCGATACTAATAACGTTGCCTTATGTTGCATAGATAATGGTACGGAACCCTTCGTGCGCGAGTCCGACTCGCAATTGACCAATTTTTAAGATTAAGATGTTAATTTCTTACGTGCGTACCAGACCACCGCGTTCAATAAGGACGCATACATTTTTGTAGAGAGTATAGAGTTGTATACGTTAATAATTATGTTTGTTAAAAAATCAAGTTTGTAGATGTTGAGCTTTGACGGAAATTAGTAACAGTTTTAAATGATTAGCGGGTTCCCTAATGATTGACAAAAAAAAATTTGACAAATGATCATTTGACAAACAAACTTTCACCAAATGATCATTTGGCAAACAATACACTTGACAAAAGTATCATTTTACAAAAACCTACTTAGCAAATAATCCATTAGCAAACACTACACTTGACAAATGTGTCAAGTATTCAAATATCAATTGGCCTTTTTGTCATTTCATCAAATGATATATTTCGTAAATTAAGTCATTTTAAATATATCATTATCATCATGAATTATTAATTATTATTATTATTATTAAAGGCTGAAATGCTCTAGAGTCTTTGCTCGCTCGGCTCGTGCGTTTGGGGTTAAACTTCTAACCTAACCTAACCCAATCTAATAAAAGAGATATATATCTCCAAAGACAAACGAGTAAATGAGTAATTCTTTTGCAAATAATGTAAAATTTTTTTTTCATTCAATCTATCTATATTTAATAAAATATATCGATTAATACTTATAATGTTTTCTTTTAGATAAAATCCAGAGCAGTAGCTTTGCAAAAAAATGTGTAAAATGTGGTCATTTTAACAAGAATATTAAATTATTAGACCCATAGTAGATTTATCTGATAACTCAATTGCCAAATGTTAGTTTTGTAAAGTAATCATTTATAAAATGTCAATTTAAGTGTTGATCATTTGGCAAAATGAAGCATTTGTAAAATGATTAGTAGTAAAATGATTTCGAGGATAGGTAATATATTGAAAACTTTCGTAAATCTTTAAAGCCAATAACCAAAGTCAACATATTTTTTTTCTAAACCATTGACTTCTGATAATGAGAGTTTCAAATAAAGAACAGAATAAAAATAATAAAACAATTGGCGCGCGCGCTCGTTATGGCGCCACGTGCGCTCTGCGTGAAGTCACTCGTGTGAAATACCTTGGAAACTAAATAAAATATGCTATCAAAGACAATTTAAATAAAAAAATTTTTTTTACTACTTGTTGAAATTTGAAATAAATAAACGCGTCTCAATCCGTAATACTTAAATTGTGTATTTCAAAAATTAAAAAACACGTATCATGATCCTATGTCTTATTATTCTACGTGTGGTGACGGATTAAGAATACCTACAAGTGTGGATATTGTACACAGACAACACCGTCTGTGAGACACGGAAAACTCGTAAATAAACCCTGTGTCAACACGCCAGCGGACAGCGCGGCACAATACCTAAACCATAATCCCTCCCAAAGTAGAGGAGGCCTGTGCCCAACTGTGTGACGTAAATGGGCTGGAGAGAGAGATATTTATTGATAGGTACCGATAATTCGGTAAGGATGGAGCGTGTTAAAAAAAGACACTCATTCAAGGAAAACAGAAGCTGTCATCAAGAAAATAAAGAAATGAAAATACGTAGTACATATACGTAAGTGCATATATTATTATTCTCGGTGGCAATAAGGTGTCTCCCCCCTAACCACCCCATTTAGGGGGGTGTAAATTAGTTCAATTTGTAACGAAGCGACGCGCGCTAACGAGACTGCGTTTAATTATTGTAACTTGTTAACTCTGTCTTGTGTATAGTTAGTCATTGATGTTCTTTTGAGACAATTATTAATATATTTCATAGACATTTTCAGACAACGTTCTCTGGTCCCTAGTTAAGCTTAAATGCTTGTGTTATGGTTAACCAGAATTCAGTAGGAATAAAATGTCTTTGTTTTCGTTGGTTTTTTAACAGTTACGTATCAAAAGGTAAGACGGAAACCGGACTTTTGCTGTGAGTTCACTGTCCGTTCGTCCGTCTGACACCAGACTGAATCTCATAAACAATAGGTAATTAGTTAAAGAGTTCAAAGTCAGTTGATGAGTTACTAAAAATAGTTTTTTAAGTGTACCCACCATACAACAAACGTTTTTAATGGAACTTGGTAATACCCTTTCGACGTTTGTTGTTGGAACGACGTAATAAATGATAAAGGTACCAATTCTACGTGCACAACTAAACTTAACTGAACTAAATAATTTACTTAGTTCAAAAACTAAAAAACACGCTTGAATATCCTGAATATATATTTAAATAATTGCATTGTCATCGGTTCTTGATATGTATGCAAAATTCCAAATCAATCGGACTATTGCAAGTGGGTGAAAATCACGTTCAAAGATTCCTTTACATAGATTAATACATTGATAGATACATACCGAACTTATAAAAGCGTGTTAAAAATGAAAACAACTATTGATGAATTTAGATTAATTAGCTATTTCGCGGTGTACATTTTTATATTAAAATATTTAGTGTATAATACTTACATAGCCTTTATAATAAGAAAGTTCAGTTAACATTACGGAATTGTGTTAAGGGCCTACATCAATATTATCGTCGACATGTACATATTAACACAGCTAGTAGGTATAGAAAATGAAGAATTAGGGATATTTTTTTTGTTTACTCAAAATCTACTAAATATATTTTAATTCTGATTTAAATGTTTTTTTTTTAGTTTGTACTGTTTATTTTAATATGTGGCGACAGTAATTTTTTTTTTTAACAATTTTATATAGTTTATAACTATTAAAAATTAACATTTTCAAAAAACAATTTACAATTAAAAACTAAAATTTAAAAACAAAATACCTATGTACAGTACCTTTAAAATTAATTAAATTAAAATTACATATATACTTAAAAACTAGGCATCAAAATACTCCTCCCATCGCTGTCGACCGGAAGTGTGCCCAGAAGGCTGGCGGCATTGCCACGTTGGATGGCAATGCTTATTTTTTACGTGTTTCTAAGTATATATAATAGTTACTTATGTTTTTAAAGTTATTTCATTAGTTAATACGCGATAATAGACCGACAAATGAAAAAAATAAAAAAATAGAGAGGTTGTTTCGCTAAGATTTTCTATCGACAAAACTTTTTTCAATCGCGTTTCTGAGTTTATGTGATCCTAGATTATATATTGAAAATTAGATAAAAATTAGAGCTCTAGCCATTCAATCTAAAGAAAAAATGAAAACTTCGTACGTAGAAAAATGCACGAAGCTATTTTGGTATCCTCTTAATGACACTGGTAGGTACCGATTCTACATGCACAACTAACCTTAACTCAACCAAAAAAATGAAAATTGTTAGTGTCAATGACACAATTCGGCAAAGTTAACAGATTTTTTTATTAGAAATTCTGTATATTATAGACTAACGTTTTTAATTAACTTAAATGTGTACACAAAAATTGCCAATTAATGAAAATACACCATAGTTGTTTTCATTTTTTTAAGTTATGTTAAGTTTAAAGCATGAGGAATTGGTACCAATATATGATTGATGATATTACGATTGTAGATATCTAATGGTAGGTACGGATATACGGAACCAACCGTCTGTGAGTCAAACTTGCGCTTAACCGATTTTTAAAAATAATCATGTTTTTCATGTCGTCCAAATGTATCATCAAGTCATAGCTAAAAAGAAAACTAAAAGAAAACAGTAAAAAAAGTAAAAGTTTTTTTTTTATTTTCATCTACGATTTATAATTAATTTTTAAGCAAATCTTGCATTGGCAATAAGGAAAATACAAAAGAAAAATTATCCAGTTCAGTGCAGGAACTAAGCGCATGCAATGGTATCTACATTTTAGCGACCCATTTATATAGAAATAAATCAACAGTCACTGACAATTCATTGTCATCTTAAAATCCGTACAAAAATAAATTAATTTTATTCAAAATGTAAAAAATCACCTATCATTTTTGTAATAAAGAACAGAATAGCTATACACTGATTGGTCAAATTTCAACCAATCAGAGGTCGTTGTTGAAAGAGGCGGGAATAGGCAATCGTCAGATGCAAACGAGTTTTTTTTAAGAACCCGTTTCGTTTGTTTTGTTTAGTCTGTGATGCGGAGCAGTTGACCTGGCTGTTTATAAAAATGTCTTTGCCTATAGGACGTAATATGAAAATATTTTATGAATGACTATTATAAAATTTGTAAGTAGGTAAATTATATTGATTTTTATTTTTTGTGGTGGCCCCCAGGGTGATGTAAGAGCCGGTTATGGGATGTTTAAAGCAATTATCATCTTCTGTTAGAGACCGAATAAGTTTAAAAAAACAGGTTTCAAAATAAACTACGCAACAGCGTAGCCACATGGTATAGTAGATCAATTTTATTACTCTCAAAATGGAGGAGGACCGTGCCCAAAAGAGGGACGAAGATGGAATGAGAAGAGATTCAGAGCCTACTTATACTAAAGGGGACCACTCACTATTGTCAACTAAATAGCCTAACTCTTTAATCGGAATTCTAAAACGTTAAAATCTAATTGGAACCAAACCTAGTAAAAATTTTTTTATATTGGTCGTTTCACACCACGTCCTCTAATCCCAAGCTATATATTTTCTAAGCTCGGGCTAGGTAAGTATGGGTTTTTTTTTGTAAATATATACATACCTACTTAAAATACATAGAAAAACACTCAGATGCAGTACAACTGTTTGTATGACAAAATTGACAAATATAAACACCATACAAGAGATTGTCCCGTACAGGAATCAAATGCGAAGCCTTACGAATGGCAGTCCATTACATGAACCACTAGACCACAAGGCCTGTCAATGATTGAATGGTATGCCATAATTATAATGGATCCTAAAATTATCAATCCCCTAACCAGTATAAAGAATCGATACTTGAGTTTCTTGTCCTTAAACTAATACTTAAACTGTCTATAAAAAGCTAAGCATCTGCAAAATTCCATGTCAAAATAAAGTACGCTGTTATCGCACACCTCAGACGGGATTATAATCCCCTCTCCCTCTATCCCTCTGGATGAGAGGGAGCAGGACGCCATAAGCTGTCAGTCAACCGGCGACGATCGCCTTGTGATAACGTATACGCGGAAATAACAATTAAAAATATTAATTTTAATTTGTAACATAAAACCTCTCTTTAGACAAAGTCATATTAAACTGGCTGAATAGTGCAAGCTCTTAAAAAAAAGTGACATGACGTTTAAATTTTTATCTATGGAATACAAAATTAATGTTTTTTTTAGTGGTCCAGTGTTTGAAAATAGGTTTTAGTGTCTGTGATTATGTTTAGTAATGTCTATTGGTCACAAGATCGTATTGGATTCCTGTAAGGTAAAAAAATCTTATTCGAATTTTTCCTTTGTGTTTTTTTGTCTTCAAAATATAGTGTTCTAATTTTAAAAATTGTTATTTGTTTATTTGTTTCTTTTTAGGGTTCCGTACCCAAAGGGTAAAAACGGGACCCTATTACTGAGACTTCGCTGTCCGTCCGTCCGTCCGTCCGTCTGTCACCAGGCTGTATCTCAAGAACGGTGATAGCTAGACAGTTGAAATTTTCACAGATGATGTCAAATCAAATCTTTTGTGTATGTGATGTGATGTGTATTTCTATTGCCGCTATAACAACAAATACTAAAAATAAAATAAAATAAATATTTAAGGGGGGCTCCCATACAACAAACATGATTTTTTTACCGTTTCTTGCTCGATACTAATAACGTTGCCTTATGTTGCGTAGATAATGGTACGGAACCCTTCGTGCGCGAGTCCGACTCGCACTGTACCATTTTTTTTTAAATACGACGTTCAAGTGTGTATTGGCGCCGAACACATCGATTTCCTAATAAATTACTGCTGTATCGCGCAACACATCTTTAACACAATTTGAGATTTATCTTAAATCTACTATTTCTACTGAGTAATAATAATAATTCGCTTAGTTAAAAAAAACGTTTATTAATAATGAATATTTTTATTTTTATCAGAGGTTTAAAAGTTCGCTAAAATCGGTTCGCGAAAATTGTCAAAACTTGATTCATAATAGTCTTTTTACCCTATAACGTTTATTATCTCTCTGATAAAATCTCCGTTTAAACCTCCGTTTATGAATAAGACCATAAATTTGTAAAACTCTACATTTGCCCCACATGAACCCGACGGCTCACTACCGAAAGAACTAAGACACCAATTCTGTTAGGTACAGGCGTGTAACTAGCGCCGTATCAGCCGTATCAATTATACGGGGCCCCGGGCCAGGGGGCCCCCGACGTGCGTAAGCAAAATTTAATAAACACTTTCCAATTTTTTTATTATTTCAGAAATTTTATGCCCAGATTTTTTTCTTTTGTGAGAAATCTTTACCCTTCATAAGGGCCCCCAAATAAATTTTTATACGGGGCCCCATCAATGCACGCTACGCCCCTGGTAAGTTTTGACAATTTTCGCGAACCGATTTTAGCGAACTTTTAAACCTCTGATAAGTGATTATCAATAAGACCATTAATGTATAAAATAATTGGTACATAACTAACAGGTAGTACAATTATTTTCAATTAGAAACCAGCAGTGGTATTCAGTAAGAAAAAGTGAAGTGAATTTTCGGTGAATCTTGATCACGTGACAGCGCTCCTCCAAAAAATTAGGAGAAGCGCTGTCACGTGATCAAGATTCACCGAAAATTCACTTCACTTTTTCTTACTGAATACCAGTGCAAATCTTAATAAATTATATAAACTAACCATCCTCTTGAACCACTATACCATAGAAATAAAAATTGGTCAAGTGCGAGTCGGACTCGTGCACGAAGGGTTCCGTACCATTATCTATGCAACATAAGGCAACGTTATTAGTATCGAGCAAGAAACGGTAAAAAAATCATGTATGTTGTATGGGAGCCCCCCTTAAATCTTTATTTTATTTTATTTTTAGTATTTGCTGTTATAGCGGCAATAGAAATACATCATCTATGAAAATTTCAATTGTCTAGCTATCACCGTTCTTGAGATACAGCCTGGTGACAGACGGACGGACGGACGGACGGACGGACGGACAGCGAAGTCTCAGTAATAGGGTCCCGTTTTTACCCTTTGGGTACGGAACCCTAAAAACGCAGTTTTGAAGATATAAGCTCACATAGTGACATACAAACAAAAATTAGGAATATGTTTCATAATAAATAATGACTTATGTAGTGGGGTTATGCAATTGGGAAATATATTTACCATAAAAACTATATAAATTAATTAATTTATTTACATTTTATTAAATTATTACAACAACAGTACAAACCAAAACAAAAAAATTGGTCAAGTGCGAGTCAGACTCGCGCACGAAGGGTTCCGTACCATTATCTATGCAACATAAGGCAACGTTATTAGTATCGAGCAAGAAACGGTAAAAAAATCATGTTTGTTGTATGGGAGCCCCCCTTAAATATTTATTTTATTTTATTTTTAGTATTTGTTGTTATAGCGGCAATAGAAATACATCATCTGTGAAAATTTCAACTGTCTAGCTATCACCGTTCTTGAGATACTGCGTACGGAACCCTAAAAATCATGTTTGTTGTATGGGAGCCCCCCTTAAATATTTATTTTATTTTATTTTTAGTATTTGTTGTTATAGCGGCAATAGAAATACATCATCTGTGAAAATTTCAACTGTCTAGCTATCACCGTTCTTGAGATACTGGGTACAGAACCCTAAAAATCATGTTTGTTGTATGGGAGCCCACCTTAAATATTTATTTTATTTTATTTTTAGTATTTGTTGTTATAGCGGCAATAGAAATACATCATCTGTAAAAATTTCAACTCTCTAGCTATCACCGTTCTTGAGATACAGCCTGGTGACAGACGGACGGACGGACGGACGGACGGACGGACGGACGGACGGACGGACGGACAGCGAAGTCTCAGTAATAGGGTCCCGTTTTTACCCTTTGGGTACGGAACCCTAAAAAGGAAGAAAAAAAACCTATATTATAAGAAAAAACTATATTAGAAAGAAGTTAAGTATTTGTACCATTGTAGAAAGTAGGAAAAAGTAATTATATAAACCTTCAAAAACGCTTTTTTTAGCTCAGGACGTATTTAGGTATTAATGTTTTGAGTAACGGAATCTTCGATAAAAGTAATTTTCACTTGCAGTAATCGATTGATCTCAAATTTTGCACACATATATTATTATAGACCGATGACAATGCAATAAAAAAATATTCATTATTAATAAACGTTTTTTTTAACTAAGCTAATTATTATTATTAGTAGAAATAGTAGATTTAAGATAAATCTCAAACTGTGTTACAGAGTCAAAAAGTAAACTAAAATTAAATCAACTATGATGTATTTTGCTATAATAGCTATTTCCTTATACTTATTATTATATACTAACTGTTACCGGTGACTTCACACGCGTGGATTTTAGAAAAACAAATAATTACCTTTAAGTAAATCACTAACGCAGCGCACGTAACGGAAGCCCTCAAATATGAACAATTTACCCCGTTTTTGCCACATTTCACTAATGCTTCGCTCCTATTGGCCGCAGCGTGATGTTATATAGTCTTCCTCGATAAATGGACTATGAAACACAATAACAATTATTCAATTCGAAGCAGTAGTTCCTGAGATTAGCGCGTTCAAATAAACAAAATCTTCAGCTTTATAACATTAGTAAAGATAGCTGTTGCCCGCGACTCGTCCGCGTGGAATTTAGATAATTTTCCCCGTTTAGGCAACATTTTTCACTACTGCTTCGCTTCTACTGGTTGTAGCGTGATGTTATATAGCCTAACTAGTCTAACTTTATATTATTAGTAAAGGGGTGACAGCCGAAATGAAAATTTCACTACTGACATGACTAAATTGTGCACCGGGATGATAGTAGCCCACTGAAATGATACCGCCAAGTACGTCATTTATTTATAGGAGGATTCCGTAGGTTGTCTGAAACAAATCTAAATAAATTTCTGTAGTGATATCACTATACTGTATTTGTGATATTTATTAAACATGAGATCAAACTATTATCTTAGACAAATATGTTTTATGTCTATACAAATATTTTAAAGCTGAATAGTTTGTTTGTTTGTTTTCACAGGGACCACTGGTCAAATTCGAAAATTTTTTGTTCTAGGATAGTACATTTATCGAGGAGAGTGATAAGCTGCGTAAAATTACGCTGCTATTAATAGGAGCAAAGCATCAGTGAAAAATGTCGTGAAAACGGGGAAAATTATCCATATTCTTCTGTTGCGTCCACTGCTTTATGTATCATTTGATTAAATGATATATCATTTCATCAACTCATACATACCGAGGACATCCTGGACGTCAGCCTTTATGAGATCAGAATGACTCTCAAGCAGCTTAAAAACAGTAAAGCACTGGGCGATGACAAAATCACTACGGAGCTCTTGGAGGCGGCTGGAAGCCGGTCCTCGTGGCCCATCAGAAGCCGTTCGATTCTGTCATCCTCAGGGGCACTCTCCCATAGGCACAGACCAGGAGTGTGGTAGTGCTGTTTTAAAACCCACTTGAGAACCTATCGACCTATCTCACACCTGAGCCACGTCTGTTGTTTTTGAGAGTCTATCGGTATATCGAAGCGTTGAAGTGTTTGTATAGAAACGCCACCATGTCAGTCCGAATCCAAGATGGAAGTACAAGACATATTCCACTGCAGAAGGGTTCTAAACAAGGGGTCGTAATTTCCCCGAAACTATTTACCGCTGCATTAGAAGACGTCGTTAAGCTCCTCGATTGGACCGGACTCAGCATTAAAATCAACGGCGAATACATCACTCACCTTCGATTTGCAAATGATATCGTGGTTATAGTTTATATGGAGGACCTTGGCCACAATGCTCAATTAGTCAAAATCATAAAAATCACACATTGCACTACCGTTCTCACGTTTGCCGCGTATTTTGTATGCCTGTGCAATTCACCCAAAGATTAAGTAAGATTTTATAATAAGAAAGTTCCCTTAACATTACTGAATTGTATTATTTACACTATGACTATATATCTATACAATAATAATTACAAAGCTGAAGAGTTTTGTTTGTTTGAACGCACTAATCTCAGGAACTACTGGTCCGATTTGAAAAATTATTTCAGTGTTGAATAGTACATTTATCGAGGAAATAGGCCGTATAAAATTACGCTGCGATGAATAGGAGCGAAGGGTCGGTAAAACCCGTTGCAAAAACGGGAATAATTTACTAAATTCGGCGCGTACGAAGTCGCGGGCAACAGTTCTAAATACGTTACGTTTAGTCTTATCTGTCACCACACTCTTCTTGTATTTCTTAATCTGTCACCACACCGGTACTTCGATAAACTAATAATTAATTGTTTTTCTAATTTTTTTGACGTAAGACATTTAGTTAGAACCACTCTTTTCGGATTGAGACGCGTGTATTTGTTTTAAATTTTAGCCCTACGTTTCGGAGACTTACTTAACTTAACAAAAAAATAAATTATAATACTCACGGACATTTCACACAACATCTTCTGGTCCAACGCTAAGCTTATATGCTTGTGTTATGGGTACCAGAATACGGATAGAATACATATACTACTTGTCTTTTGTAAATACATACTTATAGTAAATAGAAACACCCAGACGCAGTACAAACAGTTGTATGACAATTAGAAACATCACACAAATGATTGTCCCGAGCGGGAATCGAGCCCGCGACCTCTTGATCGACAGTCCGTTAAATAAACCACTCAACCACGAGGCTCGTCAAATGAAAACAATTATGGCGTATTTTGATTATTTGCCTTTTTCGTTGTGCACATTTTTATTAATTAAATTCGTTAGTCTTTAAAATACAGATTTTCTAATAAAAAGTTCTGTTAACATTACCGAATTGTGTTATTGACTCTATCAATTTACATTTCTCACAACGTCCTCTGGTCCCAAGCTAAGCTTATTATGCTTGTGTTCGTTAGTTGCCTATATTCTATGAATAGAATTCCTAGTAATATAGTTAGTATGAAAGTTGATATGACAATAAGACTTGGTAGGTCACATATTCGATTTAAGTATACTCGTGTTACAACAAATTTTATTTGTTTCTATGCAATTGTATCTACACCTCTGAGCAAAATGCAATAACACAAAATATTTTCAGAATTTTCGAGCGTGCCTTTTTAACCGACTTCAAAAAAAGTAGGAGTTTCTCAATTCGTCTGTATTTTTTTTGTTTGTTACGAGTACCTCATAACTTTTAACTGGGGGAAGTGATTTAAATGATTCTTTTTCTATTTGAGAGTTGGTGGTTTCCGTGTGGTCCACTGGCACCAGGTCAGGATCTGATGATTATCTTCTAAGAAATCGAGGAAAACCCTCAAATTTCAAAGACACATGAAGTCGGTGCAACTTTGTTTTAAGTCTCCCTATAATTTTAACATCGTATATTCTAGCAATATTGTCCGTGTGGTGACGGATTAAGAATACAAGTGTCAGCACCCCATTATTCTTCCCAAGGTGCTGTAAAAGCCAGCTAAAAATATTATATAAAGAATAGCCTCTGTGAGAGACAGAATACTAGAACATTAACCCTATACACGCCAGGTCAGTGTGGCACAGTAGACCGTAATACCCCCTAGAGCGGAGGAAGCCGGTGTCCAACAGTAAGTTAATGGTCTGGAGAGAGAGATAGATCTATTTTAATTATTTCAATAAAAACAAAACATGAACTCAAAAATAAAAAATGTAAGTACTTACACACATTAAAGTGGACATATATTCAATTAAAAACTACCATTTGGTAGCTTCTAACACCACACAAAGTCCACAATACAAGACATAAAACTACCATTATCTAAATAACAATTGATGTTCGAAGCAAAGATCTGAGACCACTTGCAGCCCTTTTTAAAAAAACGAGCATCAATTAAATCTACAAACAACGTAAAATGCAGAGCAAACAGAACCTTAGGGCCCTTTAATCCTCAAGGGCGCGAAGCATAGATAGGGCACGTCTGTGAAACGCCCTCTGATTGGTCGCCTGCATTCATAACCACCCTCTTTTCAACCAATCACAAGCGTTTCCCGCCACCCCTATTCAGTAAATGACTTAAAAACCTTCGGTTTAGCACGAGCTTGACTCGCACATGTAGAGATCCGTACAAATATAATCATACGGTATTATTCATAATGACTTATCGGAGGTTTAAACGGAGATTTTATCGGAGAGATAATAAACGTTATAGCGTAAAAAGACTATTATGAATAACAATTTTTGACAATTTTCGCGAACCTATTTTAGCGAACTTTTAAACCTCTGATAAGTCATTATGAATAAGACCGATAATCTTTACTTATTATAAAACAAGGTTGTTATTGCTGTATGTATGTCCCTATGTGAGCTTATATCTTAAAAACTACGCAACGGATTTTGATGCGGATTTTTGTTAATAGATAGAGTGGTTCAAGAGGATTGCTTTTTTTATAATTAAGTTAAGATAAGTTAATGTTATTGTAGTTTATAATTAACTTAATGTTAATATTTGGTGTATGTTCAGGGAGGGTGGGTTTAATAAATAGGAATGCGAGTGGAACCGCGGGTATTAGCTAGTAAAATTCGCTAAAATATCATGATGTCCAAGCGGATCATTAAGTTAAGCTGAAAACATTTGTTGTATGGAAGCACATATGGGAGGATTTATTGTAATCTTGTTTTTAATATTTTTGGTAAAGCGGCATCAGAAAAACAGCACTTATAAAATTGCAGCTGTCTAGCTAACACCGTTCCAGAGTTACAGCTTAGTGATAGACAGTAAGATATTCATGAGATACAGCTTCTTGACAGACGGACGAAAGAATAGCGTAGTCTTAGTAAAAGGGTTCCATTTTACCTTTTGATACAGATCCCTAAAAATATTTGCCGCTCTAAAACGTTTCGACACAGAATGTAAACGATGTTTGAATTTAGAATATGATTGATTCGTTTGAAAAAAGTAATGAAAAGGCGGTATTTTTGTAGTCTATGGTGTAGTTATATTTCCGGTGGTGAAAAGTGCCGCCCTATATCGTTTCCGGTGCCGGCAAACTTTGATTATTATTGATTCATATCGGTTTTAGGTTATTGAAATATCAATAATTGGGGAAAATTTTATCATTTTAAGATAGGTTAATGTAGGAAAAAGGATGTGCCTCTACCTTTCTGCCTAAGGTTTTAGATTTAAAGCGTTTAAATGAATTGCCACTAGTTCTTAGTTTCGAGGCATAAAGCTCTAAATACAGACATACCAGATGGTGGGTTGACATTTAAAATTGAGGACAAGTAACTTTAGCCTGGCTAAATCGTAGGTACTTCATAGAATAATGATGTTTCATATGACGTATTAGCCTGTATCATAGACACATACAGATACATTTTCACGCACACATAGCATGTTAGTGGTTCAAGCCGACTGAGTGACGTAGCCAGAGACACTACATCTGGTAAATTTGTGGCTCTAAGTTTGGAACAAATAGTGTTGTATCTCGTTTTTTGGTACAATTTTTAAGATTTCAAACAAATAATGTCACTGATTGATGTACTGTCAGGTCCAAAGAGCTGCAGTCTATAATTATACAATAGGTACTCGTAGTAGTAAAGTACAAAGTACTCTAAATAATTTATCAAATACCTACCTAGCAAAATTATTTTAAACACCAACCATAGAGTAATAACAATATTTTTTTAAAACCAATCGTCAAAACAGTTTCATATTTCGAGCGAAAATAAAAAAAATGAAAAACAAAGCGTTTTGTTCGTTTGTGAACGTTCGATATTCGAATAGCTTTTGTTCTTTGTTCGTTTAATGTGACCGTTAATAATAATGTGACGTGTCGAATTATCGACTGGAATCATAATGGGTGTATGACGTATGCCTTGGTCATTTTTATAAATGGATAATCCACTTAAACTCAGAGATTTTGACGAGCCTCTTGGCCTAACGGTTCATGTAACGGAATGCCGTTCATGAGGTCGCGGGTTCGATTAGCATAGAACAATCATTTGTGTGATATTTATAGTTGACACACAAATGTTTGTACAGCGCCTGTGTGTTTACTATAAGTATATACAAAGAAAAGTACTTTATGTAGTGTATCCGTATTCTGCTACACATAACACAAGCATATAAGCTTAGTTTGGGACTAGAGGATGTTGTGTGAGATATCCATGAATATTTATTTATTTACATCAGATAGTGGATATACGTTCAATCTTGAAGACACGTGACTTTAGCCTGGCTAAATCGTACTTCATAGAATAATAATTATTCACATGACGTTAGACACACATAGATACATATTTCACGCACACACATTATAAACATCTATATCTGCGTAAAGTTGTGAGACTTCAAGCCGATGAGTGATGCACTCATAGACACCCTATCTTATAAGTCTGGGATAGTTAATAAAAAAAATTGTTACATAACGATATTGTATACACTACTAACCCAGTGACATTAGCATAAAAAATCTAGTTATAATTGACTTTGTCTAATTTTATTTATTGTAAGAACATGACTGGCCTCGTGGTCGAGTGGTTTATGTAATGGACTGCCATTCACGAGGTCGCTGGTTCGATTCCCGCTCGGAACATACATTTGTGTGATCTTTATAAATGTCATAAAAATGTTTGTACTGCGTCTGTGTGTTTCTGTGTATTTTATGTATGTATTTACAAAAGAAAAGTAGTATAGAAATATCTTACTGATAAACGAGAATTACAATCTATCCGTACCTAATCGTAGATTGGTTATTGAAAAAGGACGTTAGTCACAAACAGCATATTAATATTATATTAATATAGCGAGAAAAAGACAGATCTATTTAGAAAAGACACGAGGCGAGAATGAGGCAGACATATCTGTCGGTGACGTCATAATTATAGATACATTGCGGTATATTAATATATATTTATCTCGTTCTCGACTCTACTTTTTCTATATGCATCTGTCTCCCGCTATATTAATATATCGTAATATGGCGTTCGACCTCCGTGTGCTGACGGATTAGGAATACAAGTGTCACCACCCCATCTCCTACAAAGGATGCTGTAAAATTCATCTAAGGGATATTACACACAGATAACATCTTCTGTGAGAGACGGTACACTCGAAAATAAACCCTGTGCCAACACACCTGGCCAGCGTGGCATAGTAGACCATAATCCCTCCCAAAGTGGAGGAGCCCCGTGCCCAACATTGTGACGTAAATGGGCTGGAGAAGAATAAGAAGAATATGCCGTTTGTGGTGTCCTTAAAGTCTAATGTTAAGAAGATTTCTAGACATTTATCGTAATGTCTTATTTACAACAGTGACAGTTACAATTAATATTTGCATAGTGAAGCTTTTTATCGAGGTTATTGTAAGAATTACTCATTGTAAATACATTTATAATTATTGTTACATAGTTATATCGTTTTTACTAGGTCAAGGACAAATTAACATAATTAAACTTTGTACTGGTTCATGTAACGGACTGTTGTTCATAAGGTCGCGGGTTCGATCCCCGCATACAACAATCGTTTATGCAAAATTAATTGTAATATAGATTTTAGTATATTTTATTATAGCATCAGCAGTTAAGTAATTTTTTTTTACCGACTTCGAAAAATAGAAGGAGTTTCTCAATTCGTCTCTATGTTATTTTTTTAAATGACAGCATGTGTGACGAGAGGAAAGTAATGTCGTTAGGAGAGTTCTGAGTATAAATGTGGAAGGAAAAAAGCCTAGAGGAAGACCTAAGAAAAGATGAATGGACTGTGTGAAAGAGGACATGAAAGAAAGAGGAGTTAACACAGACATGACTATGGAAGAAAAAGACATGTTGCGCCGACCCCAAATAATGGGATAAGGGCAGGAGGATGATGTTTGTTACCTCATACCTATCTTTTAACTAGGCGAAGCGATTTTAATGATTTTTTGTTTATTTGAAATTAGGTTCCCATTTCGTCCCATTGGCACCAGGTTAGGGTTTGATGGTTATCTTCTGAGAAATCGAGGAAAAGTGGAAAACCTTCAAATTTCAAAGGCACCTGAAGTCGGTAGAACTTTTTTTTAAAGTAACTTAATTATTTTAATACATAGAGTTCAAGAGGATGATTTTTAGTATATTTTGTTAGGTTTATAAAAAATGTAATGCATGAATAACTTACTTTCTTTTAATTCAAAGTTTACTTTCAATTAATTATAATTTAAATAACTGTCAACAAAATAGCGGGCATTTTAAAAATAGAATAAATATGAATGAATGACAACCGTCGCATCTGTTGATAGGCGTGGCTAACAACGCCCCGCCTGCCACTATCAACTGATAATGATAACTAGAGCTAAGTATCAAATTATATTATAACTAGGCTGTTGCCCGTGAATTCGTATGCTTGGAAATTGTCATCTCTACACATTGTGTCCCTACATTTAGGTATAATATAATATAGACTAAATCACTCTCGGAGACTGTGGTGTCAATTCTACATTCACAACTAAACTTAACTTATCTAAAAAATGAAAACAACTATTACTGTTTTTTGAGTATTTGGCTGTTTTGTTCTGCACATTTATATTAATTTAAATCTTTAAACTATAATAAACATTTTTTATAACAAAAAAGTTGACTTAACATTGCTGAATTATGTTATTAACACTCTCAATTTTATTTTTTTATTTAAGTTTAGTTGAGCAAGTAGTATGGGTACCTGTAGCTTACTTTTACTGAAATAATTTTAACGATCCAACCCAACAATGAGCCGGCTTGAAGTCACATACCTATATCTATGCATTACGATTTAGCCAGGCTGAAGTTACCTGTCTTCAAGGTTGACCGCCAATACACCTACTACAGCTAACTCTCGATAATTCAACCCTGCGATAATTCGAACCACTCTATAATTCAAAGTTATCATGAATTCCTTACAAAATCTCTTTATATTTCGAAATTAAGAGGATACCAAAATAGCTTCGTGCATTTTTCTATGTACGAAGTTTTCATTGTTTCTTTAGATTGAATGGCTAGAGCTCTAATTTTTAAGTATAAGTTTTTTCAATATATGATCTAGTATCGCATAAACTCAGAAACACGATTGACAAAAGTTTTCTCGATAAAAAATCTTAGCGAAACAACCTCCCTCATTTTTTTTTTCATTTGTCGGTCTATTATCGCGTATTAACTAATGAAATAACTTTAAAAACATAAGTAACTATTATGTATAGAAAGACGTAAATCAGAATTAAAATATATTTAGTAGATTTTGAGTAAACAAAAAAAATATCCCTAATTCTTCATTTTCTATACCTACTAGCTGTGTTAATATGTACATGTCCACGATAATATTGATGTAGGCCCTTAATCAATATTATATTTTTACTTTGCCCTTGGTAATCCAAATGGAACAATCATTGCTAAATTACAATATTACGCGTTAATTCTTATTCATCGTCACCAAATACAATAAGTATATATATTAGTCAAGAGCCAGGAAAAATATAGGCTACTTAAAAAAAAGCGTATTTAGGGTTCCGTACCCAAAGGGTAAAAACGGGACCCTATTACTGAGACTTAGCTGTCCGTCCGTCCGTCCGTCCGTCCGTCCGTCCGTCTGTCACCAGGCTGTATCTCAAGAACGGTGATAGCTAGACAGTTGAAATTTTCACAGATGATGTATTTCTATTGCCGCTATAACAACAAATACTAAAAATAAAATAAAATAAATATTTAAGGGGGGCTCCCATACAACAAACATGATTTTTTTACCGTTTCTTGCTCGATACTAATAACGTTGCCTTATGTTGCATAGATAATGGTACGGAACCCTTCGTGCGCGAGTCCGACTCGCACTTGACCAATTATTTGCATTCTTTTAAGGCCATTATATATTAGCAAAACATCATTAATTTTATTTAACTCCAAGCTACACTAGCGCCATTGTCTCTCAGCTGTCAAAAAAGCGCGGGATAAATATCGTCATCGAATCGCATCGTAATTCGGCAAAGGCATTCGACGGCACGTCCTACACAATCGATACTCAACCTCCTTTGTACAAAAATCTTTATTTATTATGCTCCGCTTTAAATACTGTATTGAAATGATTAATAAACGGATGTTAGTGAGGGGACATTATGGTAATATAGTATGTTTCGAGATTTTACGATTGGATTAGTGTTGTGCTATTGTGACTATTGTTTCGGTTTTCTGTTGTTGTCTTGTTATGTATTTGCTATATGTATTGAACATAATTATTCTTGATTTTATGTATATTTTTAGGTACATCATAGACATATCAGATGGTGGGTTGACGTTTAAAATTGAGGACAAGTAACTTAAGCCTCCGTGTGGTGACGGACTAAGAATACAAGTGTCACCACCCCATCTCCTCCCAAGGGTGCTGTAAAAGTCAGCTAAGGGATATTGCACACAGATAAGGGATATTGCTCTGTGAGAGACGGAAAACTCGAAAATAAACCCTGTGCCGACACGCCTGGTTAGCGTGGCGCAGTTGGCCATAATCCCTCCAAAGTGGAGGAGGCCTGTGCCCAACAGTGGGACGTAAATGGGCTGGGGAGAGAACTTTAGTCTGGTTAAAACGTACTTCATAGGATAATGACGTTTCGTATGACGTATAGCCTGTATCATAGACACACATAGCATAGATACATTTCCACGCGCACATTGATATGTGTGTGAGTGGCTTCAAGCCGAGTGAGTGATGTAGACATAGACACTACATCTGGTAAATCTGTGAAGTATGTATAATAATTATGTAACAGATTGATGTAATAGTTGTAATTTAAGTAATTTAAGGATTTACGACTGTCAAATCAAATACGTAAATAGCATATGCCAGCAGAAAAAAAAACAGTAAAACTGGCATAGTCAGCAGATACCTACTATATTCCCGGGAAATTCAGACAAAAAGTAAAAAAGAAACCGGTCAAGCTCGAGTTAGACTGGTACAGAAATGGTTCCTTACCTTTACTGTCATAGTGATATTTGTCATATTCCCGTCCCCAAATAACAGGATAAGGTTACGAGAATGATGATGATGAGTATTTGTTGTTGTAACATCAACTAACCTACAAAAACGGTGAAATTTTAAGCTTTCTAGCTAATTCCGTTCCAGAGATAAACTCTCGCGACGCACGGACAGACAGAACGGAAAGCGAAATGTCAGTAATATACCGTTTTGCTTTTTGATACGGAACCTTAAAAATGCATTATAAGCACTAAGAATGCAAAATATGAACCCTAAAAATGCAAAACTCTTTTTCACGATCAATATAATGCTCAAGTCTCATAATTTGACAAGTAATAGTCATCGAACACTTGGTGGACAAAGGCAACTAGTTATTCAACCACACGTATAGACGAATGTGACGAAGATACTCTATTGTCTTTTAGTTGTTTATGGTATTTTAAACACCATAACGCAATTAAATTGTAATCTAATATATAAAATTCACGTGTCACAGTGTTAGTTACCGTACTCCTCCGAAACGGCTCGACCGATTTCTATGAAATTTTTTTACATGCAGTTTCAGTAGGTCCGAGAATCGGCCAACATCTATTTTTCAAACTTTTTTTTTAGTATGGCAAAACAACGTTTGCCGGGCAACTAGTTTTATTATAATATTACTTTTCCATTATTATAGTAGATTGAGTTTAATTTCTTGTGTTATGTTGCCAATTCAGTTAATACATAATTAAGGGCCTACATCAATATTATCGTATATCATCGCCGACACGTACATATTAACACAGCCAGTAGGCACAGAAAATGAAGAATTAGGGATACTTTTCCTATTTACTCAAAATCTACTAAATATATTTTAATTCTCATTTACGTGTTTCTATATATAATAGTTACTTATGTTTTTAAAGTTATTTCATTACTTAATACGCGATAATAGACCGACAAATGAAAAAAATAAAAAATTAGAGAGGTTGTTTCGCCAAGATTTTCTATCGAGAAAACTTTTTTCAATCGCGTTTCTGAGTTTATGCGATCCTAAATCATATATTGAAAAAACATATATTTAAAAATTAGAGCTCTAGCCATTCAATCTAAAGAAACAATGAAAACTTCGTACGTAGAAAAATGCACGAAGCTATTTTGGTATCCTCTTAACACGCCTTTATAAGCTCGGTACGTATCTATCTATTAATCTATGTAACGGAATCTTTGAAAGCGATTTTCATCCACTTGCATTAGCTGGATTGATCTGAAATGTTATACACATATTATTATTAGGGACTGATGACAATGCAATGATGTAACTTTTTAACAGGATTTAAAACTTGTTTTTTGTTTTTTGCGCCAATCAAATTTTTATACTGAATATTTTCTATACAACTATATAATAACATCACGCTGCGACCAACAGAAACGAAGCTAGTGCAAATAAAAAGGTACATATTTACTTATATACCTTCAAAACTACTCAATCGATTTTGATGCAGTTCTTTTAATAGATAGAGCGGTTCAAGAGTATGATATTTTGTATAATTTTGTTAGGTTTTGGTTTTTATATCACATGCGTATATATTTGCGGCAAAATGTAGTTATCCGTATTTGAGGACTTTCGTAGCGTGCACTGCGTTAGTGGTTTGTTTTTCTGAATTCCACACGTACGGAGTCACGGGGAACAGTTAGTTATCAATATTTATCAATTTGTGTTACTAATTATTACATATATAACTCAATAATTATAAAATTGTACGTGATAGAATGTTAGTTTCCAATAGCAGTTCACCATTTATATCGTAACCCACATACTTAGAAATATATTATTATAATTATTTCAATTACCTATTGAAAAACAGAAAGAAATTAATAAAATAATTTTACCTATTATAAAACAAGTAGCTAATGCCCGTGATTTCACCACTGTTTATAGCTTTTGCGCCCTCCAAATACACACCAAACTTTAACAAATTATCTTCGATCACTAAAAGCAAATTATACAAAAAACTATACTATATTACATGTAAACTAAACCATATATTATATGTAACGGGTTTTGATTCGGTTTTTTTTTGAGATAAAGTAGTTCAAGAGAAAGGTATATGTGTTTTATTTGTTTAAGTTTGATTTCTAAATTACAGGCGTACGAAGTTGCGGGTTACAGCTAGTGTTAATATTTATAAAAATATCAAGCCCCATCTGTGAATGGATTTTTGAAGCTTTTCTCTTAATTTGTTCTCTTAATTTCCTATGTAACTGACTTCATGGTGTCGATTTTCTCTTGAAACATCGGGAAAAATCACCCATTCATGTGTTCCTAACGCGTCCGAAAAAGTGAAATCTTCGAAAAATCTAAACCGTGTTGATACTGCAGAATTTCCAAAAGTAGAAAATTATACATTATTTAACTATACAGTAAACTTGAGCAAGAAAAATATATATAAAGTACCCAATAAGATAACAAAAGCATAGTTATTTAATATTACTTTAAATAATGCAAACAATAAATAATTGAGGCCAGTGCGAAGACTGCGACGTAGCGGCCATCTTGTAACAGCTGACTCGGCAAAACTTTGACATTGATATTTAACAAATAATTAAAACAAGGAAGTAAAATTATTGTTTTAGTCACGTTAAAAGAAAACTGTTTCTTGTAAATGTATTATTGTCCGTATTGTCTTGACAGCTGTGTATTCGCGCGCTTTTCGGCCATTTCCTTTTTTGACCATAGAGGTTTTCTTTTACATTTTTAGTGCCAGGAACTTTATTTTTAATCAAATATAAGTTTTTTTAAATTTGAATTTGGAAAATATTCTATATGTGACAGTGTTAATTTTGTATGAAAAAGTGATTTATATATTTTTTTATTTATGAAACTCAAAATGTCAGGTAAGTGCACTTATAAGCGCAAAACTTATCTTATTATATATATAAAAGAAAATATTAAATTTTAAACTAATTTATTTCTAATAGTCAAAATTAAAATCTGACTGTGACAATATACAATATATTAGCAAAAAATTTCCTGCTTTCGTGAGAACTGCTAGGTGCTCTATCTATTTAGTTAGATACATGATTCTTTTCAATGCAAAAAGAAGCGTAAATTTTTAAGTAGAGGTTTGTGTAATTGAGCCTCTTGTAATACCGTAGCTGCTAAACGAATGGATCGATTTGAATGCATTTTTATATGAAACCATAATTATATTTTCTAGGGAAAACGGTTTGTAGTTGCGTCAGAAAGCGTTCTTGCTTTATGTTCTGTAGAAATGCTAAAGTTAACAATGTTTTAGTGTATACTACACTTCGCTATACCTGGAAAAAATAAGCGTTTATATGTGCTATTTTTTAAAGTTTCATTTAGGAAGAAAGAATTGAAATTCCCAATCCAATTACCTATAAGAAATGTATACTTTACGGTAGTTTACTTTTTTCACGAGGTTTCGGGTTCGGTGCCCACACATAATACATAGGTACTATCATTCGTACCGCGTCTTCTTTAAGTTATAAGGGTGTAAGAAAATACAAAATAAGAAATAGATTCAATAAAATAGTGACAAAAAAAAACGTTATGTCACATTCCATAAGCATTTTTATTGATTATGCTTTTAGGCATATTGATATATTGACTGTACGTAGTATGCAATAACCATAGATTAGATAATTTAAATAAAGAACCACTTATCTATGGTGTGTAGTAAGCGTATTTTACGTAATTCCCGCTTTTTTCAAAGTATAACGGATTATTTGTTAAGGGCCTACATCAATATTATCGTATATCATCGCCGACACGTACATATTAACACAGCCAGTAGGCACAGAAAATGAAGAATTAGGGATACTTTTCCTATTTACTCAAAATCTACTAAATATATTTTAATTCTGATTTACGTGTTTCTATATATAATAGTTACTTATGTTTTTAAAGTTATTTCATTAGTTAATACGCGATAATAGACCGACAAATGAAAAAAATAAAAAAATTGAGAGTTTGTTGTGCTAAGATTTTCTATCGAGAAAACTTTTTTCAATCGCGTTTCTGAGTTTATGCGATCCTAGATCATATATTGAAAAAACATATACTTAAAAATTAGAGCTCTAGCCATTCAATCTAAAGAAACAATGAAAACTTCGTACATAGAAAAATGCACGAAGCTATTTTGGTATCCTCTTAAGTAATTAGTTTAATTTGTAATTAGAATAAAATAATATTTGTAATTAGTTTCTGTTTTAAGAATTTATGTTAAAAATGTGTAAATTATATTTTAAATATTTTTCACTATACCCAAGACTCTTTTGCTATCAAATATATCATGGGTAGACAGGATTTAGTTTAGGGGAGAATGAAGAGTTGGACTCTTCATTTTATTTCGAGATAAAACGGATTGAAATTTTTCACTCATAAACCAAAAGATAATTTTAAAATGTTGTATTCACAATGGTGTAACCAGTTAGGAATTCTAATATTGATCAATGGTAAGTAATCTTCTTTCTTATCAAAAAGTGACAGTGGGTTCTTTAATGGATAAACAATGATTTATTATTGTTTGAATTTTTTACACAGCTCAAATTTTTTATATTGATTTAACCAAAATTGTTCTAAGGACATATGGATGTATGGGTGTTCTGAACAGCCAGTAGTCGGTTTTATAATTGAAACAAAAAAATAAGATAGATATCTACTTAAAAAAGAACATAATTCCGGGAACGAAGGCTTCACATGCGGCCATTTTGTTTTGTTTGCCTGCAAGATGGCTACCGAGCGGTGTTCTCAGTTCAAACAAACGACTTTATTGTGGACCGGTTTATTTTTAGTCTCTGGAATAATTTAATGGGTCTGTAGATTTTAGTCTTTTGATTTAAATACAAGCAAATTGGTTTAACCGCGTTTTTAGTTACGACTCTATATCTTTCAATATATATATCTTTCAAGCCAACTGTTAAAATTGTCTGAAGTTTTTATAAGAAATAAGGATCACACAAGAAAAACATAATTCTACAAAATTTCTTTCTTTTCGTCTTGCTTACGGATGTCAACACCTCATTCTCTCCCCAAGGCGTTGCAAGACCTAGCTAAGGGAATAACAAATTTAACAAACATCTTCTGCGAGAGATTGAAAACTCGAAACCCAACCAGTTCAAGGTCCCGAAGTATATAGGGCCCCTGCCCAATGGTAGGGCTATAATAGGCTAAGGATTAGTTACTGTTATGTCAGTCAATAACATGGTTTTATAATCATTTGACGGTACCCAAAATACGACAAGTCATATGTGATCTAAGTGTTAAGTGAAAGAAACGGTTGGTAAATATTGTACCGACGCCCAGCCTACACATTACAATCTATCAAACGAACATAAACCCTATAATTATTAAAGTAAAGTTAAAAATACAAGTGGTATGTTAAAACAGTGTTTACACAGTGTAATTGTGGAGCAATTTTGCGGTAAAAATAACTTAAAAAACAGTAAAATGTACTTATTTAAATGTGTGTTTAAATGTTGCGGAGTGGCGGCTTTACAGATAAAAATATGCGTACTTTTTATGCGTAAGTTAAGTGTGTTTATTGAAAAAGATTGTAGCAGTTGACTTTGCTGTGAAGGCTTTTAAATTACCGTTGAAATTATGGTTATAGCGACAAATTATAATGTTTGAAATGGCAAAACTCGAATTAAGTTAGCCAACGAAAAAAAAACTGAAAATGGATTTCAAGGAGATGTATTGAGTTCGAAATTTAAAATTAAATGTTTTAGTGGAAATTCAAAAATGCCAGTAAGTACTAAAAGGATTTCGATGGAAAAGTATGAGTTTGAAATTTGAAATGTAAGTATATTTAATTGAAAATAAAGACAAAAACGGCGGATTTGTAGATAAAATATTAAAATTGTAACAAAAACCTATGAGATAGAGGTATAACCCGACCAATTAACCCTTTACCGACGTGGCTATCCGTCTATGCAGGAGATATTCGTAGAGTAGAACAGTGTAACAATTTTTATCTAAAAACAAATCTAGAAAATTAATTAACTAAAAACCTAAAATTCGTGTAGTCAAAAATACACAAGTATTACGAAATCCAGATCAGCTGTTCTTTTTCACGCCGCCATCATAAAAATCAATGAATGAACCCACAAAGGGTTTTTTTTTAAAAAGTTCGTAAACATATCATGGCACCATAGACAAAAATGTATGTAAAATCACGCACGAAAGCGATCTATAAAGCTTTGGTAGACGTCGTACGTGCGTACACGCAACTAACGAAAATGGCGGTGCTTTTTCTAAGTTTTTTTCTTTATTTGTTACGTTTAGAAACTATATTTGTTTTTATTGCACCGGAATGCATTCTGGTAGTCACGGATTCGCCATTAGTTTGATCCTGAACGATTTTTATTTACAAATTCTGACTTGTCAAATTAGGCGGCATAATGTTTGGAATCTGTATAGTGATATGCTATTTTTGAATAAAGAATTATTTTAATAGTTTTTAGGGCTCCGTACCTAGTGATAAAACTCCTTTGTCCGTCTGTCAGTTACGAGGCTATATCAACAAGATACACTGAAATCATTCGTTGTATGAGAAAATATGCCGCTGAAAATATTTGTTGTGCTCTAGTTTTTAGTATATTTTCTCTAGTTTCTATAATAGCTCCTTTAAATGTTTATACTATTCTAGATCTTAGTCTATTTATCAACCGTTCTCCGTCCACTGCTGGACATAGGCCATAATTTTTAGTATTTGTTGCTAATTATTTGTAAAAATTTTGAACTCTCCAGCTAGCACCGTTCTTTAAGATACAGCCTGAAGATCGAAGGGCAAAGAAGTGTCAGTAATAGGGTTTACTTTTTGACACGGAACCACTAAAAGGCGTTACTTTTTTTTAATAATATTTATGGACATTTCACACAACGTTCTCTGGTCCCAAGCTAAGCTTATTATGCTTGTGTTATGGGTACCAGAATACGGATCGAATACATAAACTACTTATCATTTGTAAATACATAGTTATTATACATAGTAAACACCCAGACGCGGAACAATAATTTGTATGACATTTATAAACATACAAATGATTGTCCGAGGCGGGAATCGAACCCGCGACCTCGTGAATGGCAGTCCGTTATATGAACCACTAGACCACAAAGCCTGTACTATATTTATGGCAATACAATTTTTATTTGTCACTTTAGTCCTGCCCTTTTTCCTTCACTTACGTAGACATAACAAGAAATATTATGAAAATATCGCCGTCTACAAACTCAATAATAAATTTTTCGTACCAAGAATAACATTGGTGCCAATTCTGTTTCGCTGTAAACTAAACTAAATTAAACTATGTATGTAATTTAGTGATTATTTTAGTGTAGGCATCTTTGTAGTTCTTTTTCTATGCGCGTATATTTCACTGATCTTCTAAACGGCTGCACAAATTGTGATGACAGTATTCCAGTAAAAAAAGTATAGATTCACAATTAAACCTTGTAGGTGGCGCTACAGTCGGTATCCAGGCATCTTTTTACACTATTGCGGAACGAAGTTTGCAGGCACATCTTGTTTTAAAGAAAGAGGCCAATGCCCAAAAAATACCTGTCAAGAGCGAGGCAAACTCGCACTGCACTCGGTTTCGTACCTACTAGACATATAAAAATAAGTAACTGCATTCAAATAATCATTTAATTAAACTCAAAACAGCTTACCAACTTAATTTTGTAGTTGAAATATAGGGTATCGCCTACATTTCAGCTACTTCATACGTTGGTATTAGTATAAACACTGTTTTCTTGTGATCTAATGACAAATTATAAGTTCTTGGATTTTTCCCTATATCAGCACTATATAGACTTGATCTATGCCAAATTTCATGGTTTTAGGGCAACGGGAAGTAACCTGTGAATTTTGATTCCCTATTGCATAAGTCGAAAATTCTTAAAAATGGTCGTAATTCGGTTATATCTTTTAAATGCGTAGAGGTAAAACGTTGATTGTATTTTTTGCAGCAAGGGACCGCATAGATCTACATATCGTATGAGTTTCAAGTTGATACCTTCAGCCGTTGCTGGGTAAAAAAAGTTTGACAGACGGACAGACAGACAGACAGACACCGGAGTGATTCTATAAGGGTTTGTACGAAACCCTAAAAAGCAACAATGGGCCAGTAATAAACTGAAAAAAGAAATTAGAATAGTCACCAATATCAGTAAAGATATTTTAGTTTAGTTCAGTATTACAAGTAGAATCGTCAGATTTATTACAAAAGCTGTAACTTACAACAATGTAGTCGTACGTGTTGTTACCGTCAACATGTTAGTAACGAAATATCACGTACTTGTTACTAAACTGTTACTAATCACTGTTACATTGTTACATTTTGTAATAGTTACAACCCTATTTGTTATTTATTATTAATTGTTTTGAGGTTATGTTAACTTCTTAGTAGAGGTTTCTTGTAATATTATAGTGTTCTGTTATTAGCTATGGATAGATTATATTGGTACCGATTCTACGTGCACAACTAAACTTAAATAAAAAATGTAAGTAAATTGATAGTAACAATAGCGCAATTGGCATTGATCATATTATTTTTAAACTCTCAATTCGATAACCATTTCGAGGAATAGAGTTTCTGATCATGATCTTTTTTTTCATGAGCTTTTTTCGGAAAATTTGCTATATTAACGATTATTTTTCCAAAAAAGCAAATGATCTCTATTTGCCCTTGAAATGAAGGGCTTAACATATTAAGGCGTTCTTAGGGATATACTACTCTGTGGTGGAGTTGAAATTGGTCTATTATTATCAACTTGGCAACTTTCAAAACATGTATTGCAATCTGTCTTAAGACTATCAGGAAAAGGCAATACACAGATTGCGTACAACGATGACGTCACAACATTAAAAATAATATCTTTAAGTATTTTTTTTAAATTCTATATAAGTAGTGAATATTTCAATAATATTGAAATTAGTTGCTTAAAATAGTCTATATTTTCTAAAAAAATATAAAAACGGCAGGTCAAAAATTATGAACAATCCCAATTGGTATATAGGACAATTGCAGTGGCATAGCTTGCCTTAAATGCTGTCTATCAAAATTCATTGAGAGTTGAGTTCAGGGTTGCCAATGGTAAATTCTACATGCAAAACTAAACTACACATATATAAAAATTGGTCAAGTGCGAGTCGGACTCGCGCACGAAGGGTTCCGTACCATTATCTATGCAACATAAGGCAACGTTATTAGTATCGAGCAAGAAACGGTAAAAAAATCATGTTTGTTGTATGGGAGCCCCCCTTAAATATTTATTTTATTTTATTTTTAGTATTTGTTGTTATAGCGGCAATAGAAATACATCATCTGTGAAAATTTAAACTGTCTAGCTATCACCGTTCTTGAGATACAGCCTGGTGACAGACGGACGGACGGACGGACGGACGGACGGACGGACAGCGAAGTCTCAGTAATAGGGTCCCGTTTTTACCCTTTGGGTACGGAACCCTAAAAATTAGTCAAGTGCGAGTCGGACTCGCGCACGAAGGGTTCCGTACCATTATCTATGCAACATAAGGCAACGTTATTAGTATCGAGCAAGAAACGGTAAAAAAATCATGTTTGTTGTATGGGAGCCCCCCTTAAATATTTATTTTATTTTATTTTTAGTATTTGTTGTTATAGCGGCAATAGAAATACATCATCTGTGAAAATTTCAACTCTCTAGCTATCACCGTTCTTGAGATACAGCCTGGTGACAGACGGACGGACGGACGGACGGACGGACGGACAGCGAAGTCTCAGTAATAGGGTCCCGTTTTTACCCTTTGGGTACGGAACCCTAAAAAATGAATTATGGAACTAAGTTCCACACAAGGAGTTTCTTTTCGAGCAACCGCGTAAATCGCTAGTGTCAGTCTGCGATAAAAAGCTACATGGCCAAATTAAAAAAAAATACCTATAAGTCGACGGATTCTATGAGTTACTATAACAGCTGTAAAATAATAAACATGGCGATAGCGGTACAATTATTTTACTACCGTATTTCACGAATATTTGCGTTTATTATTTCGTACAGATATTTTGCGAAATAATATTTATATAGCCTATTTTATTTCCAGGACTATAAATTATCTCTATACCAATTTTCGCGCAATTCCATTCAGTAGATTTTGTGTGAAAACGTCATAAACAAACAAACAAACTCACTTTCATTTTTATTTGTACGTAAGAATTCAAAACACAGGCAAATTAGTTTAGATTGGGACCAGAGGACATGGTGTGAAATGTCTACGAATAATATTTTATTTAAAACTAGTTATTGCCCAATTACACAATTTATAAAAAAAACATCCTCTTGAACCTATCTATTAGAGAAAACCGCATCAAAATACGTTGTGTAGTTTTAAAGATATAAGCTTACCTATGGACATACATACAAAAACAACGGCTATGTTTTATATTAAGGGCCTACATCAATATTATCGTCGACATGTACCTGTTAACACAGCTAGTAGGTATAGAAAATGAAGAATTAGGGATATTTTTTTTGTTTACTCAAAATCTACTAAATATATTTTAATTCCGGTTTACGTGTTTCTATATATAATAGTTACTTATGTTTTTAAAGTTATTTCATTAGTTAATACGTGATAATAGACCAACAAATGAAAAAAATAAAAAATTAGAGAGGTTGTTTCGCTAAGATTTTCTATGGAGAAAACTTTTTTCAATCGCGTTTCTGAGTTTATGCGATCCTAGATTATATATTGAAAAAACATAATAATATACTTAAAAATTAGAGCTCTAGCCATTCAATCTAAAGAAAAAATGAAAACTTCGTACGTAGAAAAATGCACGAAGCTATTTTGGTATCCTCTTAAATAAAGTTATGTACAGTGCTTGAATCAGGCACCAGGTTCTGATACCAATTCTAGGTGCACAACCAAACTTAACTAAAAAATGAAAATTGAAAGTGTCATTATACTTGCTACTTCATTGTACATATTTATAATAATTTAAATCGTTAGTCTATAATACACAGTTTTTAACGTTGTCAAATTGTGCTATTAACACCATCATTTTTAATTTTTTTGTTATGTTTAGTTGAGTCGGTAGAATCGGTACCAATATTTGTGATAATTGTCATAAACTTTTCTTTCGAAATTTACAACATCAGCTGTGAATTCTGTGATCTCCATATTTTGGTAAGTCGGTTACCTACCCCTATTCCTCTAAATTACAGGCAATAAATAAACTAAACACATCTGTAGTAAATCCCTGCGTTATTTGAGTGCAAAGGTGAGAAAACACAACTATATCACAGGAAAAGAGAATAAATCAAAATGGCGGCTTATTTTTTTTTACGTAAACTGCTACAGAGATTAGAGGATTATGCCTAGAGCTTGCGTGGGGTAAAGTAATCCATGTGATGCATCTGGAACAATTCTTGTTAATAGTTATTTTTAAGAGTATTTCTGGATTTAAGTAAAAAAAAATAGAGTATTGATTTTACTTTTATGAGATTCGGCGATTGCATAATGTACTTCTACATTAAAGTTCCTTTGTTATAAATTTCATTGGAAAGAAAAGTCATGAATTGAAATAAACATACAACTTACTAATCTGTGGTCATGAGTAAATAAATAAATAAATATTGTAAAGGTCGTGATCATTGAATATAACCTATTCAATGATACAGGCCACATATTGTTTATTTTTAAAAAACGTAATAAATATTTTAAGAAAGGAATGAAATAAAAAGAAAGAGGATGGGGTATTGGAGAGGACATGGAGGATGATGAAAAAATAGACATTGTGAAACAAATATGAATTTAAAAAGAATACAATTATTTATAAAGCATTACATGTTTTTATTTTGTAAATGTAACAAGGAGAAGGGAAATAAATGAATTGTTCTGCAAGAAGAAAGTTTATGTGAAGCAGAGGCTTCACAATATTTACGGACACTACACACAACGTCTTCTGGTCTCAAGCTAAGCTTATATGCTTATGTTATGGGTACCAGAATACGGATAGAATACATATACTACTTTTCATTTGTAAATACATACTTATAATACATAGAAACACCCAGACGCAGTACAAACATTTGTATGACAATTAGAAAAATCACAAATGATTGTCCCGAGCGGAATGAAACTATCTGCAAAGTGGTTTGTCATTTTTACACTACACATAATAAACACTGGAATATGTGTATGTAAAGGAGCAATTTCTATTCTTTCTACACAGAAAAATAAGTATTAAACCAACAAACTTTGTATTCAGGGATCTAGCTAAAAAAAATAAAAATAGAGGTTCTAATTCTCCTCACCTGCACGTGCAAAATAGTGATAATGTACCATTTTTAAAACGCTTAACAATTTCTTTAATTCACATATAGGAAACTAGCTGATGCCCGCGACTCTGTCCGCGTGGAATTTGGAAAAAATTTTTTCGCAATAAAAGGTACCCTATGTCCTTTCTCAGGGTCTAAAGATTGTCTGTGCCAAGTTTCATCAAAATCGGTTGAGAGGTTTAAGCGGGAAGGCGTAACAGACAGACAGACAGAGTTACTTTCGCATTTATAATATTAAGTAGGGACAGGTACATATGACTATGAAGCCAGACGCCCTCAAAGACAAACAATCTACTTTAACGTATCATAACAGCTACATTAACTAGTCTATTTTAATTATCTAGATCTCAGCTAGATCAATGATGTGTGATGTATATAGTTAAGTATACTACTCATTTACGTACATATGAAGCGCTATTTATACTGAAAATAAATAAATAACAACATATTTCACAAAATATCGGTCTTGAGGACCAGATATTTTGTGATGGTAGGTATTTGTTTAAGTAAATACATACTTACAATAAATAGAAAACACCTAGACGTGGTACAATTATCCGTGTGATAAATACAAATATCACACAAATGGCTGTTCTATGTTAGAATCAAACGCGACCTCGTGACTCGTGACTGGCAGTCTGTCACACTAACCAATACACACCGAGGGCTATCCCTGAATGAATTTATATTATACAGTTACAGTTGAAAGAATGTCTCCATACAATGATTTGACACCGTGAAATATAAACTGTATATTCTCACGAACCAGCCAGCATTATTTCGTGATTACTACACGAAATTATGAATGACGCTACAGGTGTCTACTATGATAGGAAAAAAGGAAGACAAGTAAACAAAACACAGTAAAACCTGCTAAGACACGTGCGTCCTTTGCGGCCAGAAACAATGGCATTATCACGTACCCGTCCTTTGCCTGTTAAAAAAAACAATACCATAGACACTGAATGTTGGCGCGAATTTTATTGACTTGTTACTCATTCCCACGCATTTTTAAAATGGTGGGGATTTTGACAAGCGTAAAACTCATTTATTTATAGTTTTGACGAATATTTTTCTTTTACATCATTTGCATCCGTTAAACAGCACAGACTGAGCATTTTTGTAGGCGCGATCCAGCTCAAAAGAGTTTCTATATACGGCATTGGACTATATTTCTAGTGTTCCGTACCAAAACTTTCGCTGTCCGTCCGTCTGTTTGTTCGTGTGTTACCAGGCTTTATGTCTAAAACAGTGATTGCTAAAGAACTGAAAATTATACAGTTTAATAAGTTGGAGCAAGAGTATTTGTTGTTGTAGCATCAACTGATATACATAAACTGTGAAATCAGCTCTCTAGTTATCATCATTCCAGAGATATACCTTGGTGTCAGACAGACGGACGACAAAGCCTCAGTAGTAGATTTCCGTTTTATCTTCCGGTACAGGAACCTCCAAAATAACGCAAAAACTATTACAATTACATATTCACTAACCAAAAAAAGCAAAAGTCTATCCTAATTTGCGTTTCGTTCTTTAAAATTCTTGTTGTTATCTTACATCCGTTAATGTACAATATTTTGGGTTCCACTAATCCTTGTAATCCTTCGCAGGTGCCTTCTTATCCAATATTGTATTCTTACAATGTAATTGACATCTGTTTTGTGTCTTTAAACGCAAGTTTTTGTACAAGATAAGGAAAAAAGTAAAAGTTATTTTTGTGAATGAATGACTCATTCAATTATATAGGTATTTTGTGTTTTTATGAATGAAATAAATGATCCCGCAATTTCTGCTTAATACTTCGCTCTCATTGGTCGCAGCGTGATGTTATATAGCATAAACCTTTCCTCGATAAATGAACTTTCCAACACAAACACAAACGACGTCAGATATAAAGCGAAGTTTTGGAAATATTTACCTCTTTTGCGGTATGAACCCAAAAGAAAATTCGTTATAAATGAGAAAATCTAATAAAAACCTTATCCTATGCTCTAATCAAACCCACGACCACATAAAACGGCAGTCCGCTAAGCTAACCACGGGACACATCCAGTTAAATACAATGATCGTCTCATTGATAGGCACGAATCACGAACCTCCTCCACTTTGAAAGGTAAAATGCTCTACTATGCTGCGCTGTCCAGGCGTGTTGGCATAGGGTTTGTTCTGTCCAGTATCCCTTATCTGGCTTTTACAGCACCCTTTCGATGATATGGGGTGGTGACTTTTGTATTCTTAATCCGTCACCACACAACGAGGTAGGTACAATGCTGTAGATAAAATATAAAGAACAGGAAAGTCAAATGTAATTTAAATAAAATATTGTTTCATGAGTCAACAGTGAAAAGAAAAAAAAAGTTCCCACGTCCGTAAAAGAAAAAAAAATCTTGTCTATGATTTGTCATTTTGTAGTTTTCTGTTGGTACGGTATTTGTTTAGTCAAATTTACAACAATTAAAATAGTTTTAACAATGAATAGTTTAAATTCGATATGCTCGGTTGGTTGCCTAGGGAATATTACTTAAGTTAAAAATTAGGGATTATTAGCCCAAAAACCATTCAATAGACCGCTAATTATAAGATTTCAATTACAAAAGTAATTTGGTGAATTGGTAAAAACTTATTTAGTTTAAGATTAATTTTATTATGTTTTACGTTGCAGTAGATACAGAACCCTAAGTGTGCGAGTTAACCTCGCTCTTAGCATGTTTTTTAGGGTTCCGTACCCAAAGGGTAAAAACGGGACCCTATTACTGAGACTTCGCTGTCCGTCCGTCCGTCCGTCCGTCCGTCCGAACCGTCCGTCCGTCCGTCTGTCACCAGGCTGTATCTCAAGAACGGTGATAGCTAGAGAGTTGAAATTTTCACAGATGATATTATTTCTATTGCCGCTATAACAACAAATACTAAAAATAAAATAAAATAAATATTTAAGGGGGGCTCCCATACAACAAACATGATTTTTTTACCGTTTCTTGCTCTCATACAACAAACGTGATTAATTAAGTGTGTGTTGTTTGCTCATTTATTAATAACGTGCCTTATGTTGCATAGATAATGGTACGGAACCCTTCGTGCGCGAGTCCGACTCGCACTTGACCAATTTTTATTTAAATATTGTTGTGATTGTTTAAATTCTATGTTTTATTTTGTTCTATTTTGGCATCGTTTTACTTTCGCCATATTCAAAAATTAGGGAAGGAATAAAATTATTTAAAAAAGGACCGGAAAATTTGGAAAAGGAATGTAATCAGGAGAGTACATACTAAACTAAATAAAATTAGGTGCTATCTAATTAACTAATCTAAATAAACAAATAAAAATATACTTGTGAATATATAACTGTGATCGCTCTTTTGTCAAGCCTTAACTTAAGAAAAGCTCGTGCTTTTCTGTTTTGATTGTGGTATATATGGGAATGAATATGCAGACCAGAGAATTGCCAACCAAGCTGTAGAATGCGGTGATTTATTTCCTTTTTCAATTTTTTATGAAACCGTGGTTCTGTGATCGTTCACAGTACCACGGTTTCATATCTATAAACGATTGAATGGTTTTATAATGTCGGCCTTTACTGCTCTGTTTCCAAACATCATCCCAAGTAGCCTTGAGATAATGTCTAGGTAAAGATAACAAATCGCGAGAAAAAATTGAAAAAGGAAATAAATCACCGCATTCTACAGCTTGGTTGGCAATTCTGTCTGCATACTCATTCCCACATACCACAATCAAAACAGAAAAGCACGAGCTTTTCTTAAGTTAAGGCTTGACAAAAGAGCGATCACAGTTATATATTCACAAGTATATTTTTATTTGTTTATTTAGATTAGTTAATTAGATAGCACCTATTAGTTAGATTAGATATATACCACAATGACTAGGTATCCATACGAAATTCACATGAAGCCCGGCTTGAACACATAGAGATAACTTATGTCTAGCTTCAAAAATCAAAGGGTGTGGATGTATTGCTTTAAATGGAAATTTCAAAAGGGAACTTAATGCACTCATGGAGTCTGAAAATATAACTGTTCTTTGTAATTAATTCTATGTTAAAAATCCAACATCATTAAATCGAAAAAATCATAGATTAGATTCTACTCACGCTTATTAACTTTCTCACATAAGTTCCACGAGGCGTCTGTCTGTCTGTGTGTACGTTTTTCTTGTTACGCCAGTAACGCAATACACTTATAAATCTGTAAAAAAATTAACTGTCTAGTTATCTCCGTTCAGCCTAGTGACAGACGGCTGCGTTGATAGATAGTTGCAGTAATAAGGTCCCCTTTTCCCTTTTAGTACGAAACATTAATAATAAAAAAGCTCTAAATAAAGACACCTGTACACACTACGTTTATTAAACACCACACTTTTAGCTAAAACAGTAACATAATACGTTTCTTTCCACTTTATTATGAACAATACGAACACACGTGCAGGGATCCGGGCTGCGCGGTGGTCTAATGTTATTGTTTATGAACGGATCACCAAAGAGGATTTATATCTGCTACTAGGCTGAATGATGAGTATCGGTGCCGAGGGGACATTTTTTTTTTGACAGCATGTTTGTTAAATGCGCGTGTTCGAATTTTGAAATTTCAAGATGGGCGGGAAATAAACAGTAGTGGGATAATTATTCTGTGTTTAGTTTTGGATTTATTGATGGTTCTAAATATAAAAATATGCTTCGTATTGTGATGGCTGTGTGTGTGTGATGAAATTATGGATGGCATTTTAAAATTTTTGCACTATGATCGGTACCTACCTACTTAATAAGTGTGTAAGTATGGTGTAAAAAATTTCAGATTAAAGGTCATAGCTCATTAGAGCGACCCGGCACCCACTCCGCTCCGCCTCGCCTCGTGCGGTTATTATTCTTGATATGGATTTGTATGGGTATACGCTCACTACATCAACTCAGTAGCGTCACCGGGTCACCTCTGTCGGGCGCCCTCCACGCGCGGACAGCGGGTGGACCACTCGGTGACAACTCGCTGCTCGCATGCTTGCCTTGCGCTGACTGTCCATCGCCAAAGCGCGGGTCCGAAGCGGACCGCCAATAGACGTAGTGTCAATTGTTAACAGACTACAAGAAAATTCCCAGTGAGTGCCTGGTGGAGAATGCCCTAGGCATTACGTCCGCCATTGAACAACTTAATTTTTGTGCATATAGTTTAATAAAAAAATAAAAATTCCTGGACTAACCGGTCAGCGCGGGGTGCACTGGTTGACGATGCGAGGTCCACTGGTTGACCGCGCGACGATTATTGGTGATAACACGGTGTCCACCCGTGGACCACCAGCTGTCGACAACGAGTGGACGCCGTGCGACGAGGCGGTGCAGAGTGGGTGCCGGGTGGCTCTAATGAGCCATGACCTTAATTCGACTATTAAAAATGGTGGTTACATGGATACATAGATTAATTTATAGATGAATAGATAATAATGAATCTAATAAAAGCGTGTCGAAACACAAATATTTTGTTCAACATACTCTGGTTCTAAACTAAGCTTAATGCTTATGATATCGACACAGTATTACAAATCTAATAATAAAAAAAAAAATAAAAAAAAATTTACTATAAACCTCACGGAGCCCGAGACCTTTCCAACGAATGCAAAACCGTGGAAATCGGTCCGTGCGTTCTGGAGTTATAGCGTCAGGAAGGAAAACCCGACTTATTTTTATATAGTAGAAGATATAAACATCACACAAATGATTGTCCCGAGCGGGAGTCGAAACTGAGACCTCGTGAACGGCAGTCCGTTAGATGAACCACTAGACCACGAACCCCGTCATATTATTTTTATACTATAGATATATAGATAACTAGCTGACCCGGCAAACGTTGTTTTGCTCTACAATACAAACAAATAATTTGCAATAAAATAATATTGTGACCATAAATTGAAATGTAAGCTATCCTATCTTTCAAGTTGAACCAGACTGCTCACGGTGTGCCAATTTAATTTAAAATCGGGTAAGTAGTTTAGGAATCTATCTCGGACAAACATCGTGACAGGAGATTTATATATATAAAGATTAAATATCTTCGAATCGCAAGATGTATTTTTCTTGTGTGAATATCAAACCTACTAACCCACACAAGTTGATAGTGATATAAAATATTATAGGTATACACTTAAATAATTTACTTCAAAATAATCATTTACTTAAAACAAACTTTTTTAAGTAGATTGCGTTTATGTCTTTTCTTATAAAAATCGATTTAAATTAACTAATTTCTAGGATGTGTGCCTTGTGGTTCATGTAACGGATTGCCGTTCACGAAGTCACGGGTTCGATCCACGCAAAATACAAGTATTTATGTTTTACATATTTGTATTTATCACTAGCTTTCGCTCGCAACTCCGTACGCGTGGTATTTAGAGAATTTCACTCGGTTTTGCTACAATTTTCACAAATGCTTTGCTCCTATCCCCAGCGTAATGTTATATAGCCATTCTTGATAAATGGATTATCCAACACAAAAATAATTTTTCAATTCAAGTAGTTCCTGAGATTAGCGCGTTCATACAAACAAACAAACTCTTCGGCTCTATAATATAGTACAGGATGTTTCTCTCTAATAAGGAGTAGCTTGTTTTTAAGCGACTTTAAAAAAGGAGGAAGTTTTTTTTTGTAACTTATATGTTGTTGTGTGTGTTGAGAGACTAATGTTTTTTCACTATTAATCTCTCAGCATTCTCTCAGTATGTTATGTCTACAATAGCCCTTATGCGACGATTCAAAAGTCGAGGCGTAAAAAGGCGCAACCAACAGCTATTATTAATATACAAAAACTAACGTGCTGATTTTCTGTTAGATATTAATCAAATTAAGAAATCATAAAAATCCATTTTGATAACAAAACAAAACAAAAAATATGAATCCATTGACAGTCTTGAGGACACTCGAGATTCAAATTTCGAATTGTTATTTTTTTGTTCAAGGGTCGAATGGCACTGCCCTTTTGCTTACTGCCAAGATGGCGACTGATATGCAAATATTCATTCTATTAACAATTCTGCTCTTTTCAACGCTTTCAATACAAATCACGTATCTGTAAAATGTATCTATTTATTATTAAGCAGTAACAAATGAATGTTCGATTGAATAAATCAATTATTATTGTAATATTATTATATTCTGGTTTCTAAATATTACAAGCTTAAATGACTAGGTACCTACTACAAATCTATAAAAAGACAAGTATTTATTTAATTAAGCTACTGACAATTTTTAAATATATTAGCCACATCTCTATACAATTACTAGTTAAAGTTTGTAATATATAATAATATGTATGTAGGGCCCAGCGGCGTGCACTGATATTTAACTTAGGGTAGGCAGTCACAAAAACTTTTTCTTTTATAGATTTTTAGCATAGCCACGCGACGGATCTCTAAGTCGGAAACCATGCCAACAGAACAAATTTAAATCTGAATATCCCGAATCAGTCCACACTGTACTAGAATTACTAAACAATAACTACGTACGTACATACATACGTACATGTACGTATGTATATACGTTTCATAACTTTTAACATGAAATTTTCGAGGTACAATACCTTTTAGCTGGCTTAGTTGTCGTAACTCGGGTACACAGAATCTTTTTACTGAAAGACATTTGTGAGAACTTGTTATTTTTAATTTTTAACAAACACACACTATCACACATTTCACACACATTTCACAATCAAATAACATTTTAAAATCAACAAACGAAAATCCATACAATTATTAAATTATAGAAACTCATTATTAAACAGTTCAATGAATCACACGAAAAAATAAAATGGCCTCCGTCGAACCAAAATATTTCTGCTATTTTAATAAATAAAACCTTACTAAACAAAAATGCATACGTGATTTATTAGACTTCCGACTATTATATTTATCCGGATTATAAGTAACGAACGAACATTGCCGAATACTCGCAATAACATCCGATCGCCAAAGCAGGCCGCAGGATTTTCAGTGTAAATCGTCTTGGATATGTAAGCCTGTGTGCGTTTGCGAACTGTGCACGGACACCAAAATTTCTACACACATATGAACTCATGGCAGGCGGGCGGCGTCGAGCTTGCTAGCTACGCTAATATTATTCCTTCGCCAAACGCCTGGCAAAAAGCAATTTGCAAGCACATATTAGTGCTATTTATGAATTATTAGGCGTTTTTAAGTTATAATATTTTGTTTAATTAATAGTAAATAAATGAATAAAGTCATCTAAAACATACGAACGTTTTATTAAAATATCTGTGAATGGCAAGTAAATCAGTGCCTTTCTGCTTATATAGAGCGCACGCCCATGGTAGGGCCAGGGAATAACCTCCGAAAGTCATGGTCCGATCCATGGAAGTTACAGTCTTTGAGGCTGCTATAGGCTATAAAATATAAAAATCAGTCTTTTTAGTCTATCACTCTTAAATGGGACTAAGTCGCGAGCAAAATTAAATATTATGTTTATGTAAATTGTTTTTTGTTTTTATTTTCTATAATAGAAAAAACATAGTCCGTTTGGTAACGGATTGACAATATAATTGTCACTACGTGTGGAGGAGTGAGGAGGGGAGTACGAAGTGGAGGAGTCAACTGCCCAACTGTGGGATGTTTAATGGGGCGTGAAGAGGAAGGAGATAAAAACGCCCCAAGGAAACAAAAATATCTTTATTTATCTATTCGTCTTGAGCAAGAATGAAACCTACCTACACCTCCGTGCACCATTAAACTATCGAGAACGACACGAGCTCCGATCTTCGACAAAAGAAATCCGTTGCATTCAGTCGCATTAAAAAGTTTAATCTCTATCTTCGAGTTTATACATTATCTGTGGACAATACGAATCAATCGACTCCTGTCAAAACCATACGGGCTCCTTCAAATTTAGAATGCTATACATACTAAGCTTACGTTATCTCTTTTCGCGACTAGTTTTTGCCTGCGACTTTGTGTGCGTAAATCACAGAATATTATTAATTTTACAAATTTTCTATTAGAAATAATATTTTTTTCTGTGGGAAAATGTAACTTATATTTTAAATTAGACGTCTTATAATACTAAGGTTAAAACGGTATTTAGCGTTCACGTCTGGAACAAGCCTATTTATTATTAAAATTTTATTTCTAATTTTAAATATTAAACTATTTTTATACGAGCATGAGCCAAGGCAACGTCGAATAGCGCAGCTATTCCTTTTCATTTTTATTATCTCAAGCATTTAGCAACATTACACAGAATCCACTATCGCTTACAAAATATGCAATATTTGTTACAATATAAAATATATCAGTTTTTATGACCTTTGTTTTTATATTTTTATGACACTTTGTAATGATTTCGGTGACGTAACCTAACTATATTGTCACATTGTCAATATTGTTCGCGCCTTTGTCATACCTGTCATTTGTATTTTTTTTTCTATTTCGGAAATGGACACAGGAAGGTGCATACAGCCAGTACTGTGTTGAACCTGTTACTGTAAGGTGCAATTTTATTGCTTTATTTCCGATGTTGCGATGACGTTATAAATTTTTTTTATTAAAATTAATTCATAATGAAATATCCGTGTAGAAAATTGTTTAAGAAATGCGTGGCTCGGCTTGATATGGACTTTTGTGAGTATTGTGCTTTTCTTTGCTTGATTTTTAAGGTGTTTTTAAATTATTTTACTCACCTATCAAAATTTTATGTAAAAGCTTGATTTAATGATTCAAGCAGGTATATGTAAATTACCTTATAATAAAAGCTTATTAGCGCAAGCTTATTAGCACTAATTTTAGGTCCAAAATCGTTATGTTTATTTTTTTACTTGGTAACAATTCAAGATTTTTTTTACTATGCAATAATACACACCGGATACAATAATCTGTACTTTTGGCATCATTTTTTTACGATATTTGTTGAAGTTAAGGATACCTAAATTACTTTTTACCAATGGTAACTTAGGTATTCCTAAATAAAAAAGAGATTGCAATCCTATTTATACTAAGTAGGTACTGGCCACAGGGGCAGCAGTAAAACAAAAATATTCGCTCGCAAAATCATAAATGGAACGCGCAAAATCCGATCGGTCCGTTGTTTATTGCTCTTTATAAATGAGTGCTTGCCATAAGCTGTAATTTTATTAGTCGCCAGTATTATTAGGGTGATATTAAAGTAAAAATATCGGATAGTTTTGTTTCTAAAGTACTCTAAATAATCTAATTTATAATAACTAGACGTAGTTAAACAACAGACCAATTACAAAATAAAGTTTTAATTAAGGGCCTACATCAATATCATCGCCGACACGTACATATTAACACAGCCAGTAGTCACAGAAAATGAAGAAATAGGGATACTTTTCCTATTTACTCAAAATCTACTAAATATATTTTAATTCTAATGTGGATCAGAATTAAAATATATTTAGTAGATTTTAGAAACACGTGGGTGTTTCTATACATAATAGTTACCTATGTTTTTAAAGTTATTTCATTAGTTAATACGTGATAATAGACCGACAAATGAAAAAAATAAAAAAATTTGAGAGGTTGTTTCGCTAAGATTTTCTATCGAGAAAACTTTTTTCAATCGCGTTTCTGAGTTTATGCGATCCTAGATCATATATTGAAAAAACATATACTTAAAAATTAGAGCTCTAGCCATTCAATCTAAAGAAACAATGAAAACTTCGTACATAGAAAAATGCACGAAGCTATTTTGGTATCCTCTTAAGTATTTAATATCAAAACAAAAATAATTTCTTTCAATTTAACATTCTTACTTATTCGTGAAACTGTAATATATTTGTGTTGTGACGTAATGCCGTGTTTATGACCTTAAACAGCATACCTATTGCTTCAACATTATTTATCTATTAATATATTTGATTTTTTTTTTATCATCGCCTTACTATTTCGCGCCAACAATCGGTCATTTTTTTATTACTAACAAATATCAAACACCAAAGTTAAAAGACAAATATATCCTAAATACCTTAATTTCGAAATACAAATCAGTGAAATACCTTATCAAACTTAATATTCCCCTTCGAAGAAAGCAGACAGATACAAAATAACTCCTCATTTGTTTGAAATAAGTGGATTGCATAATTCATGCGCTGTTGTTTTCCCGCCTAAACATTGTTTTTCTTTTTATTTTTCCGAGGCAAAGGTATAAAGTGCCATGCTGCCATTAATATGCATGATGTTGTTAGTAAGATTCATTATAATTTTTGAATGTATAATTTTCGTCTATAAATTTACATTGCGGTAGGTCTGGGTTTTGTTTTCATAATAAGTTATGATAAAATACTGCAAAGTTGCTATTATAGGTATTAAAGTCAAATTTAATGTAGTTTCGCTTTAGAACAAAAGCGAAGTGAAAGAAGCTAAAAATATTACCTTTATTTCATAATGAATTTGCTTTTTAGCCATTTACTATTCCACTGTTGGGCACGGGTCTCGTCGACTTTGGGAAAGCTCGGGCTTGATTTCGGGCGTGTTGGCATAACTTTCAATTTGAAGTTTTCCTTTTCTTAGCGAAGGTGTCTTGGCCATGTCCAAAGCCAAATAAATCTTTTTTTAGGGTTCCGTACCCAAAGGGTAAAAACGGGACCCTATTACTGAGACTTCGCTGTCCGTCCGTCCGTCTGTCACCAGGCTGTATCTCAAGAACGGTGATAGCTAGAGAGTTGAAATTTTCACAGATGATGTATTTCTATTGCCGCTATAACAACAAATACTAAAAATAAAATAAAATAAATATTTAAGGGGGGCTCCCATACAACAAACATGATTTTTAGGGTTCCGTACCCAGTATCTCAAGAACGGTGATAGCTAGACAGTTGAAATTTTCACAGATGATGTATTTCTATTGCCGCTATAACAACAAATACTAAAAATAAAATAAAATAAATATTTAAGGGGGGCTCCCATACAACAAACATGATTTTTTTACCGTTTCTTGCTCGATACTAATAACGTTGCCTTATGTTGCATAGATAATGGTACGGAACCCTTCGTGCGCGAGTCCGACTCGCACTTGACCAATTATCTTTTCATTATACCGTATCGAACTTAAATACAATGTCTATATTAAATCCAGACATTGTATTTAAGTTCGATACGGTATAATATTATATTCTAATAATTCTATGACCTGTTTTTTTATAAACATAATCTTTTGTACGCCTGTAATGGCCAAACATGTTGGAGCTCAATATTTATTTTTTTCACCACCAATATTTTATACCTGTTTTATAACCCATGTTTTTAACAAATAAAGAAATTTTGAATTTGAATTTGAATTCATTTTTATTTTATATTTTGTTCTTATATTTTATTTTATACTAGCTGTTGCCCTCGACTCCGTCCGCGTAGAATTTAGGAAATTTTCCCCGTTTTTGCAACATTTATAACTACTGGTTGAGTGAGAGTATTATAAACGTAAGAGTAAACAAATATAATCAGAATGAACGAACTGCTAGCTATCAGGAGTTACACGTGTTATTGTGAGTCAACCATAAAATATAGATATATGCTATTTCGGGATATTTTTTAGACAATTTTATGTAGAATATTTCCGTCATACATGATTTCTATGTAACTTTAACCATTAAGGCTGCACACGCGACGGAAGCTTAAAAAATGGAGCACCTTTTCCCGTTTTCCCAACGTTTCCCTTCACTACTCTGCTCCTATTGATTGTAGCGTGATGAAAAGTATACTATAACCTGCCCAGGAGTATGAAGAATAATTGTACCAAGTTTCGTTAAAATCCGTCGAGTAGTTTTTGTTTCTATAAGGAACATACAGACGGACAGACAGACAGACAGACATAAATTTTACTGATTGCATTTTTGGCATCAGTATCGATCACTAATCACCCCCTGATAGTTATTTTGAAAATATATTTCATGTACAGAATTGACCTCTCTACAGATTTATTATAAGTATAGATTTTGAAGAGAGAGGGAGACAGAGTTATGCAAGTAGAAAATGTACCTATAGAGCGCTAATAAAACTTTTTCTTTCCAGCTTGTCGCAAAGACAGCAGGCCGCTAAACGCGGCTGCCATTATGAAGGAGAAGAGTAAGAATGCTGCAAGATCCCGAAGAGAGAAAGAGAACGCAGAATATCTAGGACTTGCCAAACTGCTCCCTCTACCGTCCGCCATCACATCGCAGTTAGACAAGGCGTCTGTTATACGACTCACTACCAGTTATTTGAAACTTAGACAAGTTTTTCCTGATGGTTAGTAATTCTTACTAATGCATAATCTCAGATATACAAAATAGTGCATTCGCGTTTAATCTTAAAGACATGTATGTAACTTTAGTCTGGCTAAATCATACTTCATAGCAATAGACTAATAAGTTTCACATGACGTATAGTCTGTATCATAAGCACACATAGATACATATTTCACGCATATATGTAGATATATTTATGTGGATTCAACCCGGGAGAGTATTGTATCAATTATCGCTCAATCTGACATATCTGTGATTTAACGTATTTTATTAACCGACTTCATAAAAAGGAGAGATAAACTTTCTGGTAAACTTATGATGGTTCTACTATGTTTAACTATTGATTGACCCGTGCTGCCGTGGATCGCGTTGCGGACATGAGGTCAGGCAGAGGCGGATTTACCCTAAGGCCCGGTAGGCCCAGGCCTAGGGCGGCCAGATTTAGGGGCGGCACCAACGAAGTAATTTCATTATATAGTCTATATGGTGGATGCTGAGAAAGGGGCGACTGATAGCTTGGGGCCTAGGCCGGCCGAGACTGCAAATCAGCCACTGAGGTCAGGGTTTGATGGCCGGGAAAATGCGTGACGGTAGGATGATGACGAAATAGTATATCCGTCGTCTGGGACTCATCAGTTATAACACAAGCAAATAAGCTTTGCTTGGGACCAGAGGATGGATATAATTTAACGACTATTTTCACCCAGGTCTCGGAGACGCATGGGGTGCGTCTCCTCCCCCGCCTCAACCTAGAGAGCTGTCGATCAGGGAGCTCGGCTCTCATCTGCTGCAGACCCTGGATGGTTTCATCTTTGTGGTGGCTCCTGATGGGAAGATCATGTATATTAGTGAAACTGCTTCTGTTCATCTTGGACTTAGTCAAGTAAGATGATATACAAGTTACACTTATTTCGACGGGCCTCGTGGTGGAGTGGTTTATATAACGGACTGCCGACCATGAGGTCTCGGGTTCGATTCCCGGTCAGGACAATCATTTGTGTGATGTTTTTAATTGTCATACAAATGTTTGTACTGCGTCTGGGTGTTTACTATGTATTATAAGTATGTATTTACAAAAGAAAAGTAGTTTATGTATTATATCCGTATTCTGGTACCCATAACACAAGCATATAAGCTTAGCTTGGGACCAGATGACGTTGTGTGAAATGTCCATGAATAATTATTTAATATTATTATTATTTATTTAAAGCGTTAGTGAATTAAGTGATTATTATGTATTACTAGCTGTTGCCCGCGACTCCGTCCACGTGGAATTTGGAAGATGTTTTTTTTGGCAATAAAAGGTAGCCTATGTGCTTTCTCAGGGTATAAAGATTGTCTGTGCCAAATTTCATCAAAATCGGTTGAGAGGTTTAAGCGGGAATACGTAACAGACAGACAGAGTTACTTTCGCATTTATAATATAAGTAGGGATTCAGTGATTATTATTTAATGGTACCAGTGCTACGCGTAAAACTACATTGAACTTAACTAAATAATTGGTCAAGTGCGAGTCGGACTCGCGCACGAAGGGTTCCGTACCATTATCTATGCAACATAAGGCAACGTTATTAGTATCGAGCAAGAAACGGTAAAAAAATCATGTTTGTTGTATGGGAGCCCCCCTTAAATATTTATTTTATTTTATTTTTAGTATTTGTTGTTATAGCGGCAATAGAAATACATCATCTGTGAAAATTTCAACTGTCTAGCTATCACCGTTCTTGAGATACTGGGTACGGAACCCTAAAAATCACGTTTGTTGTATGGGAGCCCCCCTTAAATATTTATTTTATTTTATTTTTAGTATTTGTTGTTATAGCGGCAATATAAATACATCATCTGTGAAAATTTCAACTGTCTAGCTATCACCGTTCTTGAGATACTGGGTACGGAACCCTAAAAATCACGTTTGTTGTATGGGAGCCCCCCTTAAATATTTATTTTATTTTATTTTTAGTATTTGTTGTTATAGCGGCAATAGAAATACATCATCTGTGAAAATTTCAACTGTCTAGCTATCACCGTTCTTGAGATACAGCCTGGTGACAGACGGACGGACGGACGGACGGACGGACGGACGGACGGACAGCGAAGTCTCAGTAATAGGGTCCCGTTTTTACCCTTTGGGTACGGAACCCTAAAAATTAAAACGAATGTGGCGTATTTAGAAACTAGATTTTTTTTTCTTTTTTTTTCTTTTATTTGGACGTTGTGTGAAATGTCCATAAATATTTATTTATTTTACATCACCAAATTGTGATATTGGTATCAATATCATGATCAATATCAAAATGATAGTATTATTTATCATTTTCATTTTTTAGTTAAGTTTAGTTGTGTATCTAGAATTTGATACCTTACTGAGACTGCGCTGTTCTACCATTTTTTGAAATGTTCACAGATTATGTACCTATATATATGTATACAGAACACTATGTTACAGGTAGAATTAACAGGCAACTCAATATATGAATATATACATCAATCAGATCATGATGAGATGACAGCAGTACTCAGTCTACAACATCCACATTCATATCTTGGCCATCAATATCCAAGCCTTGGGTAAGATTCCTTAACTTAATACTGAAATTATTACAATTGCCCACAACTTCGCCCGCGTGAAATTTTAAAAAAATAACGTCTAGTTTATACTAATATTTTAAAGCTGTAGAGTTTGTTTGTTTGTTTGTTTGTTTGAACGCGCTAATCTCAAGAACTACAGGTTCAAATTGAACAATTCTTTTAGTGTTGGATAATCTTTACACTTTTAACCGGCTTCGTGGTGGAGTGGTTTATGTAACGGACTGCCGTTCACGAGGTCACGGATTCGATTCCTGCACGGGACAAATGGACTATCTAATCCAACCCATTTACGTCCCACTATTGGGCACGGGCCTCCTCCACGTTGGAGGGATTATGGTCTACTTTGCCGCGCTCACCAGGCGTGTTGGCACAGGGTTTATTTTCGAGGTTTCCGTCTCTGACAGAAGATGTTATCTGTGTCCAATATCCTTTAGCTGTCTTTTACAGCACCCTTGGGAGGAGAAGGGGTGGTGGACACTTCTATTCTAAATCCATCACCACACGGAGGAATGTACAATCATTTGTGAGATATTCATAAATGTCATACAAATGTTTGTACTGCGTCTGTGTGTTTTCTATGTATTATAAGTATGTATTTACAAAAGAAAAGCAGTTTATGTATTATATCCGTATTCTGGTACCCATAACACAAGCGTAATAAGCTTAGCTTGTAACCAGAGGACGCTGTGTGAAATATATTCATGGACATTTCACACAACGTCCTCTGGTCCCAAGCTAAGCTTATTATGCTTGTGTTATGGATACCAGAATACGGATATACTACATAAACTATTTTCCTTTTGTAAATACATACTTATCTTATATATAAAATTCATGTGACACAGTGTTAGTTACCGTACTTTTCCGAAACGACTTGGCCGATTTTTATGAAATTTTACATGTTTAATCAGTAGGTCTGAGAATCGGCCAACATCTATTTTTCAAACCTTTTTTTTAGTATGACAAAACAACGTTTGCCGGGACAGCTAGTAATATATAGAAAATACCCAGACGCAGTACAAACATTTGTATGACAATCATGACATCACACAAATGAATGTCCTGACCGGGAATCGAACCCGAGACCTCGTGAACGACAGTCCGTTATGTGAACCACTAGACCACGAAGCTCGTCGAATGACGAAAATGTCCATGAATATTTATTATTAATCTATATAACGAGAAAGCTTTTTATTGTGTAACATCACGCTGCGACCAATAGGAGCGAAGCATTGGTAAAAGTGTTGCAAAAACGGGGAAAACTATCAATGTTTGAGGGCTTCCGTTGCGTGTGCTGTGTTAGTTTATAAACGTTGTTAACGTTTTTTTTGTTTCTTAGGTATCAGTTTTTCTTTTCTTAATTCCACACGTATAAAGTCACGGTCTCCGTGTGGTGACGGATTAAGAATACAAGTGTCGCCACCCCATCTCCTCCCAAGGGTACTGTAAAAGTCAGCTAAGGGATATTGCACACAGATAACATCTTCTGTGAGAGACGGAAAACTCGTAGCTAAACCCTGTGCCAACACGCCTAGTCAGCGCGGCACAGTAGACCATAATCCCTCCCAAAGTGGAGGAGGCCCGTGCCCAACAGTGGGACGTAAATGGGCTGGAGAAGAAAAGAAGAAAGTCACGGACTACAGCTAGTTATACATATGAACCTTCCTCTTGAACAACTAATTTTAAAGATATAAGCTCACTTATGGACATACGTAAATAACGACTTTGTTTTTTAATAAGTAAAGATAATATTAATTCCTTAGGTATCCAGTGGGCGGGACATGGGGTCCAACAGTGGACATAGAGTGTGAGAGAGCCTTCTTCATCAGAATGAAGTGTGTCCTCGCTAAAAGGAACGCTGGCTTAACTACATCTGGATATAAAGTAAGTAAGATCTGTTGTTGTCGACTTTGGCAAATCGAAAAGGAAGCCATCCCTCTTGTTAGAAAGAAAAAATAAACTGGTCAAGTACGAGTTGGTACACAAAAGGTCCTGTACCTTTTTATCATAATATATTCGTCATACCGACCAAATAACACTAAATAACAGGACCCCAGATAATGGGATAAGGTCAGAATTATGATGATGGTGAGTATTTGTATACATAAACTGTAAAATTATACATATATCACCATCCCACAGACAACTGGTGACAGACGGGCGTCTAATATCAGTTTTTTTTTTAATCTTATCTTAATCTAAGAACAATTCATAACTCTAGTCTTTAGTCGCAAAAAATTATTCACAGATTCTTTTTACAAACATTTCACTTATTTTGGCAACGGCATTACACTATTCAGCCAAAACGATTTAAGGTTATAATCACTTGCCTAAGTAAAGTACGAAAGTACCCCACTTACTCATTCAATTAATTGCATTAATACCAATAAATCCTAACAATTCACCCCCTAACGTCTATTTACCCTTACCCTAAAGCAAAGACAATAATATTCCATGTTTACTACCCATTGTGATGCACGCGACCTTATTGTTTTAAGATTCTGTTCAAATTGGGCGAATCAAAATACTTGTGGGCATTATAGGCACGTGACCTTTGCTTGGAAAAATAAAATATATATTTCAATTTAACAGATTAAAAATCGTAGAATAATTGCGCGCGATTTTCGAATTTGCGTATAATTTTTTTCCTGTGATTATTTTTAATTTTTATTAGGACACTATTATTGAGTTTATGCTGTCTGTCCTTCCTGTACGTCTGTTACCAAGCTGTATCTCTTGAAAGCGTAAGCTAACAAATAAAATATTAAAAACCAGAATACAATAAATATTTAAGTGTGCTCCCATACAACAAACGTTTACAGTGTAGCTTGATATTATCCTTAAACGACGTTATTTTCGACCTGCCTGATAACCGTCACAGATTTACCAGAACAGCAACTTCTCTCACCTGGCTTGAAGCCACATAAATATCGATGTGTTCGTGAAATATTTTCTTTGTGTGTGTTTCTGACACACCCCGGGGACAAAAGAACCATAGACTAATAAAACAGATCTTCTCTTCCCAGTGACATACTTCTAACAAAGCTTTTTAAAGTGACGTTTGTAGTTTGCGAAAACTACTATGTCAAGATTCAACGCGTATCCACTATTTAGTAAATCTATGATGATGGTATCACGAATTATTGCGATACATGTACTTGGCCGGTTTCTTTCTTACGAAATACGGGTTTCCTAAAAATTAATCTTTACATTTTACCCCAACGTATCTTCTCCATTTCCAGCCCATTTACGTCCCAGTGTTGGGCACGGGCTTCCTGCACTTTGGATTATGGTCTACTGTACCGCGCTGACCAGGCGTGTTGTTGGCACAGGGTTTATTTTCGGGTTTTCCGTCTCTCACAGAAGATGTTATCTGTGTGCTATATCCCTTAGCTGACTTTTACAGCACCCTTGGGAGGAGATCGGGTGGTAACAATTGTATTCTTAATCCATCACCACACGAAACTGCCCAACGTATCATAGAAGTATAACTTACAATTTGTTTCCAGGTAATCCACTGTTCCGGTTATCTGAGAGCGCGTCGTTTCGGCGAAGGTTCAGCCCCACTTGGTCTGATAGCTGTGGGACATTCTTTACCACCTTCAGCTGTGACAGAACTGAAGCTACACTCCAACATGTTCATGTTTAGAGCATCACTTGACATGAGACTTGTCTTCTTGGATGCCAGGTAAATATTACATTTTTTTACTAGCGTTGCTCCACAGATTCACTTACTGGAACCTCACCCCCTATTCACCTAGCCGTTTAATCTATCGGTCTAAATGACAGGTCCTAAAGCAACCGATATGCGCAACAAATTAAAAAAATCGGTCGAGCCTTTTCGGAATGAAATTAAACATAGTCAACAAAAATACATGATCTGTGAAAATTTCAACTGTTTAATAATAATAAGAAAAATAAAAATAAATTTATTTTCTCTTCCACAAACCTTTGTGAGACTTAAAGCTAGTTACAACTTGTCTTATATGCTAATATTGTAAACCTTTGTGGGAGACTGGTATCTGCACTTGGTGTTAACCTGTCATTAAATGAATATCATATGATCATGTAGACATAAATTTTTTGAGAAAATTATGTGCTTATGTCCAAGCATTTTTTTCCCTACCACCGGTTCAGGACTGCTGAGAAGAACCGGCGTAAGAAACTCAGCAGAGCTTTTAATTAAATCTCTCCGCTCCAGAGCAATACATTATTATTGTACACTTACTCCCAAGCTTTATCATCTTTAATATAATTAGAATTTTTCAAATTAGATATTAATCACACAGATTACCAGGTCCATCTAACCTCAAATACATTTTATCGAATTTCAAAGACAGGTTAAACAGTAAAGTAATTTATTAATTTTGCAATTGACATGCTATGCTTTCACTTAATAAATTAAATTATGGTGGAAAAAGTGATTACCGCAAGCGAGACTTGAACCCACGACCTCGGAATACCGTTCCGTAGCTCTGCCTCTGCTTAAATTTATCAGGTTAAACACTGTTTATGAGATAGAGCCTAGTGACAGATAAACAGAATTGAGGTCAAAATTCAGGAATCGTATACCCCACATTGCGGTAGGTAATATTAAACTTGGTAGAATCAAGTTAGTAAAAGTTCTATAGTCAGATGTTGTTAAGTCTCATGCGTACATTTCTTAGAACTATTGTGGAAGGTTTACGCTCACATGATTGGCGTGCACTAATAAAAGTTGAACTTGCGAGAATTGTGCTTTTCCACTGTAGCTAAAACGTGTCGGAAATTTTCGCGGAATTTACTAAATTACCTATGCGTAGATATTAAATTTAATTAGTTTAAAAACTAAGAAATACGCTTGAAAATACTGGATATTTTTTGAAATTATTGTATTGTCATCGGTTCTTAATAAGTGAGCAAAATTTCAGTTTAATCCGACTATTGCAAGTGGGTTAAAATCACTTTCAAAGATTCTGTTTATGGTAGATACAAAATGAGACTAATAAAAACACTAGTAAAAAATACAAGCTCCAACAACATACAAGTCATATTTCCCTAAGGCGTGTAAAAATATGTAACTTATAATTTAAATTTAAAGTTATTTTTCGCTTTTTTTCCGAGCACCTATTATGTAACACATAGTGCTGTAAGCACTCCCTTATCTGATACACCATTGCCTCTCGACCTGGACATATTCTGTCGACATATTTGTCGACAGAATCTAGAAGACACAACATCATACTAAAGTCAAAGATAAAGCATTCTGAGCATTATACCATTTTAAGTTCTGTATTTTCATTTACGATACAATAACATATTCTCAGAATCAAATAGAATTGAATTAATATACAGCACTGACTTCACCGTGAAAGGCAACGATAGCAAAATATGGTTGTGTCGACACATATGGAAAACGCACCACATTTGGCATTGTTCGTTAGCGGAGACTTATAGGTTGTTTCGTTACAGCCGACGTATATACATAATACCGTCACAATCCACGCTAAATTAAACACCAGATAGTTACAAAGACCTTAGTCTGAATAAAAAAAATCAATGACATTCGATTGTACAGTCGTTGTATGAGAAAGTATGCATGCTATTCAAAAGACTACATTTTTTTTAAATAAATATTGAAGTAACCAGGCACATAGGATAGGATTTAAAATTCTTCATCTCTTATACATAATACTAGCATGAGCGTAACATCGATTTAGTTTTGGTTAGGTTTTCCAATTCTAGTTTTCATTTGAGGAGGAATTTCGAGCCAAAAGAGTCCTAAATTTGAAGGAAGTAGTGTGTAATCTCGTTTTTTTTAATATATTTTCCGAGAGAAAGGGGTTTCTATCCCCAAAACCCATCTTACTACGCCCATATCTACTAGATTTCCTCTTTACTGCCTCTTGTAGTACTCATAGCAGGATATAGGGAGCCGACATCTCATTTATGCATAGTCCATTACCACACGGAACACAGCCAGTACTAAGCTTTTTTCGTCTATCAATCCATCTTTACACATGTAATTGGGCTGTAACTCATGATCTCTAAAGGGTAAACAGTTGTAATACTTGTAATTACCTCATCATCATTCACCTGTTGTCGCAACATGTCTTTTACTTCCATACTCTTCTGCCAGGACGTCATATCTGTGTTCACTCTTGTTTCTTTCATATTCTCTTTCACACTTTCCATTCATCTTTTCTTCTTCTTCTTCAGCATTATTAAAATTAAGCATTATAATGTTTTTATTTGTGAATTATAATAAATCTGTAGAGAGGTCAATTCTGTACATGAAATATATTTTCAAAATAACTATCAGGGGGTGATTAGTGATCGATACTGATGCCAAAAATGCAATCAGTAAAATTTTTTTCTGTCTATCTGTCTGTCTGTCCGTCTGTATGTTCCTTATAGAAACAAAAACTACTCGACGGATTTTAACGAAACTTGGTACAATTATTCTTCATACTCCTGGGCAGGTTATAGTATACTTTTCATCACGCTACAATCAATAGGAGCAGAGTACTGAAGGGAAATGTTGGGAAAACGGGAGAAGTTACTCCATTTTTTAAGCTTACGTCGCGTGTGCAGCCTTAATGGTTAAAGTTACATAGAAATCATGTATGACGGAAATATTCTACATAAAATTGTCAAAAAAATATCCCGGAAGCTGTTCCGGGATATTTTTTAGACAATTTTAATATAGATATTTTTTAGACAATATTTTAATATCTATATTTTATGGTTGACTCACAATAACACGTGTAACTCCTGATAGCTTAACAGTTCGGAGCATTACGATTATATTTGTTTACTCTTACGTTTATAATACTCTCACTCAAGCAGTAGTTAAAAATGTTGCAAAAACGGGGAAAACTTCCTAAATTTTACGCGGACGGAGTCGAGGGCAACAGCTAGTTTGTGAATAATTTCGATTATTTTCAATTCTGTGTCGGCTACAATGGAGAATGTACTTCCCGGTTATTACGACTGAAATTAAAAGTTCTAAGAACGTTTATCTATCACATATAGAAACATAATAATATCTTCCTTACTAATTTATAAATGCGAAAAGCGGAATTGATACTAAAGATTTTTGACGAATTTATGTGTTAATGTGTGTAACCAAACCATAGTCCATAGTGCGATTAAAAAAAAACGGTGCAACGCCATCTATTCAGCGGTATAGTAAACTTCTGTTTATTAAGGTTTTATTTCTAAATTTCACGCAGACGAAGTCGCGGGCAACAGCTAGTTACTAATATTATAAAGCTGAAGAGTTCGTTAATTTGAACGCGCTAATCTCATGAACTACAGGTTAAAAAACAGTTTTTTTAGTTTAGGCCATATAACGAGGAAGGCTAGATAGGCTATACTACATCACGCTGCCAACAATAGGAGCGAATCATTACTGAAAAATATCGCAAACACGGTGAAATTTTCTAAAATTGCACGCGTACGAAGTCGCTAGCAACAGCTAGTATCCGTACTAATATTATAAATGCGAAAGTAACTCTGTCTGTCTGTTACGCTTTTCCGCGTAAACTTCTCAACCGATTTTTATGAAATTTGGCACAGACAACCTTTAGACCCTGAGAAAGGACATAGGCTACCTTTTATTGCGAAAAAAATGGATGAAAAGTTTTCTAAATTTCACGCGGACGGAGTCGCGGGCAACAGCTAGTTCCTTATAAAGTTGAAGAGACAAGAGGACAAACCTCCACTTTGGAAAGGAATATGGTCTATTATGCCTCGCTGAGCAGCCTGACGCTTAACGTTTTAGTTTAAAGTTTTCCATCTCTCACAGAGTATGTTATCTATTCACAATAATCCTTAGCTGTTTTTGACAGCATCCTTCATAGGAATAGCCTCCTTTTCTCGGGAGGTGATAGAGGTAGGGTAGGTAGGTAGGGTAAAGAGGGAGGCCCTGCGGCAGTGCGAACGCTCTGGTGGCACTCTGCCGAGCAGGGCCCCGGGCAGGGGTCGTCGCTGCGCAATACCCGGCTGCGGCCCGGCAACGCGACAGGGGGACCTAATGCTCCCCCAGTCGGATCGGGCCCCGATTAACGGGGCCATCCCTTACCGGGTCATGGTAAAGCTCAAGGCACCATTATGCCCCGGCTCGACAGGGGGCGATAAGGAAAAAAAGAAAAAAAAAATTAAAATCCTTCGTAGGAAATGAGGTGGTAACACTCGTATTGTAAATCATCGAAGTACTCTCTCTCCAGCCCATTAACGTCCCACTGTTGGGCACGGGCGTCCTCCGCTGTGGGAAGGATTATGGTCTACTGTACCACGCTGATCTGTTGGCACAGGGTTTACTTACGAGATTTCCATCTCTCACTGAGGATGTCATCTGTGTAAAATATCCCTTAGCTGGCTTTTATAGTAATTTACAGGACCCTGGGGAGGAAATGGGGTGGTGACACTTGTATTCTTAATCTGTCTCCACACGGACATCGAAGTATGTAGGTACTAGGCGAACATAAATTTATAAGAAAATATAGTCGCTGTAATAACAATGACACCTGGGTGCACAGATGTTCGCAATACGATATGCAATCGATAGTTGAGTTTTAATCATTGCCTTTTTAGGTATAGGTAAGTTCAGGATTTCCTGGTACTTACTAAAGAGTAATATCACTGACTGACTCATAGCCTCAACGTAGGGCCGCGTTTTATTCCTGGCCTATATTCCAAATTATTAGCGACACGTTTTTTATTAACACGCCCTTAATAAATTGCTGCGAATCTATCAATGTATTAATCTATGTAACGGACGCATATCAAATTTCATAAGAATCGGTCAAGCCGTTTCGAAGTAGTATGGGAACAAACATCATGATACGAGAATTTTATATGTTAAACTAGCTGACCCGCCAAACATCGTTTTGTCATACAAATGTCAGCGGTGGGCAACCCTTATCACTTAGGTGTATGAAAAATAGACGTTTTCCGATTCTCAGACCTAACAGATATGTACACAAAATTTCACGAAAATCGGTCGAGACATTTCGGAGAAGTATAATTACAAACACCGTGACAGGAGAATTTTATATATTAGATTAATTGTAAAATCAGGATATCCGATACTTTTAATACTAACAATTAGGTTTTCTGTTTCTTTGTTCGCACCCCCAACCCCTTGATACAGAGGGTGAGAGATACGTGATAGGGGTTTATTTAAACCATTAAAAACATATTGTTCCCCTATTATTGAATTTAGGGGTAAACTCGTGAAATTATTGAGAAAATTATATATTAAACTGAAAAATAATTTTCATTGCTTTAATTTTTCTAATATGTAAACAAATAAAACCGGTCAAGTACGAGTTGAACTGGCACACGAAGGGTTCCCTATGTTACTTTCATAATATCTCTCTCTCTCTCCCCTTCGCCCTCTCTCGCTTTCTCTCTTCAGTTCAGTTCTAGTTCTTTTCATTTTAGTTAAGTTTATATCATATAATTACATAAATAAATAAATAAATATTCATGGAAATTTCACACAACGTCCTCTGGCCCCAAAATACGCTTTTACTATGCTTGTGATATGGGTACCAGAATACGGATATAATAATACATAGGTATACTAATTTTCTTTTGTAAATACATACTTATAATACATAGAAAACACCAAAATACAAATTAACTAAGTTTAGTTTATTTAATTTTGTACATGTGGAATTGGTACTATTGTTTATTGAAACATTACATTTCCGTATGCGTTAACAAAAATTATAAATAAAATTACTTATAATCAGAATGCAATTGATGACTGCGCGGAAGTCAGACATCGTGTATATCACGTACTAATTATAATGAAAAATTATTATTTTTGTTAATAAATAAACAATATTTTTACTTCATTCATGAATACTTACTGTTTCTATCAAAGACGAGAGCAGGATTTAGGTTCCAGGGTTCCGTATCATAATGTAAAACCATTACTGAAACTTCTTTGTCCATCCATCCGCTCGTCGCGTTATTAAATGGCTGTATTTCAACGAAGTCTCAGTAATAGGGTTCTTTTTTCCTTTCTCCGTCTTGCCCTGCCGGGCCATGATGGTGCCTTGAGCTATACCATGAGTACCATGACCCAGCGAGGAGTGGCCCACTAATTGGGACCCGGCCCAACGGGACAGGACCCCCCCCCCCCATCATGTTTGCCGCGGCGTACCGGGTACTGGCCCGTCGCGCGCGATCATTTCTTCTGGGGGGGGGGGGGGGGGGGGGCGAAAACTATTGCGCGCTGGCGACCCCTACCCGGGGCCCTGCGGGGTGGCAAAGTTTCGGCAGCGCGTTCGCGCTCCCGCAGGGCCTCTCTCTTTGCTGCCATCACCTCCCTAGCGAAGGAGGCGACGGCGGCCCAACACTGTTCACTCTCGGCCATGGACATAACAACGACCGAGAGCGACAAGTCTTGACCCAACACACTGACGAGCTCAGCGCGCTAGACATCCCAGGCTGTGCATACGTATATTATCATATTGTCATAATCATGTCGTTTTAGCGTCTCATCAAGTTACACCGTAAACGTTTGTTGTATGGGAGGACACTTCAATATTTATTGTATTACTAGCTGCCCCGGCAAACGTTGTTTTGCCATACAATTCTGTATAAAATAAAATTTCATCAAAATCGGTCCAGCCAATTTGTAGCCTATGTGTTATTCTGATGTATAAGCTATATTGTGGTAAAGTTTCATTCAAATCCATTCAGTAGTTTTTACGTGAAAGAGTAACAAACATCCATACATACATCCATACTTACAAACTTTCGCCTTTATAATATTAGTAGGATAGTTTTTATTCTTTATTCTTATATTACCAATATACAAACATCATCTGTATAAATTTTAACTTTCTAGCTATCACCATTCCAGAGATACAGCCTGGTGACAGACGAACAGTGAAATCTCAGTAAAATAGGGTTCTATTTTACTTTCTAATCCTAAAGATTCATCCCTATACATTTTTCTAGCCCTCCAATCAACTACAAACATATTACTTTTCATGCGAAAAAACTGTTGACGCGAACAAAATCTTGACACTTCCGGCAATTAAACGCGTAAAGGGGGGTTGAATAGACCCCTAAAGAGACCCCTTGTACTTCGTACTTAAGGGTTGACTAATTATTGAGAGGTTATGAAGTGGGATTTGAGAGGGAAAAATATGTTTTAAAGGAAATATTAATTGGCAGCGTGAATCTTTAGTCTTGTTTATCGTACATGGATAGATTTTGACGAGACGGAGTAAGAATAAATAAATAAATATTCATGAAAATTTCATATAACGTCCTCTGGTCCCAAGCTAAGCTCATTATGCTTATGTTATATGTACCAGAATACGGATAGACTACATACATATACTAGTTTTTTCTAATACAAGTGTCATCTCTGATAGCCAGGCGGCTCTCTTGGCCTTGTCTTTTGATGCTATTAGCTCGAAGTTGGTCATGAACTGCAGGCAACTATTAAATACTCTGGGTGTAAAAAACAGAGTAATATTACGTTGGGTCCCAGGACATGCTGGGATCGAAGGCAATGAAAAAGCCGACAAATTAGCGCGAGCGGGAGCTAAAGGTGTTCAGTTTGGTCCTGAACCCTTTTGTGGAATACCCAAAAGCCTGGCCAGACTGACTGTGAAGGCAGACTGCATGGGCTCAACACTTCAACTCTGGAGAACAAATCCCGGATTGAGACAGTCCAAGGCTCTCATAAGACCTTTTAAATTAAAGGCTGCTTCTGAAGCTATGGCATTAAGTAGGAACAATTTGCGAATGCTAGTAAGAATACTTAGTGGGCACTGCTGCCTTAATAAGCATGCGCAGACATTAGGGCTGATTGACAATGGGATGTGTAGACTCTGTCATTCGGCGGAGGAAACGCCCATTCACATTCTCACTGATTGCCCTTCAGTGATGTACATGCGATGTTCCTCTCTGGGCAATTACACCATGCACCCAGAAGAGACTTCTCGGAGCCAAAAAGATCCTGGAGTTCTTTATGGCAACAGCCATAAAGAACTCCAGGATCTTTTTACCTGATTGATTGATTGAAACCTGTTGGTTTGGACCGAGAACTGTAAAGTGACGAGTTGGACGAGAAAGTGGCGATCACAATAGATCAATCTGGTCGCAGTGATACTAGACGTCATATGGCCTGAATAGACGCTACTCAAAAAAAAAAAAACTTGAGAGGTGTCAAGGGACACCCGGATGGAACGAAGTTCCTTTCGATTAATTTTTTTTTATTTTTTTATTATTTATTATTTACAAAAAACCTGTATACACTCAACAAAAATAATCGTCGCGACACCACACTGTTCAATGCGAAATAGAAATGAAAATATCTGGCTTGCTTTCTATAAGAGAGAGAGAGACAGACAGAGAAACATGCGACGCCGCACAGCTTACAATAGCTTACTATAGCAAAAAGTGTCGTGACAACTTTTCGTAAGAATTTTTTCCGTCTAGCCCCCTTTCACAACGCGCGATAAGGAACTTCGTTCCAAAAATACAAGTGTCATTACCATAATTCTTCCCCTAGGTGCTGTAAGAGCCGTAACAGAATGTAAGCAGATAACAACTGTGTTAGACGGAAAACTTGAAATTAAACCCAATGCCAACACGCCTGGTCAACGCGACCAAACCCACAGTGGAGGAGGTCAACAGTGGGACGTTAATAGGCTGGGATGAGATGGAGAAAGAAAATTCTTTATTTGTCCTCAATCTCCAGCCCATTTACGTCCCACTGTTGGGCACGGGCCTCCTCTACTTTGGGAGGTGGTCAGCGCTGACCAGGCGTGTTGGCACAGGGTTTAGTTCCGAGTTTTCCGTCTCTCACAGCAGACGTTAACTACTTATATTATCACTTCGCTGGCTCTAATAGCACTTTTGGTAAGAAATGGGGTGGTGACACTTGTATTCTTAATCCGTCACCACATAGACCTAAAAAATGGCTACCATTGAGAATAAAATGTTGATAATCTATATACAAGTGTGTTTGTTTATCAGAGTGGCGTCTTTAACCGGGTATGAACCCCAGGACCTGATGGAGAAGAACCTGTACCATTACATCCACGGCACCGATGTATTACATGTTAGACATTCACATTGTACATGTAAGTACACATTATATTAATTTAACAGCTTAAACTATTAACAATTCTATCATTTCTCTATGACAGATCTTCATTTATTAAATAATAGCCGTTACCCGCGACTTCGCACGCTTGAAATTTTGGATAAAACCTTAACAATTTGTCCAAAAAACCATTCTCTTGAACCACTATACCACATGTATTAGAAACATCGCATCAAAATCCGTTATGTAGTTTCGAAGATATACGCTCACTTAGGGACATATCAGACATACATACAAATTTAAAGACTGTTTAATAATAATTAAAGATTAGACCCCGCAGATTTCACCAGATAGCTGATACGCGTTCAATTTTGAAGAAACATAAATTTAGCCTGGCTAAATCATACTTCATAGACTAAATTAACCGACTTTTTAAAAAAGGAGGACTTTCATCTGTATGTTTAAATTTTTTACTAAATTCATCACCTAATAACTTTTAACTGGGCGAAGCTATTTTAATGTTTTTTTTTTAATTGAAAGCTGTTGGTTCTTGTTTGGTCCCATTGGTACCAGGTCAGGATCTGAAGGTTATCTCCTGAGAAATCGAGGAAAACCCTCAAATTTCAAAGGCACCTGAAGCCGGCTGAACTTTAAAAAAAAATGCTCAATTATTAGAAATGATAATTATTCTCAATTCAAGTGACAGTAATTTTCGCAAACTACAACCGTCACTTCTACAAGCTATAAAACAAGTATATCATTGGGAAAAGAAGTTCTGCTTTTTTAATCTGTAATCTTTTAGATAAAAATACCCGGTGCCAACACGCCCGGTCAGCGCGTCGTAGTAAAGACCATAATCTCTCCCAATGTAGTGGAGGACCGTACCCAATAGTGGGACTGGAGAGAGAGAGAGAGAGAGAATATACCATTATTTCTTTATTTATTTCAGTATTAACAAAAGGTCAGGTAACATCACGCTACTATCGTTTCCTGACGAAGACCGGAGGCTGGGTCTGGATGCAGAGTTATGCCACTATAGTACACAACTCCAGGTCTTCTAGACCACATTGTATTGTGTCCGTCAACTACGTACTAAGGTAATAATATATTAATGGACATTTCACACAACGTCCTCTGGTCCCAAGCTAAGCTTATATGCTTGTGTTATGGGTACCAGAATACGGAAATACTACATATACTACTTTTCTTTTGTAAATACATACTTATAATACATAGAAACCACCCAACAATATCATTTCATTGGTACCGATTCTATGTGCACAACTAAACGTGACTAAACTGAAAACTTTACTTAGATTAAAAACTAAAAAACACGATTGAAAATCTATAGAAGTATGTTTAGATGGTTGCAGAAATCGATATATTCTTTGACTACCCCGATGACAAGAGACTTTATTTGTTTATTTATTAAAGCCTGTTTCAAATAAACTCCGATAGATGGTGCTATTTTCAAATATGTAAAACTCGCTGTATGTTTTAAATAATATTTTGTTATCTTACAGTGATATAGAAGAGAAACATCTAATATTAAATATAACTCAAGGTGGTCCTAAAGTGAACCACGTGGAGATACCGCACGCACCGACCACATCACCTCAAATACCACAACTTAGAAATGACAAAATTAATCAAATACCTGTCACTGAAAGCGAATATAGTGACTCCAGTGGGGGATATAACTACCCTGAATACAACCTACCAATCATCCCCCCATACGACACCCCGGAAGAATTCCCCCAAAATGCCTACCAAGAAATATTCTACGACCACTACCCAGACACAAATGAGGTTATACCAAATTATGTAAACTACCCACAAACACAAAGACCTTTTTCAGCCAGTTCCTCATCATGCAGCTCCATCGAAGGACCAGAAACTAATCAATATAATTATACAAATTTAATATCTTTTTATGGACATAATCAAGGACAAAATACGCGGCCTGTTGATAATTTTAATACGACTTTTGGTAAAATAACTCAGACTCCTGCTGTACAAGAAGGAGCTTATACTAGCGTGATAGTAGATAATACACAACAGTTCCATCATCATGGTGGTAGTGTTAATGAATTTGTTCATTGAAATAACTCATAATTTACGTCATTTTCTCATTAGTAAGTGATGGAAAACGTCGCCAATCGCTGACGGACTTACTGCAATAGAAACCTTGCACTGATTAGCAAAAAAATCCTACAATATAAATAAAATAAATAAATATTTGTGGACATTGCATACACACATTTTTACATGGTTCCAACTTAAGTTTTTATGCTTGTGATATGTGTACCAGAATACGAATATGCATACATAAACTACCTTTCTTTTGAAAACACATACTTATAATAGGTACATAGAAAATACTCGAACGCAACAAACATTTGTGTGACAATTATAAACATGAGACAATTATATTGTCATACAAATATTTGTACTACGTCTGGGTGTTTCTATGTATTATAAGTATGTATTTACAAAAGAAAAGTAGTATATGTAATCTTTCCGTATTCTGGTACACATATCACAAGCATATAAGCTTAGCTTGGGACCAGAAGACGTTGTGTGAAATGTCTGTGAATATTTATTTATTTATTCCACTGTGTTATCAAACGAACTATGGTGTGAACTATGGTAACTCGTGCTAATTTTTATGCCATACCTTACATCTGAGATTTATATAATGTAGATTTATGCCATCTATCGGAGAGACCGCGCACCTATGTTCATGAATTTTCCCGTTGCATATCACAACGTGTTATAAAATGTCATTCAATGTACGTGGTGATAATTTTGTTCTAATGAACTTAATTTGTTAAAAATAAAACTGTTGTCCCAATAAACAGTAACGAACAAAAAAAACGTAATTACGCGATAACACGTTATTTGATTAACGTTACAAATACTTACCTGTTATTAAACAGTTACTAATAACTGTTAAACAATAGGTACTTACTGTAAATTATAAAATTGCATGTAAATAATTGTAAATATTCTGTAATTTAGTTTTATTGTAAGATATTTATATTAATTATTTTATAACTATAAGAATGGATTATTGTAAAAGATATAAATCAATTAAAATAAATAATTAATTGCATTTATGTACTGTTAAGTTTATAAAATTACGGAATTAAAACTATTTAAAATACGACAACTAATGCCATCTGTTTTATTACTTTCAACTAAATTATATTGTGTTACGTCAGGTTGACTGGACCACATTTTTCGTATGCTTTCTCCCGAGGTACTAAAAATTTAAAGTTAGGTACCAAATAGTACCAAAAAGGTACTAAATTTTAGTATTAATCAAACACTAGATATCTATGTTGGTCTAGACTACCTGACCAGTGCTGGATTAAGCCAGCGCAGGATCAGTTGCAAACTCTACGAAAGGGCCTCTTTATCGGTCAGTTCTACATTTCATTTTGAGGGTGTTTAACTTTAGGGTTTATTTTAGAGAGGCTTGGGCCAAACATCCACTAAATTTAACAAAACCGTGTCGAAATGACGAGTTGTTTTTAGAATTCCGTATCAAAAGGTAAAACGCGACATATGCGCATATAAAAATGACTTGTATCTTGTAAATAGCTCATATAACCTAAAAAAAATACGAGTAGTTTTATTATAATACCTATCTTATTAAAATTAAGCTAGCGACAATAATATTTATATTAAGTAGAATTTATATAATTATAACCGACTGCAAGAATGAGGTTTACAAGTTAAGTGTTTTATTTATAAAAAAAAATAGTTAAATTTCGTTCGAACTTTGACTAAGATAACCTTAACCTTTGACCTTGCTGTTCTACGAAACCCTCTGGCTATTCTCCCCTGGCTAATTTCATACGTTGTATGAAACGTCATTAAATATAAAATAAATAAATATTCACGGACATTTCCCACAACGTCCTCTGGTCGCAAGCTAAGATTGTCCCGAGCGGGAATCGAACCCGCAACCTCTTGATTCTATGAAGTACGATTTAGCCAGGCTAAAAATAGGCTAAAGTTATTTGTCCTCAATTTTAAATTCCAATCCACAGTTACTGTGTAATTACTAGTTTCTAAAAAAAATTATAGCTATTTTTCAAGATATCTTACAGAAATAGTGATCCCGCTATTATGACGTCAATAAGACAAGGTCACTTTTGTTTCATGAAAAATAATGGCGGGATCTTAGAAAATAACAAATTACATGAAATAATGATATCAGCCACGCAAATTGGTAATGCGCTGGAATCTTGTCAAATTAACACCCTTGTGACGTCATCAGCAAAGAAAAAATACAGCTAACAAAATGTAATATTCTCATCTATACGTCACTATGACGTCACCAACATGGCCGCCAGGCGCATTACCAATTTGTGTGGCTTATACTTAAAAAATTATTATATTTTTAAAAATATCCTCATTGAAAATAACAATACATTTATTACTAAAGTAATTTATTGATTTTGCAATTGACATGCTATGCTTTACATAATAAACTAAATTATGGTGGAAAAAGTAAATTAACGGTATTGGAATACGGTATTCGGAAGTCGTGGGGTCAAGTCCCGCTTGCGGCAATCACTTTTTGCACCATAATTTAGTTTATTATTACATTTATTACTTCAATAATTTGTAAATTACAAATGAAGTGCCATTTATAATAATATGGAGTCTACCAGTCTCTAATCTTATATATAAAAATCAATTGCTGTTCGTTAGTCTCGCTAAAACTCGAGAAAGGCTGGGCCGATTTTGGTGATTTTGGTCTTGAAATATTCGTGAAAGTCCAGGGAAGGTTTAAAAGGTTTAAACAAAATATATAGGTAGGTTTCCATGTAAAATTCCACGCGTACGGAGTAGCGGGCATCAGCTAGTTGTAAATAAATATTATACCTATTATACTATACAACAGTTTTTGATATATATAACTAAGAACAATATTAGTTTTAAAACGTATATTCTTTTTTTTATTTTGTGTTAATTTTTTTTCTTAAGAGGGCACTATACCAAATTATGCTCCATACAAAAGTATGGGTATCGTACTTCCGTTTTTTCTTCGCGAAAGTTAAACCGATTTTAATAGTTTTTGCGTTATATTATAGATAAAGAGTACTTATATCTATGCTTCTATCACTTTATTTTTTTCAAAACATAATAACTAAAAGAAATATGACGATCCGAAAAACCCACTTTGTTCGGTTTTCTTTAGATAAAGTTGCAGCGTCTATCACACAAATTTGGTAAAGTTTTACCACAAAAAGTGATAGAAGCATAGTTAAACTCTTTATCTATATAATATAACGCAAACTATTAAAGTCGGTTTAACTTTCGCGAAAAAAAAACGGAAGTACGAAACGTCTTTTTTCAAAGAATTTGTAGGTAAAATCCGCTTCATCTATATTTGTCCCTTTCAGCATGGTGCTCGGAAATAGGGATAGCAATACCTAAGGCAAATACCTAAATGAGGAGTACAGTACCCTCTTAATTTAGATCAAGTACAAACCTAATTCAGCCTCAACAGAGTGTGACTGGTAAAATAATGGAAAGAGTATTTTAAGTATATTAAAATAAAAACCACAAAAAGCCACAGATTTGTAATATTTATTACTTAAATTAAAAATGTAATGTAATTTAATCATGTTTGCTTATATTTTTTTTATCTATGCATTTTTTTTTTTTTACTTTTTTTATAAGATATCTGTAATATTTTAATAATGTGTATCAACTATTTTTAAGATATTTCGGCGTTTATGAACAAACAAATTGTGATATTTCAAACATATTACCTATTTATGATATATAAAATAAAGTGCATTCAATATTCATTATATTTTGCAGTTTTATTCTTGTGTTAGTAAATCGATTGATCTCATCTACGTATGATATGTATGATTAGAGCATTAATTAGACAGGAATCAGTAATTCCAGACTAAGAACCCCATTGAATATGAGAGCAACGCTCATACTCATAGCGTTTACGAGATGATGTGGTGTGCATAATGCATACAACCAAATCAGTTTGTTGTCATCACAATTGCCGCCAAAACCGGCTTCAAAATTAAATTTTTTGAGATTTTAAAAAAGCAAATCGCTAAATATGTAATAAATACAGGCAACAATAATATTTAGTAGCTTTTGGGCATTTTTGAAACCCTAAAACCACTGTTTTCTTGGTTATTTGCTTCCGTTTGCGCTTGCTTTGCGCTTAGCTTTTAGCAAGACAAAATTGAACCATATTGGCCATTTACTGCCATCTGTTATCGAATAGCTGAACTATGTTTTTCGTCACAAACATTTACGTGCGTAATTTTAACAGAAAAGTATTATAGATGGCGTTATCTGTGATAGCTTACATTTTTTTGAGCCTACGAGACACGTCCAGATCACCACCTCAAAGCTCAAGAAATAAAGACGTTTCCAACATGTTTATTCACATTTATCTATAATCACATAGCAACATTCTTAAGTATTCCCAGCCCGGCCCACTCCTAGACATCAGGAGAGTACTATAGCGCGTTGACCAGTTCATGTTAACAGCGTATCTTACTGCACCCCGGAAAGGAAATAGAGGCGGTAAAAATATTTTGCTATATTTATTATTCATATGTCACTACACGTACCTTGTAACAAAAAATAAATAAAACAACTTACTTATAAATCAATGTTTATTTACATTAACAAATTACTTAAAATATGACTTAGAAGTAGATAATGACTTCGCATGACGCTCACAATTTTATAACATTTTTTTATAATTTATGTTTAGTTCGTAGCAGATGGCGCTCTATAGCCTCTGCTTACAATCAAAGGGAAAAGGCGTGACGGTATGATAACGATATCATAAAATTATTATAAAAATATGTCAAATAAATCAAGATAGTGTGTCGATAGCTACGTAAGGGCTCAAACACATAAACACGTTACGACGACGCAACGTACAACGATGCGGCGTCGTTTCACGATACGACGTCGCGTCGTGGAAATCTACGTCACGACGTCGTAACGTGTCGATGCACGATACGACGTCGTGACGTTAGAAACTTACGATGCAATCCTGCGCAGTTGTTATTCAAAATTCAAAGATGACGGATGTTATTGAAGTCGATCATTTAATTACCCTAGTCGAGCAGCGTCCCGTACTATGGTACGGGACGCTGCTCGACTAGGGTAATTATTATTTTATTAATTCTAAATTATTCTATATATAATATATTTATATATAATATATCTATTAATAAAATAATATAATAATAAAATAATATATTAATAAAATAATATAATAATATTAAAATAATAATCTAATTTATATCTATATATAATATATATAATATATTATATATATCGGCGCAACCACAACAATTAGTCTAGAGAACCTAGAATAATTAAGTTAAACCATTTCATTGTTCCAATATTAATTTATAAACCACCAAGTTGATTACTTTAGGGTTTATTACGATGTAAAAATAGCGTCATTGTAAATTCAATACTTAACCTAAAAACTTACGAACACGTGCAGGTACGACCGAATGACATGCACGTGCGCCGGCACTATAAATACCGCCGCACGGTGGGCAATCGAGGCAGTTACACTCGAGCCGCCGTACAGTACGGACCTTTCTTGGGCGAATCTCTGCCCGACTAGTTGCTCACTCACAGTAGTGATAAAGAGTTTATTCCGGTCATAATCGCGAGTGTATAATTATAAAGTGTGTATTTGTGAGAAAGTGTAAAGCGACGATTGAGAGGTGACGTTTTGTGTGAACATCATCTTGGTGGTAGAGGCGCAGGTTATAGGGGATTTGGTTGGAGACCTGCTGTGGAACCTTTTATGTGTGAAAGAGAATGTCAGATTGATGTATGAACATCTTAAAGACAGTGTCTACAATTTGTAGACTGATTCTAAAAACATGGCAATTCCATCCTCATCTATGTTACTCCAACATCAGAAGTGTGGGATAAAAAACCCGAGAGGCGGCCCCTACGACTAACTCAATAAGTGTAAAACGTTTAAATTGTTAAAATCAAAAGTAAAGATATCGTGCAATTTTGTCGTCGTAATAATAAATAGTAGGATGTGCGCATAACCGCGTTCCTACCAATAATTAAAAGTAGTTAAAAACGTGTCTCCACAAGTGAGTAAAATTTATTACTTTCAAATAGTCGTCATAGTGAGCAAAGGCGATATTTAAAGCAGCAACTTGTGGCTATGGAACCACGTCATCATACTCGGTAAGCAGTATCATTCTTCTATTAATTAAAAAAAAAAGAGAGAGAAAGATAAAAACAAAAGTCATTTGCAATAATAAGCTGTGGTGCAATAAAAATACCAAAATTCGACATAAAATTTCATATTGTTATGACATTTCATATGCCTAGTTCATCTTTGTAATAAGAAAATAAAACGTCACGTAACAAAGCTAAGTTTAATGTAAAATTGCGCAATACTCAGATTTAATAGACACTTTTTATATTGCTTTGATTATCTTCAAAGTAAGATTGATAAAAACAAGCCACAAGTACTTACCCCATGTTATTACTGCGTAAATTAAAACGTATTCACAATGCTTTTTCACTTCACTTATCTCTTTCCATAAAACTACTCAATTTGTTTAAAATTTATCACAAAACACTTAATTGATAGATCACCACATATTTAGTACACTCATTATAAAAAAAAAAAAAACAATGTTCTCTAGTTATCTTTTAAAAACTGAATAAGTTTCACAATAACACCACGTAATTTTATCGCTTAGATGCGCTTCGTTTGTAATCAACGTTTTCACTACCGGTTGCTACACTACCGAAATGAACTTTATAATAGTATGATTTTATTGAACTACCGTCATTAATTTTGACTTGGTAGAAAAGTTAACAATTGTGATGAAATCGATGGATTTTGTATTCGACAATTACACACACATTGTAAAATGATAAACAAAGTTGAGAATTTCATCTTGATAACGAAGACATTACCGTAACTAGAATATAGTGCAGTTTTCAATCCTTATAGTGTTAACGTTTTGATTTATTTTAATTTTATCATCGTGACATCGTTCGAATAAGAGTCGAGTCGATTAGTAATAGCCAATTAAATCAATATGTTTGGAACAAGTTAAAAATCGCTTCAACCTTAAACATTTTTCTTTTTGAAAGAAATTGGAATAGATTGATTAAAATTTACAGTCGACGATTTCATAACAAATCCACATAATCCATTTCTTTAAAATCTACGGTCAGTTATTTGAAAATAGTTCTTAAATCAAATAAGGAACTAATAGACAGTGATTTTCGGTGTGTGATTAATATTTTTACCTCTATACAAATAATGAAGTCAGTGTTGACAACTTTTAGTGATAGCAATTTTATCGAAAATATTAAAGTGATAAAAAAAAAAAAAGCAATACAAGAAATTCGCTAATAATTTTAATAATGGATGTTAAGGGTTCTTAACAATCAAAATCACGAATCAAATAGTTTTGATGCGCTCCTGAGTCTTCTGACTATATCTTTGAGGATATAAGCGTTAAATTGTTGCGTTGTATCTGACATCCTTTTGGTCAGATTCATTTTATCTGCTCGTATTAGCTTTTTCTTATCCTATTGATCTTTAGAGCCTCTGGGGCCACGGTCATAATAATAAGGCCCAGACCCCAGCATCGACCTTCCTCACTTCTACGAGAGCAAAATATCTGGAGAGTGGTACCTCTGAGCTAAACCATGTGTTACCCTTGAGCTAACCACGGATCCATGATGCATCCACATGTGAACCATGAGATACCGTTGGGACGCCTTGTGGAGCCATGAGTGCACACGTACACACCACAGATACTAAATGAATAAGTCAGTACATTGGAGATGTCTTTGTGTACTGTCCTAACAATAAGCCTTTCAAAATGAGCAACATAAGTTGCTTACAGATGTACTACTCAAAAGGAGTTATTTCTCTTCTTTCAGGTCAACGAGAATCAACGAGATCCAACGAAAAGCTACGAGAACCTCCGAGAACCTTCGAAATCCTTTCGTTATAATCTCCGAGAACCTAATAACCTTACTATACTTATTAACTTCACAATTACATCTCTGTAATAATAATCTACGAGAACAAAATATCTGGAGAGTAGTACCTCTGAGCTAAACCATGTGTTACCCTTGAGCTAACCACGGATCCTTGATGCATCCACATGTGAACCATGAGATACCGTTGGGACGCCTTGTGGAGCCATGAGTGGACACGTACACACCACAGATACTAAATAAATAAGTCAGTACATTGGAGATGTCTTTGTGTACTGTCCTAACAATAACCCTTTCAAAATGAGCAACATGTGTTGCTTACAGATACCGATCTCAGAGAAAACTCTTAATTTCAGATAACACACATCACATCGCAGCCAGGTGCAGAGCGCGCACCGCCTATCAGAATGGCCGTATCGGCGCAACCACAACAATTAGTCTAGAGAACCTAGAATAATTAAGTTAAACCATTTCATTGTTCCAATATTAATTTATAAACCACCAAGTTGATTACTTTAGGGTTTATTACGATGTAAAAATAGCGTCATTGTAAATTCAATACTTAACCTAAAAACTTACGAACACGTGCAGGTACGACCGAATGACATGCACGTGCGCCGGCACTATAAATACCGCCGCACGGTGGGCAATCGAGGCAGTTACACTCGAGCCGCCGTACAGTACGGACCTTTCTTGGGCGAATCTCTGCCCGACTAGTTGCTCACTCACAGTAGTGATAAAGAGTTTATTCCGGTCATAATCGCGAGTGTATAATTATAAAGTGTGTATTTGTGAGAAAGTGTAAAGCGACGATTGAGAGGTGACGTTTTGTGTGAACATCATCTTGGTGGTAGAGGCGCAGGTTATAGGGGATTTGGTTGGAGACCTGCTGTGGAACCTTTTATGTGTGAAAGAGAATGTCAGATTGATGTATGAACATCTTAAAGACAGTGTCTACAATTTGTAGACTGATTCTAAAAACATGGCAATTCCATCCTCATCTATGTTACTCCAACATATATAATATATTTCTAAATTATTATTATTAATTCTTGTATTCTTCAGATGTTTTGTCCCATAGGACAAAACATCTGAAGAATACAAGAATAAAAATGCAAAAACAACAGCATGGAAAGAGGTGTGCGAAAATTTATTTCCTTGTTTTAAAGAATTAAGTAATCAAGAAAAAACAAAATATGGTAAGTAATATCCTATATTTTATTTAGTTGCCAACTAAGAGCTCCCACATCACTATTAAAGTAATCACAAAATTCATTCCTTATGTCGGTAGCTCTTGTTCTTGTTCTACCCTCCTGTGTGGATTGTTGTAGTTCAATAAAAGAATCATCAATTATCATATCTTCAAATGTTTCGGTTACTTCACGGTTTAGAATGAAATTATGTAAAACACAGCTTGCTTTTATGATATTTGTGCAAAGATCTAAAGAAACATTTAATGGTCGATGAAATACCCTCCACCTGTTAGCCAGGATACCGAACGCACATTCTACAAATCTTCTTGCTCGGCTCAAACGATAATTAAAAACTCTTTGTTGTATCGTCAAATGTTTTCCCGGGTATGGGCGCATTATATTATTTGTTAACGGTAAGCCTTCGTCTGCAATAAAAACAAAAGGAAGAGGCGTTTGGGAGCCTGGTAAAGGCTTTGGCGTTGGTAAAGGAAGTTGTCCTTTTAAAAGTAATTCATTCAATTTTGAATTATTGTAAACGGTTGAGTCACATTCCTTGCCATATGCTCCAATATCAACATATATAAATCTGTATTTAGAATCTACGAGAGCCAACAACAATACAGAATGATAATTTTTGTAATTATAAAAAAGCGATCCGCCATGTTTGGGACTCCAAATACGAACATGTTTCCCGTCAAGTGCGCCTATGCAATTAGGAAAGTTGGCACTCTTGGCAAACTTCTCAGCAATTTTTGTTAGCCGCTCAGTAGTTATTTTCGGTATATTTTCGATCAAAAGATGCTTCCAACTCCACAGACTATTTTTACAGTTTTAGCAATAGTAGACGCTCCACGATAGCAGTTTAAATGCATGTCTTGAAAGGTGTTTCCTGATGCCAAAAACCTGAAATAAAATAAAGAAATAAATAAATGAAATAATTTGTAGTATAGGCATAACCCACACTACAAATTAAAAGTGTATACATAAATAAATAATCTATGTGAAGGTATAAGGTATATGTGTATAAGGTATGTGTATAAGTGTATGTGTATAAGGTGTGTATGTGTGGGTATAAGGTATATGTGTATCAGTGTGGTGCGTGTGTGTGCGTGTGTTGGTGGGATGGGCGAGTGATTGTATTATTTATTTATTTATGCGTGTCTAATCATAAAATACTATTGTTTCAGGTAATGCTGTGTTAAAGAAATGGACTGGTATTAAAGATAACTATGCCAAGTACGTAAAAAAACTTAAAGAAATAAATAAATCTGGAGCAGGCGCTAGCAAACTTAAAGAATATCATTTATATAAACAGCTCCTTTTTTTAAAAAGAAATGATCAAAACGAAACCGATGATAGTATAATAGATCTAGAAACAAACAATCAGAACACACAAAAGGAAAGTCCAAAAAGAAAATTTAAAAGTCCATCTCTACCCCAGCCATCACGAAAAAGGAGAAATGTCGATACATTTGAAGAAGAGATTATGGCAAAATTAGAAGAGCCCGAAAACAGACATTTATCTTTTTTTAAAGCGATATTGCCATCTTTTAATAAACTAAATGATCATCAAACGTTAATTTTCCAAAGTCGGGTCTTAAATGTTTTAACGGATCTATACGAACAATCACAGCAACATACCTCTATATATTATTCTCAGAGCAATTGTCCATCTCCGTACCAGGGTAACTATGAATCACAAAGACCCCAAAGTTCATGGCAAAGTTCTTACCACGGTGGTTACCAAACAGCCGGAAGTTCGACACAGTCTACCCGAGAAGCAGCACTGTCACCAGCTGCCCAGCAAGGCCAAAGCGATGAGAGCGTATCTAATGATTATTCGAATACATCACGTGAACCAATAGCATCACCCCTATCGCTTTACGACTTTTCTTAAAAAAAGGAATCCAAAGGTTTTACACCTTTGAATTCCTTTGTTGATTTAAAATTATGTATAAGTTGATTTAATATCTGTTAATTTGAGGTGAAGCTTTCTTTATTAATAACTTAATTTTCAAAAATTGTTGTTTAGTGTCGTTGATTTGTGAAATGAAAAAATATGAGAAAGTTGTTGTTTCATTTACCTTACAGTTAATCCCAGCATCTCGAGAGGTTCGATGGGTGGTCTGCCTCTGCCATATTTTCCTGCTATATGTGGCGTTATTCGATGAAGTAACTCTTCGAAACTTGATACACTCATTCTAAAGTAATCAAAAAACTTGTTGTGGTCTATTTTTAAGGCATTGTACTTCTTTATAAAGTGACTCCCGTTATTCATGTTTGAAAGAAATGGGTGGATCCAATATCTTCTGAGTATCTGTCTTTTCTTTCTTCGTCTTCTTATTAACAGCAGAAGCAGAATGCGTCTAGTGCGGTCCATTTTTCGGAACGAACTAAAACACCACCTCACTGTATCGACGGCATCGTGCCGTATATCGTGCGTGGCACATTACGTTACGATGTCGTGTTTTTTTACGATGCTCATCGTAGATTTCCACGACACGACGTCGTATCGTGAAACGACGCCGCATCGTTGTACGACGCGACGTCGTAACGTGTTTATGTGTGGGAGCCCTAACTCAATCGGCTTGAAGCCTCATAAGCACGGAAGAGAAAAAACAAGGGAAGTGGTACTCGTATCTGCTACGTGTGTCACATCCCGTTTTCCAATGGCAGAGCATAATGCGACTCGGTGCCGCACAATGCTGACGCTTAATTGGAACGTGAATTAGTTTTAAAATGCGCCAACAGAGAGCGCAAAATTTTGCAGAGGAAATGTATCCTATTCATACAATATTTTTGATATGATATTAACATTTTCCGAAGAGAAAACTAATGACAGTTAGACCAATTTTAAAAAATTCATTGAATTCGCCTTTAATTTACCTGACCTCAAAAGCCTACATAGCTAGTTTACTAAAACTATTAGCTGAGAAAGGTTTAACAAGGCGAATATTAATCCTGACACTTGAGTTATTTAATAACTTCGAAGTGGTAACGTGTTAAGAACGCTGCAAACATGCAAAATAAATATCAAAGTTCTCAACACGGGAAAAACTGACCCCTTAATAAAATAAGGGCTCAGGGAAAATTCGTAGATGGCGACAATGTCGCGATAATCTGTCACCTAATGAAAACAGGGCTCAGAGAAAATTTGTGTTAGACGACTAGGTCGCGAAAAATCTTTTAGAAATTAGAAATCAAGTCCACCCTGGCTTGTAACCAGTTAATTAACATTTCCCCAATTTAAAATAAACTCACGTATTAATATTATCACTGTTCGCGTCTACACGTGACCGTGGGACGAGAGCGGGGAGACGCGGGGCGCGGGGCAGTAGCCTGCGGCCGCGCAACGCCGTGCCGTCGTTCACACACAGAGCCCATTCGCCTAGCGCTCGTCTTCATAAGAATATACATTCAGGATATAGATACCAAGATACTTTCAGGAAAATCACCCTAAGACTACAAAATTTAATCTCCTTTTTAGAAGAGCACGCACGCGTCGTGGAAACAGAGTAGTCTCACTATTTAACTTTCCTCGGAACGAGACACTGCAGAAAGAATGGCTAAAACGAGTTTCATCGCATTGTCCGGAAGCCTTTAAAATTTCAACACAACAACTCAGAAGGAGAAAAGTCTGTATTCTGCACTTCAAACGACAGTTCTTAATTGGGCACAAAAGGCTTTACAATGCTTGCCCAACCCTTGTTACTGAAGAAGAAATTGCAGTAGGGTTATCAACAATGCCTATGGATTTTAAAGGGGTTGTACTCCGCATGCCGAATGATGATCCCTATGACAGTTCGTTAGCGCTTAACATTGTACTGACGTCCTATCACATCAAATCCTTTAGAGGTCCATTAAAAAGTCGAAAAAATCATAATTGTAAATTATAAAAATGAATATTATGAAATTATTACGTAATATTCGGAAATAATAGAAAAAAACTCAATGCAAATGTACATAGTACGTGCTGCAAAAGTTACGTCGTCAAGCTGTTATCGACTAAGAAGGGACACATCGATAAGCAAAATATCGATAATTTGTTGGAAAAATAAAACAAATGCTTTGAGTTTGTATTTTATTTACATCAATCTGAATCTGATACAGGGTCAATCGGATCTTCAAAATCTGAGTCTGAACTGCAGCTATCCGTGAATTTTAAATTATGCAATTTGAATAAAAATTAAAGTATAGTAAAATAATTTTTTTTATCTAGTGTTCTATGTCCATCAATGCGCGTAGTCTTTTTTTTCAAAATAAATAAATATTGCATTATGTTGAATGACCTGGCTGAATGACATGACATTTGCCTAAAAAAACAGTATTTTATCGAAATTGTTTCGCATAACATAACTAATACAACTGTCAGTTGAAACCAGCGTTGCCAAATATACAGATTTATCTGTATATATACAGAATTTTAGTTTGTATTACAGATGACAGATTTGACCTTATTTTTATACAGATTTTTGGCTTCAGATTTATTCTATGATAAAATTAAAAAATAATTATACATATACAGTTGTATTCGATTCATACTTTTTTATAGTAATGATAAGTACTAGTATGTTCCACCATGGCAACATTACGTAAGGTACAACGGGGATTCCCCGAGACGTATCTACTTGAGAATGATTAATATCCCACCAAGTTATGTAGGTGAATTTTAGCATAGCAGCATAGCAGAAATATAGCATCATTATGTCACATAGCACATATTTTTCCAAACATTATACAACAAGAAGATTTACAAACATTAGACAATGAGTGGCGACATTTGAGAATGAATGATAATCTTTTGGATTCCAATGGAGAAGATCCTGAAGTTTTCTGGCAACATGTTTTTTGTGCACAAAACAGTGACGGAAAATTTCTATATCCAACTCTAAAGCAGCTAGTTACCGCTTTATTATGCCTCCCCCACTCCAGCGCTGCAGTAGAAAGGATATTTTCTTCAATAAACATAATCAAAACTAAAACACGGAACCATTTAACTACTGAGACAACAGAGGGTCTGCTATTATCAAAACAATTGTTAAACAATCAGCCGTGCTACAAATTAAAAGTAGGAAAGGAATTGATTGGTAAAATGAATAAAAACATGTATAAAAACTAATAAATATATTTAATTTCATCTATGAGCTATTGTTTTCTTTTTATTAGAGTTTATTTTTCATTAAAGTACCTCCGTAAAATTAGTAAAATTAAAAATGTAAGTTTTACAGATTTTATACAGATTTTTAGACTCTGCAACCCAGATTTTGTGGTTTGACATGTGGCAACACTGGTTGAAACGTCATAGGGATCATCATTCGGCGTGCGGAGTGTAGTAAAATTTTCAACATAACCAGTAATATAAAAAATATGCATCCAGGAAAGGGATTAACACATCATTCTAGTCATTCTAGACATCATTATTGTTAAGGTTAGGTATCTTTTCATGGAATACCTATGTATGGTCGATAATAAAAACTAGTGGACTGTATTATAGGTTTAATGATGGTATTACAAACAGCAATTTCAAATAAAATTGTGTCGCGGGCAGTATCGCTGCACGCGTATCGTTCGGAAAGAATATCAAAGAAAAAGTGTTGACCAGTGGCCGCGCGGTTCGCGGCCGTCGCTTGTACCTCCCCTCCCGCGTCGACCTCTCGCGCCGATGCATGGAAGGTTTGCACCGACATACTGCCCGGGTTGAAGTACTGAGGTGCTTCAATTGAGTGGTAGAGGGCATAGAGAATTAAATCCTCGTACCACAGTTTTGTTCTTCATCTTGACCTCTGCAACACGTGAGACCCCATCTGGTCCTTGGAAGGCTCGTATGACGCGGCCTAGAGGCCACATAAAAGCAGGTATTGTCTTGTCCTTGACGAGAACTAGTGCGCCTTGCTCTAGTGCACCTGTTGAAGCAGTCCACTTAGATTTCTGCTGCAGAATACAAACATATTCGTTATAAAATCGCTGCCAAAAATGTTGTCTCAGCTTTTCAATTCGCTGGTAGCGTTCCAGTTGCGAGATGTTGCCGTCTATGACCTGTGGGTGTGGAACAGATATAAGCGAGCGTCCAATTAAATAGTGGGCAGGAGTAAGAGCGGTAAAATCTAAGGGATCATTGGAAGCAGGTATAAGAGGACGAGAGTTAAGAATGGCCTCAATTTGAGCTAAGCAAGTAGCCATTTCCTCATATGTAAGATGAGTGAGCCCTAAAACCTTTTTAAGATGAGTCTTGGCAGACTTTACAGCTGCCTCAGCAATGCCATTAAAATGTGGGGAATAAGGGGGAGAAAAGTGAAAAACAATACCTTCTTGAGCGACATTAGCTGCAACGTCTGAATTGGAAAGGAAATTATTTAATTCGTTAAAAGCGCCTACAAAATTGGTACCGTTGTCGGATAGTATGCTACGAGGTTTGCCACGGCGAGAGACAAACCGTTTAAGCGCAGCCATATAAGCTTCTGTAGTTAAAGCTGTTACGAGTTCGAGATGAACTGCTTTTACTGCAAGGCACACAAAAATGCATAAATATGATTTAATTAATTTACAACCGCGTCCTTTACGATCAGCTATCAAGATTGGCCCAGCATAATCTACGCTACAATTTAAAAAGGGAAATTGAAGATCACTACGAGATGCAGGTAATTGACCCATTATAGGTTGTACATTTTTAGCCCTACATATGAAACATTTTAAACAATTTTTTACAATTTGTTTAGCTAAATTTCTGCCTCCTATAGGCCAATATTGCTGACGTATTGACGCCAGTAAAAGCTGTGGACCCGCATGTAAAAGCATAGTATGTTCACACTGAAATATTAATTTAGTTAAAGTGTGTTTGCTGCAAAGTAATATGGGGTGTTTTATGTTGAAATCATAGGGGGCGTTACTAAGCCTACCACCTACGCGCATAATGTTATTAGAATCTATAAAAGGAGATAAGGAAATAAGTCGATTGCTACGTGGAAGCGATTGTCCAGATTTTAAAATGGCATACTCATTTGGAAACATTTGTAATTGAGCATTTTGTAAAATAAAATATAAAGAATTTTGCAATTCCTGTGTGGTAAGAAATTCTACATTTTTATTAGATTTAGATTTAAAATTATTAACAGCTCTTAGTATATAAGCAACTACTCTTTGTAAATAGCGAAAACTAGAATACCTTTTAATGAGATCATGTACTATGGAACTACCATGATTTTCACTAATATGAAGCGAATGATTATCTACACTACTACTACTACTAACTACATTACAAATGATGTCTGGTAGATCTATCGTCACAACATTATTGGGCTTATGCGGCCAATAATTTTGCGAATTTTGTAAATAAGAGGGACCAGACCACCACAACGAACTGGTGCTGATAGCATCAGCCTTCAGCCCGCGGGAAATGAAATCAGCTGGGTTGTCCTTAGACGGCACATACCCCCAAACACAACCAACAGTACCTTCCTGTATTTCGTTGACTCTATTACGCACAAACGGTTTAAGTTGATTGCATGATGTAGACAGCCACGATAATACAATCGTGGAATCGCTCCAAAAATAAATTTTGTCGATTGGTATAGTAATAGAGTCTCGAACTTTAGTACACAGTCTTGTAGCCACTAACGCTCCGCACAGTTCCAATCGCGGTATTGTGATTGGTTTTATAGGTGCTATGCGACTTTTAGAAGTTAGAAGTTGAACGTGAACTAATCCTGAGCTCTGTATGGAACGAATATAGACACACGCACCGTATGCCTTTTCAGACGCATCAGAAAATACATGAATTTCATATTTTATTGAGTCAGTACATGAAATAAATCTTGGTATTTTTAATTCATTAAGATAAACTAAACTATTGACAAATAAAAACCAACGTTCTCTAATTTCATTAGATACTATATCGTCCCAGTTGTATTTATCTATCCATAATTGCTGCATTATTATTTTTGCCTCGACAACGCACGGACCTACCAGCCCTAGTGGATCGAAAATTTGGCTAATTATTGATAATATGTGTCGTTTAGTAATGGTTTTAGTGGTGCGATCGACATCGATGGAAACGGAAAGTGTGTCGGATTCACACAACCAATGTAGACCTAAAGTTTTAGAAGATGCGTTAATATTGTTACTATTAAAATCTAAAATATCATTGCTTGTCGTTGTATTACTATATTTATTTAAATGTATTAAAATTTGTTTATTGTTAGATTTAAATTTGCGCAAATTAAATTTTGCTGATGATAAGACGTTGATGACTCCTTCGCAGAGTTCAACTGCGCCAGAAATGGAACTATGGCCGCTAAGAAAATCATCGACGAAAAAATCACGCTGTATAGCTCGCTTTACGTCATCACATACAGCTAAAGAAGAGAGTGTAGTAAGGCATTTAGTAGCTAGGTATGGCGCTGAAGCTGTCCCATACGTTAAAGTATTTAAACTGTATACCTTGAGTGGCTCCCTGGGATCGTAGCGAAAAACTATCCGCTGAAGAGATCGTTGAGTAGGATTAATCTCAATGGCTCTGTACATTTTTTCTATATCGCCTGCTATAACATATTTATGTTGACGAAAACGTAACAAAATGGAAAATAAGTCGTCCTGCACTACAGGACCAACCATCTGTATCGCGTTTAATGAAATACCTGAAGTGGTTACTGCCGACGCGTCAAAGACTGTACGCAACTTTGTTGTTGTACTTGATTCGCGAATAACCCCGTGATGCGGTAAATAATAACTAACGTTTTGAGTTGAAGTCGAAGATATATTACGCACGGTACCTTCTTCAGTCATGTGACCTAACTGTTCGTATTCGCGCATAAATTCTAAATAACGATTTTTAAAGAGTAGGTCACGTTTGAAGCGTTTTTCCAACGAAAGGAACCTACTAATTGCCATTTGAAGAGAATCACCCAATACGTGGGGATCTTTTTTTAAAGGCATCGAAACTACGAACCGTCCGTCGTCGTTACGATAAGTATTTAAGGAAAAATGTTGTTCACAAGCGTTTTCTTCCTTTGTTAAAGAATATTTAGTGGGTACTGAGTCTAGTTCCCAAAAACGATCAATATTTACATCGCTTTTTGAAAAATGACAAAAGTTTGAAGATTGAAGAAGATGTGACATAGAATTCACATGGCCGGAAACGATCCAGCCTAACTTTGTTTCGTAAAGCTTAGGTTGATTTTTGCCTAAATTTATCGTGTTGTTCTCTAAGACGTCCCAAAATATTTCAGCTCCAACTAAAATATCTATGTCCGAAGGAACGTTAAATGTACGATCGGCTAAACGTAAACCCGAAGGTAGAGGTAAACGATTTATGTTTATGAAACGCGATGGTAATACTTTTGTTATTTCAGGTAAAATAAGACAATTTAAGTCGACCCTATACTCACTGTAATAAGACTCAAGCGTGAGGTTACAAGACTGTGAACTATAAGAGGTCTGATTGTTGATACCTGTTATTGCCGTTGAGCATGTGCCATGTGAAGACAAGCCCAACTTTGATGACAATGCTTGTGTTATAAAGTTGGTGGTACTACCGTTGTCCAGTAAGACCCGAGCTGAGTGTATAGTGCCGTCAGCACCACGCACTCTCACCAAGGCTGTGGAAAGCAATACAAAATTCTGTTTATTATTTAGTTCAATTTTTGTTGAAAGAGCTACGTTATTAGTAATTGGCATGGGATTTGAAGCTGTATTATGTTCAGGCTCGATATGTAAGAGAGTATTATGACGAAAAGAACAATATTTGCAGTGTGATAATCTGCACATTTTATCTGTGTGACCAAGGCGTAAACAGTTTCTACAAACTTTATACTGTTTTGCTTTTTCAATGCGTACTTCAACTGGTAAACTTCTGAATGATTCGCAAGTGTAAAGTAAATGACTGCCAGAGCACATAGGACACTTGTTACTAGTAAATTTATTTTTATTATCATTAGAAGCTACTATAAAACTCTTTGATTTATTAGTATTAATATCTGTGAATTTTGATTTTAAGTTATTTTTATTTTCTTCTAATTTTTCTAGTAAATTAATTTGATTTTCAATGAATTTAAAAAATTGCTCTAATGTAGGAGGTTTAGATAAAGTATTACGGTGCTCCTCCCAATAACGACTAGTATTTTGATCTAATTTTTGAGACATCATAAAAATTATAATTGTGTCCCAGTATTCAACTGGCTGCTCTAATGTTTTTAATGCCCTTATATTTTTATTAGTGACATCAATTAAATAACGTAAACTTTTACTGGATTCCTTAGTACACACCTGGATGTTAAATAGTGCCTGTAAATGATTATGTATAAGTAGCTGATCATTGTCATACCGCTGACATAATAATTCCCAAGCGTTAATGTAATTGTTGCTGGTAAAATCAATGTTTTTAATAACTAACGCAGCGCTGCCACGTAGACAAGAACGGAGATAATGAAACTTCATAATATCATCATTATTGTTATTTGTGTGAATGAGCGATATGTAAGTATCTTTAAACTCGAGCCAACCCTGAACGCTGCCATCAAAATGTGGTAAATCAATTTTAGGTAAACGAACATTTGTGTGTGCCTTACCTGACCGTTCTGATAAGCTGGGCTTATTAGCAAGTATGCTCCGCGCGAGTGCCACGGTTTGATGATATTGGTCTTCGAACTCAACGCGAGTTTTTAGTTCGTCCTCTGATTTATCCACTAATACTTCGATCTCCATCTGCAAGGCATCAAATTCGCTATATAAAGGCTGAAAACGTTCATAACGTCCCTCCAATTCAAAATGCTGCAGTTCTGATAAGCAAGGAGCAGTACTAAGAGGCTTTAAATAATTTTTAAAGATAGTTAATTTAGCTTTAAGCGCACTACGCCGCTTTTTAAGTGTATCTAAATCATAATGGTCGCTCATTATGTACAATAAACTATGCAATAAACAATTTATTTTAAAAACGAAAAAGGTAGGTATGCTATGCGTAATTCAAAAATATGGCCGTTAATTTAAATAAAATGTTAACGGTCAACAAATTTCAAACGTAATGGCGTTGAAATGAACTTATACAGTAGGTATGATACGTTGAAAAAATGTATGCGTGAATATTAGCAATCGCGCGATAACTAAATTATGCTCACGTATTATAAAGCTTAAGCAAAAGGGAATAAGTCCTATTTTAATAAGTAGCTATGAAAAACTATTGCATTTATTATAGCACTTGTTCACTCAAATTGAAGCATTAGAAAAAACAAGACTAAGAAAAAGAAATGCGTAATAATTATGCGAAAAGGTAGGATAAGAGCAAAGAAAGGATATTTAATTGGAACAATCTCACCAATACCAAATCCTCCCACGAAGTATAATATTCTTCCTTGCGAAGTGCGAACCTCCAACGCCGACCAACTCTTATTTGCTTGTTGCTTGTATTCCGGTGAGTTTTACGAAGAAAACGATAGGACCATGTTAAGGTTAGGTATCTTTTCATGGAATACCTATGTATGGTCGATAATAAAAACTAGTGGACTGTATTATAGGTTTAATGATGGTATTACAAACAGCAATTTCAAATAAAATTGTGTCGCGGGCAGTATCGCTGCACGCGTATCGTTCGGAAAGAATATCAAAGAAAAAGTGTTGACCAGTGGCCGCGCGGTTCGCGGCCGTCGCTTGTACCTCCCCTCCCGCGTCGACCTCTCGCGCCGATGCATGGAAGGTTTGCACCGACAATTATAGTTTAAGATTTATAATTGCAATACTTTGCCAATAGTCCTTGGTATTGCCCATTAGGCTTATCAGAGAAATATTTGTTGCATATCCGTGGGGAACTACTTATTTTTGGTAATTAAAAGTAGTAGTAAAATATTTTAAGGTTATTTTCTAGTAAGGTGTGTAAAATTTTGGTCTTGATTATCCATATCAAGGTCTCCAATTATTTCTATCATTGTCTATATCTAGAGAGTGTAATGCTAGCTTTATTATTTCAGTTGAAACTGATCACATCTATACAAAGCCACTTTTAATATCAGACCACACATATTGTAAGAGGCCAATAATTGAAGCTACTAGTCAACAAGCTATTAAGATTCAAAGAATTGATAATGAAGTGCTTACCGATGCTGCACAAAGTGCTCTGCCATCAACATCGAAACAAAATTACCTATTATTAGGTACGAAGTTTGGTTATTATAATTTTAATAAATATGAGTGTCCTATTTTATGTGACAAAGCTACTAGGATTTTATTAATTTAGATTATGATAGTTTCAAAATGGCTTGAAAGGGTTGAAGATTTAAGCATGCTTGACAAAGATCAACCTAGTAGTCCATTAACTGCCAAAGTGTCTATGTTGAAGGCAACTGGTTTGTAAACCTTAAAATAAAAAATAAATTACAAAATAAAAACTGTTTAGTTTAAGAGTTGCATGTACATGTTACAGGTTCCAAATCACCAGTTTTACTGAAAAGGAGAATGTGCCTAACTGCAAATGTGAAGTGCTTGACTCTTAAGTGCCGACAATTATATAATAAATGCAAGAAACTAATTAAAGCAAGAAAATTATTTAATGTAGACAGTAACAAAGAAAACATAAAAAATGCCATCAATTTAAATGAAACCAAAAGTTTTTAGAACTTTGTGAAAAATTTTGATTACACTCAGAAGAACTTTTTTATGATGCAGTTAAGAACTGCAGGTGAAACCAAGAAAGCACGACGGTATACTTTAGACGAAAAAATATTATGTCTTGCGCTTTTTAAACAAAGCCCCAAAGGATATAAATTCCTTGAAAAAATGTTTGCCTTACCAAGCAAAAGAACTCTGAATAGAGTTCTCAATAACATACATTTAAATACTGGTCAGAATTTTTTCACACTGCAAGCAAAAAATATCCGAATGGAATAAAATAAAGAAAATTTGCAGTATAGTATTTGATGAGATACAATTTTATTGTCTCCCGGGATAAATTTTATCCCTTCAACAGATAAATTACATGGGTTTGTTCCTGAAAAAGAGAATTCCAGATTTGCAGAACATGCACTAGTTTTTATGGCTAGAGGAATTTGTGCATCCTGGAGGCAGCCCATTGCTTATTACTTTTGTGAAGGGACAATGCCAACTACTCGTGACCACAGTAGCAGAATATAAAGAGTGAAACACTTGGCAAAGAGAAGAAAACCCTTACACAAAATTACAAAAAAAAATGGAGGCAAAACTCAAAGACTATCTACCCCAGGAGGGTACCGGAAATTTCGGAGAATCCCTCCGTCAGGCTGTCCCGCGTATTCTGGGGGGCAAAGGTTTGCTTACCCAAGATGATGTTAGGAAAAATTTTTGACAACTGTAGAATTGACTAGACTCATAAACTGACAAATAAATATTAGTTATAAAACTTCCACGGTGCTCAGCAACAGTTTCGAGGGTTCTATCATCCTGCCAGACGCATTGGAAGGGGCAAAAGTTGTGAGAGCGCGGAGTATGTGTAATAACTGGAGTGAGTGAAACAGAGCGTTCGGTTTATTGCGATTCGCAATAATTGCGATCGTTCACTGCGCATCAGCTGTCGTTCATTCTGTATTATTCGGTGAACGGTTATATACTCATAATAGTAAAAAAAAGTGGTGATGATCTAGTGATATTTTCCGAGGCGACTTTTAAGAAATGTAAAAACATTTTAAAATTAAGAAAAATACATAACCTCAAATATAAAGACATTATTTTACCAGTTGAATATATGGACAGTGGTTATCACCAAGGATGCTATAAAGCATTTACAGGTCTTATGAAAAAGTATTTTAGCAGTGAACCTTTAAGTGCTGAAAAAAAGAAAGGAAATAAAAATCAACAAAGTTGTGCAGTTACCGGCAACTCATCTTCAACCTCGTCATCAACCGTTAAGTTGAGTTCAGTACCAATTGATTTACAATCTTCATCAACTGAATTTATAACAAAATCACAACAAATTTTAACTTCTCAGTCAATCGAAACACAACCTTCAACATCACAAGATGAATCTTATTTACAGTTTGTAGCTACAGAATCTTCCACGATATCACAGCTGACTCCAATTTCTGAATCAATTGGTGTATAATCTTCAACTCTTCAAGGTAACTCTGATTCTTCTCAACCGGATGTTAATAATAATAATATTGTAACTCAAGACGAAAATATTTCGGCTGATAATATTGCTGGTAGTAATGACAACAAGGTCGTTTGTATATTATGTGACAGAAATAAAAAAAGGTGAGATCGAAGATGCTTCCGCTTCATTCAGCTGATGTCCATGAATTTAAAGCTAGTGTCAATTCCAAGATTGAAGGTCATGAAGAGTATAAAGATTTTTTAAATAAATTGAATAATTTTTAAGGCCTAAAATTTTTTTATCATACAGAATGCCGGGTTTGTTTTCATAACAAGTTATCTTCTTTACAAGCACAACCTAACAAAACGGAGTGGCACTATCAACGACAGTATCACCAAATAGTTTTTAATGAAATTAGTACAATATTAAACGAAGACGTGATTAAAAAAGGACGCTGCTTTTTATTGACGCATTTACATCTAATATAATTATAAAATTCACGTGTCACAGTGTTAGTTACCGTACTCCTCCAAAACGGCTTGACCGATTCTTCTCAAATTTTACATACATATTCAGTAGGTCTGAGAATCGGCCAACATCTATTTTTCAAACTTTTTTTTTTTAGTATGGCAAAACAACGTTTGCCGGGTCAGCTAGTAATTTATATATTGATTCATTAGAAGAAATGCTTGAAGAAAATTCTATTGATACGACTACTACTTTTAAAGCACAACACCTTGAGGATAAAATTTTGAAAGTATTCTCTAAGGACATAAAATTTTTCAATATTCGTAATAAGAAAATAATAGCTCCTAAACATTTTAAAAATTTCCTTTCCAAATTTTACGTATTTTTGTAATATTGATTTCCCTAATTTTTTGAATATGGCAAAAGTTTACACTGGCGCAAAAAAAAAAAAAAATACAAAAAACAAAAAAAAAAAAAAAAACATTTACAAGCAATAGATGATTCAGTTCTTGAAAATTTACAGACAGAAGACATTTTACAAAAATCTGCATTGATTCTGAGAAAATTAATACTCCAAATGGAAAAAAAAAATACATATAAATTTCAAAAATTGTCATTCTTTTACTGTAAATGAATCCAACAAAGTTGTGTCAAGTATCGTTGAGGAGTTGTCTTGCCCGGAGCATGAAGAAGCTGATACCAAGATAGTGTACCATGCGTGTAAAATCAACTATGACGCAAACATTGTAATCCGAACTGTTGATACTGACGTTGCCGCTATAATGCTGGGTCATATGCACCGTCTAAATAATGAATTGCACGTTTGTATGTTGACAGGAACTGGGAATAACTTAAGATATGTGGACCTAACGAAGATACATGCAAAATTAGGAGAATCTATTTGTAAAAGCTTACCTGGATTACATGCAATCACAGGATGCGATTACAATCCTGCATTGTTCAGGAAAGCTAAATTAAAACCGTTCAAATTATTAAAACAATATGCAGAATTCCAGCAAGCCTTTTTGAATTTTGGTTACAGCGAAATCATAGAAGATAATCAAAAACAACAAGAGTTCTTCGATGTTATTCAAAATTTTATTTGCTATCTGTATAATGTAGGTGATTTAAATGATGTTGATGCTGCTAGACTGCAAATTTTTATTGATTCTTACACAGTATCTGATGTAAACGAAGCTTTCAATAAGAAAAAATTACGAAATTTTGACGCTAGTTGCTTACCGCCTTGCAAAAGCGAGCTATTGCAGCAATTTCTGCGAGCGAATTATATATGTTCTATATGGAACAATGCTCACTTAAAAACCCCAACATCATATGACCCAGTAAATAATGGTTGGAGACTCGAAAATGACCGGTACCATTTTAAATGGTTTGAAGGGGATCAATTACCGAATTATGTTAGTGATTCTTTAAAAACAATATCAGGTATGTAACGATTACATAAAAATATTTTACACAATTTTATAACTGTTGATGATTAACTGGGTTTTATGTTACTTTTACAGAAACTAACGAGGATAATGTTGATAACGATCAATCAGAGGACTGGAGTAGTAGCGACGAAGATGAAGATATTGACGACAACGGTGATTATGAGGAAAATTACTGAATAAAAATTGTTCTTAAATTATTAAAAGATTATTTTTCAATTATAATTAAATACAATAAACTTTGGAAAACTTCCAAATAACATGAATCAAGTTATTAGTTTTTTCACATGGTTGATAATTTAGTATAAAATTATTTATATGTATTGTTTTAAAAAATTTATACTCAGACTGTAGTTATTTTATTTAAGGGCCTACATCAATATTATCGTATATCATCGCCGTCACGTACATATTAACACAGCCAGTAGGCACAGAAAATGAACAATTAGGGATACTTTTCCTATTTACTCAAAATCTACTAAATATATTTTAATTCTGATTTACGTGTTTCTATATATGATAGTTACTTATGTTTTTAAAGTTATTTAATTAGTTAATATGCGATAATAGACCGACAAATGAAAAAAATAAAAAATTTGAGAGGTTGTTTCGCCAAGATTTTCTATCGAGAAAACTTTTTTCAATCGCGTTTCTGAGTTTATGCGATCCTAGATAATATATTGAAAAAACCAGTGGCGTGCACTCTATACAAGCTTATAAGCTCTGCTTTACTTGCCATTCACAGATATTTTAATAAAACGTTCGTATGTTTTAGATGACTTTATTCATTTATTTACTATTAATTATACAAAATATTATAACTTAAAAACGCCTACCTAATAATTCATAAATAGCACCAATATGTGCTTGCAAATTGTTTTTTGCCAGGCGTTTGGCGAAGGAATAATATTAGCGTAGCGAGCAAGCTCCACGCCGCCCGCCTGCCATGAGTTCATATGTGTGTAGAAATTTTGGTGTCCGTGCACAGTTCGCAAACGCACACAGGCTTGCATATTGAACACGCCTTGTACTGCATGTCATGCGGCATGAGTTAGCGATCGGAAGTTTTCGCGAGTATTCGGCGTTCGTTCGTTACCTATTATAATCCGAATAAATAATCAGTGTTGCCAGAAGGTTACATTTTTTACATTTTACGTAACTTTTGATCAGTTCATGTAACATGTATGTAAGAAACAATTTTAGTTAGATTTAAGTAACTTCTCAAGAATTACAAAAGAGGTAAAAATGAAAAAAAAATCTTGCAAAATAAAATATTCTTATCTAAATTTATTTAATGAAAACAAAAACTACCGCAAAAAATTAAAAAGGTTATAATTATATTGATAAATATATTTTTTTTTAAATTATTGTGTACAAGAAAAAATAAAATAATAATAATTTTTGATCTGCGAGCTGAAAATTACATGAGCGTGAATGTAGCAGACATCAGAAAAATTTAAAACTACAAATAAATAGAGTAAATAATTTAAAAAATAATATTTATAAAAAATGCATTTATTAATTTGAAAATTTTTTAAATGCGCATTTAAAAAAAAATCTTTTATTAATTATTTACTCTATTTGTAAATAATTATAAATTTGGCTGATGGCTGTTACATTCACACTCATAAAATTACCACTACGTAAGTTTTAGTTTAAAAATGTAACTTTTCATGGATGCCAACGTAACTTTCGACCAAATCACTCTGGCAACACTGTAAATAATATTTATATAGCAGAAATATTTTGGTTCGACGGAGGTCATTTTATTTTTTCATGTGGTTCATTGAACTGTTTAATATTGAGTTTCTTTAATTTAATAATTGTATGGATTTCCGTTTGGTGATTATAAAATGTTATTTGATTGTGAAATGTGTGTTGATAGTGTGTGTTTGTTAAAAATTAAAAATAACAAGTTCTCACAATTGTCGTTCGGTGAAAAAATTCAAATTGTGTCTATAGGTAGATGTATACCCGAGTTACAACTTAATCAACAAAAGGGTAACGTAACTAGATAATTTCATGTTAAAAGTTATGAAACGTATAACTGGCTATGTGGTTGTGTACACACGAATAAATTATTTTGTTTCCCTTGCATATTGTTTAGTAATTCTAGTACAGTGTGGACTGATTCGGGATATTCAGATTTAAATAATTTCCATTCCGCGACAAAGAATAAAATATAAAAAAATAGAAAGAAAGCTTAAAATTAAATACTTTTGGTAAATCTCGTATCGAAACGAGTATCAACAGTCAGTTACGATTAGATATACCGACATCTATGGACAAATTGCGTTATTTTTTGCGTCTATAAGTTGTGTAATAGATAGCTGATGAATTACTTCACAATCCATAATCACTAGATGGCAGTTTTTATCTTCAGTCCACTTTACGCTTTGTGTTTAGTAAACAAGTGGTTTTGAAGTTCCAGCGGATTGTCGTAAGTAGTTTAGTTTTATTTATGAGTTCATAGATTATTAATATTATTATACATCAAGATAAACTAGATGATTTGTGCTTTATAATTAAGTATACATATAGCATACATATCACAGTTTTAAGAGTAAAATCGAGTTATATTTTGAATTGTTATGTTTTCTCCTCTGTCCTCTTCTGTTCTCATTTTTAATACTTTAAAATAAATTTTCAGATCTTAAAAAATAGATAGATTTCATCTGTAGTCTTCTAGTAATTTTTCGTAGTATTTGTCTTCACTCTAGGTATTATAGATAAGAAGCTATAAAGGTTTTTTGTTACAACATGCGAGCGCGGTACCGATCGAATCAGCGCCACGCGTAGCTGGACGGACAACGGTATAATAGGTATTAACTAAAAAATGAAAACAGCTATTGCTGTATCTTAAATGTTTCGCTATTTTTTTGCACACATTTATATTAATTAAAATCGTTAGTCTATAATAAACAGTTTTTATATAAAAAAAGTTCTGTTAACATTGCCGAATTGTGTTATAGACGCTATCAATTTTCATTTTTTAGTTAAGTTAAGTTTAGGTCTGCACATAGAATAGGCACCAATGTAACTCGAAAATTTCATGTTAAAAGTTATGAAACGTATGTACATACGTACATGTACGTATGTATGTACGTACGTAGTTATTGTTTAGTAATTCTAGTACAGTGTGGACTGATTCGGGATATTCAGATTTAAATTTGTTCTGTTGGCATGGTTTCCGACTTAGAGATCCGTCGCGTGGATATGCTAAAAATCTATAAGAGTACTACCTACAGTATAAGAGCCTACCCTGCTTCAAACTTATGTGCACGCCACTGGAAAAAACATATACTTAAAAATTAGAGCTCTAGCCATTCAATCTAAAGAAACAATGAAAACTTCGTACATAGAAAAATGCACGAAGCTATTTTGGTATCCTCTTAATAAAATTTCTTGATAAATTAAAAAAAGAAGATCACGAGATAATTTGGAATAAACGACATCTCAGTAAACGATCGCAATAAACCGAACGCTCTGTTTCACTCACTCCAGTTTCTACACATACTCCGCGCTCTCACAACTTTTGCCCCTTCCAATGCGTCTGGCAGGATGATAGAACCCTCGAAACTGTCTGGCTACTGAGAAAACATCATTTTATAGTGCCTCAAATAACATATACGAGGGGAGGTCCAAAAGTTCGTGGAATGAAAGGGTTTTAGTAAAAATGAAACAGTAAATTTATTTTTCCTTTTCAATATCATCACCCTAAAGCTGAATACATTTATTAGATCTATGAATTAATTTTTCTAAACCATCGTAAAAATATTTTTTATCTTTTCCCTCAAAATGAGCCAAAATTGCCTCCTTTACCTCATTGTCGTCGGAAAATTTCCTTCCCCTTAAGTCTTTTTTTAAATTGGGGAACAAATAAAAATCACTTGGGGCCAGATCTGGACTATAGGGTGGGTGGACTAGTGATTCGAAGCCATGCGTGTGTAGAGCAGCCATTGCAACTTTGCTCTTGTGAACCGGCGCGTTGTCTTGCAAGAGCAACACGCCCTTGGTCAATTTTCCCCGACGTTTTTCTTTGATGGCATCCTTTAATTTTTCTAGTATTGTTGCGTAGTATTCTCCGGTTATGGTCCTGCCCTTTTCTTTATAATCAATCAGTATTATCCCCTCACAATCCCAAAAAACAGTAGCCATCAACTTTCCAGCCGACTCCGACACTTTGAATTTCTTTGGCGGTGGTGTCCCCTTTTTATGCCATTGCATGGACTCTTGTTTGGACTCAGGCTCAAAGTGATGAACCCATGTTTCATCGCCGGTAACAATTCGCTCCAAAATCGGTCCAGGATCGTCGCCACACAACTCCAAAAAATGTTTTGACGCTTCGACGCGCTGCTGTCTTTGAAGCGGCGTGAGCATTCTCGGTACCCATCTTGCACTGACTTTTGTCATACCCAGGTGGTCATGTAGGATTCGCAAAATGGTGGTATCTGATACTCCAACTAATGCAGATAACTGTTTTTTCTTCAAACGGGTGTCCTCCAGTACAATTTTTTCCACTTTTTCGACGATGTCTGATGTGGTGGCCTCAACTGGCCTTCCTGAGCGGGGGTCGTCTTCAATCGACTCCCGACCATGTTTAAACAACAACAACAACAACAACAAATTTCTTTATTAAGGCACAAGTCCCATGATATACAAATATAGGTACATAGCAAATAAATGACATTAAAAAAAAATACAATAAAATTTTATGATTATGTGTTAAATTTACACAGATCTTTTTATGAACTATTATATGCTGGCCGTACTTGACGTTCCCAATATCTACGATATACCAATCCGGTTGGCCAGAATCCGTTACATAAAAATGTATCCAATTTACTACTCGGTATAACTACTTTAAAAGAGTTAAATACGGTCTCATAATTTTGCTTAAGGAGCTCGACACTGATACAATCCTCACCGCGTTCTTTAATGTGTTCTATTATGTCCGCTTCTGAAACACATTTTTTGGTACGAGAGACATAGATAGAACATTGTGGTTCTACAACTTGTATCTTTCCATTTGTTTCGAGGGTACCACGCATATTTTTATTTTTATTTCTAATCTTATGTCTTTTTTGTACTAACGTAAAAGAGCCACCTTCATTTCGCATACTTATACACTCATTTGCGTCGATCAAAGTGGTCGGATAGACATCACGTGCCTCGCAGTCTGCAGTTGTATGTAAAGGGAGCATACGACGGTTTTTCGCTTGACGCGGCGGCTGCACTTTTAACGCTACGTTTCTGTAGGTCGGCTTCGGCGTATGCGTTGTCGTCTTGCCTCGATTCATTGTAGCATGTTGCGGCGTTGGTTCAAGAACAAGCGGTAGCGGACTGTGAGGTTTTAATGTCTCGGGCGTACTCAAGGGATTAATATTACTTCTCTGAGAAAGCTGAGTGCCCAGTGACGTGCGCAGGTCTGTCAGCTCTAAACTAATGTTTTTCTGAAATGCATTAAGTTCTTCTTTCATCACAGACATATCTTTCAATAGCCGTGTCACGTCCACATAATCAAACGTTATCGGCGGTAGTCGATTTAAGTCTTTTGCGACGAACGTGGGTTGTAGATCAGGGTCAACCAATTCTTTTAACACTTTTATGACATCTTTTATATTCTTTTTCTTTTTATCCTCTCCTTTTCTCTGAATAATTTTACCTGCATCTCCACAGGAATTAAATAACACTGTCTTTCCGTTTTCAATTTCCGTTTCCGAATAATTATCAGCACATATTTTGATTATACTATATTTTTTAAAAAGACCATGCCACTTGTAAATCATTGATTTACTAGGGCACTGTTCCCCGTAAACAGTTTCCATTTCATTCAAAATGGTCTGAGCGTTCTTTCCTTGCTTGGTAAGGAATTTAATGACCGCACGGTGTTCAATTTTCTCCATAGTTTCAGTTTTCTTCCGGATTGACGTGTTTAGCAGGCGAGTGTTCGTAAACGAATGACGCAATAGGGCTGAAACTCCATTTATATACTAATTATGAGTCCCCAATTAGTATGACACTAAGCGAGCGCCCCTATCCCCACTCCATCCCCTCCATTCCACGAACTTTTGGACCTCCCCTCGTATAAAATTCAGATTTTACAATCTAACGTAAGTAGAATTACAAATTATTATAATTTAGGGGTGTCTGGCAGGGGGTTGGAACCATAGTAGGTGTCTGGCAATGCATAACGCGAATATTAATATTACTACGAATGAAATATCAAAAAATTGAGTTTTTTAGATTAACAAATTTAAGATACAATTTTATATACCTTTATTACCTGCTACCTGCCAAAGGAACCACTACCCAGGTAACATGGGTGGGGATCGTTCTTACCTGTACTAGAGGCACATATACAAGAATTTTCAGCTTTTATAAAATAAAAGTTCGCGGGCTCTTGGACTATTACTTTTACTGTTTACTACAACTGCATGTTGTGGATTTGACTGATTGAATTGATTGACATTTATTTCTTGATTATTGTATTATTTGACTAGATAAACACATTTTACTTATTGACATTATTTGCACCAATTATTTTGCTGTTTTACTGATTTTACCTATTGTTTTACTGTCTTATTCGATTGTTTTATTGTTAAATTAGCGGTAATTAAAATTGACTCTTTGAATTATTGATGAAATTATTGGCTTATATATTGCTATACTGAGCTTAATTTACTTTCATTGTTTTATTTTTGAGTGTCATTTAACACCGACCCTGACGTGATACAGGCTATCAGGTAGCAAAATAAACATCTGCTAAAGGACCTTGCCTCAGAAGATCTGGAAATGGAGGTGCGATATCGGAGGAGGGCGAGGAACCCACACGAGTGCCACGCCGTCCTCCGGGTCTCACCAAACATGTGGAGGAGACTCACCGCAGCTGGCAGTGTTTATGTGACCTCCAAAAAATCAGGGTAGTCGACCAGTCTCCCCTGATACAGTACACCAGGTGCCTGGCTTACGGCCATGGGCGGAGGCTTTGCACGTAGCGGGCGGATCTCTGCCACAACTGCGGGGATCCGCATGTGAGAGCGAAGTGTCCGCTGGTGGCGGGGGGGGAGGGCAGGCCCCTGGTTGCATCAACTGTAAAAGGGCAAATCTAAAAGAGGTAGAGCACTCGGTGTTTAGTGAAGTATGTCCTGTTAGGGTGAAGTGGGACGGTATCGCGAGGATCGCAACCGTTGCGTATTGCTAAGGGCGGCGCACCGGACCTACAGACGAAAAACTGTACGGCGACCGCAGCACTACAGGTGGACCTATACAAAATAGCACAGGCCAACCTCCAGCGTAAGCAGCTTGCCGCCACAGAGTACTTCCTCAAGGCGGAGAAGACGAAAGTGGCGGTAGCTCTTATACAAGAACCTTACGCTGGAGGAACTGGCAAAATGAAGCCTGTAGGTACATCTAGGGTTTACGAGAGCAAAGATAGAGCAGCAGGTCCGGTTAAGGCGGCGGTCGTTGTGCACGAGCCAGGCATTCAAGCAACACTGTCAGAAGTACACAAACAAAAATTTCGCTGTGGTGACGGTGAACGCTGGGCCCTGGGACGTCCTTGTGATATCGTTCTACTTTGAGCCTGATAAACCAATCGAGCCGTACTTGAATCACTTGAGGGCCATACTGAGCAACTCCAGCATCACCAAAGTGATCATATGAGGAGACAGTAACGCAATGAGCATGTGGTGGGGTGGAATAAAGGGAGATGGAAGAGGCGAGGAAGTAATGAACACTTTGGTGGAGCTGGATCTACATGTACTGAACGAAGGGAACACGGCGACCTTCGATACGGTTCGGGGCGGCCGTGACGTGCTGCAGCGCCGACCTCATCGACCGTGTCGAGGGTTGGCGGGTGGTCGAGGACCTTACGGGTTCCGACCACAACGACATATTGTTCAGTATCAGGCTACAGAAGACAGATGGAATGGTCATAGACAGGACTACTCTAAAATACAGCACGAAAAGGGTGAACTGGGAAAAATTTGGCACCGCCGTTAAGCTGCAAAGAGAAAAATACGGAATAAATATTGAAGGGATAAATGGAGTAAGGGATAAGAAAGGTTTGGAGGACTTGGTGAATAGATACACTAGGGCAATAACCGAAGTATGCGATAAGGAGATGCCGCTAAAAAAGAAAAAGCAAAGACTTATCACACCGTGGTGGATCGAAGAACTACAGACGCTGAAGCGCGAGGTCTCTACCAAGAAGCGTAGTCCGATGTGCGAGGCCGGACCGCAGGCAGCGGGTCGTTGACGAATACCTCAAAACAAAGGAAAAATACGAATTGACAGCGAGGGCGGCGCAGGTCAGCAGCTGGTTTTTGTGAAAGACAGAGGATAGAGACGGTGTGGGACAGCGTTTACAGTGTGATCCGCAGCAATTCCAAAAGACAGGAGGAAGAAAAATTATGCAGGGATGGAAAATCAGCCTGGAGGACTCTGCTACGCTGCTGGCTGAGGTCTTCTTCCCTGAGGATACCGAGGCAGGAGAGGGCCCCGATCACTGCCGTATAAGGTGCCTCGCCGACAAGATCAACCTGCCCCCGGCTAACGAAGACGAACCGGAGTTCACGAAGAACGAGCTGAAAACGGCGGCCCTGGCCTTCAACCCCAGAAAAGCCCTTGGAGCGGATGGCTCTAACCGTAAGAGTCCGATGCCGAATCTAAAGCCGATATCTACTCCAGAGTTATCCTCGGGGACGAGGACCTCAACTTAGCGATATTCAACAAGTGTTGGGGCCTATCACACTTCCCGGAGGTGAGGAAGGCCGCATCGGTTGTTGCATTAAGAAAACCCGGCAAAGACGACTATACGAGTCCCAAAGCCTACAGACCCATCGGTCTGCTGCCCCTGCTTGGCAAGATATTAGAAAAGATGATGGTAACGCGACTGCTGCACCACTTAGCACCACGTATAAGCCTCCGGCAGTACGGTTTTATGCCAAAGCGCGGGACCGAGGACTCCCTCTATGACCTAATGGCCCATGTGAGAGGTGAACTCGCTAAGAGGAAACTGATCACATTGGTGTCGTTGGACATAGAGGGAGCCTTCGATGGCGCATGGTGGCCAATGATCAAGGCCAGGCTTCTGGAGTAGCGGTGCCCCCCTGCACTCAACAGGATTCTACATAGCTATATGGAGGGTAGAATGGTCTATGTTAGGTACGGAGGCCATCTAATCGCCAAGACAAAGGCTGCGTGCAAGGATCGAATACGGGGCCGATACTCTGGAACCTTATTCTCGACCCGCTGCTGAGGACCCTGGAGGATCGGGGCGCCTATTGTCAGGCGTTCGCCGACGATGTGGTGCTCTTCCTCACGGGGGAGACAGCAGCGGAAATCGAGCGACAGGGTAATGCCGCTCTCGAGCATGCCTGGGCGTGAGGTGTCGCAAACAAACTTAAATTCTCTGCGGCTAAAACCAATGCCATGGTCATAACAGAAGAGCTAAAATACGACAACCCACGCCTTATCATGGGCGGGATGGACATTGCCCTGTCCAAGGAAATCAGAGTGTTGGGCCTCACGATCGATAGTGCCCTGACGTTCAACGCTCATGTCACAAACGTTTGTGGCAGGGCGCTCTCGTCCTATTGCACAGTATTCCAGGCGGACCTTCTGGCAATCAAAGAAGCTACAAAATTTGCACTCGGCGGAAGGCACAAAATTATGGATACTATATTGAGATATTATATTAATTATGGATATTATGGATACTATACTCACGAGCTGCACTGGAAGCCATCTCTAGCGAGGAAGCTCCACACCGATGGTGGCTGAGATACGTGGGCACCTGGACGGCTGCATCGTAAAAGATGTTGACGTCTGGCCGTGCTGGGTCAAAAGCCACATCGGGCTGGAGGGGAATGAGAGGGCTGACGAGCTCGCCAAGAGCGCGGCTACGACACTGAAGCAGGCCTCTTTCACTCCATGTACTTGCGCGCGATAAGTACCTACCGGCCGCCGGGCAGTCGACTGCTTATTTCTCAGAGGGTTGCCGACAGCCGCGCGGAGCGTTCGTACGCGAGGAAATATTTTGTGTTACCGGACTTGTAGCCCGACGTTCGTTGTTTGTTTTGTTACTTACTAATTTAACATGGAAACTAATAATAAAAATAGTGGTACACTATGTGCAGTTGAAGGATGTAAATCCAGCAGGAGAAGACATAAAAACTTATCTTTTTTCCATTTACCTGCTGATGAAGAAACGTTGTTTCCCACAAGAATACCTACTTAAATTATTTATACGATTCAGAATATTTTCCACAATTAAGTTTAATAACCGAGAATTTCGCCAAGGCAAAAAATTTATTAAACATTACATCAAAATAAAACATTTGTAAGTTATGTATAATTTCTTGATAATTAAAAAATAAAACATGTTAAAACAGAAGAAATTCTTTTTCTTTCAATTATAAAGTTTACTGCAAATACCTACTGACATATATATCGAAAGAGGCAGCCCTGACAATCTACGCTGAGCACGTGGCAGCGCGCACCTACAGAGCAAAGTCAACTTTATGTTCGTAAGCTTTGGTTCATTTTGGCTTGCAACGTCTAGCTACTAGAGGGAGTAGGTTATTATAGCAGTAGGTATTGTCATTTTTCCTTGGAGTGATTTATCTGTTACGTAGTAACTATTAAGTAATCTGTGACTGAAGACTGCAAGCGGAGAGGCAAATCCGCGAGAATGCTCTCCGCGAATGGAATCGGCGCTATAAGACGTCAACAACCGCTGAAACAACCAAACTGTTATTCCCGGACGCGATAGAGGGACACAAAACTGTAAGAAAGATAGAGTTGGACATGACACTCACGCAGATCTTGACGGGGCACGGCGGGTTCTCAGCGTACTTGTACTATTAATTAATAAGTAATAAAAGCTTATAAACTTACATAATAGTCTTTTTAATTATACACCTGAAACGGAGGCGACCTTGGTTGCCGCTGCTAAGAAGTTACTAGGCACATTTGACTGTGACTATTTCTGGTCATATTTAACTGTGATTTTGCTATAAGTAAAATGTCAATCATCATCGTTATCATCATACCGTCACACCTTTCACCTCGTGGGCAAATATAATCAAATTAAATCTAAACACGGTTCAGATCTAGTGATACACTAAAGGCTGACTTTCCAATGTACGCGGCGTACGACCACAACGCGCTGTCAAATTATTGTCAATTTTTATGTCAAAAGAAGACAAGAAAATATGTATATCGGTTACGCAGCTCCTGCAATGTTAAACCGCAGGACATAATGAGCGGTTTGCTTATTCTGCGGTCACTTTTGAGTTTAACCACACTGGCTTTTCATATTAAGCAGTAAGGACAGTAATCGGTCGACATTTTCAGTACATAATCAAAACATCATACGTACATAATCATCGCAAACATCGGAAGGTCGCCTTAACATTAATAATTAACAAAAACAAATCATTTTAGAACAATTTCTATCATTTCGTGGAGGCATGTGAACCTCTGTACTAACCCAATCATTTATGCAATAAATAAAGTATATAACTATATTATGTTATCTTGCCAACACGCCTGTTCAGCGCGGCACAGTAGACACATTGTCCGTCTAATAGTAGAGGCCCGTGCACAGCAGTGGGATATATGTTATCTCGATAGCACCATCATTGGTTCAGTTATTTCAAACGCCTCAACCAGATCCTGAAATAAATAGAAATATGTTACACTTGGGAATCAAAAGCTGGAGGCACAGATTGAACTCCTCCTTTTTTAATCTATGAAAATTTCATAGATTAAATAATTGGTTAAGTGCGAGTCGGACTCGCGCACGAAGGGTTCCGTACCATTATCTATGCAACATAAGGCAACGTTATTAGTATCGAGCAAGAAACGGTAAAAAAATCATGTTTGTTGTATGGGAGCCCCCCTTAAATATTTATTTTATTTTTAGTATTTGTTGTTATAGCGGCAATAGAAATACATCATCTGTGAAAATGTCAACTGTCTAGCTATCACCGTTCTTGAGACACAGCCTGGTGACAGACAGACGGACGGACGGACGGACGGACGGACGGACGGACGGACAGCGTAGTCTCAGTAATAGGGTCCCGTTTTTACCCTTTGGGTACGGAACCCTAAAAAGGTCTCATATGACGTATAGCCTGTATCATAGACACACATAGATACATATTTCAAGCACACATAATTTTTTTTTTAAAGGGACTCATGGTTGTGTTGTTTATGTAGTGGACTGCCGTTCATGAGGTCGCGGATTCGATTCCCGATAGGGACAGTCATTTGTGTGCTTTTTCTAAATGTCATACAAATGTTTGTACTGCGTCTGGATGTTTCTATGTATTATAAGTATGTATTTAAAAGAAAAGTAGTTTATATATTAAATCCGTATTGTGGTACTCGTAACACAAGCATATAAGCCTAGCTTGGGACCAGAGGATGTTGTGTGAAATGTCCATGAATATTTATTACCTTCCACCTCTGTTGATCCATAGATATAATTAATTGTTCAGTGACGTCTGTTTGTTCACGTTGTGATGATGGCACTGGTGTTATGAACGGTAGACCAAATTTATCATCTGCAAAAATAAAACATCATCATCATTAGGTTTTGTACCTGAGTGGTAATACAGAACCACATTACTGAGTCTTCACTGTCCATCCGTTTGTCACCAGGCTGTTAATATAAAATAATAGCTAAATAATCAAAATACATCCTAAGTTCAAATGAAACCACTTATTACGGATTTAGACGCGTATATTTGTTTAATATTTTAGCCTGACGTTTTGAAGACTTTCCAGTCACAGCAGTGACCATGGTGACTGAAAAGTCTAAATCCGCAAAAAGTGGTTTTATTTAAGTAAATGAGTCACGACAATGTTAGAAAATCATAGTTGATTTCCATTCAGTTAAGTAAGGTTAATTTTTTCAAGCACTAGAATTGGCCCTCTTCACTTATTATAAAATAAAGTCGTTAAGTCCATATGTTCATCTGTGATATTATATCTCCAAAACTACACAATGGATGATGAAGTTTTTTTAATAGATAAAAGTGATTAAGAGGATGGCTATTTTTAATTTTAATAAATATACTTGCCTAATTGCACACTAATCTTAGTATCCTGTACTAGGAATGAAACATAGTATATGTTTTCAATGGTGGCACTGAAGCTGCGAGGGTCCAGCACCGTGTGGAAATAGCTTAGAGGTTGTCCAGTAGTCTTATATACACTTGATATGAAACGATGTACTCGGCTCACCATTTGGGAACCTTCTTCTACTTTATTTAACCTAGAAATATTAAACATACAGCATTAGTGGATCATTCTAACCACACAGGTCATAGATCACTCAAAATAGAAATTCGCGCGTAAAGGTGGCCTTTCAATGCTATAACAACAATGCTTCCAACACTAAAGACTAGAATATCCTAATGATATTGTAAATGTGAAAGTTTATGAGGATGGATATTGGTTATATCACGCAAAAACTACTAAATGGATTTTAATGAATTTTTTCTTAAATGTTTCCACGGAATAAAAAACGAACAGATTTTTTATTCTTTTTACCGGGAGTAACACCGCATGGCACAGCTAGTAATAAATATTTATTTGTCCTTCCATACATCAAAAGTTTTTAGTGTAACTTGATCACAGAGGATGTTATCTGTGTACAATATTCTTTAACTGGGTTTTACAGCAGAAAAGGGGTAGTGACACTTGTGTTCTTAATCCATCACCATCTTCATGTGAACATGATTCAAGGGAACCCTTCGTAAGAGAGTTTAACTCATACTGGGCTAGGTTTTTTCACAAAATAAACCCCCAAAATGGAGTCCTATGAAACTAAATTTTTATTATAACAGCTAATATGAACTAACTTATCAACACTAGCAGGTGCCTTTAAAGCTGCAGCTTGCTGTCTCAACACCTGTCGCCGTGGAGCCCTCGGGCGTTGTTCAGGAGGTGTGGGCGCAAATGTACCGAATAAATAGCCCATCGATGGAACCTCATTAGGAAACATGAATGTCCAGAAGTCTGGATTACCTCGCTGTAAAATTAAAGAAAATTCATTATTAGAAAAATATACTCATAACATGGCAGAGTGGACCAAATGTCCTCCCAAAATGAAAGATATCACTAATAGTGGGAAATTCTTTCCACTTTGTGTCGTAAACATATCACATTGTTTCCTACACTGTGGGAGGATATATGGTCTACTTGGTGCAAAAATTCCCACTATTTCTATGGACAGTGTGGTGTGCGGTTAGACACATTTTTACCAGCGGTTGTTTTATAGTTTTGGTTTGACAGATTAAGAATACAAGTGTCACCCTGTTTTTTTTTCTCAGGGTGCTGTAAGAGCTAGGTAAGGGATGTTGTACACAGATAACATCTCCTTTGAGAGATGGAAAACTAAAATAAGCCCTGTGCCAACACGCCTGTTCAGTGCAGCACAGTAGATAATAATCCCTCCCAGTGAAGAAGGCATGTTCAAGTTCCTGGATCTAATGTAGACGACGGCTTGACAAAAGAAAACACAAATTGCACTTACAAAATGTAATGACAGTTCATGTTTATCATAAACATTAACATTGCCACTGAATGCTTCTGAACAGCGTACTGCTAGGTTACTGGCCTCGCGGAGTACACGGGACCCTAGGTATACCTCACCTGGACAAAACAATTAATATACTCCTTAAACCATATACATAGTAACACAGTAGACCAAGGTTAATAACAAATGAAGAAAATTGCAAATATAAAAGAAAGCCTGGCTAAGTCAGAGTTAAACTGCTGCACTAAAGGTTCCATACGGTTATTAAAATAATATTATATTCATCATACAGACCACAAATAATGGAATAAGGGCAGGAGAACAATGATGATGATGAGTATGTTTGTTACATCAACCCATATAGGTACAAAAACTGTGTAATTTTCAGCTCTCTAGCTATCACAGTTCGAGAGATACAACCTGATAACACACGCAGATGGATGGACAATCTGAGTTGAACTAGTGTATAAAAACTGTGTTATGGTACAGTTTTAATAATAAGAAAGTTCTGTTAACCGAATTGTGTTAATGGCACTAACAATTTTCATTTTTTAGTTAGTTTAGTTGTGTACATAGAATTGGGACTATTAATAAACAAGTATATTACCAGGATGTTTAGCACATTCCTCCACATTGCCTCCAGCAAGCATGTCTCTGGTCTCTTGTATAGTGCTCGCTGTTCTTTTCACACGCTCATTGTTATCAACCAGCTCCTCTGTCGACATAACATTACCATCATTATCATACCATCACAGACTTTTCTGATAGGGGTAGTCTGAGGCAACAGAGCAGAGGCGGCCAGCAGGTAAGACTGTTAGTCTCCATTGAATATTTTTATTTTTTGTTAGGTCGTAGGTTAAAATCAACAAAGAAACAAAGCCTGGCATGTTCTCTTAAGGATCAGAACAATTTATGTTTGTACAGTTAGTATAAAACGTTAAAATTTTAAAACAGCTAGGTAATAGGTGGGTATGCACTTACCCACAGTTGACAAATCTGCGAGCATATTTCTATATCGTAACTTCCTATCGTGACTGCTTCCCATGGTACCGTTAAGTGAAGCCATTTTATTCAAGAGAATAATTATTTATTTATATGATAAATAATTCCAGAATTATCGAAAATAAACAGAAAAGAAAAGCAGCCCATTGGGGCGGTTCCATATATTATTATACTCTTTGGGCGGTTCCGGCGGTTCCGGCGGTTCGCTTAGAACAAGCCTATATTTTCGTCACCTTAGTGCCATCTGTCGTTGTTGCTGTACTATTTTTGCCCGTTATTTTGTATGACGTCATCATGTTGGTTTTTTTTTATCCTTGTGGCAACCACTGACTAACGGATTATTGCCAGCACGAAGTATAGATAGAAGGAGTCCGAACGGTATAGGCTTTTCCATAATATTTCGTGTACACATTAATAAACCCAGATCATAGTTCTATTTTCTGCCACTGGCTGCGCAAGTGTTCAGGGCGTACCGATGCTATTATTATTATTACATGTAAACACGCGCTGGCTCGTGAAAGTTGAATTTAATTTAATTATTATTATTAAATTAAATATTAATTTAATTAAATATTTTTTTATACAGGTGTCAATAGCAATAAAATTTCCCGCGTAAGAATTCAAACGAGTACTCCTTGAAAAATGGCGCGCTCTACCGGCAAAAAATCTGTCCCTTAAATTGAGACCATTCGTTCAACATTACGTTCGGACTCCTTCTATCTATACTTCGTGATTGCCAGGCTCACGTATGGTTTTTTTTTAGTACTCTGTAGCTGTTTTTCATTCATTTATCTATGATTCGCTGCCATCTTTCTTGTCATACTTGTCAGTTGTCAATTTTAGGGATGTGACATTGAACATTATTTTTTATAGAGGTATCATTAGTTTACTTGCAAAAACTCACTAAATATTTTTAGATAATTCCGACCTGTTATAACAATACGTAATAAAGGCAACAATTGTGAATATTATATTATATTTAAAATTTAATTCATGGAATAACATGTAAACTGAGATATTACATTTTATTCTATGGATTGAATTGTAAATTTAATATTTACAATTGTTGCCTTTAATAAGTATTATTATGATAACAGCCCAGCATCATCTAAAAATATTTGGTGAGCTTTACAAGTAAACTAATGATACGTACCTTATGTCATGTATAGTTTCGAAAAATTAATGTGTCAACAACTCCACATAATCATGTGGAGTTGTTGACACATTAATTTTTACAACATTAGTATATAGTAGTATATAGTATTTTAACACATTAGTTTACTTGTAAAGCTCACCAAATATTTTTAGATGATGCTGGGCTGTTATCATAATAATACATAATAAAGGCAACAATTGTAAATATTAAATTTACAATTCAATCCATAGAATAAAATGTAATATCTCAGTTTACATGTTATTCCATGAATTAAATTTTAAATATAATATAATATTCACAATGGTTGCCTTTATTACGTATTGTTATAACAGCTCGGAATTATCTAAAAATATTTAGTGAGTTTTGCAAGTAAACTAATGATACCTCTATAAAAAATAAATATAGCTATAGGTACGTCCCTAAATGTCAAAAAAGTTTTTTGAAACCGTCGCCACGCGGCGTCACTTTCCATATATGCGCGTTTAGGCATAGACCAGCCCCTCTTGTTATATCTATATTATTATACTCTTTGGGCTAAAAACACAGAGTAAGACCACAGAATAGATAGAGGGAGTAAGACGTTATATCACGAAGTATAGATAGAAGGAGTCCGAACGTAATGTTGAACGAATGGTCTCAATTTAAGGGCAGATTTTTTGCCGGTATAGCGCGCCATTTTGCAAGGAGTACTCGTTTGAATTCATACGCGGGAAATTTTATTGCTATTGAAACCTGTGGAAAAAAATATTTAATTAAATTAATATTTAATTTAATAATAATAATTAAATTAAATTCAACTTTCACGAGCCAGCGCGTGTTTACATGTAATAATAATAATAGCATCGGTACGCCCTGAACACTTGCGCAGCCAGTGGCAGAAAATAGAACTATGATCTGGGTTTATTAATGTGTACACGAAATATTATGGAAAAGCCTATACCGTTCGGACTCCTTCTACCTATACTTCGTGCGTTATATCTATATTATTATACTCTTTGAGTAAGACTAAGAGCAAAAAAATTCAAAAACCTCTACTTTTTAAACGTAGAACAAAAATAAGCAAAATTACAGACTAGACACTACCCCTGTTTTCCAATCAGCGCACAATAGCGCATTATGCGGCACAATGCTCAACGTTGAGTGTTCCAATCACAGCATCGCATCGCACAATCAAGCACTCTCAAAAGTGATGCGTGCAATCCATACCAACTTCGGCGACAGAAAATTAACAAGTATTTTTTCTTTAAATTGGCATTGATTGAAATTTTATTTATATATTATCGTTAGTAATATTATTTATTGTTAAAAAAAATTTAAGGTTTTCTTTTCGTCGGAGTTTTCTGGAAATATTCAAAGTTAATTCAAGCTGTGTTAAAAAATAAATAACTATAAGTATGGATGAAGGTATAAACAATGACTTTTTTATATTCCACACATATAATGTGAATACAATGTTTATTTTAGAATTTTATTTTATTTTCAACACTGAACTTAGCGCACTCTGCTGGCGCATTTTAAAACTAATTCACGTTCCAATTATGCGTCTGCATTGTGCGGCACTGAGTCGCATTATGCTCTGCCATTGGAAAACGGGGTACAATTCAGCGAATTAAACTCGAGTAAAGTGCATTTGTGGATCTAAGAGCATGATGGTTAAAAGTTTAAATGAACAGTTTGAACGTTTTATTCATATTCTAATCAAAGAAACAACCATAATATACAACATACTATGTATGCTGGAGAATTGGAATAGGTATTTATGTAAAGTAAAGCGTCGAGCGTTGTGGTGCAACCGACTGCGCTCATGCGAAAAAATCATGGTTTCAATCCTCGCTTATGACAATCATCATTTGTGTGATTGTGATGACAAACCCATTGGACAAACCTAAATATTTGTGATATTCTGTATTGGTTTTGGGCGTTACATGCTCATGTTATGCCCCACGAAGTATAGATACATTGTAACACATTACAATGTATCTATACTTCGTGTTATGCCCGTAGACTTACGATATACCTAGATCTAGACGTAACACTGGGTACAACGAATCCGGCCTGCTTCTTTTTTTAGTTGAACACATTAAGAAAAATAAATGACAAAAAGCTTATTTAGTAGCCTTTCTTTTTTGAGCTGGGGTATAAGAGAAAGCAAGGCTACTATTTACTATTTTACCATGAATGAATTATATACATGATTTTACTTTTAAACCATAAACGGGGCAGCCCTGCCTTGGAACAAATCTATGGTCCCGGGCCCTGAGTCGGGTATTTCAACGGTGTCACAACTGTACCATTATTGTACCATTATGGTGCAATAGTAAAGTTTTTGGTAGTCTACTATTAATGTGTCGTCATAACGACTTCATCATTGTCTTACAATTGTCAAAGTGACATAAATTGCTAGTCTCGTACACAACTGCTTCACAATTGCAATTCAATGACTGAAATGTTTCGGTAGTCTGCTATTTTGAATTTGACAGTAATATTTTTAAATTGTCCTGTGTCGACAGATTGCCATAAATAAAAAATAGATAGATAGAAATATTAGAAATTGTTCTTTGTAATTTATTGCAATTTACTAATCTCCTAAACTTCACATTGCTTTTTATACTAATAAATAGTATGTACAAATATATTTAAACGAAGTCTAGCATGATTAAATGTTTAAATTTGTTAGTAGTTTTTCGAAAATCACTTCAACTAACGCATTTTTTAAAAACGGCAACACATACATACCATTCTAACACAATCCATAGATAAAAGAGACCGAAAATTCAATGCATAGATAAAAGAGATCGACAATTCTATTACCATTGAAAGACCGTTATGACGGCATATAGCAGACTACGGATATTTGACTTCAATTGCAACGGTATCGTGCCGGTATTGTGCCGGTATGACAATTGTTCCAAAATAGTGGACTTGAGCACCCGAGATGTTGTTGTTACTCCCTATATAAAACCTTAGTTATGCCATGCATGCCCAGCCAGGGGATCGAGCGTTATTATGGTAAACAAAAGCCGTACAACAGAAATGTGCAATTTATTTCGGAAGAATGCATTAAGTTAATTAAATCATTTTGTTGAACTTAACGATAACTGAAAGTAATTCAAAAACAAAACATCATATCACCTAGTGTTGCCACTAAGCCGACGTCTCCTTACACTTCTATTAATTATTCAAGAAACTCGTTTGCATTAAACAGCTTCCTTTTTCTAGGCTGACTATCATTTTTACCTTTTTCTTTATCATTGTAGATAATTTGTAAAGAGTTCATGCTTTTTATAGGTTTATATTGTGAAGGTGTGGGTAATTTTGGTACATTTTTATATGCATCGTTGGAATATTGTGGATAATTTCGTGTAGAGGGTGGTGTATTTATTTGACTTGCGTACGGAGAAGTGTAAATGTTTTGTAAATAATTTTTAAATTGATTTTGCTTCAATTTTTCTTCTAATTCTTCGAGACGCTGCAAAATTAAAATTTTACTAAGAAAAACCACAGAAAAACATAGCTTGTGTTATATTTTATTTATTTGCCTCTAAACATATACAAACAAGATAACGGCTGTCATGGGGGTAGTCTACACGGAAATAGCATAAAATTTATTTCCTCTTTTTATTTTAAGGGGGAGGGGCAGAGGCCTATTTTGAAAATTAGCACCCCGGCCGGGCCATTTGATTTGACGCCTCGGACCAATTTAATAACCTATAAATTAATAGAAATAGGGCAAACTTTTTAACTTAATGGCTTTTGTCGCACTTAGATTAACCGCCCCGGGCCAGGGCCCCTATGGCCCAAGGGTAAATACACCTCTGGGGAGGGTGTTGGTTATATTCTACTTGTGGCGACTAATTCTACTCCTTTAATTTGACATATTACTTAAAAAGTGTAGAAAGTAAATTACTATTGTCAAATACAAACCCGTCTATAAGTATTAATATTTAGATCAGATCGTGCACTCTCCCTTGAGAACTGTTCTTGTAGCTGTGCTTTGAGTACCGCTTGTTGCTGTAATTTCTCTTCATACTCCAATACTACTATATTCATCTAACAAAAGAACATAATACAAACAATATGCAAGATAGATAATGCAAGCTTTCATCAATCCATGTGATTGATTAAGAATACAAGTATCACCACCAATTCTCAGGGTGCTGTAAAAATAAAGGATGTTACACAGATAAGCTCCTAACTGGAAAGTAAACCCTTTGCCAGCTTGCCTGGTGCTCAAGTCTACTATTTTGGAACAATGTCATACCGGCACAATACCGGCACGATACCGTTGCAATTGAAGTCAAATATCCGTAGTCTGCTATATGCCGTCATAACGGTCGTTCAATGGTAATAAAATTGTCGATCTCTTTTATCTATGCATTGAATTTTCGGTCTCTTTTATATAAGAATTGTGTTAGAATGGTATGTATGTGTTGCCGTTTTTAAAAAATGCGTTAGTTGACGTGATTTTCGAAAAACTACTAATAAATTTAAACATTTAATCATGCTAGACTTCGTGTAGATATATTTGTACATACTATTTATTAGTATAAAAAGCAATGTGAAGTTTAGGAGATTAGTAAATTGCAATTAATTACAAAGAACAATTTCTAATATTTCTATCTATCTATTTTTTATTTATGGCAATCTGTCGACACAGGACAATTTAAAAATATTACTGTCAAAGTCAAAATAGCAGACTACCGAAACATTTCAGTCATTGAATTGCAATTGTGAAGCAGTTGTGTACGAGACTAGCGATTTATGTCACTTTGACAATTGTAAGACAATGATGAAGTCGTTATGACGACACATTAATAGTAGACTACCAAAAACTTTACTATTGCACCATAATGGTACAATAATGGTACAGTTGTGACACCGTTGAAATACCCGACTCAGGGCCCTGGTCAGCGCGGCATAGTATACCATAATCGCTTCCAAAGTGGGACCTTAATGGGCTGGACAAAGAGAGAATGGGCTGGACAAAGAGAGAAGTAACATAGATAATGCAAGATATTTCGTGTGATGGTTTAAGAATATAAGTGTCACCACCCCTTATTTTTTTTTTTTTTTTTATTTTTTTTTTTTTTGGAAAACTTACAGCTAAAATTACATTTGATAAGAATTGGTAATAACAAAAATATGGCCAATTAAAAGTTTTCACAATTAGATATATATATAGGTATATGATTAAGCAGCGTGATATAATATGTCAATTAAGTAAACAAATAAAATCAAAAAAAAAACAAAGTCAAAACAATTTCATCAATCGCGACTATTCCCAAAGAAATTACAGCTCAAGATATTCTTCAACTTTTTTACACTGGTATTAAAAAGATCGATATCTACATCCCGGCACATCTCGTTATACATATGGCAAACTCTAATGAAATATGCATTTTGGCGATAGTTGGTACTAGCCATAGGTACGTGCAAGAGACGAGGCATACGCCGAAAAGTAGTAGGTACGCGCAGTGCTATTTTGTTCGCTATCTCTATCGCATCAATTGATCCGTTAATTATCTTAAACAAAAATGATAAGTCAGCATTTCTACGCCTTTCACACAGAGGTAGTAAATGAAATTTTTTACATCGACGTTCATAATCTGCTAAGTAACAACCTGATCGATATTGTAAATACCTTGCGAAAAATGATCACCAAACATATTACATATATCGTCACCACTACTAGAGACGCGCTGTCCAAGTTGCATCGTGGAGGGATACGTATTAGACTGTCTCTTGGATTTAACATAGGACCAAAACGCTCGTGGATTCACCCGTATATTAGATTCAACCTTGGTTATATAATCTTTAAATAAAGCCGTTTCTAATACTTTAGCACGTTGTCTTAAAATTATAAAAGATTGATAGTCTGAAATATTATTATATTTTTTAAATTTACGGTGGAATTTTGACTTTTCCTTAATCACTTTAATCAGGGGAGTTTTATACCAGGGAGGGTATTTGGACCCGAGAGTTGCAGTTTTAGATGGTATATAAGTATCACGTAATCTATCAAGTTTATTGTAGAAGTATGACAAAGCATCATCAGGCAGCCTACTGGTGAGTTCTCGCCGCCAGTCAATTTGATCCAATTCTGCCTTTATTGCATCAAAGTCAGCGTGATTGTACAGAAATTTCAAATAAGGGCGGATGGGCAGGCTATGAAGTTCTGTGAAGTCTGCAGTAATGCACAAGGCTCTATGGTGAGGATCCTCTGGCACCAGGGGATCACCACAGACCGCAACACACACCTCGTCATTAGACAGAACAAGATCTAAAATTCTATTGTTGATATTTGCGCACATGTTGTATTGCTTTAGGCTACAAATATTAAAGTTATCAATTAAGTTTGATTGCACCGAACCCTGAAGATTGCTGGCGTGCAAAACACAACCATTGTCCAAAGCCTGCCAGATAATATTGGGCTGATTAAAGTCACCCAATATCACAAATTTGTCAGTAGGATGCGATAGAATTATTTGCATTAAACCATTAGAAAACTGATTTAACTGTACTGATAAAGGGTTCCCAAGGTTTTGGTTACAGATGTACACAACACATATGTGCATCTTATAAGATATCCGAGGGTTCTTACATTGCAGAGTGAGTGTGACCCAAACATCCTCAGCAGATGAATACCAGTCACCGCAGTTGTTAGCGATAAGTTCCTTTCTGACTGCTATTAAAACCCCCCCTCCCATGACCTGGCTTGTGGAGGTATAATTCCTGTCCCTTCTCCATACTAGATATCTGTCGTCAAATAATTCATAATTACTAATACCCTCAATTAACCAGGTTTCCGTCAAACAAACAATATCATAAGCATTAATACATAATTATGTTTCTATAGAAAACACCTGTCTTTGTACGCAGTCCCCGAACGTTTTGGTAATAAATATTAAATACTAATAGGTGCCATCATAAATCGTTATAGTTATTAGCATGTAAATAGTATAAAAGTAGGTATATACAACGCAAGGCAAAAAAATAGCAAGTAAATAATTATACGTTATCATATCTAAGCAGAATGATACATTAATATCATTGAAATAAATGTCATAATAGAAATAGCAAAATATGTCAATATAATAAGAAGCGGAATTTTTAAAAGTTACTAGCTGAATCGATGTACGAGTAAGCAAGCGAAATGCAGTCCTAATTATACAGGTATACTGTTCAAAATTGTTATTGAATAATAAATGTGCAAGGCGGTAAGAATTAATAGATAAGCGAACAATAGGCCGGTGACTAAGCAATGAATAAAGTAAATATGTACCTGCGGTTCTCAAACTTATCAGGTTTGTATAGCACGGAGATATGCCGAGACGTAGAATCGAAATTAAGAAAAATATTTCTTTAGATCTATTTCCGTTTTTATGTGAATGTGTGGAGAAGTGTGATTCTTCCGAACGAAGATTTTGCAACCCTTTACCCAAATGTGTTCATAATTGAATTCCCTGGCACGTGCTTTAGCTTTGTTGAGCAGAATTTTATTATCCAGTGTTAGGTGGTCGTTAAGGTATATTCTGTTCTCGCCTGTCAGACCAAGGTCACTCACTTTTAAAGCCTTGTGTTTTTTCGCCGTAGCAACGAAATCGCTCTTTAGATAGCTGTTGTGGAGGGAGCATATGACATTTTTATGATCTTTATCACCACGCATGGGTACCCTAGCTATGTAGTTAATCTGATCTTTGGCGATATGGCATCCAATCTTTTCTCCAATTTTAGATAGTATGGTAAATAGGTTCTCAGAGCTAGTTATTGGTACACCTTTGATCTCTATGTTATTCATACGGGATCGTTGTTCGCTATCTCGGTACCAAGATTCCAACTTGTCAACACGGTCCTTTAACATTGTTATTTCCTCCCTCGACTTCTTGACTGCAGCGAGTTCAGATTCTATATTAGTTATTTTTAATGATAGTGTATCCATTGAGTCATGCATGAACGTAATCGACTGCTTCATATCGGTGAATTCCGATTTGATCAATTTTAATTCACAGAGTTCCCGCTGAATGGAATTAACGCTTTCTACCAAAGCAGGCAGCACCTCCATTTGTGTCGACAGCCTCTTTAATTCAGACATGATGTTGTCAACATCCATCGCAGATGCCTTAAGGGTGTTATTACGCGGGCTCGCCGATGCCGATGCTTTACAACTGCTGCACTTCCAGGTTGATTTCCGATCACCCAATTTTCTCCATCCTCCTTCGGTGATGCCTGCGCAAGGAAAGTCGAATTGACTTTCGCACACAGTACATGTTACTCCATCTCTGGCCTCAGATTTGCAGGATTTGCAGGTAAACATTGTGGAGCAAAGATACTTTGAGAAACACTGGAACTTCACTTCAACCGGTCGTGTGGTGGGGTGTAACAGGTTAATGACCTCACCTATCAGCTGTTTAAAAATTACCGTTGAGCTATTTTCAAACTGTTTTTATGGCGAAGCTGCTTGACGGATTTTGAATCTGAATATAGCACTGGGTAGGTATTGTTATAGGCTACACGATGATATTAAGTTTAAATCCACAAAAATAAGATTTCTCACTGCTTCAAATTTTTTTACGTGTATGTGCGTAGATACCGTATGAGTCGTTCGCGAGTTGACGACGGTACTGTTAATTCTCCAATAGGTTGCCGTAAGAGCCAGCTAATGTTTTCAGTTGACATATTTTGTGAGAGACGGTAAACTCAAAAACAAACCCTATAAACACTCGTGATAAGCTTTATAGAGTTGACCAAATACTATTCTAAAGAGGAGCTGGTTCATATCTAGCAGTGGAACATTAATGGGCTGGAGAGAGAGAAACTGCGAAGTACAGTAAAAGCTCCTTATTCGCGCTTCCTTTATTCGCGTTTTCACTATTCACAGATAAAAAAAATGCGACCCAATTTCTATATTGGCGACAAAAATTTTTTTTATTCGCAGATCTAATAGGTACATACATAATAATAAAATTATTCCGATAGGTATTCAACCCAATATCCTTGTCAAATAGACTAATAAAAAAGTAAAATAGATCTTATTACAAGCGAGCCTAAAGTATGTTGTTAAATGATATCGCCGAGGCCTTTGACACAAGCCGCCTTCGCTGCGATCGGTGTTTTTGAGAATGTAAGCAACCTTAAAAGTCAAGCAATAAAGTATATTTTTAAATGTTGTTATTCCGTTTATAGTATGCTTATACTATAAACACAACATTTAAAAATATACTTTATTGCTTTGCGTGTTTTATTGTTTTGTCTTTCACATTCGCAAAGCACATTCGTTACAAAAATTGTGATCGAGTAACACGTCTACTGCACTCTTCCTAGTTCATAATGTCAACTAAAAAAATTAAGAAACGAGTTTCGATACGAAAATAATCTGTGTTACCGCAAAGTGAAAATAGAAATGCTTAATCGTTTATGCCTTAGAGAGTTATTTGCATCCATATCACGCTCATTCAATGTCAACGAATCATCTGTACGATCGATAAAAAAATCAGAAGATAAAATAAGGTCGTCTGTAGCTTCAACTTCACTGTCAGCGAAAATTGTTCGTGATCCAGCAATAGAAAAAATGGAAGTGGCGTTGTTATTATGGATCGAAGACCGCAACCAGAAAAGGGTGCTTCTGAGTGGTCAAATGGTTCGGGAGAAGGCAAAGCGTCTTTACGCTCATTTTAAAGAACCTGATGGTAGTTTTAGTGATGAATGTACAGATGGGGGATTTCAAGCATCGGAAGGTTGGTTCAATAAATTTAAGGTGAGACAATCATTGCATAACATCAAAATAGATGGAGAAGCAGCATCTGCAGACACTGCTGCAGCCAGACGATATTCAAAAGAATTTGCAAACCTTGTAGCTGATGGAGGATACAAACCTGAGCAAATATTTAATGCAGATGAAACTGCACTGTTTTGGAAGAGAATGCCAAACAAAACATTCATTTCCAAAAGCGAAAATTCTGCTTCTGGATTTAAGGCAGCAAAGGAAAGAGTTACACTGCTGCTATGTTCTAATGCATCCGGAGATTGTGTCATTAAGCCACTGATGCTTTACAGATCGTTTAATCCTCGGGCTTTAAAAAATCAACAAGGACAACCTGCCAGTGTTTTGGGGTGCTAATAAGAAAGCGTGGGTTACAAGCGCTATTTTTTGTGACTGGTTCCGGAACTGTTTTGTTTCTGAAGTTGAAACTTATTTAAAAAAACAGAATTTAGACTTTAAAGCGCTTCTAGTTTATCGTTATCTAATATAAAAGTGACATTTTTACCTCCAAACACGACGGCTTTGCTTCAACCCATGGACCAAGTAATAATCCAGGCCTTTAAGCTCTATTACATTAGACGAACCTTCAAAATCATATTGGATAATATGGAATGTAATCCTGATTTGAATGTTATAGAATGCTGGAAGAAATTTGACATAGCAAAATGCATCGTAAACATAAAAGAATCATTGGAAGAACTGAAGCCACATACATTGAAGTCATGCTGGAAAAAACTGTGGCCTGCTCTGACCGCGGAAAATGACGCAGAATCTGTGCAAACTCAAATTTTGACTGCAAACATAGCCGAAATCGCGTATGAAATAGGACGTGATGGGTTCGAACAGATAGAATCAAGTGACATTCAGGAATTGCTTGAATCGCAAGGTAAGGTGTTCATGTTAAATCAAAAGGTAAAAAAGATTGAAGATTTGACTGAAACTGACTTGGAGGAAATGTTAAATTTACAGCCCATTAAAGAAGAGGCTTCAACAAGCACTGGAAATGTGACATTTAATTTGAAAAATCTTAGTGACGGTTTAAAAATGGCAAATGAGCTTTGCGATTTCTTTATGAACATTGATCCATCTATGGAACGAAGTTTTATTTTTAAGAGGCAAATTGCTAATGCGACTGCTGTGTATCAGTCTGAATTGAAGGAGCTTTTAAAAACTTCCAAGTAAAAAAAATCACAAAATTCTTCAAACCATTGTCTAAGCTTTAAAATATTTAACTAAAATGTTCAAAAACTTCAAATAAATTAATATTTTTTAATTATTTATTTTTTTCTTATTTTGTCACCTAGGAACGTATCCCCTATAATCCCATATAAATTACCATTCCGTATTCACGGTTTCTGTATTCGCGGCATATTAATGGAACATATACCCCGCGAATAAAGCTTTTGTACACTGCCCAACTCTCTATCACCGTTCTAGAGATACAGGCAACCGGATGAACGGGCAGACAGTGAAGTTCATTCTGTTTTACTTTTCAGTACGGAATCCTGATTAAAGCTCAATTAAAGCTTAATAAAAAGGGTATTGTAAACGAACCCTCTCTCTTTTGTCGGACTCCATCTCTCTCATCTTTGCTTTTAATTCTTCTACATCACAAGTGACCATGGCTATTTGAGCATCACACTCTTGCTGTTTCTGTTCAACTAAATAAACAAACTTATTTTTGAAATTAAATGAAATTTGAATTTATTTGCTGTAAAACGTATGCGTGGATATTGGAATCATTCTTTTATCGCAATATAAAGTTAAGTATCCTATGCCCATTTTCGGGCTTCAGAATATCAGTGTAACGAATTTTATTCAAATCGCTTCAGTACTTTTGGTGTGGAAAAGCGACAGACAGAATCTTATTCACATTTCTAATAGGTATGAATTAATTAGGGTTACGTGCACTCTATTACAAAGATATATTCAAGATTTTGATTTTGAATGTATATCAAGCCAAGCAATTTTATTATGTTTGGATCGTAGCAGATGGCACTCTATAGTCTCTGCCTACCCCCATAGGAAAAAGGCATGATATTTTGATGATGAATTAAATGAATTTGACAAAATCTAAGTAAAAAGGGTTTATGTATATCTAAAAATATATACAAACTTTCCGCAGCATTATATACGTTTAGATCTTGAATTTGTGTTTCATAATCAGCTTGATTACTAAAGACTTTATTGTTATGTGTTTTTGATGTATTTTCTTTATCCTGGAACAGGGACACAAAAAAATATTTTTACATAACATTCCTGGCCTACTGGCAATTATATGATGTAAACATTAATTGTCTTATTCATAATGACTTATAGGAGGTTTAAAAGTTCGCTAAAATAGGTTCGCGAAAACTTGTTATTCATAATAGTCGTTTAATATCTCTCCGATAAAATCTTCGTTAAAAACTCCGATAAGTCATTATGAATAAGACCGAAAATTTATGCAATGATTTTTTAACAACACGATGCATTATTTAATAACTAAATAAATAAATAAATATTCATGGACATTTCACACAACGTCCAACTGTATGTATAGCAGATTAATTACAAATTATGGACGAAATATTATTTGAAAACAACTACTTATGGCGTATTTTGGTTAATTGGCTATTCCTTTGTGCACATTTTATGTTATTAATTAAAATCGTAAGTCGTCGTAATACACAGTTTTTATAATAAAAAAGTTCTGGTAACATTGACGAATTGTGTTATTGACACTATCAATTTTCATTTTTTAGTTCGTCTCGACCCAGCCTACCAACTAAACCTACGGTGTTCTCCTCGCCCGTTGCCGGGCCATGGTAGTTACTCAGGTATTACCATGACCCGACACGGGGTGGCCCCCTAGCGATGGGGGCTCACTGTGACGGGGGTGGGCAGTGTGCCCCCCTCCGTTGGACCGTCACCCCTCGCCCGAACACTGGGCGAGAGGTCGTCCGCCACCCTAGCGACAGGCCCCCTGGTGCTCAAGTCCACTATTTTGGAACAATTGTCATACCGGCACAATACCGGCACGATACCGTTGCAATTGAAGTCAAATATCCGTAGTCTGCTATATGCCGTCATAACGGTCTTTCAATGGTAATAGAATTGTCGATCTCTTTTATCTATGCATTGAATTTTCGGTCTCTTTTATCTATGGATTGTGTTAGAATGGTATGTATGTGTTGCCGTTTTTAAAAAATGCGTTAGTTGAAGTGATTTTCGAAAAACTACTAATAAATTTAAACATTTAATCATGCTAGACTTCGTTTAAATATATTTGTACATACTATTTATTAGTATAAAAAGCAATGTGAAGTTTAGGAGATTAGTAAATTGCAATAAATTACAAAGAACAATTTCTAATATTTCTATCTATCTATTTTTTATTTATGGCAATCTGTCGACACAGGACAATTTAAAAATATTACTGTCAAATTCAAAATAGCAGACTACGAAACATTTCAGTCATTGAATTGCAATTGTGAAGCAGTTGTGTACGAGACTAGCAATTTATGTCACTTTGACAATTGTAAGACAATGATGAAGTCGTTATGACGACACAATAATAGTAGACTACCAAAAACTTTACTATTGCACCATAATGGTACAATAATGGTACAGTTGTGACACCGTTGAAATACCCGACTCAGGGCCCAGGCCTGCCGCGTATGGCCTTGCGGGCTGGGCCCGCCGGCTATTGCGCGACCCCTATCCGCGGCCCTGCGGGGGGGCAGAGTTTTCCCCGAGCGTTCTCGCTCCCGCAGGGCTTCTCTCTTGGCCGCCATCACCTCGGAGGATGCAAACGAGGCGACGGCGGCCCAACACTCTTTGCTGCCGGCCATCGAAGCGATGACGGCCGGCAGCGACAAATTGACGCCGATTACGCCAATGAGCCTGGCGCGCTGGACATCCCAGGCCGTGCACACGACCAACGTGTGCTCAGCCGTGTCCACGGCTCCAGACGAGCAGCTCTTGCAACCGGGTGCGGCCTCGACGCCAACCAGTTCCCACAGGTACTTGGCGAAGCAGCCGTGACCTGTGAGGAGCTGGGTTAGATGATATGTTGGCACCCGGTGCGGTGCCTCGATCCGCTGACGTGAGACGGGGTGCACGGCCGTGAGAAGCCGCGCGCCCGACGTGACAAATCTCCAATTTCTGGGCCCACCTCCAGAAGAGAACGTCGCGAAATTCGCCTCTCCAGCGAGCGACCTCCTCGGGGGTGGGCTCCATTCTCGCCTCACTGCGCATCAGGGCCATCTGTTGGTAAACCCCCGCCAGGTCCCAGGGGAGGCTCCCAGCGATTACGCATGCCGCCTCCAGCGACACGGTACGGTACGCCCGAGCGGCTCTCTGCGCCATCACACACTGCGCGCGCCGCAGCATCGTGGAGTTTTCGGCGCTGAGAGCCGCAGCCGCCCAGATGGGCGTTCCGTAGAGCGCCTTCGAGCGCACCACTGCGTCATAGAGGCGGCGACCGACACTACCGGCCCCCCCGCTATTCGGGAGCAACCGGGCGTGCATTCCGGCGCGTGGCGTGCGCCGGAAGTGCTCGCCGATGTTCATTTTTTAGTTAAGTTAAGTTTAGTTGTGCGCGTAGAATTGGTACCATTATCTATACGAAAGGACAGCTACACCTAAATAAATACGTAAATATTTCGTATTTTTTTGTGACATATTTACCCGTTCCATCTCCAATATATCAGCTTCCTTTAAAGATATCTTCTCATTTATCATTCTTACATCTCTTTTAACATACACTAACTGTGAAACAGTTTCTTGAAGATCGTTAATCATTTTGCGAGACATATCTAAATGTTGACAGTGAGATTTTTCTAATTCACGAATTTCGTTTATTTCTATCTCTAATCTATTATTTGTATCTCGTAATTTTTTACATTCTTCATTTCTAGCTAAAAAGTCCTGGCAAAAAAATAAGGTCGTTTTGTATAGGTAGTCTTGCTTGCTTAGAATAAAAAAAAATCGCACAATATTCACATAATACTCACAATTTTGCATTTAGACATATTATTTACGATGTTTTGTAGACGATCATCTATAGACGCAATTTCTATTTCATGTTTTGTATCCATTTTCGAAGCGTTTTATTAAAGTAAGATTCAAAGTGTACATAAAACTTTTAAAATAACCCGCCAAAATTAGCTTCCATTTGGTCGCATATTTAGTGTCAGATAAGATAGTCTTACTTCATTGATTCTACCAATTCTACCAAAGGATTCTACCATGGATCCAACATGGATCTATTTAGAAAATACTTTGTGTTAGAAACAATGACCCTTACAATTTTTCATGCCAGCCACCACATACATCATATTATTATAATCTTTGACATACATGCTCCACTACATTGTAATGTTACGTTCATGACATGAGACATGGGGAGATTCGGCATTCGGCCATTAAGTAATCCGCATTCAATTTTGAGATTTGACTCCCACACTATACTCAGTATACTCCAAACTAGCCTGTGGCGACGTTTTAGGAAAAAAAAAACTGATTTTCTTTTCATTAGTCTGTGTTAAAAAATACAGCGCGGTTGTAATTAATGATAAAAAATATCTAAATTAATTCTTACTATTTAATCGGCAAACTGCTTTATAGGATATTATAATAAAACAGTACAATAATATTAAATTTTATAAACATAAATGATTTTTTGATATTTATATTGTGTATACAAATGCGACAGTTAGTTTTAGTGAGGTTAGAAAATTATTGCAAACAACTTTTATATTTAGATGGATTCCCCACCTGCGCAGGAAGTAACGGAAATAATAAAACAATGGGAGGAACAGCATACCACTGCAAATTACGATCCCATACCAACATTATCAAGGTAAAAGAAGTTATTAAAAATTGCTGCATATTGTGCAAAATATCCTGTCAACATTTTACAATTGCACATAACATGTGATTTTGATATGGAAATAGTTAAAAATAGATCACGTGGTGGTGTCACGATGAATTAGCAACTTCTATAGTCATTAATTGTTTCCTATTGAAATGTTAGAAGATGGTTATATTGCTTATCTGAATAAATATTTTCATGAAAAGTCATGATACTAAATCACTTGCACATTATATCGTTGCACACAGCTTTCCTCCTTATAAGCCCTAACCAGGGTATGTTTTATAATAAAGTCAATATGCTATTTTTCTAAATCGCATTTTAAAATTTCGAGTTTTCTGTTTTCGACAGCGAGTATGTATTAGTAGTAATTTATTTATGCATCCCATAGCTATTTTTTCAAACTGTTTGTGATAATAAATCTATTCTATATTAGTACTAACATCAAACTTCAGAAATATTATTTTAAAATCTTAATTAGAGCAATTCTGTATAATTTAATTGCAATATGATTTTCTTATGTTGATTATAACTTTTGTGATAACCACAAGGCAAGGTTGCAAAGATCGAAAGGCTACTTTAAGGAATGACATATTCATATCACAACTCAACTTCTATTTTCAGAATAGCAGAAATTATAGAAACGGAGACAGAGAATTTTATGAAGAAAGACCCAGATCCCTTTGATGAACGTCACCCGTCCAGGACAGACCCGGAGTGTGCTCTCGGACATGCACTCAAAGTTATGTTCAAGAAGGACAACTTCATGACTAAGGTAGAGTTTTAGTTATAAATTAGATTTAGTTGATGACATGGCTCTCAATTAAAAAGTATCTAAGCGGTCAATTTTATAAAAGTGTTTTTATTTTGTCACAAAAAATGTTTTTATAAAACTCTGGGGACGGAAATGAGACGTGGTCCCTGAATGTCGGCCTCATAACAAAACAAAGAGTCACGCAGTGTGCTATGGAGAGGGCTATGCTCGGTGTTTCCCTACATGATAAGATCCAGAATGTGGTGATCCGTAGGACTGGTGTGTACAACATAGCCAGAAGAGTTAGCACGCTGAAGTGGCAATAGGCAGACCACATCGCTCGACGATCAGATGACCGTTGGGAACGGAAGGTCCTCGAGTGGCGACCACCAACCGGACGACGCAGCGTGGGGCGGCCCCCAAGAAGGTGGACCGACGATATCGTCAAATACGCCGGGGGCCGCTGGATGCATTTAGCGCAGGACCGCGCGTTGTGGCGTTCTATGGGGAGGCCTATGTCCAGCAGTGCACTGAGAAAGGCTGATGGATGGATAAAAGTCTTAGGAAAAAGCCAAATTACCCCTTAAATGTGCAGGATCTTGACACACTACAAAAATCCCAGATCTCAAAACGAAACTAAATAAAATTCGAAGCTAAGCCCTATGCCAACACTCCTGGTCAGCGCCACACAGTAGACTATAATCCCTTACAAAGAGGAGCCACATGCCCAACAGTGGAAGGTTAATAATGTCCCCGTGAGAGAGGAAGAAACTTGTTTAGATCATAGATGGTGGCAGTGGCACTAACATTAAGTTGTATAATGAATTATTGTTGTGAACTCAGTGTTGTTAATTAGGAACAATGTCCAACATGTTCTTTCTTGTTACGACATGTTGTAACTTGTCCCACACACACAAAAAATAAATTGTAGCAATCTATATGAATCTACAAAAAGTAGTTTTAATATATCTACAATAATCTACATGTCATTGTTAAAGTAATTTATTAATTTTTGCAATTGACATGCAATGCTTTTACTTCATAAATCAAATTGCGCTCGCAAACTACGTATGCAAATAAGCTTAGTTGGCAGAGCTACTGAACGGTATTCCGAGGTAATCACTTTTCCATCGTAATTTGATTTACATATCATTGTGTTTGTATATATTTATTTTCTGTATATGTCCCTCTCCCTCTTTCCTCTCTCCAACCTATCAACGTCCCACTGTTGGACATGGACTTCCTCCACTTTGCAAATGTTTTTGATCCACACTGGCCAGATACAGTTTTTGGGTTTGGTTTAAAAATATCCATTTCTCACAGAAGTGTGAGAGATGGAAATTTTTAAATGAACTAAATGGAAATTTCCTTTGCTAATATTCCCTTATTTAGATCTTACGGTACCCTGTGCTAGAAAATGGAGTAGTGACGGCAAACATTGTTTTGCCATACAAATGTCAGGGTAGACAAATAATTTGCAATAAAATAATATTGCAACTATAAATTGAAATTTAGGCTATCCTATATTTCAAGTTGGGTCGAATTGCACACAGTGTGCCAATTTATTTTAAAATCGGTTAAGTAGTTTAGGAATCCATCGCGGACAAACATCGTGACAGGAGATATATATATATAATTTTATATTAAATTTATCATGAAATTTATATGAATCCCAATTTTTGCTAATTTATTATGCTAATGAAAGTATTTGTCAACAGTTAGTGAACGACTATGTCCGTGATACATACTACTCGCGTCAGAACATAACGGGGCGTGACGTCACCAAGCTGAACATAGCCGCGTGTCGACTCACACTTGATCTGATGCCTGGATTAGAAATGAGCGTTGTATTTCAGGTATTGTACATACTAAACATATTTTTCAACTAACTCAGGACGCGGGTTCTATTCCCGCACAGGACAATCATTTGTGTGATGTTTATAATTTGTCATACAAATGTTTGTTCTGTGTCTGCGTGTTTACTATGTATTTTAAGTATGTATTTACAAAAGAAAATTAGTATATTTATTCTATCCGTATTCTGGTACACATAATACAAGCATATAAGCTTACCTTGGGACCAGAGGAAACTGAAATATCCAATTTTTTTATTTATGAATATATATAAACTGAAATATCAAATTTATTTATTTATTATTTTTCAACCATTAGTACAGATTTACCAGATAGTGTCGATGGCTATGTAACTCACCCGATTTCTCTCTCCAGCCTATTTACGTCCCACTGTTAGGCACAGGCCTCCTCTACTTTGGAAGGGATTATGGTCTACTATGCCGCGCTGACCAGGCATATTGACACGGTTTATTTTCGAGTTTTCCATCTCTCACAGTATGTTATCTGTGTGCAATATCCCTTAGCTGACTTTTACAGCACCCTTGGGAGGAGACGGGGTGGTGACACTTGTATTCTTAATCCGTCACCACGCAGAGTATACTGACACCCGATTTAAAGTCACATAAATATCTATGTGAGTTTGATGTATGTCTCTACTTCCCAATGAAATACTTGTTTTATTGCTTGTAAAAGTGACGTTGGTCAGTATCACGAATATATTATGATAATAACGGTATAGGCCTTTGTATGCAAGTCCAGTTTATACTTGACCTGTTTTTAAACAACTTCAAAAAAAGAGGAGTTTCTCAATTCGTCTGTACGTTTTTTTTGTTTGTTACCTCATAGCTTATAACTGGGCGTAAAGATTTTAACGATGTCTTTTATTATTTGGAAGCTGATGCTTCTCGTGTGATCCCATTGGCACCAGGTCAGGAGCTGATGGTTATCTTCTGGAAATCAAGGAAAGCCCTCAAATTTCAAAGGCACATAAAGTTGGCTGAACTTTTATTTTATCTATAATGTCTAAAAAAATATTTTTTAGGATAATGAAGCTCTGATCCATCGGTTAGTGAACTGGGCGACTAACTCACACGAGCCGCTGCAATGTTACGCGACAGGATTGTTGGCTGCTGCCATGGAGGTGCAAGAGATTGCTACTAATTTTAGGTGAGAGATCACATGTTTATACTAGCTGTTGGCCACAACGTTTTTCATACAGAATTTAAAAACCATACCTTAACAAATTATTAGTGTCCGACCGAACGTTTGGTTTCAGTCAAAATCGGCCGAAACTTTCGCTGAAATCGACACTTCGTTTCCCGCGGCAACGCTTTGACGGCCCTGTTCGGGAACTATGAGAACATAATTTAAAAATAATAATAATAGTGCTATTTTTTTAAATTATATTAAATAAATGATTCCAACGAACTTAATATACTGTATCTCCATTTTATGCCCTAATTAATGCAAAATAATAGGTAAAATGCACCAAATTTCAGTATTTTAAGAAATTTTATACTTGACCACGTGAGTTTAGGTTTCGGCCGAAACTGAAGCCACGGCAGAACATTCGGTTTCGGCCGGAAAACCAGTTTCGGTCGGACACTACAAATTATACTTGAAATGCATATTTTACATATTGTACTTTTTATATTGTGTTGAAAAAAATACAACACTTTTGGACGATATGCCCTAAGTACAACTATTTTTAAGGGATTTCGACATTTGCTAGGGTATCAAAACCTACAGGTTATTTCCTATAGCCCAAGACACTTGTTATTTGACGTGGATCAAGCCTACATAGCGTTGATATAGGGAAAAGTGCAAAAACTTGTAAATTTGTCATCATATAATGAATATATTACAATAAATAATGTTTGTCACTTGTTTCAGGGATGTCAATGCAATGTTAGTACCATTAATGTTAAGGAGGCTACATGTTCTGAGAAACAAAAATGCTGAAGTAAGTTCTAATCAAAAAAGCAAATAAAATAATTTTTGTGTGTCTGTTCAATATAATCAAATATGCTATCTATTTTTTGTTATTAGAACAATCAGAATACAACACCACCGAATCAAACCCGACACTTCGCACGTTTTGACAAGAGGAAAAGCAATGATATCAAGTGTAATGGACCCAGTTTAGATAAAAAAGGTGCTTATAGTATACACTACACACTTAGAGCATTTATTGAGTAGGAGTTGATTATAAGGTAGAGGTGTATTTACCCTAGGACCATAGGGGCCATGTCCCGGGGCGGCCCGTCTGTGAACGGCGGCAAATGCCTTCCAGTTTAAAATGTTATGTAAATTTAAAATGTTATGTAAATTGGCCCGGGAGTCAAATAAAATGGCCCAGGGCGCTAATTTTCAAAATACGCCTCTGTTATAAGGCGTGTATACATATATATACCTCTGAAAAAGGTGCAAGATCAAAGATCATACTCATTAAGCACACTAAGAGACCACAGCGTCCATATGCGTCCATAGTACAGCTCGTGCTTGACTGGTGTTTTTATATTGTTTTTTCCAGATGAAGGTGGAGGGGGTGACATGTTAGTAGATGAGACCCCCCCACAAGCCAGCAAAGACCCCGAGACACCAGTCAAGAATCATAATAGTAAGTTTATGTATTATACATCTTTGTGGCGATGATGGCTTATGAATACAAGTGTCATTGCTTTAATTCCTCCACAGGGTGATGTAAGAGCTTTGGAATATTATAAGAAACATTAATTTATTAATATTTGCAATAGACTTGCTATGCTTTTACTAAATAAACTAAATTATAGTGGAAAAGTCATATCATAGCATAGACATAGCAAGTCAATTGCAAATATTAATAAAATAATGTAGAAATACATGTACAGTCATTATTTCGGTCCAATTGTGTTAAGTGATCAATTGATCGAGTCTATGGTCTACTGTGACTGACTGAACAGGCGTTTTGGCAAAAGATTTATTTTCGAGTTTTCCGTCTCCCACAGTAGATTAACTGCTTACATTGTCCCCAAGCTGGTTCTTACCGCACCTGCGAAAGAAAAAGGGTGGTGACACTTGTATTCTTAATTCGTCACTATATCGACAATACACGGACAGGTGTGTTTAATATTATATTGATGTTACAGATAGTACAAAAACATCACCAGAATTGGTGATGATGTCTCCGCCAGCTCGATATCCTCAGAATCATCACATTGAGACATCATCTAACTCATCGTGGGCTGAGATGGGTACACATATCATAGGTATGTAGTTTTTTTAGGTTTTTTACTACAAAGAAACCCTTTTAGTCTCACTTCGGTGTCAAACTTTTTAACTCAGTAACAGTATATGGAATTAACTTGTAACTTATGTGATATGTAGAGTATGGTCCCATGCTGCAACAAATACAATTAATCTGTTATACTAACGCATTTAGAAGATATAACCGAATTACGACCATTTTTAAGAATTTGCAATCAAAAGCTACTGGTTACTTACCGTTGCCCTAGAGACTTGAAATTTGGCATAGACCAAGCCTATATAGTGCTGATATTGGGAAAAATCCAACAATTTGTAATCTCTCTCTCCAGCCCATTTACGTCCCAGTGTTGGGCACGGGCCTTCGCCACTTTGGGAGGGATTATGGTCTACTGTGCCGCGCTGACCAGGTACAGGGTTTATTTTCGAGTTTTCCGTCTCTGACAGAGGGTGTTACCTGTGTGCAATATCCCTCAGTTGACTTTTACAGCACCCTTGGGGAGGAGATGGGATGGTGACACTTGTTTTCTTAAACTGTCACCACACGGAGAATTTTGTGATCACATCACACAAAAGAAGTGTTTATACCAACTTATAAAGTAGCTGAAATGTAGGCGATTCCCTTTATTGCAACTACAAAATTAAGTTGGTGAGTTGATTGAAGCGAATTAACAGATTTTATTAGAATGCAGTAATTTATGTTTATGAGTCTAGTAGGTACAGAAACTTAAGTGTGAGAGTGTACCACGCTTATGACAGTTCTTTTTTAAATTTTTTTTTCTGTATCCAGGTAATATTCAAATTCACCCACCGACAGACGCCACCAAACAGATGCTTATACTTAGATACTTAACGCCTATGGGAGAATATCAGGAGGTAAGCAGTGGTCATGATTTTAATACAGGTTTCGTGGTAGAGTAATTGGGTAGCAGGTTTGATACTTCCATTCATAAACTTTACCAGGATTCAGTTTCGTGCGTGGGCTCCCATTCTTTGTTTCATTTCGAGGGTAGGGAGGTAGTTAGATAAAAAGTAAGTAAATTTCTACTAACTTAACTAAAAAATGAAAATTAATAGTGTTAATAACACAATTCGGCAATGTTAACTGAACTTTTTTTTACAGAAAATACGTATATTATAGACTTACGATTTTAATTAATAAAAATGTGCACAATGTGTTCAACTCTCCCAACGAAATATTTTTAACGAAAACCTATTCAATATCTTTAAAGTTTTCTTTAGAAAACACTACCATTTGTGTAATACTAATATTATTGTTATATTTCCAGTTCCTATCACACGTGTTCGAGCAAAACGCCCTGGGTTTGATTCTGGGTTACTTGAACGTCCGTGAATCTAAAGACTCGAGGTTAGCCTTCGAGGCTCTCAAATATTTAGCGGCACTGCTCTGTCATAAGAAATTTAGCATTGACTTCATAAATATGGGTGGATTACAGGTACATTTCGTATTTAAAAGATCATCTCAAATTCATACGCATCATTTAGTTGGCCACACTATCACATACGCATCATTTAGCTGGCCATACTATCATATCATCATTTAGTTCGTCACGCTATCGCATACGCATTATTTATTTGTTTACACTCATACGCATAATTTTGTTGGTCACACAACCACATACGCATCATTTAGTTGGTCACAATATCGCATACGCATTATTTAATTGTTTACACTATCACATACGCATTATTTTATTGGTCGTCCTATCACATACGTATCATTTACTTGGTCACGCTATCGCATACGCATTGTTTCCACTATCACATACGCATCATTTAGTTGGTCACGCACATTTCACATCACATTGGCATTGTTCGGTCGGTCACATACGCACCATAAGTTATTTAATATAGTATATTTTGTTTGTTTGTCGTAGAAATTCCTGGAAGTGCCCCGTCCGTCTGTGGCAGCAACAGGCGTGTCTATCTGTCTGTACTACCTGGCGTATTGCGAAGATGCCATGGAGAGAGTGTGTTTGTTACCAAGGAAGGTGCTCGCCGACCTCGTCAAGTATGTCTCATATATGTCATAGACTAAATGAAGACCACGTCTTTGTACGCATGGAATTTGGGATCATGTTTTTTGCATTAAAAAGTAGGCTCTAGAATAGTTTAACTATGTGTGTACCAACATTTCTGTAGTATTGACGTGAAAGAGCGACAGACAGACAACATATAGCTTATTTAGCTGTTGCCTGCGACTTCATACCTGTGGAATTTAGGAAATTTTCCCCGTTTTCTGCAACATTTTGCACAGATGCTTCGCTCCTATTAGCCGCAGCGTGATGTTATATAGCCTATAGGCTTCCTCGATAAATGTACTATCCAAAACAGAAAGAATTTTTCAAATCTGGCCAACTGCTACTTGAGATTAGCGCATTCGAACAAACAAACAAACAAATCATCATTCATCTTTATAATATCAGTATGGATTAGTGACCAGAGTATATTGTCATGTATATATGTTTGTTTGTTACAGATATGCGTTATGGTTGTTAGAATGCTCCCATGACTCAGGAAGGTGTCACGCGACAATGTTCTTCGGACTGTCCTTCCAGTTCAGACTTATACTTGAGGAGTTTGATAATCAGGTAGGTTACATCCATTAATTATGTTACATTTGTCACTATTGCACCAATGGCTAATGGAGCAGACGTGGTCTGGAGTGGAAACCGTGACTTGGCAAGCCTAGGGTAAGACTTCCCCCTACTAGGTACCTTAAAAAGAACAGAATGGGACTGGATGCGGAAGGCGGGAAATCGTGTATTATTGCGCGAATTGGGATAGGCTTGTGTCCAGCAGTGAAATGCAAAGTATTGAAATGATGATGATGTCACAGTTAATAAATAATAGTGTATGTGTTATATCCATATTCTAGTATCGATAATACAAACAAATATGCTTAATTTCGGACCAGAAGGTGTTGTGTGATATGTTCCGTGTAAAATAAGTAGTTTATAAAGTATTTGATTATTTCTATAGCAATTTATTTAATTTTGCTATTGAGTTGCTATCCCTGAATAGAAATACAAGGCGAGTCATTATTTCGGTTCAATTATATTTTGTTAAGAATACTAATCGAGATTATGCAAACAGTCTCGATAGATGGCGTTGTATATCAAATGCGATGTAGACTCAATTGAGAATTGTAGTGGAGAAATTGGTTGTAGGTCCTGGCACGAATGTTAAGCGCTCGGTGGTAGAGTGGGGATCGCTTTGCGCATCGTATACTTCATTGCAAAAAAATGGAGATGATTTACTTTAATATAATTATATTCCGAAATTTTTTTATATAAAATAATGTTGATGCATGACTACATTCCACCTGATGGTATGCTGTAGTTAAATTAAATTATAATACTTGTGTTATTGTCTATTATTTATATCATTTTAGGGATAATAATTGTTTCTATTAAGAGTAAATAAATTTTTACGGACATTTCACATAAAGTCCGCTGGTGCCAAACTAAGCGTAATTATACTTGTGATATGGATACCAGATTACGGATATAATACATATACTACTTTTTTTGTAAATATATACTTATAATAGATAGAAAACACCCAGACGCAGTACAAATATCTGTGTTCATAACACAAATAATTGTCTTGTGCGGGAATCGAACCCGTGACCTCGCGAACGTAAGTCGCCTACATAGCCGCTACGCCACGAGACCTGCCAATAAAAAAAAAAAAATTTTAAAAGATTTAGTTCAAATATTTATATGTCTCAATTTATTTGTCTTGAAGTGTACTCGTAGTCGTAAGGAAAGTGCATCTAGCACAGAGAACGAATCACGAGTGGCAGATATGACGCGACGCGCAGCAGGCCAATCACATACGATGATATGATTCAACCGCTCCCGCGCTTCACCTCCTACTTCCAAATAGACCCAATAATTCACTTCTGCGCAGGTAAAAACCAGCGCTCAAGATTCGTGCCGATACCTATACCACTGCACGGCCACATCAGCTTAGTCGGTAGTCAGTTTTTCCAATACAATTTAATTTACTATGTGTTTAATTTATTATGGTTTTAGAATTTAGACATGTATATTTGTTTAAAATTTTAGCCCGACGTTCCGGAAACTTTGCGGTCACCATGGTCCAGTCACATTCGTGATCATGATGACTGCAAAGTCTTCGCAACTTCGTGTAAGATAATATTATGATTGTGTTTTTATTTTAGGACGGTCTCCGTAAGTTATACAATGTAATATCCACATTACCGATCCTGAGCCCTGATGAGGACGAGTCCAGGGTGTCAGAAGATGAGACCTGTGCAGCCAGGCAGATAGTTAGACACGTCTGTGTGGCGCTTAGAAGGTAATATTGTTACTGTTATATTATAATATATTGAATTATTGATATAATATTCCGGAATAGGGTCACAAGGGTTTCCTTTTCCTTCTCTTGTTTACTGTTACTTATTACACGCTTTATATTAGCTTCACTTGTATGTTTGTTTGTATGTTTGTTTGTTTGTATGTTTGTAACCGACTCCTTTGGACGCTATTTTGACCCACTTTAAACGGTCAGATTCTATTCAAATTTTGCACACCTGTCAAAGACCAATGACAATACAATAATTCGATTAAATAAAGCGTGTTTTTTAGTTTTTTTAAACTATTTTTAATTATTTTCTTATAGTCTGTGTCTTCACTTAACAGCCCAGCGGAAGACCAGCGCTGGTTTCAACTACCATTATGCTGAGCTGAGGCCATTTTGTGAAGGGTTTCACACATTTTTTGTTTTATTCCTTATATCTTCTTCTCCAGCCCATTTACGTCCCACTGTTGGGCACGGGCCTCCTCCAGTTTGGGAGGGATTATGGTCTACTGTGCCGCGCTGACGAGCCGTGTTGGCACGGGGTTTCTTTTCGAGTTTTCCGTCTCTCACAGAAGATGTTATCTTTGTGCAAAATCCCTTAGCAGACTTTTACAGCACCCTTGATTCCTTATATGTATATGTCATTGTTCTCTGTACTTAAATGTATTTGGGTGATTATCCTTTTAGTACATTTATTTTTCTTCTTTCTTTCTTTCTTCTTCAATCTATACTAATAATAAAAAGCTGAAGAGTTTGTTTGTTTGAACATGCTAATCTCAGAAACCACCAATTTTTTTCAGTGTTGGATAGTACATTTATCGAAGAAGGCTATAAGCTATTTAACATCACGCTGCAACTAATAGGAGCGAAGCATCAACGAAAAATGTTGCAAAACAGGGAATTTTTTTTGAATTTCACTCATACGAAGCAACAGCTAGTTTTACATAATATAATGTAAATAATGTATATTTCGGAAAAAATCATAGTAATCACCTGTAGATCACAGCCAGAGCAGTCATCTATCTAAAGACCTTGTTATACTGGACAAACTAACTACGTTAACTACAACATTCTATTAACTACGATGAGATTGATCCGTGGCTTACGACACGTGTAACTGGTTTGGAAGGATCATTTTACGAATATTCAACGGGTCACCATTTCAAGCTTCATAATCTTGGAAGCTATGTTAAAACTAAAAATTCTTATGTAAACTATCTGAATCACATCTCCTACGACATATATATTGTTTCAGATATCTAGAGGCGCACCTGCGTGTTCGAGCTGCTCAAGTAGCGAGACAACAGGGAGATAATGTACCAGAACCACCACCTTACAAGGTATATTACAATATTATTATTATTTTCTTTACTTATTATAAAGAAAACTCGTTATTTTAGTTTGTGAGCTTATATCTTCAAGCCCCCATCTTACAGCCCCCTAGGAAGAAATAAGAGGGGGGCGGGGGGACTTGTATTCTTACTCTGTCACCACATGGATTAATTTGTTTGTTTGTTTGTCAGGCATCAAAGTCATCACCAGAAGAGATCCAAGAACAGATAGAGCTACTACAGAGCGTGGCGTGGTCTCGCTGGGCGCCTGTTGATGAACTGCTGGAGCTGGGAGGTGTCTCCCTGCTGCTGCAGGTCGTCGGTTATGCATACGAGTGGAACTTTAATGGAAGGTATCTGCTTACACATCTATACATACATATATACAGTGACTTAGCTTGCCTTAATTAGTTATTTAATATTTGTGGACATTTCACACAACGTCCTTTGGTCCCAAAGAAAGCTATATTTCTATGCTTGTGTTATGTGCTACATATACTATTTTAATCATCGCACAAACAATTGTACTCTGCGGAAAAGAGAGAGACGGAAAACTGCCTAGTCAGCGCGGCATAGCAGACCATAATCCCTCCTAAAGTGGAGGAGGCCTGTGCCCAACAGTGTGACGTAAATGGAGTACAAAGATAGTTAAATTAGGTTTAATTATCCGAGTAGAATTGATATCAATGTATAGAACAATAAATTACATTAATAAATTAAATTATGGTGGAAAAAGTGATTACCGCAAGCGGGACTTGAACCCACGACCTCGCAATTTGATTATTATGGTGGCCTAAATTGATTACTGAAAGCACGACCGCAATAAGCTACTGAGCTTATTGCGGTCGTGTAGTGGGCAGAGCTACGGAACGGTATACCGAGGTCGTGGGTTCAAGTCCCGTTTGCTGTGATCACTTTTCCACTACAATTTAATTTATTAAGTAAAAGCATAGCAAGTCAATTGCAAAATTAATAAATTACTTTAGTAATAAATTACATGTTTCCTTCACAGATCAGAGACAGTTCGTTCAGCGTTGGATGTGGTGTCTGTATGCTGTGTGGCTCCTAGGGTCCAGCTACTGTTGACTGAGAAGATAGATATGAGAGATGCTGACCTTACTACTGGAGTTAACATTGTACTTGGTTAGTATATACCTGTTGTCCATAACTTCGTACGCGTGGAATTTGGAAAACACACCCTAACTAATTATACAAAAAAGCCATACTAGTGAACCACTAACTTACTAATAATTACTAATAAATCAAATTATATTGGAAAAAAATGTTCACCATGAGCGCGACTTGAACCCACAACCTCGGAATACCGTTCTGTTGCTCTCCCAACTGAGCTACCTTGGGACCAGCACATGATAACCAAATTTTCCACTACAATATTTCTCAATGTGAGTTAAAAAATTTCGTGCGTTGTACATTATTTTTCTGCGTCTGGGTGTTTCTATGTATTATAAGTATGTATTTACAAAAGAAAAGTAGTTTATGTGCTATATCCGTATTCTGGTAACACAAGCATATAAGCTTAGCTTGGGACCAGAGGACGTTGTGTGAAATGTCCGTGAATACTTATTTATTGTGATAATCTTCCTAGATATACATTACTAACTTTATCTCGTTATTGTTACTTCCCAATGTGAACTTTAATCTTTATAAAACTATGCAATGATTTTGATGTGATTTTTTTTTTTTCAATAGATTGAGTTGTTCAAAAGTATAGTTTATATGTATAGTTTAAGTTTTCGTTATTTATTAGAGTGTGAATAGCAAGTGTAACATCAGGGTATAACCAGGGTCGTATTTCACTTATTAAAGGCCCTGGGTACATCAGGGTTTACGCCTTGCCAAAGTAATAAAATATGACGAAGTAGGGACCAGGGGCACTGATAATTGAGAGGCCCTGAGTATGTGCTCAGTGAGACGATGGGCCTAGGTATAATTTGTAGATCTATAAATAACTATTTATCTTGGTTCCAGGTGCAGCTGATGGTGAGATAGTACCAGAGCCCGAGGTACAGAAAGCAGCACTCAATGTTCTGGTGAATTGTGTGTGTGCGCCCGTACATAGAGTAAGTTGTTTAATGGGTTCTCTAGAACGCCATAATTCAGTTCTTCATTCGCGGTCGCGATCCCGTATCGTGCGCACGTGTGGTTCTCTTACGAACAGTGAATAAAGTTTTTTTTAACTACTCACATATATGTGATTTGTGATGAGTGAAAATAATAACAATGAAGACGATGATAACTCGACTAATAATGATAAAAGTGACGCGGAAGTGTTGTATGTTTGTGAACAGGAGCTGGAAAAGATGTTGGAAGACCATAATTTGCAAATTTTTTCTACCGAGGATAATTGTTGGGTACCTCAGAAAAAGTTTGCTGAAAAACGGATCCGCGAAGATGATGAGGAAGGAAATGGTTTTACTATAGTTCGTAAAAACAAGACGAAACGAGTTATTTTGAGTGATTTGCGGGAACGAAATAAGTTGACACAGAGAAATGATAACTTTTACGAAGTAAGTATAGTTTCTTTAGAACAGTTGCCTAAACAAATGGCTTTTGCAAGACTACTTAGAGATAACAACATTAAAAATGTTCTTCGTGTGAAATATAAGAACCCCTATAAATGTATAGTACAATTCAAAGAAAAATGGGAAGCAGAACTATTAATTAACTGTAAAAAACTTACTGATCTCGGCTACAGATTATATTTCACTAATGAAAATAATGTTTGTTATGGAATTGTTAGAGGTGTGGATTTAGAGATTAATGATGACGAACTCAAGGAAATAATAATTTCTTCATCGGAAATACTATCTATAACGCGTTTAAGACGATTAAATATGCAAGGTGACTGGGTTAACTGTGAAACTATTAGAATATGTTTTAATTGTACTACACTGCCAGAATATGTCTACGCTTATGACTGTAGATTCAAAGTACTACCTTATGTGTTTCCTGTCACTCAATGTTCTGGGTGCTGGAAGTTTGGGCATACCAAAAATCACTGCCCTACACGCAATATACTATGTCCTAAATGTGGAAAAAGTCACACAAATTGTGACACCCTACAATACATTTGTATAAATTGTAAAGGATCCCATATGGCTTTAGATAAAAGTTGTCCGATGTTTAAAAAGGAAAAGAGAATAAGATATATAATGAGTGAAGAGCAAGTGTCATATAAAAAAGCTTTAGATATATTACGATATAACAGCAATGATGAACAAGAACATAATATAATTAATGAATCCTTTAATAACGTACGGAGAGAAAAATCTAATAAGAACTATGGTAATAACACTAAAACATACAGTGAAGCAGTGATGGGGACGACAACATCAGATGAGGATTATAACCAAGACACAGATCAAACCCCTATTGAAAACATGGAGGTGATAGATCCAGTTACAAGGCCCAGCAAACAAAAGAATCCAAGAAAGCGGTCTGGTAAAAATTGTCAAGACAATGATATGAACCAGGAAGCATCAACTAGTACAGAAAATGATAATAAATCGAAAGAAAAGGAAGAGAAAAGGAATAACAAATACAAATTTGAATTTAGAAAAATACTAAATAAAATTTTTAGAATTTTAGTTTCGAATGACCTTATGGAACAGAAAATATCAGGGGTGTTTAAACTTTGCTTAGAAGAACTAAAGTTATTTGTGAAAGATTTTTTGGCAGAAGGGAATATATTTAGTCATTTTTGGTCATCTGATGGATAGTGAACAAAAACATTTTAATGTTAATATAATACAATGGAATGCACAGAGCTTAAATCCTAAATTGACATGTTTTGAATCGCTTTTAAATAAGGAAAAAATCCATATCGCTATCATTAGTGAAACTTGGTTGCACTCAGAAGTTACATTTACATTAAATAATTACAGAATATATAGGCAAGATAGATTAGACGGTTATGGAGGAGTGGCTATAATTATACATAAATCTATTAAAACTCATCTGTATCCTATCCAAGTGGCTAACCCTGGCATAGAGGTAATATGTCTCAAAATTCTTAACTGTAAAACATTAGAAAATGTTGTGTCGATTTACTGCCCATCTTCAGTAAGTACTAACGCGTCAGATTGGGACAATTTGTTCTCATTATTCTCCACTAAAACTATTATAGCCGGTGACTTTAATGGACATCATACAAACTGGTCCTATAAAAATGATACAAGAGGATTGTATGTGATGGATTCTGCTCTGGAACATGGATTTATTTCTCTGAATAATGGTGAACCTACAAGAATTAAATTAGTTAATGGCAACTTACAACAATCATCACCAGACATCTCATTTGTTTCATCAGATATTACACTAAATTTCACTTGGAAAACAACCAAAGAGAATTTAGGAAGTGATCACGTTGTTATTAAAATGTGCATGAACTACAGAGACCGACTGCACTTTAAAAGAAAGAGAAATTTCAAAGCTGCAGACTGGATACATTACCATAACAGCTTAGAAGAAACATTCAACACAACCTCTAACTTAGGTCTAGACAACTCTCATGTGAATAATATACAAACCACATACGATTATCTTATAGATACAATTAATAAAACGGCTGATGAATCCATACCAGTTATAAAAATATGTACAAATCCAGATAGTAGTTTTAAACCAAAAGCCTATTGGAATTCCCATCTATCACAAATTGTAGCACAACGGAGGTTAGCATTAAAACAATTTAGGAAAAACCCTACTACATATAATTTACAAAAATTAGAAGATAAAATTTTAGAAGTAAGGAAACAAATTAAAGAAGCCAAAAGATGTCAATGGCAAAACTTTTGTGACAGTGTTGATGAAGTGACATCGGTCTCACACATGTGGAAGAAAATGCGATGGCTCAAGGGATTCCCACAATCATCACCAGATTTTTCGAAAACGCATAAAGAAGAATTGCTTTGCAGCCTTGCCCCAGACAGTGTTACTAACATGCGACCAGATTTTATTCATAATAACGCAACTCTGGAATCCGCCTTCACAAAACAAGAACTAGAAAACTGTCTGAAGCAAAAAGATACGGCTCCAGGGGATGACGGAATAACCTATTCTATGATATATAATATGCCAGCTAATGGCAAATCTATGCTACTTAATTTATATAACAACATATTTCTTCAAGGTTATTTGCCAACTCAGTGGCGTAATATAGTAGTAGTACCTATACCAAAAGCTAATAGCGAATCATCAACCGCATGCAAGCTTAGGCCTATTTCGCTGATTTCATGTGTATGTAAAATATTTCACACACTAATTTTAAAACGATTGGAATGGTTTATAGAGAATAAACAAGTGTTATCACCGTGTACGACTGGATTCAGACGAGGACAGTCGTGTTTAGATAGTTTAGCTAGGTTAGTGACTTATATACAGCTGGGATTTAGTGAGAACGTCTCCACGTTGGCTTGCTTTCTTGATATACAAAATGCTTACAATAATGTCTGTGTTACAAAATTAATAGATATCTTAGATAAGCTTCAAGTAGGAAGACGAATTTGTCAATATCTTTGGGCATTTCTTTCTGAACGGCATCTTATTATTAGAAATACAGGAAATAATGAGGTAGATATAAAAAAGGATCGATTAAAAATAGATCGAAAGGTCGATTATATATGAGATAAATAGATAGAAAGGTCGATTTAAAAAAGGCCTTTGATTCAATTAGCCACGAACTATTACTAAAAAAGCTGAACGACATAGGAATAACAGGTACAGCCCTTAATGTTTTTAAAAGTTATTTATCTAGCCGTTATCAAGTGGTTAAAATTAATGATACTGTTAGTACGCCTAAACTAGTGCGGTTTGGTATCCCGCAGGGTTCGATTTTGGGCCCGTTGTTGTTTCTCATATATATTAATAAAATTAATGAAATTGGAATTAAGGGAGATATATCGTTGTATGCCGACGATACAGCTTTATTTTATTTCGGACACACTATTGAGTCTATCCTAACAGAAGCCCAACATGATCTAAATATCCTCAATGTTTGGTTTCAAAGTAATCTCCTTACTATCAATGTAAATAAAACTAACTATATGATATTCGCGGCAAAAAACAAAAAAGTTTCAACAAATTTACTACTAACAATCAATAAGAAAAATATAAATAAAGTCCAGCGTGAAAAATACCTCGGTTTAATTTTAGATAATCGCTTAACCTGGAGACCTCATATTGAAAAAATTAGATCGAAGTTAATATCTCTTAATGGAGCTCTGCGCGGTGTTGTTCGAAGTCTTCCACTTCTGGCAAGATACAATATATATAACTCCATTGTAAAACCTCAGCTAGACTACCTAATAGAAATATGGGGCACAGCGGCTAAAACGATACTCCAACCGTTACGTGTAGCACAAAATAAATTAATAAAGACATTATTTTACTACAGCTATGACACTAAGACAGACAAAATATATAAAGACACCAGAATAATGAACATATCACAAATTTACATTTACAAAAGTTGCGTGCTAATACGAAAAATATTAAATAAGGATATACATACGGAAATTCAATTTACAAAAAAATACCAAGTTCGAAAAAGAGCGCTAAGACGAGCTAATGACATACAGTTACTTAAACCGCGTACTAACTATGGGAAGAAAAATATATTGTTTGAAGGTGCAGCTATGTACAACAAATTACCTAATATGATAAAAAATGCAAAATCTTTGTTTACTTTTAAAAACGACCTTAAACTGCATGTAATGAATAGCATGAGCGTACCTCAATGATTACCGCTTCTAGTTGTTCTTACTCTGTGTAATGGTTAATTGTGTTGTGGCTTATTTAGAATCAGATGTGGGTAGATGTGAATAGTTGTGATTATTGTAAGTATTGTATACATTCTGTGCGCTATTATTATGTTATAAATTTTACAATTGTAAAACTTTCTCATGTAAGTGAATTGTAATTCTTATGGGAAATAAATATATATCTCAAACCTCAGATATGCACAGATGGACCAATCAAGGCCTTGCACAGGGTGATCCATTATCCCCTCTATTATTTAATATAGTCTCACATGAAATTACAAAACATATTAAAAATATTCACATATGCCAATATGCCGATGATTTTGTCTTTTATGTTCGAGGTAAGAATATTAAAACATGTGAGTTTCATATACAAAATGCCCTAAATGTCATGGTTATTCTTTTGGAGAGTTTGGGATTAAATTTATCGCCGACAAAATCTAAGGCATGTCTTTTTAGTAGAGGCAGTAAAAGACATCAAGTAAAACTTACAGTTAAAAATCAAACTTTATCAACAACAGAAAATATTAAGTACTTGGGGATGTGGCTAGACAAATCTCTTCTGTGGTCCAAACATATTAATGAAACCGTTACTAAAACATCTAAATTCATGAATTTATTAAAAGTTCTTGCTGGCCCAGGTTGGGGTATGCATCCCAAACATTTACGCAACTTGTATATAAGCTTAATACGTTCTAGAATAGATTATGGGTCATTCCTTTATGATAGTAGTGCCAAATCACATCTATGTAAACTTGATAGAGTTCAGAACCAATGTTTAAGAGTTATAGGAGGTTTTATTAAAAGCACTCCAATTTATGCAATGGAAGCTGAACTCTGTTTGGTTCCTTTATTTCTAAGGAGACTATATTTGGTACATAAGTTTTGTTTAAAAGTTGTCTCTTGGGATAAGATACTTCCAACTCTTATTTCAGAACTGTCAATGCATCAATCTAATTCCTACTGGCAGCGTAAAAATAAACCTTTACTCATGAGTATATATGACAACATTAAATCTTATAATGTAAATTCATCATTCCCACTGGAGATGTTTTCCCTTAAATCTTGGATGACACATTTAGATGTAAATAGTATTATTGCACCTAACTTAAATTCTGTAAATGGACCTAAGTCGAAATTAAACACAGCTGTCCTTAAATATAATGTAATATTAGAAATTAATCAAATTTATAATGGCTACTGTAAAATATACACAGACGGTTCCAAGTGCTCTAGGGGTCTTGGTGCAGCTTTCTATGATCCACACAAAAACTTCAAAGGATTGTATAAAATCACAACAAATGTATCTACTATGACATTGGAGCTCATTGCAATCTTGGAAGCAATTAAGTACATTTTAATATGTAAGTATGAAAATGTAGTAATTTTGACGGATAGCAGAAGTGCTATGCAACACTTGGCTCGGTGCATCTCTGGTTACAGAGGTATCTCGATAGCCTACCAGATCTTGGAAAAACTTTTAATTTTTCAGGAATGCGGATTGCTTCTCAGATTGCAATGGGTACCATCTCATGTGGGTATCAAAGGCAATGAGGAGGCTGACAGATTGGCCAAATTAGCAGTTACCGATGGTACTACAATAAATTTAAGTCCTCATTTTACAGAAGTTTTAGGTGAATGTAGACAAAAATTGCATCTAATGTGGAAGGAATATTTTGATAAAATATCTAAAGAGAAGGGCATCTGGTATAGAACCATTCAATGTGAGCCTCCTCGTGTGCCTTGGTTCATTAATGTCAAGTTAAATAGGTATTGTATAGTAATAGCACACAGGCTTCGTACTGGACACTTTCCCACAAGAAAATTTGGACATCTAATGAAAAAGACTGATTCGCCTAATTGCGACCAATGTAACGTGATTGATGATGTCCAACATTTGTTGTGGGAATGTGTAAAGTACGAAGATAAAAGAGAGGAATTATTTTCTAAATTACAACTCAATAGATATAATATGGGACTGTATCAGGCCATTCTCAGTGAACCTGAGAGTGTAGGGGCTATCATGGTATACAGAATTTTCATGTTGTGATTTTTTTTATATATATTCTGTAAACAAAGATTAGGGTACGATGGGACTGTCATACCCAAAGGGTAAAAGTTCCAAAAAAAAAAAAAGATTAAAAAAAAAAAAAAAAAAAAATTCAGTTCTTTCTCTCTCTCTCTCTCTCTGTCCGTCCGTCTCTTTCCTTCTCCCCTCCTCTCTCTTCAGTCCATTAACATTCCACTTTTGGGCATCCGTGCCCAAAAGTGGAATGTTAATGGACTGAAGACTTCCCCTTCTACACTTTGGAAGGGATTATTGTCTGCTATGCCGCGCTGACCAGGCGTGTTGGCACAGGGTTTATTTACGAGCTTTCCATCTCTCACAGATGACGTTATTTGACAATATCCCTTAGCTGGCTTTTATAACGCTCTGGTAGGTAAAGGGGTGGTGACACTTGTATTCTTAGTATAATTGTAATATTCTTCTAATATATAAAATTCTCGTGTCACAATGTTAGTTACCGTACTCCTCCGAAACGCCTTGACCAATTTTTATGAAATTTTACATGCATATTCAGTAAGTCTGAGAATCGGCCAACATCTATTTTTCAAACTTTTTTTTTTTAGTATGACAAATCAACGTTTGCCCGGACAGATAGTTTTATCTATAATTTTCTTTTATAAGTATGTATTTACAAAAGAAAATTATTATATGTATTCTATCTGTATTCTGGTACTCAATAGCATAAGTAATTAAGCTTAATTTGGGACCAGGGGACGCTGTGTGACATGTTTATGAATATTTATTTATGTTTAATGTTACCAGGCAGGCACATCGACTACCAGGTTCTCACTAACAGGCTCCACAAAGAAGAAGACGGCTCTCAAGTCATACGAGGATGTCATACAGAAAGTATGGGAGAGTGTACGAACTAACAATGGTATTATGGTATGTTACATCATTATCTTTACTTATTATATAATTAGGTTTTTTTTTTAAAGTTGAACCGACTTTGAGGGTTTTCCTCGATTTCTTAGGAGATAACCATCACATACTGACCTGGTGCCAATGGGACCACATGGTCCCCATGTATTCCCAGCGTTAAAAATAATTGGTCAAGTGCGAGTCGGACTCGCGCACGAAGGGTTCCGTACCATTATCTATGCAACATAAGGCAACATTATTAGTATCGAGCAAGAAACGGTAAAAAAATCATGTTTGTTGTATGGGAGCCCCCCTTAAATATTTATTTTATTTTATTTTTAGTATTTGTTGTTATAGCGGCAATAGAAGTACACCATCTGTGAAAATTTCAACTGTCTAGCTATCACCGTTCTTGAGATACTGGGTACGGAACCCTAAAAATCATGTTTGTTGTATGGGAGCCCCCCTTAAATATTTATTTTATTTTATTTTTAGTATTTGTTGTTATAGCGGCAATAGAAATACATCATCTGTGAAAATTTCAACTGTCTAGCTATCACCGTTCTTGAGATACTGGGTACGGAACCCTAAAAATCATGTTTGTTGTATGGGAGCCCCCCTTAAATATTTATTTTATTTTATTTTTAGTATTTGTTGTTATAGCGGCAATAGAAATACATCATCTGTGAAAATTTCAAGTCTCTAGCTATCACCGTTCTTGAGATACAGCCTGGTGACAGACGGACGGACGGACGGACGGACGGACGGACGGACGGACAGCGAAGTCTCAGTAATAGGGTCCCGTTTTTACCCTTTGGGTACGGAACCCTAAAAACCATTAAAATTGCTTCGTCCAGTTAAAAGTTGGTTAGGTAACAAACATAAAAAGAAACATACAGGTGAATTGAGAACCTCCTTATTTTGAAGTCAGTTAAAAATAAAGTTGTTATATTTGTATGTACATATTTATTTACCTATGTAACATGATATTTACAACAGTTAGTTAATATTATAAAACTGAAGAGTTTGTTTGTTTGTTTGTCTGAACGCGCTAATCTCAGGTATTGAACAATTATTTTTGTTTTCTAACACTTTCGCAACTCATTTGTTTAAATACGTCGAAACGTCGGGCCAAAATTTAAAACAAATATACGCGTCAAAATTCGTAAAAAGTAGTTTTATTTAAATTATTTTTGTGTTAAATAGTCTATTTATCAAGGAAGGCTATATTATGCTAGTTTTCCAATTGCAGAGCATAATGCGACTCATTGCCGCACAATGCTGAACTATGCTGACGTCTAATTGGAACATGAATTAGTTTTCAAATGCACCAGCAGAGTGCGCTAAGTTCGGTGTTGAAAAAAAAAATACTAAAATAAAATTGTATTCACATTATAAGTGTGGACTGTGTGGAATATATAAAAAGGCATTGTTTGTACCTTCATCCATACTTATATTTATTTTTTTAACACAGCTTGAAATAACTGATTATTTCCAGAAAACTCCGACGAAACGAAAGCCTTAAAATTTTTTTTAACAATAAGTAACATTACTAACGATAATATATAAATAAAATTTCAATCAATGCCAACTTAAAGAAAAAACACTTGTTAATTTTCTGTCGCTGAAGTTGGTATCGATTGCACGCATCACTTTTGAGAGTGCTCGATTGTGCGATGCGTTGCTGTAGTTGGAACACTCAACGTTGAGCATTGTGCCGCATAATGCGCTCTTGTGCTGTAATTGGAAAACGGCCAATATCACACTGCGACCAATAGGAGCGAAGCAGCAGTGAAAAGTGTTGCAAAAACGGAGGATATTATCTAAATTTTACGCGCGTTTTTTATTTTAGTCGCAAACAAAAGATAATTCATGGTATTTGTAAGTGTATGTTGTCCGCAGGTGCTACTATCCCTGATGATGGTAAAGTCCCCTATAACGGACGCGGATCGTCTCCGAGGACTAGCTTGTCGCGCCCTGGCTGGCCTGGCCCGCTGTGCTACAGTTAGACAGATCATATCTAAACTACCGCTATTCACTACTTCGCAGATACAAGGTATGTACTATATTTTTTTTAAATTTATTTTAAACTTCATACACAAACATATTGTATACAGGCGGACTTAATGCCTAAGGAATTCTCTTACAGTCAACCTTGGGTGGTTCAGAGAGATGAGGTAGTAGGTGTATATCCATGACAAGAAAAAATATATATAAATATACCAATATTAAGTAAATTTATGAAAAATAACACAATATAATACTTACTAAGTTGTACACAAAAATATAAAATATAGACATAGGTTGCTTTCCAATTAATACAAAAAGTGACGCAGTGTAACGCAGTGCTCGATAAAGCGCTTTCCATCAACGACACTGTTGAACACAGCCGTACACTGTTCGACACTCGAAAAAGTGGTGTTTGACAGATGCTTAGCAAGAATTACCAACAAATAAGAGAAGAATTCTTTTCTCTACTTATGAGTTTTAATTATTTAGATTGGTAGATTCGATTCGATTTACGGTAGATTCTAGTAGTATTATTTGAGATTATTAAATTGAGCTTGTCTGTTACTGCTAATTAAAATTTCATAAAAATGTTCAAATGTAAATATTGCACTATTGAAGTGAGACCTGATAATGTGGCGAAACATGGTTGCTTTATAAATAAAAGTGAGATTTTCATAGATGATGATAACAATTTCTTCTACGACGGTGATAATAAGTTTTTTGTGTGCACTCTAGTGTTATTTTGAGACAACTAGCTGTTTCATTTAAACTTTTACACAGTGTTTGGCAGTGTTTCACAATGTAACGCAGAAGCCCTCTGTGTTAACTAAATGGAAAGCAACCATACATACCACTTACATACACAACATTACTTAAAATACATAAATGTATGCAAAATATTCATACCCTATCACATATAGGTATGGATACTTGAATACATATCTGAATTGCGTACAGTTACCGTGATTGAGCAGCCAGTTTTTTTAGGATAATCTCCTTAACCCTTTTCTTAAAGGAGTGACGATTGTTAAGCATTCTGACCTCGGGGGGACAATAAAGTCGATTGTGTGAGGAAAGAAGAGTGTAGAAATACTAATAATAAAATAAATACTATATAATGGACATCATATGTAGGTACTATATAAAGGTCATGTCCTAGATAACGGACGTTGGACTAGTGTGAAGCAGATTATATCTATACTTTGACAGCTTTTTATTATCTCTCAGTTATAAGACATATGAGGGACATCATATGTACTATATACATAAAATAGATAATAATATGTCCTATATAATACACGTCGAAAGGATACAAGAGTTACCGTTATTACGATTATGTTTATACTGTCTCTCTTTGCTACCTGACAGATAAAAAGTTAATGCTTAACGTGCTATATATAGGACATGTCCTTTATAACAGACGTAACATACGTATATTCTGCAAATAATTCATATATTAATCTATCAATATTCTACAAATCCATGATAATTGTTTCAGTATTAATGCGTGACCCTATACTACAAGAGAAGCGTCAGGAGCACGTGATGTTTCAGAAATATGCCCTGGAACTGTTGGAGAGAGTCTCCGGGAAGAGTAAACATATGGGACCTGAGTTTGAGACATCACTCGCTAATATACATAAAGTGAGTTTGTTTATCTCTTATATATATTGTTGTTATCTATATAGCACTAGATATTTCTCTAAAACTTTGTATGTATGACATTTGAAATGTCTACATCTCTCTAGCCCATTCATGTCCCACTGCTGGGCTCACGACTCCTCCATTTTGGGAGATATCATGGGCTACCATGCCGCGCTGGCCAGGCGTGTGGGCACTGAGTTTATTTTCAAGTTTTGCGTCTCTTATAGAGGATATTATCTATGTATAATATTTCTTAGCTGACTTTTACAGCACCCTGGGGAGGAAATGGGGTGGTGATACTTGTATTCTTAATCTTTCATCACACAAAGTTTATTTTACTATCACAGTTCAACATGGTAATCCAGAATCTTTATGAAGTACCAGTGACCCATGCTTAATGTTGGCTGGAGAGATACCAATTTATTTTTAAATTAATTCATTATTTTTTGCTATTGACTTGCCATGCTTTTATTTATTAAATCAAATTATAGTTTAAAACCAGATTGAGTTGTGCAAACTGCTCGAAAGATGACGTTGTACAACATTAATGCGATGTTAAACTTTAATTTTGTAGTGGAAAATTTGGTTAACATGTGCAATGATAGCTCAGTTGGTATTCCGAGGTCGTGGGTTCAAGTCCCTGGTGATCATTTTGTCGTCGGGCCTCGTGGTGGAGTGGTTTATGCAATTGACTGCCGTTCACGAGGTCGCGGATTCGATTCAGTACAATCATTTGTGTGATATTCATAAATGTCATACAAATATTTGTACAGCGTTTTGACGTTTCTGTGTATTTTATGTATGTATTTACAAAATAAAGGTAGAAAGTTAAGCATATAGGCTTAGCTTGGGACCAGAGGACGTTGTGTGTAATGTCCATGAATATTTATTTTATTATTTGTGAATTCAGGCCAACGTAGTAGCACAGACTCGTATAAACTACAACGAGAGACAGCTGCTCCAGCTGGTGGCAGCTCACTTGTCTGAGAGAGGTCTCACTCAGAGCGCGGCGCTGCTCAGACAAGAGGCTAAGCTCCCGCCGCCTGCAGCCCACACCGTGCCAGCACCTCCGCCTACTGTCTATACCCCTTCCACTCCAACCAGGGTGAGAATACAGCTTTATTTATTATTAAAAAAAAAGTTATTATTTTTGTATCTTCAAAACTACGCTGGCCAAGTCAAACGTTGAAATAATACAAAGATTCCAATCAAAAATTTTGAGGATGATCGCCAACGCGCCATGGTATATCACAAATGCCAGGCTGCACCATGACCTGGGCATCAAATTTGTAAAGAATGAAATTTCAGAAAGGGTAAAAAACTATAAGAAAAGAATTGACGAACATCCAAATAAACTGGCCATCCACTTAATGGACCCATTAAGAACTGGAAGAAGGTTAAAGAGAAAAATACCACAAGACCTTATAGAGATAAGAGACTAATTATTACGGACTGATATAAATTGTCGACGTCCGCTCATGCCACAGATACATAATAAACCAATTGCTAAATGTTCTGATGTAACAGTTTGCAATAAAAGTACACAAAAAAAAACTTTGCTACGGATTTTGTTGCCATTTACTTTAATAGATAGAGTGTTTCAAGAGGATAGTAAAACGGTCCGGTAAACTGTCCGCCCGTCTGATACCAGGATGTATCTCTGTAACGTCTAAAGAGCTGAAATTCTCACAGTTTATGCATACAGAATACATACATATAAATATACTAGCTGATGCCCGCTACTCCGTACGCGTGGAATTTTTTATTCCCGTATATTTTGTCACCGTTTAAACCTTCCCTGGACTTTCACGAATATTTCAAGACTAAAATCACCAAAATCGGCCCAGCCGTTCTCGAGTTTTAGCGAGACTAACGAACAGCAATTGATTTTTATAAATAAGATTAGTTGATGCTATAACAACAAATCTATAATAATACTAGCTGACCCGGCAAACGTTGTTTTGCCATACTAAAAAAAAGGTTTGAAAAATAGATGTTGGCCGATTCTCAGACCTAGAGGATATGTACACAAAATTTCAGGAAAATCGGTCGAGCCGTTTCGGAGGAGTACGGTAACTAACACTGTGACACGGGAATTTTATATATTAGATTATAAAGCTGAAGAGTTTGTTTGTTTGTTTGAACGCGCTAATCTCAGAAACCACAGGGCTGATTTGAAAAATTCTTTCAGTGTTAGATAGGGCATTTATCAAGGAAGGCTTTAGGCTATATAACATCACGCTACGACCAGTAGAAGCGAAGCAATAGTGAAAAATGTTGCAAAAACAGTGAAATTTTTTTTTAATTCCATTCGGACGGATCCGCGGGCAACAGCTAGTACTCAAATATATCATTATTCTATCATTATCCCGTTATTTGGGATACCTATATTTTGTGATGTTTAAAGTCGGCATGAGGAATTTATTATGATAAAAACATCACATTCTTGTGATAAACTCTTGTGATAAACTCGAACTTGACTGGTTTTTTTTATGATAAAGGTATCATAATAATATTTATGTTCCTACAGCCTCGTCTATCAGTATCCCGTGCTAACAGCAGTGGTACATTACTACGTGAAGCTGTTGAACAGAATATTGCACATAATACATCAATGGATGAAGGAACACCATTGCCGCATGTCATAAAAATTAGGTGAGTCACTTTATGATCCTAATACTATAGCTGCTGCTTGAAAATGAACGTGACTGTTATGGCGATCGTAACCATTTTTGGCTGCGAGACATGGTCGCTCTCTCTCTCTCTCTCCAGCCCATCGTCCACGTCCCACTGTTGGGCACGGGCCTCCTCCACTTTGGGAGGGATTATGGTCTACTGTGCCGCGCTGACCAGGCGTATTGGCACAGGGTTTATTTTCGAGTTTTCCGTCTCTCACAGAGGATGTTATCTGTGTGCAATATCCCTTAGCTGACTTTTACAGCACTCTTTGGAGGAGATGAGGTGGTGACACTGGTATTCTTAATCCGTCACCACACGGAACTACTCATCTACCTTTATTTTACTGCCCTTATTCCGTTATTTGGAGTCGGTATGATGAATATATTGTGATAATAACGGTACGTAATATGGAATCGTGATTTGAAAAAAAAACATTGCATAGCTTCTATCGCGGGCCTTGAGTGTGGAGACTGAATCCGCAAATTCCGTAACGAAAATATAACCTAACACCCCCCGTTTGTGCGCATGCGTAATCCCCCTCTTCGCCCCGCAATTATTTCATCCTGTTGATACCAAGGGTAAACGCCTTTAGCAAATTAAACAGCGTATTAAAATAAGGATTTTGAATCGACAAAATATATCCTAAATGTTCAGATAACAGCGTATTTTAGATTTTAATAATGTAAAATAATGTCAGAACTAAAATTGTAGACCAAGATCCTAGGGGGGAATCATTCGACTTATTTTCTCAGCGATGAAATGTATTAAATAAGGTAGTCTTTGTACGCAGCATCATTGTAAAAATAACTGCAGCTCTGTGCCGTCGGCCGTTTTTCAGCAACTTTATGCTAAAGTTTGGTAAAAATGTTATTAACTTTTTGATTTTTAAGCGCTCAAATTGACGTAATAATCTTTTGTATTATTACGACCGGTGGGACAGAGTTGCGGGTATTTTTACAATTATGTTATGTACAAAGACTACCTTATCCAATATATTTCATTGTTGACAAAATAAGTCAAAGGTTTTACCCCTCGGATCTTGGTCTATTAAAACAGATTGACATTTGATTGACAATCGCTATTTTATCATAATTACCATAAACAATGGACAGATGTAAGCATCAGTAAATAAGGATTATTAATCTTATTTTAGTTTATGGTATTTAGATTCTTGCATAAATAAAATAAATAAATAAATAATTATAATTGCATAAGTTGATAAAAAAATTTACCGCGGCAGTCCCCGAGTGCCACACGTCTTCTTTTTTTTTTTTAGTCAAGATTATGTCGTTAGTACACATATCTCCTGTCACAGTTTATTAATAGTTTTTTCTTTATTTCCAGGAAAGTCCAGAACTCATCAATGACCCCACCAGTCCCCGCCCCCACTCCTGAGAATAAACGTTCCCTACAGAAGCAGTTGAGTGTAGCCCCGGGGGAACCAGCTCCCAGTCAACATAGAGTGACCCTGCATACCATCATCACTGAATATTTATATAATCAACATGCGTTGTGCAAGAATCCTGTTGTTACATGTCCACAGTTTAATTTGTTTGAGTAAGTATTATTTAAAAGAACTTGATATTTTGATTTAGCATTTGTAAAATTGGCCTGTTTTTGCCAGATTAGTCTTTTTACGCTACATTCGTCTTTTTACCTGTTATATTGGCCCCTGCATCAGTTATAATGGACCTTCTACTAGATAGATTGACCCCAATTCATTCATGGTCATAAACTTGGGCCAATCTAATAGTAGGATAGATTACTGTTGTATTGATCTCTCGTAATGCTATTTTGATCTTTTTTAATGCTATATTGACCCCTTCTGGTGTCATATTGGCGTTTCCTACTCTTTTTTGTCGCTAGATTCACCCTAGTTCCTGTTAGGTAAAAAAAATTAACAAAAAACATTGGTCAAGTACGACCGGTTAACCCGTGACCGCGGTCTATACAATTCCACCGAAAAGTCGTCGCGACATAAAATAGGTATTGTATCTAAAATAAAATATAGTTGTCGCGAACATGTGGTCAAAGTACGAGTTGGATTCGCACACATATTATTATACCTGGACCTTAAATTTCAAACTCCGTGTGGTGACGGATTAAGAATATAAGTGTCACCACCCCATCTCCTCCCAAGGGTGCTGTAAAAGTCAGCTAAGGGATATTGTAAGCAGGTAACATTCTCTGTGAGAGATGGAAAACTCGAAAATAAACTCTGTGCCAACAAGCCTGGTCAGCGTGGCACAGTAGACCAAAATTCTTCCCAAAGTCTCTCACAAAGGATGTCATCTGTGTGCAATATCCCTTAGCTGATTTTTACAGTACCCTTGGGAGGATATGGGGTGGTGACACTTGTATTCTTAGTCCGTCACCACACGGAGAGGTAGGAGGTGGGAGAATGAAGATGTATAATGTTGTATGTATCTGTCCCAGACCACACAAGTGTCCGTCTCCCCTGTCAGCGGGCGCGGTCCCCTGGTCGCGCGGCGGGTCGCACAACGTGTGCGCGCGCGTGGCGCGGCGCGAGCTGGGCGCGCACACTCGCACGCGGCACGACGCGCGCCTGGCGCACGCGCACTTCACGGCGCACAGGACGCTGCGGCTGCAGGACGATGACGCGTACTTCACTTATACTATATTCCACGTATGTGTACACATCTTCGTTATTATGTCTAGTTCACAGAATAATACAGAAGGAGCGCTCGGCAATATTTGAATGCATCGTAGTGTGTCCCTAAACGAAGTGCGGAGACACGCTTTACCTCCGCGCAGTGTTGCTAGTTCTCGAGTCATTTCCTACTAATTCTCACTTTTAGGGAAAATGTAAATTTTTTTTTCTTTACTTATTATAAAATTAATAAAGGTATTATTTTGTATGTATGATCCTTGTGAGTTTCAAAATTATGAAAATTTGACATAAACGCTGTCAAAATATTTACGTTAATATGTTTAATACATACTTATTAAAGGGTGAAATATTAAAACTACATTAAAGTTAGTGAATAGGTGGCAACGATAGGTTGTGCACAAATTATAAACAAGGGAGAATGCTTTACCAAAAAGTGGCAACACATTAAGATGGGATTCGTCCAATTCGTAAGTGGGCGAGTCCAATTCGGACGCTCCTTCTGTCTTATTCTATATTCTGTGGTCTAGTTCAACGAGTTTCGATCGATATTGATTTATTGAAATTTTAAATTGAAACTTGAAATTTCCAAAACTTTTTTTTTTATTAGTGCATTGTCGTAGGTCCTTATTATGTGTGCAAAATTTCAGGACAATCCGACTACTGTAAGTGTGTTAAAATCACTTTCAGAGACTCTGTAACATTTGATAGAACCGAAGTAATATAAGCGTGTTAAAAAAGAAAGAAACGATTAAGTTACTGGTTGAACATTTTTGTTATAATTTCATATTATACCGTTATAATCATTCCATCGTGTATCATCATATTACACTGTTAACGTTTATTGTATGGGAGTACAATTAAATAAGTATAGTTTTTAGCATTTGTTGTTATAGTATCAATTTGATGTACACAAATTATCAAATTTTCAGCTTAATAAATTAAATAATAGTGTAAAAAGTGATCACCGCAAGCGGGACTTGAATCCACGACATCGGAATACCGTTCTGTCGCTCCACTGACTGAGCTATTGCGTAGTAACCAATTTCTCCACTACAATGTTACTCGATTGAGTCTACATCGCATTTTGATGTACTAATTTTGAGCTCTCTAGCTATCACCTTTCTAGAGATAAACCCTAGTAGTAGACGACCAGCGAAGTCAGTAATAGGGTTTTACCCTTCAGCCCGGAATCTTAAAAAAGACCAAATAAATATAAATGAACTTACTGAACTGTACTTGGATCGTAACAGAAATCGTTCTATAGATAATCTCTGCATACATACATGAGATAATTATGCACGTATGTCTAAATGTATGAGTATATTACGAACAAAAGCATGGCTAAGTATGTATTGATCTACATACTACTGCTCCCAAGCTTAGATTATATTTAAGTCACCTACCTATAGTTAGTTATATAGTACGGGATCCGTAGTACATTTTTTTCACTTAATTACTATCAAGCTGATTTTCCGTGAGTAGCTTTATTATGACGAGACGCCCAATAATTTTCTATTCCAAAATCTCGATTGTGGTAGCTAACAGAGGTAACAAGGATAAAATATCGTACTACCCGTAAAAAAAGACGTAAGTGAACTTGCGTCAAAAATTTCAAATAAAACACTTGTTGCTTTCTTCCAGTAATAGTACGATATTTTATCCTTGTTACCTCTGTTAGCTACCACAATTGAGATTTTGGAATAGAAAATTATTGGGCGTCTCGTCATAATAAAGCTACTCACGGAAAATCAGCTTGATAGTAATTAAGTGAAAAAAATGTACTACGGATCCCGTACTACTAGTTATTTAATCACAATGTCTGAAGTTATGTACATACCATAACTTCAGCTTACTAATGTGTACTCAGTATATTGTAGTTACTTTAGGAATACAGGAATAAACTACCCTCTGATGTCTACTAAACTTGTTCATTACGGTTGCCTGGAAGAGATCGCATTTTGCGATAAGGCCGCCTTTTATACAAATGTTGATTTAAGTTTACATAATATATCTACATTTTGTATTTATTTTTGTGCAAAAAAAGACTATTCTATTCTATTGTTTTAATATAATATTTTTGTATTTCCCACAGCCAACTCAACAACAACTATTAGCAGCGACATCTTCCGGCGACATTCGGATATTCAATTTGTTCACAGGCGCCGAAGAAAACTCGTACCAAGTTCATGAATCATATATATATCATATGCAGGTAAATATATTATTATTTATATACACATAGTACAGTATAGCCTTATGGCTACGGTCGTGTTCGTGGTTTTCTTTTCTTGAATAATGTTGTCAAATTTGTTTTCTGGACATGTGAACACCGCAGAAAGTCGAACACTTCTAATTACAGTCGACTCTCGTTGATTCGAAACTCGAGGGACGCTTATTACGAATTATCGAGTGTTTGAAATATCAAATGGTTCGTAATTTGTTTGAGAACTTTGAATTATTAAGTGTTGATCAATTATTATTTGTTAACTGCTACATCTTCTTATATATAAAATTCACGTGTCACAGTGTTAGTTACCGTACTCCTCCGAAACGGCTTGACCGATTTTTATGAAATTTTACATGCACATTCGGTAGGTCTGAGAATCGGCCAACATCTATTTTTCAAACCTTTTTTTTTTGTATGGCAAAACAACGTTTGCCGGGTCAGCTAGTATTCTATAATAATGACAAAAGTTTAAAGGTACATTCGTGTCCATACATGTACGTACATAAATATTTATAATGTGAATTAATTAATCTTTTCCTTTGGAAAGAACTCTGTTATATGTACTAACAATTATTCCGCTTCTTTCTCTCTGCAACTTTGAATTGTCGAGTGTTGGACGCCGATGACTTTGAATTAACGGGTGGTTTTGTTATATAGCAATGATTTTTTCGTACGAATTACCAAGTGCATAAAAATGTATTGATTTAGTTCGAAATATAAAGAGATTTTGTAGAGAACTCGTGATAACTTTGAATTATAGAGAGGTTCGAATTATCGCAGGTTTGTATTAACAAGAGTCGACTGTAAATATAATATAATATATGTCAGCTTAACATACTATTCGAAGTTGAATCAAGACTAAGAATTTATACAAAATGTACAGTACAATGCACGACAGTACAGTAATGTACAAAACATAAGTCTTCTGCTAATTTTTATATTTCATCGCTTTGGAATTAATTTAAACAATAATAATATAACTGTTATAGGCAAGCAGAGACGGTACACTAATACTAGCTTCAGCTACATCACCGTGGCGACCTCTATCAGCACTATGGAACATGAAAGAGTTTGAATTAGTGTAAGTATATTGATATTATGAGACTTCACTGTTCATCTGTCACCAGCCTGTATCTCTGGAACAGTGATAGCTAGAGGGATGAAAATTTCACAGTACACCAGTTGATGCTATAACAACAAGTACTCATAATCATCATCGTCCTGCACTTATCCCATTGTTTGGGATGACTTAGGGACTAGAGTCTAAGACTAGATAAATATATATAAGAATATGAAGTGATCGTAGCATATGTGGCTCTATAGTCTCTGACTACCCTCCTGGGTCAATGGCACTCATGGAAATAACACACAATATCCTCTGGTCCCAAGCTAAGCTTATTTCCTTGTGTTATGTGTACTAGAATACTTATAGAAATACATAAACTACTTTTCTTTTGTAAATACATACTTATAATACATAGTAAACACACAGACGCAGAACAAACATTTGTATGACAATTATAAATATCACATAAATAATTGCAAACAATACCTCCGTGTGGTGACAGATTAAGAGTACAAGCGTTACCACCCCATCTCCTCCCAAGGGTGCTGTAAAAGTCAGCTAAGAGATATTGCACACAGATAACATCTTCTGTGAGAGATGGAAAATTTGAAAATAAACCTTGTACCAACACGCCTGGTCAGCGCAGCACAGTAGACCATAATCCCTCCAAAGTGGAGGAGGCCCGTGCCCAACTGTGGGATGTAAATGGGCTGGAGAGAGAGAGAGGCCATAAATAATTGTCTTGTGTGGGACTCGAACCCGCGATCACGTGATCGGCAGTCCGTTACATGAACCACTGGACCACGTGGCACGTCGATAATGATAATATTGTCTGAATCAGGTTCCCCCTAGACAACGAGGAGTACGTGGAGTTCTCCCGTCTGACTGATGAGCGTATTATCGGTACCAAGGGTGAGACGGCCACCATCTTTGATACACGCACCGGCTCCGAGCTGATGAACCTCACTCCGTCCATCAGTAACCAGTACGCTAAGAATAGGGCTGTCTTCAACCCTACTGATGAACTGGTGTTGTCAGGTATGTATTTTTCAAGAAAACAGCTTCTTTCTTTCTTTTCTTTCTCCAGCCCATTAACTTCCCACTGTTGGGCACGGGACTTCTTCGCTTCTGGTGGGAAGTTTCGCGTTTTCCGTCTCTGTTGATGTAATGACTGGGGAAAAATGAATGTAGTGACACTTTATTCATCTTGATACTGTTTATCATTACTAAAATAAAAAAAGTTAAACAGGCGGACAGACTGACAGACAGACGGACACTGAAGTGAGATTATAAGGGTTTCTTTTTTGTAACGACACGTTCGATCGTTGTAATATTTTATGAAACTTAGCCATCAATTTATGGGATGAGGTCAGAGGAATGATATTTATTTGTCTCCCTATATAGAGTTTTACGTAGTTATTGTATGATGCCTAAATTAAATATATTTAATTAGTATGTTTGTTTGTAGATGGTGTATTGTGGGATGTGAACACAGGCAAAGAGATACATAAGTTTGATAAATTGAATCAAACACATAGCGGTGTTTTTCATCCTAATGGATTGGAGGTAATATTAAAGTCTTTATATATATATATATCTCCTGTCACGATGTTTGTCCGCGATGGATTCCTAAACTACTTAACCGATTTTAAAATAAATTGGCACAGTGTGTGCAATTCGACCCAACTTGAAATATAGGATAGCTTAAATTTCAATTTATAGTTGCAATATTATTTTATTGCAAATTATTTGTCTACCCTGACATTTGTATGGCGAAACAACGTTTGCCGGGTCAGCTATATTATTATATATTATATACGACGACTGACGAGCCTCGTGATTGAGTGGTTCATGTAACGGACTGCCCAACAAGGCCATTGCCCATTTGTGTGATATTGATAATTGTCATACAAATGTTTGTACTGCATCTGTGTGTTTACTATGTATTATAAGTATGTATTTACAAAAGTAGTTTATGTAGTATATCCATGTTCGGGTACACATAATCTAAAATTAAACTATATATAAAATTCTCGTGTCACAATGTTAGTTACCGTACTCCTCCGAAACGGCTTGACCGATTCTTATGAAATTTTACATGCATATTCAGTAGGTCTGAGAATCAGCCAACATCTATTTTTCAAACCTTTTTTTTTTTAGTATGGCAAAACAACGTTTGCCGGGTCAGCTAGTATAAGCATAATAATCTATGTAACGGACTGTTTGAAAGTAATTTTCACCCACTTTCTGTAGCTGGATTGATCTAAAATTTTGTACACATATTAAAAGGACCAATGACAATGTAATAATTAATTTGGGATTATCAACCGTGTTTCTTTAATTTTTGAACTTTTGATTACGTACAAAATGCGATGTAGACTCATAATAATGGATAATCATAGTGGACAAATTGCTTACTGTTAGCACGGCCGCAATAGCTCAGTCGGTAGAGCTACGGAACGGTATTCCGAGGTCGTGGGTTCAAGTCCCGCTTGCGGTAATCACTTTTTCCACCATAATTTAATTTATTAAGTAAAAGCATAGCAAGTCAATTGCAAAAGTAATAAATGACTTTAGAACCAATAGCTTGTTCTAATATTTATACATGAATTTTACAGGTAATATCAAATACAGAAGTATGGGATTTAAGAACATTCCATTTATTGAGAACGGTTCCCACTTTAGATAAATCAGAGGTATGTACATAGCTATTGTAAGTTATTATTATAATAATCCTACTAATATTATAAAGGCGAAAGTTTGTATGTATGGATGTTTGTTACTCTTTCACGTAAAAACTACTGAATGGATTTGAATGAAACTTTACCACAATATAGCTTATACATCAGAATAACACATAGGCTACAAATTGGCTGGACCGATTTTGATGAAATTTTATTTTATACAGAATTGTATGGCAAAACAACGTTTGCCGGGGCAGCTAGTTTGTTTATAATTTACATCTTTGCTGATCTTTATAATGACGGATTAAGGATACAAGTGTCACCACTCCACTTCCTCCCCAGGGTGCTGTAAAAGCCAGCTAAGAAAGAAGAAAGAAAGTATTACGTATGTAAATAAAACATCGCGTTAGGTAACCGAGTTTATTGATAAGAGCTATGTAGCAACAATTAACTATGGTAACAATAGTTTAACAACTACCTTCATGTTTGATATATAACAGAAAGAAAGAAAATAAATTTAATAGTGATAGATAAGTAATACACATACAAACACAGAAATAGTAAAATTCAAGTTCAATTGGTCCCTAGCGTGATGTTATATAGCCTATAGCCTTCCTCAATAAATGCACTATTTAACACTGAAAGAATTTTTCAAATCGGCCCAGTGGTTCCTGAGATTAGAGCGTTCAAACAAACTAACTCTTCAGCTTTATAATATTAGAATAGATAATTATAATTTGTTAATGATACCAAGTCTACATGCATAACTAAACTAAAAAAGGTAAACAACTATTGCTGTATTTTGATTATTTGTCTATTTTGTTGTGCACATTTATATTAATTAAAATCTTTACGGTCTAATTCATAATGACTTAAAGGAGGCTTAAAATTTCGTTAAAAGCGGATTGTCAAAAATTGTAATTCATAATAGTTTTTTACGCTAAAGCGTTCTATATCTATCCGATAAAGTGACATTATTCCGACTACGGTCTTATTCGTAATGACTTATCAGAGGCTTAAAAGTTAGCTATAAGCGGATTGTCAAAAATGTAATTCATAATAGCTTTTTTACACTAAAGCGTTCTTTAACTATCCCATAAAGTGACATTATTTTAAACAAGCTCCGACCCTACTTTAAGCCTATTTTAGTGAAAAAAATGGCGTATATATTCATCAGCTGATTATTTATATTGACGTTTGCCCGGTCATTTGCAAAGGTGTTGTTCATAGAGTCACATTAATTAACCAAAAAGTTATTAAACTAACGAGGTTTTATATTATAGTGATACGTGCATAAATCACGATAAATATCCGACACGGAATTTGCTTAATTATACATGTCTTATGAACCCTGCAAAGCATTGCGGCATTAACAATCTTGTTAACAATCGGCGAAGAAAAGTGTACCGCTAAAGAAGTAAGATATTTTATTTGGAAGATGAGGAATTCTGAAAGTGGTAGTTTACAATGCGATGGAGGACAATGAGCCCATTATAGAAGGGCTAATGGAACAGCCAATTAAAGTAAATGCAAACCATATGTGAGGTAGAAATGCCGCAATCTTGAAAACTTTTATTGCAAGGCCTTGTAATGAACAAAGTTCACCCTACTTGCAAGTAAATAAAACAAAATAAAATGATTGATTTAATAAATTTATTGTTTTTCATTTACCGAGTTACGGGCTATTTCTATTAAAGAAGAAATTCTTTAATAGAAATAGCCCGTAACTTGAACATCGAAGAACACCGGTGTGAGTGGCTTGGGGTGTAGATATTCTATTTTATATTTGAGTGATTCTTGCTCCAACTTAAAATTTTCAGATTTTTTTATTCTCATCATAGCTATTATGTTTGTAGGTTTTGGACCCAGCGCTTGCGAATCTCAAGACATTAGTGGATCCAGCAAATCTGCAGGTGTTGGATGAGCTGGTGCCTCTACTGTATCATACATTAAAGATTACCAGATTTTCACTTTCCTGCTGTAGTTTATTTACTACAATAACACTTCTCGAATATTGTGTAAATTACATTGTTTGTTTATAAACGCTATGTCAAGTTTGACAACCAGTAAGATTTTTTTTTCTACCATCCATATTTCACCGTGTTTCTACGAAATGGTAACATTCTGTAAATTAGAGACATTTTAGCTATCGGAAGTTTTATAAACGAATATGAATTAGGATTTTTATCTGACATCTGATAAGCTTAAAAGACTTTTTAACTAATATAGGATTATGCTTTAATTTTTGATTATGCCGATCTTCATCATCTAGTTATTGATGTTTGCAAAGAAGTTGAAAAGAAAAGCCATTAAAATTGTTACATTCAATTATAATTCTTAAATATCAAGCCTTACAAATCCTACACAGTATTGCGGTGATTGAAAGTCTTGCTTTTAATCCGCGCAGAAAAGTGAACGTTACGTTTACGAAACTACAAATTCTTCTTCTTATTTTATTGCTTTCCCTCTGTCCAGCCCATTTACGTCCCACTATTGGGCACGGGTCTCCTCCACTTTGGGAGGAATTGTGGTCTACTGTGCCACGCTGACCAGGCGTGTTGGCACAGGGTTTATTTTCGAGTTTTCCGTCTCTCACAGAAGATAACATCTTCTGTGAGCAATATCCCTTAGCTGACTCTTACAGCACCCTTGGGAGGAGATGGGGTGGTGACACTTGTATCTTAATCCGTCACTACACGGAGAAATTTTTATGGCTTTGTAATTTGGAAGAAACATACCACCAAAATGATTCATAAAACTAAAATAACTAAGTGAGAAAATAAAAAATTATACTCAAAAGAAATAAATCAAGAAAAAAAATAAGAAACAGAAAAACTAAAGGCTACCACTGACGATACTTCCATTTAGTAGACTTCCTTTTGGATGCACTCCAAATGGAAATTTATCCAGATACGGTACCATTCACAATACTTCCATTTGGATGCATGGCGTCACTTCGAACTTTGCAATCGTACGGAACGGAAATAAATAATACTATGGAAAACAATACTTTACTGGTGGCAGCAGCTGTGTGTATTTTATTAAAAAGACAAAAAAAGCCTAAGAGAAAGTGGATGAAGGATTGGTTGAAATACAATTAATACATTAAATAATTGACAATAGAAATACATTGACAAATACACAGCACATGCACCACCATCGACATCAAAACATAAACTGAAACAATAACCTCAACAAAATGGACGCCGTTTCGCCCATTCACGGACAATTCGGACTGCTTCCATATGGCATGGCGCACGTTTCTGCCATTGACGGACGGCCGCGGATGACGTCCATTTGGCCTGGACGCATGGATTTCAATCCGTTTGGAAATCCAGAGCTGCCTGACGTCCATCCAAATGGAATATTTTTTTACCATTCATGGGACGATTTTGGAAGACATCCACTCCATTTGGATTGATGGACGTATTGTGAATGGGCACCTTAATGTAATGAATGAAAATCAAAACTAATAATAGTTTATAATAATAAGATTATCAACAAATAAGTTTGTTTACATTTACAAACAGCGTCAAAGATGCATTTTGTTAACTTGTATCAAAACTATGGATAAAACTCATAACAAATTTGAATGGTAGAAAAATGCTACCATTCATATTTCACCATTTTTCTACGAAATGGCAACAAAGACATTTTATAGTTATCGGAAGTATAATTGACGAATATGAATAAGGATTTTTATCTGACATCTGATAAGCCTAAAAGACGTTTTAACTAATATAGGATTAAGCCTTCAATAAGCGTTTCAATATGAATAAGACTGTAAGTCTTTAATAAACAGTTACTTTATCAAGAAAGTTCCGTTAACATGGCCGGATTTTGTTATCAACACTATCAAAATTCATTTTAAGCTATTGCATAGCTTTTATCGTGGGCCTTGAGCGTGGAGACTAAATCCAGAAATTGCGTAACGAAAATAGCGTAATGAATAAAACCTGACATTATTTTAATTAAGTTTAGTTTAGTTATGCGCATAGAAATGGTACCAATGTTTGGTTTCTAAATTCCACACAAAGTTGAAGGCAACAGCTAGTATCTAATATATTTTTATAATTAAAAGTAAAAAATCTTTATTGAGATCAATAACATTTTATTTAGTAATGTAATGTAAGTTTGTTTTTAAGTTTTAGGTCCGCCACAATATTACCCTCTCTTAAATTCAATCGACTTCATTTCACGGTTGTCTGTAAGAGATTGCGATATTTGCGATAAGGCCGCCCTTTGTACCTAATATAAGATTTATTGTTATTAATATTTGTAAGTTATTTTCTGGCGTACAATAAAGAGTTTTCATTCATTCATTCAATAACATAATAAACAATTTACATGTTTTTGTTTATTGCAGGTTATATTCAATCCAACATGCAGTGTTATGTACGCGGTGTGTTCAGATCAAGACGCAGAAGAAAGGATACAGTTTGATACCAGTTTCAAGACATTAGATCCATATGATTATTCCAGTATTGGTATGTATTGACTCTACAACATCAGCTAGCCATCCCAGCCCATTGACGTCGCACTGTTGGACACGGGCTTCCTCCACTGTCAATTTCAATTAAATTTATTTTATTTATTGCTCTCAAAACGTTACAATATTACGCTATTTGGTAACAATTAAAATCTTAAGACAAATTACACATAATGAGAGCTGGAGTCTGTACTAGACTAGAAACCTGTATTACAGTTCTTCAGCCTCCCCTTGCTTATATTATGATGCAATAAATCTTTGTGAAATAATGAATTAATAATACATTAACAACTATGGAAAGGTGTTGGTCTATTATGCCATCGTTCGTAGGACTGATGATCGTTGGGAAGACCACGGACCGTACGACGTGGAGCAATGATATCGTTAAGGTCGCGGGGAGACATTAGATCCAAGCGTCATAGAACCACGCGTTGTGGTGTTCTATGGGGGAGCGTTATGTCCAACAGTGAACGGAGAGAGGCTGATGGATGGATGCCACGCTGACCAGGGGCCCAAGTCTGGTGTTACAATATTGTCATAATGATCAGTCACTGATTGCATAATGGCGAATTTTATCAAGTTTGGTAGTCTACTATTAATTTTTGGTTATATTAGCGTCATTAAACTTGAAAAAGTTGATCATTATGCAATCAGTGACTGATCATTATGACAAGATTGTAATAACAGACAATAATTGTCCTTTTGTGTTGGCACAGCATTTAGTTTGGAGTTTTCCATCTCTCACAGAGGATGTTAATTGCTTATATTATAGATGGCTCTTACAGCATCCTGGGAAAAAAATGGGGTGGTGACACTTGTATTTTTAATCCGTCTCCACACAGACAAGATACTTGACTGTATTGTAAATATTGTATGTTTCAGCAACAATAGATGTGAAACGCAACATATATTCACTGAACGTGTCCGGGTTCGGTACACAGATATCATTAGTTGAGAACATGGGGGACTTTGAAGCGATGCAGGAGTCCTGCGTCAAGATATATGATGTTGGAAGGAAGAGAGACCATGATGATGACGCTGTATGTATTATGCGTTTATGTTTCATTTAACTTTTTTTGTAAATATTCACGGAAATTTCACATAATGTCCTCTGGTCCCAAAGTAAGCTAAATATCTATCTAAATATGAATATTCACAAAAAAAAGTTTATACGTAGTATAACCGTATCTGGTATGCATAACACAAGCATAGAACTATAGCTGACTTAAGGACCAGTAGACGTGTGTGATGTAAAAAAAAAGTTGTATAAAATAAATATTGCTGATGTTTGTTTGTTTGTTTGTCAGGATGAGGAGGAGGAAGACGACATGGCTGGTAACTCTGACAACGATGGTTCAGACTCGGGATCAGACAATGATGATGATGATTGTAAGTTGAACAATACTTATTATTTACTAGCTATGGTCCGCTGCTTCGTACGCGTGGAATTCAGACAATTTTCTCCGTTTTTGCAAACTTCTCACTGATGTTTCATTTCTATTTGGACAATTCACACAATAGCTTTATGTAGCCTTTGTGTTATTTTGATGTATGAGTTATTGTAAAGTAAAATAAGTCATTATAATCCATTCAGTTTTGCGTGAAAGAGTAACAAACATCCATACTCACTTATGTTTGTAATATTAGTAGGATAACGTAATACGTAACACTCTCTCTTTGTTACAATTAAAGAAGACGTTTGCGTGAGATAATGTCACTGCCCTATTCACGGTGATTCATTGGGGAAAAACATGTTTCCTATTTAATCTTTTAAGAGGATACCAAAATAGCTTAGTGCATTTTTCTACGTACGAAGTTTTCATTGTTTCTTTAGATTAAATGACTAGAGCTCTAATTTTACACGCTTTATATTAGCTTCACTTATATGTTTGTTTGTATGTTTGTAACCGATTCCTTTGGACGCTATTTTGACCCACTTTAAACGGTCAGATTCTATTCAAATTTTGCACACCTGTCAAAGACCGATGACAATGCAATAATTCGATTAAATAAAGCGTGTTTTTTTAGTTTTTTTAAACTATTATTATTAAGTACATGTTTGTTCAATATATGATCTAGGATCGCATAAACTCAGAAACGCGATTGAAAAAAGTTTTCTCGATAGAAAATCTTGGCGAAACAACCTCTCTCATTTTTTATTTTTTTCATTTGTCGGTCTATTATCGCGTATTAACTAATGAAATAACTTTAAAAACATAAGTACATAACTATTATATATAGAAACACGTAAATCAGAATTAAAATATATTTAGTAGATTTTGACTAAACAAAAAAAATATCCCTAATTGTTCATTTTCTATACCTACTAGCTGTGTTAATATGCAGTGGCGTGCACATATATTTGAAGCAGGGTAGGCTCTTATACTGTAGGTAGTACTCTTATAGATTTTTAGCATAGCCACGCGACGGATCTCTAAGTCGGAAACCATGCCAACAGAACAAATTTAAATCTGAATATCCCGAATCAGTCCACACTGTACTAGAATTACTAAACAATAACTACGTACGTACATACATACGTACATGTACGTATGTACATACGTTTCATAACTTTTAACATGAAATTTTCGAGTTACATTGGTGCCTATTCTATGTGCAGACCTAAACTTAACTTAACTAAAAAATGAAAATTGATAGCGTCTATAGCACAATTCGGCAATGTTAACAGAACTTTTTTTATATAAAAACTGTTTATTATAGACTAACGATTTTAATTAATATAAATGTGTGCAAAAAAATAGCGAAACATTTAAGATACAGCAATAGCTGTTTTCATTTTTTAGTTAATACCTATTATACCGTTGTCCGTCCAGCTACGCGTGGCGCTGATTCGATCGGTACCGCGCTCGCATGTTGTAACAAAAAACCTTTATAGCTTCTTATCTATAATACCTAGAGTGAAGACAAATACTACGAAAAATTACTAGAAGACTACAGATGAAATCTATCTATTTTTTAAGATCTGAAAATTTATTTTAAAGTATTAAAAATGAGAACAGAAGAGGACAGAGGAGAAAACATAACAATTCAAAATATAACTCGATTTTACTCTTAAAACTGTGATATGTATGCTATATGTATACTTAATTATAAAGCACAAATCATCTAGTTTATCTTGATGTATAATAATATTAATAATCTATGAACTCATAAATAAAACTAAACTACTTACGACAATCCGCTGGAACTTCAAAACCACTTGTTTACTAAACACAAAGCGTAAAGTGGACTGAAGATAAAAACTGCCATCTAGTGATTATGGATTGTGAAGTAATTCATCAGCTATCTATTACACAACTTATAGACGCAAAAAATAACGCAATTTGTCCATAGATGTCGGTATATCTAATCGTAACTGACTGTTGATACTCGTTTCGATACGAGATTTACCAAAAGTATTTAATTTTAAGCTTTCTTTCTATTTTTTTATATTTTATTCTTTGTCGCGGAATGGAAATTATTTAAATCTGAATATCCCGAATCAGTCCACACTGTACTAGAATTACTAAACAATATGCAAGGGAAACAAAATAATTTATTCGTGTGTACACAACCACATAGCCAGTTATACGTTTCATAACTTTTAACATGAAATTTTCTAGTTACGTTACCCTTTTGTTGATTAAGTTGTAACTCGGGTATACATCTACCTATAGACACAATTTGAATTTTTTCACCGAACGACAATTGTGAGAACTTGTTATTTTTAATTTTTAACAAACACACACTATCAACACACATTTCACAATCAAATAACATTTTAAAATCAACAAACGAAAATCCATACAATTATTAAATTAAAGAAACTCAATATTAAACAGTTCAATGAATCACACGAAAAATAAAATGGCCTCCGTCGAACCAAAATCAGTGTTGCCAGAGTGATTTGGTCGAAAGTTACGTTGGCATCCATGAAAAGTTACATTTTTAAACTAAAACTTACGTAGTGGTAATTTTATGAGTGTGAATGTAACAGCCATCAGCCAAATTTATAATTATTTACAAATAGAGTAAATAATTAATAAAAGATTTTTTTTAAATGCGCATTTAAAAAATTTTCAAATTAATAAATGCATTTTTTATAAATATTATTTTTTAAATTATTTACTCTATTTATTAGTAGTTTTAAATTTTTCTGATGTCTGCTACATTCACGCTCATGTAATTTTCAGCTCGCAGATCAAAAATTATTATTATTTTATTTTTTCTTGTACACAATAATTTAAAAAAAATTATATTTATCAATATAATTATAACCTTTTTAATTTTTTGCGGTAGTTTTTGTTTTCATTAAATAAATTTAGATAAGAATATTTTAATTTTTCAAGATTTTTTTTTCATTTTTACCTCTTTTGTAATTCTTGAGAAGTTACTTAAATCTAACTAAAATTGTTTCTTACATACATGTTACATGAACTGATCAAAAGTTACGTAAAATGTAAAAAATGTAACCTTCTGGCAACACTGCTTCCGACTATATTTAATCGGGTTATAAGTAACGAACGAACATTGCCGAATACTCGCGATAACATCCGATCGCGAAAGCAGACGGCAGGATTTTCAGTATAAATCGTCTTGGATATGTAAGCCTGTGTGCGTTTGGGAACTGTGCACGGACACCAAAATTTCTACACACATATGAACTCGTGGCAGGCGAGCGGCGTGGAGCTTGTCCGATGCGTTCGTCCGACCAATATTATTCCTTCGCCAAACGCCTGGCAAAAAACAATTTGCAAGCACATATTGGTGCTATTTATGAATTATTAGGTAGGCGTTTTTAAGTTATAATATTTTGTTTAATTAATAGTAAATACATGAATAAAGTCATCTAAATCATACGAACGTTTTATTAAAATATCTGTGAATGGCAAGTAAAGCAGAGCCTGTCAGCTTGTATGGAGTGCACGCCACTGTTAATATGTACATGGCGACGATAATATTGATGTAGGCCCTTAACACTGCTAATCTCTAGTAGCGGCCGAGCCAGAGAATTATGCACAGAGAGTCTATTTCTGTACTTGATTTTATTGCGATCAATTTCTTCACATTGCTAATAAATTAATCTTCATATCGTTTACGTTATTCAATTTATATATTACAAATTATGTAGAACTGATATCTTAAAAACAATACTGGAAACAAGAATATAGGTACCTATTTATTATTATCTATATGCATTTCTGCACTCAAGATGTTACCAGATATATGTATACATAATTTATCTATGTATTAGTATGTTTAAGAAAATATATTTTTTGTTTTATTTATATTTCTATTAATAATATTTAATATTTATCCTAAATTTGCTGATCGACGCCATACGTCACAAACACCAGGGCGTTACTGAAAACCAGCGTTGTGGGTTCAAACCCACAACAATAAGCTGAGTAACGTCCTATTGTTTCCCATGGATGGGACACATTAACTTAAATATTTGTGTTAATTAACTACTTCTGTTGTACTTTCTAATCTGTGTTCCTCCTACGGGGGATAATAAAAATATTTCTTTCTTTCTTCAAAAACAGTTGGCATATTAGATAATCGTAGATATCGCTATACCTGGCATACCACGGTGCTCCAGATATTATTCTTAAGATTGCATTTTGCGCTCTCTGAAGACGCTGAATGTTAGATTTACTGGCAGAACATATGTATTACAAACATGTCCCTGTTTATTGTTGCAGTGGCTGCGTCCCTACTCCGTAACGCAGTGATGGGTCTGGGCGATGGCTCCAGTGATAACTCCTCACATGAAGATAACGAGGAACAGCCGCCGCGACAGAGGGCGCGCAGGAACAGACGACGGGTAAATATATACAACATCTAATATATAAAATTCTCGTGTCACAATGTTCGTTCCCATACTCCTCCGAAACGGCTTGACCGATTCTTATGAAATATTATATACATATTCAAATAGATAGTAGCCGATTCTCAGACACTACTGTGTCTGAGAATCGGCTACTATCTATTTTTCAAACCTCAAGTGGAAAGGGTTTGTCCACCCCCGACATTTGTATGGCAAAACACGTTTGTCGGGGGTTTTCAAAATCGAGGAGGCCCGTGCCCAACAGTGGGAGTTGATTTTTTGTTATTAATATATCTTTTCCGATATGATATCAGGGTCCGGAACCGCACAGCAGCGACAGCGATGCAGAGGCTGAACTTGATCTGGGAGATATTATTGAATTTGAACTGGACTAGACATACACTCACCAAATATAAAGCTTTTGTTGTAAATCAGTGACATCTAGTGACGAGTGGATGCAAACAATATATCAGATATAATAACCCATGGTGGATCGACTTAAAGAATGCATTGCAAGCGACATCTAGTGGCAAGTAAAACGATCAGTTTTTGAAATATCCTGATTTCCAACAATAATTTCGCCAGCGACATCCAGAATCGAGCAGAAAATAATAATAAATCAGCGACAACTAGTGGCGGATTGACTAACTAACAAAAAATTATTATCCAATAATAATCTTGCCAACGACATCTAGTGGCGAGTAAAACATTCAGTTATAAGTTTATTTGTATACGCATTACTCAAAAACTGCATGAAATTTTGTTTTAGTGATGTCAAATCTATTATATTTTTATTAGGATTTAAAGTGGAACTACTAAACGCATATTCATGTAGTTTTTGATAGTTAAATGACATTAATTTTGGTATAATTAAAGAAAATACATAAATTTAATTATATGAATGAAGGACAGCACAAACGACATATTAAGATTATATTAATATAGCGAGAAAGAGGTAGATATATATAGAAAAAGGGCGAGGTGAGAATGAGACATATACGACGTTGATACGACATAGGGGCATTAAATTAGACTACGTATACTATAGGTGTATTAATTCGATACAGTATAAAAATAAATAGCACCAAAAATGAGATTCTTTTTTCAAACAAACTAAATAGTTTTTAAGGGCCTACATCAATATTATCGTCGACATGTACATGTAACACAGCTAGTAGGTATAGAAAATGAAGAATTAGGGATATTTTTTTTGTTTACTCAAAATCTACTAAATATATTTTAATTCTGATTTACGTGTTTCTATATATAATAGTTACTTATGTTTTTAAAGTTATTTCATTAGTTAATACGCGATAATAGACCGACAAATGAAAAAAATAAAAAATTAGAGAGGTTGTTTCGCTAAGATTTTCTATCGAGAAAACTTTTTTCAATCGCGTTTCTGAGTTTATGCGATCCTAGATTATATATTGAAAAAACATATACTTAAAAATTAGAGCTCTAGCCATTCAATCTAAAGAAAAAATTAAAACTTCGTACGTAGAAAAATGCACGAAGCTATTTTGGTATCCTCTTAACTCCAACCCCCTGTGTAAATAATCTGTAGTGCAAGAATAACTTTCTATCTCTTTCACGCGCATGTTTTTTGTTATTTTGGTCACTTTCGTAATAAAAGTGCAAGTGATTTGAATAGTGAAGAATGGCAACTTGCATCGTAAAATGTACCGTAATTTATCATTGTAAGAATGTAAGGTAGGTGACCTTTGCCTATAAACTTATCAGCTGTAACGAAAGATACATCGTATTCTTAAAGTACTAAAACTTTTAACCTAATTTGCGTCTAAACTTTTGCTTGTATTTATTTGATTTTTGGTACACAGGTTAAAAAATGTTACCTGGTATATCCAGTTTTAAAAAAGCCCCTATGTCGTATCAACCTTGTATATATTAATATAGTGAGATGTATTTATACTTATGACGTCACCGACAGATATATCTATCCCTTACTCACCACGTCTTTTTTCTATATACATCTGTCTCGTTCTCGCTATATTAATATGCCGTTTGTGACGCCCTTGAAGATACAAGCTGAAAGTAGTTTGTAAATAAAAATCTTATATTCGTTTGCCGATTTCGTCTAGTTTTCACAGAGCATATATTACGGTAATGCTAGCGTAGAAGAGCGTAAGCAGCATGTATATATGTAAGAATGAAGGAAAATGGTACCGATTCTACATACACAACTGAACTTAACTAAAAATAAAAATTGATAGTATCAATAACACAATTCGGCAATGTTAACCGAACTTTCTTATTTTAAAAGCTGCGTATACTACTACTAACGATTTCAACTAATATAAATATGATATTTTCTAACACTTGCGCGACTCATTTGTTTAAATAAAACTACTTTTTACGGATTTAGACACGTGGTGGCTGCCAAGTCTCCGAAACGTCGAGCTAAACTAAATCCGTAAAAAGTAGTTTTATCTAATATATAAAATTCACGTGTCACAGTGTTAGTTACCGAACTCCTCCGAAACGGCTTGACCGATTCTTCTCAAATTTTACATACATATTCAGTAGGTCTGAGAATCGGCCAACATCTATTTTTCAAATCTTTTTTGTTTTTTTTTTAGTATGGCAAAACAACGTTTGCCGGGTCAGCTAGTTTAATATAAATATGAACAAAAAAATAGACAATTTTAATTAAAATACAACATAGTTGTTGTAATTTTTTAGTTTCGTGACGCACGTAGAATTGGTACCGTTATAAATGATTTCTAAATGGAAACTTTATTAAAAAAATTGCGTTTTAGGGTTAAGTAACAAAAAAAACCTTACTTTTCATATGAATACGTTCTATGTGCCTTAAGAAATACGAAAAACAATTCGAATTGGTCGTTTGTTTTCGAGTTTTGCAATAAAATATTTTTTTTTATTTATATAGCTAATATTACACGTGTACATATAATACACGCTGCACACGTAGTCAATCTGCGCTGGCATTTAATATTATGAAGTTTTTCTATAATCAAAATATTGATCTTAATACATTTGTACCTATTCTCCATGAACAACTAAACTAAACTATAAAATAAAAACAACTATGGTGTAATATTTTCTAACACTTGCGCGACTCATTTGTTTAAATAAAATTACTTTTTACGGATTCAACGCGTATGCACGTACGTTCACCATGCATGTATGACTGCAAAGTCTCCGAAACGTCGGGCCGAAATTTAAAACAAATATACGCGTCTGAATCCGTAAAAGTAGTTTTATTTAAACTATGGTGTACTTTATTAATCGTCTATTTTGCTATACACATGTATATCAATTAAAATCGTTAGTTTACAGTTTCTCTAATAATTTCTCTAATAAGAAAGTTCTGTTAACATTGACGAATTGTGTTATTGACATCAACAATTTTTATTTATATGTTAAGTTCTCCATCTCTCTCTCTCTCTCTCTCCAGCCCAATAACATCCCACTGTTGGGCACGGGTCCACCAACAAGTTTAGTTGTACATGTAGAATTGATAAGATTTTCTGTTTGTATAAGGCTTAGCTTAATAACGAGTACCTTACTTATGTTTTATAAATATCAGTAATGAGATTTATGTTCAAAATATTTGTAAATAAATCGTGTTTATTAAAATAATATAATAAACATTTAATTATATGTTGGTGGTATTTATTTTATAGTTGTTTCTCTAATCCCTCTTAATTATCGAAGGACAACAACAGACCATAATCTCTCCAAAAGTCGCGGGGGGCATCTTCTTAAAAAGAAAACGGGATTTTTGTATGGTTGTATTTCTTTTAGTTATTATATTTTGAACAAAAAAGGAATAGAATCATGAATATATAAAACCTAGATACTGTGAGAAACATTATTTGCTCTGGAGGTAATATCTAATGTAATATTATAATGTTGAAGAGTTTGTTTGTTTGAACGCGCTAGTCTCAAGCACCACTGGACTGATATGATAAATTCGTTTAGTGTTGGATAGTTCAATTATCGAGGAATGTTATAGGCTATAAAATATCGCGCTACGACCAATAGGAGTGAAGCAACAGTTAAAAATGTTGCAAAAACAGGGGCAAAATTCTAAACTACGCACACCAATTCGCGGGCAACAGCTAACACATAAAACTGAGAACTAGGATGCCCATATTGTTGTATGAAGCAAAGTTTGGTGTCGTGCTCAAAGTTATCAAAGTAAATAAAACAATAAATGGATGCTCAAAATATATTTAATTTTATTTAACATAACCGCTTATAATTCACATTTACATAATACAGTTGTATTTTATAATCATTTATAATATAATAATGTCTAATTACAATATGGAACAGGTACTGGTATTTATATTCATAGATATATGACGATGACACGTAACTTCTCTGGCTAAATCGTACTTCTTAGGGCCTCGTTCACCATCTTCAAGTAAAGCGATTACACTGACACTTACAGACACTTAACGCTAATCTTTTATATATTTTTATATTTAATGGACATTTCACACAACGTCCTCTGGTCCCAAGCTAAGCTTTTTTGCTTGTGTTATGGGTACCAGAATACGGATATAATACATATACTACTTTTCTTTTGTAAATATATACTTATAATACATAGAAACACCCATAAGTCCGTTACGTAAACCACTCAACCACGAGGCTCGTCGAATCGATAAGTAACTACTTATCGATTAGCGTTAAGTGTCAAGTAATAGTTACGAGTATCTTCTGTCAATTTAAATTTTTTAATCTTAAGATTACTGTTGGATTACTGCTACTCGAACGTCGCACGTGTAGTTACTGGTGACTTTAACTAGCGATTAGTCTACTTGGCGCTTTACTTGAGAATGGTGAAAGAGGCCCTACTAATGTTTCATATGACGTATAGCCTGTATCATAGACACAAAGATACATATTTCACGCACACATAGATATTTATATCTTCAAGCTGACCGAGTGATGTAGCCATACACACTGCATCTGGTATATCCATGTTTATACGTATTTACATGTAAGTACTTTTTTTTTCACTATTTCTCATATTCTCGAAAAAGGTTTACTATTCTATGTTTCATTTCAGACAAAACACCACCCTCCAACCTTTGTTTTTTTGAGACCATAATATGATTAGTTCAAACACTAAATAAGTTTGAAAACCCATAATTTTTTTTTAATTATTACATTGTTATCGGTCCTTAACGTATGCGAAATTTTAGATCAATCCGACTACTGCAAGTGGGTACCACTTTCAAAGATTCCTTTACATAGATTAATATCTACATACATAGATACGTTGAAGCTAATAAAAGCGTCTTAACAAAAAGCACTACATTCATGTGAAATATTGTCAAATCTTGTTTATTTGTTACAAATTCTGGCTGTTCAGAGGGTCTGGGAGGAGTTGAACGACCAAAGCCTTCCCTTTCTACGCCCATACTAGTCATTTCGTACCTCTCTTTCCCACAACTAACCCTATACTCAGTTTATTTGCACCAGTTCTATATAAAAGTAAAGTTTAAATAATACTGCTATTAGAAATCTAATTGTGGTGGAAAAAATGATTACCGCAAGCGGGACTTGAACCCACGACCTCAAAATAACGTTCCGTAGTTCTGCCAACTGAGCTTATTGCGGTCGTGCTAACAGTAACCAAATTAGACCACTACAATCGTCACTCGATTGAGTTTACATCGCATTTTGACGTACAACGCCATCTATCGAGAATGTTTTGCAACAATCTCGACCAGCCACCTAGTATTCTTTACAGAGTACAATTGGGCTGAAAATAATAACGCGACTTTTATTACTAAAGTAATTTATTAATTTTGCAATTGACTTGATGCTTTTACTTAATAAATCACCTTTTCCACCACAATTTAATTTATTAAGTAAAAGCATAACAAGTCAATTGCAAAATTAATAAATTACTTTAGTAATACTGTTATTAATTTAGTTAAACAAAAATAATGTGGGTAGACTGAAAACAATAAAAAACTGGTCAAGTACGAATTGAACTCGCATACGTGGGTTCCGTAACGTTATTAAGATAACATAGAGAGCAAATTATTCCAATTCATTATTTATCAAACATATTTGCTGTAGAAATAAAAACATGGTGTATATTGATAATACTGGTATATGTATACTAGTATGGAAGTTATTTTTAATTTTATTCATGAACTGCAGGTAAACGTATATTTTGGTATTACTTTTATTTGAGTTGACTTCAATATTTTTTAAAAATTATGAAGTCAACTCAAATATTTATTTGTGGTCTATTAAAGTTAAAAACTTGAAGTTTAAACATTGTTCTTTATCTGTGGAGAGTAGCCCTTTCCAATAGATTTTTTTAGCAATATCGTTCCTAACATTTACATAAAAGGTACGACAAATAATAGTTGTTACGCATTGTTCATTCATTTTCTGTACATTATTACATTAAATTCCTCGATAAATTAATATGGAAGTGTTAATAGTTCTTTGAGACTATTACCTTTGTAATAAAATATTACACAAACACCATAATTTACACTAAAATATATTGTAACTAAAATTATATATACACGCAATTATTTTAAGTAAAAGACGAAGCTTTTTTTTAACTTTCCTGTGTATTTCAAACAGAAAATAACATACATTTTTGAGGAATAATTAGCTACACCACTTCGAAAAAGGAGTTTGGCTCAGACTGTGATCAAATAACACAGATTTTCTTTTTAGAATGATATTTTTGTTTGAAGAGCTGTTTATTCAGTCTGAGCTATCCTGCCAGACTAGTTATACAGTTAAAGTAAACTCGTTTTTCAATCATCGATTAAAACGTTTCGTTTAAATGTATGAAAATTTAAAATAATCAGACTTAAAGTAATGTAAATAAAGAACAAAATTTTTACAAATAAATCTAAATATAATAAAATTTTTAATAATATTTGCAAGTTGCAACAAAAATAATTCAATTGGCCTTGCTTCAAGACTCTATCTATAATAAAAGAAACATTCTATCGATAATAAATCATGACTTATTATAGCCAAATCAAATAAAATTTGAGTTGACTTCATAACATTTCTTTTGACTTCATACCCATCTATTATATAATTTTAATATTATAATTGGAATGTAAGCTGATAATACAACACTGGAATTGGTCGCTTAGATTTAATATGTATTTTATTTAATAATAAATAATTAAATATAATAATAATAATACAATTATTTAGTCTCGTTGGCAGTTTTTAGCTGGTCTTTTAGTCTTGATATTTCTGCTCCTAGGGTGTCCATGTTTTCCTGTAAATAAGGTACGTCTTAAGTTAGGTCTTGTTTCACCATTAGGTAGGTGTGTTGCACAAATATACATAAAAACAGCTAAAAACACATACTTTAAGTGTAATATTCTTTAGCAGCGTATCTTCAAGAACAGCTTGTAGTCTTCTGTTCATCTCTAGAGACAGTTCAGCCGTCATACCACCGGGGTCCCCGCCCCACACCGCCGCCATTGCACCCCCGCCTAGTCGAGCTATCTCCTTCTATAAATGTTATATAATTATTTAAAAGAAATGAGATGGGAGATATTATAAACGGATGGATGGGTTTTTTTTTTGCTCTTTCACGCAAAACCTACTAAATGGACTTTCACACACTCTTCAGCCGATTAACGTCGGGCACAAGCCTCCTTCACTTTGAGAGGTATTATGGTCTACTGTGCCGCGCTGACCAGGCCTTGGCATAGGGTTTATTTTCTAGTTTTCAGTCGCTCACAGAGGGTATCTGTATAGTGTCACCAACCCCACGGAGAGATCAAAATAACACATATAAAATATCACGCTCAAAGAATAGAAGCAGGTCAGTATAGTTACTGCGATTTTACTCCTGGTTATCGCAGACATTGGCTAGTTATATAATTATATTGTAATTGTACAAAAAAGCATTTTTTACCTTTGTAAGTTTCCGTTTTAACTGGCAGCAAAAATTAAAAAAAATTAATAAATTCGTTGAAAAAAGAAAGATTAATATTTCAATAACTTTATTACGCTATTGAAGGATATTATAGTAGGTAATATGTTAAGAAATATCATGGCATTGTAGGTAGGTAATCTTAAAAATAACCCCTTTTTGTTTACTAACCAACTAACCCCTTTTCTTTTCTTACCAACATAACCCATCCTTACCTTATTAGTATTTCGACGCGTTACTCATAAACTAACTCTTCCCCTTTTTATTAACCTCTACCTTGGAAACTAACCAACTAAATAACTTTTTATTTACTAACAAACTTAGCCCTTTTCCTTTCCTAACAAACTTAAAAGGGGTAAATTCGTTAGAAAAGAAAAGGGATAATTTCAATTCATCAGATTCTTACCTTATTAGCATCTCTATGAGTAGATCCAACAGCTCCTGCGGGCATCTCACACAAAAGATGTCTCAACAACCTCGCCTTAGCTCTGAGTTCATCAGTCAACTGTCGACTGTGTTCTTCTAAGAACTCACAGCGTTCAGCTCGACGAGCGGCCGCTCGTTGTAGAGACACTATCCGCTCTATTAGGGTCTGACGGTCGGGTTCGCGGACCTAACATATAGCAAATTAAATTAACAATTTTCTAGAATACTTCAATGATATTCTTATCATATTATTATTATGATGATCATTATAAGATCAAACTTAACGATAAAGCCTAGGTGTTTGGATCGCTTTGCCAAATCCGAACGATGCCATCACGGATTTCCCCCATCAGATCAAATTCTTGGATCAACTCATCAACTATTGGAAACCGTCATCTCCACTTTGAGAAGGTATTTGGTCTATGTATGTGTATATTGACCAGACGTGTTTACGTACAGTACGATAAGGTTTACCTTTTAGAATCTTATGCTTCACAAAAGGGGTTTTTATATCTGTTAGAGCCATCTGAGAGACAGCTGGCTCTAACAGCATCCCAGGAAGAAATTGGGTAGTGGTGGTTTTTAACACTACACGGCTAAACAGTCTGATTGTCATCTACAAATCTAAAATCCTTATGTGCGACCACTTTTAAACCCAATTATTAAAATCGCTAGAATTAACTAAACGAAACCACTTTTTACAGATATACGGTCTTATTCATAATGACTTATCGGAGGTTTAAAAGTTCGCTAAAATCAGTTCGCGAATATTGTCAAAACTTGTTATTCATGTTACGGTCTTATTCATAATGACTTAACGGAGGTTTAAAAATTCGCTATAATAGGTTCGCGAAAATTTTCAAATCTTGTTATTCATTATAGTTTTTTTACGCTAAAACCTTTATTATCTCTCCGATAAAATCTCCGTTTAAACCTCCGATAAGTCATTATGAATAAGACCATATGTCTTTTACGTTAAACTTTTATTATCTTTCCGATAAAATCTCCGTTTAAACCCCCGATAAGTCATTATGAATAAGACCATTAGACGAGTATATTTGTCTCAAATTTTATCCTGACGTTTCGTAGACTGCAATCACCATGGATAGACCAGGCGTCTAAATCCGTAAAAAGTGATTTTATTGAAACGAACGAGTCGCGCAAATGTTGGAGAATATTATTAACTAAAGTCTAAACGAAAACTAGCTACAATATTAATACGTATAAGGTACAACTAATCATTATCATCATCATCATCATAACATCACGCCTTTTTCCTATGGGGGTAGGCAGAGACTATAGAGCGCTATCTGCTACGATCCAAACATACTTCCTTGGCTTCATCTACACTCATACATCTGATCAGACATGCCCTAAATGATGAACCAAATAAAGACTAACTTACTTTTACTTTTATAACTATCCTAAATCCTAATATGTAATTAATATATTATAACTAAATACTACATACATATACCATATTAAAATATATTTTGTATAAATCTAACCTTTCCAAATAATTTACCAAACAAACTTGGAAATGTTATCTGAAAAATTAATTTTATAAACAATATATATACAAAAAATGTTACAACAGACAGACAATATGATAGTGTAGGGATTCCTTGTTTTATATTAGTACGAAACCCTCAACAATAATAAAAAAGAGTCATAATTTGGATCTAAATTATATCTATTGGTATAAAATATTTATATCATGTTTAGATATTACTGTTTTGTTAAAAAAAATATATTAGTTGGTTGATATGGACGGACTCTTAGTCTAAGAGTCCGTCCATATCAACCAACTTGAAACAAGTCTAACAACAACAAAAAACAAGTCTTTGTTTTTTCAATATCTTACCATTGTCGATTGTTCCTTATGTACAGCGTAATAAACACATTTATTTTATTAATAACGTTGTTGTATATAGTGGTTGATATAACGGACTGCCGTTCACGAGGTGGCGGGTTCGTTTTCGGCACGGGACAATCATTTGTGTGATTATAATTGTCATACAAAGGTTTGTACTGCGTCTGGGTGTTTTCTATGTATTATAAGTATGTATTTACAAAAGAAATGTAGTATAATATGTAGTCTATCCGTATTCTGGTACACATAACACAAGCATATAAGCTTAGCTTGGGACTAGAGGACGTTATGTGAAATGTTTCTAAATATATTTATTATCAGCCCGCAACTAAGTACGCGTGAAATTAGCTAGAAATATATATCGTCAGTGGAAAGGCCCCAACAATGCAGTTTTGGCCTTTCCGCTGACGATTATGACTTTCTTATACTAGTAAATATAAAAATAATTAAATATAATAATATAATTATAATACCTGTATCTCTGGCAGTGTGTCTGTATGTCCATTCTGCAGTCTATCTTCATGTGGTGCACTCTCACCACTACTTAGAGACGAAATCGAACCTACGAATATAATACAAATAACTATAAATATTCACAACAAGTCTGAACTTGTTAGAAATAAGGGATAATTAAACAAGTACAATCAAAGATCTGTATCTAATATAATAGATTTAATCAAACCAATCAAATACCCATATAATAAATAAATATTCACGGACATTTCACACAACCTCCTCTGGTCCCAAGCTAAGCTTATATGCTTGTGTTATGGGTACCAGAATACGGATAGAATACATATACTACTTTTCTTTTGTAAATACATACTTATAATACATAGAAACACCCAGACGCAGTACAAACATTTTATGACAATTAGAAAAATCACACAATAGATTGTCCCGAGCGGGAATCGAAACCGCGACCTCTTGATCGGCAGTCCGTTACCAGAACCACTACATCACGAGGCCCGTCACAATACACACACATATGGTGAAGTATTAAGAAATAAGACACTTTTCCTTCCAACTATCACCACCCCATTTCCTCCCCGGGATGCTGTAAAAGTCAGCTAAGGGATATTGTACACATATAACATCCTGCCAAATACTCTGTGAGAGACTCAGAGCATTTATCTGCCGGCGTATTATGAGCTTTTTAAAATCATTCAAGTTCCAGGCAGGCCGTAAACTGCATGGCTAAATTAGGTATTATTGCAAAAATAAAACTTTTAGTTGAAAATTTTTGTACCTTCTCCTTAAACATATTAATGTATGACTGGTTTATCGAACTGACTGACTAAGAATTTTGTTCATAATACGAATTTGCCAGACAGTTCATTTTACGGCGTAAACTGCCTGGAAATAAAAGCTCATAATACGGCCGCTGTCTGTCATTTTACAGCGACCCCGATGAAAAAGGTATGAGAACAGTGATCATACTCATTATGTACAGACTTGGTGTGCAGTATTCTACTAATTATATAATATAAGTATACATATACTTATTCTTAGTGTGCAGCGTGCAAAGTGACCAATGAAATGTAAATAATAAATAAATAAATAATATTATAAAGGCGAAAGTTTGTAAGTATGGATGTATGTATGGATGTTTGTTACTCTTTCACGTAAAAACTACTGAATGGATTTGAATGAAACTTTACCACAATATAGCTTATACATCAGAATAACACATAGGCTACAAATTGGCTGGACCGATTTTGATGAAATTTTATTTTATACAGAATTGTATGGCAAAACAACGTTTGCCGGGGCAGCTATGATTTTATAAATGCGAAAGTAACTCTGTCTGTCTGTCAGTAAACCGCTTAAACCTCTCATCCGATTTTGATGAAATTTGGCACAGACAAACTTTAGACCCCGAAAAAGGACATAGGCTACCTTTTATTGCGAAAAAAGGGATGAAAAGTTTTCTGAATTTCACGCGGAGGGAGTCGCGGGCAACAGCTAGTAAATAAATAAATAAATAAATTCTTTATTATTATCAATCAGTATTTTTACAAATATTATATTTCACTTAGTCTCCTGGACTAGGTAGCCTATTATACAGCCTATTTACGTCCCACTGTTGGGCACGGGCCTCCTTCACTTTGGGAGGAAATATAGTCTACTGCGCTGTGCTGACCGGGCGTGTTGGCATAGCATATATTTTTGAGTTTTCCATCTCTCACAGAGGATGTTATCTGTGTGCAATATCTCTTAGCTGACATTTACAGCACCCTTGGGAGGAGATGGGGTGGTGACACTTGTATTCTTAATCTGTCACCACACGGAGTGATTAAGTACCTACTGTGATATTATTAAGATGTACAATAAAGAGTATTCTAGTCTAAATATAGTAAAAGTTCTCACCAGTTCTGGTAGATGGCGCGTCTGGTGGTGGTAGTTTAGCTTCAAGTTGTTGACATCTCTTCAGAGCTCGCTGTAATTCGCGATTCAGCTCCTGGAAGAAAAGATTCACATGAAAGTTCTATATCAGGTTGATTAACACATAATAAGAACAGACCTACTTTTTACGGATCTAGACGCGCATATTTGTTTTAAAATCCTGAGTCTCACCCGTGACCATGGTGACTGCAAAGTCTCCGAAACGTCGGACTAAAATTTAAATAAATAAATAAAATAAATATTCATAGACATTTCACACAACGTCCTCTGGTCCCAAGCTAAGCTTATATGCTTGTGTTATGGGTACCAGAATACGGATAGACTACATATACTACTTTTCTTTTGTAAATACATACTTATAAAACATAGAAACACCCAGACGCAGTACATACATTTGTATGACATTTATGGATATCACACAAATGATTGTCCCAAGCGGGAATCGAACCCGAATTTAAAACAAATGTGCGCGTCAAAATCCGAAAAAAAGTAGTTTTATTTAAACAAATGAGTCGCGCAAGTGTTAGAAAATATTAAGAACAGACCTTTTAATATTATTTGTATACAGTAACATAAAATCAACCTTATTATTAACTGTACTAATATTATTAAGCTGAACAGTTTGTTTGTTTGTTTGAACGCGCTAATCTCAGGAACTACTTGTTCGTTATAAAAAATTCTATTAGTGTTGGATGGATGGAGGAAGGCTTTATAACAACATGCTGCGACCAATAGGAACGAAGCATTAGTGAAAAATGATGCAAATTTGCAAAAAACGGAGATATTTTTTCAAAATTATACGCGCTCTAAGTCGCAAGCAATATCTAGTTTAATTATATCTGTTTTCAAGATCTCTTAAACTAAAACATTATACAGACAAGCTGTCTAACTTCATGAGTGCGATGTATAATTGTATAGAAATGTAGTACAGCGCCATCTATGTTCGAAATGTTGCAACTATGTTGAGACAGTTATCCACTAGGTGTCACTTGATAATAATATAATAATTTGTTCTACATTAATTAAGCAATTTAATATTATACATACCTTGACAGCGCTCGCGTGTTTCTTCTTTAGAACAGTATTCTCACCCTTCTCCCATTCTAACTTCTTATTGGCTTCTGCCACCTCTTCTGTTAATTCAGCTACCTAAAATTATCATCACCATCATCATAACATCACGGCTTTTCCCATGGGGTTAGGCAGAGACTATAGAGCGCCATCTGCTACGATCCAAACATACTTCCTTGGCTTTTGTATCAACTGACTTTCAAAAATACAAGACATATTATTTAAGTAGTAATGTCCGCGTAGTGACGGATTAAAAATACAAGTGTCCATGTCGTCCCATGTCGTCTCCAGGTTTCTGTAAAAGTCAGCTAAGGGATATTATACACAGATAACATCCTCTGTGAGTGACGGAAAACTAGAAAATAAACCCTGTGCCAACACGCCTGGTCAGCGCGGCACAGTAGACCATAATGCCTCCCAAAGTGGAAGAGGCCCGTGCCCAACAGTGGGACGTTACCGGACTGAGATAAAACAATGATATTACCTTTCTAGCAAGAACCCTGTTCTCCTTGTTCCTCCGTTCAGTCTCATCTTCGAGAGCACTCCTTAATGAGGTACATTCTGTCTCCAAGGTTGAGATCCTGTCCCTCAAGGATACGTTGTCCATGCTAAGGGCACGTGCCTAACAGATATATTAATATATTTATAGTTTAACAGTCAGTTTATAAATATTATACCATTTAGTTCAAAAACTAAAAAACACCTTGAAAATCCTAAATATTTTTTAGTTTTGATTTCAATTTCGATTTTATTTTAATGTTGGATTTAAAAAAATCTAATTAGTAGTATATCACTTACCTCAGCCTCATATCTCTCAACGGCGGCACTATCAGCTACATGCGCGGCAGTCAACTTAGCCGCATGTTCTAAGGCCGCCGCTTCTCTCCTACCACATGTCTCAGCGACAGCTCGTTCCACACTCAAAGCCTCCTCAGCTAAGGCCGCCCTCTCGCTCTCACGTTGTAGCTGCGCACTTAGTGTGTCCGCTAATGCCGCCTTTGCTCTTAATGCCGCTAGTTCCGCCGCCTCTTCTTCTAGACGTATATTACTTAGCTTTAGTTTTTCAACCTGTAAGAAAAATATTATCATGATATAATTTATATTTTAACTAACTGCGCCCCGCGGTGTTACCCGCGGTAAAAAGAACAAAAAAATAAAGTGTTACTTGACACTTATCGTCACATTTTGGACTATTCACACAATCCTTACTTATTTACAAAAGTGAAAGTGAGTTTGTTTGTTTGTTTGTGACGCTTTCACGCAAAATCTACTGAATGGAATTGCACAAAAATTGGTATAGAGATAACTTATAGTCCTGGAAATAAAATAGGTTATATATTATTTTACTAAAAACTCTGTACAAGATAATAAACGCAAATGTTTGTGAAAAAGGTATAAAATAATAGTTCGCCATATTGTTTATTTTATAGTTGTCATAGCAACACATAGAATCTGTCGACTTATAGGTATTTTTCTTTTAATTTGGCCATATAGGTTTTAATCCCAGACTGACACTAGCGATTTACGCGGTAGCTCGGAATAGAAACTTCTTGTGTGTCTTTTTTTATTGAGATGATTATTGGCCGAAACTTTTGCCGAAACTTTTGCCGAAACCGAAACAACCGCCTAACTTAATTTCCCGCGGCAACGCTTTGACAGCCCTGTTCGGGAATTATGAGAACAAAATTTAAAATAGGTAATAAAAATGATATAAATATTTTTTTTATTACATTAAATAAATGATTACAACAAACTTAATATACTGTGTCTCCATTTCATGCCCTAATTAATGTAAAATAATAGGTAAAATGCACCAAATTTCAGTATTGTATGAAATTTTATACGTGAGTTTCGGTTTTGGTTTCGGCCGAAACTGAAGCCACGACTGAACATTCGGTTTTGGTTTAGGCTGAAAAACCAATTTCGGTCGGACACTAATAACAAATACTCATTATCATCATTAATCGTTTGGCGTTACATTATTTGGTGTTATTTGGGATCACTATGATGTTGAAGACCGGGGCAAATGGAGCAGAAAAAGCGTCTGGGTGTTTCTATGTATTATAAGTATGTATTTACAAAAGAAAAGTAGTATATGTATTATATCCGTATTCTGGTACCCATAACACAAGCATATAAGCTTAGCTTGGGACCAGAGGACGTTGTGTGAAATGTCCATGAATATTTATTTATTTATTTATTATTTATTGATAGATACATACTGAACTTATATAAGCGTGTTAAAAACTGTTTATTATAGACTAAAGATAACTAATATAAATGTGCACAATAAGATAGCCATATAATCAAAATACAGCAATAGTTAAGAGGATACCAAAATAGCTTCGTGCATTTTTCTACGTACGAAGTTTTCATTGTTTCTTTAGATTGAATGGCTAGAGCTCTAATTTTCAAGTATATGTTTTTTCAATATATGATCTAGGATCGCATAAACTCAGAAACGCGATTGAAAAAAGTTTTCTCGATAGAAAATCTTACCGAAACAACCTCTATAATTTTTTATTATTTTCATTTGTCGGTCTATTATCGCGTATTTACTAATGAAATAAATTTAAAAACATAAGTAACTATTATATATAGAACACGTAAATCAGAATTAAAATATATTTAGTAGATTTTGAGTAAACAAAAAAAATATCCTTATTTCTTCATTTTCTATACCTACTAGCTGTGTTAATATGTACATGTCGACGATAATATTGATGTAGGCCCTTAAGTTAAGTTGTGCAAATAGAATCAGTACCAATATCTAGTACTAAATAATGAAACTCACCTGTAAAGTCAATGTAGTGAGTGCATCGATAGCTGCGTCTCTCTCTCTGGTACAATCACTGTACTGTTGTGTGATGGTGGCAAGTCTCCTGTCTAGATCATCACGCTCGTGACGACACAGGATCAATGAGGCTTGACTCTCATTCAGTTTCACTTCTGTTAATAGATAAAATATTAAATAATTATCACTTGCACTCCGATAGAACTCCGAATCTTGGCCTTATTTTTGATGGGCAATTGCATTTTGAGTCGCACGTAACTGAAGCAGTTCGTAATTGTTTTTATCGTCTCAAATTGTTATATAAAATTCGTCCATATATAAACACCGATTTGCGTATTAAATTATGTGAATCATTGATACTGTCTAAACTAAACTATGCTGATACAGTATACGGGCCTTGCATACTCGGTAAAACCGCTAAGCTGATACAGCGCATACAGAATGCCTGCGCGCGTTTTTGTTATCAGGTTCCTCCTCGTTGGCACATTACACCCTTTCTCAATAATGGAAATCTGATGAGGATGGATGCGCGTAGGAAACTGCATTTAGCGTCCCTTATGTTCGGCGTTGTTTTATGGAAAACGCCTGAATACCTTTACCGCAAACTGGTGTGGTCACGTGATGTCAGTTCAAGAAACACCAGAGCGTCTTCATATCTCCTGTTAACGCCTAACCATAGAACAGCCGCATTTCGTGGTAGCTTTAAATTTGCTGCAACACATTGCTGGAATGCCTTGTTACCTCCATTTCGTGCATTCAAAAGCGTTAAATCTTTTAAAAATAAATACAAAAAATATCTGTTAACTCAACAAAAAGAAAACCTTTAACCTCTTTGATATTAGGATTCAAATTTATCTTACATAATCTTGGCTCTTAGATTCCAGCAATGGTGGTTGGTCAAGAATTTCGTTTTGGGTGATCCCTGGATTACTTATTGATTTTAGATTACTTCTCTTAAGCTCTCTATTAACTCCATTTCAACTGTACCTTCTTATGTATATTTATATTGTATTTATTATATTTATACGTATATACGTAATATGTGTATGATATATGCTTAATTACATGTTTTATTATTTCTTCTGTATTTATTTAAACTTGTACCCTTTTTTATTTTTATTAATTATCTGTCGTAGCCGCCTGTTCTCACTAGTTTACTGGTTCTTACTGAAAACCAGCGCTGTGGTAGCTTGCTACTATAGCAATTGCTGAGGAAGGACCATTTTCAGCCTTTAATATTAATGTTCTTATTATGTGAATTTTAAACTTTGTTCTGTAGTTGAGGTTACTGAAATAAATTTATTTTCTTTCTTCTTTCTTTCTTCTTTCGATAGATGGCGTGGATATACATTACATAAATGTCATAAGCAAAATAAGGCCAGTGGACCGGATTTCCAAAGGTGGTAGATTCGAATTCCACTCGTAACATTCACTTTTTGATTTGTTTAAATATATTAACTAACACCTAGTTCCAAAAAACCCCACATTTTACAAATTAAGACGCGTGTATTTATATTAAATTTTAGCCTGACGTACTTTGCAGTCACCATGGCCACGGGTGAGACTGAGCTGTAAAGTGTCCTCTACCTCTATCAGTTAATACCACATAAAAATTTTTATTTTATTTGAACGAATGAGTCGAGCAAGTATTAGAAAATATTATATTACCGAGTTGTTTAGCTTTAGCTGTATCAGATGCGTTGGCGACAGCTGCTTCTTTAGCTACTTCCAGTTCGGTTACCTGTTGAGACAATTTTTCAGCACGCTCAGAGCTTTCCTGTAAGAAGAACATGGTTATGATATAGTGATTTCCTCTCCTCTCCTCCCTCCTCCAGCCCATTTACGTCCCACTGTTGGGCACGGGCCTCCTCCACTTTGGGAGGGATTATGGTCTACTGTGTACGCTGACCAAACGTGTTGGCACAGGGTTTATTTTCGAGTTTTCCGTCTCTCACAGAAGATATTATCTGTGTGCAATATCCCTTAGCTGACTTTTACAGCACCCCTGGGAGGAGATGGGGTGGTGACATTTGTATTCTTAATCCGTCACCATACAGACCAAAACCATACAACAATGACACCATACCATTCGTAGAAAGTAGGGTAGAATATAATTTACCTTATAAGCGTCCATCTCAACTCTGAGTTTGCTCTGCGTCCATTTCAATCGTCCGTCCAACTCTTTCATATCTTCACGTACTTTGGCTAACTCACATTCACAGTTTAGAAGTTCATGACACTGTACAATAAAATAATAACAATATATTTTATAACATGATATTTCAGTGTTGGCAGAGTAACAAGTATCAGGGAACCGCTGGATGCACATAGCGCAGGATCGCGCGTTGTGGAATTCTATGGGGGAGGAATCTATGTACAGCAGAGGACGGAGAGATTGGCTGATGGATGGATTCAAGTATTACTCAATATTGACGTTCCTAGCACAATGCATCTAATCATTCAAGTGGGATCTACATCGGAACATCCATCACGCTCGGGTAACGCAGCAAGAGCACGATCCAAATAGGCAGGTCTCCACTGGACGATCCGGCTCTTTGGATCGTGGAATGGCAAACCGCCTATTATATCGTTGCGGTCGCTGTCTTGGCGCCATCTGCGAGCGTTCGATGTGGACCCAGCTATGAGGCCTTATAAAGGATATCTATTCAGTGCCCAATAAAGTCAGAAAATTCTGTGATAAGGTCCTTAAATAGCTTTATTATAGAGATTCAGTGGCGAGAGGCATTGGGCATTCCTGTAACATTTATTTTTTGGATGCCGTAGAGTAATTGCAGAAAAATGAGATAGATGCTACATTATTTGTATAACTAGGATTGAATTTAGGGCCATAGCATATTAGCTACTTTCAGTATCAGCAATCGGCTATTTCGCGAGTGCATCGAGGAATAGCATTTTACCCACTCTCTGCTCGATCTCTAATCAATTGGGAAACCGAAAAACCACGCATTTTAGAGATGAAATCAAAGTTGCTGGTGGAGAGCGTCTGGTTACCGAATCTAGCTTCTAAAAGAGACTATGCATCGATCGCAGATGTTAAAAGTTGCTAATGTACTGTCGCCCTTAGAGGCAGTTCATTCTGGCAAATATTATTTATTTATTTATTTAAAAACTTTCAGCACAAAATTGTACAATAGGCGGACTTAATGCTAAAAGCATTTCCTACCACCTAGGGTGATGCAGAGACATTAGTGGTAGGTGCGTTATTTGCTTAAAAAATAAACATCAAGGAACGAATAAACTAAATAAGACAAATAGAATACATAATATTAACATAAAATATATTAGTACATACTAAATAAAAACATAATAACTATATAATACTTAGATACATAAATAACTATTAAATACAATAAACTACTTGTAAATACAATAAAAATATGTATCCGAAAAATGTAAACAAAAGGTTATTTTATTTCTACAATACGCTGATACTACTTTTACCTCTATAACCACCGAGTTGCCCAAAACTGCAGGCGTTTTAGGCAACTCGGTGGTTATAGAGGTCGGAAACAGGCCCAGGTCGGAAAAGAAATTTAAACACGAATTATGAACACCTCGATATATCCTTAAATTACCTTATCATCATACAACTGACAGATCCTTTGCTTCTCCCCATGAGATGATTTGAGCTTCCCATTCAAAAGTTCCACCTCATGATGAGCGTTCTTTTCAGCTTTAGCAGCGTTGTCGGCCGCGCGGCGAGCCTCAATAGCCGCGCATTCAACGCTAGCGTAACGCATTACGGCTGCGTCTTTCTCTTTCTCTGCATATTCCACTCGTTTTGACATCTGAAAGAATAATGCAATTAGCCAAAAGATTTCCAATGTAGCAGCCTCCATAGATGTGTACAACATATACAGTAAATAAAAATAAATGGCTATTTATTAGTCTCTCCAAAACTCGAAAACGGCTAGGCCAATTAAATTAGCTAACTTTGGTGTTAAAATGTGTCTTAATTCAGGGAAGGTCTAAATATTTACTATGGAAAAAATGTAAGAACAATATTAAAAACAGCGTTATTATGTTCACGAATCTCAGCCGCAGCCCACCTATTTAGTCTCAGGGGGCTACAGTTCAGTCGAATGTGCATTGCACCGACACAGCGCCAGCAGATTCACTACGACGGAGTGTTCATGTGCCCAAGTATCCTCATTCCGACAACATGACGATGACGAAATGCACCATGTTAGACCAGTCTTAACTAGTCTGACAAAAGCTTGTTAGGGTTCCGTACCCAAAGGGTAAAAACGGGACCCTATTACTGAGACTTCGCTGTCCGTCCGTCCGTCCGTCCGTCCGTCCGTCCGTCTGTCACCAGGCTGTATCTCAAGAACGGTGATAGCTAGAGAGTTGAAATTTTCACAGATGATGTATTTCTATTGCCGCTATAACAACAAATACTAAAAATAAAATAAAATAAATATTTAAGGGGGGCTCCCATACAACAAACATGATTTTTAGGGTTCCGTACCCAGTATCTCAAGAACGGTGATAGCTAGACAGTTGAAATTTTCACAGATGATGTATTTCTATTGCCGCTATAACAACAAATACTAAAAATAAAATAAAATAAATATTTAAGGGGGGCTCCCATACAACAAACATGATTTTTAGGGTTCCGTACGCAGTATCTCAAGAACGGTGATAGCTAGACAGTTGAAATTTTCACAGATGATGTATTTCTATTGCCGCTATAACAACAAATACTAAAAATAAAATAAAATAAATATTTAAGGGGGGCTCCCATACAACAAACATGATTTTTTTACCGTTTCTTGCTCGATACTAATAACGTTGCCTTATGTTGCATAGATAATGGTACGGAACCCTTCGTGCGCGAGTCCGACTCGCACTTGACCAATTATTTTTAACAGTCCTTATGCCTTAAATACTTACTGAATCCAATTTGCTCTCTAAATCCTTGAAAGTCTGATCTTTTTGGTTTAATTCATCACATTGTTGTTTAACTCTCTCACGGAGACTCTCGTTCTCTTTTCTTTGTTCCGCAAGCAACCGTTCCAATGACTCCACTTGTAATTTTAGCATATCAGTTTTGGCATCACTGGTGTCGAAGTTTTCATTACTTGAAGTAGTTACATTGGTATTAAGTATGTTTTCTATAATTTTTGTATTACTATCGGTTTTTTCTATACTATTTTTAGGAATATTTTCGTCCTCAAATATATCATTCATTAATTTTCCATTAGGTAGAATTTTAACAGGTTTTACAGGCTTCTGACTATAAGCAGTTCTGTGTGTGTAAGCGCTTTTAAGACTACCACTCACAGATGAGAATATTCCATGTACATTTTTAACAATACTACCTAAGTCTTGTGATAATAATTCCTTTGGTGTTCTCGTGTATTTTGGATCAAGTGTACTAATGTTTTGCGGAATTTTCTGTACAGCAGTAACTTTAACTTTGTGACTTGTAAAATCAGACAGTATTTTTTCTGTATTCAGATCCTTATTGCTAGTTTTTAAAATTGTTTTTTCAGTTTGGTTATATGGTATAGATATATTTTCAGCACTTTTACTAAAAGGAGCTTTATTTATAGCAATAATGTTTAAATTTTGTTCGTTTAAACTCACTGTAGAATTGGTTAATTCACTATTAATACTTTCGAAATCATTTTTCTTATTATTAGAATTTGTAGTAGCAGGTAGTTCAGTTGTTGGTATTGTATCAATGGTAAAATTCATATCTTTAGGCGAATCTTCGGCATTTTCAGGGCATAATATAGCTGCATTTTCGTCAGAGGTAGGAGTAGACAAACTACTTTCATCTGATAGGCTGTTTGAGGAAGTACCTTTACCACTTTCAGCAAATACTTTTTTAAGAGGTGAACTTTCAGAATCTGACTGTAAAAACGTAATCGAACACGAATCCAATGTTTCAAGACCAGAATCAACGATAATTTCACATATTGATTCATTGTCGTTCACTTTTTCACTGACGTCAACACTCTCAATATGGTGCCCGTTTCCCTCAGATTCCGCCGACATTTTGTATTTAAACACTGGTTATTTATAATCTAAGACATATTTTTTTTTATCAGGAAGCATAAAAGCCATGAAGATTTTAAAATATTGCTATTTATTCAACAAAAACAAACATCAGCAGCGTTTGACATTCTGAGGTACCCGTTGACAGGTGTCAAGTCAAATCACAAAATTGACATTGACACTTATTTGCAACCGTCACAGAATAGTATACAGAATAGTTATCATAGAGTAAATTTGCTAGCCAATTGTGACTCTGGCTTAAAATGACTGGCTATTGCCCGTGACTTCTTACTCGCTGTTCTTTTTCACTTAGGTATTTATTATTTTGTTTGTTAATATAAATAAATAAATAATCCACATCAATGTCTGCAGCATAGGCTAATGTTTATGACCTACAATTTATAGTGTATTGCCAGCCTATAAACTAAAATTACTCCTACAATAATTACTACTTGTAGATATGATTGAATAATATTTAACGCTTTTGTAGGACCTGATCAGATTTAGATCAGAGTACAGCCTACTCGGGCATTTTCTCCCAGCGATCTCTCTATCATCCATCCTCTTTCACATCATCATCATCATCATAGCATCACGCCTTTTTCCCATAGGGATAGGCAGAGACTATAAAACCATCTGCTACGCTCCAAACATACTTCCTTGGCTTCATCCACACTCATACATCTGGGCCCCAAGTCTGCTATTACAATTTTGTCATAATGATCAGTGACCGATTGCATAATGGAGAATTTTATCAAGTTTGGTAGTCTACCATAAATTTTTGTCATAAATGACGCCATAATGGCGTCAGTGACTGATCATTATGACAACATTGTAATAGCAGACTTGGGCCCTTGTTCATACATGCCCGACGGTTGTAAGTGCTACGCACTTGCCCCTTTTGGAGTATACCGGCGATGACATCGGAGTATATTTTTCTCGGGCGTCCTCTCCCAGCATTTCCACTTACCTCCGCCTATGCCTTTCTTTAATGGTCTATCATCCATCCTCTCCACATGGCCAATTCACCTAAGCATACTTTTCTTCACCTTAGTCACTATATCCTCTTTCGGACCATAAGATTCTCTTATAACTTTATTTCTTAATCTATCTTTCAAAGTTCTTTTTATTAATACAAAAAAAACAAGCTATGTGATTTTTGCACCTAAAAATAAAAAAATAAGTAATAGTATTCAACTTAGATTAAATAACCAAATAATTCAAAGAGAAACTCAACAGAGGTACTTAGGTCTCATATTGGACAATCATCTGACATGGAAACCCCATATTGAAAAAACTCGATCAAAGTTGTTGTCACTTACAGGGGCTCTTCACGGTATTTCGAAATGTCTCCCTCAAGAAGTTCGATACATAATCTATAATTCTTTGGTTAAACCACATATTGACTACCTAATCGAAATATGGGGAACGGCTGCTAAAACTAATTTAGAACCACTGCGTAGGGCACAGAATAGGTTAATAAAGATTCTTTTTAACTATAAATATCTAACACCTACTAACAAGATATACAATGACACAAAGATAATGAATATTTCTCAATCATATATTTACTATACATGCATACTAATACGTAAAATATTGAACAAGGACATTCATAGTAACATCACGTTTATAAAAAAACATCAAGTACAAAAAAGAACATTACGGAATGCGAATGATTTAGTAGCACGCCCTCCAAGAACAAATTATGGGCTAAAAAATATTTCTTTTGAAGGTGTTAAAATATACAATGAATTGCCAACAAATGTTAAAGAAGCCAAAAGTATAACGAGTTTTAAAAAAGTTCTAAAAACTTATATACTAAATACATTTTAAAATAAAAACCTAAGTAGCTAACTTAATATCTAACAATAAATAAATAACACATTAAAAATGTTATAATAATAATAAAAAAAAAATAAAAAAAAATACTTTCATTTTTTCACATTTCATCAATATTAATAGAAAGTAACAGACAAATTGTTAAAAAAATAAAATAAATAAGTTAAATTAAATAAAAGAAAATAAAAATAAAAAATTGTATTTAATTAAAATAACTTGCTTACATGAAGATTAATAAACAAAATATAATTAAAATAAAATACTACTTCATACTTATTAAAGATTATAAAAAAATATATATATATATATATATATATATTATATTGGCCACATCTAGTATGAATGTAACATTAACTCTGTGTTTGCTTGGTCGTTTACTTTATAAATTTTATAATCAATGTACAAATACCCACGTTTATTATTATTATTTTTTTGTTTAAGCGATATTTTTGTTATTTGTACGCTTATCACATTATTTATTGTAAAAATGTTTCTCAATAAGTGAATTTGTAAATTCTTTAGAGAAAATAAAGTTCTTAAACCACAAAGTCACACCACACATACTTCATAAAGAGCGCATCTCTACAGCATTTACTCTACTTTTGTGCTTCTTCTGCCACCCCCAACTTTCGCTTCCATACATAAGCGTGGGTAACAACACGCCATTGTGGATCGCCATTCGAGACTTTTCAGTAATCGCTTGGCTAGCCAATATAGCACGCAAGGCACCATTCAGCTTATTTCCCGCTAACACGCATTCTTTCCACATCAACATCAATTTTACCATCTCTTGTAAAAACACTTCCCAAATAATTAAATTCTTGTACCTGTTCCACACTTTCATCTTCTATTTTAATGTTCCACTCCTATACACATACACTCCTCTTTTTCAAACACCATAGCTTTCGTCTTTCTTACGTTTACTTTCATTCCTTTTAATGTAAATGCTTCATTCGTTCTAGTTACCATATCTTGCAATTCAGCAGCAGATGGTACAAGTAGGACTTGATCATCCGCGTAAAGAAGACACTTTAGAGGCAACTCACCCATAACCAATCCATCATCACTCTCTCTTAAATCTACCAGGCTACTATCTATGTTTAGATTACACCATTCACACATTCACATCATAAAAAACCATTAAACCACCAAAGCATGATTCTTTTCTCTTTAGTCACGACGTGCTCTTTCAAACCATAGGGTTTTCTTGCAGATTCGTTTTTTGGTGTAACTTTCAAAGTTACATCACACATGTATATCGCACACACTTTTACAGAGTGCATTTCCAAAGCATTTACTCTAATATCATGCTTGTTCATACGCTCACCCAGCATTCGTCTCCGATACTTGATCCTTTTCAAAAATCACCCGGTTCTCTTGATCTTTCTATAAGAGCATTATTATATGACACCATTCAGCCGTGAGAATTAATTATTAATGATATTACATTGCAAAAATACAATCTTTTTAAATCGCCACTAGAGTAGTTATTACATTTAAAAAACATACAGATGAATTAAAAACCTCCTCCTTTTTTAAAGTTGGATAAAAATTAACTTTATAGCAAAATATTGCCAATCCTATAAAACCTTGTTCCATAGTTAGTAAAAGTCAAAATTATATTATTATCATAGGAGCAATATCTTAATTCCAATAATATTAATAATTACTCTTTAATTATCTTTCAATTAAAAGTCATAAAACGCAAATATAACTGTAAACACCGGTGAAACCTCGGGCCTTAAATAGTAATACACAAATTCCTCTCTTACCACTTATTTGCCGGAAGTGAAAGAAATGTATTGAAATCAAATTGGTAGATTTTTTCTGCCAATCTACCAATAGCTGGTAACATTAAATAGAAACGTCATGTCATTTCTTTTCTTTTTCCAGCGAGTTGAAACGGAAAAGTAGGTCGTCGGTATTGATTTTTACAAAATTCGTTATACGGAAGATTTATTCTGCCATTGTTATCGTTCTAATTTCAATGTTGTTTTGTTAGCGGAGGCTGTCTTCAAACAAAATGCCTGTAAGTAGCATGCTATCATGTGATTTCCGGAAATCTGATACAGACTGCTCAGGGTTCCATTATGAATTTTTAATTCTTTTTTGATATTTATATTCCCATTAATGATAATTTCCGGAAATCTTATGTACAGTACTATTTTTTACAAATTTCTGTAGTAATGATGAGTCATAAAATAATTCGTGTCAGGGTCATTCGAAGTGCCGTCGCGTTTCTAGTGCTTACGTACGTATGTACCTACTTACGAATTACGCATTATGCCTATTTTAACCACCTGCGCGATTATCATTTAACGGGGTATTTCTATTTCTCAATTTTCTACCAATCTTTACTACCTACCTTATTCCTGTCTCCTTAAATCATGGTGGGTACTGGCTGGATACCTACACTAATTAGGTATAGAATACTGAAACCTTTAATCTATTTTTGAGGGATGAAATTTTTTTTACTGCCTTCTCTTAATACCTTGATTTATTTTAATTACCAAGTGGGCAGATTTGTGATACACATGCGGTTTCTGTGATCAAATTCCCTGTATTCCATTTATTATGTTCATAATTAAGGATATTTTTGTATTTGTTTTTTTTTTAAACAGTAATTTAAAATTAGAACATTATGCAGTTTCATTCTAAAAGTAGCTAAACTCACAGCTATCTCAATAGATCAATCGTAATCACAATAATATGTAGTTACTTGGCTAAATTATAACCCTATCAGCCACGACAGCCACCAATAAAAATAATCTTAATTTTTATATTTTCTTTACCTGACATGGGTACCAATTCTACGTGCACAACTTAACTTTACTAAAAAAATAAAAATGGGTAGTGTCAATACATGTATTATTTGCTATTACGTTGTACACATTTATATTAGTTAGAATGGTTAGTCTATAATACACAGTTTTTAGAATAACAAAGTTCAGCTAACATTGCCAAACTGTGATAATGACGCTATCAATTTAAATTTTTAAGTTAAGTTTAGTTTAGTTGTGCGCATAGAGAGTTAAAAGAACAATATTCATGATATATTAAAAAAATTGGTCAAGTGCGAGTGGGACTCGCGCACGTTATTAGTATCGAGCAAGAAACGGTAAAAAATATCAGTTTTTTGTATGGGAGCCCCCCTTAAATATTTATTTTATTTTATTTTTAGTATTTGTTGTTATAGCGGCAATAGAAATACATCATCTGTGAAAATTTCAACTCTCTAGCTATCACCGTTCTTGAGATACAGCCTGGTGACAGACGGACGGACGGACGGACAGCGAAGTCTCAGTAATAGGGTTTCCGTTTTTACCCTTTGGGTACGGAACCCTAAAAAATGTTTGGTTTAGTAGTAGTTTAGATCACAAAAATTTTTAACAAACATGAGGTAAATTTTTTTATTAAATTGCCTTAGGCATTAAGACCGCCTTTGTACCCTGTTTTGTGTACAGAAATTTTAAATAAATAAAAATGTACAAAAAATTAAAATATCTTAGTTGAAAAAAATAAATTCAAATAATATCGTAAAAAAGAAAACAAAAATGTCATACTAAAAATAAATGTAAATGGATTTTTTATTTATTTTTATGCCCAAATTGAATTTTATGCAATTTTATAAAGTCAGTAATAGTCCCATTTTACCTTTTGGAGACTATAGGTATGGAGATCTCCCTAAAAATAAAATAAAAAACTGTCAAGAGCGCGGTAAACCCGCACACTCAGGGTTCCATACCTAGACCGAAAAATTATTTATATTTTTCGGTCTAGGTATGGAACATTCAAATAACCTGTAGGTTTTGATTCCCTAGCGTAAGTCGAAAATTCTTAAAAATGTTCGTAATTCGGTTAGATCTTCTAAATGCGTAGATGTAAAAGGTTGATTGTATTTTGTGCATCAAGGGACCGCATAGATCTACATATTTGTATGAGTTTCCTTCAGCCTTTAATTGAGTAAAAACTGTTTTGACGGACAGACAGATAGACGGACACCGAAGTGAGACTATAAGGCTTTTTACGAAACCATAAAAAGTGTTTCAGTAGCAACATAATTAAATGAATAATGATATTTAGGACGCAGAGCTAACAGCTCCTACTGTGGAGAATGTACGCGTGGTGGTGCGAGTACGACCGATGGATCCCAAGGAAAAGCTAGAGAACTCTAACAACTGCGTGTCTGTAGACGCAGTCAACAACACAGTAGCTGTCACTAGGAATAATGTGACTCCGCCTGAGCCTCCCAGGGTCTATGGTTATGATGCAGTCTACGATAGCAACACTAGTCAGGCAAGTCTGTTTTTAATTCATGTTCTCTTGAAATCTATTATTGCTATATGTTCGCCAACTGTCCTCTAATTATTGTAATAACTTAATTATGTAATATGTATTAAAGAGTTTTATCTCATGTCAATGTAAAGACATAAGCATGAGAAATATGTACCAAGTTTCGTTAAAATCCGTCGAGTAGTTTTTGTTTCTATAAGGAACATACAGACGGACAGACAGACAGACTCAAAAATTTTATTGATTGCATTTTTGGCATCAGTATCGATCACTAATCACCCCCTGATAGTTATTTTGAAAATATATTTCATGTACAGAATTGACCTCTCTACAGATTTATTATAAGTATAGATAAGTAAAATATAGCATAGCATGTCAAATGCAAAATTAATAAATTACTTTATTATATTTAATATATTTTCCGCATTATATTTAATATATTTCATTTTTTACCTTATTATTTCATTTATAGTTTGATATAACGGCAGATTAATTTTTCTAAGAAGGCAATACTGCTCCACCTGTTTGGTATAAAGCTAAAAGTACCCTTACGAATAGTGACGTGTTAGACAGAGATGCAAGTCATTAGCGGGCTGCCGTAGAAATTGCACTTTATCTCTTACTAGCTGTGCCCCGCGGTAAAAAGGATAAAAATAAGGTCATTTTCTATTCCATTTTCTATTAGAAAGTTTCATGAAAATCCATCCAGTACTTCTTTACGTGAAAGCACAATAAACATCCTTACATATCCAAACATTGGAGTATGGATAGACGACCGAGGAAACGTTCGCGTTGCTCAGACAACAGTTTAAGTATTTTATTTTAAAGTGCGTAATTCTTTTTTCGTCATATCTCCTAAGATATTCATTTAAATTGCATGCTGTAAAGAGCAGTTATAATCTATTTTAATTGCGTAAGTTAACTATGCTATTAAATTTGATGAAAAAGATTACTATATACACATAAATAGCTTTTGAAAACATCCTATTGATTTTGATAATTTTTTCGACATTATTATGGGTACAGCGGGTTTCCCTTAAAAGATAGACATATGACCTCGCGGACTTTTTTGAAGAACTATAAGTAACAAACAATTCCTCTATACATTAGTTTGTTGTAGCTCACATAGATAAGGCAGCGTTTTCATTTATAGCTCGCGCACGTCCGAGTTTCTCGGCAAATTTAATCATATCTCATCCAATATACAGCAAACCCCAACAAATTATGCGAAAAAAGCCATCCTCTTGAACCATTCTATCTATCGAAAAAAACTGCATCAAGATCCGTCGCGTATTTTTGAAGATATAAGCTCACATAGGGACATACATACAAAAATTACGACTTTGTTTTATAAGAAGTAAAGATAAAGAAGATAAAGATGAATAGAGTTGCTATTCCTTACGACAATTTTTAACAGTGACATTTTCTATTTTGTAGGAGATTTTCAATTTTTCATTGAATTAATCAAACAAAGTATCAATCTTTTCTTGAAAAGATTTTAAAAGATTGTTATTGTTAGTCATCTTTTTCTTTCTCCAGCCCATTAACGTCCCACTGTTGGGCATATGGCTCGACGGAAGGGAATGTGGTGTACTATACCGAGCTGACCAGGCGCCTTGGTATAGGGTTTATTTTCGAGTTTTCCACCTCACAGAGGGTGTTTTCTGTGTACAATATTCCTTAATTGGCTTTTACAGCAACCTGGGAAGGACAAATGTTTATTAATATCGTACCGATTTAAAATAAAAATCTTTGAGATTCGAGCTTTGTCATATATTGATATAACTTCCGGGTCCTTTTAGCCTGGGGGGCCTTATCATTCAAGCATCTGTCTGATACGGTGATATTCGGCTATGGACAGAAAATTAAAAGGTGTTAACAGAAATATTGTCATTAGAAAACTTTAACTACATATTGGCACGTAAGTAATACGTCTTCGTTAGATTAGGTTAGAATTGTGTTCACTGGGCAAGGCAAGTTGGTATTTGGCCTAATTAATATGTCAGGCTGGTTAGGCATCTTTATTTGTTGTATGAGATTTTCTCCTCGAAGAATTGATCAGCATCGTTTGTCAATAGGACTTTAGCAGAACCCACAACGATAATGGTCTACTCGTGATCCTATAGCTGACTATTACAGCTATCAACTTTATAGGCACTACATTTTAATGTGACTTCCGAAGATTGATCTATGATCTGCTATGATTTCATACTTGCCTATTCAGTTTTTATGGTGACCATCTTTTTCAAAACTGAATCTCATTTTCGTAGTGACTTGGAAATCCTTGTTTTTATGCAGTTAAATTCCCAATTTAAGACTGACTTTCACGCTTATAAAGAGGTAGTCAATAATTATTTAAAAGCTTTTAATAGTTCATATCTTATTATCTACTATTGCACAGTAAATGATAATTCCTGGTATTTTAGGCTCGTTTGTAATATTTCCGCTTCCATATTTTCTTTGTTTTTACCGTGCTGTTGCAGATAAGCACTATATTACATCCGCATAGTATTCATGGTATATAGTACACGCTAAGCTGCGCGGGGTTGCAATTCCCGGGTGGAGTGTGGAACGGGAACTAGGTCATGACCCGCCGCCATAAAAATCCACGAGTTGTGCGATAGACTTGCAACCTGTTAGTAGTATTGCGCTCCTAACTCTATATGCGCGTCGAAACTGCTCCGCGTTCCGTTGTTGTAAAATATACTGAATTTGTCTTTAGTTTTTCAAAAACTTGCGTGATCTTTGACAGTTTTGTAATTTATTGAGTGTTCCATATTTGAAATTATCAGGAAAAATACGGAAATTGTCGCTGGTTTTTTAAAATATTCGTGTGATTATTAAAAGTTTTCAATTTTTCTAAGTGTTCCGTATAAAATTTGAAATAAATAAAACAGCAAAGTCGACAGACTTTATTTCGTTCATCCATGTGATTTTATATTTAATAATCGTGTTTATGGTTAAATGAAAAAATGTAGATTTCTGTACTGTATAAAATCCTTTGTCTATTTAGATAGAATTAAAAAATAGATCATAACAATGAAGTCTTTGTTGTTATTTATAAATTTATGAGTGGATTTATGACTAGTCTTTGTCACATACCCTAGAAGTAAGTTGACTGGTTTTTTATTTGTTTTATTTACTAAACAATCTTAATTTTGTTTAGAATAATACTGTTTTTGATGCACACACAAAAAAAAAAATTTTCTTTTGTAAAGTTTCCGTTTGCACTATTAATCATATCAAGATTGTTTATTAAATACGGCAAATAAGGAAATAGTAGTCAAAAAGCAAGAAAGAAGTAAGAAGAGAAGATAATTACGCAGGTCTTATCCACCGTTCGTCTCGACTGGCGCCGTTCAACGCATCAGTCTTGTCGAATGGTGGGTAAGCTCTGTGTTCAAATCGTCAGTGAAGAAAATCTACGAACAATGAAAAACCTCTTTGATGTATACCCTATTGTCTATGATTAGTTCCATTTTTAAATGGTGTTAAAAAAATATCAAACTTATTACTTTTTTGTATGTATTCTGTTTTTAATTTTCTTTTTTTTATTACTGATTGTTGTATTTAACTTAATTAACCTTTGTTCTTAATTCTTTTCTTTATTTCCTTTTGCCGTTTTTCTTTGTTTAAGTTTTTCCTTTGTTTGTGTTAGATTTATGATTTGATTATGTAATGCGAAAATGTTTGCATGTTTAGAGCTGTTGGGAATAATTTCGTAACATCCGTTCTAGTTTGCGCTTCACGCAGATGTTTTTGTGCTAGTTTCGGTTGAGTGACCTAGTTAAGCTCATTGATTTATGCTACAAATTTTGGTGTTGATGTTTAAATTGATCAAGGTATTTTGAAACTGGTTATCTACGATTAGATTCCCATTTTTATATACTTGCAAACATTTTTGTAACAGCCCACGAGTTGGTATAGAAATGTTGTGCTATTCAAAGTTATAATTGTGTCGAGCATGAAAGGATTATGGAAGAAATAGGAAACAAAAAATATGACGTGTGATATAGATGTTACAGATAATAATTTAAAAATGTGGAATATATTGACTGGAATAGATTGGTAAAATTTGAAAGAAAATTTTAGTTTTGACAGGGAGAGACAAAATACAAGGGAGTGAGAATCCATAGAAGTATGTATAGGTAGAATGTCTTTGAATAGAGAGAAAGGGAGAGAAGATAGATGAAATAGAAAATCTCTATGTAATAATAAATCGGGGTAATTAGATATGGATTAAAGAGAACTAACTGACAAATATGATGTATGAATTTGTTACAAGATTTTGAGAATAGAGGATTCGAAGAACTGGGTAGGGATAGATATTTGATGACAAGAAAGTATATGTAGAGGCGGCAAATAATGCTTGAACGATTAAACGAATAAAAGAATACGCATGCATGAAGTGTGAATATAAGAAGCATCAGCAATTAAGTTCAAGCTAATCTGAAGAATACATATCATAAAGGAAAATTATTGCCATCGGCAATGAATGCAAACAAAGAGAATGGTTATCGCATGATGTGCTTCACCTACTCGCTCTGGCTGGTACAGATAGCGTTAGTGTGAGTGAGAGACGATATTAGTGCCATTCGTAGTCTATAACTTTTTGTGTTTTGTATGTACATTATTTTGTTACAATTATGTATTTTTTTATTACTATTATTTGTTTTAGTATATTATCATTGATTCTTGTTTAAAAATAAAGTCTTTGTATGTCTAAAAAATTATACTGTGACCAGTTATCTTTGCTTGTTTAAAAAAAAATTTAAAAAAGTCACGAAGTACTAACAGGTAAGGTTTCATGAAGGTGATGGTGTGTGGACAGATGACGTGATTCTTAGTGAATCTTGCAGTACATTGCGCGTTGACTATTGTCATATTTATCGCGCTGTATGTACTGTAAGACATTAAGAAATATAGTGTGAATTCAACGTGGAAGACTCCTGTATATTTCTGCGCACCTGGTACTCAAAGCCTAGAAAAAATAAATGACCAAGCGTTTTGCGAAGCATTTCTATGTAGCTTTTTTATAGTTGATATTTTAATAACGAATCTTGTTTTTATTGGACAAAATGAAAAAAAAAAATTGTAATGTCTGTCACATTGTTGTATTTTACTCCATTTTTATAATGGTTCTTCATGTTACAGTTAATTACTGTACTAATATGAGTTTCAACGCTTAATTTAACCTTTATTGCCTTTTGACTACTATTTTAACATGCGATTAATGAATTAAATCGATTTACCATAGAAAATACTGTTTTAAAATGCATGCCTACATTAAATTTTCATTAACCAAGGAAAAAACGATACATTATCGTTATTTTGCTTGGATTGGATTTCATATATCCAGAAATATGAAAATGTCGGAATTCTCGTTGTAAGAAACATCTCCATTTTTATAAACAATCTCTTTAAATTTCAGCAATGCTAGTACAAAATTATGAAAATAGATATTAATATTTTGAGATTTATTCTTAAAAATTTAGAATAAAAGTAATATAAATAATAGCTTATTTATACCCCCAGTATTGAAAGGAATTTATGAATTCTAGCAAAGTATGTATAACTAAGTTTGTAATTTGGATACATATTAAGGTCCAAGAATAGAGCCCTGTGAAACCCCGATACAAACTATTGTACAATGTATCACGTTCTGTTATTAAAACCTTTATATTCTTTTTGTATTTAAGATGGAAAGTAAATGGAGTAGTAAAACAACCCTGTTACCATAATATTTGTGTTTACAAACAATTACATATTAATGTACTCAATCAAAAGCTTTCGAAAAGTTTAAAACATTTTCGTTCCAAGATAATTTAAACTTGGATCGAAAATGTTTTAGCACAGGTTTGTTAGATTTCGGATGTAACTGTCGACTTTGCTTATTTGTTTCCCTCTAGTCGTAAATGATTGTCTGGTTTAACAAAGCTAGCCCAAATGATTAGATCAAACATGTCCTAGCCTAGCTACATTTAATGTGTTACTGGGCAGTTAATATTACTGAACTTTAAAATAATTCTGTTAATGTTTGTGTAATTTTATTTTAGTTATGGAACATTTACGATATGTTTGAAAGTGATGTTTGTGGTAAATATCCAGAAACCTGTATGTTGGCTAATTTGATTTGAAAACAAAGACAAAATAAAAGTTTTAGTAGGAAATAATTACTCTTTTTATTTACCTTGTTTAAAGGTCACCCTCTACTTAGCTACTTAATTTGTTTAATATAGGTCAACTATGACTTCATATGGGACTGAAGTCTGCTTGTCTGTTACATTTAAGTGAAAAAAAGACAAATTTTCACGACGTTTAGTAAATTAAACTGTTATTATTATAATATATTCGTCATATTCCCGATCCCAAATAACTGGATAAAGGCAGGGGAATAATGAAGATGAGTATTAGTTCTTAGAGCATCTCTGATATAAATAAACTGTAAAGCTTTCAGTTTTTTAGCTATGACCCTTCCGAGAGATCCAGCCTGGTGACAGACGAACGGACAGCAAAGTCTCAGTAATTTGACCCCGCTTTACTTTTAGTACAAACCCTAAAATTAACAAAAGTCGAAAATCTATGTTTTAGACCGACTGTGTCAGGAGGTTAACTTCATGATCCTCTATCTCAAACTTTTATGGTGACAGATAACGAATACTGATCCTCAACTTCATAAGGGGTCTTAATTTCTTTAATTCTCGCTCGCTTTCTCTTTGCTAAATTAATAGCAAACAAATACGGTATTTGATTAAAGTAGAAGCGTAAGATATCTTGAACAATATGGCGTACGATGACGTCACTTCTTGAAACAAACACAGACAACACAAAGAAGATTATGACATCATAATTACTGTTTACTTTCATGTGACGTCAGCAAAAATAGAGAGGTTGCCAGCTGTGCTTTTAATTTTGTTAAAAGTTATCGAAAATAGACTGGTATTCTGTTAATTCTACCGGAGGCAACGCGCGGCGTGTCAGGAGACCAGCCGCGTATATAGTGCATGGCCTTTCCCCAAGTATTTAGGGGAGAGGCCATGCACTACATACCACTATGCGCACTACCCTTATTCCCAATATGCGCACTACCCTTATTCCCAAGCAAGATAACAAACAGAAAACCTTGGCGATAGAAATGCAAACTTCTCTCTCTCTCTATTTTACCTCCCTCCCCAGCCCATTACCGTCCCACTGTTGGGCACGGGCCTCCTGCACTGTGGGAGGGATTATAGTCTACTCTGTCGCGCTGACCGGGCGTGTTGACATAGGGTATATTGTCGAGTATTCTGTCTTTCACAGAGCATATTATCTGTGTATAGTATCCCATAACTGGCTTTTAGAAACGGGGTGGTGACACTTGTATTCTTACTCAGTCACCACACGGAAGGTGATGAAAACTTATAACGTCCATAATGTACCACGCGGTGAAGCGAATCCATAAGATTATTATTACACATATTAAGTATTAACTTTAATTAAAACTACAATCTAATTAATTTAAATTCATTAAAGTCAGATATAGACCGTGACTAAAAGAAAAAGTTAATTTTTTTAAGTGAAATCTAGCCACGTATATTATTAGAGCATTAAAATAACAGGAGTTGGCATTGTCAGGGAATCCCTGCTGATAAAGATATTATGGAAATACTCATAGTGTACAGACCGTAGATCATCAACAATAAATGAAAGCATTACAAGATTTTAACAACTAAACGAACCAACGTTGAAGGAAGGCGCGGTTTGCGGGGTATAGAATAAAGCATTTTCATTGGACGTAGCAACAACTCGCGCCAAATTCTCATACATTAACTGTCCGTATTTATGCAAAATGGAACCACCCCGCAAAAACACTTTTCTGAGAAATCCAAGCTTTTGCAAAAATTGCAAACGCTCTGTTAAATGAAGTAAATAATTTACACTTAGTTTTTTATTTATTTATGGATAAACTCCTTATTTAAGTATGTGAATATCAATTTGATTAAAATAATATTTAAATAGATATTTAACAAAAATGTGCATGTGGTTCCTTTTGACGTTTACTAATTATGTGATTTCACATTAAACAAAATAGAACCACAACTCGAATACTTATTGCTAAATATAAAAGTAACTGTTTAGAGTATTCTAAGAAAGCTTTAATATCATAATAATTAGGTATTATTCAACAAAAGTGATCATCAACTTCATGAGACCACCTCGGTAGTCTACTGTTTGATTATTTAGATACATAATATGTAATAACAATGTGTATGCCACTGTGTGCCTTTGAAAGAGGGTTTTCCTTGATTTTGAGGACCACACGGAAAGAAAAAGAATCATTAAAGTTTCTTCGCCTAATTAAAAGCTATGTGTAACAAACATAAAAAAAACAGAAGTATGTACCTCCTGTTTTGAAAAATCCGTTAAAAATATAAAATGAGATAAAAAAGTGTTCATTTAACATTATTATCAAAGTGAATATCAAAATCCTCCGTGTCTAGTCCGACGTCATGTCGTCTTCAATAGCATCATCATTAATAAGACCATTGTAAAAACTTCTTCACAGACTCTCTAGTTTTGATTCCCAATCGTGAGTAAAAAATTCTTAAAATAGTCCTAAGTCGGTTATACCTTCTAAATGCGTAAATGTACATAGATGTACATTTGATAAGAGTTTAAAGTTGCAGAGTAAAAAAATTCAACGGCTGGAGAGACAGACGGACACTGTAGTGTGACTATAAGGGCTTCTTTTTTGTACGATACCCTAAAATAAAAACTGATCGTTTGGGTCACTCATGCAAATTACCTCATTATGTGTCACCCAATATGACAGCTGTTCGTTTTGTCTAATAGATAAGTATTATTTACATAAATTTAACCGACTTCATGTGCCTTTGAAATTTGAGGGTTTTATACCAGGATACTATGAGATCCTGACTTGGTGCCAATGGGACGAAACGGAGACCACTAGCATTCAAATAAAAAATAATAATTAAAATCGCTTCGCCCTGTTAAAAGTTATAAGGTAACAAACATAAAAAAATATATACAGACGAATTGAGAAACTCCTCCTTTTTTGAAGTTGGTTAAAAACTGAATTGTTGTATATTGAGTCATATTGGCAATGACATAAGGTAATAATTGCCATGTTAAAGATAATCACCATTTTACACATGAAAGAACTAAATGCATGTGGTTCCAGTTGAAAAAAATATTAACTATGAAATGGCAAATTTATGTCACACATAGAGATACCAAATACTTTGGTTCCGTTTGACGTATTAGAAATAATTGCAGACATTAAAAATGTTAAATGTTTATATGGTACCAAGTGAACGAGATTGTTTTTTGTATAAAATGAACTGGGAGTAATATCGTTTATTTGTTTGAACAATCAAGATCCAGAGAGTTATAGTTCGCTTTTGCTTTATATGTAGTATCCATTATTGCTCTTGGTTCCTTTCTGCCTCTTGTAAACCTAGTTTGTATGGGGAAAATCATGTGGTTCTTTTTTTTCATAAGAAATTTAATGACATATTAATACGAATTCGACAAAAAAGTCAAAAATAAAATTGTCGTCTGGTTCCATTTTGCATAAATACGGACAACTATGGGAGAATAGCGCATAGGTGTGCGGTAATCGTCTTGCTTGTGGGTATTGTGTACAGACAATGTCATCTCTTAGTGTGCGTGTATTGAGACTAATGTAATTGCATTATTGTTCGTGTGTGTTACCTCTGCACCACCGACTTAGTGGTATAGGTTACTTACGTAGCGTAATAGATAGATAGATACTTCAGACCTTAGTGTATTAAACCAACGGTGCAACACACGCTGTTATTTGACAAATATACTGCCATATCGGCAGAGTGCCGAGGTAACCCACACAAACGCGATAACGTAATTACATTACACTACCTTGCTTATGAAAAATGCCTGCCCAAAATCACGTCGCGCACTCAAAGAAACGACTGCCTCCGTACACAGTGACTATGAGCTTGCTCTCGTACCTTTTTCAGCAGAGGTCGTCACAATATCAACTCCTGTTGTATCAATGCTTTAAGCTTCAGACATTTCAAATCCCACCCCATGCAGGTATATCGTATACCTGCATGGGGTGTGTTTGTGTGTTCATAAGACAACAAATAATTGTTGTGATTGCAAAATGACTTATGCAGCTCGTCCCCCTCGGTCCCGTTTTACCTTTGGCACGGAATGCTAAAAACAATTCAATATCATAATCTATACTAATATTATAAAGCGTAAGAGTTTGTTTGTTTGAACGCGCTAATCTCAAGAACTACTGGCTCAAATTGAAAAATTCTTTCAGTGTTGGATAGTCCCTATAACGAGCCTATATTAAATAGGCTATAAAACATTACGCTGCGACCAATAGCAAAAGCATTATAGGCTAGTGCAGATAGCTTTAAAAATAATAAAAAGTGAAAAAAAATAATAGTAGGATGAAATCCATTAGAAATGGAGGAGAATATTATAAAAATGATAGGAAAAATATTTTACGGGCGATCTGAGGTCGGGAAGGGGATGGAGGGGGGGTTTTAAGGGTAAAAAATGGTTTTTCTCGATTTCCGGCAAAACTAATAGTCCTATGGAAAAAAGTCGAAAGGCAAAGTTGTGGGTAATAAAAAGATCTAAAACTTTTGTATTCACACTTTATTCACATAACCTCAAATTTATGAGAAAAATTCAAAAAACCAAGTTTTTGTTTTTTTATTTTTATCTTTTACAAAATTTTTTTTTCTGTAACGAAATTTGGTGAAAACTTACCTTTTTATGTCCTAAATACGCTGTAATTTATTTGATTAGAAATATTTGTTTTTTCACCTTATTTTGAATTAATATCGAAAAAGCACCCTAATTTTCAATCGAAAATTCACCTGTCAAAATATCAGCGTTCTTAAAAAAAATTGTATGCTTCCTGTTCTTTAAAATCTCTACTTTCCGATGGTGAAAAATAATATATATGTTACTATAGAAAATCTTTTCAGAAAATGCACTAAACTATCATACAATTTTAATCTTAAGGTTATATGTTACGTTAAGCATACTATTTTTAAAGAAAATAGTACTATTTTTATGTTCGAGTTGATTGATACAGATAAAAATAGAGATCAATCAATCAACTCAAACATAAAAATAGTAATATTTTCTTTATCTACCTTAAATCTATCTTCTAATCTACCTTAAGATTAAAATTGAATGATATTTTAGTGCATTTTCTGAAAAGATTTTCTATAGTAACATATATATTTTTTTTTACCATCGGAAAGTAGAGATTTTAATAAACAGGAAGCATACAATTTTTTTTAAAAACGCTGATATTTTGACAGGTGAATTTTCGATTGAAAATTAGGGTGCTTTTTCGATATTAATTCAAAATAAGGTGAAAAAACAAATATTTCTAATCAAATAAATTACAGCGTATTTAGGACATAAAAAGGTAAGTTTTCACCAAATTTCGTTACAGAAAAAAAATTTTGTAAAAGATAAAAATAAAAAACCAAAAACTTGGTTTTTTGAATTTTTCTCATAAATTTGAGGTTATGTGAATAAAGTGTGAATACAAAAGTTTTAGATCTTTTTATTACCTACAACTTTGCCTTTCGACTTTTTTCCATAGAACTATTAGTTTTGCCGGAAATCGAGAAAAACCATTTTTTACCCTTAAAACCCCCCCTCCATCCCCTTCCCGACCTCAGATCGCCCGTAAAATATTTTTCCTATCATTTTTATAATATTCTCCTCCATTTCTAATGGGTTTCATCCTACTATTATTTTTTTTTGTTTTAATAATTATCGGCACTGGTCTATTAGTGAAAAATGTTGCAAAAACGGGGGAAAATTTTCTAAATTCTACGCGTACGGAGTCGCGGGCAACTGCTAGTATAGTAATAAGATATTTTATTATATTATGATGAGTGAGTACTGTATATTGGTATGTAGGTTACTTGTCGTATAGAATGCTGACTGCAGCAAATGTAACGTGAGCGGTTCTTGCATTAGTTTCTACATTGCGCACTTTTATTCAACAATTACCTATTATGTTTAATATCACGCCTACATGTTGCTGAAAGAGTAGGTAGAGATTAAATAGAATTTACACATTTATAAGCCAACATAAGTTCTTTGCTCTATCAAATGTACACACGTAAAACACACTAATGTAATTCCATCGCGTCGCTATACACACATACATTAATTTAACTCTACGCACACTAATAGACACACTTACTAAGAGACACTGACCGCTATTAATATGAGCATTGCTCTCGTATCGTTTTAAGAAGCCCTTTGACAATACTATCTTCTATTGTATTAATGCTTTAAGCCCCCCCTAGCAATGCACACTCCTGTTGGAATCTTACCATCTTTAAGATCGTAAAACTATACCTGGACCCTGAGTCCGGTATCACAATGGTGTCAGAATGGCATCACAATAATACTACAATAGACTACCAAACTTGATAAAATTCGCCACTAAACAATTAGTTATTTAGTGTTATTGCAAAAAAATGCAATATCTGATTGCTTAGTGGCGAATTTTATCAAGTTTGGTAGTCTATTGTTAATTTTTTGAGGTTATAATGTGTCATTGTGATGCCATTCTGATACCATTGTGATACCGGACTCAGGGCCCTGGGCCCCAAGTCCGGTAAATGTATTGTGTCACAATGACAGCTCAATGGCACCATTATGGCGCCATAGTGGCATCATCTGTGACAAAAAATCAAGTTTGGTGTCATTATGACACCATAATGGCGGAATTTTATCAAATTTGGTAGTCTACTGTTACTTTTTTGTCATAATGGCGTTAGTGACTGACCATTTCGACAACATTGTAATATGATTGTAATAGCAGACTTGGCCACCAGCTGTTTGTAATATAAAACAATAGTATTTCTCTCTGTCTCTCTTTCTTGCTATCCAGCATATTAACGTCTCACTGTTAGGCACAGGCTTCCAGCTTCCACAATTTTGTGAGTCTCATCGATTCGATTATGGTCTACTGCCGCGCTGACCAGGCGTTTCAAGTCTTTCGTCTCTCACAGAGAATATTACCTACACCAATATACCAGATAGTGATTTCGCGTTCAATCTTGAAGACGAGTAACTTTAGCCTGGCTAAATCGTACTTCATAAACTAATAATATTATATATGACGTATAGCCTGTATCAAAGACACATAGATACATATTTCACGCACACATAGATATGTAAGTGGCTTCAAGCCTACATCTGGGGCCCAAGTCTGCTATTAAAATGTTGTCATAATGATCAGTCACTGATTGCATAATGGCGAATTTTATCAAGTTTGGTGTCATAATGACGCCATTATGGCGCCGCAATGGCGTCATTATGACAAAAAATTAATAGTAGACAACCACTTGGCCCCCTGGTATATTTATTATTATCTGTGTATAATATTCCTTAGCTGGCTTTTACAGAACCCTGGGGAGGAAAAGGGGTGGTGACACCTGTATTCTTATTATTCTTAATCCGTCACTACTCGTTCTAAAGTATATAATCATTATAATATAATAAGAACTAATAAGATATACCTACTTAACATGTTGAGTGACTTTTGTACATTGGTATGTAGGTTACACATGGAATAGCAGAATGCTGACTGCAACAAATGTAATGTGAGCGCTTCTTGATACGTTGATTACGTCTTCGTTTATACGTTGAAAACTTATAATTGCTAAATGTTGCTCAAAGAGTAGGTAGAGAATGGTACTAATTTTAAGTGCACAATTAAACTTAACTAAATAATTACATTTGATAGTATCAATAACACAATTCGTCAATTATAACTGTACTTTCTTATTTTAAAAACTGTGTAATATAGATTAACGATTTTAATTAATATATATGCGTACAACAAAATAGCCAATTAATCTAAATACATCAATGGTTGTTTTCATTTTTAACACGCTTTTATAACTTCGGTATCTATCAATGTATTAATCTATGTAACGGAATCTTCCAACGTGATTTTCACCCACTTGCGATTGTCGGATTAATATGAAATTTTGTGTACATATCAAGGACCGATGCCAATGCAATTATTTAAAAATATATTCAGGATTTTCAAGCGTGTTTTTTAGTTTTTGAACTAAGTAGATTATTTAGTTTAGTTGTGCACTTATAATTGGTACCATGAATTTGAATTTACACCGTTCCCGTTGTGGTAACGATTTGATTAAGAACACACACAGCTTAAAAATATAAACATATAGTATCCTCTATGAGAGACTGAAAACTCGAAGTTAAACCCTATGTTAAACTCTATGCCGACATCTACAGGGTGTCCCAGAACTCAACGTCAAGCCGAAACGGGGTGACAGGATAGATCATAACCATCACGAGAAAAATCAGAAAAAAAATCTATCCCATGCAGTTTGGAAATTATGGGCATTTTAAGAAAAACCTAGAAATTTGGTCTAACTGTACCATTTTTCGGTTATTGTGGTTAATTTTTATTATTTTTGGTCATTTAAACTTTGGAACCGTAACCCTAAATAACATCTCGAGAATCACAGTCTAAAATAATGACACAATTACCCCAAGTTTCCTAGAATTTAGACTATTTGTTAAACTATGAATTTAAAATTTTCAAACTTTGTCGACTTTGAAACACCCTCCTTTAAAAAAAATGTACTAGAGTGCCTTGGCAAGTGCCATTAAGAGTTGGCGCATTTAATCAGGATTGTAAAATGGTACAATACTTGTAAGTTTCGTACTAAAAAAAACGAGTAAAAAATAAAAACCTCAAGTAACCCGATTTTTGCTAACCCATTTTACTCAGTTAAAATGTTTTTTATTCGCACAAGCCCTTGGTAGGTTCTTTATTTTACGGTAAAATGATGAGAGATATGGATAGTGGACATGTTTGCCATGAGCGAGCGAGACAGATAGTGACGCCACTTTTACCAAAGCAACAAAATACTAATAAAATAGTGAAAAATGTTGACCTTGTTTTGTTTAGGTTTATTGGAATAAAAGTCAGATTTGAAAATAACATTTTTTATTAAAACAAATGTTCAAATTGTTTACCATCAGCTTCAACACACGCCCTACATCTTCTTAAAAAAGATCTACTTATTAGCCGGGCATATCCTCGAGAGTTGATGTCCTCAGCAGCTTGAGAAATTCGTTCACGCAGCTCGGCTACGCTCTCAATGGGCTTAGAATAAACTTTTTCTTTGAGAACGCCCCAATAAAAAAAATCCAGGGGATTTAAATCTGGGGAACGGGCTGGCCACGAGATAGTGCCTGAACGTCCAATCCACCTTCCCGGATATTCTTGGTCAAGGAAATCTCTTACTTGCACTGCGTAATGCGCTGGGCAGCCATCTTGTTGATACCACATGTGGCAACGATCTGTTAGTGGTACGTCCTCTAACAAACTTGGTAAATTTTCTCGTAAAAAATTTAGGTAATTCGTGCCATTCAAATTCTCAGGCAGCTCAAAAGGCCCAACTATTTTGCCGTTTAAAATTCCTGTCCACAGGTTAACTTTAAAGCGATATTGGGATCGGTCTTCTCGCATTAAATGTGGATTCTCCACATGCCACTCATGAAAATTGTGTAAGTTTATGTAGCCATCTTTTTTAAATGTAGATTCATCTGACCAGAGAATTTTTTGGATGAATTGGGGATTTTCATTATGCCTCTGTAGCATTGTTCTACAAAATGAAATCCTTTCAGGATAATCTCGAGGGAGAAGACTTTGAACTCGTTGTACGTGAAATGGATGCATTTCAGCTCTTTGTAAAATACGATGTGCTGTGCTTTTGGGTATTCCCGTTCTTTCTTCAATTCCACGAACGGAAATACTTGGGTCATCTGCGACCTCTTCCAACACTTCTTCTTCGTAAGGAAAGCGAGGTCTACCTCCAGCCCGTATTTGATTCGGGAAATGGCCGTCCTCTGTGAGTGAATGGTGCACATTAACAAACACGCGGTGATCCGGATAGCGCTCTAAATTTGGATATCTTTCACGATAAAGTCTAGCGGCGGCACTTGCGTTGCATCTGCATTCCCCATAAATGAGATGCATGTTCGCATATTCTTGTGAAGTGTAGCGCGTAGGCATAGTGATGAGAAGGATGTCAACACAAAAGTCCAATTCCAAAAGAGAGAAGCCAAAGTTGCCGGTATGTAATCAACAAGTCCAATTCACAAAAATCCAAGTCCAAAAAGAAAAGCCAAAGTTGTCAGTACTAAATTAACACAAGCGAATACGGAAAGGTGCGCAGTAGACGAATGAGCGAAATGTACTAACTGGTGTCAGACTGGCAGCGTAGCTATTTGCTTGGTATGGCGTCTGTATCTGTTTCATTCGCACTCGTTTAAACGATGCATCTCCGTCTCACTGCGTGGCGTCACTATCTGTCTCGCTCGCTCATGGCAAACATGTCCACTATCCATCTCTCTCATCATTTTGCCGTAAAATAAAGAACCTACCAAGGGCTTGTGCGAATAAAAAACATTTTTCCTGAGTAAAATGGGTTAGCAAAAATCGGGTTACTTGAGGTTTTTATTTTTTACTCGTTTTTTTTAGTACGAAACTTACAAGTATTGTACCATTTTACAATCCTGATTAAATGCGCCAACTCTTAATGGCACTTGCCAAGGCACTCTAGTACATTTTTTTTAAAGGAGGGTGTTTCAAAGTCGACAAAGTTTGAAAATTTTAAATTCATAGTTTAACAAATAGTCTAAATTCTAGGAAACTTGGGGTAATTGTGTCATTATTTTAGACTGTGATTCTCGAGATGTTATTTAGGGTTACGGTTCCAAAGTTTAAATGACCAAAAATAATAAAAATTAACCACAATAACCGAAAAATGGTACAGTTAGACCAAATTTCTAGGTTTTTCTTAAAATGCCCATAATTTTCAAACTGCATGGGATAGATTTTTTTTCTGATTTTTCTCGTGATGGTTATGATCTATCCTGTCACCCCGTTTCGGCTTGACGTTGAGTTCTGGGACACCCTGTATACATCCTTACTTTTTTTACAAACCGTCACTTTTTATTTAAAAATTATTGATTCTAGATATTTTTTCCGCGTTTGCAACATTTTTTACTAATGCCTTGCTTCTATTGGTCGCACCGTAGTGTAACCTTCCTCGATAAATGCACTATCCAACACTTATTAGTTCCTGAGAGTAGCGCGTTCAAATAAACAAACTCTTTAGCTTTATGGTCTTATTCATAATGACTTATCAGGTTTAAAAGTTCGCTAAAATCGGTTCTCGAAACTTGTTATTCATAATAGTCTTTTTACGCTAAAACGTTTATTATCTCTCCGATAAAATCTCCGTTTAAACCTCCGATAAGTCATTATGAATTAGACCATTTATAATATTAGTACATAAAGAAGTATAGATAATTTCTTTATTGGAAAGATTAATCGTTTACTTTATAAAAATATTGCCTGCAAGTTTGTACGAGTGGAATTTAAAAATAAAACCTCAACAAATTATACGAAAAGGTTATCCTATTGAACCACACTATCTAAAAACCGCATCAAAATCCGTTGCGTAGTTTTGAAGATTTAAGGTCACAATGCATACATACATTTACTTTGTGAAGATACCATTATCATTGTCTTGCCCTTATTCCATTATTTGGGGTCGTCGCAACATGTCTTTTACTTCCATTATTCTTTTCTAAGACGTCATATCTGTGTTAACTCCTCTTTCTTTCATATCTTCATAAGGATACCATGTAAGCTATTAATTACTACACGAAGGAATCTTTAATTTCTGTTCCAATCAATTTGTAAACACATATATATCAGAAATACATCAAAATCAGTATTCATCGTGGTACTGGAGGCGCCCCAGTTAGCTGGGAGCTGAGTGCGATCAATACGGGCTTAGGGCGCATGCGTCCCGCCCAATGGCCCCATTCCTACAACAGCCCGCCCCAGCCTCGCCATTGCGTATTTTATCATATACCTTACTGTGTACATACATATAAATTTTACGTTTAATCTAATATATAAAATTCACGTGTCACAGTGTTAGTTACCGTACTCCTCTGAAACGGCTTGACCGATTCTCCTCAAATTTTACATACATATTCAGTAGGTCTGAGAATCGGCCAACATCTATTTTTTAAACCTTTTTGGTTTTTTTTTAGTATGGCAAAACAACGTTTGCCGGGTCAGCTAGTATAATATATTTTTAAATAAAATCACTTTTTACGGATTTAGACGTATATATTCGTTTTAAATTGTAGTCCGTAAACCCAGTAACAAATGATTACAGAGGACACGTTACAATTCAGTTCTACTCGTGGCCATAGTAATAATAATAATAATAAGTTTCCTGAAACTGAAGGATTTATGCTAGCTATACAGGATCAGATAATAGAAACTAAAAATTACAGAAAACACATCATGAAAACACCAAACTCCACCGATGATTCCTGCAGAAAGTGTAAAGGACCATCGGAAACTATTCAGCATATAACAGGAGCATGTAGAGCAATAGTCCAAACAGATTACAAACATCGACACGACCAGGTAGCAGCAATAATTCACCAAAATCTTGCACATAAATACAAACTCATAACAGAAAAAATAACATATTACAAATACTCACCACAACCTATACTGGATACAGCCGACTACAAACTCTATTGGGATAGAACTATCCTAACAGACAAAACAGTACACTACAACCGACCTGATATAACATTACACGACAAGAAAAAACAAACTATATACTTAATAGACATAGCCATCCCTAACACACATAATCTTTCATCTACACATACAGAAAAACTAAGCAAATACACAGATTTAGCCATAGAAATTAAATGCCAATGGAGAGTTAATACAGTTAAAACAGTACCCATCGTTCTTTCTTCCACAGGAATCATACCACACACTCTACACACAAGCCTGAAACTGTTAGACATTCACTCACTCACATACATCATTCTACAGAAAGCAGTCATTCTTAACACATGTAGGATTGTTAGGAAATTTTTGTCAATTGACTAAAACCGGCTTTTGTGCTTGGCTATGGCCCGCACGAAAGCTTAGATATTACCCCAAAATAAAAAGGGAGAAACAAAAATGTTTTAAAAAAATAATAATAATAATAAGTATTTATTTGCACCAAAAAATTACATAAATTGTTGCATAGTTCACGAAATCACATCCTTACTTATAAATATGTATTAACTAGATTCATTTAAAAGTTAGTTAAGGTTGTAAAAAAGAAAATCCATTTAACTATATATAGTGACTTAGAAGTCCCAGAATGTCGGGCTAAAGTTTAAAACAAATATACCTACGCGTCTAAATCTGTAAAGTGTTTTTTATTTATAAATAGCTGTTGCCCTCGACTCCGTCCGCGTAGAATTTAGGAAATTTTCCCCGTTTTTGCAACATTTTTAACTACTGCTTGAGTGAGAGTATTATAAACGTAAGAGTAAACAAATATAATCAGAATGAACGAACTGCTGAGCTATCAGGAGTTACACGTGTTATTGTGAGTCAACCATAAAATATACTGTTTCGGGATATTTTTTAGACAATTTTATGTAGAATATTTCCGTCATACATGATTTCCATGTAACTTTAACCATTAAGGCTGCACACGCGACGGAAGCTTAAAAAATGGAGCACCTTTTCCCGTTTTCCCAACATTTCCCTTCACTACTCTGCTGCTATTGATTGTAGCGTGATGAAAAGTATACTATAACCTGCCCAGGAGTATGAAGAATAATTGTACCAAGTTTCGTTAAAATCCGTGGAGTAGTTTTTGTTTCTTTAAGGAACATACAGACAGACAGACAAAAATGTTACTGATTGCATTTTTGGCATCAGTATCGATCACTAATCACCCCCTGATAGTTATTTTGAAAATATATTTCATGTACAGAATTGACCTCTCTACAGATTTATTATAAGTATATATTATAGACGAGTCGCGCACGTGTTACAGAATTTTCTAAGTTTTTTTAATTTTAATAATCTAGGATATCCAGATTATTCATAGACATTACAGTCTAGCCTATATTATTATATCAGACTACTGAGTAATATTATAATACTGAAGAGTTTGTGTGTTTGAACACGCTAATTTCAGGAACCACTGGTCCGATTAGAAAAATTCTTTTGGTGGTGGATAGTACATTTATCGAGGTAGGCTATAGGCTACATAACATCACGCTGCGACCAATAGGATCGGAGCATTGGTGACCTATTGGTCGCAGCGTGATGATCCGCTGGTAACTTGGAGCCGTTGTTATCATTAAATTTTAACAGATTTTAGGATTTCGTACCAAAAGGTAAAAGGGACCCTATTACTGAGACTTCGCTGTCTATCCGTCCATCTGTCACCAGGCTGAATCACGAGAACGGTGATAGCCAGAGAGCTGAAAATATTACACTTTGTATATATCAGTTAATGCTACAACAACAAATACAAGTAATCATTATTCTCCTGCCCTTATCCCGTTTTTAGGGTTTCGTACAAACCCTTATGGTCTCGCTACAGTGTCCGTCTACAAACTTTTTTTACACAGCAACGGCTGAAGGTATCAACTTGAAACTTATACCAAATGTAGATCTATGCGGTCCATTGCTGCTGTCGGCGACACAGTTATGCGTCACGAAAACTTATGTATTTGATTTGTAAAATTACTAAAATTGAGTATTGATTATAAAAATTAATGTTAATATAAATTGTCAAATAATTAATGTTATATAATTAATGTAATGTTAAAAGGCATTGTGTGGCAGGGCTATAATAAGTCATAATTTATAAGGTTTTACTTAGTAATAAGAATTTGTACTATGTAAATTTTGAATTATGAGGATGTGATCTCTCATTGTTAAATAAATGTTCACCTTTGGGTTTCATGGTGATGGGTAGGGTTTAGAGATGAAAATAACGTTTAAATCATGTAGATTGAATGAGTTTGTTTTTTGTGATTTTTACAAAAAAAATTCTGTGTTAATGTTCTAGAAAGTTTTTATATTCTAGACTAATAAGGGTTATTGTTATATTACACAGTACAGTAAGATAAGACGAATCTAACGACATAAGATTTATATAGAAATTGATAATAATAAAAGAGAGGGAAGGAATCTTAAGAGATCAATCAAGTAAAAATTGAAAGACAAAAGGGTCAGAATTACAAGGCCGTCGATACGATAAAGGGCCGAGCCACCTAAGCAGGGCTCTTTCTTTGATTAATTACGAACGAACTCTACGAGCTCTAACGAATTCAAATGAACAAGAAAGGATAGAACAAAAGGGAATAAAAATCGCAGAATAAGATTGATCTTTGAAGACTGCCACCTCTTACCAAGGATTGGTCTTTCACTAAAACAGTTGTGGAAGTTTCCTCTTACGCATTTAGGGGTGCGTGGGATACGCGTCAACCAGCGAGGCACGTGTACCTGTAAAGGCCCGTATCATTACGTCAGGCAAAGTCGGCTCCTGGTACTGGTCGTGCCCTAGTCGAGTCCGCCACAGCTGCAAATACAATCAATATTTTAGATCTATGAATTCAAAAGATATAACCGAATCACAGCTATTTTTGAGTTTACTTCCCATTGTCATAGAGACTTGAAATTAGGCATGGACCAAGTCTTCATAGCGCTGATATAGGGAAAAATCCAAAAACTTGTAATTTGTTATCACACCACATGAAAGAATTGTTTAAACTATTACCAACTTATGCAGTAGCTGAAATGTAGGCGATTCCCTTTATTGCTACTACAAAATTTTTCTCGTTTTTGCAACATTTTTCACTGATGCTTTTTTCAGATCAGATCAGATCTTTTGATCAGAATTTGGCTCCTATCGGTCGCAGCGTTATGTTTATAGCCTATAGTCTTTCTCGATAAATGTACTATCCAACACTGAAAGAACTTTTTAAATCTGATTAGTGGTTTCTGAGATTAGCGCATTCAAACAAATAAACTCTTCATCTTTATAATATTAGCTTAGATATTTAGGTTCTAGTATGTGAAGCATAGATTCTTTTGTCACCATCCTCAATTGAAACGGCTTGACCGATTCTTAGGAATGTTTGTATTCGTTAGGTCTCGGTATGTATGCATTTTAAATGGTAATATAGGTGTGACATTTGTATTCCACAACACGGAAGAGATGACAAATTAAAAATATATGTTTTAATTTCAATGCGTTCAGTTGTCTACGTTCAATTTGTGGGGGGCTTAGAGGGGGTTGGGGGGCGTTCGACCGCCCGAGAGGGGGAGTCTGGGTGGCATTCAGGTCAGACTGTAATTGATTTTATCTTCGCAATGGATGCGAGGACGCGAACTGATTGACTAACTACTTATTATTATAATATTATGAGATTATTTTACTTGTTTGTACTTCGTGACGTAAGCGGTAGCTAAGCTACAAGGTCGTGGGTTTCATTCCCGATTTGACACAAGTCTTTATTATAGATGTTATATGGTTTTCATCTCTTAAACATCCCATGGCAAGGGACTTGTTAGTTTTATAATTCTTTTGGCACGTTTGTATCAAATCGAGTTTTCATCACAAAAAACTTGACACCATGAAGTATAACTGCCTATAGAATTTAGAAAAATTTTCCCCGCATTTGCTGTGTGAAAATTAAGGTAGGTTATTTTATCCATCCACCAGTTTTTCTCTGTCTGCTACTGGAAATAGGCTTCCCTCATAGCACACCGCAAAGCGTGGTCTTAAGCCATTTGTATCCAACGGTTCTGCGAATCTCGAAGATATAGTTATTACATTTTGTTGGGGGCCACCCCACACTGCGTCGCCCGGTATGAGGTCGAGAACTTAATTATTTAAACTAGACTTCAGATTCTATAAAAAGTCTAGATATAAAATACGTGAGGCATTTTCTTACTGTCATACTACTAGGGACTACGAGGAGATATGGAAGTAAACTTCCATATCTCCTCGTAGTCCCTATGCGCATATTTATAAGAATAAAGTTAAGCACTGTTTAAACACGTCTTTATAGGAAGCCGATAAGCCACGTTAACCTCATTAAAATAGTGATAGGCATGCGTATAATTCTGATAGACTGGCTGTAACTAATGTAATAAAAATGTCTGCTAATTTTTAGGTTAATTTAACCATCTCTGATGTGCTAAAAACAGGTGATTAGAACGTTTGATTATTGTAATTTTGTGTCATTTTGTGACACCTAAGTCTACTGTTGCCAGGTAACCTGATTTACGCAGGAAATCCCGATTTTTTAAGGTCTCGTGTAACTTCCCGATTTTTCCTTCATTAAGGCGCCGAAATTCTATAACTTTTATTTATTTATTTATAAACACTTTATGCACAAAAAGGTACAATGGCGGACTTAATGCCCTAGGCATTATCTACCAGCCAACCACATGGCAGTGCAGAGATAAAGGAGTGTGGGTCAAAAATACAATAAAAAAATTGGTCAAGTGCGAGTGGGACTCGCGCACGAAGGGTTCCGTACCATTATCTATGCAACATAAGGCACCGTTATTAGTATCGAGCAAGAAACGGTAAAAAAAATCAGTTTTTTGTATGGGAGCCCCCCCTTAAATATTTATTTTATTTTATTTTTAGTATTTGTTGTTATAGCGGCAATAGAAATACATCATCTGTGAAAATTTCAACTCTCTAGCTATCACCGTTCTTGAGATACAGCCTGGTGACAGACGGACGGACGGACAGCGAAGTCTCAGTAATAGGGTTTCCGTTTTTACCCTTTGGGTACGGAACCCTAAAAAAGGGATCCTACTAATTTAAACAATGAATATTACGCAATTTTATCTAAGTAAATCTAATAATCATAATGTATTTAAACTTACACAAATAAGTTTTATTATATAAACATACTTTTACTTGCATTCTCCCAAAAAAATTGGTCTAAGTCGTGATTGTAGCCATTGTAGACCTCGATTTAAAAACCAAAATTCCGTAAAAAAATAACGCAATAATATTCTTTTATCAATAATAATCTGAAAATTGACAAACCGGACACTAACGAATAGTGTGCTAACTACAGGCGCCATGAAATTAAAAATAATTTTTTTTCAAAATTAATTAGCAGTTTTTTTTTTCTTTCCCTCCGTTCATTTAAGAGGGATGGCTTCCCTTTGGATTTGCCAGTGTACAGTTCATTTGATCATTCATAGCATATAGGTAAAGGAATCCGATCATACAGCCAAACTTTTGCAATATTAGCTTAATGTATTTTAAGTATTTATGGTATGTGTAATGTACGTATATATCTGTGTATGTATGTATGTATGTATCTGTTTAATTGTATTGATTTACGTGTATCTCTATGTATGTGTATGTAATGTACTCTTTATAGGATTTATCTATGTCAATAAGTCTTTAACAACTATAATCTTTGATAATCTAGCTTTATTTGTTACACTTCTACCTTCCCTTTTTCTGCACCACCCTATGGTTGACTGGTAGAAAATGCCTTAGGCATTAAGCTCGCCTTTGCATAGTTTAAGCATAAAGTGTAAATAAATAAATAATGTGGCAAAGACAAAAAACTCAAAGCGCATTTGCCAAATATCTTTTAATCTAATATCTTCTATTTTAATCACATTAAAATCTCGTGTCTTTTAATAGGTAATTCATGTACTTATGCTATAAATAGGTATTTCTAAACTAACAATTTTATACCAAGCCACAATATGTTTTTGTAACCTTGAGTCGGTTATCTATAACTGCTGTTACTGTAGGTACGTAACTACCTAAACGTGGTATCGTCATATTTCTATAGGGCACATTCGCATGCTTATTTCGTAGTAAGACATCCGATAGTTTTATCATAACGATAAGGATAACTTGTACTAATAAATTCGCAAGAAATATTAACAAAAAAGTTAATATTACTAATGTTATAAAACGAAAAACTATTTCTATGATAAAACATAAAACGTCTAAAGTCCTTGGTAAATGGCATTGACGAAATGCGACGTTGCCGTTCTGTTACTATGTAGGTGTTGAGTGGCAACGTTGCGTAATATTTTCCAACGATTTTCAGCTGCAGAGGCGAATTTTGTGCGCCTCAATTCCAGTGTATTTAGGCACTATCTAATTTTGTTTGCTGTTATATCTTACTTTGCGCTTGCAAAATTCGGCAAATGTGTTTTGTAATTACGTAGATGTACTTACGTATTACAAGATCGTTAACCTATATTTAGTCTTATAACAAGCTGTGAATTTGGCGGGCGAAGTAATTAATTGTTTTAATGAATGCAAGCTGTTGATTGGTAGATGCATTTTAAGGGGATAAGTTTACTCTGGAGTAAGTCTGAAAAATTGGTCAAGTGCGAGTCGGACTCGCGTACGAAGGGTTCCGTACCATTATCTATGCAACATAAGGCAACGTTATTAGTATCGAGCAAGAAACGGTAAAAAAATCATGTTTGTTGTATGGGAGCCCCCCTTAAATATTTATTTTATTTTTAGTATTTGTTGTTATAGCGGCAATAGAAATACATCATCTGTGAAAATTTCAACTGTCTAGCTATCACCGTTCTTGAGATACAGCCTGGTGACAGACGGACGAACAGCGAAGTCTAGTAATAGGGTCCCGTTTTTACCCTTTGGGTTTTAACCCTTAAAATGATGGATGATTTGTGTGACTGTGAGTGAACACATTCACCTCTTAGTCCCAATTTCAGTCGTTTTCAAGATTCGCGGATGGAACCGAAGAACAATCGAATATTTTCAAGTGGGGTGGCTATAAAAAGGGATTTTTAAATAAGATGATCATGAGATCAGTTATCTAGTTGGGATTTATCTAATTTTACATAACGCTTCCAGCATAAAAATGGCCGACAACGTATAAATACGGCAGTGTCATGGACGTTAGGCGAAGTATGGTTTTCTCCTGTGCTGACTATATTACAAAAATACGCAAAATTTGAAAGTGGTTATAAAATTTCAAAAATGTTAAGTTTAATTAAAATTTTGGTTAAAATTCTCTACTTTTGAAACATTCTTTCAGCGTTGGTTAGTACATTTATCGAGGAATGCTTTAGGATATATAACATCATGCTGCGACCGATAAGAGCAAAGCAGCAATGAAAATTGTTGCAATAACAGGAAAATTTTCTAAATTCGACACGTACGAAATCGCGGGCTACGGCTATAAATGATAAATAAGTGTATCCGGTCAGTAACAAATACATACCCGGCTAGTTTCTTTGTCTTTCTAAAACATTTGCTTATTAATGTAATAGTCATGTTAATTTTATTATTAATGTAATATAATTATGTTTTAAACAGTTATAATTGAGTTGTTACCTATACTATATCATTGGTCAGCCTAATTACGGCACATATTGGGCACGTGCTTTATCCATGGAGTTATCCATGGATAATACACGCTGGTATGTACATAAACGGTCTTATTCATAATGACTTATCGGAGGTTTAAAAGTTCGCAAAAATTGGTTCGCGAAAATTATCAATACTTGTTATTCATATTAGTCTTTTTACGATAAAACGTTTATTATAACTCCGATAAAATCTCCGTTTAAACCTCCGATAAGTCATTATGAATAAGACCAAAAGTCCGTAGAAAGGAAACAATGGTGCCAATTCTACGCGCACAACTAAATATAACTAAAAAATTTAAAACAACTTTGCTGTATTTTGATTATTCGGCCACCTCGTTGTGTATATTTATATTAATTGGAATCTTTAGTCTTAATTAGACGGATTTTCTAAGAAAAAAGTTCTCTCAATTTCGCCGAATTGTACAATAGACACTATTAGTTTTCATTTTTTAGTTCTATCGATAATGTCATTATGTCTGTTATTTGCAATTTCGGTGCACACATTATTATTACAAAAAAAAAAAAGAAGTATGGAAGTATGTTTGGATCGTAGCAGAAGGCGCTCTATAGTCTCTGCCTACCCGTATGGGAAAAAGGCGTGATGTTATGATGATGATGACATTTATATTAATTAAATTCGTTAGTCTATAACACACGGTTTATAATAAGTTCAGTTCAGTTAACATTGCTGAATTGTGTTATTGACAATATCAAATTAAATTTTTTAGTTAATTTTAGTTGTACGCGTAGAATCGGCACTATTGACGTACTACTAGAATTATTGCATTAGCTATATTTTACACCGCAATTATATTTTACAACAACCATCGTCTTGAACCACTTATTCTGTTGAAAAAAAAACCGCATCAAAATCTGTTGCGTTGTTTTAGAGATCTAAGCTCACATAGGGACGTACAAAAATAACGACGTTGTTTTTTAATAAGTAATGATTCAATAGAGTAACGTAGTCTATGGTCGCTTCTACTTCTTCTTCTCCAGCCCATTTAGGTACGTCCCACTGTTGGGCATGGCCCTCCTCCAGTTTGCGAGGGATTATGGTCTACTGTGTCGCGCTGACCAGGCGTGTTGGCACAGGGTTTCTTTTCGAGTTTTCCGTCTCTCACAGAAGATGTTATCTGTGTGCAATAGCTAAGGGATTGGCTGACTTTTACAGCACCCTTGAGAGGAGATGGGGTGGTGACACTTGTATTTTTAATCCGTCACCACACGGAACTATGGTCGCTTACTTATCTTATAAACGAGTATTCAAATTCATAAAACCCTGTACTTGTAATAATATTCTTACATTTCCGTTTTATAGTCGAGGCGAGGGGATTTCAAGGTCTTCTATTGTACATGAAAATATATGCCCAACTTTGTATTTTTTTTTATTAACACGCTTTTATTAGCTCTGTACGAATCTATCAATGTATATGTAACGGAATCTTTGAAAGGGATTTTCACCCACTTGCTGTAGTCGGATTGATCTGAAATTTTGTACACATTAAGGACCGTCGGCAGTGTAATAATATAAAATAATAATTAGGATTTTCAAGCGTGTCTTTTTAGTTTTTCATCTAAGCAAATTTAACTAACTGTTAGGTAGGGTACACGTAGCAAACATGGTATGGCGTCATGTGAAGGGATAAAATAGGGAAAGAATATATTAGAGCCAAGAGGAAATATGAAAATGATGATAATGACATATTAATTTAGTAATGAGATTTTAAAAATCCCCTAACCCTAGTTTCTAAGTAAGAATTTAAAAAAATGTATGAGCGGATGTCCTAATATGGTCACTTACTGAAACGAGAGAAAAATAATATTGTTAGGAGACTCACCTCAGTCTCACCCGTGACCATGGTGACTGCAAAGTCTCCGAAACGTCGGGCCAAAATTTAAAACAAATATACCTACGCGTCTAAATCCGTAAAAAGTAGTTTTATTTAAACAGATGAGTCGCGCAAGTGTTAGAAAATATTATTGTTAGGAGAGTTCTAGAAATTATTGTAGACCTGTAGAACGGGTTGAGTCTAGAAGAAGAACAAAGAAAATATGGAAGGAATGTGTAAAATTATGAAAGAAAAGGGAGTAATGTGTATCTCTTTATATATCACTAGCTGTTGTCCGCAACACCGTACCGCGTACGTGTGAATTTAGAAACCTTATCTAAACATATTATACAAAAAGGCCATCCTTTTGAACAACTCTATCTGTTATAAAAACCACAGCAACATCCGTTGCGTAGTTTTAAAGATATAAGCTCACGTAGGGATATACATACAAAAATAACGATTTTTATATTTCAATAATTAACTTGTGGATATTTTCTTCATAACAGCCCTTTATTGTCCCTTTCACAGGTATAATTCGGTGGAACGGCATAATTTCTTTCTAAGCCACGCTGATAAAATCGTAACCTAGTCTTAGAGTTTAATTTATCCCTTTCACATAGGATGTATTCTGCTTATTATTATACAGCACCCGTAAGTGGAAATGAGGTGGTGAACTATACATGCGGACTTCTGAAACCCTTTAAAAATATGCATATACACTTTATATAATATTTTTTTCCTTTAAAAAGTATTGCATATGTACAACTAAATAAAAATTTGCTTAGTTCAAAAACTAAAAAAAACACGCTTCTAAATCCTGAATATCTTTATAAATGATTGCATCGGTCCTTGATAGGTATGCAAAATTTCAGATTAATTCGACTATTGCAAGTTGGTGAAAATGACGTTCAAATATTCCGTTACATAGATTAATACATGGATAGATACATACTGAACTTATAAAAGCGTGAAAGAACATAGGAATTCCAGTTTTAAACTAATCTTTTATATAACTAGCGCCACCTGGCGTGTAATCTATGAGTAATGTTCAGACCGCGCCCTGTCATGGCGACCTAGTGACCTGACCTCTTTTAGTAGTTTCCTCTGAAATAAACCTCGCTGCACTAGTTGAGATGGCTTGCAGATATTGTAGTTGATTACAAAATACTGGTGCATACCAGTATTATATAGCGGTAGTCTGCAGTATTTTATTATCTAAGCTGTTCCCCGCGACTCCGTACGCGTGGAATTTAGGAAAGTTTCATGAAAATCTATCCATACATCCACATTATCCAAATATCCAAACGTTAGAGTAGATAAGGAAGACCGAGGAAACGTTCGCGTTGCTCAGCCAACAGTTTAAGTATTTTATATTGTCGCGCGTAATTCTTCTTTCGTCATATCTCCTAAGATATTCATTTAAATTGCAAGCTGTAAAAAGCAGTTATAATTTATATTAATTGCGTAAGCTAACTAAGCTGTTTAATTTGATAAATATATTAGTATATACTTACATATAAATAGCTTTTAAAAATACCCAATAAATTAAATAATTTTACATTATTATGGGTACAGCGGGTTTCCCTTAAAAGATAGACATACCGACGCGACCTCGCGGACTTTTTTGAAGAACTATAGGTAACAAACAATTCCTCCATACATTATTTTGTTGTACCTCACATAGATAAGACAGCGTTTTCATTTATAGATCGCGCGCGTCCGAATTTCTCGGCAAATTTACTCATATCTCATCCAATATACATACAGCAAATCTCAATAAATTATACGAAAAAAGCCATCCTCTTGAACCATTCTATCTATTAAAAAAACTGCATCAAAATTCGTTGCGTATTTTTGAAGCTCGAAAATTCGTTGAAGTTTATATAAGCTCACCTATGTGAGTGATCTTCAAAAATACCAATAATACCAATAATATAATGTCCCTATGGACATATTGGACATACATACAAAAATTACGTCTTTGTTTTATAAGAAGTAAAGATAAAGAAGTACCTATCTAAACAAAACTATCTTTAGGTGATTTTAGGAGTATCTATTTAACGACATCTTTCAACGTGATATACACCTTATTCCAATAATCAAATTGGTCTGAGACACATAAATAATAATAAAAACTCTAAGGTTTTCCCAATCAAGTAGTGTTGATTCGAGTTAAGTTCTTATGGCTGCATTAATCCGCGTGGTGGTGGTTTTCTATGGTGCTGTAAAAGCCAGCTAAGAACTTACACTTTCATTTTAATTAAAAACTAAAAAAATTGAAAATTTTCCCGTTTTTGCAACATTTTTCACGGATGCTTCGCTCCTATTAGTAGCAGCGTGATTATATATAGCCTATAGCCTTCCTCGATAAATGTATTATCCAACACTGGATGAATTTTTCAAATCGGACCTGAGGTTCCTGAGATTAGCGAAACAAACAAACTCTTCAGCTTAAAATAATACTAGCTGTGCCCCGGGGTTTTACCTATATACCTATTATTACCTATTATACCTATATTGCCTATATGTTATTCTGATATTTAAGCTACATTATTGTTAAGTTTCATTTAAATCCATTCAGTATTGATTTGCTATGCTTTTACTTAATAAACTAAATTTACCTAATGGAAAAAATGATAACCATGAGCGGGACTTGAACCCACGACCTCGGAATACCGTTCCGTTGCTCTCCCATCTGAGGTATCATGGTTCCATTCAGTAGCTTTTGCGTGAAAGAGTAACAAAAATCCATACTCATTCACATTTTTAATATTACTACAGATGCTACTGTTTGCTTACAGATGGACATATACGTACAGACAGCAAGTCCTATAGTAGAACAAGTATTGAAGGGGTACAATGGTACAATCTTCGCGTACGGCCAGACAGGTACTGGCAAGACTTACACCATGGCGGGCAGTAACCACGCACCAGAATTGCGTGGCATTATACCTAATTCATTTGCACATATCTTCAGCCATATTGCCAAAGCTAAAGAGGATGAGAAGTAAGTAATAAATAAATATTCATAGACATTTCCAACATCTTCTGGTCCCAAACTAAGCTTATTTTGCAGAATACAGATATACCATGTATAATAATTTTCTTATAAATAGATGTTTATAATGTCCATGTGGTGACGGATTAAGAATACAAGTGTCACCACCCCATTTCCTCCCCAGGGTGATGTGAAAGTCAGGGAATATTGTACACAGATAACATCGTATTTCCCACCTCACATACATTATTACGGGCCTCGTGGTGTAGTGGTTCATATAACGGTCTGCCGATCATGAGGTCTCTGGTTCGATTCCCGGTCAGGACAATCATTTGTGTGATGTTTTTAATTTTAAGTGTTATTCTATAATTTAAAAAAAACCGCATCTAAATCTGTTGCGTAATTTTGAAGATTTAAGCTCACATAGGGACATACAATGCTCAAGGTAAAGTGACGATATCGTTAAGGTAGCGGGGAGCCATTGGATGTAAGAGCCACAAGACTGCGCGTTGTGCCTTATTATGGGGGAGGTCTGTCTAACAGTAGACGAAAAGAAGCTGATGGATGGATAGAGGAACATGTAATAATAAAGACTTTTGGTCTTATTCATAATGACTTATCGGAGGTTTAAAAGTTAGCTAAAATCGGTTCGCGAAAATTGTCAAAATTTGTTTATGCTAAGCTTACATCTCTAAAACTACGCAACGGATTTTGATCCGGTCTTTTTAGGGTTCCGTACCCAAAGGGTAAAAACGGGACCCTATTACTGAGACTTCGCTGTCCGTCCGTCCGTCCGTCCGTCTGTCACCAGGCTGTGTCTCAAGAACGGTGATAGCTAGACAGTTGAAATTTTCACAGATGACGTATTTCTATTGCCGCTATAACAACAAATACTAAAAATAAAATAAAATAAATATTTAAGGGGGGCTCCCATACAACAAACATGATTTTTTTTACCGTTTCTTGCTCAATACTAATAACGTTGCCTTATGTTGCGTAGACAATGGTACGGAACCCTTCGTCCGAGTCCGACTCGCACTTGACCAATTTTTTATTAGATAAAATGGTTTAAGATGATAGCTTTTTTGATAATTTCTTTAAGTTTAGTTACTAAATTCCAGGCGTACGAAGTTGCAGGGAACAGCAGTTTTATAATAAGTAAAGATAATAAACTAATGTATTTGTTCTATCCACTTTGTACTGAGTGTATTTATTATCTGTCCACACAGCGGGGTATCGATCCTGTGACCTAGATGCTAGCGCCACCTAACATTTGGGTCACGAGGGCGCGCTACCCGAGTTTCCTATTTCATACCTTTTTATATGTATAATATAAAAAATTGGTCAAGTGCGAGTCGGACTCGCGCACGAAGGGTTCCGTACCATTATCTATGCAACATAAGGCAACGTTATTAGTATGGAGCAAGAAACGGTAAAAAAATCATGTTTGTTGTATGGGAGCCCCCCTTAAATATTTATTTTATTTTATTTTTAGTATTTGTTGTTATAGCGGCAATAGAAATACATCATCTGTGAAAATTTCAACTGTCTACCTATCACCGTTCTTGAGATACTGGGTACGGAACCCTAAAAATCATGTTTGTTGTATGGGAGCCCCCCTTAAATATTTATTTTATTTTATTTTTAGTATTTGTTGTTGTAGCGGCAATAGAAATACATCATCTGTGAAAATTTCAACTCTCTAGCTATCACCGTTCTTGAGATACAGCCTGGTGACAGACGGACGGACGGACAGCGAAGTCTCAGTAATAGGGTCCCGTTTTTACCCTTTGGGTACGGAACCCTAAAAATGAATCGCAAAAAGTATTGGTAAGCGCATAACTCAACAACGAATTTACCAATTTGGCCAATTCTTTTTTTTAAGTGTTTGTTGAAGTTCAAGGAACATTCAACGGGTCACCATTCAAACTCATCAACTAACTACAGTAAATAAACAAATTACTCACCATTGACACAATTTGAGGACTTACTTCATAATCTTGGAAGCTAAGTTGAAACTAAAAATCCTTCAGTAAACTATTTTAATCAAGTCTCATGAGACATGTATAATATTGATAGGTAGCATATTGTCTACGACTTTGTTAAACTTTGTTAGACTTTTAATTTTTAGAGTTTAGTATCAAAACCCTCATAATTAGAATATCCGAACCGAAAGGTAAATAAAATGGGGACCTTATGGGAAAAATAAGAACCTTATAACTGAGACTCGCTGTCCGTCCGTCCGTCTGTCACCAGTGATAGCTAGAGAGTTGACATTTTTACAGATTCTGCTACAACAACAAAATTCAAATTTGGATGATACAAAACTGTATGATCTTGATTTTAAAACACATGAGAAGCCATTACATGAGCCTGGCAAAAATCCGCTTAGCCAGTGGGTTGGCAAAAGAGGAAAAATTAAAAAATAATCTTACAAACCAGTATACAATAGTTTACTATGTATTATAAGTATGTATTTACAAAAGAAAAGTAGTTTATGTATTATATCCTTATTCTGGTACACATATCACAAGCATATAAGCTTAGCTTGTGACCAGAGGACGTTGTGTGAAATTTCCATGAATATAATATTACTAGATGTTACCAGCGACTCCGCACGCATAGAATTTAAAAAAAAAAATCGGATTTGCAACATTTTTCACTGATGCTTCGCTCGTATTGGTCGTCCTCGATAAATGTACTATCCAAGACGAAAAGAATTGTTTAATTCGAACCAGTAGTTCCTGAGATTAGCGCGTTCAAACAAACAAACTAGCTATTTAATGGTATGCGAGCCTCGTGGCTAAGTGGTTCATGTGACGGACTGCCGATCACGAGGTCGCGGGTTCGATTCCCGCTTGGAACAATCATTTGTGTGATATTTATAATTGTCATACAAATATTTGTACTGCGACCGTGTGTTTCTATGTATTATAAGTATGTATTTACAAAAGAAAAGTAGTTTAATTATGTAGTATATCCGTATTCTGGTACCCATAACACAAGCATATAAGCTTAGTTTGGGACCAGAGGACGTTGTGTGAAAAAAATATTGGTAAAAATAGATTTTTAAGCGTACGTAAAAAAATCAAATTAATAAATCAAATTGTGGTGGAAAAAGTGATCACCGCAAGCGGGACTTGAACCCACAACCTCGGAATACCGCTCCGTAGCTCTGCCAACTGAGCTTATTGCGGTCGTGCTAACAGTAACTAAATTAGACCATTTATTAAGTAAAAACCATAGCAAGTCAATTGCAAAACTAATAAATTACTTTAGTATTTTTTAGTTTCTAAAGTAATCAAATCTATATTAATTTGCAGGTTTCTGGTATGTGTGACATATCTAGAGATCTACAACGAGGAGGTCCGTGACCTGTTAGGCAACAACCCTCACCAGAGCCTGGAGGTGAAGGAGCGACCTGATATTGGAGTATTTGTTAAAGATCTTACTGGTATGTTGTCTACGTAATAAATTATCATTCTCCTGCACATATCCCATTATTTGGAGTCTTTAGGGTATCTTATTACTGAGTCTTTGCTGTCCTATCCGTCTGTCTGTCACCAGGCTGTATCTCTGGAACGATAATAGCTAGAGCGCTGAAAATTTCACAGTTTATGTATATCAGTTGATGCTATAACATACTCATGATCATCATCATGATTATGATGTCATTATTTGGAGTCTCATTCCTCTCTCCTCTCCAGCCTTTGGAGGGATTATGGTCTACTGTGCCGCGCTGACCAGGCGTGTGGGCATAGGGTTTATGTTCGAGTTTAGCGTTATCTGTGTGCAATATCCCTTAGCTGACTTTTACAGCATCCTTGGGAGGAGATGGGGTGGTGACACTAGTAACTTAATCTAGCACCACACGGAGATGGAGTCTCGTTACTTGGTGTTATTTGGGGTTGGTATGGTGAAAATCTGTCAGTACTGCATAATAGACCATAAGCTGTCCCAAATTAGAGGGCGCCCGTTCCCAGCAGTGGGTCGTTAATGGGCTGGAGAGAGATGCCGAAAATATTATGATAATAACATACGGGACCCTTAGTGCGAGTCCAACTCGTACTTGACCGATTTTTAGATAAGTTTGGTTTAATTTTTGACGCATTAGAATTGGCACCAATGATATCAATTATGGATGGACTGTGTGAAAGAGGACATGAAAGAAACAGGGGTTGACGCAGACATGACGGCTAATAGAAGACTATGGAAGAAAAATACATTTTGCGCCGACCCCAAATAATGGGATAAGGGCAGGAGGATGGATGATGATGGTATCAATTTCATGTGCACAACTAAACCTAAGTAAAAAATGAAATATGAGCCAAATAATACAATTCGCCAATGTTAACAGAACTTTTTAAAAATCTGTATATTATAGACTAACGATTTTAATTAATAAAAATGTGCACAACGAAATAGCCAACTAATTAAAATATGCCATAGTTGTTTTAATTTTTTAGTTAAGTTTAGTTATGCTCATAGAATTGGTATCATTGCCTGATTTTTTTTTATATTACAGGTTACGTGGTCCACAACGCTGATGAGTTAGAGAAGATAATGGCTGTTGGCAACAAGAACCGTGTGATTGGAGCAACTGCTATGAACACAGAGAGCTCCAGGTCTCACGCTATCTTCTCCATCACTGTGGAGAGCTCCAAGAAAGGAGCTGATGGCAAGATGCATGTTAAGATGGGGAAACTACATCTTGTTGATCTTGCTGTAAGTAGTTCTGTTGGATACCATACTAAAAAGTTGAATCCTTCAAGTGAGAATTCAACTCGCCGGTTTATTAACTAATACTTTTTCGTTTGTACCTTTTATGCATGTAATTTTATTTATGTAAGTATACTAATATATTATTACTAGCTGACCCGGCAAACGTTGTTTTGCCATATTAAAAAAAAAAAGTTTGAAAAATAGATGTTGGCCGATTCTCAGACCTACTGAATATGTATGTAAAATTTGAGAAGAATCGGTCAAGCCGTTTCGGAGGAGTACGGTAACTAACACTGTGACACGTGAATTTTATATATTAGATATTATAAAGCGATATAAGATAAAACAGAAGAGTGTTTGTTTGTTTGAACGCGCTAATCTCAGGAACTACTGTACCAATTAAAAAAATTCTTTCAGTGTTAAATAGGGCATTTATCGAGGAAAGCTTTAGGCTATATAATATCACGCTACGACCAGTAGAAGCGAAGCAGTAGTGAAAAATGTTGCAAAAACGGGGAAAATTTTCTGAATTCCACGCGGTCGGAGTCGCGTGCAACAGCTAGTAATATTATAAAACTGAAGAGTATGTTTGTTTGTTTGAACGCGCTAATCTCAGGAACTGCTTGAATTGAAAATATTTAATAAATAATTACATATCTATGTGTGTCTACGATACAGGCTATACGTTTTAAGAAACATCATTATTCTATGAAGTACGATTTAGCCAGGCTAAAGTTACTTATGCTTAAGTTCAGGTAGCTGTATGTGCTACTATTATGTACATTGTGAGAGAAATAATTTCTCTATTTTTTTAGGGATCCGAACGTCAAAGCAAGACTCAGGCCTCCGGAACCCGTCTAAAAGAAGCCACAAAGATCAACCAGTCCCTCTCAGTGTTGGGCAATGTTATCTCAGCGCTGGTCGACGGCAAGTCCACACATATACCTTATAGGAACTCCAAACTAACAAGATTATTGCAAGACTCACTCGGTGGTAACTCCAAAACTGTTATGGTAAGACATCTATACTTGTATACTATAACTAGCTGACCTGGCAAACGTTTTTTGCCATACAAATATTAAGGGTGGACAACCCTTATCACTTAGGGGTATGAAAAATACATAGTAGCCGATTCACAGACCCTGAATATGCATAATTTCATAAAAATCGGTCAAGCCGTTTCGGAGGAGTATGGTAACTAATTCTGTGACACGAGAATTTTTTTATGTATTGATTAAATGTGAGCTGAAGAGTTTGTTTGTTTGTTTGAACACGCTAATCTCAGGAACTACTGGTCCGATTTGGAAAATTCTTTCAGGGTTGGATAGTACATTTATTGAGGTAGACTACAGGCTATATAACATCACGCTAAATAAAAAAAAATTTTTCTAATTTCCACGCGTACGAAGACGTCGCGGGTAACGGCTAGTTTTAGTATATTTTACAAATAAATGATTAAACAAAAAATTGCGCATAATGTCGTCTGGTCCCAATTTAAGCTTATTTGTTATGGGGTCACTATGTGTAGTATACCGTGGGGCGGCCCCCAACAACATGGACTAATGATATCGTCAAATGTGCTGGGAGCCGCTGGATACAGTTAGCGTAGGACCGCGCGTTGTGGCGTCTTATGGTTGAAGCTATGTCGAGCAGTGGATGGTGAAGGCTTATGGATGGATATGTAGTATTACATTACATTACCTATTATATTCTGGTACCCAAAATGCAAGCATAGAAATATAGCTTAATTTGGGAACATGGGACACTGTGTGAAATGTCCATAAATATTTATTTATTTTACAAAACGACTTCTAGTCCTAATCTAAGCTTATTTGTTCAGAATACTGTAAATAATTGTATTTATACAGATAGCGACCATAGGGCCGGCGGAGACGAACTATGTAGAAACGATCAGTACATTACGTTACGCGAACAGAGCTAAGAATATAGAGAACAAGACACATGTTAATAGTGAACCTGGTGATGCATTGCTTACAAGGTAACGATAATCAACATCACATTATCATTTTCCTGCCCTTATCCCCTTATTCGGAGTCAACGCAACATGACTAATTATTGATTCTAAACTTACGCGATTTGAACTCACTGGTATCAATTTTACATGCACAACTAAACTAAACTAAAAAGTGAATATTGATAGTCTCAAATTATCTATTATTTGGCTATTCTGTTGTATACACTTACATCAAAGCGGAATTGAACCCACGTTTTTAACGTGATTCTCTCTCTCTCCAGGCCATCATCGTCCCACTGTTGGGCACAGGCCTCCTCCACTTTAGAAAGATATTTGGCCTACTGTGCCGTGCTGACCAGGCGTGTTGGCACACAGTTTATTTTCGAGTTTACCGTCTCTCACAGAGGATGTTATCTGTGTACAATATCTTTTAGCTGGTCCTTCAGCACCCTCAAGAGAAAAATGGGTGGCGACACATATATCCTGTGATGTGACATGTACATGACATGTGCGTGACATGTGCTGTTTTGATTTTGACCTGAATGCAGAACTTCTAAATAAACTCGACCGTCTTCTAAATAACTGCATTCGATTTATTTTTAATCTTCGCAAGTATGACCATGTGTCTACTTTCCACTCCCAGCTGAAGTGGCTTCCCATTCGTCAGCGTCGTGACTTGTGTGCTCTCACCACACTGTTTTCATTACTCTCTGGTCCTTCTCCTTCCTTCTACCTTACTTCAAACTTTCAATATCTTTACTCTAGTCACGATAGAAATCTTCGTTCTCATAACAACCGTCTGCTGCTTGTTCCTTCCAATAGGACCGGTTTTGTACATTCTTCCTTCCCCGTACAATCTTCAATTCTCTGGAATGGGTTGCCCTCCGAGATGAGGATGCTAAATAACCGACAGACGTTCAAAAAAAGATTAAAACAGTATCTATTACTGAAAGTGGCCGAATTATCCATATAAAAGTTGTCATCTTCTTCATTATTATTTATGTATATGTGTATTGCCTATTATATCTATTTATGTTTATGTAGTATTTTATATACTGGTGGTATATTTATGTGTAATTATATTCATTTTTAGGGTTCCGTACCCAAAGGGTAAAAACGGGACCCTATTACTGAGACTTCGCTGTCCGTCCGTCCGTCCGTCTGTCACCAGGCTGTATCTCAAGAACGGTGATAGCTAGACAGTTGAAATTTTCACAGATGATGTATTTATATTGCCGCTATAACAACAAATTCTGAAAATAAAATAAAATAAATATTTAAGGGGGGCTCCCATACAACAAACATGATTTTTTAGCGTTTCTTGTTCGATACTAATAACGTTGCCTTATGTTGCATAGATAATGGTACGGAACCCGTCGTGCGCGAGTCCGACTCGCACTTGACCAATTTTTTTTGTATTAGTTGCTGAGTTTAACACCTTATTTGTCTATATATTTTTTGTATTTCTTATTCAACTACGCTTTACTCAGACCTTTTTAATACACACCCACTTCTACATATATATCTCTGCACCACTTGAAGGTTGACTGGTAGAGAATGCCTCAGGCATTAATTAATTGTGTATAAAGCTAGAAATAAAAATATACTTATACCGTTATCACACGGCATTTAACAATTTTCATTTCTTTTGTCAGATTCCAACAAGAGATTGATCAATTGAAGAAGCAGTTAGAAGAGAGTATCAACGGTAAGTGTTTAGGGGTCAGGGGGGATCGTTCCGGGGTCAAATAACGCTCCCCAAATGTGCCAAATAAAAAAACATAAAACATTAGACACTATTTGTAACAAATTTAGCGTTACAATATTTATAATAAATAAATTTATATTAGAACCAGCGGTTGCCAGCGACTTCGTACTTTATTTTTTTTTCTAAATATTGTAGACATTGAGGAAGAAGGTGAAGAAGATGAAATATCTGATGAGGAACTCTCCGACGACACTCTGACAGACCCTGAGCTGGACTCACTCGACCCTGATGAGAAGAAACTACGTAAGAGGATCAGGAGAGAAGAGAAGGTAAACCATGATTATATCACAAAACATCGGTCTGACGAGCTTCATGGTTTAGGTAACGCACTGGCGTTCACGAAGTCTCGGGTTCGATTCACGCATGGGACAATCATTTGTGTGATATGTATAATTGTCATACAAATTTTTGTTCTGCGTCTGTGTGTTTACTATGTATTATAAGTATGTATTTACAAAAGAAAAGTAGTATATGTAGTATATCCGCATATAAGCTTAGCTTAGGACCAGAGGACACTGTGTGAAATGTCCATGAATAATTAAAAATTTCTTGCTGGCTGTACCCTCCACTAGAGAGCTGAAAATTTCACAGATTATAATATATTTGTTGATACTATAACAACAAACACTCATTATTATCATTCTCCTGTCGTTATCCCGTTATTTGGGGTCGGGAATATGACGAATACTACCCGTTGCCCACGAGTGGAGTTTAGAAAATTTTCCCCGTATATACAACATTTTTTACAGATGCTTTCCTCCTATTAGTAGTGTGATGTTATATAGCCTCGATACATGTATTTTCCAACACTGAAATAATTTTTCAAATCGGCCCAGTAGTTTCTGAGATTAGCGCGTTCAAACAAACAAACTCTTCAGCTTTATAATATTAGATTAGATAATATTATGATAATAACAATCAACGGAACCCTTCGATGTGCGAATCCCACTCGTACTTGAATGTTTTCTTAATGAATGTTTCTTTTTTCAGGAGAAATTAAACCAAGAGAAAGCCTACCAAGCACGGAAAGTACTGGAAGAGAAAAAAGCTGAACTACAAAGAACTAAGTAAGTTAACATAACACTACACAAAAAACTCGTAGCTAAACCCTGTACCCACACGCCTGGTCAGTGCGGCACAGTAGACCATAATACCTCTCAAAGTGGAGGAGCCTGTGCCCAACATTGGGAAGTTAATGGACTAAAAATAAGATATAGGTTCCTTCCACCCATCAGCCTCTATCCATCGACTGTTGGACATACGCCTCCGCCATTGAATGCCACAACGCGGGCTTGTGCCGCTTGCATCCAATGTCTCCCCGCGACCTTAACGATATCGTCGCTCTACCTTGTCGGGGGCCGCCCCACGTTACGTGGTCGTTCTAAGACTTTTCCTCACGTATCTATCAATGTATTAATTTAAGTAATCTTTGAAAGTAATTATAATCCACTTGCTGTAGTCGGATTGATCTGAAATGTTGCACACATAATATTAAGGACCGATGATAATGTAATAATATAATTGTTCAGGATTTGCATGTGTGTTTTTTAGTTTTTGAACTAAACAAATAATTCTGTATATAGGAAACAACAAGAGGAACTAAAAGACAAGTTGCAACGTCTCGAGTCTAAAGTGTTGGTCGGTGGTGAGAATCTGTTAGACAAAGCAGACGCACAGAGACAGCTGTTAGAACAAGCTGCAAGAGAACTGGAGTTGAGGAGACTTAATGAACTGAGGCTGCAAGAAGACTTACAGAAGAAAGAGGTATATCATATTATATTGTATTCTGTATATCATATTCTGTTAGAGAATATTTTATTTATTTATTTTTTCTAACAGGCCGAACGTTTAGACTTAGAAGAGCGTTACTCAAGTTTACAAGAAGAAAATGCGGCTAAAACACGCAAGTTGAAACGTGCAGTTCAATTATTGAACTCTGCTAAAGCCGAGCTTGCAGACCAGCAGAGAGAACAACAGAGAGAGATGGAGGGCATCTTGGATAGTGTGAGAGCTTTGAAGAGAGAGATACAGTTAGCTGATCTGGTGCTAGACTCTTATATACCTAAGGAGTACCAGGTAAATTACTTTTAATGAAGATGTGTAAGAATTAATAAATATTGTGATTGTGTTTGTCAGTGATACCAAAAAAGATTTAGGGTTACATTAGTTAAGTAGTTAGTAGTTAAGTAACAGATTTTGGGGTAACGTTAGTCAATAAACAGACTTAGGGTAACGTTCGTCAACAAACAGATTTAGGGTAATATTCGCGTGAAATTTAGAAAATTTTCCCCGTTTTTGCAACAATTTTCACTGATACCTCGCTTCTATTGGACGCAGCGTGATGTTATATAGCCTACAGTCTTCCTCGATAAATGTACTTTCGAATACTGAAATAATTTAATTTATTAATTTTGCAATTGATTTGCTATGCTTTTACTTACTAAATGAAATTGTGGTGTAAAAAGTTATCACCGCAAGCAGGACTTGAATCCATGACCTCGGAATACATCGTTGCAAAATATTCTCGATAGATAGCGTTGCACATCAAAAATGCAATGTAGACTCAATCGAGGATCATTGTGGTGGTCTGATTGATTACTGCTAGCACGACCGCAATAAGCTCAAGGGTTCAAGTTCCGCTTGCGGTAATCACTTTTTCCATCACAATTAAATTTATTAACTGAAAAAAATTTTCTATTCGAACCAGCGGTTCTTGAGATTAGCGCGTTCAAACAAACAAACAAACTCTTCAGCTTTATAATAATAGCATAGATTATTGTAATGTAGTTATTATTTGTTTCTCACTTTTGCAGTCACGGGTATATTTCTATTATAAGAAATACCCGGTCCTTTGTAAGGCTTACATGGGGACATGGGTCGAACATGCAGAGACCCTTTGAGAATTTTAATGAATAAATAAATGTGGTGGGACACCTACCATCGACACTCCACACCTGCACTATAAAAGTGGAGTCATGGAATGCCAGTGGTAGCTGTAGATCTATTGAAAATTAATGTAGAAAACGTACTGGTTTATTGTGTTGGGTGTTTGATGGACTGGTTCTCAAGATTTTGGATAATCTGCCTCCAGGTTTTGCGTTAGTCTCATGGTGAGGTAACGACTGTCCCAGAGTTTTGTTATTATTGTAATGTTGTTTTTAACACCCTTGCTCGTAAAGCTGATGTAATTCCACCGGTTTTAAATATGTAAAGCGGGTCATAAAAAACGCGTGTGTTACCAAAGCAAATAGTTAAGTTATAGTCCATACAAATTTCATAACAGTATTATTAGCCATTTCATATATGGAACTGATCGCCGCCGCACGACTCGAGCAGCGCGCTGTTGCTATTCAAATTTCGAACTAATCGCTGCGCGGCGCCAGTCAGTAGGCAGCGCTAGCGCGCTGTTAAAATGGCGAGAAATCAACAGTGTGCATTCACAGATTGAGTTTATTAAATTTTTTTTTTTCTGTTTCCTCGCAAATGTGTTAAAAAACGTCGTACGATTAACCATCTTAACGCACTAATATTGTAATGTACTATTGTCGTGTTGTAGTCGCTGATAGAGCAGTACGTGCACTGGAACGAGCAGCTCGGCGAGTGGCAGGTCAAGTGTGTCGCCTACACCGGGAACAACATGAACACGCACACACACACACACAGGGAACACCACACACACACACATGTATGTATATCTTCTTTATATATATAAATCTCATGTCACGATGTTTGTCCGCGATGGATTCCTAAATTACTTAACCGATTTTAAATTAAATTGGCACACTGTGTGCAATTTGACCCAACTTGAAAGATACGATAGCTTAAATTTCAATTTATAGTCGCAATATTATTTTATTGCAAATTATTTGTCTACCCTGACATTTGTATGGCAAAACAACGTTTGCCGGGTCAGCTAGTCTAATATATAAAATTCACGTGTCACAGTGTTAGTTACCGTACTCCTCCGAAACGGCTTGACCGACTTTTATGAAATTTTACATGCATATTCAGTAGGTCTGAGAATCGGCCAACATCTATTTTTCAAACTTTTTTTTTATAGTATCTATGGCAAAACAACGTTTGCCGGTTCAGCTAGTACTTAGATATACAGGGAAATATAGGTAAACAGTTGAATGTACATTTTTTTTGCCTAATATAAGGGAAAACGGCTATAAAGAAAATCAAAATAATTATAATATTGTAATTATAAAACTGACCAGCCAGTTTAAAGTGACGACGAGAGCTCTCCATACAAAGTGCTTAAGCGCACGGTATGTATGACGGGTTAAGGAACCTGGATTGAAACCGCTATTAGCGAAACTCATGTTTAAATTTCTGACTAATTAAAGATGATAATACTTGGGAGTAGGTTGCTCTGGAGCAATACATATTGTATATTATCACGTTTTATCCATAAATGTCATACAAATATTTGTACTGCGTCTGGGTGTTTACTATGTATTATAAGTATGTATTTACAAAAGAAAAGTAGTTTATGTATTATATCCGTATTCTGGTACCCATAACACAAGCATATAAGCTTAGCTTGGGACCAGAGGACGTTGTGTGAAATGTCCATGAATATTTATTATTTATTATTATTATTTATTGGCATTGTAAGTATAATTGTCATTAAGTATTTTTTTTTAAAGTATTGATTTAATTAAAAGCTTTGCTGAGTTTCTTACGCCGGTTCTTCTCAGCAGATTGCATCCGGAATCGGTGGTAGAGAAAAAAATGTTTGTACCTGTCATAAGCACATATTTCTCAAAAAATTATGTCTACATGATTAAATGATTTTTCATTTCATTTCAAATCCCTACACCTTGGCACTGAATTACCTCTGTTAGTAGGACCTCTATAAGTAATGTTATGTAGTTTCAAAATTAAACCTTAGCCAGCTTTTACATAATCCTGAGAAGGAAAAGGGATGTTGGCACTTGTATTCCTAATCCGTCACCAGAGAGCTATATGGTCTTATTCATAATGACTTACCGGAGGTTTAAACGGAGATTTTATCGGAGAGATAATAAACATTTTACCGTAAAAAGACTATTTTGAATAACAAGTTTTGACAATTTTCGCGAACCCATTTTAGCGAACTTTTAAACCTCCGATAAGTCATTATGAATAAGACCAATAATATACAAAGCTTACCTTTTACATACTAGGTTAAATAATATTTGTAACATTACAGATTGAGCCACCAGATTTGTCAGACCGTTATCTGTCATACGCTAACGTCAACAGTCGTCCGACCACGCGTCTCGCCAGACCACATACCTCGGCTGTGCCCAGACCACATACAGCGCTTAGACAGCGACAATAATTTGAATCTGAAAAACAGCTTTTTTAAATAATTTTTAAAGGCTTTTGAATAGGATTATGAGTTTGTTTGCTAGTTACACTTTTACGGCTTAAATACTCAGTTTATTATTAAAGAATTGTGTATACAATTATACATACTCAAAGATTTAGGAGTAACATTATTCAAAACACAGATTTAGAGTAACTGTCGTCAAGAAACATAACTAAGGGTAACATTCGTCAAGAAACAGATTTAGGGGTAACAATAATCCAGAAACAGATTTAGGGGTAAAAATAATCAAGAAACAGATTTAGGGGTAACAATAATCAAGAAACAGATTTGGGGTAACATTCGTCAAGAAACAGATTTAGGGGTAACAATAATCAAGAAACAGATTTAGGGTAACATTCGTCAAGAAACAGATTTAGGGGTAACAATAATCAAGAAACAAATTTAGGGTAACATTCGTCAAGAAACAGATTTAGGGGTAACAATAATGAAGAAACAGATTTAGGGTAACATTCGTCACATAAGAAACAGAACTAAGGGTAACATTCGTCAAGAAAAAGATTAGAAATTGATTAAAAAACATAAATCTAGTCATACTTACGTGATGAGACACAAACATGAAAACCTAATTGAGATAATAAGTAGAATCGCGTTAAATTAAACATATATTTCGGATATTTTTCATATTGACGCGGGTCTGTTACGTTTCTTCTACAGCTTTTTCATATTACATAGTTATAATTTCCAATAAAATATTGCTGCAAAATTCAGAAAATTTTCTGTAATATTAATTCATTAATATAAATAATTTTTTGACGCGGACAATACCACGATGTGTGAAAAGTTCTCTAACGTCGGCATAGATATAATTTAAACATAACATACTTTACATGGTATGTACCAATAACCTCTTTTACCAAAAAAAAACTTAACAAAAATGAAATTTAATAAAAAAATGCTTTTTAGGAATAAGATCTCATATTAAGTAACAAAAAAAGTGTAGTGTTTAGAGTTAGACAATCTTTCGTATTTTTTATAGTACTTGAAATAATATGTCAGATTATTTTAATAATTTGACGATTTGTCTATATAGCCTTTTGGTTTCATTTGAAATTAAAAATTTTACTAGAGAATAACTTTTATTATTTCTAGTATGAATTATTACATAAATTAGAAAAGAAATGAAAAAGACGCGTTTAACAACCGAGCTATATTTTTATCGTTTTGACTTTTAGATAATATGTTAACAATAACAAAATATCTGTAAATTTTTGCTAATCTATGGCAGTTTTTTTTATTTTTTATAGACAAACTATTTTTTTAATATTGTCTATGGCTAGTCGCATTCCAGTGATTTTTTTTTTAGAATATTAAGTTTTTTTCACGTTTCAGTATTTCAATGGCACAAGTATTCTTGTATTCAGTATGTATTTGTGATAAATTATGTATAATACCTTTATTTATAGAAATAAATGGGTTTTCTTAAATATTTGTGTTTTACTTGCTCCCGACTTCTTTTACGTGAAATTTTGGGTGACTGGGTTTTTTGGGACAGTTTTTTCCGAAGGAATCAGATATTATCCCGTACAAAAATTGTTCAGTACGGTGCCAAGTAATGGTCCAATAATGAATGATCTGTATTTGATTATTCTATTAAGCCACATAGATTACTGACACTAAGACAATATTAAATTTTCATGTATTTTTTCTCAACATTTTATTAAATTTTTTACAAATATTAATAGTAAAATATATTCTTACTACTAGTACTACTACTAAATCACAAACATAGTTTATACAGAAGAGTCTTAAATATTCTGTTAATTACAAGAATTGAAATGAGTCTAATGAAAGCAGTTCTACAGCGAGTGGTGTCGCAGACTGATACACAACAACTGCCTGTAGGGAAGTATGTTTCCCCACCGCCTGAATTAGACGCTAATGTGTTGTGTAAACGTATTACTGATAGAAGAAAAAAGAGGGCGTATAAGGTAAACTATTTTAGGGTTATTATGACGAGTGGTCTGGTTAGAGGATAAAATGAAATACGTCCGGACTTGCATGGCGTTTATTTGCGACTCAATACATTTAATATAATATTAGTTTATATAGTTAAGGAGAACAATCGTTTCTATATATTCCTAAAACTGCTGATACGCTGAGTGTTGCATACAATGAATTCATACATAATATATTTGTATACAATAATTTAGGCGTCGAACAAACAATAGGACCATACATACTGTAATAAATATATTTGTTTATTATAACTTAGGTGGCCCAGCACAATGGTCTCTATGCATTCGTAGACTTGTTGACATTACGTCTACTTGCAAACAATGAATTCATACAATGTGTTCCTACACTATATTTTAATTTCTTTCGTCATTTAAAAGGGGACTACACGCCCAATTTAGATTCCTTAGGTATTGCTATCCCTATTTCGAGCGTTCAAACAAACAAATCTTCAGCTTATACACAGATAATATAATAAGATAAAATATATTAAATAGATTAAAATTTTTGAATATAATTATGTTTCATGTTAGTACGGAGGTATCAAAGCCAAAGTGGATTCATCACCGCCGCGACTGTGCGCCTCTGGTTGGTGTCGTCGTCTGCAGCAATGGGGTCACGACACTAACACTCTACGTCAAGATAATATACGTCTATTGACTTTCATTAGGAAAGCTCAATATTTAAAGGTACGAAAGATGTTTAAATACCATAGACCAGGGCCGAGCCGCCCCTATGTGCGAAGTATGCGGCGCACACAGGCGCCAAGAAAATAGCGGGCGGCGCTGCGGCCACCATCAAAATTATATTTTATAACACGTATACTGTTCTGAGCATAAAGTGACGATCTTTCAATATACAATCTTCCTCAAGAACAACTCTTATCTGAAATCTCTAAAAAGTCAAATAAAAATCTCTAAAAAAATATAGGTACAGCAGGTTTAAAAAGAGGCGCTTCATAGGTTTCGCACACAGGCGCTGCAAGGTGTCGGCGTGGCCCTGCCATAGACCAAATGTAGGTAGTATGAGTATCCTTGGTCAATGATATAAGGCATAAGCTCACATAGGGACATACAAACAAAATTAACAACTTTGTTTTATAATAAGTAAAGAAGTTAGAGAAGGCTAGAAGATGACTATAGTAATCTATGTATGTTGGTAAATTCTGTCTAAGTACTTAATTTTAAGTTTATTGTATACCAGGGTAAAGTGGACTCTCATTGGAGAACAGAACCTTGTCACACCGTGCAGTACTACAGAAACAGAGTTGATTTCTTGTCGCGACTACACACGGACAACTTGAAATTATATAAACGTATTAATACTACTGTGAGTTACTTTTGTATTAATCAGGATTCACGTCACTACCCCATTTCTACCCATGCATTCATGTTATCAGGATTACTAAAAATTCAACGTGTTACATATGCTAACTTCCGAAGTTATGTAGACTCTTATGTAACTTTAACACTACTAGACCATTTTTAAGCAGTTTTTGACACTTGTGTAGGGATGGATCAAGATTACAAGTGTCACCTTCCTATTTTCTACGTTTAATGATATTTCATGAAATTGATGATATTTAGTACCTACATGTATGACCAAGCTTCGATATTATTCTTTTTTTGTAAATTGGTAGTTTATGGAAGTGAAACTTGGTCAGTTCAATTAAATTAATCAAGGGGTATTCAAGCGTGTTTTTTAATTTTTGAACGAATTATTTTAGCCTCTATAGTCTTTACCTATCCCCATAAGCAAAAAACGTGACGCTATGGTATATTTTAGCTCTCTAATCAAAGTATTTTAGCCTTATTAATTCCACAGCGTTGTCGCGTAACATCAACGACAGCACTGAACCAGGCGTGGTCTCGTAATAGACGAGAGATGATCAACCGAGCTGTTAACAAGTTTGTGCTGTTCCCACCAGTACCTCACGAGGTTATTGAGGACCCTGCCTTTGCGGCGCCCCCTGGTGTTAAGAGACCTAGGTAATTACCTATAAAATGAAAACGAAAATGAAAACTTCTTATCTACTATTGGCATATTTTGAAAATACAAGTTTTCCTTTTTATAGTTATGTATAGATTATGGAATCTTTTGCACCTACCCACAGATTTACAAAATAGAGTGTCTGTGGCTCTATCAAATATGAGCGTGAGATATGTATCTATGTGTGTCTCTAGTCCATGCTATACGTCATATGCAGAGACGTATTATGTATTAGCACCCAGGGCCAAATTATTTAGCCGCCCTTTATAATAACAGAGATAGAGCAAAATTTTAAACTTGAAGGCTTTCGTCGCCTTTCTCATGCTGGCCGCCCCGGGCCATGGCCCATATGGCCCTAGGGTAAATACACTTCTGATCATTTGAAACATTATTAATGTATGATTTAGTCAGGCTAAAGTAACGTGTTTTCAAGATTGAACTTAGGTACGTATCTTCAACATTGAATGCGCACACACTATTTGGTAATTCTAATGTATTTGGTACTCGTTCCTACCTATGTATATCATTTGTAGAAATGTGTGATTACTTTCAGAGTATACATGACGATAGGTATCCAGGAATGCGCAGTGCTCGGTGAGCTGGTCATAGAGTTGTTCACAGACATCTGCCCACAAACCTGTCGACTGTTCACGGAACTGCTGATGGGAGATACGTTGGGACATGGCTACGTTGGGACCTGCTTCTTTAGGTTATAGCCTTTGAGTTGATAAACAACACGAGTTCTTACACACAGTGCTCTTTTTTCTTCGCACACAATTGTTTACCAATGTTTCCAAGATACAGCCTGGTGACAGATGGACACACAGACAGCGTAGTCTCAATAACAGGGTGTCGTTTGACCTTTTGGTACAAAACCCTAAAAATGTAATTCAAACTTTTTGCTGGTTCCGCAATAGGTACGCAAAACTTATTTTCTTTTGATTTTGACTTGAACTGTTAACTGCCAAAATGATATTTGTAAAATGACAAAGTGTTATTACAATTTATTTGCCTGATTATTTAAAATATAGTTTATTTTTATCAAAAATCACAGTTAGCTACAATTAAAAAATAATTAATTTTGTTACTTTGAAAGTTGAAAAAGAAACGTAACATGTTAGTGCCAGAACCAGGCGCTGCAACAGCCAATGAGATTCTGATCAAAGTCATCAGTCCTGAAGGTCAAACCTTTACAGCATACTTCTCTGAAGACACTCTTATTGAAGAGTTAAAGAACAGAGCTATAGATTATTTCTACCCGAATGGCGAAACGGGCTCCAGTCGATACAAAATTGTCAGAGTATTCGATACTTCAACTCTACACGACTTCTTAACGATATCACAAGAACAAATCATAATGCAAGAAGAATTATTACTCGTTGAGAGAAGAATACCTGAAGCTAGCACTTTGTGGGACTTGGGACAAGTTAGAGCACCACTCCATAGCACAATAGCTGCTGCCACATCTTCGCTACCAACTCCACAAAACGCCATGAGACAGCCAAATCTACAATCGTTGCTATCAACAAATGAACTGTCTTATGAACTACGCAAGATTTTAATATCTTTGATAGAAGCTGGTGCTCGTCTCGCAGCTGCTGGTAGAAATTATGAAATGACATTAGCTCAACTGTCCGCTGCTTTAGAGGAACCACCAAAAGCACCAACCACAGTAACTCAAGTGATAACTCCTGAAGAAATCGCGGCAAGAATCGCCGCTGATGCTCAAATAAGGATAGACGATCCTCCTGTCTATAAATCAAATGGGAATGACTTGTACCGTAGAGCGGAACATCTACAGAGGTTCCTGGAGAAGTTTCGCGCTTGGAGACTGAAGATAATTGAACCACCTAACCCTGAATCTATTGGCGTTTTAAAAGACCTTGGTTTCTCTAATGAAGAATCAGACAAAGCGTTAAAACAGACAGGTTGCAACGTTCCTGCTGCTGCAGCTTATCTAATTGGAGAAAGAGGTTCAAGTATATTCGAACTAGTAAATGGGCTACCTGATGGTTTAATCCTGCAATCTTTGTTGAAACAACCACAGATCCAACGCGGTCTTTTAAATACGCGTATGTTGATTGCGTTTATCGCTATGGTCGGACAGACGGGCAGTGCTTCATTGTGGCTGAATTCGCCTCATGGGAGTCCACTGCTCTCACAAATATCTCGTACATACCATTCAGAGAAGTATTGTCTTGCTGTGAATCAGTTTTCACAGGAGACGAATGATAGAACTACGTCAACGCCTTCTACATCGCGCCAGAGGAACTAAAATTTTGTAATGATTTTATTGTTATTAAATATAAATAAATAAATATAAATATAAATATTCATAGACATTTCACACAACGTCCTCTGGTCCCAAGCTAAGCTTTATATGCTTGTGCTATGGATACCAGAATACGGATAGAATACATATACTACTTTTCTTTTGTAAATACATACTTATAATACATAGAAACACCCAGACGCAGTACAAACATTTGTATGACAATTAAAAACATCACACAAATATTTGTCCTGACCGGGAATCGAACCCGAGACCTCGTGAACGGCAGTCCGTTATATGAACCACTAGACCACGAGGCCCGTCATATAGGTGTTTAAAAAAGTAATAAAAATATTTTTCTACATTGTGTTTTCCTTCCCACCCTATTTCGGGTTTTGTTTAGTTTTCCGGTCGTAGCTGGCTCTCACAGCACTCTGAGGAGGAAATGGGGTGACTACACTTGTATTCTAAAATCCGTCACCCGACAGATGATAAAATTGTAGATATATTGCGTTAATTAATTTTATATAATAAATAATATATACCATATTTCTTTAATTTTTAGCCCAATTAACCCATTTAGAAGTGTGTGTATGTTTTCTGATATGGCTCTTTATATTTAGGAAAGTTCCTCACTTATACTGGTCTGGTGGAGACGTGACCTATAACAATGGATTCGGTTGTTACGCGCAGCGAGGGAGAGTCAAACCAGTAGGAGCTGAGAACTATCACTTCCCACATTCGATGCCCGGTAATATCACTATTTAGCTAATACACAAAATTTCCTTTGTTTGTATATTTAGTAGTAGGTATATAGGAAGTAATAGACTTCTTTAGCAAATAAGTGAAACTGCACACACTAACTACACTACACAGTTAGTTTAGTAGCTACCTGCCTCTATTACATTATTTCAATATGCACAAAAACTTATGTGGGTATCTCAGCTTTACTTATATTTGGAAGTCACGTATAATCATGATTTTAATACCTATCAATTTAAACTTTAGGTCTAGTATCAATGCGTGTGACATGCGATGATGAAGTGTGTGGTATATTCAACATCACATTCAAGCCGCTGCCGCAGTTCGATCTACGAAACGTTGTGTTTGGCAGAGTTAGTACCACATTGTATACTATACGATACAGTGCGACACGAACAGTCCGCAGACAGATGGGCGTCCGTCGCGAATATATTACGGAAGAGCGTAGCACTCAAGATAAAAAGGGTAATGGCAAAATACGATCAAGGTTTTTTAAAAAATCGCTTTTTATGGGATTCCTAACATATTTTGGCACGAAACAGTTGGTGCGGAAGTCGGAAATACCGACACCGAGTCATGTTTTCATTCAGACACTGCATACATAAACCGTAACTATATTCTTTAATTCCAGATAATTCGTCCGTCAATAACTTATGATACAGCGCGCGTGCTCGGCAAGCCACTAAGCACGTATCCTATAGTAGACATACGCTCCACACGATGTAAACACAATGGACGGTGGCTCACCGGGGAACCGAACACACGACTTATTCAAGCGACACATAAAAGAAAAACATAGATCTGGATTTTATCAATATTATTTTATTCTTATTGTATACAAAATAATACAAATATATACTTATTTTTTAAATAATGTGCATAAAATGCTAAATAAATCATTAAATATCATTTTAACATGTTTAATTATATTCGTTTTGGTTCGTATCCGTCAATCTGTTAGTAACTTACTACATCGTGTCGGTTTTATGACGGAGACGTATTTTGAAAATTTGCATCCCGGGCTCAGATTGGTTTAGCACCCTGAGCGTGTTTTAACTTGCAGGTCTTGCAACCCCCTATTGGTAGTTCGCTAGTTTTGACAAACTAATCTTTGTTGGGGCAGCTATTCATTTTTAATAAAGTAAAACAATCAAAAACAAATTCTGTATATATTTATTATAAATTATATTGATGTATGTTTGTATGTATATCAAAAATGGTGCGAGCTGAGTAATACTTCATCTTCTAACGTTTTATTCTTCAAATATCTAAATATTCGCCTGTAACAAACAAAAAAGCATTATTAAATTTAATTAAAAATTGGTCAAGTGCGAGTCGTACTCGCGCACGAAGGGTTCCGTACCATTATCTATGCAACATAAGGCACGTTATTAATAAATGAGCAAACAACACACACAATACTTAATTAATCACGTTTGTTGTATGAGAGCAAGAAACGGTAAAAAAATCATGTTGTATGGGAGCCCCCCTTAAATATTTATTTTATTTTATTTTTAGTATTTGTTGTTATAGCGGCAATAGAAATACATCATCTGTGAAAATTTCAACTCTCTAGCTATCACCGTTCTTGAGATACAGCCTGGTGACAGACGGACGGACGGACAGCGAAGTCTCAGTAATAGGGTCCCGTTTTTACCCTTTGGGTACGGAACCCTAAAAATGATGACTATAGCGTACTTTGATTATTTGGCTATTTGGTTGTGCATATTTTTATTAATTAAAATCGTTCGTCTAAAAGATACAGATAACAAAAAAGTACTGTTCTTCTTACTACTATCAATTTTCTATCTATTTTAATGACTATCAATTTTAATTTTGTAGTTAAGTTGTGTACATAGAATCCTACGGCCTACCACGCTCGAAAATCCTGAATATATTTTTAAATTATTACATTGCCATCGGTCCTTAATATTATGTGTGCAACATTTCAGAACAATCCGACTACAGCAAGTGGGTTATAATTACTTTCAAAGATTCCGTTAGATAGATTATTTTGTTCGGCCCCAAATAAAGGGATAAGAGCAGAAGAATGATAATAATAAGTATATTTGTTTTCAAACTCACCACAAAGTCTTAGGTACATGTCCCCAATCCTTAGGCGTATTACAGATAACACGCTCCACATCATCTGCAGAGATATTGATGTCTGATACAACGCGCGTAACACGCACGTTACACGCGCGTGGCCACGGCGTTTCTCTTGCGTTTTCTACAACCAGCTCCAAGTCCATGCTCACTTCCCAGACGGAACGTAGAGGAATATTTGCTACCTATAAAATAAAATGTATAATTTTATAGCTAGCTATGGCATGCAGTTTTACTTGCATAGTTATTGTTGTTCTCCGTGTGGTGACAGATTAAGAATACATGTGTCACCACCCAATCTTCCAGGGTACTGTAAAAGTCAGCTAAGAGATATTGCACACAGATAACATGAGAACTATAATATATATAACTGTGAGAGATGGAAAACTCGAAAATAAACCCTGTGCCAATACGTCTGGTCAGCGCGTCACTGTAGACCACAATCTCTCCCAAAGTGGAGGAGGCTCGTGTCCAACAGTGAGACGTAAATGGGCTGGAGAGAGAGAGAGAGTTATTGAAATCTCCCTATGATGATAATAAATAAATAAATATTCATAGATATTTCACACAACGTCCTCTAGTCCCAAGCTAAGCTTATTATGCTTGTGTTATGGGTACCAGAATACGGATATAATACATAAACTACTTTTCTTTTGTAAATACATACTTATAATACATAGAAACACCCAGACGTAGTACAAACATTTGTATGACATTTATAGATATCACACAATTGATTGTCCCGAGCGGGAATCGAACCCGCGACCTTGTGAACGGCAGTCCAGTACATGAACCACTACGCCGCGAAGCAATAATAATAATGATTACGTGACATAATAATATAACAATAATCTTTACTTATTAAAAAACAAAGTCGTTATTTTTGTATGTGTGTCTCTATGTGAGCTTATATCTTGAAAACTACGCAACAGATTTTGATGTTTTTCTTATTAGATTGTAGAGTGTTTCAAGAGGATGTCTTTTTTGTATAATTTGCTAAGGTTAGATTTCTAAATTCCACGCGTTCGAAGTAGCGGGCAGCAGCTAGTATATCTCTATAATTATTTTACCTATTAGGTTTATGTAAGGGACTGCTGAACGGCAGTCCGTGTCGAGGTCGCGGGTTCGATCCACACATAGTACAATCATTTGTGAGATATTTGTACTATGTATTACAAATAATTTTACAAATAAGTATATATGCAGTTTAACTGTATCTGGTACGCGTAACACAAGCATAGCAATATAGCTTACTTTGAGACCAGAGGGCGTCGTGTGAGATGTCCATAAATGTTTACTTATTTATTACTATTTATAATGATGTCGTCGTCTCTAGCTATCACCGTTCCTGAGATACAGCCTGATGACAGATAGACAGGCAGACTAACAGCGAGGTCTCAGTAATAGGGTCCCGTTTTACCTTTTGATGCAAAACCCTATAAAAAAATGGTCAAGTGCGAGTCGGACTTGCGCACGAAGGGTTCCGTACCATTATCTGTGCAACATAAGGCAACGTTATTAGTATCGAGCAAGAAACGGTAAAAAAATCATGTTTGTTGTATGGGAGCCCCCTTAAATATTTATTTTATTTTATTTTTAGTATTTGTTGTTATAGCGGCAATAGCAATACATCATCTGTGAAAATTTCAACTCTCTAGCTATCACCGTTCTTGAGATACAGCCTGGTGACAGACGGACGGACGGACGGACGGACGGACAGCGAAGTCTCAGTAATAGGGTCCCGTTTTTACCCTTTGGGTACGGAACCCTAAAAACAGCTTAATTAAATTTCTCACCTTCAAAGCGAGATGTCCATTACAATCTAAAGTATACGCCAACCGCACTTTAGCATCATGCATAGCCCTCGCCCAGCGGAGCGCCGTCCTAGCCAGGGCTGCGCCCCTCCGTAGTAACTGTGGTACATCTCGGGCTTCTCTCACGGAACCTCTGTGTGACGCTAAATAACGGAACGTTTCCGCTGCAAAACGGACACATACTGTCGCCATTGGATTTTTCTTATCTGTAACAAAAATATATGAATTGAAATCTATACTCAATAATACTTATAAATAAAATATTATAAAGCTGAAGAGTTTGTTTGTTTGAACACGCTAATCTCATGAACTCCTGGTCCGATTTGAAAAATTCTTTTAGTGTTGGATAGCACATTTATTGAGGAAGGCTCTAGGCTATAAAACATCACGCTAAGATCAATAGGAGCGAAGCATTAGTAAAGAATACTCACCCTGTTGTACAGTGTCAATATTAACATCAATAATTTTGGTATCAGCTCTGACCCTGGTCCTAGTAGCGTTGTCGTGACGATGTTCTAGACGTACTGTGAGTCTTAGACGACCGTGTAATAGACGGAAACACCACGTGTCCACTGCTGATGTGTCCCATTCACATTCTGGACTCCTATACATAAAGTATATGTTAAATAAGATGAATGATGTCCATTAAGGAAAATAATACAGATGTCACCATCACCCCATTTCCTTCCGAGAGTGCTGTAAAAGCCAGCTAAGAGACGAAATAAACTAATTAATCTTTTCTGTAAAACACGGCGAACCGAAACGGAAACCCTGATTTATTAGGAACAAAATGCGAATAAAATGGTGGAAACGCTGGGACAGGAGGCCCGAGAAACATATACTCCGATGTCATCGCCGATGTCCTTTAAAATGGTCAAGTGCGTAGCACTTAAAATCATCGTATTTAAAGCCAATGAAGTATGTTTAATTGTAGCAGATGACGCTCTTCTCTGCCAACCCCTAAGGAAAAAAGGCGCAACGGTATGATGATAATAATGAATCTAATAAAATTTAACTTACCCCATAAAAGGCAGCATATCAATCTTGGCCACAATATTAACACCGGAATCACATTCACTCGGTAAATTATCACTACACTCTGGATGCCAGTCAGTCCTAGAACTTTGCTCACTGTAACCTAAATACGAACTCTTCATAGACGATGACGCACTACAAACACTTTGATCTGTCCCTTTAAGATTCTTACTAGAAGCACAAGAACTCATAACTTCAGAACTACTGTCTTCTAATTCAGACTTAGACTGATAATCACGCCTACTTTTCGGACTAACTTTTATAGACATTTCATCACATATAGAATCTTTAATTACACTGTCTAAATTATATTCAGTTATAAAATGTTGTACCGTAACAGAACTATCATGTCTTGTTTTAGATTTTAATATTTTCTTTCTTTCTGCATCTATTTCGGGTACAATTTTGTCTTTTTCGATATGTTTCTCCAAGTTTTTAAGACATTTGGGACTATTAGACAGTTTTTGCATTTTCATATTAGGTTTCGTATCAATTGATTTGACTGGCGTTATTAGATGTGATCGCTTTTTAGGTCTGTTTGTTCTGTCTTCTTGTGATAATGTATCTGAACCTAATTGTTCGATATTGGAAGAAGAATCTTGGTCTTTGACATCAAAGATTACTTTTAACGGTGATTTTCTAAATTTCTTTTCACATTCAGTTGATGAAGTTACTGATTTAGTTATCGGTTCGTCAACTAAAGTTAACGATGATGTAGCATCTAATAACTCTTTGTTTGCTTTCATTGCAATTACAGTATTAACTTGAATATCTTGTACTTCTGTAATATACGCATCTACTGAACTATCCCTCGATAGAGGTTTCTTTTCTGATATACTATGTTCATCAGAATTACTAATATTTTCTTTACCAAGTTCCGAAAGTCCATCTTCAAGATTGCTACAAACTCCGACACTATTTTCATTCATTTGACACGATTGGTTAGATGTTGAAATGCATGAATCTTCTGATTTTAGCAATTGTGGAACTGTTTCTTTAATGGGGTCATATTTATGTGCATCTGCATGATCTACAGGTCGCAAAAGGATATTATTTAAAGGATTTTGATGGTCAAATACTAGGACTTGTCTGTGAAATGGGCTAACGTCTTTTGGATTTTCAGAACAATGTAGTTTTGTATGCATATTAGTTGTTGTATCTACTGTAACTGCTCGACTTTCGTTGTCATTACGCTGAGTGACGTCTATATTATATTTTGGGCTAGTAGCTTGATAACCAAATGAATCAACTACGCGTATTTCATAATTAGATGGTTGATTTGAAGTTAATTCTATGTCAATATCAATTTGGCTAGAAGTAGCTAGGTCAGTTTGTAATTCTTTGCTTGTAGTAGCAACATTCCCTTTTACTTTATGATCTCTATTCATTTTGTAAGGCAAAATATCAGCCATTGGTTTTACTAAATCCGACATTAATTCTTTAATACCGTCGTTTATATCATAAGTAGGTATTACATTGGCTTTACTGCATTCCCTTCTAGGGCTTGGATAGGACTCGATCATGTAAGATGTTTCACCGAAAGCAGTTTTTTTCAAAGGGGATTTTTTAATACTCGTTTCACTAATAGATTCATCATCAAAATGTAAAGTTTTAACAACGTCACCGCTTATACGAACAGATTTCTTAATATTTGAGTTTTCTTCTGATGAGTCTAGTGTATCTTCTATTTGACTACTGACTTCTAGTTCAAATTTCGTATTTTGTAATGCTGCCTGCGCCATAGATATGTTATTTAGCATATCTTTACTACTCATAGGTACTGATAGTCTATTGTTAGCTGGCAAACTGATTCTTGCAAATGACTTTTCTTTAACATCTGTAACGCTTTTGTTAATAGTAGGTGCAGTTTCACGATTTGCAGTTTCACATACACTTTCATCTTCGCATCGACTATCATCAGTTATATTAGATATCATATCAAGTAACGCATTAGTATCGTTGCCATTCTCAAAAGTTTTATTAACTCCTTCATGTTTTTCATCATAATTGTGAGTAATTTCTTTACCATCACAATCTGCACATTTTATTTCTTTCAATGCATTACTAACATTAGCGAATCTACTTTGTAAAGTCTCTAAATCATCAGATTCTCTTTGCTCAATATGTAAAGGAACTGTAGCTGTTATCTGAGGCAGTATATTTTCTATAAGGTTTTCTCTATCAACTACATCCATCTGTGCTATAACCTCCCTTTCTTGTAATTCAGTAGAAAGACTTTCGCTTGTAAATTCATCTGCTAATGTTCTTTGTAAAGGGAATGATTTCGACTCAATTTTATTATCTTCTTTTACAAGAATTTCTTTACTAGCTGAGTTTGTACTAGACATGTTAAGAATAGTATCAATAAATAATGCCTGTGATTGTAAACTAGTAGGGGATTTGGTTTTACTTTCAACAACTAGCATTACATTATCATCAACATCCATTTCGTCAGTGTTTTCAATTATAACTTTTGTAGTATCCGATTCTGATTTTATGAGTTCAATATTATCATTTTGTTCGCTATTTTCTGATATATCGACGTTAATTTCATCGGATGGCATATTTTTTGTATTATCTCTTGCATGACATAAGTTTTCTTGTTCGATATTAATTGGTTTTGGTAAACTTGAAGTAGTCATAGCTTGATACAAAAGAACTTCTTTTTGTTTGGAATTCTCTGAATAAACCCGACTCATATTTTCAGATTTGTTTAGCACATCGATATTATCTTCTTTCGTTGTTTTTAAATTAGATGGTATTGGATTAGTTAAAGAACTATTAACTACATCTTTATTTAAAATTGGAGTGTTAACTGAATCTTTATTTGTATTTCCTACTTCAGACAATTCAACGTCTCTGTTTTCCTTACAGACAATAATATCATTTTTAGGTAAATCTGTTACATTATTTTCAATATCCATATCTAAGCTTGTTATTTCTTTCTCTCTTGTTTCTTCAATATTATGCCGAGGTTGCATATTATCGTCAACATTTGTAACCCCGCTTAGTAAGAACTCGTTAGCTTTTTCCCAGGACTCTTTTGCGGCTAAGGAAATATCATCTTTAATAATCGATTTTCGATTATTTGAATTCTGTTTCTCAAGGATATTATTCGATACATTAACAGAATCGAATTCAGATTTCACTTCATATAGAGGTGCTTGTGTTACAGCAGTATTCTCAGCTGTTCCTTTCACACTGTCTTTATCTGGAGTGATTTGCGATATAGATGATTTATTAACTGGAATTATAGTTTCAGTATTTTCTATGTAACCTACTATGATATTTGGTGGTGGCACTTGTGTTAAAGTTATATCAGCAGAATTTTCTTCATAAACTATAGTTTCTCGTCTATCGCCTTCAGGTTGAGGGAAAGCAATATTAGTAGGAACAGCTTGAGTAACAGATAAATTATCCATGGCTTCGTCATATATTATTGTACGATTTTTCTCTTTAGATTGGCTAGCCAGGAGTATATTTGCGGGTATCGCTTGAGTTATAGAAATATTAGCATTGTCACTATCGAAAATTATAGTTTTGCGTTTTTCTTTATTTACGTGTTCCAAAATTAGATTTGTTGAAACAACATTAGTCATTGATATATCACCTTCATTATCATTAAAGACAATAGTTTTGCGTTTATCAGCATTTTCAAGATTATAATTTTGCAATATATTAGTAGCTAAAGCTTCAGTTGTGGAAATATCATAAGCATTGTTCTCTTTATCTATTGATTGTCTGTATTTAACGGAATTGGTATTTTCAATAATAATATTCCCTGGCAAAGCCTGTGTCATTGATATATTAGAATGCTCTCCTTCAGAAATATTTACTTGTTTAAGACATTTTTGGTTTACATCATCATTAGTTTCTTTTATTATATAATTATATATTTCTAAATTTTTATCCATAGGTCTGTTCTGAATTTCAGGTTTTGTAATCAAATTATCCACAACATCATTCATATCATCGTTAATAATAACAGATTTTCTTTGGGCCGCCATAAGTGGTTCATTAGGTAGTAACGTTTTCTTACAATCTTCGTCAGTTGTTACTGTTTCTATAGCAAGTCTTTTACCATCAAAAACTAAAACTCCTTTGGGTTCTAAATGTGTCTCTAACGGCACTGCAGGATTGATCGCTATATTTTCTTTATCAATGACCCAGTCTTTACTTCCGCTAGCTTTTTTGTCAATCTGTACGGTTTTGATAATATCTTGAATTTTTGGATTAGGAATAACTTCTGTTATAGACATATCACATTCATCATTTTTCATTTCTTGTGTCGCATTTATATTTACAGCATTAAACTCGGTTAGATTGCCATCTTTGATTAGATTTGGTTCAATAACATTTTCTTTCTCTGAGAAGTTAATTGATTTTCGAGCGTCTGCTACTTCATTTCTACGTAAGTCTATATTAATCGGTACAGCCTGGGTAATAGATATATTGCCCATTGAATCTTCATAAATCATTGTCCTATTTTTCTCTTTCGGTTGATTATCTATTACTATATTCGTTGGTATAGCTTGTGTTACCGAGATATTAGCATTATCATCGTCAAATATAAAAGTATTACGTTTCTCTGAAGGCTTTTGTTCTAAGATTATATTTGTTGAAATTACGTTAGTCATTGATATGTTACCGTCGTCGTCATTAAAGACAATTGTTTTACGTTTATTAGTTTCAAAGTTATCATTTTGTATAATATTAGTAGGCAGTGCTTGAGTCATTGAAATATTAAAACTATCTTCTTGTAGTACTGTTTTTCGACGCTCAACTGGTTTTTGATTATCGATGATAATTTTACCCGACAATGCTTGAGTCATTGATATATTGCGAACATCTTCTCCAGAAACCATATTTTCTGATACTATAATGTTTGATGTTAAAGCGCGTGTGAGAGATATGTGGCTTATATCATTTGATTTTATTACTTCTCTAGCTATATCATTACTAATTGGTGTTAAATCACTTAAAAGGCTAGGTCTACTCATTATTTCAGGTTTCTTATTAAAATTATCCGGAAAGTTAGGCAAATCATCATTTACATTTAGAGTTATAGTCTTTCTTTGAGGAGTTACACATGTAGCGTTAGGCAATAATGTTTTTCTGTAATCTTTTTCAGGTTTCTCAGTTTCTACAGTAAGTCTTTTACCATCAAAAACTAAAACCCGATTAGGTTCATCATTTATTGCAAAATTATCCGTTTCTAGTGGTGATACGTAAGGATTTATAGCTATATTTTCTTTATCAGCTACCCAATCTTTATTCTCATTGTTTTTATCAACAGAACAGTTTTTAAAAACATCTTCTACTTTTGGATTATGAATACTATCAGTTATGGACATATCACATTCATCGCTTTTCACTTGCGTCATATTCAAATCTATTTCAATATACTCTGAAACATTATGATCTTTAGGGCCTTGACATACTACTTTATTGATACGTCCAAGATCTCTTTCTATCTCATCTAAATCATCGCCATCGTGAATTTGTTGAATAGCTGAAAAATTTACAGAAATGCGGCCAGACATTTCACCTATACCTGTTACAGTGAAGTCATTGCCGAATAGTTTACTGTGACCAGGGCCATCTGGAAGGATACTTAACTCGCAATTACGTTGTTGAGCCGCAAATTTTGCATCCGGCATATAATCAAGGGATGCTATTCGATCAGTAAAGTTTATATTACTTAAAGAGACATTTGAGCTGGTTGTAGGGTTGAGGGTACCTATAAGGTCTATAGCTTCGACTTCCTCAAACTGCTGGTCGAAGATTCGTTTACCAAGTTGGCCGATTGGTTGGCGGAATGCTTTTGCATCAGAATCATTGCCAGATGATTCTAATGATTTATTGTGCTCTTCATAAAAGTTTTTCCATGTTGTTGTGGCTTCGTTAGTTATAAACTCCCTGTAAGTTAAATAGGCACATGATTTAATAACGAATACGATTAGTTACGTTAAGGTGCATTATGATTCCTAGCGACTGTTACCTGTAAACATATGCAGGGCCCCTGGGTATACGCCATCATTTTCGAACCCCAGATTTGACTAACTTAAGATATGCGACTTGTAAATAAAAAAAAACGACGTACATACTAGAACAAAAACCTTTCTAGGCGCAATTTCATAAACACTGTGAACACATTTCCACAAATATTTTAAATTTTTTCTTATGTTTTGCGATGCCTTATATTATTTATTATATTACTATTATTTATATTACTTACGCTACACCAGTTCGTCTAGAGAAACTAACGCGGCGACTCTTCGCTGTGTCAGTCGGTGTGGCTACATTGAACTCTAGTTCCGAAAATGGTGTTCTGGTTGGACGTTGGCTTTTAAGGATCGAGGACCTACGCTTGCGGCTGTAAACAAATAAATAAATATTTATAGACATTTCACACAACATCACCTGGGCCCAAGCTTAGCTTATTTGCTGGTAACTTATATAATGTATTTATATAAGTTACCAGCAAATAAGCTAAGCATGGGCCCTGGTGATGTTGTGTGAAATGTCTATATTTTTTGTTGTATTTTTTGTTGTAAATACAACCGTTTGTATGTCAAATATAAATATGACATAAACAATTCTCTTTTACGGAAATCAATCCTGAGACCTCGTGAATCTATTAAATGAACCACTAGACTACTAGTCTTGTGAAATGTATCGATTTGAAAGGGAATTAAATAATACAGAGCAAGGGAAAAGCATTATATATTTTGGGCTTATGTGCAGCAGTGGATGGAGAAAAGCTCGTGGATAAATGACATGCAGCAGACCTATATAATGCTCTATATTAATGTAGCTGAAATATAAGCAGTTGCCAACTTTTGGTTACAAAATAAAGTTACAAAAAGGGGGAGGGGTTACTCTACTAGGTATATGAAGCCCTAAGGTGCGAGGTTAACTCGCTCTTGACCAATATTTTTTTTGTAACATTTGTTTGCCCAAAATTTTACAACAGAGCAGCCACCATAGTAGCAGTTTAAAGACTTTTTTTTAACACAAATATCTAAATAAAAAAAAACGTGCCATATTTGAAATTTTTTTTTTCTGTAAAATAGGGTGCCAAAATAGTCCCTGGATTTTGTTTCTTAATTTTATTGGAAAGCTTAGTTCAGATATAATTGTTATATACTGTATTAAATTAAAGAAAAAAATAAAAGAAAATATTCTCAACCTTTGCGTTTGTTTACAAATTTTTTTAATTTATTTTCATGATCTAGTAGTCTTTATTTATATCCCTAGGTCATTAGGTTAGGCATTGCACACACCGAATTATACTTAGTAGTGCCAATTAAGCAGTAATTTTGGTACAAATCAATTACTGGTTGTTAAAGAACCTAAATCTGATTTCTTTATTAATTGATCTCAAATTTTATATAAGTGGGTTTAGAACAAAACTATAAATTAAGATACTAAAATCTGTGATGCTAAACTAAGAAATATAGTACCCCAAAACAAATTTCTAAACTTACGTAGCCGCTGCTTCAGAAGCGCGACTTTGATCTGTATCATCCATTTTATATAACTACACATACACTTAAATAAAATAAAACATTAAAGTCTTAACTTTGCTGTATTTTAATAACTTTGTTTTTATTTATTTATAAGCATTTCCTTTAGATTTTAAATCCCAAACAAACACAACGGTTACGTAGCTTCACCAATTATTCAAATTTTGACATATGCATATGGCAATGTTGGCAGTTCGTATTCGCTATACTACATCTACAATCTACTATAGAAAATAGACTATGACTGAGGCATGGATTATGGACTTGTTACACCTACGTGTTACACAAAATGTATTGCGAGAAATTCAATATTTTTAAGTAAACAGGATGACTATTAATTTCTGATATAGAGAGAGAGTTCTTCTGAATTTTTCTCTCCATTTCTAGCACCAAAACAATTCTAAAATCTAATGACTGACAATGTAAAAAAATAATAATATGCATATTTATTCTCGCATAATAGAAGTCTTCTTTACCGTTTACGCTAGAAGTGGTGTGATAATATTTGTAATATCATATTCGTTTTTATTACACTACTTGTTTTAAAGATTAGGCTGACTGAACTACGACTAAACAAATAAAAGCCTTTCATATTTATTAGTTCTACAAGTATACAATAAGTAGGTGAAACTAACATATTTTTACTTCATTGCTTTCATTGTTTCAGATTGATGTAAAAATGAAAGTAGCGACTCTCTTTTGCAAAATATCTACGAGTCCACACCTGCTAATCATAAAGCAGTGCAAATAACTTACAGCATAAAAACCACACTGAGTATGGTGATTGTTAGTAGTGTTGTGTAAAAGGAACATATCGTTAACCATAGAATGTATTCTTCTACAGTCACTGGATTCGACATTAGAAATAGATTAAATTACTTTATATTTCTTCATCTTCTTTTACTGGAATTTTGTTACGAATTTAATTGCTTCACCATAATTTAGAATCCAAGCACGCACCAGCAAAATGACATGTTTTGAAATGTCAATGTTTCTTATTCTTCTTCATGATGGCAGGAAATGAGTTGGTCCTCTTTGGACAATAAATTTATGCTGACTACTATAATTTTCTTTTGAGCTTCCTGGTCCAAGAAATCATAATATTTTTAAAGTTTTAACCGGGTATTATACGTTCCATACGATTGAATAATAGGGTACTTTCTTTACCAGGGTTCTGCTAAGTAGTTATTATGGACACTGACTATTGTGATGAAATTTGATGCGAGGTCCTGAGTTCGTTTTTCACTAGCAACGTAAACTGAATCTGTTACATGAAACTTTTAACATTTTTACCTATTATTTGTGTGTATCACGTAGAATAAACAGTTTAAGTAATACTATTTACTATAAATTACAAAAACAACAAATTTGATTTATATCTGATTACCACGATACAAAAAAAAAAATGCTATAACGTAAAATGAAACGTTGAGATGTCATATGACTATCGATGTCAGTGCTACCAACATAATCAGCTTGGTCCACCATTTTTGTGCAGCTGATTGTATTTTGAGATTTAATAATTTAGATCTAATTTCTAAATAATATCTCAAAATGGGTGCCTCTTTTGTTCCCATCACTGTATTCACCGTTCTCTGGGGTGTTGTGGGTATTGTATGCCCTATTTTCGCCCCTAAAGGACCTAACAGAGGGTAAGTAAGCACAACTTACTAGAACTCGTAATTTCGTTTATTTTGTTACTACTAAATAGGTTTTTATCATATTTCAGGATCATCCAGGTAGTTTTGATGCTAACTGCAGCTACGTGCTGGCTATTGTAAGTATTTTTCAAGATTTTTTTTTAGTAAATTATAAACTATTTTTGTATGAATCACTTAATACGTTCCATAGGTGATATCCTCGTGACTATAATGTTCTATTTCCAGATATTTTCGTAACTTAGTCGTATATTTTGACTACAAATATGATCTTTGTATTTATCTTTTAGTGGTTATAAGTTAAGAGGATACCAAAATAGCTTCGTGCATTTTTCTATGTACGCAGTTTTCATTTTTTCTTTAGATTGAATGGCTAGAGCTCTAATTTTTAAGTATATGTTTTTTCAATATATAATCTAGGATCGCATATACTCAGAAACGCGATTGAAAAAAGTTTTCTCGATAGAAAATCTTAGCGAAACAACCTCTCTTATTTTTTATTTTTTTCATTAGTCGGTCTATTATCGCGTATTAACTAATGAAATAACTTTCAAAACATAAGTAACTATTATATATAGAAACACGTAAACCGGAATTAAAATATATTTAGTAGATTTTGAGTAAACAAAAAAAATATCCCTAATTCTTCATTTTTTATACCCACTAGCTGTGTTAATTGGTACATGTCGACTAATATTGATGTAGGCCCTTAATAATAAATACCTACTACATCTTTATCAAATAAAGTGTTTATAATTATGCTCCCTTAGTATTTTCCTACTTTGTATAATATACACATTTGTATAGGTACACAATGAAACCCTGTAAGGGTACAGCAAAATTGTTTGATTAATATAAGCATGCAATATACAATTATACAACTATCAACTACATATATAAGCCTTTAAATATAACATTCGACTTAACCCATAGGCTTGTGCATACAAGATTTAAAAGCTTACAATTCAGTTATATAGGTCAATTCAATGTATAATTATGTCAATTTAAATCATTATAGTCAGAGTCATCTCAAATACAAATTAAATATTTTTCAATACACAAAAATACACAAAACACACAAACAACTAATTGGGCTGATTTCTGTTGATGATTAATTCGTCATAACAATATAGATTTTGTTATTTATCATCAAAGAATTGTTTCAAGGTATAATAACATTTCTGATTTAAATAGGCAATGAGACGCTTTTTAAATACACTGTAGATTAGAACCTCTTTTAACATCTTTGGTATTTTGTTATATATTTTTATTGCCATAACATATGGTCCTTGGAATATAGTTAGGTTTGAGACAGGAAGTGCCAGTTTATTCTTAATTCTTAAATTTAGCGGTTGTCGATGATTATCGCTTATTTTAGGAAAGATATTTTGTCGTTTATGTACAATGAGGCATATCTACAAAATATACAATGAAGTCAGCGTAAGTATCTTAAACTTAATAAAGTGTGACTTACAGCTTTCCATTCGTCCTATATTTGCGAGTATTCTAATACATTTCTTTTGGAGCACAAAAAGAGAGTTTATATTTTAGTAGTCTATGATTATAGACAATTATATATGGGTGTTTTTATGTTATTTAATTGAGCCTGTGGTGTGTATCAGTGACACACATAGATATGTACACTCTTTCAGGTAAAACTGTGCCTAATAAGTATGGTATAAATTTAATTATCTGTTATTATATTTTGATGTTGTATATTGTGATTATAATGTTCTTTGTAAATTGTTGGTTTATATATTTTTGGAAATATTCTCTATGTTTGAGCATGGTTTTTATCTACAAAACAAATTACTGAGTATCGTTAACAGAACATTCTCAAGGACCAAAGGCTACCTAAAAAAAGTTGCATTATTCTAACCAACAATTTCAAAATAAGAATGCTTTGTTTATTTTATTGTAGAAAAAAATTTTTATTTTGTTGTCACATCTACAAAATTTGTATTTATTTATTCTCCATAATTTTATTATTAGTAGATATAAAAGTAATTAATAAATACAAAAGTGTAAATATATTTTTGTTTGTTGTATTTCAGCTGGCTGTGTGCATACATGGCACAAATGAACCCACTCATTGGCCCCAGACTTGATAACGAGACGCTTCTATGGATTTCACTGCAATGGGTATAAATCACATTGTTAATCTATGTTGTACTTAGTATAAAACAAAATCGTTACTTTTGTATGTAATATGTAAACTTATATCTTCAAAACTATGCTGTGATGTGGTTTTATTTAAATGATAGAGTGATTCAAGAGGATGCCATTTTGTATAATTTGTTAAGGTTTGATTTCCACTTGTACGAAGTTGTGGGTAACATCTAGTTGTTAATATATTGTTTATAATATGTATGTACGAGGAATTCATAGAAAATATTGTACAAATCATCACTATACATATACAGTCTCCGCAAGGGATATACGCTATATATCAGGTGTGGCCAACATTTGTGGACATAAGATCTACTTTGTATTTTTAAATTGAGTCGCGATCGACCTATTTCTTAGGTAAGAAGGGGGACGTTTATGCAAGGTGCTTTTATATCGCCGTGCACTCATGAAAATAGTAGAAAACTATGAAAAGTGGTCACGCTGAACGTCTCCTTACTCGAAGCATGTACTGTGTACATGTTCATTGCTGTATCAAGTACTAGAAACATTTGGCATTGAATGCGTCCCCTCATGGAACTTGCGAGTGATCGACCAAAATTGATCGACTTGTTGGCCACTCCTGCTATATATGTATGTCTATTGTCTGTAGTGATTAGATGGTCTGTTTGTATGAGGTCGTTAGGCAACAGCTGGCTTAGAAGGTGAACTTGTATTTACTTAAGCATTCAGTTTAACCTTTATACTACTTCTAATTAATAAATCTAAAATTTGTAACGAAATACAAATTAAAACTTATTTTGTTTTAATACTAGCTGTTGCCCGTAATTTCGCGTGGAATTTTATGTATTTTAGGGTTACAAACCTTAACAAATTATTCAAAAAAAACCGTCCTCTTGAACGAATATCTATTAAAAAAAACATCAACTCAACTCTCTGTTTACAATCGACGAGAGACGGAAAACTCAAAAATAAACTCTGTGCCAACACGCCTGGACAGCGCGGCACAGTTGACCATAATCCCTCCCAAAGTGGAGGAGGCCCTTGCCGTACTGTAGGACGTTAATGGGCTGGAGAGAGAGATACATAGTTTATCCAAACTGATCCAGTGCAGGAGTTCAAACAAATAACTATTTTATTTTTTCTTTTTCAGGGTAACAAAGTTTGAATCAAAAACATCAAAACCGCCTAGCCTAAGTGAAATTAAAATTACGTTAAATCATATTTTCGTAAATACTACCTATTTATGCATTGTATTTATGTGGAAGGCCGGTGCAAAATAAAAAAATAAACAATCTAATAATCTGTGGTTTACGCACTACCAACATAACAATAATTATGAATTAAATGATGTTATGCTGTATCGAGATATTAAAATATTGTCTGCACTTGTATATAATTAAAATCAGTTCCTTTGATTTTCTGTTAGATAACTTATTAAATTTCAACAATAATTACCTAAATAAAAAATCTAGATGTGTATGTGTGAAAAATATTTTTCTGTATAATATGTACTCTGTGGTATTTATTTATTTGCGCACGAAATTCAAATTTAAATATCATTCCATTTAATATTATTGCTGAAGTAATACTGTAAATTGTTAAATATATTGTAGATCTATAATAAATAAATATTTCTGTTCGATATTCAAAGTTTTATTTTTTTGTTAGTGACAATACTGGCAATGTGCAAGTCGCGACCAGCCAATATCTTATTTGCTTAGTGCAAAAACTAAAAAACGCGCTGGAAAATACTGAATATATTTTAAAATTATTGCATTTTCATCGGTCCCTATTGTGTGCAAAATTTCAAATCAATCACACTACTGTTAGTGGGTGCGAATCTATTTCAAAGATTCCGTTACATAGATTTATTTATTTATTAAGGAGCGTCAACAATATACATAAATGGCACTGACAGTAACATAACAATGAACAACAACAATTTCTTATCCACTCCGCTGTCCGTGGTAACAAGTGTTACCACGTAAACTAGAAGTATATCAATTAAAGACGCCCACAACATTCACAATAGCAAACGCGTAATTCATTAATGTTAAGTCAATTTTAGCGATTAAAAATGAAATATAAGAAAATAAGATAGACATCACAATCAATAATTCATAATAAAAGTACTACAGGATTAACAAATAATTATCAATAATAATTTGAATTAATTACTAACAATAATTAAAAAAAAAATACAATAATCAGAATGAAATAATAAGAACAAATTACAAACAATAATTAGAATACAGCAATCAGGAAAAATAATTACAATAATAATTAGATTAAATTAAAGTAGTTAATAACAATTTTTATTAGTCAAAATTTTAAAATCAGTAAATCAAAGCTATAAACGATTAGTCATGCTACTACGTAATATCTTACTCTTAATTTTTTTTTTCGAGTCATGGAATATGTCCCAGTGGCAATCATCTGATCCACAATCGAATACCAGATTGTTATACTCAGCAGATTCGTGTCAATGGTGAATTTGTGCCGACATTTGTTCTGCAAAACGGTATGTTAAATATTTTGGTAATGGGATATCGTGGCATTTTGCTGGCTACTGAAATATTAATTTTGTTGTTTATTTGGACACAATCTTTCCCGCCCTCCGTACAGAACCCTCCGTAAGAAAATGAGACCGTGGAATATTTGACGACAGCGAAGATTATCCATGCCAAGAAAGTCTAGACGTTGCAGGTATGGAGCCCTGTGGGAGATTCCAGATGAGACATAAGCTAAATGTCTTGTAAACGCTCGGGTAACTCTTTCTATTCTCTGAGAGTGAATAGCATAGAAAGGACTCCAAACTATGGACGCATATTCCAAATGGCAGCGAACCAGAGCATTATAGAGTATCTTCTTGGTTCGCACTTCGTGGAAATCTCTGGTATTTCTTTTGATAAAACCAAGCATCTGAGCGGCTTTTTTAGTAGTTTTATTAATATGTGGTATAAAACTTAATTTGGAATCCAGTGTGACGCCCAGATCCCTAATTTCATCAACCTAGCCTAGCAACATTCCGCTTATGTTATACGATGCTTGAATGGAAATTTATTTTTTTTGTAAATTTGTTATGAGAACATTTTGAAGTGTGCAAAATCATGTTATTCGTGGCACACCAGTCTTGGACACTATTTAGATCATGCTGAATAAGGGTCACATCTCATTGACTATCAACCTCTTTGTATATTTTTAGGTCATCTGCAAATAGGGATATGTTACAGTGTTGAATTCTGTCGCTGATGTCATTGATAAATATAGAGAACTAGCTGGCCCGGCAAACGTTGTTTTGCCATACCAAAATAAATAAAAAATAAAATAAAAAAAAATGAACTATAAACCTCACGGAGCCCGAGACCTTTCCAACGAATGCAAAACCGTGGAAATCGGTCCGTGCGTTCTGGAGTTATAGCGTCAGGAAGGAAAACCCGACTTATTTTTATATATGTAGACAACACTGGGCCGAGATGCGATCCCTGCGGCATACCAGATGTGGCAGTGTATAATTTTGACTCATATCCTTTTACCGATACGATTTGTTGTCTCTCATTAATACATTGAGAGATACATACCGAGCGTTAAAAAGTTTATTTCACATGTAAATATTTTTTGTAACATACATATTTATCATCTTAGTTCGTTGAACATTGAACAAGGATTGGCAGAAAAACCACGTGTTTCTTTCTTCGCACACTGGTTGTCATAAGTCACCTTCATAGAACACAACAAGGCATGGCCCGGAGCAGCTTGCAACCTGACGACATCATTACTTCACCTTGTTGGGCCGCCATACCCTGGTACATCATCATTTCTTGTATTCTGTTCTGTTTTTGTATCAATATTTATTGTATTCTGGTTTTTAGTATTTAGTATTGTGGTTATAGCATCAGCAGATATATATTATATTTACTATTAGCTATAACAATTTAAAAAAAAAAAAAATAAGTTCAGTTGGCAGAGCTACGGAACGGTATTCCGAGATCGTGGGTTCAAGTCCCGCTTGCGGTGATCACTTTTTCCACTACAATTTAATTTATTAAGTAAAAGCATAGCAAGTCACTTGCAAAATTAATAAATTACTTTATCACAATTTCGTTAAAAGCTAAGACTGTTAGAACGTGGAAAAGTTTGAAGGATGAGGCACGGACTTTCAAAAAGTTCAAAAATCACCTTGCGCACGCCAAGAGGCGACCGTGTCCGTACATAATGAGTATGAGCATTGCTCTCGTATCCTTTTCAGGCAGGTTGCTTTAACAACCCCTGTTGGATTAATGCTCTAAGCTATTGACAGACGTGCAATTGTGCAATGTAGAGTGTTGCCAATTGTTAAAATATTTCACTACTTATATACTTCCTCATTTATCTTATTTTTAATATTGAATAACGTAGTTCTCTAAGTAATCTGTGATATTGGACCAGTGACAGATTATTAATTCTAAGTGGGCAAGGTCACGTCGCGTCGCTTGTTGGTAATAAAGGAGTAGAGATTAGTTGATTTGTGGGTGACTTGCTAAATGAAACTATCACATTTCCTCCCCAGGGTTCTGTAAGAGCCATTCGACTGATTAAACATAGAACAGCCTCTTTGAGAAAACGAAAACTTGGAAATGAACCCTGTGCCAACTCGCTCGGTCAGCGTAGCATGGTTAACTAAATACACTCGAAATGTGGAAGATGCTCTATGCCTTACACTGGGACATAAATTTATGAGCTGAAAATACGCGTTTATTACTGCCTTGGTCTAACTACGCTGTAAGGGAAGGAGTAACAACCAGTAGTCGGGATAAAACTTCAAGCTGTGAGCATTTAATTTGTGTGGGTTAACCCATACAAATTAAATGCTCGAATCTGACTATTTATTTGTAATTATGAACATTCCACTTTAGTTTTTTTTTGTAATTTATTAAAACAGCCTAACGTCATAACACTGTCACAAAAAATATTAACAGCATAGGTGTATATAGTGTGTCTATAAATATGTCTACAGCTGTGATGCCAATTATAAGCAACTTCATGGTTAATACTCATTATCATTGTATTACAGTTGATATTAGATTAGTGAGTTTGAGGCAACCAATTTCTTTACCAGTGGTAGGAACTGGGGTATGGACACATGTATACAATAGTCCACATGGATATTTATTCTTTCTCTACAGCCCATTAATGGCCCACTATTGGGCACGGGCCTCCTCCATTTTGGGAGGGATTATGGTCTACTATCCATCCCACTCTGATCAGGCGTATTGGCTCAGCGTTACTTTTCGACATTTCGGTCGACATTCGGTTGTTCCTTTGCTGGCTTCTAGAGTGTTACACTTGTATTCTAATAACAATTTAATTAGACATCTAGGAGGATAAATATCAGACACCTATATAACATTATTACCTAGTTTATGATTACATAACAAAAAAAAAATAGTTGAGTTTGACCCGTGGCCGTGTAATGACCTTGCGCTACATAAGATGTGTGCGTAGAATAGTTGGCTCTGCTCCAAGCCGGCGCACGCGCTAATACTGGACACAATTCAAACTTGTCCTTTCTTATGTAACCTAATCGTGATCTGTACTTGACATAGGCATAGGACAAGCTGACAAGAGCATGCCAGTGGCTGTGTAGATGTGTCCTCAGCCACTAATTTCGGTGTTGTCAAGGCGACGCGATAAAACAACGCGTTTGGCGGAAAAACACTGTGATATTTTGTTTTGTTCTTCGTTACTTCGTTGAATTCCCCAAATTTAACGTGTATTAATTATTATCGCTCCTTACCATTTTTACACGCTTTATATTAGCTTCACTTGTATGTTTGTTTGTATGTTTGTTTGTATGTTTGTATTTTTGTAACCGACTCCTTTGGACGCTATTTTGACCCACTTTAAACGGTCAGATTCTATTCAAATTTTGCACACCTGTCAAAGACCGATGACAATGCAATAATTCGATTAAATAAAGCGTGTTTTTTAGTTTTTTTAAACTAGGTATTTATTTTCCCTATAGTCCCTATAGAATTCTTCCGTAAGAGCCGGCTAGGGGATATCAAAAGCAGCCCTCCTGTTATCTACAATTATACAGCTCACGTAATAGCCGAAGTCAAAACGTAGAAATCGGACAGCAGAAATCATTGATGCATTCTTACAGACACGCCAATACATGATGTAAATTGGCACAGACAACGCCATTCGAACAATAAAACATAGTCTGAAATTTTATAATACGCCTTTTTACATAGTTTAGATTTTACAAATTTTTTAAACTTAGATTTATTTAATTCTTTCACATCATTAGGGAGTTTGTTATAAAAACGTATACCAAGCCCCATAAAAGAGTTACTTATTTTGTGGAGACGACTAACATGCATTACAAGATTGTGCTTATTTCTCGTGTTATCATTATGGTAGTCGCTTTTCTTTTTAAAGTGCTGAATATTATTATGAATGTACAATAAATTTTCATATATATATTGTGAAGCGACTGTCAAGATATTTATGTCCTTGAATTTCTCCCTTAGGGAATCCCGAGGGCCTAGGTTATATATAGCTCTAACAGCGCGTTTCTGGAGCACAAATATCCGATTAACGTCCGCACAGCTTCCCCAAAGAAGAATTCCATAACACATTACACTATGAAAATAACTAAAGTAAACTATTCTAGCCGTATCTACATCTGTAAGTCGTCTAATTGTTTTTACTGCATATTCCGCAGAGCTAAGTTTTCCGGACATTCTTTCAATATGTGGGCCCCACTGTAATTTCGAATCAATAGTGATTCCTAGAAATACAGTTGATTGTACTGGTTCCAGTCTCACTCCACTCAAATGTACATTGGTCTCTACTTGAGCAACATTTGGCATAGAAAATTTAATTACTTTCATTTTCTTAGAATTTAATAATAAGTTATTAACATTAAACCAGTGTACAAGCTTTGAAAGTGCGTTGTTTACTTCGTCATAATCACGCATTTGTCTGTTTATTTTAAAAGTCAAGGAAGTATCATCAGCAAACAAGACAATCTCATGATCGCTCCCGACATAGTATGGTAAGTCATTAATATATGTAAGGAAAAGGAATGGGCCGAGAATGGAGCCCCGTGGGACGCCCAAAGTAACAGCAGCTCCTGGAGATCTTTTACCGTTAACATCAACTTTCTGTATTCTATTGTCCAAATAAGAGTTCAAAAGATCTAGAGCTTTATTTTTTATACCATAATGATGTAGTTTCCTAACCAATGTTTCATGATGTACACAGTCAAAAGCCTTGGATAAATCGCAAAAAACACCTAGCGAATCTTGCGAGTTCTCCCAGGCCGAGAATATACCTTTTAACAGTTCAACCCCTGCATCTGTAGTTGAACATCCTTTCGTAAATCCAAACTGTTTCTTATGCAAAAAGTCATTATCATTAAAATGCTTGAGAAGCTGATTCAGAATAATTTTTTCAAAAATCTTACTTAATGACGGCAGAATAGAAACAGGTCGGAAATTCGATGGATCGGAAGTATCACCTGATTTAAATAAAGGTATCACTTTGCTATGTTTCATGAGATCTGGAAAGACACCTAAATCAATACAACAATTAAAAATTTCTGCAAGATAAGGGGCAATAATTTCTATAATATTATCAATAGTTTTGACAGATAATCCCCAAAGATCTATGGTTTTCTTCTTATCTATAGTTCTAAAAGCACTTATAATATCTATCATTAACAGCGGTAAATTTTACTTGAAAATGGCAAAAGTAAAACCATGAAGGTATAGATAAAAAAAAGGAGGGCATACTTGGAACATCGGTTTGAGGCAAATACCTACGTATCTCTATCTCACTCTCTGTGGTCTGACCTCTCTTTTTAGTGTGGCCTTAGTACTGCTATCTCCTTATTAAAATCTCCTAGTAAATTCTTAAAAAGAGTCACCACACATATCAAATCACAAGTTAAACACTGTCATTTGATAGTGTTTAATCGTAACTATAAATAACTAGTTGAAATACGATGAATGAAATTAAAAATAATAAAATAGTAGATCACGGATGCTTTTCATGGTTGACGAATCAGTGAATTATTTTCCCCATTTCCTAAGGATTTCGTAATTTGGCAACATTGGTCACCATATGTCAAGTTGTCGACAAAATTGTGCCAATATGTCGGTTGTTTACTTTACGGTTCACAGCTTCGTTTCAAATTTTCGACTCTAATTATTTTTATAATTAAAGAAATGGTGCAATCTTGTGTAGTGCGTGGTTGCGGTAGTACGTGGTGTCCAGGAGGTGATATACAATTTCACGCGTAAGTGTTTAGATCGTGATTTCTGGCATTGAATAACTGCAAACATATTTCTTTGTATTTTCAATTAAATACTTCATAAAATGATTAAACAATGTTTTCAGCATACTTCTAACTAACTATACTGATAACGATGTAAAGATCTAATAGTCTTACATTGAATTTCATGGACTTAGTGCAATTTTATTTTTCTTGTTTACAAGAAGTAATTTTGAAATAGTGTGACCATACTGAGGACATATCTAGGACTTTCTGTGGGACCTGAACTAAATTATACATGTTTGCTTAGTCATTTAATTTTTATTTCACATTATTTACAACATTAATATACTTACCTACAATATTATTTTTTTAGATTTCCTAAAAATAGTACCCAGAGGAAATTATGGTTATCCATTGTACCATTGAAAATGAAATTTTATGAAAGTGCAAGGATTTTTTAAAACAAACAGCAGTTCCTACTATAATTACAAATCAAGAAGCAGTATCACCTTGCAAGGTAAAATTTCAAGTATCTATTTACAAACTCCTTTAATTGTCTCACATGTTATACAATGTTAAATATTTGAATTTATAAGGAATATAAAAACTAGTATGAAAAAAAATACCCCACCAGTATCAGGAACATTTTCCAAACTACCGGCGCTCAAGGCTCCAGAGATAATTGCTGCTTTCTGAACCAGCCCCCCCCCCCCGATCCGACTGCCTAATGAGAGCCTTACATTATTATTATGTTTCAGAAATGTAGTAGTTCGAATATATGGCAAAAGGCTATATTTTGTAAAATATATTATAATTTTCAGATAGACAGTTCATTACAGAAAGAGTCTATGGGGCAAGTAGCTACTCTGGGTGTACCAAATCCTAGCTCTGGCATTTATGAAAGTAATCCTTCCTGATGGGCCAACTCAGAGAAAGCAATATAGAAAACAAATTAATTAATGTTGTATCACAACATTTTACTCCTCTGTTGCAAGAAATGTTTAAGCATCCCATCACGGACTCAATTTATTGCAATGATTTGCATGAAAGCGTATTAATTAAGAAAATTGCAAATTCATTTTTTAACACTTAAAGAGTAATACAGAAAATATACTTAGTGATTTACGTGGTAAGAGACAGAAATTACACTAAACAATAATATTTAGTCATGTATAAAAGAAAAGTTATTAAATGATTTTAATTTGGAAAGTGCTGTTGTTTCTTTTTTGCCCTTTTTTTGTAACTTTATTATCGTTCCTATTATAGCCCCCTATGATATATGTCACAGTCAAAACTTATAACCACTCAATAGACTGTAAGCTCTCGACAGTAGTACTTTTGACTGAAATTATTCAAAACTAATTTTACCCAATATAGCTGTTTAAATGTAATTTTAACTGACTTGCCTAGCGCCAAGTAGTGGAACACAAGGCACAGGGAGCCAAGGGCAACCCGACAAGGGTGGGTTAGGTTTTTAGCTCCCGTCATGCCATTCATGATAGGTTCCTTTAAACGCTGTAGACAGAAATATACGTAAAAATTGATTTTGACTGATTCTCCGTTCTTCCGTCAGCCACTTTTAACCACATTCATATTGTCAGTTAAAATGACTATTAACTACAGATTTTCCGACAAACTAATTTTAATCTCTACAAACAAACTAATTTTAATGTTAACTGACATTAATAAATAGAAATACATTGGCTAACCCAGAAATCTAGGAAAAACTATTGTCCAGTATGTATTCATAATGTTTAATTAATCTGCAAAATTAATGAAACATATATCTTTTGCGATTTCATGGTTGGTCCCTTAATAACAGTACATGTTTAAAAATATGAGTACAATAACCCTTTTTCGTTTTTACGCTACCTACACAAAAAGTTATGTTTCCACTTAGGTATGCCAAATAGATTTTATTGTGTAACTTGTTTTGTTTACTAAGAAATTACTAACACCTTGTTATTTTTAACCGGCTTCAAAAAAGGAGGTTCTCAATTCGTTGGAATCATTTTTCTGTATCTTTGTAACATGTATTTAGGTCTGAAATAAAGGTAAATTATTATTATTTTATCTCAAGCAGATCTCACAATCATTCATTAATTTCGTATTGCCGTAGGAACTACACCTTTGTTCTAGTAATTATCTATTTCCCACCAATATTCTATAGGTACATCGTACATACGAACTAGGAAATTTTACGTGTTTAAAAATGTAAAAAGAATAATAAATTTAACAACCGAACCTCCAGTTACTGTTAAAAAACTAGAATTATCCAAACTTTCACGCGATAACAAACAGTTTGTTTTTTGAGTATTTTTTTTACGCACAGTACATAAAGTATCTCGACATATAAAATCTATACGGGCTAGGTCTTAGAAGTGAACATTTTGTTGACACTATATGGAACACAACTACTTGAAGTTTTGTCCTGGAAGAAATACAATAAAGGTTACCCTACTTAGAAAGAAAGGGTTTGACCACAGTGAGCGAGATAGCCATACATCATTTTTGCTTCAAGTAGGTATTCAGAGTCTGGACTCCATTTTTATCTATACCTTCATGAGTAAAACCGATGCCAAAAAAAAAAAAAAATAAAAAAAAAATAATAATAAAAAAAAAAAAAAACAGCGGTAAAGGCATGAAGGTATATACCTTCATGGGTAAAGGATAATTCGGTGACACATTCTGTAACATTTTGTTTAAGAGAGCTCCTTAAACAAAATGTTCGGCTGAAATGGAAGAAGACTTGAGTGAACTTGTTGTTACTATAGGAATATTAGAAAAATACTTCCATATCCGCCGTTACATTTACATTGTTTATTTTTATATTAAAGTCGCGGCTGCGAGCTGTAGCCCTACTATATCAACACGCATAGTATCAACAGCATATATAGAACAGTAGACCAAATAATTATAATCCCATTCTTAGGGTTCCGTACTAAAGGGTAAAACGGAGTATTATTGAAACTTCGCTGTCCGTCCAGCTGTCACCAGGCTGTATCTTTGAACCGGTAATTGCTAGTGAGCAGTTTTCAGCTTTCTAGCAATTACTGTTCCAGAAATACTAAAAACCAGAACACAATCAACGTTTCATTGTGCTCGCATACAACATACGTTTTCAATGTAACTTGATGATACCTTACTTAGACTGACATGATTAGACGATGTGATGAATATATAATGACAATGTATCCCTTCGTAACCAACTCGTACTTGACCGGTTTCCAATTGGCATTGTTCATTTTTTTTTAAACTCATATCTTGAAAACCACTTCGGGGAATAGAGTTTCTGATCATAATCCATTAGTTTATTTTAGAAAATTTGCTATATTTATGATTATTTTTCAAAAAAAGTAAATAAAGTATCTTTGTTTGCCCTTGAAATGAAAGACCACGAAGTATAGATACAAGGAGTCCGAACGGTATAGGCTTTTCCATAATATTTCGTGTACACAATAATCAACCCAGATCATAGTTCTATTTTCTGCCACTGGCTGCGCAAGTATTCAGGACGTACCGATGCTAGTATAGAATATCAGAATATCTCTTGACCTTCTCTGTATTGTTGGGTTTAAAGCACTCGAAAAATTTCCTAAAACTTATATTTATATCCACGTTTCTCAGAATATTTTTTTTCACAAGTGTCAATAGTTCAAACGAGTACTTCTTGAAAAATGGCGCACTCTACCGGCAAAAATCTGTCCCTTAAATTGAGACCATTCGTTCAACATTACTTTCGGACTCCTTGTATCTATACTTCGTGTGAAAGACATACAATTTTTAAGCACTTAGAGACACACTACTCTGTATTAGAGTTGTTATAGTTGACAGTGAACAACTAGTCTTTGGTCAGTTACGACTTCCGTCAGCGCTGTCAAACAAAAATAAAAACCAGTAAACATTGATTATTTATAAAAAAAGAACAAAATAAAAGTAATTAAAAGCTAGGAGATTTATAATGATAAGGATAATAAAAATAAAGCAAAACCAGACAAAAAACACTAGGTAAAAATAAAGCAATTCAAAATTTTCGTGACGTACTTCCGCATAGACTAATAAATTAACTTGACAAGATATAGATTAATGTGTTGTAAAAGTTCATTAGGCAAAGGCAATACACAGTCTGCATACAACTATGACGTCACAACATTTGTCGAGAATATTTTCTAGTATTTTTTTTGAATTCAGTTTCATGAATATTTCGATAATATTGAAATTAGTTTCTTTTAAAATAGTCTATATTTTCTAAAAAAATATAAAAATTGGTCAAGTGCGAGTCGGACTCGCGCACTAAGGGTTCCGTACCATTATCTATGCAACATAAGGCAACGTTATTAGTATCGAGCAAGAAACGGTAAAAAAATCATGTTTGTTATATGGGAGCCCCCCTTAAATATTTATTTTATTTTATTTTTAGTATTTGTTGTTATAGCGGCAATAGAAATACATCATACACTTTTAAACTTTCGCGTTGCATTTTATTACATTGAAAAACACAGGTATTAAACGCGTTTAAATTTCATTTAAATTTCGAATCCAGTGATTGCAAAAACGCTACCTCTTTGTTCGCGGACGGCTAACTACCAGAATACGGCTGTAGTACAGAATAGGGACACCGTTAGTGTTGTGTGTGTGGGTAGTTGGAAAAATTGTTCGACGGTGGATGAAGAGTTCACCTCAGAGGGGGAGGCGTGACACCGCATATCCAGTCAGCCCGTGACCACGGCCGATGCAACTCGGTCGAAACGTCGGCAAAAAGGTAGGTGCTTAACACCTATACTAAAAAATTAAACGCGTTTAATACCTGTGTTTTTCAATGTAATAGAAATACATCATCTGTGAAAATTTCAACTCTCTAGCTATCACCGTTCTTGAGATACAGCCTGGTGATAGACGGACGGACGGACGGACAGCGAAGTCTCAGTAATAGGGTCCCGTTTTTACCCTTTGGGTACGGAACCCTAAAAACAGCAGGTCAAAAATTATGAACAATGCCAATTATTTACAAGTGTTATGCCCAATGGTAGAACATTTACGAGTTGAAGTGAAGCGCAGAAAGTACCTTGACATCTGAACACTTAGACAGGATAAATAGTAATAGATCAAAATCCGTTCTGAAAGCCAAAACGCACGTGACGTCACACACAACAACTGACTACGCAAACCAGATAATTTACAATCACGTGCCGGATACAAATAGAACTAAGAATTTCACACGAAATATATAGATAAGTACATGTACTATCTAACACATTAACGACAATACTCGTAAACTAATAAGAGAGTCTAAATCATGTCTAATGCTGTCAGCTCATTTTTAATCATCTTCAGAACCCTTACTTAACAAAGCTGGTCAAGTACGAGTTGGACACGCACACGAAGGGTCTGCACCGTTATTATCATAATATATTCGTTCCATGGATCCCAAATAACGGGATAAGGGTATGAGCATAACGTTGTGGTATCAATTAACTGTGAAATATTCAGCTATCTAGCTATCACTGTCCCAGAGATACAGCCTCATGATAGACGGACGCACAGTGGAGTCACAGTAATAGGGTACTGTTTTACCCTTTGATGCAGAACCCTAGAAACCTTTCATCATTAATTTTAAAAGAATTTCAATTAACTGTTCAATCGCTTTCTTAGCCCAGCAATGTCCCACTGTTAGTTACGAGCCTCCTCCACTTTGGGAGGGTTTATAGGTAGTCTACTGTACCGCGCTACTCAGGCTTGGTGTTAATTTTCGTGGTTTACATCTCTCACAGAAGTCACAGAGATTCTTTGCCATAAGATTCCTGAGCTGACTTTCACAGCACACTGAGAAGTAAAAAGGGTTGTGACACTTGTATTCTTAATCCGTCACCACACAGACATAGTACCTAGTACCAACCTAGTTAATGTAAAATTCTGAACACTAAAAATACTTCACCTTATTTCTGTTCATACACAGATAAACGTCTTATACCTAAACTGAACTTCTATATTGTAATTTTAATGTTTGTTCCTGTAATAATTTTCCTCATTCATAGTAAGTAGATAGGCAGCACACGAAATCACCTCGCCGTAACATGACGCAACTGAATCGATCTCCTTAACCGAACACTGAGCGCCGCGTCACTGAACTCAGATAACCTACATTTTGTAAACTTTGAACCTACACCTAAGTATTTTAGTTATGTAGGTTCCTTAATAATTGTACTGAATTTCAAGTAATTTCAAGAGATCAGAGCTTCGATTACCAGTCCGTAGAATAGAAGCCTACATCAAGTTATCCGTATGGTATTAATACAAGTGTCATCTCCCCATCTCCTCCCCAGGGTGCTATAAAAGTCAGCTGAGGGATATTGTACACTTATAACTTCCTCTGTGAGAGACGGAAAACTCTAATAGAAGCCCTATGCCAACACGTCTCGTCACCGCGGCATAGTAGACCCCTCCAAAAGTGAAAGAGGCCCGTGCCCAGCAGTGGAACATAAATGGACTGGAGAGAGAGATAGAAGTCTACACTTAGAGTATGGAGCTTAAATGAGTCTACATTCTGTCTTCACTACATTTCAACGACAGCTATTGGGCAACGACCCCTCCTCTCTTTCAGACAGTATTTGGTCTAATTAAGACGTACGTAAGAGATGGAGAACTTCTAAAAAATTTTAATTTTAACCAAGCATTGATGCGAGTTTAATTTATGGTATAAGCAGTTTCGTACAAAATTTCAGAAAATTAAAAGCAGTTATTTTTCCATAATGTTTGGAATTACATTAGTACCAGCTGCCAGTGTTCCACAAAATTATGGAGGGTAGAGGTTCTATACTCCATGCACAAAATGAAAAAATTCAAATTATGGTCGAATTTTGAATTTAGCTCCCACTAGTATTCGTTATTCCACAGACAATCTATCTATATCTTATAAACATATAATAAAAATCTAAAAAGTTCATGTCTGGAAGTACTTAGAAGATATGGAAAAAATGGGATAAGCAGTCTTTATTGGCGTAATAGAAGCCAAAACAATGATTTATTGTATTATTATCTGTCTCTCTGTCAGTATTTTTGTACGCGCATCACGCCATAACTACTGCATACAATTGAATACCGTTTTCAGCGATATGATGGTAGAGATATAACGTAAAGTGAAGGCTACAATTTATTCTGGGATAGTATTTAATTCCTTCGGGAAAACTAAAATATCACGTGAACGAAGTCGCGGTTAGCAGCTTTTCTTAAACAATACGTTATATACCTATAGACTTAAATGCATTTCAAAAAGTGCTTCCTTTTGTGGGCATTGCCAATAATAGTTACGTAACATCTCCGATAGTAGAATGTCTTGCCAAATACTGTCGCAGTGCGGAATATATGATTTAGGTCGTGCAACATTATTGTATAAAACGTTATCAGTTATTTCTAGTTACAGTGATATGTGACCTTGGTAACGAAAAGAATGAGTAACAAATTTTATCTTTTAGACGGTACTTATGTAACGTGCGATTTTGATAGGAAAGAAAAGATTTGAAGGGCGTTAAATATACATGTTTGTGTTTTAAGATCTTTATTAACTCAAGAACATTAAGTCCACATAAAGAGCATAGTTATATAAGAATAAGTATTTAAAGTATTCTGATTATTTGCTCCAATTTGAAAGCACAGAATTAGAATAAATGCTGTAGTAATTCGCTTTTGAGAAGTACGTGCAGTGTGACTTTAAAAGATAGAGCGATCTATAGTCTCTGCCAGAGGCGTATTTACCCTAGGGACATAGGGGCCATGGCCCGGGGCGGCCAGCTTGAGAAGGGCGGCGAAGCCTTCAAGTTTAAATTTTGCTCTACCTCGCCCTATAATTAATTTATAGGGCGGCTAATTAAATTGGCCCCGGGTGTCAAATCAAATAGTCCGGGGCGCTGATTTTCAAAATACGCCTTTGGTCTCTGCCTATCCCCATGGGAAAAGGGCGTGATGTTATGATGATGATGATGATAAATAACTATTTCTTTTCCTGTACTTACATACACAAGATACGAACTAAAAGTATATTCCCACCTTGATAGTCGGGCAAAAAAGATAGCTTTTAAAATTAAACAATAAAAATTTGATACATCTTTTTACCCGACTGCAGTACACAAGTACTAAGTAGTTAACTCACTTATTAGTTCGGTAAGTATCTATTATTGTATTAATGATGAAGCGTATTTTAACTTTTTGAACTAAGCAAATTATTGTAATTGCAACAAAAGCTGGGACCTAACTCTGTTTTGCAAAATGATATAGGGATATCGGTAAAAATATCGATACGATATCGATACCAATTTCACATCTTTAAAATACGGTAAAATACTGATTGCGTAATATTTCCAGACTGTGATTTTATTATCAAAGTTGAACGTGACACGGTTAGAATACGAGATAAATTGAGTTATCACGGCTTCACGTATCATATTATCATTTGTAACCTTAGTAAATGAATAACCGCGTGGTTCTGAACATTTCGTGGTACTTTGATTGCATAAGTCAGTGTTCCTCAAACTTTAATACTAATTCTACATGCACCACTAAACTTAATTATAAGGTAAAAACAGCTATGGCGTGTTGATTAATTAGCTATTCCGTTGTAGGTACACATTTCTATTAATTAAAATCTTTAGTCTTTATTATACCACTTTTATAATATGAATGTTCAATTAACATTCACAAATTGTTTTATTGTCACTATCAATTTTCATTTCGGGCTTCGTGGTCTAGTGGTTCATGTAACGGACTGCCGTTCACGAGGTCTGGGGTTCGATTCCCGCACGGTGCAATTATTTGTACGATATTTATAAATGTCATACAAATGTTTGTACTGCGTCTGGGTGTTTTCTATGTATTATAAGTATGTATTTACAAAAGAAAAGTAGTATATTTAGTATATCCGTATCCAATAATACAAGCATAGACATATAGCTTACTTTGGGACCAGAGGACGTTGTGTGAAATGTCCATAAATATTTATTTATTAGTTATGTTTAATTTAGTTGCGAGTGTAGAATTGGCACCAGTGACGTATTTTAAAATTGAGATCTTGGGTCCACTTGTTTCGGCGCCCCATGTTTCAAACATGTTATTTATTTAGTTTTAAACTATTATTTAGTTTTAACTGCAATATTCTATGCCGTGGGGTGCCGGCATAGAATATTGCACCTCCCCATCACTTCCCGTGGGTGTCGTAAAAGGCGACTAAGGGATCACCAGGCGAACGGGCGGCAGCGTTCTCCTGAGTAACACAACATCTACTGCGATCGCCAACCCGCCTGCCAAGCGTGGCGATTATGGCAATAACCCCCCCACATGAAAAAAGGCAAAACCACAACGGCCCCGAGTCACGGAGACCCCGCTATTCCGGCTGACGGTGGCGGGCTTGGTAACGGTGGGGTACGGGGTGCTAAGAATCTCCGGTCGAGATCTGGCCACCAAACAAAAAAGACTCTGGCCCTAGTAACACACAACATCCGCACGCTCAGGACTGACGAGAAGATCGCCGAGCTGGAAGAGGAATTGAGCAAGATTCGGTGGGACATTGTAGGGTTGTCAGAAGTTCGAAGAGAGGGGAGGACACGATAACCCTCTGGTCCGGAAACTTGCTCTACCACCGGGAAGGCGACGACTTGTCGCAGGGTGGTGTCGGGTTTATCGTTCGCAAGTCTCTCGTAGCCAACGTGGAGAGGATTGAGAGTGTGTCGAGCCGGGTAGCGTACCTGATACTCAGAATAACCAAACGGTATTCTTTGAAGGTTATCCAGGTCTACGCACCGACCTCGGCACACCCCGACGACGAGGTGGAGGCTCTCTACGAGGACATCTCGAAGGCCATCCACTTGTCCAAAAAATCACTTCACTGTGGTTATGGGAGACTTTAACGCGAAACTAGGCAAAGGAAAAGGCGGTGTGCTGAGAGTGGGGCAATTCGGATTCGGGCAGAGAAACCAGAGGGGGCAGAAGTTGGCTGATTTTTTGGAGAAGGAGAATCTCTTCATGATGAATTCCTTCTTCAAAAAACCACAACAAAGGAAATGGACCTGGATAAGCCCTAATGGTTCGACACGGAACGAAATAGACTTCATCTTGTCGGACAAACGGCAAATATTCAATGATGTCTCAGGTCTCAGTCTTCATGTCGAATGGTACGAGGCACATTGAATATCCGTGTCAAAGCCGAGCGGTCCCGACTGATGAAGTCTACAGTACGTCCTACACCTGCCGAGTACGAAAACCCCGAAAGCTTTCAGCTCGAACTTCAAAATCGCTTCCAATGCCTAGACGAGTGCGAAACAGCGGATGATATGAACAACAAGTTTGTGGAAACTGTGCACACGATTGGGTCGAAATTTTTCAGGACCCGCCGTGCTCCTAGAACCAATAAACTCACTGACCACACTCTTGATCTCATGGAACGGAGGAGGGAGATGACGGTGCAGTCTCCAGCCTCCTGGTCTATGCTGAGGCAGCTAAACAGACAGATCTCGAAATCCGTACGACGCGATATTCGCCTCTACAATACCAAGCGTATCAAAGAGGCGATAGAGCGGAACCAAGGCTCCAAAGTGTTCGCACAAGATCTGTCTGTTGGGCGAAGCCAGCTAACCAAACTGAAGACCGACAACGGCACTGTCGTTTCTTCCAAAGATGAGATCTTGAGTGAAGTTGAGCAGTTCTATGGACAGTTGTACAAGACATCCCAAACTCCTGTTGTCGGCTTGGTCCAAGATCCACGATCCAAGCTAACCCGGCACTATACCGAGGACATCCCGGACGTCAGCGTGTATGAGATCAGAATGGCTCTCAAGCAGCTTAAAAACAGTAAAGCACCGGGTGATGATGGAATCACTACGGAGCTCCTGAAGGCGGGCGGCAAGCCGGTCCTTGTGGCCCTTCAGAAGCTGTTCGATTCTGTCATCCTCGGGGGCATCGTTCCAGAGGCGTGGACCAGGAGCGTGGTGGTGTTGTTTTCCAAGAAGGGCGATAAAACCCGCTTGAAAAACTATCGACCTATCTCGCTCTTGAGCCACGTCTATAAGTTGTTTTCGAGAGTCATTACAAATCGACTCTCGCGCAGATTCGACGACTTCCAGCCTCCCGAACAAGCCGGTTTCCGAAAAGGCTTTAGTACCATAGACCACATACATACGCTGCGCCAGATTATACAGAAGGGTGAGGAGTATAATCGGCCTTTGTGTCTAGCGTATGTGGACTATGAGAAGGCCTTCGATTCAGTCGAGACTTGGGCGGTTCTGCAGTCCCTCCAGCGGTGCCAAATTGACTACCGGTACATCGAAGCGCTGAAGTGTTTGTATAGAAACGCCACTATGTCAGTCCGAATCCAGGATGGGAGCAAAAGACCAATTCCACTGCAGAAGGGTGTCAGACAGGGGGATGTAATTTCCCCAAAACTGTTCACCGCTGCATTGGAAGACGTTTTCAAGCTCCTCAATTGGGCCGGACTCGGCATCAACATCAACGGCGAATACATCACTCACCTTCGATTTGCAGACGATATCGTGGTCATGGCAGAATCCCTGGAGGACCTTGGCACAATGCTCAATGACCTCAGCAGTGTCTCCCAACAGGTTGGTTTGAGGATGAACATGGATAAAACCAAGGTCATGTTCAATGTCCATGTCACTCCAGCACCAGTATCTGTTGGGAATGCGATTCTCGAAGTTGTCGATCATTATGTCTACCTAGGACAAACAGTCCAGTTGGGCAAATCCAACTTCGAGAAAGAGGTCAACCGACGAATCCAACTCGGCTGGGCAGCGTTCGGGAAGCTTAGGCACATCTTCACGTCCAAAATACCTCAGTGCCTGAAAAGAAAGGTCTATGACTAGTGATGACTTACGGAACTGAGACGTGGTCCCTGAATGTCGGCCTCATAACAAAACTCAGAGTCGCGCAGCGTGCTATGGAGAGGGCTATGCTCGGTGTTTCCCTACGTGATAAGATCCGGAATGCGGAGATCCGTAGAAGGACTGGTGTGTACGACATAGCCCGAAGAGTTAGCACGCTGAAGTGGCAATGGGCAGGCCACATCGCTCGACGATCTGATGACCGTTGGGGACGGAAGGTCCTCGAGTGGCGACCACGAACCGGACGACGCAGCGTGGGGCGGCCCCCAACAAGGTGGACCGACGATATCGTCAAATACGCCGGGGGTCGCTGGATGCAGTTAGCGCAAGACCGCACGTTGTGGCGTTCTATGGGGGAGGCCTATGTCCAGCAGTGGACTGGGAAAGGTTGATGGATGGAAACTAAGTAAATTATAATCCATATTAATTGATGGATTTTGTTTATTTATGTATACATAATATGTATGACACCATCAATAAATCGAAAGCCTCCTGAATTGCTATGATGCATGATGTCATGTTCTATGGTTTTCAAAGTTTTAGAAACAATTGAATAATTTATATTTTCTGTCACATTATGTTGTTGTTATTATTATCTCAATGGAATATTGATAATATCAAGAACACGGTGTGAGGTTAGCCATTGTGAAATACCCAACAGCTGATTACAGTATTTTTACTATTTTTTAGTTAGTATGTAAATACAAATATGGCGTCACAAACGAAAAATAAACAACGCCATCTAGTTTCGAAACAAGAATGAGCTACTTTAACCAGGCTTGAACTAACATAATAAAGTGCTATGTATCTTGGAGGCAATCTCCGAAAATGACGGTGTGATTTAAAATTTCAGGTGTTTGAAGCTCTCAATTAGTCCAGTCCATAAACATCCCACTGTTGGATACGGGCTTCCTCCAATTTGGAAGTCAATCATGGTCTACTATGCCGTGCTGACCTTCTGACCAGACGTATTGACATAGGGTTAATTGTTGAGTTTTCCGTCTCTCAGAGAGGATGTTATATATTACAATATTCCTTGGCTGGCTTTTACAGCACCCAGAAATGGAAAAATGGGGTGGTGACACTTGTCAATATAATAATGTTATATCATTATTTTACCCTAGTTACAGGAATATTTGCAGCCATTAAAATTATCGCACGGAGACACGATAGCAAGTATTAACTTGTCAGATATAATAGATTGTGTAAACTTTACATTTCTGTTACTTTTAGCAGACATATGTGTTTATTACCTACTAACCTATGCTCGCGGATTCACCTGCTTTTAAAGTTATCGTGGGATTTTAGCGTGATGATTTATAGTATATGTGTCACATTATAGATAGAGGATAGTGGTATACGGACGTATTGACAGCAGATTTACAGTAATAGGGCGACGTTTCATGAAAGTAGATGGGAAACTCGATAAGAAAACACGCCTGGTCAATACCACCATACCCCAACCAAAGTGGACAAGGGCCCACGTCCAACAGAGAAACGTTAAGGGGATGGAGAAAGTGAATGTCCTATCCTATAGCTAGCTTCCGGCACCACACGGAAAAATATTTTATTATAGAATATTTATTTTATATACTAGCTGACCCGGCAAACGTTGAATGAACGTTGTTTTGCTATATAAAAATGATGGGTGGAGAAACCCATATCACTTAGGGGTATGAAAAATAAATAGCAGTCGATTCTCAGACCTACTGAATATGCATATAAAATTTCATAAGAATCCGTCAAGCTGTTTCTGAGGAATATGGGAATGAACGTAGTGTCACGAGAATTTTATATATTAGCTTTATATGTACTGTGTCTGCTCTAACACAAAGAATGTTGTATTGCCACAATTACATCGTAACTGGTGCTCAAGTCCACTATTTTGGAACAATTGTCATACCGGCACAATACCGGCACGATACCGTTGCAATTGAAGTCAAATATCCGTAGTCTGCTATATGCCGTCATAACGGTCTTTCAATGGTAATAGAATTGTCGATCTCTTTTATCTATGCGTTGAATTTTCGGTCTCTTTTATCTATGGATTGTGTTAGAATGGTATGTATGTGTTGCCGTTTTTAAAAAATGCGTTAGTTGAAGTGATTTTCGAAAAACTACTAATAAATTTAAACATTTAATCATGCTAGATTTCGTTTAAATATATTTGTACATACTATTTATTAGTATAAAAAGCAATGTGAAGTTTAGGAGTATATTTTATAGTAAATTGCAATAAATTACAAAGAACAATTTCTAATATTTCTATCTATCTATTTTTTATTTATGGCAATCTGTCGACACAGGACAATTTAAAAATATTACTGTCAAATTCAAAATAGCAGACTACCGAAACATTTCAGTCATTGAATTGCAATTGTGAAGCAGTTGTGTACGAGACTAGCAATTTATGTCACTTTGACAATTGTAAGACAATGATGAAGTCGTTATGACGACACATTAATAGTAGACTACCAAAAACTTTACTATTGCACCATAATGGTACAATAATGGTACAGTTGTGACACCGTTGAAATACCCGACTCAGGGCCCTGTCCGGAAGTGAGTGCAGTCTGCTACAATAAATTACGTATGACAATAACGTAAAATAACTACGTAATAGAGCTTACGTAAACGTTACTGAGTTGCTTGTTACCAAGAGCTAAGATATTTTGTAGATATTAGCAATAAAATTACTGTTACACGGTCGGCCATTTTCAATTACAAATTACACATAAATAGTTATTCTCGTAGGTTTTTTTTATTTCTATCTCCTGTCAAATTTTCAATAATGAATACTGTCTTCAGTAGCTTGGAAATATGTAACTAAGGACAGAAGTTTAGATTAGTCTGACTTTCAGAGCAAGAATGGAGGATGGATTAAATCTTTAAAACGAGCGTAAGAATAATCTATTTCTTCAAGCCTGCCGCATCTCCAGAGATCTGTAAGATATTATAAGTAAATAACATCTTTTTAGGAGACTTTTTTTCTGTCTTCAAAAATAAGATTGCTATAAGTATCTGTTTACCGTTCCCAGCCGTTCCTAAAATAGAGAATTTACAAACCGGTTGGCGATAACAAAGGAATTTTAGTCCTTTGCCTCAGGTAGTCAATCTGTTTAAAAAAAATGGGAATCCTGTTGTTGTCTTGCACAGAAGTTCAGAAAAGGACAGAACGCCATTATGTTTAAAAAAATTTGAAAACAATTTGAAAAGTACCGTTAGACATCTGGCGTTTCGACAGGAGTCAGTCGTACTGCCAATTATAAAAAAATAATTTCTTGCGGTCCTTTCAGCTATCGTTTGTTCCTTAGTTTCCTAATAACTTAATTAAACATTTACTATAATATTTTATAATAAGATAATTTTCTTTACTACAAAAATATGCCCAGGCGAATCCATCAGCCGCTCACAGCTGGACATCTTAGGCCTCTTAAAGAATGCGACTACAATATATTTAAAATTGTAAGTTTAGAGTAGCACACAGTTCGGAATAAAACATAAGACTGCCCAAATAAAACCACTTTTTACGGATTAGACGCATTGGACGCAATTGGACGCGTATATTTATTTGGTTTTAAATTTAAGCTCGACGTTTTGGAGATTAAGTTGGTACCATATTGCGCATTAGCTGGTAGATAATTAAAGCTCAATCTGAGAGGTCAACATGATTATAATTAATCACTAATTATGTGGCGGACTCGACTAGGGCACGACTACCCGTAGCCGACTTTTGCCAAACAAGTGACACGGGCCTTTACAGGTACCTCGCTGGTTGACCCGTATCCCACGCACCCCTAAAAGCGTAAAGGAGGAAACTTCCACACTTGCATCAATGAAAGACCATTCCTTAATAGAAGAGGTGGTAGTCTTCTACAATCAATCTTCTTTATTTCTGCGACTTTTTATCCCTTTTGTTCTTATACTTTCTTGTTCGATTGTATTCGTGTCGAGTTCATTCGAGTTCGCCACAAGTTATCTAAGACACCAAAGAAATATTATTCATAAATTTCTTTAAATATATACCTATTTAAACCGCAATACATTCTTAACAATTCATCTCATTTACACAACAATGAACTTTAATTATTTTGTAGTAAGTATGATAGTACTTTGTAAATTGTATTCAACCAGCAGCTGCCATTTTATTCGTAAATGGACAACGGCAAACGGACACCTTGTTTGTACCATGGAATAAATAAATATTCCATGTAACAAGAAAGAGACACATACACAGGCATTTTTATGTTTTCTCAGCCAATTAATGTCATTGTGCAATGATTATTAAAACTCATCATCATCCTCCTGCCCTTATCCCATTATTTGGCCGACCCCAAATAATGGGATAAGGGCAACATGTCTTTTTCTTCCACTGTCTTCTATTAGCCGTCATGTCTATGTCAACTCCTCTTTCTTTCATGTCCTCTTTCACACAGTCCACCTATCTTTTCTAGGTCTTCCTCTAGACTTTTTTTCTTCCACATTTATACTCAGAATGATTATTAAAACTGTTCTCTAAAAACATTTCTACCTAGGGTGCTGTATGAGCCAGCTACAATAACATCTCTGTGAAAGAACATCAGAAATCTTGAAACTAAACCTCGTGCCAACAAACCTCGTCAGCGTAGCTTAGGTAGTCTAATGGCCTTCCTTAGTCTTGCGGTGTAGTCCAAAAGGGTTCCCGTGGCTCATAGGTAATGAATAGACAAGCGGAGGAAAAACAAAGTAGTCTAGATATTCCTTAAGTATGGAGTACTCACTCCAGTTAGTAGTATAAACAATAATAATATTCTTGTTTTGTAGATACTGTTTGTTATAAAATCGGTTATGACCGGATCGAGCGAGTCCTTGTTCGAGTTAGTTAAAAGCGACTAAATCATCTTTAAACCCATCTCTGTCGGTCTGGCTGAATACCTTTGCATGTGACGCGTTGATAAACTACATTATCGAGTCCATTTAGATAACTTTGGTTTATTCGAGAAAGTGCTAACTAATCCAAAACTCTCGTCATTAAAAAGCATTTAACATTCTAAACAGACATATAAACATTAGTGTTAATTATAGATTATAGGACTTTATTCGGATTATGTACCCAAGAATTAACAAAATAAATGTTTGTTTCTTTGCTCATATTTAAAATCAGATCCTTTCTTCATTCTGTATTGCTTTCTTGTCAAATGTCACAAAATGTCCGTGTGGTGACGGATTAAGAATACAAGTATTACCACCCAATTTCTCTTGGGTTTCCCAGGGGTGCTGTTAAGCCAGTTAGCTAAGTAAATACTTTTAAGAGTAGCGAATAGGTCGAAAACTAATCCTAACTCAAACCCTACATGTACCTATCAACAGCTGTGGTCAGCGTAGCATAGTATCTGAAGCAAATACCTGAAGTCTAGAAGACCCGTTAACAGTGGAACGTTATTGGGTTAGGTGAAGGAAAATGTGAACTATCAAAGTACATCTATACAATACGTGTGCATAGAATAAAATATCTATGTAATTATGATATCTTATCATTACTTTACTGGGCAATTAGATTACAAAATATCTAGTTAGACAATTTTAATGACCGAATTTAGATGTCAATATTTGGTCATTATAAAATACTTAATAAGTTTCGTGATTTCATAATGGACGTAGACACGCTAGCCACAATTTTAAGGCGGGGGAGGGGGGGTGTTCCTGTTTTTTGTACCATTTCGTGTTTGATTGAGTTTACAAAAAAAGGAATGAAGACAAACAACAATAGTTCAAATCTTTTTTTTGACAAGGGATAAGAGCAGCGAAAATGATAATGATGAGCATTTGTTGTTGTATCAACTGGTATAGGTACATAACTGTGAAATTTTCAGCCCCTTAAAAAAATTTATAACAAAAAAAAATGTGTGCATAAAATTGATTAAAAATATTTATTCATCTTAATAGGGATGTTGACTATTTTTTGGAATTGCTTTTATTTGTAGATAGCTCTTACTTGAACACCATGAAAAAAAGAAATTAGGTACTTTTCTTTGTTTACGCACGTCGGGGGCCCCGTATAATTGATACGGCGGTAGCTACGCCCCTGTCTGTTATAATTACGCCAGATACCTTGTGAAAGCCAGAAAGAACAGAGTGCCAGATTCCATTGATAGGTACTTACTTTTGCTGCAGGCAACTATTTACGTAGTCGAGACATTGTACACGTGGCAACCCTATTTTTGACACGCCGCGGCCGACTGACCATGACTTTATGTAACGATGACGTCAAATTAATGTTGTACATACATACGTCACTAAATCTTACGAATTAAGATGTACCTAGGCATTAATTTACTAGGTAATTAATTAAACAGAGGTCAGACTGTACATTTGTAGTAAATTGTGACGCCCAGCCATTCACAAAATGATTACATCACTCACATAGGCACTTACATAGCAGCATTCTAAATCCAAAATGTTATTTTTTTTCATGAAAGGTTTATTTCATGTGCTTAATTCATTTCACGAATCATAGACAAACTGCACCAAACATGAATAGGGAATTTTATTTTAATTACTTTTTTTCTGACACCAAAGGTAATTTGTTGTGTTTCTAGGTTATAATTAAAAAAAAGACAAAAATATTTTCAACTTTTTAATTATGTATCTATAATTAACTCTTAGCATGAATTTTTCCCCAAAAAACTCACATCGAGCAATGATGTTGACAGGACCAGTCCTGAGCAGTAACGGCACCAAGTAACATAATGATCTTATGAAATGAGGCTCCAACTACTACGCTTAACACTTTTAAGCGAACTATATTTAAATTTCTACTAGGTCACCATACACACCTTAGCACAAACATACTGCAATGTTATATAACAGCTCTTGAATCACATGACTCAGAAATTCACAGCTTCCTCATAATAACATATCACATAATGTGTATATTAACTCTATTTCAAAGTACAAGGTCTCACACCCAATGCCACTTTATATGATTGAAAAAATAACCACAGAAAACATTTTGAATGCACTGTGTAATCCAGCACAGAAGATAGACATTTGCTATGACCTTGGCCTCAAAAGTAGAATAAAATGAGGTTGGTTACATAACTAACACTGGCTGGTTGAATGAAAACTAGAACAATACACTGAAGTTCTTAATTCAAATATAGATGAATGTATTGCAAAGAAATTTTCAGACTGGGTTAGCAAGCGATTATATAACATCTACAATTTTCATAATAAAACAATCACATTTGGAATTGGTGTACAACGCTTTTATTTAACTAAAATAAGTTACTAGTTTAATTCTGCGTCTAACATTAATACATGATTTTATAGGGTGTGGCTATTCGTGGCGATTTGGAATCAATTAATAATAATGATGTTAACATTCTTACATTAGATTTAGAGGACCTTCTTGATCTCATCGTATAACACAAGCACAAAGGCACCACCAGTACCTCTGAGTACGTTGGAGAAGGCACCCTTGAAGAAGGCACCAGTACCTTCTGATTTGGCGATGGTGGCCCAGCAGTGGATGGTGTTCTTGTAGAGGATATCAGCCTTAGCACGGCCAGACTGCATCATCATGCGCCTACGGACTGTGTCGAATGGATATGAGATGATACCGGCAACTGTGGTTACTGTCTGTGCGATGGCCCAGCTGATGACGAGTGGTGTATTCTTGGGGTCAGGCAACATACCACGGGCTGTGTCGTAGAATCCGAAGTATGAAGCACGGTAGATAATGATACCTTGTACAGATACTCCGAAACCTCTGTACAAACCGACCAGACCGTCAGTCTTGAAAATCTTGCTCAAGCAGTTACCAAGACCGCTGAATTCACGCTGTCCGTCACCTTTGCCGACATCGGCGGCGAGACGGGTACGGGCGAAGTCGAGTGGGTACACGAAGCATAGCGAGGTAGCGCCGGCGGCACCACCGGACGCGAGGTTACCGGCGAAGTAGCGCCAGAACTGTGTGTTCTTGTCAACTCCACCGAGGAATACCTGCTTGTACTTGTCCTTGAAAGCAAAGTTCAACGCCTGGGTGGGGAAGTAACGGATGACGTTGGCTAAGTTACCACGCCAGAAGGAGAGCGGACCCTGTTCCTTGGGAATGCGGACGAAGGCATCGACGATACCCTTGTAGCGCTGGTCAGCGGAGATTTGTTTGCTGACGTGCTGTACCTGGAGCAGCAGCTTGACACGCTCAATGGGCGCGACAGCCGTTTTGGAGACAGCGGCGGAGACACCGCCAGCGATGAAGTCTTTCGCGAACGCGACCGGATCAGCGAGGTTCGACATTTTGTTCGATTAGGTAGGTGCTCACTTGGTAATTACCTCGAAGGCGTCGAGGTGGAATCTACACACACGGAATGGAATAAATCACGAAACACGAACCCCTGATTTTATATAATCAGGAGATTTAGAGTAATTTCGTGATCACGGGAGCACAAGGGGTAGGTGTGTGCCTTTTTAGAAATTCGATCGATCACGTTCTCTCACAGATCTGCCCAGCGGATCGGCGCAAAAGAAGGAAGGAAGGGGCAGATGTTGCCAACATCACCATAAAGTACCACGAGGTCAGGGTGGCAATTGCAAATGACAAATTTTCCACTGGTTTCTAAAAATAAAACTGTCGCTAATTAACGATTACTTAGAAAATATCGCCTGCATATGGTACTTAACAAGAAGATATTATAAAATATGAATGAAATCGTAAATTTTCATCGTTTAGCTCTACTTTACAATATTTACTCAACAAATTTCTCAAAAAAATCGAGGAAAGATATTTTATTTCATTATTTTTACCTAATTTGTTAATACACATATGGTTATCGTTACTAGCATGTATGAAAACAAAAACAAATAGTTTTACTAAATTACCCTCTATAATGATATGAGTACACATCTTGGGTAAATTATTGATACATGGGAACACTTGTGTGACGTATTTTATTTTCGTTTTATTATTGCTGCTTCTCAAGTGGACGACAGTGAATAAAACAAAATTTTATATCACTATTTCGTGTCAGTAACAAACGTATGCAAGAAAACCTACTTAGCAGTGGTAAAATATTGGCAAAAAATATGTTCAATATAGCTAATATCACTATGCTAAATAAATTCAATACAAAAATATGCCAGGAATCATCATTGGTACTAAACAAAACGTAAACAGATTGGCCAACATTAGTTTTTTAACTTTTTTTTTATCGGCAATTTCGCTTTCTTGCTATTTTTTGTAATTTGTAGATGTAATGTAGAGTGAGAAACTAAACCTGTTTTTTTTCTAATTAAAATACAATCTTTCTCCATGGGAGAAATTAAAGAATTTATCACTTATCATCATAAATAAATATCATTATGCTTGTCTCACTAGAAATCTACAATTTTGAAAACTCAAAATATTTTTACTTATCAAACGAGAAGCATATATTTTTATCTGTGATTTTTATTTAGGGAATAATTTCTTTTTTATGTTATTACTGCCTGTGTTTTTTTTCTTGATTTGCTTTTGTAACAGACTACTTTTTTCTTAAAAATTATTTATTCTTTTTGATTGTCTATCTCGATTTTATCAAGAAGTGATTGTAATAATTGTTTCTATCTTTAAGGGCCTACATCAATATTATTCAATATCATCGCCGACACGTACATATTAACACAGCCAGTAGGCACAGAAAATGAAGAATTAGGGATACTTTTCCTATTTACTCAAAATCTACTAAATATATTTTAATTCTGATTTACGTGTTTCTATATATAATAGTTACTTATGTTTTTAAAGTTATTTTATTAGTTAATACGCGATAATAGACCAACAAATGAAAAAAAAAAAAATTAGAGAGGTTGTTTCGCTAAGATTTTCTATCGAGAAAACTTTTTTCAATCGCGTTTCTGAGTTTATGCGATCCTAGATCATATATTGAAAAAACATATACTTAAAAATTAGAGCTCTAGCCATTCAATCTAAAGAAACAATGAAAACTTCGTACGTAGAAAAATGCACGAAGCTATTTTGGTATCCTCTTAATGGCCTACATCAATAAAAAATGAAAACTTCGTACGTAGAAAAATGCACAGTTTATGCGGATGTATTGATAAATTTAAAACAAATCTGAAGGCGACAGGAATAATCAGGCTTAGATGTTAGCAGGCAGTGGTCGTTTGTTACACATATTATTTTTTAAGTGGTTAAAGCGTACAAAGTGGGTAAAAGTGCCTTCTGAAGATTGCAACGAACCCCAGATATTTTATGTATTTCCAGCAAGGATAGATGTAGTAAGTAGGTACTATTGATAGATTTTCCTGTGCTACATTAATTTTTCTCTCATACATTACTCTACTTTTTACTTGTCAACTGTTGACAAGTCAACTTTTTAACCTAGTCTGTGACGAATTCTATTTTTCTTTGGATTGTGCGTGTTTATTTTACAATAATTATTTTAATTTAAAGAATTTTACCATTGCTCTTGCTCTGCAACAGTTATAACTCAGTGGTTGCATTGCGCCATGCAAATGAGCCGAATGGGGTCTCCTTCAGTTATAGAAGATGATGCGGGAGCAGGCCATGCTTTGAGTGACTTTCTTCTACAACTTGAGAACTACAATCCTTCTATTCCTGACTCCGTAGTAGCACATTATCTTAATGCATCTGGCTTTGAATCTCAAGATCCCAGGTATTTAAATAGGACTAGTTTTAAGAGAATAATTTGAATCTAGTTTTAATGAAGTCAATAATGATGTGGTCGCTCTCCTTTTGTGTATCAGTTCATATAGAGAAAAGATCCTTGCTGTAGTGTATTTTAATTAACATATATTTCTAGGCTGTTGATAATCGCACGACAATCGTATGAATAAAAAATAATTATTTATACGACTACTTTATTATTTGTACTAATTACGTTTCATATAACTTTAGAAATTAAATAAAATAAGGTATTCGAAAAAAAAAATCCTAACCTAACCTTCACTCGGTTAGCTTCGAGATCTAATAACTCCGGAATTTTTTCCTTTTGCTCCTAGTTAATCTTCTGCTCCGTGGACAGTGTCGAAAACGATTATCACATTTTCACGAAAAAAATTCTTAGTAATAAATTTAATAATAAAAAAATGATAATATCCGTATGAATATACTCATAAAAAAAAAAAGCTGTACAAATAGTCACATCCACGATTGTCGGATTAATAAAAAATAATTAATTATACGATAATCGTATTAATAGACACTTCCATATTTCTAACAATGTTCAATTAGGCTATTGTCTTTATTAGTAGAGAGACGGGGAAACTTAGAACTAAACCATGTGGCAATTTATGGATTTAAGTGTTTATATCCTGCTTTAAATCAATGCCTACGTTTCGGAGTATTTTCAGCTACTATGGTTGGTTTATTTATTTGATGCATGAAAGTATCAACATCAAACTGTTGGATACATGCCACTTTTACTTACAAAGATTTTGGTCATATATGCCACAATAATCAGGTGTGTATCAGGTGTATAGCACACTGACTAGCCATGTTACTAATTCAATATTAAAAAAATTACAGGCTAATCCGACTTATTGCATTGGCATCACAAAAATTCTTATCGGACATTGCAAATGATGCTCTACAGCACTGCAAGATGCGTACATCTAGCCAAATTAATCAGAGTTCCAAAAACCAGAAGGGGCCAAAAGAGAAGAAATATGTTATGACAATGGAAGACCTAGCGCCAGCATTGCAGGAATACGGAATAGTTGCAAGGAAACCACATTATTTTGTTTAATTTGATTATAAGTTAATGTAAAACAGAATTTCTTACACTGACGTGATTTCTATTTAAATAAAACCACTTTTAATGGTTCCATATAGGGTTAGATTTTTTATCTAACTTAGCATACAGGGTTGCTTTGAAAACACCATACTAATTCCATTTTCTTATTTTTTCAATGACAGATCTAATTATTTATTACTAGCTGACCCGGCAAACATTGTTTTGCCATACAAACGTCAGGGGTGACCTACTCTTATCACTTAGGGGTATGAAAAATAGATAGTAGCTAAATCTCAGATGCTACTGAATATGCATATAAAATTTCATAAAAATTGGTCCAGCCGTTTCTGAGGACTATGTGAATAAACATTGTGATACGAGAATTTTATATATCAGATTTATTATTTGCCCCATCCCTATCGGTTTCTTCAATTCCAGTATGACCTTGTATGCATTGTAAGCATCATGTTATATATAAAATTCACGTGTCACAGTGTTAGTTACCGTACTCCTCCGAAACTGAGAATCGGCCAACATCTATTTTTCAAACCTTTTTTTTAAATGGCAAAAAAACGTTTGCCGGGTCAGCTAGTATTTTTATAAAATATGATGTATATCATTGCATAATGTAAACAGGGGCTCTTAACAAGAAAATAAAGAAATGGAAATAGTATAACGGCCGCGCAAGGTCATTGTTGCATAGGTAACAACATAAAAGTGGTTTTATTTTAACATACCTACAGTGTTAGAAAATTAAATATAAATACTAATTGCAGGATGATTTTAAATTTCTGTTTCATAATATCTTTTAATATTTCTTTTTTAATTTCTTGCAGAATATAATATTAATTAGAAATCTTTTCAGAAATGCAATGAATTTAAATTATTTTAATTCAGTTTTATGTAGTTTTGGTTTCAAGAGTTACCAACTATTCATATTAATCATTATTCATTTAAAAAAAAAATTCACTATGCTTACATCCATTCAATGAGTAATTGTAACTTAACTCGTCAAATTGAAACAAGCATAGCGAAATTATTTTTTATATATTAAAAAAAATTATTTAAAATCATCCTGTGAAATTGGTGCTTACATCTATTTCTTTTTAACATTTATCAAATTTCTTCTCGGGGCCGTACTAGTATTACGTAAGCACTATGTGGGGGCGGGGGGGTCTATGTATTGCTTATTTTGGGTGACATGGGGGGTAGGGGAGTCTAAATGATTATTACGTCATCGGTAGTAAAATTACCTTTTTACACGAATGGCAATCCTCACATTGTCCTTGCTTTAAAACGAAACGCATTTTCGGGGATTCCCGCAAATAATGCATATGTTTAGGCACTCGCTTTAGAACCGAGTAGGGAAATTACCGCGCGCTCTTCACTTGTAAAAATATTCTCTGTCAGTGTTTTTTTAATTTTTTAAATCATAATTATAATATTTAAAAAACAATACATTAATAGAAAAATATTGACGTAAGCTTAGGGCGAGGGGGTAGGAGCTTTGCTTACTTTTGCTAATAAGGGGGTTGGGGGGGGGGGTTTAATAACTAATAAATCTGCTTACGTAATACTTGAACGGCCCCTCTACTAAGTGTAGTAATTAGTATGAACTGTATCATTAGAGCATGAATCCAATTGAAGTGGCCATTATAAGGCTACTCCTGCTGTAAAAGGCAAGAGCAATGCTCATTCACTAATTGTGTATAGACGCTGTAGTGTGTTGCTGTGCAGAGCGTGTATAGCGACCAATCGAATACGATAGTGTCTGTCCACTTCCCTTCTACTACGTTTTACTTTGCGGTAATGTAAGAGGTAATTTGCCTAATTTCTTTTCTGAGCGCAGGTCTTCTAAAGTCGCGATGCCTGTAGCATTTGCTACCGGATTAATCTGGCTATGGGCTATGGAGCTACTACTTCACATTTCTTTTAAATCACTGAATTACGTCTATGGGTCTGTCACAATATGAAAGTTAAGCTTTTCATTGTTAAATAAATTTTGTAAATTGTAAGATACCAACATTTTTAAACTACACTTAACCATAAAGGCTTTGGCAGACAGGACGCGTACTTTAGCGCTGCGTAATAGCGTTATAGCGTCCCGTTTTAACGTCGCGCTAGGCTTCGTCAAACAGAACGGCGCTGACTCGACGATGCCGCGCCGCCATTTCGCCATTCACCAAAGCGTAGTGCAGATCGATAGCAGTGTTAAGAGTTTGTTCGATATGGAGATGTCGAGCGATTCAGATGTGGAAGAATTATTACTTTTATATGCTTTATCACGGTCACAGAGAAAAAGAGTATGGGTGCACGACATCAATCAAAAGAGAAAGGATTTAGGAGAATATCATCGTTTGTGTCGTGAGCTTGCATCACATGAAGATCGTTTTTTTACATACTTTCGTATGTCTCAAGATTTATTCGAAGAACTACATGAACTGCTCATCCCAAAAATAAGCAAATCTACCACAAACTGGAGGACGCCTATTTCTACAAGAGAAAGACTTGTAATCTGTCTAAGGTAAGAAATATTTATTTTTTTATATAAATGTTCATTGCGTTATTATTATGAAAATCAATCAAAATCAGCTGAGTTGTAATCAGATGTCGATGCTCCAAAATTAGTTACATGTAGAATATCGATTTCGCGTAGTGATTGACGTAGCTGCTCAGGCTGTTGCAGGTATGATGAAGTACTGTTAGATAAATCCATAACAGCTACTGGGGATGAATCTTCAGGCACAGAATTGGGTACTGCATAGCAGACGGAGTCTTCGGTACTAATAATGGAATAATGTGGTGAATTCAATATCTGGACGTTTTCTTGCAGTTCCTCTGTTTCTATGCTTGCAAATAACTTGGCTAGTTCTACTTTGGCTTTTATCTGTTTGTCTTTGGAAAAACTTTTAAATGTTTGGGCATAACTTTGGAAAAGGTGATCAATGGCATCATACTCTGTTTTTTTTTTATTTTGAAGAAAATTTATAACTTTATCCATTTCGCTGTCAGTCTTTTTTATTTTCTTAGCTCGTGAACTATTTGTGTCATTTGTTTGGGGCGTCTCTAGCGGAGTTGTTTCTGGCGGGGGTGCGCTTTGTGTTCTTGGTGGAGGTGTCTGTGGTGGAGGCGTCTCTGGAGACTGAATTTCTATTGCTGACGATATTTCTGGTGTAGGTTCTCGAATATTTGAAGTTCTTTCTCGATCTGTCAGAGTTGAGTCAAGGAACTGTAACTGGGAAGCCCAAGGCCATTTTGTAAATTTTTTTGCAGCTTGTCCTGTAGTACCTGCAACCTCTTTTTTGTATCTTATATAATTATCCCTCAAGCTCTTCCATTTTTTTCTAGCTACTTCACCTGTAAAATAAACATAAATTGTATTATTTTGTTTCAGGTACTTAGCTACGGGTGATTCACATCAGACCATAGCCTTCTCCTTCCGAGTAGGTCGTTCAACAGTCGGTGGTATTGTAAAAGAAGTCTGTACAGAAATCTGGAATACATTACAACCAGAATATATGCCATCGCCTACTGAAGAGACATGTAAACAATCAGAGAAGGGTTATAGGGAAACCTGGAACTTCCCGAATTGTGTCGGTAGTATTGACGGGAAACATGTCTCTATAAAGTGTCCCAAAAATAGTGGATCAGAATATTTTCGCTACAAGAAGTTTTTTTCTGTAGTTCTTCTTGCTATAGTCGATCCATGTTACAAATTCACCGTCATAGATGTCGGTAGTTACGGGCGGCATAGTGATAGTGGTATATTCGAGAACTCAATATTTTATCGGCAATATATCCACGGAAAATCTCTGCTGCCAGATAAACCTCTTCCAGGCACCGAGGAGCCCGTACCTCATGTACTTATCGGCGACGAAGGTTTTGCTTTAAAAACATATTTGATGCGTCCATTCCCAAGAGCCTTAGCCACACAAGACGAAAGAAAAACAAATTTTAATAAAAGACTTTGCAGGGCACGTCGGGTGGTTGAAAATACGTTCGGAATATTAGCACAAAAATGGCGCATTTTTTTACGACCTATTGACTGTAATGTGGACACAGCAATTGATATTATTAAAGCTGCATGTTGTTTACATAATTACTTACGAACAAAACAAGGTACAGCGATATTAACTCCAGAGTCGGAAGTCGAAAGTGTCGAAAACGTACCTATGCGTGCTCTAATAACTCATCGTCCAACAAATAGAAGATCAACGACTGCAGCATTCGAAACTCGTGAACAATTTGTGTCTTATTTTAATCAATAAACGAATTTTTTTACTTACCAGTTTCATTAATTTCTTCTCCGATTTGTGCCCACAATTTTGCCTTCATTGATATATTTTTATACGAACTATCCTTCGTATTATATAAGCATGGATATTTTCTAACCAATTCTATCAAATTTTCGGTCATTATGCAGTATTTTATTATTATTTTACACCTATTTACTCCGACGCTAAAATAAAATTTGTAAAAAAATACAACACCCGACGTCAAAGCGTCCTAACGCCGCGACAGAGCGTTGCGTACTGCTAGCGCCGGCGCTCTGTTTGGCGGTATTCTACGATGGTAGTACAACACATCTTAGCGTCATAGCGCGGCGTCAAGTTAACGCTCTGACGCGCGCTAAGTACGCGTCCTGTCTGCCAAAGCCTTAAATAATAATAAATCTTTATTGTCACGTATAAAATATTACATTTTGCTTAAAGCTACTCTGGTTCCTGTACTAGTATGTATAAGCTTCATGTATTAATATTTAAGCTATAATTTAATATTTGTATGGTTATATAATTTTTATGATAAATCCACTTGACTGACTTTTTTTGTTGAAAAAATATAATTTAATAATACAGTTTGTATATTGTGTATTATTTGGGGTTAAGTTCATCAAAATGGTGCCCACAGCCTCTTTTAATCATCGTATCTCTCGCCATCGGTAACGATTTCATTGACGCACCTACAAAGCGATACGGTACGGTTCCAGCGCAATTTTATCTCACATACGATTTAATTGTGGAATCAACTTACTGCCGTGGAGCATGGGATTCTTCAAAAATTACAAGAAAAATAATACTAACAGTATATCAATGAGCCTCTTTAATAAAATTAAATAATTTACTATTACACTTAAATAAATAATAAGAACTGAATACTAACTAAACTTAAAGAAACACGCAGCTAGAGCTCTACATAGCATGCTCTGTAGGAATACTGAGCATAGCCCTCTGGCAATGATTGGTGAATCTGCATGTGATAAGTTCCAGAATGATCAATGGAAGGACCGGTGTGCATGATATAAATGCCCGAAAGTTAGAACACTTATGTGGCAATGAGCAGGCCACATCGTTTGATGACACGACTTCCACTGGGGAAGGTCCCCGAGAGGGGTCATGTACCTACCAGGCGAAGACGCAGCACAGGGCAGCCTCAAACAAAATGGACTGACGACATCATCAAACACGCTGGGAGCTGTAAACAGTGTATGACCATGTGTTGTGGCATTCTATGGAGGAGGCCTAGGTGGAGGTCCAGCAGTGGAGAGAGAAATCAATGAAAATAATAACATTATTCTACTTTATCATAAATAGCTTTAAGATGTTCTGTCATTGGTGTGTTAGAAGTTTCCATAGACAAAATGAGTTGTAGTTTGTTTGGACCAATGAGTTTTAAAACACGTTTAATTTTTTTTACTTCTGGTGGTTTGGCAAAGGACATTCTTGACAGATTTACTGTTTCAAGTACAATTTCTTTGTTGGCAACATCACAGATCCCTTCTTCATGTGTTGTTAGGCCAAAATTATGACTAATTAAAAATGCTAGTTCGTTTGTTCCAGGCTTGATACGTAGAAATCCTCTTTCTTGATGCATAGGAGTTTGTTTTTCGGGATGTTTTGATACTGATAGGTAATTAAACATTGGTTGTCCTGAAAAATAATGCAATAACTTATATAAAAGAATTACTCTTTCAATGGAGAGGTTTCATTCTCAATTGTGAAATCACTAGGTCTAGATCATTTAACCCATGCCTTGCATAAGATAAATCTTTTGCTATCATGGTTCTTGAGATATAGCCTGGTGCTAGATCAAATGGACCGACAGCAGACCAACTTGTAGTAGGTACAGTACTGGTACTTTTTGTTAGGGAATTATTATAACACAAAGCCATGCTAGGTGTTAGCTCATTAGCCTATTATTAATGGCAAAAAGACTTTTTATATAGGTATTTCATAAAAATCATTTTATAATTACCAATGCATTCAAATTCCAAATCTTCATGATAATCAAAATCCGATATGTTCGGATATGTTCCCTTGCCTTCTTTGGTAGACCATTTCCCTGTTAACCAGGATATGGGGTCTAAGGGCTCAGGAAGAGGCATTTTTACGTTTAACTTGTTGGGAAATGTATTTCTCCGTGTAACTGTAAATTAATGGGCATTAACCGTTAATAACAATGTAATTCAATTGAAGTTATTATTTATATGGTCCATTTCTGTTACAAAATTCAAGAAACCAACCAAATTATTAGTGAAAACAATCTGTGCAGTCCCGATATTCCGAACCTGAGTTTGATTGACAGTTGGATGACATTCCACTGACATTGGTGACATTTGCCGGTTTTCCGGCGGAAGTCAGATACATACAATTATTAGGGTTGTCAGGTTCAAAAAGATTATTTTCTTTGTTAAGACGGTTCGATACCAACCCCGTTTTCCAATGGCAGAGCATAATGCGACTCAGTGCTGCACAATGCTGAACAATGCTGACGCTTAATTGGAACGTGAATTAGTTTAAAAATGCGCCAGCAGAGTGCGCTAAGTTCAGTGTTGAAAAAAAAATTCTAAAATAAACATTGTATTCACATTATATGTGTAGAATATAAAAAAAGTCATTGTTTATACCTTCATCCATACTTATATTTATTTATTTTTAACACAGCTTGAATTAACTTTGAATATTTCCAGAAAACTCCGACGAAAAGAAAGCCTTAAATTTTTTTTAACAATAAATAATATTACTGACGATAATATATAAATAACATTTCAATCAATGCCAATTTAAAGAAAAAATACTTGTTAATTTTGTGTCGCTGAAGTTGGTATGGATTGCACGCATAACTTTTGAGAGTGCCCGATTGTGCGATGCGATGCTGTAATTGGTACACTCAACGTTGAGCATTGTCCCGCATAATGCGCTATTGTGCTCTGATTGGAAAACGGGGCAAATTATGCTCCATACAAAAGTATGGGTATCGTACTTCCGGTTTTTCTTCGCGAAAGTTAAACCGATTTTTAAGAGCTTTTGCGTTATATTATAGATAAAGAGTATATCTATGCTTCTATCACTTTCTTTTTTTTTTCAAAACATAATAACTAAAAGAAATATGACGATCCGAAAAACCCACTTTTTTCGGTTTTCTTTAGATAAAGTTGCAGCGTCTATCACACAAATTTGGTAAAGTTTTACCTAAAAGACAGTGATAGGAGCATAGATAAATATACTCTTTATATATAACGCAAAAACTATTAATTATTAATTATTATATTCGGTTTCACTTAAGCGAAAAAAAACAAAAAAAATTGGTCAAGTGCGAGTCGGACTCGCGCACGAAGGGTTCCGTACCATTATCTATGCAACATAAGGCAACGTTATTAGTATCGAGCAAGAAACGGTAAAAAATCATGTTTGTTGTATGGGAGCCCCCCTTAAATATTTATTTTATTTTATTTTTAGTATTTGTTGTTATAGCAGCAATAGAAATACATCATCTGTGAAAATTTCAACTGTCTAGCTATCACCGTTCTTGAGATACTGGGTACGGAACCCTAAAAATCATGTTTGTTGTATGGGAGCCCCTCTTAAATATTTATTTTATTTTATTTTTAGTATTTGTTGTTATAGCGGCAATAGAAATACATCATCTGTGAAAATTTCAACTGTCTAGCTATCACCGTTCTTGAGATACTGGGTACGGAACCCTAAAAATCATGTTTGTTGTATGGGAGCCCCCCTTAAATATTTATTTTATTTTATTTTTAGTATTTGTTGTTATAGCGGCAATAGAAATACATCATCTGCGAAAATTTCAACTGTCTAGCTATCACCGTTCTTGAGATACTGGGTACGGAATCATAAAAATCATGTTTGTTGTATGGGAGCCCCCCTTAAATATTTATTTTATTTTATTTTTAGTATTTGTTGTTATAGCGGCAATAGAAATACATCATCTGTGAAAATTTCAACTCTCTAGCTATCACCGTTCTTGAGATACAGCCTGGTGACAGACGGACGGACGGACGGACGGACGGACGGACGGACGGACGGACGGACGGACAGCGAAGTCTCAGTAATAGGGTCCCGTTTTTACCCTTTGGGTACGGAACCCTAAAAACGGAAGTACGAAACGTCTTTTTTCAAAGAATTTGTAGGTAAAATCCGCTTCATCTATATTTGTCCCTTTCAGCGCGGCGCTCGGAAATAGGGATAGCAATACCTAAGGCAAATACCTAAATAAGGAGTACAGGGCCCTGAGTCGGGTATTTCAACGGTGTCACAACTGTACCATTATTGTACCATTATGGTGCAATAGTAAAGTTTTTGGTAGTCTACTATTAATGTGTCGTCATAACGACTTCATCATTGTCTTACAATTGTCAAAGTGACATAAATTGCTAGTCTCGTACACAACTGCTTCACAATTGCAATTCAATGACTGAAATGTTTCGGTAGTCTGCTATTTTGAATTTGACAGTAATATTTTTAAATTGTCCTGTGTCGACAGATTGCCATAAATAAAAAATAGATAGATAGAAATATTAGAAATTGTTCTTTGTAATTTATTGCAATTTACTAATCTCCTAAACTTCACATTGCTTTTTATACTAATAAATAGTATGTACAAATATATTTAAACGAAGTCTAGCATGATTAAATGTTTAAATTTATTAGTAGTTTTTCGAAAATCACTTCAACTAACGCATTTTTTAAAAACGGCAACACATACATACCATTCTAACACAATCCATAGATAAAAGAGACCGAAAATTCAATGCATAGATAAAAGAGATCGACAATTCTATTACCATTGAAAGACCGTTATGACGGCATATAGCAGACTACGGATATTTGACTTCAATTGCAACGGTATCGTGCCGGTATTGTGCCGGTATGACAATTGTTCCAAAATAGTGGACTTGAGCACCAGTACCCTCATATGAGGATACCAAAATAGCTTCGTGCATTTTTCTACGTACGAAGTTTTCATTGTTTCTTTAGATTGAATGGCTAGAGCTCTAATTTTTAAGTATATGTTTTTTCAATATATAATCTAGGATCGCATAAACTCAGAAACGCGATTGAAAAAAGTTTTCTCGATAGAAAATCTTAGCGAAAATACCTCTCTCATTTCTTATTTTTTTCATTTGTCGGTCTATTATCGCGTATTAACTAATGAAATAACTTTAAAAACATAAGTAACTATTATATATAGAAACACGTAAATCAGAATTAAAATATATTTAGTCGATTTTGAGTAAATAGGAAAAGTATCCCTAATTCTTCATTTTCTGTGCCTACTGGCTGTGTTAATATGTACGTGTCGGCGATGATATACGATAATATTGATGTAGGCCCTTAATGAACATTTCACACACTCTGGTGGTTTTCCAATTACAGCACAAGAGCGCATTATGCGGCACAATGCTCATCGTTGAGTGTTCCAACTACAGCAACGCTTCGCACAATCGAGCACTCTCAAAAGTGATGCGTGCAATCGATACCAACTTCAGCGACAGAAAATTAACAAGTATTTAAATTGGCAGTGATTGAAATTTTATTTAACTAACATCGTTAGTAATATTATGTATTGTTAAAAAAAAATTTAAGGATTTCGTTTCGTCGGAGTTTTCTGGAAATAATCAAAGTAAATTCAAGTTGTGTTAAAAAAAATATAGAAGTATGGATGACGGTACAAACAATGACTTTTTTTTATATTCCACACATACAATGTGAATACAATTATTTTATTTTAGTATTTTTTTTTTCAACACTGAACTTAGCGCACTCTGCTGGTGCATTTGAAAACTAATTCACGTTCCAATTAAGCGTCAGCATAGTTCAGGGCCCTGAGTCGGGTATTTCAACGGTGTCACAACTGTACCATTATTGTACCATTATGGTGCAATAGTAAAGTTTTTGGTAGTCTACTATTAATGTGTCGTCATAACGACTTCATCATTGTCTTACAATTGTCAAAGTGACATAAATTGCTAGCCTCGTACACAACTGCTTCACAATTGCAATTCAATGACTGAAATGTTTCGGTAGTCTGCTATTTTGAATTTGACAGTAATATTTTTAAATTGTCCTGTGTCGACATATTGCCATAAATAAAAAATAGATAGATAGAAATATTAGAAATTGTTCTTTGTAATTTATTGCAATTTACTAATCTCCTAAACTTGACATTGCTTTTTATACTAATAAATAGTATGTACAAATATATTTAAACGAAGTCTAGCATGATTAAATGTTTAAATTTATTAGTAGTTTTTCGAAAATCACTTCAACTAACGCATTTTTTAAAAACGGCAACACATACATACCATTCTAACACAATCCATAGATAAAAGAGACCGAAAATTCAATGCATAGATAAAAGAGATCGACAATTCTATTACCATTGAAAGACCGTTATGACGGCATATAGCAGACTACGGATATTTGACTTCAATTGCAACGGTATCGTGCCGGTATTGTGCCGGTATGACAATTGTTCCAAAATAGTGGACTTGAGCACCAGCATTGTGCGGCACTGAGTCGCTTTATGCTCTGCAATTGGAAAACTAGCTCTAATCACGAAGTAAGCGTGATAACTGTGCTTTATTACTAGACTACAGACACAATATATTATTTGTTACCCAGCTTTAGTAAACGCTATGGAGCCCGTCAAGTCATGCTATACGTTTGGTTTGAATTGTTTTCACAGATGTATTAATGCTGCTAGGTAGAGAGAAAGATCAGCTGCTAACAGCTATAGCAGATAGCTTCACAGGTGTAGGTTTACACCTGTGAAAGCTATCAGCTCACCAGAAGAGGGAGGTCTCTCTTCAAACTATTAACCTCTCACTGGTGGGCACGGGCCTCCTCCACTTTAGGGGGATTATGTTCTGCTGTGACGCGCTGACCCGGGTTCTCGGCGGACTCGACTAGGGCACGACCAGTACCCGGAGCCGACTTTTTCCAAACTTAGTGACACGGGCCTTTACAGGTACAAGTACCTTCGCTGGTTGACCCGTATCCCACGCACCCCTAAATGCGTAAAGAGGAAACTTCCACACTTGCTTCAATGAAAGACTAATCCTTAATTAGAAGAGGTGGCAGTCTTCTGAGATCAATCTTTCCTTACTACTGCGACTTTTATATCCCTTTCCTATCGAGTTCATTTGAATTCGTTAGAGTTCGTAGAGTTCGTAATTAAACAAAGCAAGAGCCCTGCTTAGGTGGCTCGGCCCTTTACCGTATTGACGGCCTTGTAATTCTGACCCTTTTGTCTTTCAATTTTTACTTGATTGATCTCTTATGATTCCTTCCCTCTATTTTATTATTATCAATATCCATATAAATATTAAGGTGTTAAATATGTCCCACCTTACCACATTATGTAATGTAACAATAACCCTTATTAGTCTAGAATATAAAAACTTTCTAGAACATTAACAAGAAAAATATTGTAAAAATCACAAAGAACAAACTTAAAACTATCATAGTTTCATTAATACTAAGTCAATCTACATGATTTAAACGTTGTTTTCATCTCTAAACCCTACCTATTATCATCAAACTTAAAGGGCGAGCATTCATTCAATAATAAGGGACCACATCTTCATAATTCAAAATTTACGTAGTACAAATTCTTATTTCTAAATTACTAAGTAAAACCTTATAAATTAACAGTTATTACAGCCCTGCCACACAATACTTATTACCACACATAATGTTTCAATACTCAATTTTAACAAATTTAACAAATCAAATAGGTAAGTTTTCGTGGCGCATAACTGCGTCGCCGACAGTATTCTAGGGTATTCTATAAAAGCAAAAGCATAAAAGTACAGCGCCATAAACAAAAACAAAAAGTATAATAATATACTTAAAAAACAGAAACAAAAGTCATGTCCGAATGATAACAAACTTCACTAACAATAATCCATAAAATCAACATGAAAAGCTACAATTTGAAGACGTTAAGTCATACAAATAAAATAACAGCACCCAGGAATAAAAGCATATCTCGTAGCAGTACAATATCCATAAGAACAAAAACTTTCATTCAGAAAATATGTTTTAAGAAAGGAGCTTCGGTGGACATGACTCAATATGGCTTTATAAATGACACGTTAGGACAGCGTGTCAATTCAATGATAAAACCTTTGAAACAACAGTTCGATAAAATAATGGGTTAGATGGAATTTATTGGCTTTTATGGCTTTTAATCTTTTAGTGTCTGTTTAATACAACAACACCACATATAACATTAGGAGTTCATATTATAAGCCGACCCCGCTGAAAAAGGTAGGAGAGCAATGCTCATACTCATTGTATGTACACTGTCGTCTCTATTGAGCGCAACGTGATTTTTGGCAGGGCGTGCGTAGTGACCGTTTTTTTTAATTAATTTTTCATGCAAAATGGGAATATCTCAGTAATTGCACATAAGAAAGTTAAACGATTATCACTAGTTTTCTACTGTAGTAGTTAGTTTGTAGCACAGTAGGTCAGTCCAATGCGAACTAGACTTACATTATAAATAATGGAATGTTACAGGTACATCTGACAAAATCTCACCACGATCCCATGGTGCCATTAAGCAAAAAGAATGTAAGTAGTGTACAGTAGATACCTACACAATACATTACAATATTTACAATACACACGAAGTAATAGATATCGTAGATTTAAAGGTGTCATCTGGTCCCATCCCTAAGGCCAATATTCGATGGATCAACGGAAATTGAATAAACATATTATACTAGATTCCATTAATATTACTTCTTCTTTAAATTTTTCACAATAAAAATAATAAAATTTGTTTTTTTTTAATGTAAACTGGTGTACAATAATTACATAAAAATGTGTTTTATAATTTTTCAGTTTTAATCAATTCTAAACATGTTGGTAAAAGGAAATGCAGATATGGTACTAATAGCCTGACAACCACTCCTGGTCTCAAGAATAACAATACATCACAAGCAGCACGAGCGTCACCGAATCGTTTTGTGAAATATACAAAAAAATGTTCTCAAGTAGTGTAATTAAGAAAACAGACTTATGTTAATAGTTAACGAAAACAGTTAAATTATCTAAAAATAAACTGGCTTCAATGTTCTTACTGTTTCCGTAACTTCATCCGCGTAGAATAGTGATCTTGAGTAGCATAAAATATTTTTTAAGCGTCATAACAAATCGCTTTACTTTCATACAAAGTTATTCGCACCTTTCGAACCCTGCAACTTTTTCAAAGAAAAACATGGCTTATGTCGTTTCTGAGGCCCTATTGTGTACCAAAGAACAATGGGCATTATTGTATGGGTTGCGTCCCAACCCTTGTAACATGTTGCAACTAGTTTAAACATGTTCACTTAAGTTTTTTTTTATAAATAATTCAAGTTTTTATTATAATTGTGTGCAGGTCAAAAGTTCTGGGGTGTAAATGAAAAAAACAGTTTTTGTAATAATGCTTTACAGACTTTTTTACATTTTGTGTTACATACTCACATAGGTACTTATTACGTTCATAATAATTGTACGTAATCACAGTCAGTAATCGTTATTTTAGACAGTTATTAATAAATACACAGCAGAAAATGGTACAATTATGGCTGAATAATTATCTTATATAACTTAAACAATGCACTTTATACATTGGTACTTGTGATACAACAATCAGTTTCTTTATCGTATCACAGTATTTATATTTATATACGTTAGTATACAGTACCTATCCTTTAATAATGGACATTGCATCACATCTACAACAATGTCGTCCAAAAAAATTCGCTGGTAACAATATGCTTGGCTGGTGTCTTGCCCAGCCAAGGTACCAAATGATACTCATTGTCATTATGTGAGCGCAAGTACCTACCTGCTCTATTGTTAATCAAAATGAACTAATAATAAATTCTACCAGATACGCGATTTTACACGCCCCCTAAAAGAATACCATCTAAAATGTTTATATTGTATCGCACAAGGTTTGGAATAGCTCCTATGCATATTTCTATTCTGTATATGCCGTTTCTTATGTGTTCACTTAAATAAGACCGCGCAAGTTTTATTTCATAAGTTCCTAATGAAATTAATAATGGCTTCTTCTGCTAATATTGAAAATTGCATTAATTGATTGTCATCTGCGGTGATAGTACAAAAAGAAGCTCGCTGTCGATTTATATCATTTTCGATAACTTAAATAGTCACTTAGACTGTTAGCCATATGAATTCTCCTATTTAGCACTTCTATTATTTCGTGAGCTCGATGATGGTCTATTAAAGGCTCTCTAAAAGTTTTTAAAAGAGCAGCAGCAATGCGTATATCAATGAATAAATGGGTCATTGCCCGATTAAAATATTCTTGTCCGAATATTTTAAAATCGCGCTTAATCCACCCATTCACTACCTCTACAACCCATCTCACGATTGTAACTAATCTTGATTTATTAGCTTCTACTGTACTCAGTTGGCTTTCACTTCAAAGTTTTGTTGGAGGCATGTGGGCTTGATAGCCCCAAGTCTCTAAGGTTGATATGGCGTCTCTGAAACCTCTGTCTAATACAAATGTATTATTATTTTGAAGGACTGCGCTTATAATGAAAAACAATGGAAGCGCGTGGCGCGCGGGGTGGTAGAGGGGGTGTTGGGTCAGAGTAGGCACTACCTGGTCAATCGTGTGTTTTTTTCCACTCGGTTTTTTAAATCGCTTTAGTCCTATAATTATTAAAAGACTAATTAATTAAGATATATTTAACACTTTTATGAAATTAATAATACCACTATAACAGTTTCCCTGCACGAGATACGGAGTTATGCCCATACAAAAAAACAACACTTGTTGAGATCTTTCAAATGATGTAGGTAGAAAAATGTTACAACACTTGGGACGAAACCGCCCATTGTTCTTTCATCGAAATCGGTCCAGTAGTTTTATTGCGAAAACGCAAGAGACTGTTACTTTTTATTTATACGTAACATTAGTAATAGAAAGATTATTTTTAGACACTAAACTTGATAAAAAATAAATAAAAAGTTTTGAAAGTATTTATTTATCCAAACAAACGCATTACCTAGTTATTTTTGGAGCATGAGCAATTACCCGCGATATCTCCTGTACAATGATAATATTGACTAAATATTGGTGGAAGGTGGCACGAACAATCCGGTTCGTTATTTTCTTCCGGAGATGCTGTATCATTGTATGTTTCAGATGTATTACTCTTAATACTCGTTTTACTATTTTTTCTACTTCGTTTTTCGATTTTTTTAGGTAAAGTAGCAGACATTATTTGATTTGAATCGTGTGCTATCGAACTACCTCGTTTTCTTGGAAGCCCAAACGTTTTTAAGGAATCCTTCCTACAGCTAAGATCACTTTCCGATTTTTGATTCGATGCTCCTGGATTTAGGATCCCTTCATCAGTTTTTGTGCTTGGCTTTGATGTTATTAGACATGATCTTTGAGATGGTGTAGCTGAGTCCAGTTTTATATTAGAAGTCGATGATTGCTGACAACATGGTTGAACTTGACGTGGTAAAGCTGGTTTATTAAAACGTGGGCATTGACTTATTTCAGCACCAGCGATGTCACTAGCACATATTGAGATAATACGTTTATCAGACTGTTGTTGGTCTACACTCCCACAGCCAACATTCCGAGTATTTTGCTCAAATTGTGTACATTTGTGAATACCAGTTTTTGACAAAGATTGGTTGATGCGTGTTTTTCGGTCTAAATGTTTTTTCTTGGACAAATCGTTTTCAGGGGCTGCACAAGTGTCAGAAGAACAGCAATGTGTGCAGCAGCACTCTGAAGGTGACGCTGACTCAGTGCCAGGAGCCTGTTCTTGCACAAGTACATTGTCCACAGCTGTTCTTGATGGGCATTCAGGAACGGGAACTGAATCATTTTGTTTGTTTTTACAGCGAGGCATGTGTTCTAATAGAAACCGAGTGATGAACTGATTGTAGAAGTTCCTTTAGTGGCGGCCACGTCCTGGAATACGCAACGTTAATCTAGGCCAATGATATTGTCAGGATTGACGAAGGAGCAGACTGCCTGTGACCGCGCGTTGTTGTAGTATGATGAGTGGTCTGCGTGTAGTAGTGGAAGCAGAATGCTAAATTGTGGATGATGGATCTGCTATAAACATTTGAAACACTAATTTATCCATGGCATAAGTTGCTTGAATTCATTTTAAATGGTTTTATGAACTTCTCGAGTGCTGAAAGTATTTAATTCGTCTATTTTAACATTTTAAATGATTTTAACTTTACTGGATTAATGTAAATTCACCACAAAAATTCACAGTGTAAATTAATGTTATGACAGGTTCTGTCTTCGTGGCATGAGAGTAAAGAAAGAGTAAAGTAAAAAGAATTTTATGAATACCTCTATTGGCGAAACTAATACAATAATATGTAATCTGTGTATGTAATCTTCTTGTAGTGAACTCTTAAAGCAGAAACTATACATTGTGGACGTCGTCGATTACGTTCACAATGTACTCAGATGGGTGTATGCATAAAAGCAAAGAAAAGAAATTCATATTAGTAAAAGACTCCTACGCGCACAAGAGGGATAAATCTATAAGTGACAATGTAGTGTTGTTTGATAATAATGTCATGTCAAGCAGTAATGTAGCAAAAATCTGTACCTAAACTTAATGCATTTTATGAAATGTAAGATTTTCTTACAACTGGTCAAAGTTAAAATGAAACAATACAAACAAAAACACTACCTTCGAATTACAACAAGAATTTTAAAATCGGTTTAAAGTAGAGATGTGTAACTCAGTAGTGATTGGAAAAAAAGATTTACATCTGTAGAAAAGATTTAATAACTCAGTAACTCACTTCATTTCAAAGACATCTTTAACTCCCTGAGTTATGATTCAATTTAGATTTGAACCAAGAAGATGTGTATACTGAAATGAATGAAGTAGATGCTACAAATTGAGTGAATTGGAAAGAGTGATGTAGGCGATGCGATGCACAACGTTGATCGTATTGAATTACGCATACGGAATATACCAAAGAGTATAATAATATAGATATAACGAATATACCGAGTGATGGAATCATGAGTTGCAGACGTCAATATATTTATTTATTCATTCACATACATTCTTTAAAAATATTTTCTCAAAATATTCGCAGCATTTCTAGCAATTTACCCAATTTTATTACTCTTTTGTATAGATCTAATATAGTATGGGATGTACTGGTCCTTTCTGAATGTTGGTTGCAGACGGCAAAATATATACCAAACCTCCGTGATTACAACTACTTAGCCACGACTTCCCACAAAACTCAGAATGAAGGTGTCGTCATGTACTATCGTAAACATCTTAATGTAACCTTTGACGAACCGCACCTCGACGATGCTAACTGTTTGCTATTAAATATTTCTTCTGATACCTGTATTGTAGGCATATATCGCCCGCCTAGTCAATACAATACACTAAAGTTCACAAATTCACTTGAATCACTCCTTTCTAAATTAAATAGTTGCAAAAATATTATACTGTGTGGAGATATCAACATTGATGTTGCCGATAATAGCACCGACAGCCGCTGTTATGAGTACTTAAATGCATTAGCCAGCCACAGCTTGCTGCCTGCTCATGTGTTACCTACTCATGGTAAAACGTGTTTAGACCACATGATAATTAAAACTAAACTCGAGGCGACTTGCTTTGTAATTGATTCATCAGTTACGGACCACGATGGTGTTGCAGTTTGTTTAACCCTAAAGGGCCACCCCGAATACCAGACAAGGGCGCGAAGCCGTGTTAATTATTTTAACCTAGACATAGCCATGTTAAACATGACCTTCCAGTCTGTATTTGAGTGTAGGAACGTTAATGTTGCTGCTGATCTGTTTATAGACTCAGTTTCTGTCGCCATCAAGTCTAACATAGAATTGGTTCCCCTGCCGAGACGTCTCCGAGTTAGTAAGCCGTGGATAACTAAAGGGCTTATCCAGTGTATGCGCAACAGGGACAACCTGTACAAAAAATTTAAAAAAGACCCAAATAACAATGTTTTAAAAATAACATACAAAAGGTATAGAAACTACTGCGCAAATCAATTAAAAAAAGCCAGACATAAACATGAAACACAAGAGTTGGAGAAAGCAAAGGACAATAAAAGAAATCTATGGAACGTGATTAAAAATATTAGTGGTTCTAACACGTCTATTGACCACTCAAAATGCCTTGTATCTGGAGAAGATCCTTACAACAGTGTTAACGCCGCAAATAGATTCTTTGTGGATATTGGCAGAAGACTTGCTGAAAAGGCTAGTTTCATCTCTTCCTCCCATAGATTTGTCCCTGAGGAGCCTGCTCTCGATTCACCAGTCAATTCACTCGTTCTGCTTCCAGCGACAGAAGACGAAATTAGGCATCTTATACAGGGCTTACGAGACAATTGTGCAGTTGGTTATGATCAAATCTCAGGCAAGATACTAAAGCGCTACATGGACCTGTTTATCCCCGCCATAACTCACATTTGTAACCTCGCTATCTCGACCGGTGAATTTCCCTCGTCCTTTAAATCAGCTGTTGTTAAGCCCTTACATAAGTCAGGTAGTAGAGACTGTGTCAATAACTTCAGACCGATATCAATTCTTCCAACTATCTCAAAAATACTTGAAAAATTAATTAACAAACGACTAGTCAACTTTTTACATTCTAATAATATACTTTCTTCTTATCAATACGGATTTCGTCAAGGAAGGTCAACAGGGGAAGCTGTTAGTGAACTGATTAATTCTATAGTTGACTCACTTGACGAAAAACGTAAATGCCTTTGTATCTTTCTTGATATCGCCAAGGCTTTTGACACAGTCTCTATTCCCCTACTCTTATACAAATTAGAAAAGCTTGGCGTACGAGGGCTTCCCTTCAACCTTCTCCAGAGTTTCCTTACTAATAGAACCCAACGTGTCAAAATTGAAAACTGGTTAAGTGACACCCTTCCTGTCAAATATGGTGTGCCGCAGGGTAGTATTCTCGTACCCACATTATTTCTCATCTACATTAATGACCTCTGCGAATTACCTTTGAGTGATGGCAAAATTTTGACCTTTGCAGACGATACGGCTTTATTTTTTTCTGGAAAGACTTGGGACGAAGTTTATATCGCTGCTCAGAACGATTTTGACAGAATATGTGCGTGGTTACGTTGCAATATTCTAACACTTAACATCGATAAAACTAAGTATGTAGCGTTTGGATTAAAATCTAATTTGTTACCGCCTACCTCTCTTACAATTACCGCTCATACTTGCACTGCATCTACAAGCGAATGCTCATGTCCACCCTTGGATAGCTATCTCTATCTATCGCTATCTCGGAGTGATCATAGATCAAAAACTAAGCTTTAAACCCCAAATAGATGTCTTGGTTCGGCGATTGCGAAAACTTATATATATATTTAAAACCTTAAAACACGTGGCCGATAAAAGGGTTATTAAGATGGTGTATTATGCGCTGTGTCAATCATTATTGGATTACTGCATCAGTTCTTGGGGTGGCGCAGCTAAATCTCATCTAATAGAGGTCGAACAGGCCCAGCGCATAATCCTGAAAGTCGCTGGCGGACTTTCTTTTCGTTTTCCGACAGATACCCTATACAAAAAATGGGATCTCCTTACTGTTAGACAATCCTTTATACTCCAAACAGTCATGAAAAAACACTCTCAACTATGCTATGATCCAAATTTGTTTCAAGACAAACGACGCAAGCATCACGTTTGCAAAATACCTAAATCCAATACTAGCTTCGCTCAGAGGTTTTATAGCTTCCTCGGTGCTTTACTATATAATAACCTTAATAAGAAACTTAATTTTTACCCTCTTACTAAATCTCGCTGCAAAAAATCATTAACATCTTACCTTAAAACACTAAATTATAACGAAACTGAAAAGCTGCTAAAAATAATTATATAACTAGAAAAAATAAATAAAAAGATCTGTATCTTTAATAAAATAAAAATAATAACAATAGCAACAATTTTATTCACATTCTTATGCATGTTAATATACTTGCCCTTACCTGTTATCACTCCGTCAAACTCAAATACACATACGCACACTCATTCACACACATTCACACACTCATAAACTTCTCACACTAACACACCCACACTCTCATACCACCTCCCACTCTTTCACACACATGCACACGTCAATAACTACACGTCATGTGCACACACTACACACACCACATTACTATTCTCTGCTTTAGTTTATTGTATCTATCTTTAATGTAACTGAAATAAAATGTATTTGTTCACTCTGCACATTACATAATATGTACAATTTTTTTTGTAACTTGTAACTACTACGGAATGGGCACTGGTGACCTGTAATACAGGTTTTTAAATAAACCCATAATAGGCACCAGCTCTCACGATGTTGTTTGCATTTATCTTGTCTGCTATTTAAAACTCATGCTTGTACATTGTGAGAAAATAAATCATTTATTTATTATTATTTATTTATTATTATTAAACTCGTTGCCATTGGCATAACGTTTAATTACTTTTGGAAGTAATTGCACTTACACTGATAGACTTTAATACAATATGTAGATAAATAAAATAGCGAGCGATGCCCGAGGCATAAGTAATGTACCTATTTTAATTTATCGAAATAATGGTTGTACTACTGATCACCTATATCATGCATAGATGGAATAATAGATTATTGCAACATCTGGCGTTATCGTATCGTTTTGAATATCAAAAATTGCCTATCGATTATTACTTAAAAATTTAATAAATACTTATAGTATTGTACCGCCTTCATATTTGTATTTTGTTCTATGAAAAATATATAAATATTACTGTGAAATATTATTTAACACTAGCTTCGCCCGCTTTAGTAGTCGCTCGTGTAGTTTTTGTCTTAGTAAGACTATTATTATAATATTACTAGTAAGACCTAGTAGTAGTATACTACACTATAGTACCTAACAAGGGTCCCATTTTTGCCTTTAAAGGGTAAAGGTAACCCTCAAAGGGTAGAAACCGGACCCTATTACTATGACTATATATATATTACTAGCTGACCCGACAAACGTTGTTTTGCCATACTAAAAAAAAAAACAAAAAAAAGGTTTGAAAAATAGATGTTGGCCGATTCTCAGACCTACTGAATATGTATGTAAAATTTGAGAAGAATCGGTCAAGCCGTTTCGGAGGAGTACGGTAACTAACACTGTGACACGTGAATTTTATATATTAGATATACCTACAATGTATTAATAGGGATATTTTTAGGATTCCGTACCTATGCCACGGAACCCTAAAAATATGCGTACGTAACTACGTAATACGACGAGTACTTAAATAATAGTATTGACCCGCCGCTATCACAACTCTGATTTACTTATTTATAAATCACACGGTACTATTTCGTATCAGATTTATGAATAACTGATGATTTAAAAATTTCAAAAGATTTAATTACGATACAACGTTTTTAAGACGATACCAAAATAGCTTCGTGCATTTTTCTATGTACGAAGTTTTCATTGTTTCTTTAGATTGAATGGCTAGAGCTCTAATTTTTAAGTATATGTTTTTTCAATATATGATCTAGGATCGCATCAACTCAGAAACGCGATTGAAAAAAGTTTTCTCGATAGAAAATCTTGGCGAAATAACCTCTCAAATTTTTTATTTTTTTCATTTGTCGGTCTATTATCGCGTATTAACTAATGAAATAACTTTAAAAACATAGGTAACTATTATGTATAGAAACACGTAAATCAGAATTAAAATATATTTAGTAGATTTTGAGTAAATAGGAAAAGTATCCCTAATTCTTCATTTTCTGTGCCTACTGGCTGTGTTAATATGTACGTGTCGGCGATGATATACGATAATATTGATGTAGGCCCTTAAAGAGTTATATATCATACTATTATCACGGTGAGGGCAGGAGAGAAAAATGGGATTCACATTGCCAACATCTAAACCACATTCGCACATATTAGAAGCCACGATTTGAATTTTAGCAAGGTGTACAAACGTGTCCCAATCTCATACGAATGATACAACAAGTGTCCCTTTTATTAAATGACATTCTGGCAAACTAGGGTTTACCTGGAATATCAGATTGTATGGAAAAGTAATGTTTGCCTTTTTTCTAAAAACTTTCTATCCATATCTTATTCCAAGACTCTCTTAAAAACACTCTAGCGAGAGCTACCAAGTCATGGCTAAAGTTTTTGTACGGAAACAAGTCACCGTTTTGAATAGCCTCATGCGCAAGGGGATAAGCAATATTATTACCCGAGATGTTGCAATGGCTAGGTATCCAAACGAAAGAAACTTCAAATCCCAACTCACTACACTGAGCAAGTAAGGTTCTAGTACTAATTATTATAGGATACACTAACTTACATTTAAATGGGTAGTTATGAAGTGCTTGTAAGGCACTTTTAGAATCGGTAAAAATGACAGATCTTTGCAATTTTGCTAACTTAATATATTCAACAGCTTTAAATAGTCCATAACATTCGCCAGTAAAGCTAAAGATTGACGATTCTGGAGGAAGTTTAATTTGTTGTCTGATTTTGTATTGAGAATGGTAGACGCTAATCCCTACTTTACCCACTGAGGAGCACTTAGACGCATCGGTGTAAATATGATGCCAGTCTACGCACTGACAGTCTTTAATGGAGTTAAATTTAGTATTAGCATTAATGTCACTTTTGCAGATATTTATATTAAGATCTATGTTAGGAGTTAATTTTAAAGCATCAATGTTTGGCAAATTGAAGACGACGGAATAAATATCTGTCACATAAATATTGCGTCTCAAGTCTAGTGGAGATTCCACGCATTCAACCTGGTGCTCAAGTCCACTATTTTGGAACAATTGTCATACCGGCACAATACCGGCACGATACCGTTGCAATTGAAGTCAAATATCCGTAGTCTGGGCCCTGAGTCGGGTATTTCAACGGTGTCACAACTGTACCATTATTGTACCATTATGGTGCAATAGTAAAGTTTTTGGTAGTCTACTATTAATGTGTCGTCATAACGACTTCATCATTGTCTTACAATTGTCAAAGTGACATAAATTGCTAGTCTCGTACACAACTGCTTCACAATTGCAATTCAATGACTGAAATGTTTCGGTCAAAGAATATACTACTCTCTAACGAGAGAAGAAGTACATCTCTATAGTAAAAAAATGCAACCACAGCCAATACACGTACGAGACGCTAGCGCCATTGCGGAATATCAATAAATCAACACGCGCGGGAACTTTCAAACGTTGTAATATTTGCTCTTGGCTGTACTATATATTATGATCGTGAACCATTTTAAATATATATTGTTCCTTAATATATTATTAAGGATCGTGCTTCATATTCTTGCCTACAGGAAATAATTAAAACAATCATATTATTATTTTATTTATTCTTTAATATTTTCATTTTGCGTTCAAAACTTTTCTTTTTCTCTTCGTCTTCCATAGCTCTATTAATTAAAACACAATATCTTTTAATTACAATAAAAAATGAGCTTATTTTTAAATGATTTTCATTTAATTCTAAATGATTTATACATTTATTTAAAAAAACAAAATTCACACATTCTAGATTTTTAACGACATTAATTTTAAGTTGTTGCCTAAAGGCATTTGTTTTCATGAAATCATTAATTATAGTTGACATCGTTTCTACACACGTCACCATATCTTTGTTAACATAATTTAATGACTCATGACTTGAGTCATATTCCTTGAAACTTGTAAACATGTGTATGGTTTCTATATTTTGGGACAAAAATGCCTTTCGGCAATCTAGGCAGTCATTGTATTTTATTCTTTTAAATATGAAACCACACACATATCCACAAGCCTGACTTTCGGATGTCCCTTGTTCAACTGCTTCAACTGCATCAGATAGTAAATTTGCCATCTCTTTATTTTCGTCAAATTTGAAGGAAGATGAGTTTGGTTCACACGACGAAGGGATGGTTCCCGTTAAAAAAGTTAATAAATTATTTGCAATTAATGCTGAGTCATTTTCACAGTTCCTTTTTTGTCCAACATGTTTTAAATTGGATATTATAGCAGTTTTGATTCCCGCTATAAATTGATTAATTGTTGGATTATTATTGGATCCACAGCTATATCTGATGCAGCCAAAACAGTTTTCCAAGGGATCTTGATTTAAGCGACGTGTGGAAAGACTCTTAATGCCTATAGCCCGCAAATTATTCCACAATCTTTCTATTGCATTTAATGAATGAATCCACCCTTCTTGGGACGGAGGATTCGATTTACTCCCTATGTATTTCATATTAGCTATAAAAAATTTCATTTCTTTAAATAAACCTAAATGGGGAGTCCACTTTCTTAAATTTGTAGAGTATTTTTTTCCTCTCCTCAAGTCCGGGCTGTCTGCGTTGACAGCATCAAAAAGCTCGTCAAATTTTTGCACGAAAGTGGCTGTTGCATGGGCTTCAGCTGGAAGTTCATCTGAAATCACAAAAACAATGTAAATTTTTTTTTCGCCCAGATGTTAAGAGTCAGTCTCAGGATGTAACTAATACTTACTAACTTTGAAATATTTACCCTTATGCTTGTTTACAATCTATGCGGAATAAAAAAACGTCTTGCAGCAATCATTTGGGCTCATATTAAGGAATGGGCTTAATTAATATAGATTTTGTGTGTAAAAGAAGTAAATAAGATAAGAAATGATGATTTTTATCATCCTCTTATATTTTACATCAGTAGATCAAATCTGTATTTTATAATTATTCTTGTGTATCTTTGTAATTATGGGAAGCAATAAAGCTTTTATTTATCTATTAATATTGATACCAGGCAACAAAAGTTGACATTATTTTAATATACTCACTTTGAGCAATTTTCATCAACATGCCACTTGTAACTGAGTGGCTAAAAACTTGTGCTGCTAGCTTCACCCACATTCGTTGCTGGCAATTTGGATGCAAATGATGATCTGTTAGCTGAGGAGCATATACAAAATACGGATTGTTCTTGTCCAAGTTATAAAATGCTTCTATATGACTCCATTTAACAGTGCCTAAAAAGTAAATTTCATTTAGAGATACTGTATAGGCTAATAATTATAACAAGTAAGGATTATTTATTCAGATGTGATGTGACATAAACAACTTTAATTCGGAATTTGAAAGTACGTCCTCATACACGCGCGCAGACACATCCTCCTACCATTAGTATGTAGCGGACACACACACATACACATTCCGCTTATCTTATGATGTCTCTAGCATATTATCTGCAACAAGGAGAAATAGGTATCCCATAGCACAGGTTTTTAACCTAGTAAGGATGCCTATCTACCTTTAATGCTTTAATGACTCAAGTTTATTTATGTTTTTACTTGTACATTTGTGTGAAATGTGTGAAATAAATTATTATTATAAATGCTAGTTGTGCAAGCCTACTACAATGCCTACTATTATGTAGAACTGTATATCTAACAACAGAACACTAAAGTTATTTGTGTACCTTTTATAGGGTTTTCGTTGCATTGAACATCTGTACTTTCTCTGCAAGTCCGCTATTATCAAACTTATAATAAAGATTAAAATAAAAATCTAAAATTAATTACCTGCGTAGGGCTAATGGATTCAGTTGTTCTTATGAAATCTGCAAAAGTGTGTTGTTTTGATGACCCTGTACTGGTACTAGGTTCCATCACAACATTTTCTATTTGCGACATAGGTATTGTTAACTTTGGCTGTGCAGCAATTACATCGGACTGATTGACATTCTGAAATTAATTATTAATTTTAAACTTTTGCAAGTGCTATCATAGTAGTGTAAAGTTTTAGAATCTTGATCCATTGTGCTAACTTTGGACGCATAACTATTATTGTATCTATAACAATAATAGTAACAATATTGACTAGATTTATAAAGTAATACATGTTGGTCACTTCTAGGCTGGTTCTACCGACTTCCCTATATGCTTCACCACTGCTATTTAGAACAATCCTTCATCTGATCTCTTTCCAGCAGTGTTCGATTGTCATCCCATCGGATTATGAGAGTGAGCGAATAGTGTACGAGGGTGTGCGCAAACATAGGTGTAATCTCACACCTATGTTTGTGCACACCCTCATACACTGTAATATGTCATGCATAGTTGGCTGAACCCAACTGAGATTGGTTGCTTTTGTAGGAATTTGTTCGGGAGACTATTACTAGAACAATCTATATGAATACAATACCTGGTTGAAAATATTTTCTCTTTCATTTAGTATTTCTTCCACTATAGTTGACTCAGGAACGGCAAACTTACTCAATTTTTGCCTTTTATCATCCATAAATTGAATTGAGTTGAAATGTCTTCCACACAACACCTTATTCCGACTATAGAGTGAATGTAATGATTCAATGGAAGTCCAATCTTCATTTGGCCAACAGTATTTAGCCCAAACACGAGCCCTGTAAAATGTCCATATAAAATACTGGTATTCAGTTGAATCAGGTAATACTGGAAGCCCACTCCAACATAGTTTTGGAAGAAAAGGTAGAAGGATGATGAGTACAGTAGGTGATAGTATATGATGATGTAAATATAGATTAAAATAGTATTTTGTTTAATAAACGCATGAGGTCTTAAATATACCGGGTTGTATTTTGTACTTACCTAGTAACATTGGTTATTCCTGGATTTGGAAACCTGTGATAGGTCACCGTCATGTCTTCGGCACGTGTTCTGCCGCACTTAGCACACTTTCTATGGTTATTCACGGACATAATTAAATAACCAAACTTAAACAAAAATAAGAAAAAGTAACCTAACAATAAACGTCCTTTCGTAAATAATGTTCTCTACGCACAACACATAGAATTCACTCCAAGAACGTAGAATATTCAGTCAAAATTACTATAATAACTACTAGAGAGTATATTTTATTAATATTTTGATTCTTTGGATAAAATATTAAAAACCACAATCATATCTAAATATTATGTTTATGATAATGGCGGCCTCATTGAAGCGACAGTGTGACCAGACCAAAAATTTTTAAATTTTTTCCTATGCAATACTGCTACAATAGCAACGCACACATACATATTTGAGCATGTGTGCAAGAGCAAAATCTCGTCATACAACATAATAGACCAGGTGCTCAAGTCCACTATTTTGGAACAATTGTCATACCGGCACAATACCGGCACGATACCGTTGCAATTGAAGTCAAATATCCGTAGTCTGCTATATGCCGTCATAACGGTCTTTCAATGGTAATAGAATTGTCGATCTCTTTTATCTATGCATTGAATTTTCGGTCTCTTTTATCTATGGATTGTGTTAGAATGGTATGTATGTGTTGCCGTTTTTAAAAAATGCGTTAGTTGAAGTGATTTTCGAAAAACTACTAATAAATTTAAACATTTAATCATGCTAGACTTCGTTTAAATATATTTGTACATACTATTTATTAGTATAAAAAGCAATGTGAAGTTTAGGAGATTAGTAAATTGCAATAAATTACAAAGAACAATTTCTAATATTTCTATCTATCTATTTTTTATTTATGGCAATCTGTCGACACAGGACAATTTAAAAATATTACTGTCAAATTCAAAATAGCAGACTACCGAAACATTTCAGTCATTGAATTGCAATTGTGAAGCAGGGCCCTGAGTCGGGTATTTCAACGGTGTCACAACTGTACCATTATTGTACCATTATGGTGCAATAGTAAAGTTTTTGGTAGTCTACTATTAATGTGTCGTCATAACGACTTCATCATTGTCTTACAATTGTCAAAGTGACATAAATTGCTAGTCTCGTACACAACTGCTTCACAATTGCAATTCAATGACTGAAATGTTTCGGTAGTCTGCTATTTTGAATTTGACAGTAATATTTTTAAATTGTCCTGTGTCGACAGATTGCCATAAATAAAAAATAGATAGATAGAAATATTAGAAATTGTTCTTTGTAATTTATTGCAATTTACTAATCTCCTAAACTTCACATTGCTTTTTATACTAATAAATAGTATGTACAAATATATTTAAACGAAGTCTAGCATGATTAAATGTTTAAATTTATTAGTAGTTTTTCGAAAATCACTTCAACTAACGCATTTTTTAAAAACGGCAACACATACATACCATTCTAACACAATCCATAGATAAAAGAGACCGAAAATTCAATGCATAGATAAAAGAGATCGACAATTCTATTACCATTGAAAGACCGTTATGACGGCATATAGCAGACTACGGATATTTGACTTCAATTGCAACGGTATCGTGCCGGTATTGTGCCGGTATGACAATTGTTCCAAAATAGTGGACTTGAGCACCAGTTGTGTACGAGACTAGCAATTTATGTCACTTTGACAATTGTAAGACAATGATGAAGTCGTTATGACGACACATTAATAGTAGACTACCAAAAACTTTACTATTGCACCATAATGGTACAATAATGGTGTTTACAGGGCCCTGAGTCGGGTATTTCAACGGTGTCACAAACACCGTTGAAATACCCGACTCAGGGCCCTGTAAACAGTTTATCGGACTAGATTTCATCGCTCCACATATCAAACGCATTGCCTTATTTTGGATCGCATCTAATTTTTTTATCCCGCTTTATTAACTGGTGTAAGCAAAAAAATGGCATAATCAAGAATACTTCTAATCATGGCATAAAATTTTAAGTGTAAACGGATGGGCACCCCACCAGACTCCCAAAAGACATCTCAAAATGTTCAATAAGCGCTCACTCTTATTAACTATATATTCGCAATGAGGAATACCCGAAAGCTTTGCATCTAATACTACCCCAAGAAATTTAGTTTGATGTTTTATAGGGACTAAAATATTATTATAATAAACAGAAATTGCTGGGGGTGACCTCTTTCGTGAAAAAGGTATAACTGCACTTTGATCAGCTGAAACATCAAGACCATTAAAATCTAGCCAGTTTTTAAGAAGAGATAGAGAATGCGACAACGTGTCTGCTGCAACCTCTACATTTTATGAGGCACTTAATAAACATAACAGAAAGAATAAAGTTGACATGGTACTTCTCTTTTCTGAGGCTGGTTAAGAATTATGATCACAGAATAAAGAAGACACAATTTTTCAATATTAGAATGTGATTAGAATTGAGAATTTTTTTTTTTTTAATTTATTTTCTGTCCATGACAATAGAATTGAGAAATACCGCTAGTGTTGCCAGCGTAAAACATTTAGCCACGACGCTAAAACTTGAAGCATGTTTATAAACTATTTTTATATTAATTATGGTCTTATTCATAATGACTTATCAAAGGTTTAAAAGTTCACTAAAATTAGTTCGCTAAAATTGTCAAAAATTGTTCTTCATAATAGTCTTTTTATGCTAAAACATTTATTATCTCTCCGATAAATTGACATTATTTTATTGTTTAAACCATAAAATAATGTCAATGTTAAGTCATTATAAATAAGACCATTAATAACCATGATATAGGGGCGTAGGATTTCGCTTAATAGTATAGTTGCATTTTAATTTATTTTTCTTTTAATAAAATTGTAAATCAATAATAACAACTAGATTGCCATATTAAAAAATGTCCCCGTGATTATGTAACATCCGTTATGGCGTTGCAGTACTTGCAGTGCAGTTGACACATCTGTTTCCTTTGACACTGTGCGTCTGGCGCGGTGCGGTGTGTTTCACAGTGTCTGAAGTAGTTTCCATCGGATTATAGACATGTAAGTAATTAATTGTTTATATTTCAATTAGTTTATAAGTCTTAAAGACAATTCTGATAGTAATAGTCAGAATTTAATTCAAAAGTATGGTTTACTTTTCGACTAAACACCATAAATCTTACGTAACGCCAATGAAATAATGTTTGCACGTGACCTTGCTCTATATATTGTTTAGATATTTCAGAGAATTTATCGAAATTATTGTCGATATGTAAATTAATTAGTTCTTAATAATCTTTTAGGCTAGTATTGGTCGCGGCACTCGCGACCATCCCTTATCGAATCAATCACTTATCTCCGGTAGGAAAGCAATATTGATTGTGTTCATGTGCTTTTCTACATCAGTATTTTTAGGGTATTTTCTGGTAGTAGTAGGCATAGACATTACATTACATAGGTCCATAGAAATATTTTTTTAAATTTCTGTTACCTAACCTTCATCTGTCAAGTTTGACAATGGCATTGATTTTCGGCTTTCGGCTGTTTCTTGGTTTTTTCAGCAGCAATTTGTTTTATATTTTAAATTAAAATGTAATGACAGTTATTTTACTAGTAACATCTTTTGTTTTAACATTTCTTCTTATTTTATAAAATTACTGATTGAATTTATCTTCTTTTAATGTTTTTTTAACCTTTATATTGGTTCTAAAGGTTTCCTGTACATTAAATCTTCTAATTTACCTTAATTAAATTAATTCAGTTTCCATTTTAATTTCTTATTGTTAGAAAAAAAAAGATATTATTTCTTTCAACAACAATAAAGTAAATATTCATAAATTGAAATAAAAAGACTTTTTAATTTGTAGTTTTATAAATGTAAATATTTTTCTTCTTTTTAGGGTTCCGTACCCAAAGGGTAAAAACGGGACCCTATTACTGAGACTTCGTTTTATAATATTAACTTTATTCTATGTGGCCATTAACAAAATTTTATTATTATTATTATTTTTGTACATAATTCTGTTTTTAGCACAAAACTAGTCTTAAACAAAATTTTACATGCATTTAACTTAGGTTAATCTGCATAGGCACATATTTAACTACTGTATTTCAACAAATAGGTTGATAGGTATTGATTGACCTACTTAAAAGCCAGATAACATTCTGTATTGAGACTTGCAGTTGTTTTGTAGAATTTAATACTTTTCAAGTAGTTCTATTACTTTGTTGCATATTGTTTTTTCTTTGCTGGCTTTTGTAGCATAACTAAGGTAAATTAATAATAAAAGAAAGTAAATTAATGATTAATAAATAATAATAATAAATACTCACGGACATTTCACACATCCTCTGGTCCCAAGCTAAGCTTATATGCTTGTGTTATGGGTACCAGAATACAGATAGAATACATATGCTACTGTAAAATGATGTATGATATGATTAAAAGTATTGTTTATTGATTCTATGAATATGGAAGAAACTTGGCTATACAAAGTGATGTGACTGAATGCAGCAGAAGCGTGTATACCCTAGGGTCGTAAGATGGCTTAGGCCCAAAGTGTAAGCCTATGAGAGGCGGCGCAAGCTTTTTTCTCTTTTAATTTGAGGGGACAGCAAACTAAACCTAATGTGGTGAGGGCCATCAACCACCATTCAGGTCAATTCTAGTATAGCTAGATAGTAAATTTGCTAAAATTAGTGTACTTAACTTTATATAAAAAGTTCATTTCTATCTACCGGTGCCTTCTGCTTGGACTGGTTGATTTGCTCCAACAAGGCTATTTTATTATTAAGTTAGTTTTAGTTAGTCGTGATAGTACTAATCGGCATCATTCTTACACCCCTGATACAACTATGTATATTATTATTGAAAAAAAAATGAATGAAAATGAAAAAATATATAATCCATGGAGTTTCTTGTCGGTTCTTCTCCATAGGATTCGCGTTTGGAACAGACACCTAGTTTTTGACGTTTCAAAAGAGCTTGTAAAACATGCCAACTTTAAATAAAAAATTTTGACTTTGTCTACTAGGTCCTATTTTCGACAATTCTTGATCTGTTAAACACGTAGTATCTTCTATCTATTCTGTGTGTTAAACCATGCTACGAATAAATAATATCATCATGAACTTCGTCGGCGTCCAGCCGGCGTATTATGAGCTTTTTAAAATCATTCAAGTTCCAGGCAGGCCGTAAACTGCATGGCTAAATTAGGTATTATGGCAAAAATAAAACTTAGTTGAAAACTTTTAGTCAGTACTTTAACTTTTAGTTGTACCTTCTCCTTAAACATATTAATGTATGACTGGTTTAGCGAACTGACTGACTAAGAATTTGTTCATAATACGAATTTGCCAGACAGTTCAATTCACGGCGTGAACTGCCTGTAAATAAAAGCTCATTATACGGTCGCTGTTCAGTTTCAATTTCCTCGCCCCCACAAAAAGTCCCACCGTTGGACACGGGCCTCCACTTCTGACGGGTTTGTGGCCTTCTGTGCCGCGCTAACCTGGCGTATTGTTTTCCGTCTCACACAGTCTTTTCGTAAATAATTGTATGCAGTGTCATATTTAACCTAGGGCCATAGGGATCATAACCCAGAGCCTTTAATATTTTGATCGTTCTTTCGAAACTTAACAGGGGCTTGATATTGAAGAATACCGCTCACCAGGTCGTAGGTTTGATTCCAGCATATGACAAATGTCTTGTAGCTATACCAACAAATACATCAATTTTAATATTGTTTCAGAATAATGTTCTCATCCCTACTAGACGTGGCGCGGAGCTCGCCATTCCGCGGACCTCTCACTCCGGCCAACTGCCAGGCTTCTGCACCAGCACCTATTGAGAGCTCACAGGTAAAATTACCACTTTTAGCATCAATGTTGTCTGGGTGTTCTTGTATAACGTATTTACAAAAAAGTACTTAATTATGTGTATCTGTATCTGCTGGTAATTAATTATAATTATATTATAATTAATACACAAGCATTATAAGCTTAGCTCGAGACCAGAGGATGTTGTGTGACTGTTTATTATAAAACAAAGTCATTGTTTTTGTATGTATGTCCCTATGAGAGTATAAATCTTCAAACCTACACAATGGATTGTGATGCGTTTTTTTAAGTTGATAGAATCATAATATTTTCTAACACTTGCGCGACTCATCTGTTTAAATAAAAACTACTTTTTACGGATTTAGACGCGTATATTTGTTTTAAAATTTGGCCCGACGTTTCGGAGACTTTGCAGTCACCATGGTCACGGGTGAGAAATGTCGGGCCAAAATTTAAAACAAATATACGCGTCTAAATCCGTAAAATGTAGTTTGATAGAATCATTCACATATAGGTTCATATCACAGATAGGTTTGGTTTCTCTATTCCATGCGTAGGAAATCGCAGGCAATAACTAGTAATAAACGAAATCCTGCTACTTCCATGTGCCCTGACAATGTCATTGCAGTATGACAAACTAACAAACATAATCCTAAACTAATTTATCTTTATACAGAGTGGTATGGCTGCCTCAGCTGCTGTCCAAGGCGACTCGTGCGAGTTCGCCTCACCTAAATACTTCGCACTTTGCGGTCTTGGCGGTATCCTATCATGTGGTAAGTAGTTTTTGTAGATTTTGCTTCTTTTTAGAGTTTCCTACAAAAAAGAACTGCAGGGGTTCTTAAAGTTATGTTGTCTACTGAAAATAAATAATTTTTGGCGTCCCCGTTTTTTCACCTACTTCCATCCATCCATCAGCCCTTTTCCGTCCACTGCTGGACATAGGCCACCCCATAGGAAGCCACAAGCCCGGTCATGCGCTAACTGCATCCAGCGGCCCCCTTTTACCTTAGAGCATCACTTTGGTATCTGTCCGTCTGTATTGTTTTACTCAGCAACAGCTGAAGGTAACAACTTTCAAGAAACTATAAATTTGTTCTACGCATTATATGACTGAACTAGCTGTACCCACGACTCCATCCGCATGGATAAATTTTTTGATTCTTTTTTAGCCGCTAGATGGCGTTGCAAGTAACCAAATTAAGAAATTTCGTATTATGTAAATATCTCTTTTGATGATTGAGTGGACCGATTGCTATGAAACAGAGACTAAGTAATACCTTGAATTGTGTACAATGTTTACGTACAACATTTACATTTATAACAGTTGTACATTTTACGTGATTCGTGCACAGACTAACATCTAAACAGACAAAAATTTCAAAAATGCTGGAAATGGGTTGTCCTTTAACCATCTGACTATTTTTTTTTGAAAATATATTCAATGTACAAAAATTTTGGTTTCTACAGTTTTATTATAACTATGTATAGATTATGTCCAATTTTTTACTGACTTATGCTCAGAAACGTTTATAGCTAGAAAGTTTAATTTTACCTGTAATATAATGGTCTTATTCATAATGACTTAACAACTTTAAAAGTTCGCGACAATTTTCAAAACTTGTTATTCATAATTATAAAAGTTTTTAGTATTTTATGATTTACATTTTATTATATATCATTAGTATTCATAATAGTCTTTTTACGCTAAAACGTTTATTATTTCTCCGATAAAATCTGCGTTTAAACCTCCGATAAGTCATTATGAATAAGACCATAAATATTTAATTGTATTCCTATAACAACAAACGTTTTCAGTGTAACTTGATGATATACTTACTGCTTAGAGACGACATGATTATGAATATTATGATACAATATTAATATTAATAATGCTACGGAACTATTAGTGCGGGAGTATAGTTCGTTATTAACAATTAGTATGTATGTATTTACTACATATGTATTGTATAGTGACGTGTATAGTACACTCGACCTTGGCAAATTTCCAAAGGTTAAATGTTTAAGACTATAGATAAAGGTTAGCATTATTTGGCTTATAATTATACAGGGTGTCCCAAAAGTCAACGTCCAACCGAAAACCTAAGCTAGGCCTAGTTGTGGGGGCTCTCAAAAAAAAAGAAAAAAAAATCTATCTCATGTCGTTTCGAAATGACAGCCATTTTTCTTAAATTGACACCCTGTGACGAGTTTACGACTACTGGGGCTGCAAATGAGCTCTTTTGTAATTTTATTTTTGTGTGGAGTAGTCTTAAGTGATGCTCCTACAAATTCCAATTCATCATTTGCACACAACTTCATTGGAATTTCAGAAAATATCCGTTTTATACCGAACCATGACGTGAAAATGACTACATCACTAAACTTTGACAGTCTGTACTGAAAAAAAAATCTACTATGCAATTTCGGCAAGTGCCCTTAAAAGTTGGCGCATTTAATGGGCTTTCCAAAATGGTATAATACTTACTAAATTATTTCTTAGACGACGAGAAAAAAAAATTAAGAAAGTCGATATTTTGCTTATTATTAGTTAGTCATAAAACTTTCTCAAAATTATTCTAATATCATCTAGGCGTTCTGTAAGGTGTAATTAAAGAAAGAGACGAAGAAAAGTTAGAGCGGGATAGTGACGCTACTAAAAGAAAGAGACGAAGAAATGTTAGAGCGGGACGGAGAGTGACGCTACTTGGTGTCAGTGAATCTTTCTACAATGTGTGAGCGAGACGAAATTGACATTTTGGCTAGTGTGGGTGAAACAGATAGCACGCTAATACAACAGCGTGGTATACGTACAATAATTCAGTACGTTTCGTGCCTTCGTTTACTGCGCATCTTTTTGTATTCGTTTGTATTTATTTCGTGCTTACAACCTTGGCTCTGTTTACTGGACTTGATTGCGTGTGACTTGGATTTGTTTTCGAACCGTTTCTGACGAACTTGGCTTTCTCCTGGACTGTTTTTGTAAGAAAATGCCTTTCTTGTACTCTGCAGAGGAATATGCAAACATGCACCTTATTTATGGGGAATGTAGGTGCAATGCTAGAGCTGCAGCTCGACTCTACCGTGAGAGATATCCGAATGCCGAGCGTCACCCAGATCATCGAGTTTTTGTAAATGTGCACCGTTTATTATCAGAAAATCAACTTCCTACTCGAGCTACTAGAGTGGGAAGAACCGTCGTGCCTTATGAAGAAGATGTCCTAAATGCAATTGCAGAGAACCGGAGTATCTCAGTACGTGGAATCGAGCAAAGTCTGGGGGTACCTAAAAGTACAGCACATCGGATACTGAAGAGAAACGAATTGCATCCGTACCACATGCAACGGGTACAAACTTTGCTACCCCGTGATTATCCTAGCAGGATTTTATTTTGTCAATCAATGCTCGAAAGGCACAGAGCAGATCCAGAATTCTTGCGTAAAATTCTTTGGACTGATGAATCGACCTTCAAAAAAGACGGATACATGAATTTGCATAATTTGCACGAGTGGCACGTCGAAAATCCACATTTGATGCGCGAAGATAGGTCACAGTACCGCTTTAAAATAAACATGTGGACTGGGATCTTAAATGGATCCATTATTGGGCCTTTTGAACTGCCAGAAAACCTCGATGGGGCAGCTTATTTGGACTTTTTACAACATCAGTTACCCAATTTGTTAGAAGACGTGCCACTTAGCATTTATCGAGACATGTGGTTCCAGCAAGATGGCTGTCCGGCACACTATGCGCGCCCAGTGAGAGAATTCCTTAATCAAGAATATCCAAATAGGTGGATTGGTCGATCCGGTCAGATCACGTGGCCCCCCCGTTCCCCGGATTTAAATCCTATTGATTTTTTTTTATTGGGGAACGGTCAAAGAAATTGTTTACCAAAAACCAATTGAAAATTTAGAGGAACTGCGTCAGAGAATTCAAGATGCCGCTGATCACATCAATTCCAGACGTTTCGCCCGCCAGATTACACGATCGTTTTTAAGAAGGTGTAGGGCGTGCATACGCGCTGATGGCAAGCAATTTGAACATTTGATATGATTTAAATAAACATTCGATTTTTAATAATTGACTTTTATTTAAACAATCCCAAAAATTCACTGACACCAAGTAGCGTCACTCTCCGTCCCGCTCTAACATTTCTTCGTCTCTTTCTTTTAGTAGCGTCACTATCCCGCTCTAACTTTTCTTCGTCTCTTTCTTTAATTACACCTTACAGAACGCCTAGATGATATTAGAATAATTTTGAGAAAGTTTTATGACTAACTAATAATAAGCTAAATATCGACTTTCTTAATTTTTTTTTTCTTGTCGTCTAAGAAATAATTTAGTAAGTATTATACCATTTTGGAAAGCCCATTAAATGCGCCAACTTTTAAGGGCACTTGCCGAAATTGCATAGTAGATTTTTTTTCAGTACAGACTGTCAAAGTTTAGTGATGTAGTCATTTTCACGTCATGGTTCGGTATAAAACGGATATTTTCTGAAATTCCAATGAAGTTGTGTGCAAATGATGAATTGGAATTTGTAGGAGCATCACTTAAGACTACTCCACACAAAAATAAAATTATAAAAGAGCTCATTTGTAGCCCCAGTAGTCGTAAACTCGTCACAGGGTGTCAATTTAAGAAAAATGGCTGTCATTTCGAAACTACATGAGATAGATTTTTTTTTCTTTTTTTTTGAGAGCCCCCACGACTAGGCCTAGCTTGGGTTTTCGGTTGGACGTTGACTTTTGGGACAGCCTGTATATACTTTAAAATACGATAAACACAGCTACGATAGAGTATAAACTATTAAATCATGACAACTTCCGAATAATGTACTAAAACCTACTTACATAGTAGGTGGTAGGGAAAAAAAATTTATAAATAAAAGCACGTTTTCCTTATGGCAAAAAAAATTGTGTCTACATGATTAAATGATTTTTATTTTCATAACAGTAAAGTTATCTAACTAAACAAATGAGCGCGAGAAACAGCCGTGTCTTTAAGGGCCTACATCAATATTATCGTATATCATCGCCGACACGTACATATTAACACAGCCAGTAGGCACAGAAAATGAAGAATTAGGGATACTTTTCCTATTTACTCAAAATCTACTAAATATATTTTAATTCTGATCCACGTGTTTCTATACGTAATAGTTACCTATGTTTTTAAAGTTATTTCATTAGTTAATACGCGATAATAGACCGAGAAATGAAAAAAATAAAAAATTTGAGGTTGTTTCGCCAAGATTTTCTATCGAGAAAATTTTCTTCAATCGCGTTTCTGAGTTCATGCGATCCTAGATCATATATTGAAAAAACATATACTTAAAAATTAGAGCTATAAGTCATTCAATCTAAAGAAACAATGAAAACTTCGTACGTAGAAAAATGCACGAAGCTATTTTGGTATCCTCTTAAAAAAGTCCCAGAATTATCATAAAGTTCCATACATTCTAGGCATTCTTATTTGTGTAGGTTTTTGTATATTTTTACTCAATCGTGGTCGAATTACTGAATGTTTTTGATGGAACTTTACGTCAGATAAGCTAATCACGTTAAAAGCCAAAGGGTAGCAATTAAAACACAGATGAAACCGCGATTATTAACTAGTATCATGGTAACATGATGTTAAAACACCGTCACTGTGTTTTATTTGTTTGTGATAGTGAAATGATAAGTAAAATTAATTACATGTACTTAGTTATCTAATTCATACTGAACTAATATTTTTTAGTTACGTAATTAGGACATAAAGCTTGAAAAATCTATGTGTCGCCAACTCATTTCCTTTTTATTAGTGACTACAATTTAGAATCACTACATACTTCACAAAATCGCATTATAATTCGTTTTCGTAGTATTAAAGATTTAAACTCTCATAGGGACATGCAGATACATATAACGATTCCGTTTTATTCTTAGTAAAGATACAAAAATTTGTATTGGTGTGTGTGTATGTAAGTTTGTTACTCCTTCAGGCTCAAATGGTGCAACATAACAATAAAATTTGGTACCAAGATAGCTTACATTCTAGATTATGACATTGGTCATTCCTGTGAAATAATCAAATAACTTCTAGGCTTATGATAGCATCTGAGTCGAATTTAAAACCGCGAGCAACATTGCAAGTCACAATTAGTTATTCCATAACACGAATGTAAAGACCCCTAAGAAGTATTTAACTAACAAGCTAATTGACGCCATCTCATTTCTTTCTTGCTTTATCAGGTATCACCCACACAGCCGTAGTACCCCTGGATTTGGTCAAGTGCCGTCTCCAGGTAGACCCTGACAAGTACAAGAATGTCGTAAACGGTTTCAAAGTGTCAGTCCGTGAAGAAGGTATGAGAGGACTTGCTAAAGGATGGGCTCCTACATTTATTGGATACTCACTCCAGGTGAGTTTATGGTGCTGGATTAAGAATTCAAGTGGCAATACCCTATTTCTTCCCACAGAAAGCTGTAAGAGTCAGCTATATATATTACCTAAGAATATTTTATTGGGAAGGAGAACTCGAAACTGTACCATATGCTAACTCATTTGGTTAGTAGACCGAATACCCTTGTTATGTTGTTGTACCAAAGAGTAAAACAGGTTCTTATTGCTGAGACTGTTCATATGTCACCAGACTGATAGGACGGACAGATGGATAGAATCTAGGCAGCTGGACACATTGGAAAATAGAAGGTTGCCATTGCCCGATGACGAAAAAATAGCGCTCGAGGGAAGTCAGTCTAATGAAGTTAGGAAGTAGTACAGCTCCCTCTGTGTTAACTGTTGGTAATGCAGCGTGTCTTTGTTAGACTGAAGTTGTCTCTGTGATTGTAAGATTATGAGATCTGAGGGCTTTCAAAAGTTGATTTATTTATTCCTTATTGTATTTATTTATAGTTACAGAAAAACAAACAAATACAAAATAATTCCAGAAGATATTAAAAAAAAAACTATTGAATTTAATTGTTTGTAAGTTAAAATTGCCTTGTTTGTGCACTGGAACTTTTCACTAATAATATCAGAATTAGGTTTGCAAGAAAAAAAGTGGTTTTCTAAAGGATTTAATGAAATTTTTTTTGCTGAGGGTAGTAAGTAATATAAGATAAATGTTACAGGGTCTATGCAAGTTTGGTTTCTATGAAGTATTCAAGGTACAGTACTCCAGTATGTTAGATGAAGAGTCAGCCTACGCTTACCGTACATTCGTCTACTTGGCTGCTTCAGCGTCTGCTGAGTTCATTGCTGATATTGCACTCTCACCACTTGAGGCTGCCAAGGTAATTATCCTACATTTAGTATAGAGGGGCCGTTCAAGTATTACGTAAGCAGATTTATTACAGTTATTACCCCCCCATCCCCCTTGTCAGCAAAAGTAACCAAAGCTCTTACCCCCTCCCCCTAAGCTTACGTAAATATTTTTCTATTAATGTATTGTTTTTAAAATATTATAATTCTGATTTAAAAAATAAGAAAAAACACTGACAGAAAATTTTGACAAGTGAATAGCGCGCGGTCATTCCCCTTCTCGGTTCTAAAGTGAGTGCCTAAACATAATTATGTATTATTTGCGGGAATCCCCGAAAATGCGTTTCGTTTTCAAGCAAAGGCAATGTGAGGGTTGCCATTTGTGTAAAAAAGTAATTTTACTACAGATTCAGATTCATTTATTTGCATAACACAGGATAAAAAAGTTTTACATTTAATGTAATACCGATGATGTAATCATTTATTAAAATAGATATTCCTTCCCAGGTCCGTATCCAGACTATGCCTGGTTTCGCCAATACTCTCCGTCAAGCTTGGCCCAAGATGGTACAAAACGAAGGTTATGGAACATTCTACAAAGGTCTTGTACCACTCTGGGGAAGACAGATCCCTTACACCATGATGAAGTTCGCCTGCTTCGAGAAGACCCTGGAATTGCTTTACAAGGTATGTTAACATGATTTAATTAACTTCGTTAGTATCTATTTAATAATATAATAAATCAGATCCATCAAGATCTTAAAAAACATACATTTAAAGAACTTGTAACAAACTTTTTATATTATAATTGAGAAATAATAATAAAGTAATTTATTAATTTTGCAATTGACATGCTATGATTTTACTTAATAAATCAAATTGTGGTGGAAAAAGTGATCACCGCAAGCGGGACTTGAACCCACGACCTCGGAATACCGTTCCGTAGCTCTGCCAACTGAGCTTATTGCGGTCATGCTCACAGTAACTAAATTAGACCACCACAAACGTCACTCGATTGAGTTTTTGAGAGCCAATTGTATTCTGTAAAGAATACTATGTGGCTGATCGAGATTTTTGCAAAACATTCTAGATAGATGGCGTTGTACGTCAAAATACATAGAATAGAATCAGATGGATAGAATCTAGGCAGCTAGACACTGTTAAATTTTGTTAATGGATTAGAAAATAGAAGGTTGCCATTGCCCGATGACGAAAAAATAGCGCTCGAGGGAAGTCAGTCTAATGAAGTTAGGGAGTAGTACAGCTCCCTCTGTGTTAACTGTTGGTAATGCAGCGTGTCTTTGTTAGACTGAAGTTGTCTCTGTGATTGTAAGATTATGAGATCTGAGGGCTTCTGAAAATTTTAAATAACTTAGTTTGTATCTATTTAATGGAATATTAGGTGTGGTGACGTGTTAAGAATACAGGTGTCACCACCCCATCTCCTCCCAAGGGTGCTGTAAAAGTCAGCTAAGGGATATTGCACACAGATACATCTTCTGTGAGAGACGGAAAACTCGAAAAGAAACCCTGTGCCAACACGCGTGGTCAGCGACCTGACACAGTAGACCATAATCCCTCCAAAACTGGAGGAGGCCCGTGCCCAACAGTGGGACGCAAAGGGCTGGAGAAGAAGAAGAGAAGAATGGAATATTAAAACGTGGAGTTTACCATTCTTTTGATGAAGGCACCATGACTTAAAATACATTTTAAGCTATATTTTAAACTATTTCTTCTCAGTATGTGGTACCAAAGCCCCGTGAACAATGCACAAAGGGTGAGCAGCTGGTGGTAACCTTCGCAGCCGGTTACATTGCTGGTGTGTTCTGCGCTATCGTCTCTCACCCTGCTGATACTGTTGTATCTAAACTTAACCAGGTAATTATACTTCAATTAGTACATACAGACAAGTGTAAAACATTATCAACAGTAATGAAATATATTATTTTTTTATCAAAATCGGTTCTGCCTTTTTGTATTAATTCATACAAAAACATATGGGACTGGCTGGATTGTTAACTTTTGTATAACAGAAAAAGTATACTGGCATCAAAACAGCTTCAGTAAATGTCAGATTTGAATTTGGAACATCTTTCTCATCCAGGATTAAATTTAAAAAAAAACTTGCTGTTCTTTTTATGGTTTATTTTGTTACTAAGATTTGAATTTGGAATATATTTCTTTTTATTTTTAAACAAAACCTATCTGAATCATAAACAAAAACAAACATTAATATTCAATGATTATTATAAATTACCAATTGTTCCTACCGAATTATTATTTGTGGACGAACATATTACTATGAGAAATTTCAAAATCTTAACGAACTAAAGGGTACAATTTCTATGGCTAATATTTTCTTTGTGTTATTTCAGGACAAGACAGCAACAGTCGGTTCTATTGTCGGCAAGTTGGGTTGGGCCGGAGTATGGAAGGGTCTTGGACCTAGGATTGTTATGATTGGTACACTTACTGCTCTACAATGGTTCATCTATGATGCTGTGAAGGTATGATGCTTAATTACATTAATTTTGTTTTGAGGAGTTGCAATTTATTACATCTTAGGGGCGAGAAATAGGTATCAAAAAGAGGAGTTTGAAATTATCAAATCTTGTTTTTTGGGTACCAAAGTACTTATTCCGTTATTTGGGGTCGCTATGATGAATAACTGTAGGGGACACATCGTGCGCGAGTTCAACTCGTACTTGGCCGGATTTTTGGCACATGCTATGCATCTTTGTCAATGATTATGATAAATTACCAATTGTTCCTACTGAAATTTTATTGTGGACAACATTTTTTATGAGCAATCTCAAACTAGAAAACTAAAAAAAAAAATTGTATAAGTCTGTAATATTTATTTATTTCAACAGGTATGGCTCCGTATGCCAAGGCCACCACCAGCTGAAATGCCTGAGTCTATGCGCAAACGATTAGAAGCTGAAGAAGCAGCGAAATCAAAGTGAAAACATTAGCCTAAGTTCAACATCAAATCGCGCGTAACAAATATCTAGGATTGCTATTGAATTAAAAAAAAAACAGTTATCATATAAACTGCTTCAGTGAATGTCGTATTTGAATTTGGAACATCTTTTACATCCAGGTTTACAATAAAAAAAAAATTACTAGCTGTTATTTTTTTTATTATTTTTTCTCAGTGATTAAGATCTGAATTTGGAATATCATTTTTTTTAAATATTTAATCCTAGAACCTTTTTTTCATTGTTTATATAAAAAAATAGTTTTTATAAGTTTTAATTATGTATTTAGATCAATTTTATTTATAAGTATATTTATATTTAGAATCTCTACCTGGTTTTGTAAGTGATTTTTTTAATAACAATCCTATTTAAGTGATATTTGATAATGATATATAAAGCAATAAGAAAAAAAGCGCGCGATTTTAGAAGTTTCATAAATCTCCACAAAGTTACAGTATATTGTAATAAGTAAAATATTCATGTTAAATTATTTTTTTGAAAATAAAAACTTTATTTTTATTTCTTTTTTTGTTCTCTTTATGTAAATATAGAGTTGTGTTATTTTATTTATGATTGTATGTATGCAGGTGATCATTGAATAAAATTGATAGATCATTATAGATTTTTTATTGAGTAACATAACGACGGGATTGTGGTATCAATTCTACAGGCACAACTTAACTAAAAAAAATAATATTGAACTATCAATAAAATAAATTGAATTATGGTGGAAAAAGTGATTACCGCAAGCGGAATTTATTAAGTAAAAAGCAATACAATTGCAAAATGAATAAAATTACTTTATCAATAAAATAATTCGACAAATAGCCAGTTTTTGATGCATCAGAATAGGCTTCAACACCTTCTATCACTAATATTACTAGATAAACAATCCCATGCAAAAGTTCTCTAAAAACTGTCGCCAATTGTTTTGACCTTGTATTCACAAAGCTACTTACAAAAAGCAATAAATTTTTATGACAGGTACCCACTGGTCAATCTATATCAAAACAAATTCAACCTTACACGCTCATTTTAAAGTCAGAATTACAAAGTGGTAATAAAAAGCAATAAAATTTTACGACCGAGGCTCGTCGCTTGGACAAGGAATGAGTGGAGTCGAACTGCCGAATAATTTTTGTTACTGTAATTTAAATTTTGTTCAACTTGTTTTAAAAAATTGGTATACTTAATAAAGCATATTCTAATCTATGGTGTATCTATACTAATATTATAAAGCTGAAGAGTTTGTTTATTTGTTTGAACGCGCTAATCTCAGTAACCGCTGGTCCGATTTGAAAAATTCTTTTAGTTTGGATAGTACATTTATCGAAGAAGGCTATATAGGCTATGTGGAAAATGCGGGTGAAGCCGCTGGTGGAAGCTAGTCTATTTATATAAAAATCAATGCCACTTTTCGTTGTAATTTTATAACTCAAGAACGGCTGGGCCGATTTGGATGATTTTAGTTTTGAAATGTTCGTAGTAGTCCAGGGAAGGTTTAAAAGGTCAGAATTGTCAGAAAGTTTAAAAAGTTAAGACCAGGCCACGCCGGGTGGGTCCACTAGTATAATATATGTGTAATGATTATAATTTACGTATTGTAAATATGTTTTTGGATAGGGCACCACATTCATGTAGTAATGAAAGTTATTGAAACAGTCATCAATATTTATTAATTAGTTTAGGATATTTACACAAATTTTAGGATATTGCTTGACAAACAACTTAAATCTAAATACAGTACTTGCTAAATATAAAAAGAAAGTTCTTATAAAATCTAAGAATATTATTGTCCAAAATTTTGACGTAATGTTCATATTTAAGATGTAACAAAAAAAACGGAAAGGACTGAATAATTGTTATTAATTTCCTTGAAATAATATGAGTTTATTAAATGATCGTCTTTTCGAAAGATTTTTGTTTTTTTCCGTATCTAAAAATAAATAAATAATAAATAATAAAAATAAATAATATATAATAATATATTTATATATATATATATATATAATAATAATAAATTTCACATACTACGATTCGAGGTACAGCTGTTTTGTGTAGCCTTCTGATGCCTTTCGTAGTTACATATTCATCACTTTCTAAAAAATGCTTCGAACATACAACGCTTCCTTGGGTCGGCTTGAAGAATTCTTCCGATCTTTGGCGTGCTATAACCGATATCCATTCTCCACACCTAACCGGATCTCGAGGAAAGCTAAAAACAAAAAATCTTACATCTTTAATTTTATTACATTGACTTATTCTAAATTAAATCTATAAAATGTTCTATAATATTTAGACAGTAAAAAAGTCTCATGAAACAAGAAAAAAAACAATAATACTTTATTAATAAAAAAAATAATAAAACAATAGCGTCTCCAACAAATGGAATACAGTCAACGCACATAACTCGAACAATTTAAGTGGGTTGTGATACTATGATTAAAAACATTAAGTAAAGGTCTTTACAATTCAGATGCCTTATTACTCCTGTTATTTATTACGAATTAATTTAAAAAATGTTTTTACGATGATTTCTAGACAAAATATCAGTATTTACAATACAGTGATAACAATTTAATAATGTTAATATTAATACATACCGAAAATATGAAATTCCATCCTTCTTTAGCGTCCTGGATGTGTGATTTTTACACTTTTTAAAGGAGCACTGAGGCATGTTTACCGTCGGAGCGTTGGAACGCTACTAAATTAAAAGCGCACCCAAATGTTCGAGTGGGCGCTCATTCGGTAAGGACATTTTTTGTCACTGATTGTTTATCTAGTAATATTAGTGATCGAAGTTCAACACCAATGAATGTATGTATGTCTATGCTCAACACAGTATAAGTCCTAATTTCAATGCATCAAAAACTTAACCTAACTAAAATGAAAACATCTATGGTGTTTGATTCTATTGTGCTATTTCAAACACGATTATATTAATTAAAATCGCTAGTCTTAAATAGTAGCCAGTTTTATAAAAATAAAGGTCAGTTACCATTGACGAATTGTGTTATTGATATCATCCATTTTCATTTTTAGGGTTCCGTACCCAAAGGGTAAAAACGGAACCCTATTACTGAGACTTCGCTGTCCGTCCGTCCGTCCGTCTGTCACCAGGCTGTATCTCAAGAACGGTGATAGCTAGACAGTTGAAATTTTCACAGATGATGTATTTCTATTGCCGCTATAACAACAAATACTAAAAATAAAATAAAGATTTAATTAATTTAATCCCATACAACAAACATGATTTTTTTACCGTTTCTTGCTCGATACTAATAACGTTGCCTTATGTTGCATAGATAATGGTACGGAACCCTTCGTGCGCGAGTCCGACTCGCACTTGACCAATTTTTTTTTTGTTTAGTTGTGTACTTAGAATTGTAGTCTGTAATGTCAAGAAAACTGCAGGAACGCATTGGATGCAGGTGGCACAAAACCGAGAAGAATGGCAGAAATTAAAGGAGGCCTACACCAAATTGGTCGAGAACGGCTAAGAAGAAGTGCTACACCTACAAAGACTTTTCTATTAGATTTCAAGTGCCTCATGGTCTAGTGGTTCATGTAACAGACTGCCGCTCACGTGGTCGCGTGTTCGTTCCACACACGAGTATTTGTCACTGTCACACATTGATACTGCGTCTGCTTGTTTTCTATGTATTTACAAAAGAATATTATTTTAACCTATACTGGTAGCCGCAATACGAGCAAATATGCTTAGCTTGGGACTATAGGACGTTATGTGGATTGTCCACTACTATTCGATAGGTAGGTAGGTACCACGATTGTGTTAAATGAATTGATTCTGGGCCTAAATCATTTGATATCGATCTTAGAAGGGCCTAGTATTCGACTGTGAAAATATGTACCTAAATAAGAGTGGGAATGTATTAGAATAGGTATATAATTTATCTAGCTGTTGTCCGCAACATCGTACGCCTGTAATTTAAAAGTTAAACCCTAACAAGTAATACAAAAAGTCATCCTATTCAAAAATCCGTTGCGTAATTTTAAAGATATAAGCTCACACAGGGACATACATACAAAAATAACGACTTTATTATAAACTAGCTGTTGCCCTCGACTCCGTCCGCGTAGAATTTAGGAAATTTTCCCCGTTTTTGCAACATTTTTAACTACTGCTTGAGTGAGAGTATTATAAACGTAAGAGTAAACAAATATAATCAGAATGAACGAACTGCTAAGCTATCAGGAGTTACACGTGTTATTGTGAGTCAACCATAAAATATAGATATGTGCTGTTTCGGGATATTTTTTAGACAATTTTATATAGAATATTTCCGTCATACATGATTTCTATGTAACTTTAACCATTAAGGCTGCACACACGCGACGGAAGCTTAAAAAATGGAGCACCTTTTCCCGTTTTCCCAACATTTCCCTTCACTACTCTGCTCCTATTGATTGTAGCGTGATGAAAAGTATACTATAACCTGCCCAGGAGTATGAAGAATAATTGTACCAAGTTTCGTCAAAATCCGTCGAGTAGTTTTTGTTTCTATAAGGAACATACAGACGGACAGACAGACAAAAATTTTACTGATTGCATTTTTGGCATCAGTATCGATCACTAATCACCCCCTGATAGTTATTTTGAAAATATATTTCATGTACAGAATTGACCTCCCTACAGATTTATTATAAGTATAGATAAGTAGTAAAGATTTAATATATCCCTATTAACCACTGCAGTGGCACAATATTATGCTTTGTAAAAACTACCATTGGCCCCTTCTAGCCTAGGGCCCTGTATTATTAATATAGCGATAACTTCGCCTAAACATCGATTGCAATGTATTGAATAATCGTTACTTGTATTGTATGTATGTATCGGATTGTATTGGATCGTTCCTAACTCGCGTGAGTCATATCTATACTAAGAGCATCCAACAACAGGAGTTGACCTTGTCGAGCAACAACCACTGAAAAAGGTGTAAAGACAAAATTCTCATCTTTTACAAACAATCATTTTTTGTTCTATTTGAACCGTGAGATTAGTATGATATTCTTTGGGTTAGTATTTTAACATGTTTTGTCATGGCTATTTTGTATTTTTTTAATTATTAATATTTTACGTGGATGATTAAAAAGAAAAAACGAAGAAAGAAAATAAAATTGTTGCAAGGATAATCATAAAAAAAAAGAATTAGGTACTGAGATGAACATGTTTACTTATTTAAAAAAAAATGCCATTATTTTTGTATGCATGTACGAGTATGTCCCTATGTGGACTCTTATCTTCAAAACCACGTAACAAATTTTGATATGGTTTTTTTATAGTTAGCGCAGTTTATGAGGATAGCTTTTTTGTACAATTTGGTAGGCAAACCGACCTTTAACTAAAACAAAATGAATTTGTAACTAATGTAGCAGGATTTTAAAATTAGACTTTCCTACTTAATTATGATAGTCTGAATATATATATTAAGTGTTACATTCGTACCTTGACCTTGGCAGTCAATTGGACTAATAAAAAAGCGTACGTGTGTGTGTAGGTACCGTTACCCGGAGTGGCTTAGTTTTGTTAAAAGAATCTGGGAAAATCCACCACCTCTGTTCCCAGCGGAGATATAAAAAAAAACACGATGTATTTAATTTTGTTGCGAATAACTTTTTCAGAATCGTCCCTTCAAAAAGCAATATGTCGCTAAAATGTCCGTGATTTTTGCTGTTTAAAAACAGCAAAAATCAATAAAAAAATATGCATCGGTAATTTACGTCAGGGCTATCAAAACAAGATCGGACCCAGGCCCAGGGTCAACATAAATGGCGAAATACATTGCGGGATGCAAAATATTTACAAAAATAAAATATGCTTATCATTATTTTGTTATAAACTTTTTCATTAATTTGTCTTTTACCATCAACGTCAAAAGTAGTAGTAAAAAGATTCTGCGGCCTGGAACAATACAAGTGGTTCGTGGTTTCAACTGACTTACTGATAGAAGTCCTACTCCTGTTAGTTTTATACTCGAAGTATCTCCATAATTCGCTCGCAGCCTGATAAGTTTATAGCGTCTAGTCAGTGTGAGTGTGTAGTGCGTGAAGTGTGATCAAGTTTGTAGTAGCTGCCACCGGATTTAATACATGTAAGTTAATCACTCATTTTTAGTTCCCAACCTTTAGGTATTAATTCAAATAAACAGGACAGCAACGTAGTAATCTTGACATTAATCTATATTAGGTAAAAGTTCGCCTTGTCCGCGATAGCGTCTGCGTACTGTCTTACTCCTCATCTACCTATCGGTCATAGCGTGATGCTAGCCTTTCCTATGATATGTATATTCTATCCTATAATTTTCTCTAATAAATGAACTATCCAACACAATATGAATTTCTTGTTACCAAGTTACCAATCGAATCTATAGATGAGTAAGATACAATCATAGACACAGGTATTCTTTATCGATGATACAATTTCTAGTTTAGATACTAATTCAACTAGATGTTGAATTAGTTATTAAAATTGAAAAGTAACTGCCTGCCCGTGGCTATCGAACCGATTTGTATGAAATTTGTTACATAAGAAAGGAGAACTGAAATTTATTATTTTATATAGCGAAAAGATACTATGTGATACCTACTATATTCCACGCGTACGATATCGCTGGCAATATAATATAGCACGTGATCTAGGTTTATAAATGTAACAGCTAATGCCTGCGACTTCGTACCTATAGAATTTCGAAAATTTGCCCCGTTTTTGTAACATTTTTATTAATAACATGCTTAAGTTATCTAATATATAATATGTTATACATATAATAATAATATTCATGGACATTTCACACAACGTCCTCTGGTCCCAAGCTAAGCTTATTATGCTTGTGTTATGGGTACCAGAATACGGATATAATATATACAGGGTGTCCCAAAAGTCAACGTCCAACCGAAAACCTAAGCTAGGCCTAGTTGTGGGGGCTCTCAAAAAAAAAGAAAAAAAAATCTATCTCATGTCGTTTCGAAATGACAGCCATTTTTCTTAAATTGACACCCTGTGACGAGTTTACGACTACTGGGGCTGCAAATGAGCTCTTTTGTAATTTTATTTTTGTGTGGAGTAGTCTTAAGTGATGCTCCTACAAATTCCAATTCATCATTTGCACACAACTTCATTGGAATTTCAGAAAATATCCGTTTTATACCGAACCATGACGTGAAAATGACTACATCACTAAACTTTGACAGTCTGTACTGAAAAAAAAATCTACTATGCAATTTCGGCAAGTGCCCTTAAAAGTTGGCGCATTTAATGGGCTTTCCAAAATGGTATAATACTTACTAAATTATTTCTTAGACGACGAGAAAAAAAAAAAATTAAGAAAGTCGATATTTAGCTTATTATTAGTTAGTCATAAAACTTTCTCAAAATTATTCTAATATCATCTAGGCGTTCTGTAAGGTGTAATTAAAGAAAGAGACGAAGAAAAGTTAGAGCGGGATAGTGACGCTACTAAAAGAAAGAGACGAAGAAATGTTAGAGCGGGACGGAGAGTGACGCTACTTGGTGTCAGTGAATCTTTCTACAATGTGTGAGCGAGACGAAATTGACATTTTGGCTAGTGTGGGTGAAACAGATAGCACGCTAATACAACAGCGTGGTATACGTACAATAATTCAGTACGTTTCGTGCCTTCGTTTACTGCGCATCTTTTTGTATTCGTTTGTATTTATTTCGTGCTTACAACCTTGGCTCTGTTTACTGGACTTGATTGCGTGTGACTTGGATTTGTTTTCGAACCGTTTCTGACGAACTTGGCTTTCTCCTGGACTGTTTTTGTAAGAAAATGCCTTTCTTGTACTCTGCAGAGGAATATGCAAACATGCACCTTATTTATGGGGAATGTAGGTGCAATGCTAGAGCTGCAGCTCGACTCTACCGTGAGAGATATCCGAATGCCGAGCGTCACCCAGATCATCGAGTTTTTGTAAATGTGCACCGTTTATTATCAGAAAATCAACTTCCTACTCGAGCTACTAGAGTGGGAAGAACCGTCGTGCCTTATGAAGAAGATGTCCTAAATGCAATTGCAGAGAACCGGAGTATCTCAGTACGTGGAATCGAGCAAAGTCTGGGGGTACCTAAAAGTACAGCACATCGGATACTGAAGAGAAACGAATTGCATCCGTACCACATGCAACGGGTACAAACTTTGCTACCCCGTGATTATCCTAGCAGGATTTTATTTTGTCAATCAATGCTCGAAAGGCACAGAGCAGATCCAGAATTCTTGCGTAAAATTCTTTGGACTGATGAATCGACCTTCAAAAAAGACGGATACATGAATTTGCATAATTTGCACGAGTGGCACGTCGAAAATCCACATTTGATGCGCGAAGATAGGTCACAGTACCGCTTTAAAATAAACATGTGGACTGGGATCTTAAATGGATCCATTATTGGGCCTTTTGAACTGCCAGAAAACCTCGATGGGGCAGCTTATTTGGACTTTTTACAACATCAGTTACCCAATTTGTTAGAAGACGTGCCACTTAGCATTTATCGAGACATGTGGTTCCAGCAAGATGGCTGTCCGCCACTATGCGCGCCCAGTGAGAGAATTCCTTAATCAAGAATATCCAAATAGGTGGATTGGTCGATCCGGTCAGATCACGTGGCCCCCCCGTTCCCCGGATTTAAATCCTATTGATTTTTTATTGGGGAACGGTCAAAGAAATTGTTTACCAAAAACCAATTGAAAATTTAGAGGAACTGCGTCAGAGAATTCAAGATGCCGCTGATCACATCAATTCCAGACGTTTCGCCCGCCAGATTACACGATCGTTTTTAAGAAGGTGTAGGGCGTGCATACGCGCTGATGGCAAGCAATTTGAACATTTGATATGATTTAAATAAACATTCGATTTTTAATAATTGACTTTTATTTAAACAATCCCAAAAATTCACTGACACCAAGTAGCGTCACTCTCCGTCCCGCTCTAACATTTCTTCGTCTCTTTCTTTTAGTAGCGTCACTATCCCGCTCTAACTTTTCTTCGTCTCTTTCTTTAATTACACCTTACAGAACGCCTAGATGATATTAGAATAATTTTGAGAAAGTTTTATGACTAACTAATAATAAGCTAAATATCGACTTTCTTAATTTTTTTTTTTTCTCGTCGTCTAAGAAATAATTTAGTAAGTATTATACCATTTTGGAAAGCCCATTAAATGCGCCAACTTTTAAGGGCACTTGCCGAAATTGCATAGTAGATTTTTTTTTCAGTACAGACTGTCAAAGTTTAGTGATGTAGTCATTTTCACGTCATGGTTCGGTATAAAACGGATATTTTCTGAAATTCCAATGAAGTTGTGTGCAAATGATGAATTGGAATTTGTAGGAGCATCACTTAAGACTACTCCACACAAAAATAAAATTACAAAAGAGCTCATTTGCAGCCCCAGTAGTCGTAAACTCGTCACAGGGTGTCAATTTAAGAAAAATGGCTGTCATTTCGAAACTACATGAGATAGATTTTTTTTTCTTTTTTTTTGAGAGCCCCCACAACTAGGCCTAGCTTTGGTTTTCGGTTGGACGTTGACTTTTGGGACACCCTGTATACTACTTTTCTTTTGTAAATACATACCTATAAACTATATAAAAATAAGTCGGATTTTCCTTCCTGACGCTATAACTCCAGAACGCACGGACCGATTTCCACGGTTTTGCATTCGTTGGAAAGGTCTCGGGCTCCGTGAGGTTTACAGTTCTTTTTAGGGTTCCGTACCCAAAGGGTAAAAACGGGACCCTATTACTGAGACTTCGCTGTCCGTCCGTCCGTCCGTCCGTCCGTCCGTCCGTCTGTCACCAGGCTGTATCTCAAGAACGGTGATAGCTAGAGAGTTGAAATTTTCACAGATGATGTATTTCTATTGCCGCTATAACAACAAATACTAAAAATAAAATAAAATAAATATTTAAGGGGGGCTCCCATACAACAAACATGATTTTTAGGGTTCCGTACCCAGTATCTCAAGAACGGTGATAGCTAGACAGTTGAAATTTTCACAGATGATGTATTTCTATTGCCGCTATAACAAGAAATACTAAAAATAAAATAAAATAAATATTTAAGGGGGGCTCCCATACAACAAACATGATTTTTAGGGTTCCGTACCCAGTATCTCAAGAACGGTGATAGCTAGACAGTTGAAATTTTCACAGATGATGTATTTCTATTGCCGCTATAACAACAAATACTAAAAATAAAATAAAATAAATATTTAAGGGGGGCTCCCATACAACAAACATGATTTTTTTACCGTTTCTTGCTCGATACTAATAACGTTGCCTTATGTTGCATAGATAATGGTACGGAACCCTTCGTGCGCGAGTCCGACTCGCACTTGACCAATTATTTTTTAATTTTTTTTTTACTTTTTTTTGGTATGGTAAAACAACGTTTGCCGGGCCAGCTAGTAATACATAGAAACGCTTATATTAGTTCGTAACGTATATACATATATAAATGTATTAATCTATGTAACGAAATCTTTGAAAGTGATTTTCACCCACTTACAGTAATCGGATCGATCTGAAATTTCGCACACATATTAAGTAGATACCAATGACAATGCCGTGTGGTGACGGATTAAGAATACAAGTGTCACCACCCCATCTCCTCCCAAGGGTGCTGTAAAAGTCAGCTAAGGGATATTGCACACAGATAACAGCCTCTGTCAGAGACGGAAAACTCGAAAATAAACCCAGTGTAAATACGCTTGGTCAGCGCGGCACAGTAGACCATAATCCCTCCCAAAGTGGAGGAGGCCCGTGCCCAACAGTGGGACGTAAATGGGCTGGGAAAAAATCAAGATTATCAAATGTGTTTTTTTGTTTTAGAACTAAGTAGATTACTCACTGATGCTTTGCTTCTATTAGTCGCAGCGTGATGTTATATAGCATATGGTCTTCATTGTCCAAAGCGAACAGACATAGACAAAATAGTAAAAATATTACATAGCGTGTCGCGTCTAAAGAAGCCATGAAATATGTAAGCAGATTATTGTGTCGCTTGTTGTACTTGTAACGTTTTGTATTAGCTCCAAGGTCTGACACCATTATATTAGTTACAAATGAATAGCTTTTTTATTAAAGTGATTAGTTTCACTTGTAGTTGTTTATGGATATTAATTGTACAAAAAGTCTTCTTAAACCTTTGTATCCATGTAACCACATGTAACGGAATCTTTCGCACACATTAAGGCCAAAATTATAACGCGTCAAAAACTAAAATTAAAACAAGCAAGGCGTATTTTTGTACGCATTACCATCATCCTCCTGCCCTTATCCCATTATTTGGGGTCGGCGCAACATGTCTTTTTCTTCCACAGTCTTCTATTAGCCGTCATGTCTGTGTCAACTCCTCTTTCTTTCACGTCCTCTTTCACACAGTATATTAATTAATATTTTGTGTCTTTAATATAATTGTTTCGTAACCGTAATCTATTTCTATTCGAATTTCAAATCTTCCCGCCTTTTATCATATGTTGGGCTTTAATTTGCAACGATCTGGAATTTTCTATGATATTGTTGGGAGTTAACCAATGGCAGGGCGTATATGTCACGCCATACGTTCCGTCCAATGACAAGCCGCATCCATTTCGCGGCAACACTGCGTCATCGGTCAAGACGTTGACATTCGAATGGATTTCAAAAAAGGGTTAATACGTTTTAATAAGAAGAAAATTCGTAAAACTTTAAAAGTACAACAAAGCCATCGCGAGTGCAAATCTATATAAACATTATTCGGGGGTGTGTGTGTGTATAAACGTTTTAATCGTGAGGAAAGTGGAATTAATATATAAAATCATTAATAAACTATTACAAGCAAGTACTTTATGTGCCGGCCGGCGAGACTTCAGCGGTGTACCCAGCGCTGGACAGGCTTGGACATAGGATCGTACATATCCAGAGGTAAGCTTCCACATTGTCTCTGAATATTTTAGACGTTGCAGCCCAACTTTACAAAAAACGTAGCTGTTACCCAAATAGTGTGAGGACCATCCGCACACATTTTTATGGTGCCGAAACCCGGGAAATAAGCACCCATTCCCTTTAGATCGGCTTATTTTCCATTAGATATCTATGCAATTATATGCACATCTCGTAAAATATCGTATATTTAGCGCCCATTTAAAATAAATTTTATTAACAATTTCGTTCTGCCGCCATTACCGGCTGACATTCCGTTGATCTTTTGCATTCAATTCCGCTTGAATAACATAACAAGTTAGTTACGAAGGCATATGAACATTAAAATTTGTATTTTTCTGTGTTTAATTGCGTTCAAAATTCCTGTGAAAATTTGTTATTTTGTAAAAGGGAAAACCGGGATACGTCATTATTAATGCGAATCGGTTCGGTATAACCCGACAGAATTTAGTGGTCGTTAATTTACTTCAATTCGATACGTATGCACGCACCAACATTATTTAGCCGTCTTATACGTCATTCGATGCACTCGCGCTTCGCGCTCCTATTGGTTGACTGTTTAACGTAAACAATTGATAATCGTTTTTAGTTTAACTTTATTCTCTCAATTCAATTGTTTAATTTCGTGACGCATTCGTATTATTCGATAAATAATTTTTTATTATTTATATTTATTTTTTAATATGTCTTACGTAACTATGAGACGCCGTTCCAAGCCTAAGTCATTAGAAAAGGAAAACCAAGAAGATAAAAATGTTTTCACAGTTCTTGATTTACCTGTATTGCGCCGTAAACGTATAATTGCGTTAAACCGCTTAAAGAAAGCATTCGAAGTAGCTGAGTTGGCAAAGAAAGATGACTCGTATTTGGATTCGTTTCTCGTTCATTATTCGTCTTTTCAAAAATATTGCAACAACTTTGAGGAAGCGCATTTTGACATTCTGAGCGTGATTGATAGCGATCAAGAGGAAGAGGAAGATTTAATTCGCGAACAATTCGATGATATATACTATGGTATCATGATAATTCATAGACAGTTAGTACCAACTGAAGTAAAATCTTCCCATTCATTCGAAAGCGCCTTAGGTCGTTCTTGCGTTTCCAACATCAAGCTACCTAAAATCACTATCCCCACCTTTTCAGGATCAATTAAGGCTTGGCCCGAGTTCTATGACATATTTAATTCATTGATACATACGAATGAAGCGTTATCGGATACTGAGCGTATGCACTATCTTTTATCGAGTCTTTCTGGCGACGCTCTTGGCCTCATACGTTCCTACCCCGTTCAGGGTAGTTTCTACCAAGAAGCATTTCAAACTCTTATCTCTCGATATCAAAATAAACGCGAACTCGCATTCGAGTGTTGGAAAGAAATATCAAACCTTAATTTCAAATTAAATTCTCCAATCGAATTTCGTCGCTCGCTAGATCTCATTAACGAGAATTTAAATATTTTAAAAGGGGTTAATTTACCTACTGACAAATGGGATTTTATTCTATGTTATTTAGTTTTATCTAAATTGGACTCTAACACGCGTTGTTTATTCGAACAAAAGTATACTTGTTCTGAGTTGCCTAAATACGGAGAATTAATGAAATTCTTAAATTCTAAATGCGAGGCGCTCATACGAGATACTCATTTCTCTTCACAAAGTCAAAGTAACTCTAATCGGTTTCAATTTCAAAGTAAATCTAATTTAAATAACAACAATAAAACAAATAACAAACAAAAGCAAACTTCTGTGTTTCTTTCCAATACAACTGATAATCCGAAGCCTCAGTCCGATCATACGAAGCTGCAGTCCAATAATACGAAGCCCCATTCGATCTCCGTTCCAGTGACACCTTCGCCATCCGTATTGAAGTGTTCATTTTGTTCAGAAAATCATTCTCTTATGCAGTGCAAAGACTTTGCACAGTTATCCGTTTCTGAACGGACTGATTACGCTAAAACTCATCGTTGGTGTTTCAACTGTCTCAAATCGTCACACAGTGTGAAGGAGTGTAAATCTATTTTTAAATGTCAGAAGTGTCGTCAGCGTCACCATACACTACTTCACCAAAACGAAAATTTGACTACTTCTTCTTCTCAATCCGCTTCGAGTAGTCAAACGACCGATCAAGTCCGTGTACTTACAAATATAGGTGAAAGTTCACTTGTATTACTTTCAACCGCTATCGTTCAACTTCGTAATTCGTTAGGTAACTTCCAATCGTTTCGCGCCCTCATTGATTCGGGAAGCCAGGCACACTTCATCACCGAACGCGCTGCCCTACGCTTGGGTGTAGATTGTACTCCCACTTCTCGGCGTGTTCGTGGCTTAGGCCAGTCGTCTTCTGCTGTTTCAGGAACAGTCAGACTCGAAGTAGGTGCTCATGGTAAACCTCTATTCAACGTCGACGCATTCACGTTACCTTCCATATGCGGCAGGATGCCATCCACCCGTATTGATAAATCATCGTGGCATCACCTGCAAGACCTGCGGCTAGCTGACCCAGAGTGTCACCAGCCAGGTCCTATCGATCTTCTTCTTGGCGCAGAGGTGTTTGCTTCGCTCTTGCTTCCTGGTACTGTTAGCGGCGGTCCCATGCAACCCTCTGCATTTAATTCTGTGTTCGGCTGGCTACTTCTGGGAGGTGTTGGCTGTAAAGAGGAAGAAATTCAATCATTTCTTATCAAAGAAGACGACCAATTAAACGAAGATATTCGACGCTTATGGGAGTTAGAATCATTCGATACTTCTAAACGCTTAACTCCTGAAGACGAACGCTGTGAGGAGATATTCGTCTCGCAACATTCTCGTGATTCAACGGGTAGATACGTGGTTTCTTTACCTTTTAAGGAAGAAAACGTTCAATACTTTCCAGGTTCCCGTGATGTCGCTTTTCGTTGTTTTAATTCGCTAGAACGTCGACTCGTTAAGAATCCAGATTTACGCAAACAGTATAACGATTTCATGAAGGACTATTTAGATAGTGGTCACATGAGCTTAGTTCCTATCCAAGAGTTAAGAAAAGGAAAATATTACATTCCACATCACTGTGTTTTACGTCCTGATTCGGCTACAACTAAGCTTCGCGTTGTCTACAATGCTTCTTCGAAAGACGCCAGAGGCATCTCACTTAATGACTCGCTTCTAATAGGGCCTAAACTTCAAACGAATATAGTCGGGATTCTTCTCAATTTTCGCATTCATTTCGTGGTTTTTACTGCTGATATGCGACAAATGTATAGAATGATTTCTATACGCAACGACGACCGCGACTATCAACGTATTCTATGGCGTTTTAATCCCGACGAACCCGTTCTTGAAAGTGAAGAGAGAACGCTGCGTGCGCTCTTCACACATGATGACTTAACCGTCTCGTTTATAGACTTGTTATTCGACCGTTATTCGTCCCTTCGTAAAATCCAACGCATTATTTGCGTGTGGCTAAAATTCTTAGACTTCATTCGTAATAGACGTAAACGCTGCTCTTCTCCCATTCATAAACGCTCAGAGCTTCATGACGCGCTAACGACTATCGTCAAGCACGTTCAATCAACTCATTTTGCGAATGACATTCATCAAATTCAATCTAATAGCCTTTTATCAAAACAAATGCGTAAGTTGAACCCGTTTCTGGACTCCCACGGAGTTCTCAGGGTGGGCGGTCGGCTAGTCCGATCCGGACTCGAGTTTGAACACAAACACCCTGCTCTACTTCCCCGCGCCTCTAGATTAACGTACCTTATCATCGAAGCCTTTCACCGTGAAAACTGTCATCCCGGTATTAACACGATGCAATACCTTTTGACACAACAATTCTGGATCCTCTCTCCTAAACGTGCTATTCGTCATTGTTTGTCAAAGTGTTTGCAATGCTATAAACTGAAACCTACTCCGCTCGAACCGTACATGAGTGATCTACCTGCAACTCGCGTAAATCAAGTAAAACCGTTCTCTGTCGTCGGTACTGACTACGGCGGTCCTTTCCGTATTAAACTTGGTAAACATCGCGGTGCTAAAATCGGTAAAGCTTATCTTTGTCTATTTGTCTGCTTCAGCACGAAGGCTGTGCACCTCGAAGCCGTCTCTGACCTCTCAGCTGACGCGTTTCTTGCCGCTCTTCGTCGATTCGTAGGCCGTCGCGGTAGAGTCAGTATAATACTCTCTGATTGTGGTACAAATTACAAAGGCGCGAGTAATCAACTTAATTCACTCATGCACTCAGCCGCTCAAAGTGAAACCATCGAATTCCGTTTCAATCCGCCTTCGAGTCCTCACTTTGGTGGAGTTTGGGAAATTCAAATAAAAGCCGTTAAGACGCATCTTTACCGTATCGTAGGTGATCAAGCTCTAACTTTTGAAGAGTTAACAACTGTATTCGTTCAAATTGAGTCCATGCTTAATTCGCGACCGCTCTGTCCATTGAGCTCTGATCCCAACGATTTAAGCGTTCTGACCCCTGGTCATTTTTTAACGCTGGAACCGTTAACGTCTGTTCCTGATGAAGACTTAACTTCTATTAATATACATCGTCTTGATCGTTGGCAACTCATTCAGCGTTTTCAACAGGATTTTTGGAATCGTTGGAAAAACGAGTACCTTCAAACTCTAACTCAACGCGCTAAGTGGACAAAACATTCTAAGCCACTTGACATAGGAACAGTCGTTATTTTAAAAACTGAGAATGCAATGCCATTACATTGGCCTCTTGCACGCGTACTAAAACTACACCCTAGCCCGGACGGAATCATACGTATCGCTACAGTGCGTACCGCGGATGGATCTCAACTTACTAGGCCATTAGCTAAGCTCTGTCCTTTACCTAACCAAATCGCATAGTCTTGAAAATTCATTATACGTTATAGTAGATTTAAGTAGTTTTAGTTCAAATGCCTTCATCAATTTAGATTACATTTATTCTTTAGTTTATTTCCTGAATAGAAAATACACAAGTGTATTTTGGTGGGCGTAATGTTTCGTAACCGTAATCTATTTCTATTCGAATTTCAAATCTTCCCGCCTTTTATCATATGTTGGGCTTTAATTTGCAACGATCTGGAATTTTCTATGATATTGTTGGGAGTTAACCAATGGCAGGGCGTATATGTCACGCCATACGTTCCGTCCAATGACAAGCCGCATCCATTTCGCGGCAACACTGCGTCATCGATCAAGACGTTGACATTCGAATGGATTTCAAAAAAGGGTTAATACGTTTTAATAAGAAGAAAATTCGTAAAACTTTAAAAGTACAACAAAGCCATCGCGAGTGCAAATCTATATAAACATTATTCGGGGGTGTGTGTGTGTATAAACGTTTTAATCGTGAGGAAAGTGGAATTAATATATAAAATCATTAATAAACTATTACAAGCAAGTACTTTATGTGCCGGCCGGCGAGACTTCAGCGGTGTACCCAGCGCTGGACAGGCTTGGACATAGGATCGTACATATCCAGAGGTAAGCTTCCACATTGTCTCTGAATATTTTAGACGTTGCAGCCCAACTTTACAAAAAACGTAGCTGTTACCCAAATAGTGTGAGGACCATCCGCACACAATAATAACAGTTCTTATAATAAGAAAGTTCAGTTAACATTGTTGAATTGTGTTATTGACACTACAATTTTCATTTTTACATCTTAGGAGTACATTAAACAATCAAAATGTGTTCGTTAGTCTCGCTAATACCTTTTGGTTTTGTTATGTTTGTCGTAGGTTAGGGTAGGTTTAAACGGTGAGAATGGAGATTCAAAAGTCCACGCGTATGAAGTAGCGGGCATCAACTATAGATAGGTAAATCAATAGCATTAAGTAAGTAGCTTGGTTATCTATGGTTTTAGATAGATACAAACGAAGTTAACAAAAGTGGTTTAACGTTTTAATAAGAATTTTTAAGTATATCATAAAGTGGTTCTTTATGTAGCATCAATTTATGTAACACAAGCTGATGCCCGCTACTCCGTAAGCGTGGAATTTTAGATCCCCATATATTTTGTCACCGTTTAAACCTTCCCTGGACTTACACGTATATTTCAAGGCCAAAATCACAAAAATCGGCCCAGCATTCTTAAGTTTTAGCGAGACTAACAAACAGCAATAAATTTTTATTTAAAAGATTATATAATAAACGTCTGTCGAAATATTCAATAAATAACGCTTATGTCGATTGTAACGTTACAAGTATCAGACACAGATAACAGGTAATCTATTTCATAAATGATGGATTGATTTTAATGGTACGATTAGATTATTACACTTACACACTTACATAACGCCGGTTTCTAGCCGGGGCACTCCTCAAACTTAATGTGTTTTTAACCGACTGCGAAAGAGAAGAAGGTTCTCAATTCATCTGTATGTTTTTTAATTTTTTTGTTATTTATGTTTGTTATAACTTATAACTACTCACATACTACTCTACTAACTCAAATATCGTAGGAAATTATTAACTTTTTTCAAGGCAAACGCAAAAATATTCATGGATATTCAACACCAACGTCCTCTGGTCCCAAGCTGAGCTTTTATGCTTGTGTTTTGCGTACTAGAATACGAATCATAAACTATACACACCGGCACAATTAGCGGAACACAAAAAAGCAGGATTTTAAAATCTTTTACTTGAGGAACTGGCCAGTTATGATATTTTTTTAATTTATTGTCAAATTTGAAAATAGAAAATTAGATGACATACACTTTTTTCATTCATTTGTTTTATTTTCCCGAACAATACGTTTTGTCAACTTGTTCGAGTAATAACTACGTAATTGTAATTTTTTTGAAAAATTGCACTTAATGGTTTTTTATAAATTTGTTATTCTATAGGCAATTTTGTTTATTAAAAGCTCTTTATTATGCCTGACTTAACATCACTGGAAATCATTAGGGCTGATGAAATGAGAAGAAATGGCCATATACCTACAGATCGATTGCCTCAAGGCTTCGTCGACCAGTATCAACGATTCATCGCAGCATCCAGCGGTACGGATCGTCTAATTCTCTTGTGAGGAGGAGGGGTCAAGGTAGAAAAAGATGTACATCGAGGCGAGATGACAGTTTTTTACAACTTGGAGTTCGTAGGAATACGCGATTAACGGCTGTACAAGCTCGAAATGAACTGGAAGACGTTCGAGGAGTATGAGTAAGTGAGCGTACAGTTCGCAGGAGATTTGAAGAAGTTGGTTTAGGGTCGTATATACCTGCCAAAGGCCCAAAACTTGAGAGACGTCACCGCGTAAACCGATTAAGCTATGCGCGAGGACATAGTCATTAGGATTTGAACGAATGGCAGCAGGTTCTCTTTACTGATGAGTGCAGAGTTCTTTTAAAACAGATCGATGGGAGACAGCGAATATGGAGACGCAAAGGAGAACGCCACATACAGTCTAATTTTGAACACACAGTGGCTTATGGTGTCGGCTCGATTATGGTTTGGGGAGGGATATGTTTGGGAGCTCGCACGGAGTTAGTGATAGTCACAGGAGGGACCATGACAGCAGATCGATACATCAGAGACATTTTAGAAGAACATGTTGTACCATTTGCCCCATTTATTGGTGACGACTTTATTCTAATGCAAGATAATGCTCGTGCTCATAGTGCACAATCGGTACAGGCATATCTGAGCCACGTAGGTATACCGGTGATGCAGTGGCCAGCAAATTCCCCCGATATGAATCCGATAGAGCATGTCTGGGACTTGCTAAAAAGAAGGGTTAAATCCAGAATGCCACCCCCCAACAATCTGAATGAACTTGGAAACGCATTACTTAAGGAGTGGGAGCGGTTGCCTCAAGAAATCATCGATAACATAATCTGTAGCATGCCCAGACGAATGGAAACCGTAATCAGAGCAAGAGGGGGAAACACTCGTTATTAATTTTTCTTTAATTTTATTGTTAATTCATTTAATGCTTACTTTTTTTATTTTTTGTGATGGTTCTTAATCATCTAAAAATATCACTTATTTCAAATTTCTTTATTTTTCAATAAAGAATAACGAAGACTTTTCAAAGTCGTTGTTAAAAGATGTTAATCAATTTGTTATTTTGTGTCTAATTACATTTTCGTCAAATATATGCGTTATTATCTCATAGTCTCACTTTTTTTTCTGTTCCGCTAATTATTGTGCCGGTGTGTATACTTTTCTTTTGTAAATACCTACATAGAATACACCCAGACGTAATGCAAATATTTGTATGTAAATTATGAATATTACACAAATTAGTGTCCCGTACGGGAATCGAACCCGTGACCTCGTGAACGACAATGCGTTACATGAACCACTGAACCACAAGGCCCGTCAAATGTATGACAGCTGAATGAAACTGCGATAATTTAAAAATTATAAATAGTTATATTAAAAATACTATAGGTACTAATTAAGCACTACCTAGTTGTTGTCCAGGCCCTCAAGTCTCGTATTTCAATGGTGCCACAATGGCATCACAATGACACATTATAACTTCAAAAAATTAACAATAATTACCAAAATTGATAAAATTCGGCACTAAACAATTAGTTATATAGTGTTATTGCAAAAAAATACAATAACTGATTGCTTAGTGGCGAATTTTATCAATTTTGGTAGTCTATTGTTAATTTTTTGAGGTTATAATGTGTCATTGTGATGCCATTGAGACACCATTGTGATACCGACTCGGGGCCCAGGTATTTTTGGAATTTCCTGCCCACAGATTACCGCCATAGACAACGCATTAGGAGAGGGGTGGTCTGTGTTCACACATCTTTCTTGGGCTTCAAAAAGCACCTTCGCGTACTAATATCCTCCTCTCTTAGGCTCTAGATTATCTGTATGGATTTTTATTTAAATTAACTCTTTAGTTTAGGCAGTGACAGACAGGCAGACTTTACATTTTCTTGATTCTAGTTTAGGACTTGCGTTGATAAGGTCCTGGGGATAACGGATCAATTATTTATTTAAGTATTTGTATACAACACAACACAGACATGTGTCTGGGTATTTCCTACAACTGTTTAGTGAAATACTTCTCTACAAATGTATATTTCAAAATTTCCGTCCATTTTAGCTAAAACTTTTTTAATTTCATTCTACTTGTTCGTTTCAGAATAATGTTCTCATCCCTACTAGACGTGGCGCGGAACTCGCCATTCCGCGGACCTCTCACTCCGGCCAACTGCCAGGCTTCTGCACCAGCACCTATTGAAAGCTCACAGGTAATTTGTTCTTCGAAACTAAATTTAGCTTGATACTCGTTCTAAATGGTCTAGCTAGGGAGGCGGTTAATAAACTAAGGAGGCAATAAAAGGCCACGTAGTTGTACTGAAACGAGATTCTACTTTCGTCAAATTTTGTGCTATTTTGGCCCGAAATCCTCTGAAATTAAACTAAACATTGGAAATATTCCCCGAAACTAAATATCTTCTATCCCTATGTTTTGGCTGATATCCGGTGACAAGATATACCTACTTAATAACAGACCCTATTACTGAGGCTACACTGTCCGTCCGTCCGTCCGTCAATCAACAGGTTTTCAGGGAACGGTCATAGCTAGGGAGCTGAAAATTTCACAGTTTATGTACTTATAATAGTTCGTGCTTTATCAACAAATACTCATTAACACCATTCTCCTGTTCTTATCCCATGATTTGGGATTTGAAATATGGCGAATATATTATGAAAAATACGGCACGGACCCCATAGTGTGCGAGTCGAGCTCGTATTTAATCAGTTTTTTCCTGTCGTGTCAGGGTGGCATGGTCGCCTCCGCTGCCGTCCAAGAAGACTCGTGTGAGTTCGGTTCCGGCAAGTTTTACGCTCTTTGCGGAGTTGGTGGTATACTGTCTTGTGGTAAGTATCGTTACTTTTCTCTGCCACTATATTATTCTTTATGAAAAGCGTTTTTGGGGATGAAATACCAGAATGATACCTAACTAGAAACTAATATGGCGTATATGTATTGTAGAAACTGAAACGTAATACCTAAGTATGCCTGTTACTGTCTCCTTAATCGCAATAGGTCACTTATATCCTCCCCAAGATGCTGTAAGAGCCAGCTCAGGGAAAACCATCATCAGTATCATAGCATCATGCCTTTTTCCCATAGGGAACCAAATCCTTGGCCTCTCTTACGAGTATTAAGTGTATTGTGTGTGTATTAAGGGATAATATAATCAGATAATATACTCTATGAGTAATGGAAATCTCTAAACAAAACCCTACGCCAGCCGACCTGGTCAACACGGTGTAATAAACCATTTACTCTTTTGTAATGAGAAAATTAATGGGCTGGGAAGTGAAAGTTCTCAACTGAGAACGCTCCGATTTCGCCTTAAGAGGGTTGTTATAAACCAAACTATCATTAAACTATCATATTAAGTATGCGCACGGACATCCCTATAGTAGTTGTCACATCATTATCGATGACATTGAAATGCACCGGGGCGCTTGCACTCGTGCCGTCCCGTCAGCAAGCCGTCAATCGGTAATTACCACGGCAGCGAGCACACGTCGCGTCATATCGTTTCGCTAATTTTATTATATCCGCCTTTTAGCGGTGTTCACGTTCGGCCTGTTTGAGCGCTAAAAAGTGCGTCGCCCACGTGTTAACGTAATTCATTGTGTACAAAAACTAGTTGTCTTTGTTGTGTATATTCATATAAAATTGAATTGTTTTACGAATTAATAATTGTAGTCGTATATGTACCCTTTGACAATCGGGTGTAACCCCTTATGTGATAGTGTAAATTCTGTGCTTGCATCACGCCGAACCCTGGCCATTTGACGCATCCAAGGACCTCGTGTCTTCAGCCTGAAAACTCAGCTGAGTATAGTCAGTTAGCATTAGGTAGACGTTATGATTGGCCAATTGTAGTTTGATGTTAATTAGATTTGTACCTAAGGCTTGACACCGAGTGAAGATTGTATTGAAGATGATGACAGGGTACATTTCATTATTATAGACATTTAGTATTAGCGCTGTGTACTGCAGTAATATGTTCGTCCCGTTTGAACCTGAGACATATCACGCTTCCACTTTTAACCACTATTATCACATTAAAACGCCAGGTTGGACGTAATAAGGGTACTGTACTCCTCATTTAGGTATTTGCCTTAGGTATTGTATTGCTATCCCTATTTCCGAGCGCCGCGCTGAAAGAGACAAATATATAGATGAAGCGGATGTACCTACAAATTCTTTGAAAAATTGGTCAAGTGCGAGTCGGACTCGCGCACGAAGGGTTCCGTACCATTATCTATGCAACATACGTTATTAATAAATGAGCAAACAACACACACAATACTTAATTAATCACGTTTGTTGTATGAGAGCAAGAAACGGTAAAAAAATCATGTTTGTTGTAAGGGGGGCCCCCCTTAAATATTTATTTTATTTTATTTTTAGTATTTGTTGTTATAGCGGCAATAGAAATACATCATCTGTGAAAATTTCAACTCTCTAGCTATCACCGTTCTTGAGATACAGCCTGGTGACAGACGGACGGACGGACGGACAGCGAAGTCTCAGTAATAGGGTCCCGTTTTTACCCTTTGGCTACGGAACCCTAAAAAGACGTTTCGTACTTCCGTTTTCTTTTCGTTTAGATAAAATTGCAGCGTCTATCACACATATTTGGTAAAGTTTTACCACAAAAGAAAGTGATAGAAGCATAGATATACTCTTCATCTATAAAATAGAGTAAAATTGATTGCGAAGAAAAAACGGAAGTACGAAACGTCTTTTTTCAAAGAATTTGTAGGTAAAATCCGCTTCATCTATATTTGTCCCTTTCAGCGCGGCGCTCGGAAATAGGGATAGCAATACCTAAGGCAAATGCCTAAATGAGGAGTACAGTACCCTCTTAAGATCCAGCACGGTCGTATTAAGTATTTTCAAAGCAACTAACAGAACCTTTTATATTTTTACAGGTCTCACACACACAGTTGTAGTACCCCTGGATCTGGTCAAATGCCGTCTCCAGGTAGACCCTAACAAGTACAAGAATGTAGTTAACGGCTTCAAAGTATCAGTCCGTGAAGAAGGTATGAGAGGACTTGCTAAAGGATGGGCGCCTACATTCATTGGATACTCACTCCAGGTGAGAACTGTGCCTAAGAAGCCAGAAATCGTATAACTTCTTCGTCGTTAGAAACCGATACACTTGCTGTTCTTCGTGAAAAATAAACCGATTTTAAAACATCTTGACGCCATATGAAAACATCCGTAATAATAGTTTTTTTATGTTATATTTCTTTTAGTACTTAAGTAAAAATCTATACTTATAATAAATCTGTAGAGAGGTCAATTCTGTACATGAAATATATTTTCAAAACAACTTTTCGGGGGTGATTAGTGATCGATACTGATGCCAAAAATGCAATCAGTAAAATTTTTGTCGGTCTGTCTGTCTGTCTTTCCGTCTGTATGTTCCTTATAGAAACAAAAACTACTCGACGGATTTTAACGAAACTTGGTACAATTATTCTTCATACTCCTGGGCAGGTTATAGTATACTTTTCATCACGCTACAATCAATAGGAGCAGAGTAGTGAAGGGAAATGTTGGGAAAACGGGAGAAGTTACTCCATTTTTAGGGTTCCGTACCCAAAGGGTAAAAACGGGACCCTATTACTGAGACTTCGCTGTCCGTCCGTCCGTCCGTCCGTCCGTCCGTCCGTCCGTCTGTCACCAGGCTGTATCTCAAGAACGGTGATAGCTAGAGAGTTGAAATTTTCACAGATGATGTATTTCTATTGCCGCTATAACAACAAATACTAAAAATAAAATAAAATAAATATTTAAGGGGGGCTCCCATACAACAAACATGATTTTTAGAGTTCCGTACCCAGTATCTCAAGAACGGTGATAGCTAGACAGTTGAAATTTTCACAGATGATGTATTTCTATTGCCGCTATAACAACAAATACTAAAAATAAAATAAAATAAATATTTAAGGGGGGCTCCCATACAACAAACATGATTTTTTTACCGTTTCTTGCTTCTTCTCGATACTAATAACGTTGCCTTATGTTGCATAGATAATGGTACGGAAACCTTCGTGCGCGAGTCCGACTCGCACTTGACCAATTTTTTAAGCTTCCGTCGCGTGTGCAGCCTTTATTGGTTAAAGTCACATAGAAATTATGTATGACGAAAATATTCTACATAAAATTGTCTAAAAAATATGCCGCAATAGCATATATCTATATTTTATGGTTGACTCACAATAACACGTGTAACTCCTAATAGCTTAGCTCACTCATCCCTTATTTAAAAAAGTTAACATTATTACCTATTCAATAAAAAAAGAATCATAGAAATCGGTATAGAAACACCAAACTTATACATGAAATAAGCCATCGCGCCGTCGCACGTGAATATTTTCTAAATTATACGCGGACGTAGTCGCAGGCAACAGCTAGTAAGTAATAAAGTTAGAAAATATTATGTTACAAAATATTAAGTAATTTATAAGTAAGTTTTGAAAAAAGAAAGTACTGTGAGGAAAATTCGTTACTATATTTTGTGCTTTAGAAACAATATTCACGAAGAAAATAGCGGAAATTGATGTCCATATTTCTGTATGGAGCATCGTTTGCGTCGCATAAAACACTTAAAAAAAGTGACTACTGACTACTAATTATTAAATTTGCTTTTATCAGGGTCTATTCAAGTTCGGTTTGTATGAAGTATTCAAGGTACAGTACTCTGGTCTACTAGATGAAGAGACAGCCTACACTTACCGTACATTCGTCTACTTGGCTGCTTCGGCTTCTGCTGAGTTCTTCGCTGATATTGCACTCTCACCACTTGAGGCTGCTAAGGTAAAATCAAACTTTTATTTTAAGGGTCACCCGTCATTTTAAGGATAGATAGATAACTCTCTATTTGCACAAACACCAATTTTACACAGAATTTGAAAAGGAAATACAGTCTTAAAAGCTATTGTACAAAGGATTATATGATTTGAGCGCTTCCATTACCTAATTCCAAAAATATTCATCTTTCGGCATAATACTAATATGAATAATGACTTCCCAGGTCCGTATCCAGACTATGCCTGGTTTTGCATCCACACTTCGTGAGGCATGGCCCAAGATGGTACAAAACGAAGGTTATGGTACATTCTACAAAGGTCTTGTACCACTCTGGGGAAGACAGATCCCTTACACCATGATGAAGTTCGCCTGCTTCGAGAAGACCGTCGAAATTCTTTACAAGGTAGGTACTATTTTTATCCCAAACTCTTGGATTTATATTTGATTTTTAAGTTTGTCCGTTAACAATAATTTTAGTTACGTCAGTCGTTTTGTTTAGTCGTCGTTAATGCATTCAAACTAGAAATTCAACCGCATAATTTATTTATGATTTAAACAATTTCCATTTTTTTTTACCTAGCTAATAAAGAAGGCTTGGAACCAGAAGAACGCATATATTATTGTCTTATTCATTTAATAGAAGTAACAAAAAGGCTGGTACGAAATCTTGTAGGCCAAAACACAGAAATCTTGGTGACCAGTGGCCCTTCCAAATACGTTTTTCTTCTAATAAGAAGATGGTCGTTTCATAAAAATATTACTAGTTACTATTATAACTATTATAAGATAGCACATACACCTAATCACAATTAATATGTGCTTCTCCTCAGTACGTAGTACCGAAGCCCCGTGAACAATGCTCCAAGGGCGAGCAGCTGGTGGTAACCTTCGCAGCCGGTTACATCGCTGGTGTGTTCTGCGCTATCGTCTCTCATCCAGCTGATACTGTTGTATCTAAACTTAACCAGGTAAATGATACTTACTTCTAACAATAATACGACGTTATGTAGAAAGACTCAAGGATTATGTGAGAAGTAATCTTTAAGGCAATACAAATTGTAGGATTTTTAAGGTTAAACGATGTGTTCTTATTCAAGTCTCAGCTGAATATATAAGGGTTAAAGTACAGGCTTCGTGGAAGTGGAGGTGTGGGAACCATATGTTATCCTAAGCGATGCCTAAAGCTACGATCTGCAGGTTGACGAATTGCTGATGCATAAATGACAGGCGTAAACACAAATTCTTGTCCATTAAAATGATACCTATTCTATTCACGGATTAACGCAGCCCAAACCACCTTCGGGACTGAATCTCATCCATAGTGAGACTAATAATATAATATAGCCTAGGTCCATATCCATTTCAATGAGTCAATTTGTGAACTTTGATAAATCTACGAAGAAGTTGAAATTGACAAAAGCCGATATCCGTTTTTAGTTCGCGAACATATAACCAATTATTTAAGATCAAATTTAAGTATAATGATGATCCGAAAGTTCGTACCATGAATGAATTATATACCTATTAGTACGATAATCTTTGGTTCGTACCGATTTCCTAAGTTTAACTTTTATTTTTGTGTTATTTCAGGACAAGACAGCAACAGTCGGTTCTATTGTCGGCAAGTTGGGTTGGGCCGGAGTATGGAAGGGTCTAGGACCTAGGATTATTATGATTGGCACACTTACTGCTCTGCAATGGTTCATCTATGACGCCGTGAAGGTATGTCTTTTTATTTAATTGACTACGATAGAATAAATTGTAAAACATGAAAATTATCCGTGTTGTGGTATAAGAAACCCTTGTTTTCCCTTGTATCGGGGTTAGGTGTAATGAAAAGAAGAAGGACCTTTTCAATAATATTAACTTAATTTTTTGAACAGGTTACACTACGTATGCCAAGGCCACCACCAGCTGAAATGCCAGAATCTATGCGCAAAAGATTAGAAGCTGAGGAAGCAGCCAAAGCAGAATAAAAACATTGTTTTATGTAGTTTTATCAAATTGCACGTAGCAAATATAAGTACTATGAGAGTGACAACAAAAAAGTACTGACCAGTTTTAACTGCCTTAGTAATGCCATTATTTAAATTTAGAACACAATTTTAAACGCAGGAGAATAAATAAAAAAATTGCGTCTGTGGCTGTGATTTGAATTTGGAACCCTTTTTTATAAGATCAATCATGAATTATTTATCTGTTGCCATGTAAGAAATTTTGTTTATAAGTTTTTTTTAAATACTTATAGGTATACAGTACAAAACCAAACAAACACACTCAAACAGTACAGTACCAAAGGATTTAATACCTAAATGTTATTCTATCTGAATAGTTGGAACTGTGAAGATACCGAGTATACATATATTTGTAGTTCCAAACACTACCACGCATATGTTTAAAACCAATGCTTAAAACATTGTAATTACAAAGTTATAATTTATTATAATAAGTGAAATGATTCCATTAAATTATTTTTGTTTAAATGCTGTCTTTTAATTGACCCAAAAAGTTCATTCTACTTCTAGAGCTGTGTTGAGCAATATGATTAGGATAAAATGGACATTGGTACCGTGCACAACTAAAATAAAAATATATATTTGATACGAGTAGTGTCGATATAGTACATATATCTAACTTGCTAGTTGGTTGTACAAATTCATATTAATTAGTCTAATGCACAGTTTTTATCAAAGATGACTTATTAATGGTTTATAAAATAAAAAAACTTCAGTTAACATTCCCAAATTGTGCTATTGGCACTATCAGTTTTAATTTTTCGTTAGTTAAGTTTAGTTGTGTGCGTAGAATCGGCACCATTCTGTCCATTCATAATCAATAAATTCTGTTAGTTTACTTGCAGGCCTGCGGAACTATACAAATGTCTTTCCAATTTAGGGCTAATGCTATATAAAGCTACATTTAGTGTTTACCACGCATTTCCATCTAGCAAAATGCAATTTAATGAAGTTAACCAGGTTGTTACAACTGTAAAAAATGAGCTACACACAGGTCTTGCAGACCTGCATCTTGAAGACCTGTCGTGAATGGGTTTTGCGTCAATTATCTTATTTTCAAAAAGAGGGTAGTTATTAATTTCTTTTTAAAAAAATAATTAGCCGGAAGCTGGTAGAAAAATATTCCATCACGTTAACAAAATGGTAATACAAAAGAATGTGGGTAGTTAAATATTGCAAAGCGACCTTTAGCCGACTTTAGCGACATTACCAGTCATAACCGGAAATACGGAACTTGTTAAAAATTATACTTGCCAACCTAAATATTTTTTTTCTACTAAATTCTACTAATCTTCATAGTAGAATCTACAGAAAATGGTTCTACCATCTAGATTATTGCTATAGACTATGGATTATTATAATAATTGAATTAATTCGTAATATTAATTTCTTACACGTTAAAAAGAACGAAAATTTAAACGCTTTTCTCATTTGAATGAACTGTCCGCCTCCCTCTCCAGTCTATCGATGATCCACTGTTGGGCACAGGGCTCCTCCTCTTTGTATTGTGGTCTACAGTGCCGCACTGACCAAGCATGTTGGTACATGGTTGGTACAGAGTTCATTACCATCTCTCACAGAGGGTGTTATCTGTGTACAGGTGCTCAAGTCCACTATTTTGGAACAATTGTCATACCGGCACAATACCGGCACGATACCGTTGCAATTGAAGTCAAATATCCGTAGTCTGCTATATGCCGTCATAACGGTCTTTCAATGGTAATAGAATTGTCGATCTCTTTTATCTATGCATTGAATTTTCGGTCTCTTTTATCTATGGATTGTGTTAGAATGGTATGTATGTGTTGCCGTTTTTAAAAAATGCGTTAGTTGAAGTGATTTTCGAAAAACAACTAATAAATTTAAACATTTAATCATGCTAGATTTCGTTTAAATATATTTGTACATACTATTTATTAGTATAAAAAGCAATGTGAAGTTTAGGAGATTAGTAAATTGCAATAAATTACAAAGAACAATTTCTAATATTTCTATCTATCTATTTTTTATTTATGGCAATCTGTCGACACAGGACAATTTAAAAATATTACTGTCAAATTCAAAATAGCAGGGCCCTGAGTCGGGTATTTCAACGGTGTCACAACTGTACCATTATTGTACCATTATGGTGCAATAGTAAAGTTTTTGGTAGTCTACTATTAATGTGTCGTCATAACGACTTCATCATTGACTTACAATTGTCAAAGTGACATAAATTGCTAGTCTCGTACACAACTGCTTCACAATTGCAATTCAATGACTGAAATGTTTCGGTAGTCTGCTATTTTGAATTTGACAGTAATATTTTTAAATTGTCCTGTGTCGACAGATTGCCATAAATAAAAAATAGATAGATAGAAATATTAGAAATTGTTCTTTGTAATTTATTGCAATTTACTAATCTCCTAAACTTCACATTGCTTTTTATACTAATAAATAGTATGTACAAATATATTTAAACGAAGTCTAGCATGATTAAATGTTTAAATTTATTAGTAGTTTTTCGAAAAGCACTTCAACTAACGCATTTTTTAAAAACGGCAACACATACATACCATTCTAACACAATCCATAGATAAAAGAGACCGAAAATTCAATGCATAGATAAAAGAGATCGACAATTCTATTACCATTGAAAGACCGTTATGACGGCATATAGCAGACTACGGATATTTGACTTCAATTGCAACGGTATCGTGCCGGTATTGTGCCGGTATGACAATTGTTCCAAAATAGTGGACTTGAGCACCAGACTACCGAAACATTTCAGTCATTGAATTGCAATTGTGAAGCAGTTGTGTACGAGACTAGCAATTTATGTCACTTTGACAATTGTAAGACAATGATGAAGTCGTTATGACGACACATTAATAGTAGACTACCAAAAACTTTACTATTGCACCATAATGGTACAATAATGGTACAGTTGTGACACCGTTGAAATACCCGACTCAGGGCCCAGTATTCCTTAGCTGGTTTTTACAGAACCTTGGGAAGGAAAAGTGGTGGTGACATAAGTGATAATTGTATTCTTAATTCGTCAACAGAGGAACTATAAAGTATGAAGTATGATTTAGCTCTCAGCCATCGTTTCAGCTATGGGCGAGAGCGAACGGTGGTGGGCCGCCGTCATCTTGTTTTACAGCAAAGATACAAATTACAATACAGGTTGAGTTTCTAAGGTTCTGTACCTGACAGGAGAAATAGTAGTCTAATAAGGTTCCTCTGTTCATCCATCCGTTCATCTTTCACCAGGATGTATTCATGCAGGTTAACGGTGATAGCTAGAGTTGAAATATATGATGGTTTTCCAATTACAGCACAAGAGCGCATTATGCGGCACAATGCTCAACGTTGAGTGTTCCAACTACAGCAACGCTTCGCACAATCAAGCACTCTCAAAAGTGATGCGTGCAATCGATACCAACTTCAGCGACAGAAAATTAACAAGTATTTTTTCGTGAATGTCAGTCCGCTACATAAACCACTAGACAATGAAGCCCGTCAATGACGTCAATTATGGCGTCATTATGCATTCAGTGACTGATCAGAGTGATAACATTGTATTAGCAGACTTGGGCCCCAGGTGGTGTGTCTATAGCTACATAATTCCACGGCTTGAAGCCACATAAATATCTATGTTTGCGTGAAATAATATATGTATCTGTGTTGGTTTTCCAATTACAGCACAAGAGCGCATTATGCGGCACATTGCTCAACGTTGAGTGTTCCAACTACAGCAACGCTTCGCACAATCGAGCACTCTCAAAAGTGATGCGTGCAATCGATACCAACTTGAGCGACAGAAAATCAACAAGTATTTTTTCTTTAAATTGGCATTGATTGAAATTTGATTTATTTATTATCGTTAGTAATATTATTTATTGTTAAAAAAAATTTTAAGGCTTTCGTTTCGTCGGAGTTTTCTGGAAATAATCAAAGTTAATTCAAGCTGTGTTAAAAAAAAAAATATAAGTATGGATGAAGGTACAAACAATGACTTTCATTTCTAATCCACACTTATAATGTGAATACAATTTTATTTTAGTATTTTTTTTTTCAACATGAACTTAGCGCACTCTGCTGGTGCATTTGAAAACTAATTCACGTTCCAATTAAGCGTCAGCATAGTTCAGCATTGTGCGGCACTGAGTCGTATTATGCTCTGCAATTGGAAAACTTGCTATATTTCTGTTGCCAATCATATACTATAAACAACAAATAAGCAACGAAAACTTTACGTAGTATTTTTAGAGCGATGGTCCAGTATGTAGTAGGTATTAAATAAACAGATAATTTCTTGCATTGAAGTTCATTGAACTCTAAAAAGCAAGAAGTAAATTTGCGTAGATAAAACGATTTTCAAGATAATCCATTTTTAAATAACAGTTTTCTACCAAGACAGTGTAATAAGCCCTGAATATACTCAACATTCTGGATTCCTACATTTCTGATCTGATCCGTTTCCGCTACGTTCCGCTTCCGCCCATTCTCTATGGCGTCGGTACTTTTTGTATAACTGTGGTGCATGATTTTCTTTGGTGAGTGAATTATTTACATTTATGCCAAATTATGCCTAAAATTGCTCAAATTAGCAAATAATTTAACCAAATTTTCTGTTTACTATTTCATATATGAATCAGTATGATTGGTAAAACCATTGTAATAACTTTGAATTTGGAACAGTATTCTCATGGACTACTGAAAATTTGATTTCTTTATTTATCAAAGGTAATACTAATTCTAAACATTTGCTTTCTTTTCTAAGTGTCGTTCGCTAAATCTAAATAGTTTTCATGAAACCGGCTAATAAAAGTCTAACATAGGTACTGGGTTGAGGCCGCGTTTATCTTATAATAAGTCTTACGTTGGCGTCCAAGCGTCTTTTCCTACCTACCCACATAATAAAGGTATTAACATAAAATTCAATTGTATTTGTTATTTTACAGTACACAAGATGTCCGTGTTCACAGTCATGATTGGCGTGCCATGTTAATAAAACTGACCAGTTTTCTATGTTTATTGGTAAGTTCTTGATAATTTTTTTCTAGAAATAGTGCGATTTTCTTGTAAAATTTATTTTTCTTATTCATTATTAGGCATCGTTATGCTAGCTCGCTTCTTTAGGCACGTGGCTTTGGTCGCTTATATACACTTTTTGTACATGTGGTTCTATGAAATATTAGGGCTGTCATCCGTCCAGGATTCCCCGGATGATTTTCGATTGGAAAGGCGTCCCGTTGAGAAATGCGGGCGGTCTGAATGGGTTTTTAAAAATATATTTTGTTGGCTAAAATGTCTGTCAAACAAAATTTAATATTTTCTGGGCTGTCAGGGGAGAAAACCTGTCGTTTGCCCTAAAATGCGGGATTTCATCCAAGGGATGTTGTACATAGTTGACATATAGTTAACAATCTCTGTGAGAGAAAGAAAACTCAAAAATAAACCCTATGCCGACACGCCTAGTCAGCACGGCACTTCTCTAGCCCATTTACGTCCCACTGTTGGGGACGGGCCTCCTCCACTTTGGGAGGGATTTTGGTCTACGGTGCCGCGCTGACCAGGCGTGTTGGCACAGGGTTTTCGAGTTTTCCGTCTCTGAAGTCTCTCTGAGTTTTTCGTCTGATGTTATCTGTGTGAAATATCCCTTAGCTGACTTTTACAGCACCCTTGGGAGGAGATGGGGTGATGACACTTGTATTCTTAATCCGTCACCACACGGACAGCACGGCACAGTAGACCATAATACCTTTCGAAGTGGAGGAGGCAGGTGCCCTACTGTTAGACCTAAATGGGCTGGAGAGACAGAGATAGGAATAACTTATAATTTTATTTTTTCTAATTTTCAATTCATCCAATGTTCAAAATCTTGATAGTGCCCAGTTTTGGAAGATAACATCTAAGGTAAGAACATTTTTAATTTTCTCTAACTAGCAATTTCAGGTCATTAATGTCCTACTGTTATGATTAAGCTTCCTCCACTGGAGAGTATTTTTAGCCTATTATGCCACACTGAGTCAGTGACATAGGTTTTCTGTCTCTCACAAAGGATGTTACCTGTGTATAGTAGACCATACTCCCCCCCAAAGAGTAGGAGGCCCGTGCCCAATAGTGGGACGCCTATGGGCTGGCGAAAGAGAGAGGCTAACTATTGATCTTAACTAAATTGTAGTAGCTATTGTAAAGTTCTTTATAAAAAACCTCAGCTTATGTAGCTTAAATGTCAACATTGATGCCAAGCGGGTATAATAGTTTATTATTATCTCCGCTAGTTTAGTGTCTGTGTGATTTAGAATACAAGTTTCATCACCCCATTTCCTTCCTAGGGTACTGTAAAAGCCAGTTTAAGGAATATTGTACACAGCTAACATCTTCTGTAGGAGGCAGAAAACTTGAAAATAAATCCTGTACCATGCCATGCCTGGTCAGCGCAGCACAACAGAACATAATGCCTTCAAAGTGGAGGAGGCCCATGGCCAACGGTGGAATATTATTTGGCTGGAGAGAGGGTAAGTGAATTTATTTTTTCATTGTATTTCAAGTTTTTTTTTTCAATAGATGGCGTTAGCTATAATATGGTGCTTTTATAGTAGTAGATACCTACCACTACCAGTAGTAGGTAATTCATAAATGTTGTTTTATATTCGATAGATGGTGATAGTTGAAACATTGAGTAATATTTAATAGTGATATTTAGTTTATAATATGTTCAACAGATGGCGATAGTAGTAATAATATATCACGAGTTTAGCTTATATGTCTAACAGATGGCGATAGTAGTAATCAAATCGTGTATTTATAACAAAAAATGTAAGTTCTATAGTATGTTCCTGATATTTTTTTATTGATTGCATTCTCCCTTGAGAAAATTCGTTAAAATACTCTGACTTTTGGAAAGATGTAAAAATTATGTATAAAGATTCGGCTACATAGATACCTATACATAACGTGACCATTTTTTCTTTGACTCAAAACAGTAGGGTTACTCTTGAAAACAATTCCGATCCATTAGCATTGAGATTATGACGTTTCATCACGTTTCGCACTCTTGAACACAACACTAGCGCCATATTGTGTTAATACTGAGCGGATATTGAGTGAACTAAACATGATTGGTCAATGTCGCCAAAACCGTACTCTTGACGCCTTTTGACAGCTCCGTATTGTAATAGAAATTGCGTTAGAGATTGGGATTAGCACATTATCCAAAGAGTAACTTTTTTGAAACTACTATATATTACATTATATATTACACTATTATATATTACATACTGTTTAAAGGTGAAAAGTAATATACAAAAATGGCTTGACTGTCTCTTCCATATCTCATTCTTCGCGCAGCTTATAGAAATGAGTTGAAACAACAAAGATATGAGTGTCATTATGCACATTATATGACCAATGATTTTGCTATGAGTGACGATGAATTTACAGCTAATTATAGCGAAAGCAGAGTTATTTTACGAAATTTAATTAAATTGGCTTGGACTTCTAATTGTGAAATATTAGGCGTGATGTTTATGATGATTATATTGTTTTACTAAATGGTGTACAATAAATAATGTAATAAAATAAATAATACAATAAATGATGATGTAAATAAAAATAAATTGTATCAACCGTCTATTTATCTAATACTCTTACAGGAAAATAGGTGCCTAGGTATTTATTTATCCATTTATTTATTGCATTCATGTTGTTCGCAAGTTGGTACATAACATAATTTTTAAATGGACTGAAACATGAGCCCTTAGGGCACAGCAATATGGCTTCAAACTAAACAATTAGACTCAAAATAAACATAACATTTACCTAATCATAAATCTTCTAAATAGTAAATTATTATCATACTATAGTACTCTCTATTATTACTACTTCATTTAATAGACTAACTATTATTTTAATAAGTGACCTTAACATCTATCATTTAATAAGTTATTAATACTATAATAACATTTATTAACTAGGTATTTCTGTAGGGTTTTCTTAAAATCTATTATCTATACCCTATTATCATTATTTACATTTTTCATACAGTCAAGTATTTTGTTATATATTTTTATGCACATCTTATATAAAATAGTATGTACAAAGGATAGCTTGGATAAAGATTGAGAACTAAAAAAAAACTTCCTTGTAGTTGATAAAATTAATATTATAAACATACCTTTATGCTTTATGTTGCTTTTTAAACTTAAAATCTCTGGATTTAATTTGTAAGTACGAACATCCATGCACATGATTCACTGGCAACACAATCACTCAACAAATAAAACACTTCACTTAATTGAGACCCTTGTCCTTGACTTGAAAAGATTTCTTTCAACAGGGACTCAAGAATAAAAGCAAACAAAGTTTTGAAATTCGAATCTCGCGCCTTATCAACACAACCACAGTACTTTTTAAATTGTAGATAAATGTAAGCAACGGGCGGACCTTATATAGCCAAGGCAACATTATTTTTTTACATAATTGAGGTCTTTTAGGTAAAATACAATGAAATATTGTCAATTAGTTTCTATTTACGCAATTTTAAGGTGAAACTACCTTGAAATAACAGTATTTTATTGAAATTTTACTAGAAATAGTTAACGCGTTCAATGCTGAATAATTTGCGAATTTATAGCCAATGCTAATAAAAGAGTCATTCGCCCAGTGCTGAAAACGCGTATGTGCGTTCAAAAAATTTTTCGCGTAGTGCTAAGAACGCTTATAAGCGTTCATAGAAAACTCGCGTAGTGCGGCTGGACGCTATAGCGCGTTGTCTTTTACCTTCCCGCAGTGCGGCCGACGCTTATGTGCGTTCGGTAACTTTCGAGTTTTATGACTGTCATATAACAATTACGGGTCATATAAAGGTGTTGGATGGATAAAGGTGCTTCCACACTAGTGTTTATTTGTAAGAGATTTTGTGAAGTTTACGCCATAATATACCTTCGTTCGGTTTTGTTAAAATAGTAAGTTATACCTTAATAAAACAGTAATAGTAAAGGTACCTTCTCCCGAAAGCCCTTTTATTCTTAATTTTTTTTATTTACGACACTTCGCCCGCCTCGTAATAGACACCATTTATAAATAGACTAAAACTACCTATTACTTTAGTTAAAAGAGCGAGTCATAATAACATTATTTCAATAATCTATTGTACTAAATTAGGTTATTGTAGACGGGCTTCGTGGCGTAGTGGTTCATGTACTGGACTGCCGTTCACAGGGTCGCGGGTTCGATTCCCGCTTGGAACAATTATTTGTGTGATATTCATAAATGTCATACAAATGTTTGTACTACGTCTGGGTGTTTTCTATGTATTTTAAGTATGTATTTACAAAAGAAAAGTAGTTTATGTATTATATCCGTATTCTGGTACCCATAACACAAGCATAATAAGCTTAGCTTGGGACCAGAGGACGATGTGTGAAATGTCCATGAATATATATTTATTGTTGTCGTCGCCGCCGCCCCCCCCCTGCAAGATTCGTAGCAGAAACCTGACTAGTGTGTAGTCTCCTTTACAATTCCACATTTTACGACCGCTTCGAAACAATAGATACCCAGAATACACGCTATAAACGCACAGGTGCGGCGCACCCCGCTTGCCTACAGATTTTTTTTGTATGGACGCGTATACGCGTCGGCCCGCACTTGGTGAAGATCAGAAAAACGCGCATAAGCGTTAGCCGCACTGAACGTATTAAACAACAGTTTATCGATCCCTATGCCACAGCACTACGACGATGTTAACGCTGCTCACTTCACGTCGAATGTAGCCAATTATTGAGTGATTCAGATGTTAATCCAATAACAACGTTATTGTGTTCAAGAGTAAGACTTTAAGGTTATCCTTGGATTTGAATTGGAATTATAGTGGTATTGCGATTGTTTTCAAGAGTAACCCTACAGGACATCGGTTTGTAGGTACTTAAACTAAAATTAAATGAAAAAATAACACTTTTTAAGTTATTTATTCACAAAAAGCTAGTAGTGTCATAAAATATTAGGTTTAATTATATTTATCAGAAGAACAAATTTGTTTTAATATAGCTGGTGATGATTTCAAATAGGAATGATACTCTGGGCATTTCATTTTAATATTAACCTTCATTGTCAACATCGCCTTTAAAACTGATACCTGTAGGTAACTGAGTTTTCTCAGACGCCCACAATTTGTTCATTAGATACGGAAAATACTCTTACTACTGGAGTTCGGTTTCTGAAAACGGGACAATTTTGCGTCCCAGAGGTAGTTTCGGGGACACCGGGACTGGTAGTTGTAAAAAGGGACAGTCCCGTTTAAAACGGGACGTCTGGTTATATTATCTATACTCCATATTATTAAACAAACAGTGACAGAATAAGAATACAAGTGTCACCACCGCTTTTTCTTCCCAGGGTGCTGTATAAGCCAGCTAAGGGATATTGTACACAGATAATGTCCTCGGGTCAGCTAATACTTATATAGTGCTTCAAGAGGAAGGTTTATCATTAACATCATAACATAACGTCTTTTTCCCATGGCGATAAACAGAGACTAGAGCGCCACCTGCTACAATCCTAACAAGCTTGTTTTACTCTAGGGAATGTTATTGTATATACTAAGCAGAAATATTACTCAAATTTCAGTGTGTCATTGGCGTCAGTTGCAGAAAGCAAGGATGACCAGACAACAGTACCTGCATATACCTTGAACAATTCTTTAGAAGCGTTAATAAGGTAGGAACTTGGCCATTTTAATTAAAAATAATACAGTTTCTTCTGTACGTACGTGTGTGTATCTCTGAATTAACCTAGGGATCGACCGATTTTGATAAAATTATGCGTCTGTTCCAATCAATGAGAATGGTTTTGAGTAGGGGTTCTTAAAATTATTTTGTCTACTGCCCACTTGAACAATTTTTTTTAACACCTTCAATTTTTCAATTTAAAAACCTTTTCTAACGCCTTGGGCCTCTGTGTTGATACTCCAATACAAAATCATAATCGATATGCTACTCATGGGAGCCCCATTTTCTATTTTAAGGCTTCTTCCAGGTGATACAGTGTAGTATTGGTACCATTGTCTATTTTCATTTCTTTATTTTCTCCATGACAGGTCTTATTTGTCTTCAACAAGCTGTTTCCTGCAACTTTGTATGTGTGGAATTTAGAAAAACAAATTTTTATTTATTTGTTTCACTCTTTATTGTACACACAAGGATTACATTGATTCATTTATTTATTACACATAATTAATGTACAACATTACAGTTTTAAGACATGTTATAAATGTAATATAACATGCGTTATACATAAAAAGATTAAAAAAGAAAAAATAAAAGAAAAGAATACAAAAACATAATGTGAAATCTAATAAACGAACAGAAAAGAAACTAGTAAAATAGGAACAAAAAAAAACAACAAAAAATTTTGTAAAACAATGACAAACCAAAAAACACAAAGGTGAGCAAAATACAATAATGAGGATATTATCCTATTAATGACTGTTCATTAGTTCACAATATCTAAGGCATTCATAACGCACATCCGTCCATCTCGCAGCAAACAGATCACATTCGGGTTTTGATGAAGGCAGACAAATAGGAACACTAGTTAAGATATACAAGTACAAGGTATACTATTATTATAAAGCTGAAGAGTTAGTTTCTTTGTTTGAACGCGCTTATTTCAGAAACCAATTGTCTGGTTTAAAAAATTCTTTTAATGTTGGATAGTACATTTATCGACAGCAACACCTAGTGATACATAAAAATCAGTTACGCAACGGGAGCCCTCAAATATAAATAAGTCTCCCGCTTTGCAACATTTTCACGGTCCTCGTGGTTAAGTGGTTTACGTAACGGACTGCCGTTCACGAGGTCGCGAATTCAATTCCCGCTTGGGACACAATCATTTGTGTGATCTTTATAAATGTCATACATATAAAACATAGAAACACCCAGACAAAGAACAGATATTATCTGTTCTTTGTCTGGGTGTTTCTATGTTTTAAAAATATTATTTACAAAAGAAACAGTATATGTAGTATATCCGTATTCTAGTATTTATTTGTCACTGATGCTTCACTCCTAGTGGTCGTAGCGTGATAGCCATATAGCCCATATATCTTGTACATCGAGATGTTACACAATAGATGGCGCTGCTGGTATATTATTCGCCATTCGCTAATAGTACATTAATTTTATTTTTACAAGAAATATCCTTCACATTATCTGATGTTAAATTAAAAGTTTTTGGTTTTTCCCTATATAGAAGAAGAAAGAAATATCAATGTATGAGTAAATTCATATTCTGGTTACTATGATACTATCTTAGCTTGTGACCAGAGAACGTTGAGTGAAATGTCCTTAAATATTAATTTCCAGGTACCTGACTGAAGATCTGGAAAGAACTCCTTGAGCCAGAAAGCTTCCTAGTACACAAACACGTGGTTCTGCACATCGTTCCAAAGTTAGTACGGTTCCGGTTCCACGAAAGATTACGCACACAGTATTGCGGTTGTTCAGAATCGCAAACTTACCACAGCTTACATGAGAAGAGAAGATGCAGTATCCGTTAGTATGGCTTTTGTTCCAGAGCAACACATATTGTAATTGCAATTTATTTATATTGTATAGATTAGCATTGTAAGGATTATTGTATTCATAACTAAAAAAAAAGATATAACGACCTCTGCCGAGTTTCTTATGCCGGTTCTTCTCAGCGTATTGAATTTCGTAAAACGGTGGTAGGGAAAAAAATTTGAACATGTTATTAAAGCACACTTTTTTTTGTCAAAAATATTTGTGCCTACAAGATTAAATGATTTTTGACCTTAGAGCATTGGTCCAGCAAGAGTGTCGCGACCCGCACTGAAAAACGTATAAACACCTTATATCTGACAGTGTATTCGACAAAGAAAACGAGAAGTGTGTCCTCGGTAGTTTTAATATTACAAACTTTTCATGAGCAGCGTTAGAAAAAATGTCTTTAAAAAAAAAAAAACCTATTAGCATTAATCTGAAACAAAAAATTTACATGCTTTTTTATAAAAGAACAATATTTTTTAATCGAAAATAAAACATGCTGTTTTAATTGCCTTTTTCTAAAAACACTGGCATATGTCAAAAATAAAAAATAAAAATTGGTCAAGTGCGAGTCGGACTCGCGCACGAAGGGTTCCGTACCATTATCTATGCAACATAAGGCAACGTTATTAGTATCGAGCAAGAAACGGTAAAAAAATCATGTTTGTTGTATGGGAGCCCCCCTTAAATCTTTATTTTATTTTATTTTTAGTATTTGTTGTTATAGCGGCAATAGAAATACATCATCTGTGAAAATTTCAACTGTCTAGCTGTCACCGTTCTTGAGATACAGCCTGGTGACAGACGGACGGATGGACAGCGAAGTCTCAGTAATAGGGTCCCGTTTTTACCCTTTGGGTACGGAACCCTAAAAACATAGTTTAAACATTATTTATTAAAAACATCAGTTTCCTAGTTAAGATAAAGTCAAGTTCAATCAACTTCCCTTCTCTTATATTTAACTCACCCCTCAACTTACATGATCTGAAGTGTCACAAGCAAACTGTGTTTTTTTCTTTTTCTCCTTTCGTTGGCGAAGGGGAAAGCTTAAAGGGGGTCATTAAAGTGGTCTCAGTTGTTTCGGGAACCGAGACCTCAGGGATTGTGGCTGGTGGGCCTGGGGCCAGCACAACTGTTGCGTTCCTGTTAGGTCTGGTTGGCAGATGAAAAGACTGCTAAGTGCTGACTGCCTCCAAGCCGCGCCCATTATACTTAATACTTCTCAATATGGAAATATTTTCTGTCTTCGTAAACATATTTTCTGTTTCTTGATAAGCGGCACGAAAGGCTAGCCACGTCGAGCTTTGTCCATTGGTAATTCTTGCAGATATATTGGTGCATCTCTTGACATTTTTTGAGTGGCAGCTATGTGGTGGTACCATGCAGGGGCTGCGTACGTGAGTCGGGATGTAACGTAGATTTTGTAGATCCCGAGCTTGGTCTTCAAGGGCAGAGAGGACTGGAGTACCGGGCGTAAGAGTCATCGTGTGTTTCTGACCCGGCCGATGACCTAGTCTATGTGACGCCTCGTAGACAGGTTGCGGTCGATGGTCATTCCTAAGTAGATCGCGTGCTGTTGCCACTCCAGGGTGCGGCCGCAGAGACGAAGCGGGGGTGGCAGGAGTTACCTACCCGTAACTATAGCTTGAGACTTGCGACGTTGACGGTCAGCCTTCATCTGGCTAGCCATCCAGGCAGTGCATCCGATGATGGCTGGAGTCTCTTTACAGCATAGGCTGACTTGTAGAATGCGGCATCGTTTGCGTAAAGAGCCAGTTGAGCCTGACCGACGCACGGGTTGTCGTTGGTGTAGAGATCATATAGCACGGGCGAGAGGCAGCATCTGAATTCACAGCAATAAAGATTTTCTTTCTTTCCTGACATGTTCCTTGAAGATGGACCAGTTTATGTGCGTTCTGGGTCCTTGTAGGGCAATTCTTGCCGGAGGGTTGGCGACGATGAGAAGTACTGTTCTGTGATCCGATGGTAAGTCTGGTAGGACCATTTGAGTAGGTTGCGCTCGCAGTCCTTTATATGCCACTGTGTCCAGGACGTCCTCTCCATGCGGTCCATGGTGGGTTGTCTCGTCCGGTCCGATTATCTCGTAGTCCTGGTCCATGGAGTTCTGATATAGTCTGCGGCCGTGAGTGTTTGTTACTCTAGAGTTCCAGTTTGTATGCTTGGCGTTTAGATCGCCAGCGACCATCACGGGATGAGGTGATTGGAGAAGCGTACAAGGTTCTAAGCTGCTTGTATGGAATCATTTGGTGTATTATGCTTCTATGCACCAACACCAGGAGTCCTCTGTACACCTGTCAAAAGCCTGAAGCCAAAAACTGAGGAACTCCGTCCTTGTTTTGGACTGGCTGTATCGATGTTTTAACGCCGAGTTGACTGCATAGCCGATAAATGGAGGGGACATCATCGGCTATGGACGACAAATGTTCCTTCCAGGAGACCACTGTGTCCACCAGGAAATTAAGCTGGCTTTTGAGTCCCGTACTCAAAAGCCAGCTACCCTCGGCGGCAGCGAGTCCTCTGCCACTGCTTGTGCAAGCGCCTCTTGCAGTCGATGAGGCCGATTTCTCGACTGGAAGCACGACGATCTTCTTGGTAGGCCGGCGCAGCACGTGACCATTGACTGTAGTGATGTCCACGACGCGGACCTCGCCATCCTTGCCGGGGTACCACTCCTCTTGGCCACACGTTCCTTGGTAAGTTTGGGTCGCACACTATCACCAGGTTGCCTATCTTCGGTGTTGTCCCTGTAGTCCGTGGCTCCCGCCGGTGTAGGAGCAGGGGAAGGTACTCCTTCTCCCACCTGCGCCAGGAGTTATCCGCCAGATGTTGTGCGCGCCGACTAATCGTCTTCTTCAAATCTTTCTGGTGAAGGGATGTGGCTATTCGGACCCAACAAGTTGTGGTTGGGGAGTCAGGTCCTCTGATTCTTATGGCGTCACCGCTACGTGTGTTAGCGGTCGCGAATTCACGGGGTTCTGGACTTCCAGTAGGAGTGTGTGCAGTGTCTCGTCGCTCGGGTACTTTTCTTGCAGCGTCAGCAGAGCCTCTTTCACGATCCGCACCAGCCGTTCCTAGGCGCCGCCCATGAACGGGGCCGCGGGGGAATATACCTCCAGGCGATGCAGCGTGCGCTAGCCTCGTCACGTGTTGCCAGCCAAGCCGGCTATGCAAGCCGATAAATGGAGGGGACATCATCGGCTATGGACGACAAATGATCCTTCCAGGAGACCACTGTGTCCACCAGGAAATTAAGCTGGCTTTTGAGTCCCGTACTCAAAAGCCAGCTACCCTCGGCGGCAGCGAGTCCTCTGCCACTGCTTGTGCAAGCGCCTCTTGCAGTCGATGAGGCCGATTTCTCGTTGCCGCGGGCAGGACTGGAAGTCTGTCCACGCGGCAACGGTGCGCGTTGCGAAGTCTTAAGGCGCCACGTAGATCGGCGGCTCGCTAACCTGTCAACGTCGTCTGGAGTGAGAATTGGAGTAATTTTAGAACCCTGGTGAACACGGGCCTGAAACTGATTCCAGTTGACGGTCACCTTGGTCTTCTGGAGTATGGGTCGAGCGTCGGGGTGAGGCAATACGGCCAGTACCGGCCTGTGGTCCGATGGAAGATCGGGGAGTACTTCCAGGGTGGGCAACTGGTGTTATTTACTATTCTAACTTCGTTATGGATCCGTCGTGCACTCCCGCCGTCGCGTCTCGCGACTCGACTCGCGACTCGACTGGAAGCACGACGATCTTCTTGGTAGGCCGGCGCAGCACGTGACCATTGACTGTAGTGATGTCCACGACGCGGACCTCGCCATCCTTGCCGGGGTACCACTCCTCTTGGCCACACGTTCCTTGGTAAGTTTGGGTCGCACACTATCACCAGGTTGCCTATCTTCGGTGTTGTCCCTGTAGTCCGTGGCTCCCGCCGGTGTAGGAGCAGGGGAAGGTACTCCTTCTCCCACCTGCGCCAGGAGTTATCCGCCAGATGTTGTGCGCGCCGACTAATTGTCTTCTTCAAATCTTTCTGGTGAAGGGATGTGGCTATTCGGACCCAACAAGTTGTGGTTGGGGAGTCAGGTCCTCCGATTCTTATGGCGTCACCGCTACGTGTGTTAGCGGTCGCGAATTCACGGGGTTCTGGACTTCCAGTAGGAGTGTGTGCAGTGTCTCGTCGCTCGGGTACTTTTCTTGCAGCGTCAGCAGAGCCTCTTTCACGATCCGCACCAGCCGTTCCTAGGCGCCGCCCATGAACGGGGCCGCGGGGGAATATACCTCCAGGCGATGCAGCGTGCGCTAGCCTCGTCACGTGTTGCCAGCCAAGCTTCTTGTTCTGCTTCTCGTAGCTCCTTGTTGGCCGCCTTGAAGCACGTCGCGTTGTCGGACCACAGCTCGGTTGGTTGTCCTCTTCTTGTGTTGCCGACGCCCTCAAGTGGTCGGCAATGGTGGTGAGTGCACTGTATGGATGGTTGGGAGGTGTACGTCACTGGGTCTTGAAAGAAAAGCCGGGGTCACGTGGTCCAAGAAGCGAGGAGAGGCAGCGGGGGCGGAGCTTGTTGTTTCTTGAAGGTGCGGGCGACGACTGCACTGGCGACGTGTCGCTCGCTGTTTTCTTTCCTCCCCTCGATTATAATACAGTTTCTTCTGTACGTACGTGTGTGTATCTCTGAATTAACCTAGGGATCGACCGATTTTGATAAAATTGTGCGTGTGTTCCAATCAATGAGAATGGTTTTGAGATTATGATTGATTTTCTTAAAATTATTTTGTCTACTGCCCACTTGAACAATTTTTTTTAACGCCTTTAATTTTTCAATTTAAAAACCTTTTCTAATGCCTTGGGCCTCTGTGTTGATACTCCAATACAAAATCATAATCGATATCCACTATGGTACATGGGAGCCCCGTTTTCTATTTTAATATCGAGGCCTTTGGGCGTTCCAGTGTAACATCCTAAGTGGTTGTGGCTGGTCCGTTGTGTTGGGCAACGAATTTGAGGAGTCTGGTCATCATTTGGAATGTTACACGGCTGGTATCACCGCCCTTGAGGATGGCCGTGCGGAGCCCGGCGACCACTTCTTCGGCGATGTCCAGCATGTGCAAGAGGTTTTCCGTGGCAGGTGAACGCGGCCGGGGTGCGGAGGCTTGTGGAGGCCTCGCATTGGTCTCTGCACTACCTTGTTCTCTCGTGAGCTGTGTCTGTGGAGCACGTTGACGTGTGGTCGCTTGTGTCGATTGGGGGCCGAGGCGGGGGGCGGCTGGCTGGGGCTCCGTGGGAGCCTCTTTTTCTCCTTCTGCTGCCTCTTCCGCCTCTCGACGAGGGGACGCGCGTGCGGGATGAAGGGTCATTAGCTGCTGCCACCAGACCGGGGCCTTCCGGCTCGTTGGTAAGTAACTCTGGTTGTTGTGGTGGTCCTTGGAGTGTCTGGGGGCCTCCTGTGGCAGCTACGGTACCGGCTCTCCTATTTCGGGCCTCCTTTTGGAATACCGGGCAGGCCGCGTAGTTTGCCGGGTGTGCGCCTTGGCAGTTTGCGCAGGAGGCTGGGATGTCCAGGGGGTGGGGGCAGTCGCGTGCGGCGTGCTCCTCACTGCACCTCACACAGCGCATCTGCCTGTGGCATTGATGCGAGCTGTGCCTAAACTTCTGGCACCTGTGGCACTGAGCCGGTCCCTTCTTTCCTCTCCAGGGTTCTATGATTACCCCGGGGATGCTCATGAGTTCTGTGACCTCGTATATAGCGGGTGTAATGTTCGGCGTCTTCTTCAGGATTGCGAATAGGATGCATCCTGGCCTGTCACCTCGGCCGCGGATGGTCCTAATAAACTCCGGAGTGAATCCCAGGTCCTGGAGATCCTGGTCCACCTCTTCTACTGGTACGTCACTGGGAAGGCCACGGATGGCCACTTTAAGGGTGCGCTCTTCTGGAAGGGAGTAGGAGAACCAGGGCACCTTCTCCAGGCTCTCCATGTACGCCTGGATCGTTCGGTATTCCTTAGCTTCCTGAGGGGAAAATCTAAGCCTTTTCCTGAAGGGCCTCACGTTGGCGGGTCCGCCGAGCTTCTTTTTTAGGATTTTCACATATCTAGGCCAGTTGGGCCAGCTTTCCACCACTATGGGGGGTATTTGGGTTTCTTAGCTAGAGCGTTGGACGTGGGAGGCGGTGCGCTTCTAGCGGCAGCGGTGGAGGTCGAAGCGGTCGCCTCAGCAAACGATTTCGGTGTCCTGACGTTGTTTCCTGAGGGGGGGCAGTGCCTCTTGGCCGCTTCTTTTTCTCTTTCCTCTTTGTGGCCTTGGTTAAGGTGGACGAGGCGTCAGAGGTGGCGTCAGATGTGTGTTAAGTAAGTAAGTCGAGTAAGTCGCGCAGGCGAGTCCATCCCGGATGTCCTCGGAGATATGTCGCGATAAACGTGCGCGATTACGCTCCGTCCGGACGGGCGCGCGCTCTCCTCGCCGCTCACGACCGGCGGGGAGCCCGCGACGAGGGCGGAGGCGAAGCCGCGGGCGCGTGGCGTACGCGCGAATCGCGCGCGGTGGCATAGGCGCGGGCATTCCCGTAAGGGCGGCACACGCGGTGCCAGCTTGGCCTTGGGTGTGCACCAGCGGCGGACTCGGCGCGGATGCACTATCAGCTGCACGGAACGCACCAGCGGGGGGTATGGTGGGTGCTGCCTCGCGGGGGGAGTTGATACGCGAGCTCGAGGATAGTGTTCTCGGTCTGTGTTCGTGTTCGGACTTGCACCGTTCGCTGCCGGGTCCCGAACGGTGTTCACTGCGAGCAGGTACGTTCGCGAGCGAGCGGTGCGTTGTGGAGATTGTCGATGTCTCCGTGGTCATCTGGGTCACCGAGGGTGGAGTCGCAATGGGGAATGGGGGGCTTCTAGCCCTTATGCCTGGGGGGCTGAGCGCCCTAAAGGAGGGCGATGGCTGGCCCTGAGAAGGGCCTTTTTTCATAGTCACAATAAATAAATAAAACTCAACTAGGTCGTTAGAATTGCGTCCCCTAATCTCTGGATGACGCGATATTCCTGGCCATCCTGAGGGGAAAAGCGAACGCCCTCACCTAAGGGCCGAGCGTTAGGGGGACTGTGCAATTCAGCAGCAATGTCTTTAAAGTGGACGTGCCAGTTGGGAAGCTTCTCGACTACAATTTGCGGGTACTTGGGGGCCGGCTGGCTTGGCAATGGGCTGCTGGGGAGCAGGCTGGGTTCCAGTTGCAGGTGGGGGCTGCGGAGGTGGCGAGGGGGCAGCGGTACATGGGGAGGGGGACACGATGTCCCTATAAGTAGTGGCAGGCGATGGCGAAGACATGAGGTCATCGTCCATGGGTCGGGGGGGGGGGCAGTTCAGAGGGGGGAGATGGGGAAATTCGGAGACCCCGGGGGGCAGAACCCCAGGGTGACCGGGAGGGGCCAGAACCCTCCATGGCCGGAGAGGGGCCAGAACCCTCCATGGCCGGAGAGGGGCCAGAACCCTCTCCAGCTTGTGTGGGGATAGAACCCTTGGCGACTGGGCGGGTCGGAACCGCATCGGGAGAGGTATTTACGACATTGTCGGAGCGGGGCAGAACCGCTGTAGGCGACTGGGCTTCGGAGGACCCAGGTAAACCCTCTGGTTTACCTCGGGGGTGGACCGAATCACCCTCCGAGGAAGCCTCTGCGGCTTAGGAGATGGGGGACCGGCAACGGCTCGTGAAGACCGTGGGGTCCCTGAGTCGGATGAGGTCTTAGCCGGAAGGGGCTGGCCGACCTCGGCCTCTTCTTCAACACACCTCCCGAAGGCGGGGAGCTGGAGGGCAATCTTCCTCTCTTGCTGCTTTGTGGCGGCGGCGGTGTGAGGTTGGAGGGGAAAATCCATCTTCCCTTCCATCACGGCGAGCAAGGCGTCGATATCGCGCGGGGACATCTTCTGGTCTTTCAGGCTGCAGTCCCAGGCGCGCAGCAGGACAGCCATCCCACGCAGAGACGTCTGCGAGAGTGCACTGGTGTCAGAGAGCCGGCAGAACATGGTGACATCATGTTCCAGTTGCTCTCTCGCAGACGCGTCGGGGCGGGTCTGGGGTCCCTGGAGGTTGGTCCTGTCTTCCATCTTCTTCTTATCTTCTTTAGCAGGCATCAAAGCGGAGCGACGCTCACTGGCAACCGCAGGGTCGGTCACCCGTCCTTTGCCAGGTCCCACCACCCGGGGCTTGCCTCTGGTGGCAGACCGGGCGGGGGGAGGCTCCGGAGGGCAGACCTTCCCTGGTTAACTTGCTAGGAGCGTCAACGCCGCGCTGGTGTCGCGCGGGTGGTTATCTAGCACGTTTTACAACAAAACAGCTCAGAAAACCGTGTGTGAAGTTTGGTTCGTACCAGTATAGTTTCGGTGTCGCAAGCGAGTCCAGGTGGCGCTATATATTTAACGCTTTCCCCCCTGTGATTGGGGAAAGGGGAATCCGTCGCAGGGTGCGACCCTATACGGAGGTAAATCCGTCGCCGTCTATAGCAATAGCCGGGGAAGGCCTTGGAAGGCCTGAAAAGGGGAAGAAATTAGCTCGGCCAGCCCGGAGGGGCCGGCGGCGAATGTTAGAGAACCGCGAGGTCCTACAGTATAGGGGGGAAAGAGGGGAAGTCTTGGCTCCCTTGAAGGGAGGGGAGGGGAAAATTAACGCCAAAATTAGGGTTTAAGATTAACGCCAAAATTAGGGTTTAAGATTAACGCCAAACGAAGAAGAAGCAATCTTGGTCGACAGGGCTCTCGCTATGGAGAAGCCTCAGGCTGTCGCGCCAGTTCGCGCGGCAGCCGGGGTCGGACGTCAGGGGGGCGGGCATGCAATGGGGCCAGCTCTCTCAAATGCGCAAATTGGGATGCGTCAGCTCGGGAGAACATGGACGTGCTCAGCTTGGAGACGAAGTCGTCGAGTGGTTCGATTTTCAGGTCCCGGACAATTGTGGCGTTCCGCACATACCGCGGGGCACCCACCATTGTCCGGAGACTTTGGGTTTCCTGCGCACGCAATCGCTTCTTGTTGGTCTCCGAAACAAGGGAGTACCACGCGGGCGCCGCGTACGTTAGCCGGGACCTAATGTAGGACTTATAGATCCCGAGCTTCTGCTTGATGGGCAATTTCGAGTGGAGAACTGGCCTTAAGAGGGCCCGTGCAAACCTGCACTGGTTGACGACGTTATCGACATGCCTCTTCATAGAGAGACCCCTGTCGATTGTGACCCCCAGGTATTTAACTTGGGGGGACCAATTGAGGACCTCTCCTCCGAGGCTCGGAGGGGAGGGAAGAGCCTTCCGGCCAAGAAGAATCGTTTGTGTCTTCCCGACATTGACTGCCATTCTCCACTTGGACAGCCAGTCGGGAAGGACGTCGAGGGTTGGCTGGATCTTCTCCACAGCCAGATAGGCTTTGCCCGACGTGGTGAAGTAAGCCACGTCGTCGGCGAAGAGAAGCAGGTCGGCCTGGTCGACCAGCGAAATGTCGTCGGTGTACCACGCGTAGCAGAGAGGAGAAAGGCAGCTGCCCTGCGGTACACCGGCGCGGATAGGGCGAATCGAGGACGTGGTCTCCTCCACCGAGACTAGGAAGAGGCGTTCATGTAGGAATGACTTGAGGACCCGGACCATTCTGAGGGGGAGAGAGGAGTTCGACAGCTTGTATAGCAGCCCCTCGTGCCATACTCTGTCGAACGCCTTCTCGATGTCCAATAGGACAGCCACGGTTACGAGGTTTCTGCCCGCGTTCATTGCCGCTCTATGGAAGAATCTGGTGAGCTGGAGTGTGGAGGAGTGGCCGGACCTGAACCCAAATTGTTCAGGCCGGGGAATCAAGTGCGGTCGCAGCTCATCCAGGAACAACCGCTCAAACACCTTGGATAGGTTCGAGAGGAGAGTTATAGGACGATAGTTGCCAGCCTTCGTCCTATCTTTGCCTGGCTTGGGGATCATGACGACTTTCCCAGTTTTCCACACCGAGGGGAAATGCCCCGTGCGGAGGATGCAGTTAAATAGGTGGGTCACCACTGCGATTGAACGCCGTGGGAGGTGGTGCAGGGCGGAATTGGTGATACCATCAACTCCCGGGGCCTTCCGCGGGTGAGATGCCCTGATTGTTTTGGTCACCTGTTCGGGTGAGAAGAACGTGGGGTCGTCAAGGACCCCCAAGGGTTGAGCGAAGTAGGCCTCAAGGTGGTCGAGTACGGCTGCTGTATGGTCCGGATCCGTCGAAGGGTTTGGCGAGAACACTTCTTCCAAGTGTTTGGCGAAGACCTCCGCTCTGGCCTTCGCCGAAAACTGGGGAATTCCGTCTTTGTTAAAAACTGGCTGAATAGCCGACTTAGCGCCGAGTTGACTACATAGCCGATGAATGGAGGGGATGTCATCGGCTATGGACGACAAGTGTTCCTCCCAGGAGGCCGCAGCGTGGTCCGTCAATGCCTGACGCACCCGTTCCACCAGGGAATTGAGCTGGTTTTTGAGTACTGGGCAGCGAGTCCCCTGCCACCGCCTGCGTAAGCGTCTCTTCTGATCAATAAGGTCCCTCGTTGCCGCAGGGAGGACAGGGAGTCTAGCCCCGCGGGCAACGGTGTGTGTTGCGTGGTTTAGGGCGTCGCGCAAGTCGGTGGTTAGTTTATCCGCTACCCTGTCGACGTCATCGGGAGTTTTAATTGGGGTGATTTTGGAGCCCTGGTGGAGACGGGCCCGAAACTGGTTCCAGTTGACGATCGCTTTGGCCTTCTGGGGAATGGGTCGAGCGTCAGGGTGGTGGAAAGTGGCCAGGACAGGTCTGTGGTCCGACGGGAGGTCGGGGAGCACATCCTGCGTGGGCAGCTGTACGAGGCCCTTGGAGACGATTATGTCGAGAACATCGGCGCCACGAGCGTGGTGGTGGGTGGGTTCGGAGGGGCCCACCACATTGAGGTCCAGGTCGTTGGCCAGTTGAAGGAGTCGATTACCCGCCGGGTTAGCGACCGTCGAGTTCCACTGGGGGTGCTTGGCGTTCATGTCACCGGCAAGGATGGTCGGCAGTGGGGAATCCACGAGAGAAGAGATGTCAGAGGGGTCGAGAAGGGGTCCTGGGGGTCGGTACACCGCGTAGAGTCTAGTCTCTCGACCGGCAACCAAGAGACCGTCCCCTAGTGCGTACATGCCCCTCAGATTCACATCTGGAAGGGGGTAGTGGACAATGGTTCTCCTCACTAGCACCGCCAACCCGCGGTAAGGTGCTCCGCTACAAGGAGAGAGCTCATCCTTGCGGTAAACTATGAAGTTGGGAACTTTATAAGGGTCTTGTGGACCGAGATGGGTTTCGCTAACCAGCAGGACGTCAACTCTCTGCTCACGCAGGAAGTGGGAGAGAAGGAGTCTCTTGTCTCGAAGAGTCTGGGCATTCCAGTGGACTACTCTCAGGGGCTTACTGTTGAATGTTAGTCAACATTTGTATCCCTCCGAGAGTAGCCGACGCTGGATCCTGACCGCCCTGGATGGCCTCCAGAACCTTCTGGAGCACCCCGAGCGTGACGGAATAGGTGTCCCCCTTGCCTTGGGGGGCACTCCTAGGATCCAGGGAAGTCGGTGGGGGGGCCGAAACGGCCGATGTTTGATTGGGGGGAGTGGGGTTTTTCTTGTTTTTATTTTTCTTCTTCTTCCCCTTTTTCTGGGGAAGAGGAAGAGAAGAGGTGGAAGGCTGGCCGCGCTCGGTCGGCTTGTTGGCCGGAGCCATTAAGTTGGCCTCGGTAGTCTCAGTTACCGGGGCCTTCTCGAGAGGAAAAGAAGGGGGACCTGTGCCTGTACGGGCCACGGGTCCGGCGCGTTTATTGCGAGCCTCCCTGCGGTAGACCGGGCACGACACGTTGTTAGCCGTGTGCGGTCCACCGCCGTTGGCGCAAGTGGGTGGCTCCGTTTTGGGCCGGGGACATTCCTTCGCCGGGTGACCTCCTCCACAGCGAACACATTGTATGGGCTTATGGCATTGTTGGCTGCTATGCCTGAAGGTTTGGCAGCGCCAGGCCTCCACTTTGATGCCAGGCATAAGCAGCAGCTCCGTGATGGTATAGATGTCGTTGGTGTCCGTCTTCTTTCTGACAGACACAAAGAATATACAGCCAGGCCTGCCGGCTCGGGCCCGGATGTTTTTAATGGCCTCTACTTCGTGGCCTAGTTCGAGAAGTGCGGCTTTTATCTCTTCTACGGGCGTGTCTGCTGGGAGGCCCCTAATGGCCACCTTTAGGGATAACTCCTCAGGGAGAGAGTAGGAGAACCAGTTGATTTCTGGCCTCTGCGAAAGGTAGTTCTGGATGACGCGATATTCGTGGCCATCCAGAGGGGAAAAGCGAACGCCCTCACCCAAGGGCCGAGCATTGGGGGGACGGTGCAATTCGGCAGCGATATCTTTGAAGTGGACATGCCAGTTGGGGAGCCTCTCTACTACAATTGGCGGGCACTTGGGGGCCTTGGGGGCTGCAGCAATGGGCTGTTGGGGAGCAGGCTGGGTTCCACGTGCAGGTGTAGGCTGCGGGGGCGGCGAGGGGGCGACAGTACGTGGGGAGGAGACACAATGTCCCTGTAAGTGGTGGCAGGCGATAGCGAAGCCATGAGGTCGTCGTCGATGGGACGGGAGGGGGGCGGTCCAGAGGGGGGAGAGGGGGAAATTGCGAGACCCCGGGGGGCAGAACCCCGGGGTGACCGGGAGGGGCCAGAACCCTCCATGGCCGGAGAGGGGCCAGAACCCTCTTCAGCTTGTGTGGGGATAGAACCCTTGACGACTAGGCGGGTCGGAACCGCATCGGGGGAAATATTAACGACGTTGTTGGAGCGGGGCAAAACCGCTGCAGGCGCCTGGGTCTCGGAGGGCCCAGGTAGACCAGAGCCGGGGGTGGGTTGGATTACCCTCCGGGGAAGCCTCTGCGGCTTAGGAGAAGGGGGGCCGGCCGCGGCGCGTGAAGACCGTGGGGTCCCTGGGTCGGATGAGGTCTCGGCTGGCCGGAAGGGGCTGGCCGACCTCGGCCTCTTCTTCAACACACCTCCCGAAGGCGGGGAGGTGGAGGGTATTCTTCCTCTCTTGCTGGTGCTTTGTGGCGGCGGCGGTGTAAGGTTGGAAGGGGGAAAATCCATCTTCCCTTCCATAACGGCAAGCAGGGCGTCGATATCGCGCGGGGACATCTCCTGGCCTTTCAGGCTGCAGTCCCAGGCGCGAAGCAGGACGGCCATCCCACGCAGAGCCGTCTGCGAGAGGGCACCGGTATCAGAGAACCGGCAGAACATGGTGACATCATGTTCCAGTTGCTCTCTCGCAGACGCGTCGGGGCGGGTCCGGGGTCCTTGGGGGTTAGTCTTGGACTCCATCTTCTTCTTCTCTTCTTCCTCTTCGTCAGGCATCGAGGCGGAGCGACGCTCACTGGCAACCGCAGGGTCGGTCACCCGTCCTTTGCCAGATCCCACCGCCCGGGGCTTGCCGCTGGTGGCAGACCTGGGCAGGCCTTCCCTGGTAAACTTGCAAAGAGCGTCAACGCCGCGCTGGTGTCGCGCGGGTGGTTGTCTAGCACGTTTTACTACAAAACAGCTAAGAAAAACCGGGTGTAAAGTTCAGTTCGTACCAGTATGATAGTGAGGTCGCAAGCGAGTCCAGGTGGCGCTATCGATGTACGTGCCAGCTTAAGTGCCGCGCTACTTTACCGTATCGGCAACCGTTCTGTCGCTGGAAGTTTTTTCGTATGAATAGTTCTCACTTGTTTGTGAAAAGTGTGAACTTATACAGGGTATTTTTTCTAAGGGTACCCAAATTTTCACAGGAGGTACAGAATCTGTAGTATAATCGGTTTATGAAATAAAAACAATGTTTTTTTTTCAAAACTTCAAGCATTTTATTCCCTAAAACACAGAACTCGTTGACAACGTGTCTGAAATACATTCATAATTTTATAAATTTCACTGCGCACACACACACCTACATACAACCGACATAGGTACCGATTCTACATGCACAACTAAACTTAACCTAACAAAAAATGAAAATTGATATTGTCAATAACACAATTCGGCAATGTTATCAGAACTTTTTTATTAGAAAATCTGTATTTTGTAGGCTAACAATTTTAATTAGTAAAAATGTGCACAACGTAATAGCCAATTAATCAAAATACGCCATAGTTGTTTTCATTTTTTAGTTAAGTTTAGTTGTGCAAGTGGAATTGGTGTCCTAGTCGACCAGCGTTCGGGCCCGATTGGCAAAGGGGAATCCCCTCTTCCCGCCCCGCACCCCTAAGTCGCGCGATGCCGACGACGCGCGCGTTGTGAGCGCTGTCATCGCATGTCGTCGTCGTCATCAGTGGCTATTCGGTCATGACCTTGTAACTATTGTTTATGCATTTTTGGATTTGCTTATCTCTAACGATGGCGGCACAAATAACTTACTCGAACCGCAAGTATTACGAGAATAGTGTTAGTATTACGGTGCTACATTTTAAGAGGTGAACGTTTACTGCATTTAGTGAATTGAAAAGTACTCATACACAGATAATGTTAAAAACAGTTTAAGAAGGCGTGCGCAGCTTTGTATGAGAGAAATGGACTCCGCTTTGAACAATTATTAAAATATCAGTGATAGTGTTTTTATGGGATTATAGGCAAAGTATAATAGGGTAAGTTTTAATTGCTGTAAATAGTTGATTCCACTTTTTAAATACCCCATAATAAATATAAACATTAGTGGTGGTTTTAAAATATTAAAATATATTTTAGTATGTATTCGTTTATTATGACGATGACGGTCCTAAGCCCGTTAAAAGTACGAAGGAAAATTGGAATCGCAACTTATTTGCTGTTACATGTATTGGTAATAAACATTAGTCCCATTAAAAATAGATAATTATCGTTATCATACGCAGCGGTATACACAAACACTGTCTACTCGAAGACTAACATAGACAAGCGTGAGTGCGTCAGTGAGTTCTGAATGATTGCGCGTACTACGCGAAAAGGTTGCCCATAAATCACGCATTTTTTATAATATTTTCAAATGAAAGTAATTAAGTAATCACGAGTGATTTTAAATATTTGATATTTTTTATATAACATTATTTATATCTAGTAGTTCATAAAGAAGTTTGGGTACCCTTAGAAAAAATACCCTGTATAATTATGTTGCATTTTTATGATTTTTCTAACCTTTTTGACAACCTAGTTAATAATTAAGTTTTAACATAGATCATAAACCCATCGGGCCAGAACCCACGACTAGAATATTTCGAGTCATGTATATGTTTGACTTAAAGTAAAGCTATTCTCATTTTTCCTGGCCTTTTTTTTTCCTGGATTTTCCTGCGTTTCCCGCTTCTGGCCGAGATATTTTTTATCTCCTTTATAGGCTACGTAGTTTTCCACTTTTTCACTGATGCTTCGCTCCTATTGGACGCAGCGTGATGTTATATAACTTATAACTTGCCTCGGTGAATGTTCTATCCAACACTAAAATAATTTTGAAATTGGACCAGTAATTTGTAAGATTAGCGCGTACCTACAAGCAATGTATTAGTGTAGATTTATTGTTAGCATCAAATGATTACCCGTGTTAATTTCTATACATATTGTATGTTTAAAATAAATATAATGTTACCTTCTCATACGTGTATTCTATCATTATATTACATACATATAGGTACTTAAATAAATATGTAAGTGTTATCTATTTTTATTTTTCTACAAACCGATTATTCAGTTTTGTGTGGCTTATTTACTATGTAATGTTTGTTCGTAAATAAAGAATTCTATCCATCTACATACATGTATTAAAAATATTATTTTCCAATTTTGTTTTTTTTTTTGTAAAATTTTATTAATTTCAGATTTTGTTCACGTTCAAGTCACCTTTTTTGGGCGTATAAAAATAAAAAATGCGGACCACTCCGCGCAGGAGTTAGTCACAACCTGTTTCAGGACGTGGATAGGAGGAAAGCATGCCTTTAGACGTGTGGTGCTGGACTCGAAAACTTAAGAACCTATGTCGTGGCTTGAATCTAATCCTAAATCAAGTCTAGAATCTCGAATTTTTTAAATTTGGCAACTCATTTGTGTATAATACTGCCAAAGTTTGGATCGCTCCTTGCTCGTGTGTTACCAGAACCTACAGATAGGGATTTTCTAGCGAGGCGCGCAAAGGTATCTTGTGAGCCAGCAGGGTTAGGACGGCTAGTGCATTAACATTAAACTAGCCGTCCTCATTGATTACATCCCACTTGATATCAGGTGAAGTGTAGTCATAAAACATTGGCTCTGTAGTCCTAGTCCACTTCTGCTGTCTTCGCCGTTGGCTCTCTTCCTGCCGAAACCCTTTCAGTTGCTGTTGTTCTTTTGGATAGGGCTGGATTGAGCCCTTACTGTTTGTGATTTAATTTTGGAGCCCTTTCCTCTGATGCTTTCTTGAAACTGGAAAGCATCTTCATAAAAACAATACTTTAGTATTTCTCTGGTCTGGGTAAATATTACAGCCAGCTCTCCGAAGTATGGACATAATTAAAATAAAAACTATCAACTATACCCCTTTCATTTCCTTATTTTCTTTATATATAAATGTATAAATTAAATCTGTCATTGGGAAATAAAGAAATGGAAATAGTCGTAGTCAATTGGCATTGTTCATATTTTTTTAAAACTCTTAATTCGAAAACCATTTCGGAGAGTAGAGTTTCTGATCATGGTCCAATAGTTTTTTTCGAAAAATTTGCTATATTAACGATAATTTTTCCAAAAAAGCAAATGATCTCTATTTGCCCTTGAAATGAAGGACTTAAAATATTACTTAAAATATTATTATTATTATAGCGTTCTTAGGGATATACTACTCTGTGTTGGAGTTGAAATTGGTCTATTATATCAACTTGGCAACTTTGAAAAGATATATTGCATCTGTCTTAAGTCTATCTTTAGTCTTATCCTGATAAGACTACACAGATTGCGTACAACGATGACGTCACATTTAAAATAATATCTTCAAGTATTTAAAAAAAATTCTATATAGTGAATATTTCAATAATATTGAAAATAGTTGCTTAAAATACAAAAAAAAAAATTAACAAACAGCAGGTTCAAAATTATAAACAATCCTAATTGGTCGTAGTTTTCTAAATTCTAAAAGTAGTCGTTAATTATAGAAATTGTGTTTTGGCTTTTATATCTATGTGTTTGTATAACTTATGCTCCTCCGACAAAGATTGCGTTTCGCTCGTTCCTCCAGCTATTTGGGGGGAAACCGCGATGGCCTGTGTGTGGATTTCTATGACTACCGCCTTGCTTTCTCATAGTTAGTGTTTTGTGGAAGTTGGTGTTCTGTTCGGCGCTTATTCTTGGTTTACTTTGTTTTATCAAACTTCAAGAGCATAATATATCTATCTAAATGGGTACATATTTCTTTTGTTAGTTTCTTATAATAGTGAATGCATGTAGGAAGAATTTATTTGTTTTCTGGTTAATTTGTTAGAAACCTCATGGTATATAAAAAATTTATGTGCTTTTTATGAAAATCCATTATATTGTGTAAACTACTTTTCTATTGATATTGTTTTAGGGTGACTCGGATTAATTTGTTCTGTTAGTGTCATTCACAACAAATCATATCAAATGATGTTCATAAAATCTTTTGCGTTTTCTGCGTTTATAATAATGAAATAACATTTAAAGCTAGAATGGTTCGTTGTCGTTTATGGCAGCTTTAAATGTGGCATCTGATCTGTATCTATCTGTTACTCTGCAATGATGAAAACGTACAAATTCTACTATTTCTGTCTTTCTAGGATTTCGTTCAGAAAGGAAACATTTATCAAACAAACCCTTATCCGTCAAACTTTACTCGGCAGTGGCTGAAGGTGAAACTAAACTTGAAACTTATACGATACGTAGATCTATGCCGTCTCTTGCTGCAAAAAATACTATCAACTTTTTACATCAACGCGTGTAGAAGATAAGAGCATATTACGACTATCTTTATCTTACTCTAGAGAATCCATTCCCGTTGCTCTAGACTTGAATTCTGGTATGGACCAAGCCTTTAAAGTGCTGCTAGTTTTTGGATTATATAAATAATCCAAAAACTTGAAATTTGTTATCACATAACATGAAAGAAATGTTTATAATAATACGAACTGAGTACATATGTGTTTGTATAACTTGTGCCTCTCCGGCAAAGAATGCCTTTCGCGCTTTCCGCTCGTTCTTTCTTCCTAGGGGGGAAATAGCGATGGGCATTGTGTAAATTTCTATGACTGCTTCCTTGTTTAGTCATGTTGATGTTTTGTTAAGTTGGATTCTGTTCGGCGCTAATTCTTGGTTTACTTAAAAATAAAAGTGGATAAATAAAATTCAGTAAATGATTGATTGACCATGATTGAGACATTTACTTCAAAAATATTTGTATTTTATAAAGAATACCTATATTTCCGAGGCCCTTAAATGGTTTGCGTGGGTGTGTGGACTGTATGTGCTGATCTTGAGGCGTACGACGAGAATCGGGTCTTGGAGCTGGAGCACTGAATGAAAATCCTATGAAAACGTCACCCCTTATTACCATTTTTCGTTACCTCACCACCTCTGCCTCCTTTTCGCTAATAACTTATTAATATTGCTTTATATTACAGGTTGTTATAGGGATGTCGAAAATGAAAAAAAAATCGATGTATCGATATATCGATATTTATACAAATATCGATATCGGTTTTGATATTTTATTTAAAAAATATCGATATATCGGCAAAATTAAAAAACTGTCTAAGTGCGAATAGGACTCAAAAGGTTTCGTATAGGTGCAGTTCCGTATTCCATCATCATCATAATAATCACGCCACATTGCTATGGGGGTAGGCAGAGACTATAGTGTACCTATACTCCATCTGTAACTGTGGAGGAGCGTGGGTGATCGGGCTCCTCCAACCACAAATGTAGAGGGGGGCTCGTGATTCGGTTCGGCTGCATCCCTCTGATAATGCGTCAATAGTAGGCGCTTCGTTAGCTCTCTGGCGATAGGCGGAATTAATAAAGCTCATTTCCCGCGTTATGTCATATATTTCGTCATCATAATCAGAGTCTTCAAGCTGGTTGATTACGACATTTGCCTCTCCTGTGCGCCTTACCTGATAGGGCTCGGACTCGTAGGTCATTGAATATTTAAAGAGCTCTTTGCGCTGTCCCATCGGCATGGTTTTAATCTTTGTGTTAAATATGGGAAGGCGAGTAAATAAGCTTGAGAGCTAGTATTGCACTGTCCTTTATTTTATAAAATATCCTGACAATGACATGCTGTCACACATCTTAAATATAGAACACGATTATACAAACTACGTATTAAACCTCTTTATCTCTAAATACATAACATTTCTCCCTCTTTAGATAAGGCAAACATAATATCTATTCACAAGTTAAACAAAGAAATGGTTTATAATTAACCCTAGGAATCGGGCGCAATCTAGACTGCAGCTCGTCTGTCGCTATTGACTCGCCAGCAGAAGCCTCGAAGAATTCTTCATCGTCTGTCACACTAGATTGAGAAGTGTGAGTGGGATTACCTTCCGATCCAGGAGGTGTCACATGATCGTATCCTCTTTCCCCCTCACAGCTCTGTGCCACAGCGGGTTGAACTTCTGTAGATTGCGAGTTACTTACATTTGGTGATAAATCCGACAAATTGATAGGGCTAGTGCAGAAATCCTGATTGTCTTTCATTCCTTTATAAGACAGGAGTTGATTTTTATGTTTTTTAAACTGTGCCAGCGTTGTACAGTCTCTAATTAAATAAGTTACCCTTCCAATACGTTTTAACACCATGCCCATGCACCAACTGTATTTATTGTTTAAATTATAGGTACTTTTTGTACCAAACATTATCACCAAATTTAAAACATTTAATATTTGTGCCTCCATAAGCATTACTCTGTGAACACTGATTATTTCGCACTATTTCAGTGAGAGATTCAGATGACAACGGCGGTGGCGATAGCGCACTTGGCGTTAACAAATCTAAACGCGAACGAAGTTTCCTTCCAAAAACTAACTGGGCAGGCGAAAAGCCTGTCGTTGAATGAACTGAATTCCTATAATCAAATAAGTATTTTAATAAATTTTCATTTCTCTGTTTTGAATTATTACTCAACATCAAACAAGATTTAATACCTTTCTTTACTATCTTCACATAACTTTCCGCCTGGCCATTGCTAGCTGGGTGATAAGCGGGAGATGTTACATGCGATATTCCGTTACATGTGCAAAAATTTTTGAACTCATCTGATACAAAACACGTGGCATTGTCACTAACCAAGGTGTGAATTAACCCAAATCTCGACATAAACTCATACAACTTTGCTTTGACTGCCGTAGATGAAGTACAAGTCATGTCATACACTTCAACCCATTTTGAATAAGCATCCACTATGACTAGATACGAATGGTTATTAATTGGCCCAAGAAAGTCGATGTGCACTCTGTAGAACGGTTGTTGTGGAAATGGCCACACAGCGAGCGGTGCGCGCGACGGGGATGGCCTGAGTTGTGTACAAATGTTACAGCCACCGATCATTTCTTCAATAGCTTTATCAATACCGGGAAACCAAATCCTACTCCGTGCATCCGCTTTACACTTCACAATTCCTAAATGTGACTTATGTAACTCTGACAAAATTTTATTTATTAAACTTTCTGGTATAACTACTCTGGCCCCGCATTACGATGCCACCTTCTACAGATAGTTGATTCTTACATAAAGAGTACGGAATAAGTCTTTGATCGGTGATTTTTCCCGGCCAGCCCTCTAAAATGTATTTAGTTACCCTAGCCAGACTAAAATCCTTTTGAGTCTCGTTACGCAGAGATTCCATTGTGACTGGTAAACTAGAATCTACGACAAAATTGACATATGAGGCCCTGTCTACGACAAAATCTGCTGTATCGCCTGCCTCCTGGTCGTATGTATCATCGCTCAAACATGCTCTAGATAAAAAATCAGCACTATTATTTACACTACGAATATATTCTATCTTAAAATTAAAACCACTTAAAAACATTGCGTATCGTTGCAGCCTATTTGCAGAGACCTCCGGTATGCCTCGATTCGCACCAAAAATAGTGGTTAGTGGTTTGTGATCTGTTCGCAGGATAAATGGAATAGATCTACCATATAGATGGTAACGACGTACTCCAAATATAATTGCTGTCGCTTCCTTCTGTATCTGCGAATACCGACGTTCAGCCGCATTAAGAGTACGAGACGCAAATGATACTGGTCGCTCTACACCGGTGTTATCTATTTGCGACAAAACTGCACCTAACCCCCAAGGTGACGCATCTACAGTCTAATGCTAGTGTTTTGGCCTTATATGTAAAAAGTAAAGTTGCAACTCCTAAACAGTAAATGTTATGACCATTGTACGTCAGTAACCTTTTGTTTGTTTTGTGCAATGGTGCATCATTAAAAAAATTATTATAAGTTCTTTCGGATATCGCAGTAACAGCTGAACCGCTATCTATTTGAAACCTCATTTGCACCCCTTGTACGTCAACTATCTCAGTCATAGGCTCGCCGTGAATGGTACGAATATTAAAAAACTCACCGTCATCGCCGTTATTAACTACCATCTCGTTTCCCATAAGTTAACCTTTTTACACAATCGCCACAAATGACCCTTCATGTTGCATTTTTTGCATTTGTAGTTAGCGAAACGACATTGCATTGAGGAATGATTTTTTTTACCACAAACAGTACATGTCCCTCTGTCTGTGGCACAGTTTTTGCTAGCCATCTTGAAAAGTTCACTTTCACGAGCCGCCGTCGGCTCTGGTGCCGTTTTTAGAGCCATTGCACCCACTCGTGCACTTCTCACACTTTCTGCCAATTCTACCGCCAGTGCAAACGTTAAAATCTTTGTATTCTGAGCGAATAATTTTTCACGCTCCACTCCTGGCAGCATCCCCATTACAAAGTGGTCACGTAATGCTTCTTCAATATTCAAGAAACCGCAGTCGGCTGACAAACCACGCAATCTTGCCGCCCAATGCGAGTAACTCTCTGCCTCGCTCTGCGCCGAAGAATAAAATTTTAATCTTTCGCTGAATCCACATACCTTCGGCTTGAAATGACAGTCTAAAATTTGCAAAATGTCTTCAAATTTCATTTCCTGCAGCTCATTGGGTAGAGCAAGATTGGCTGCTAGCTTGTAAGTAGATCCGCTGAGTGCGCTCAACAAAATCGCCCGCCTTTTGATGCCCTGAGCATCATTTTCAGGGCCTATATCGTTCGCAATGAACCATTGCACGATTCGCCCCTTAAAACTTTCCCAAGATTGTTCATTATGGTCGAATGAAGTTAACACGCCAAATAAAGCCATTGGACAATGAATTTTCTAAATTTTCTCGTCGCCAATGTTAAATATGGGAAGGCGAGTAAATAAGCTTGAGAGCTAGTATTGCACTGTCCTTTATTTTATAAAATATCCTGACAATGACATGCTGTCACACATCTTAAATATAGAACACGATTATACAAACTACGTATTAAACCTCTTTATCTCTAAATACATAACACTTTGCAACTATTGCCTCGGCATAAGTGCTAACTTTGAGATCTCCGTGTCGCTTCAAAGCATATCTAATTACAAATTCGTATACATCTCTTCTCTGCTCGGCGCCAGGTCAGATATGCGAGCATCATGTTGTTTGACAGCTTTCCCTCTATGGGCAAGATTATTAAATTTTCTAACTTAGGGGCGCAGCATGGATTCCTATCACTCATCGCAATTAAATCCGCGATTATAACGTCCAGGAGCTCGTTCTGCTCGTCTTCTGTGGTTATCATTCTATCACCTAACCACCACGCTTGAAGAATTTTCGCGCCCGCTCCTCTTTCGTTTGCGCGTAGTACACGCGCATGCAACTCGAGTAAGTGCAAGAGTGATACGGTCTTTTTTTTTACATATTTCTATGTTTCTTTGTATAGAAAAGTCAAGACAAGAATATCATTTATTTCTAACTTTCTTACAGCTATTATATGTTTACATACACATTTACAAACATTAAACAAACTTAAAGATTAAAATAAAGGAGAAATAAAGTAATTCAAAACACACTAATCTATACAATCATTATTTACCCTAGGTACATTATTTATCAACAATTTTATTATACAACAATCGGTCTTACGAGCTATACAATGTTTGTTAATTATCCTATGGTTCTTGTGAGGCAGTCGTGCACAGAATAACATGGCAAATTAGGCTTTCTGATTGACTTCGTGTCTTGAAGTTAGATGCAAAGTAATATTTACAGTACTGAGTAATTTAATATCAAACTTTAATATATTTACATGAGTTTTCCTTTTGTTAGTCTCTTATAATGAATTCAGACACAAACAATTGTTGTTATGAACCAAACTATTGTAAACTATCGATGACGTTGAGAAACGACCAGTGCATTTGTCCTCGTGGCTCAGCGCCGTCGTTTGCGGCTCGCGGTCGTACCCCGCGCGCCGTTAGTCTTAAAATTTCCTTGTAAGCGAAATCACGCCGCGTTTTTGTTAGATTTTGTTAACTAATTAAATCGAAATGTTGTTTTCTGTAAGGATTGAGTTTGTAGAAACTTCATGGTCCTTTTATCCGTGTGTTTTCTATGAAAACGCAATATACTGTTCAAGCTTCTTGTCTGGTGTGAAGTAAAATTTTTGGCGAAAATGGTTCGTTGTCGTTTATAGCAGCTTTAAATATTGTATCTATTCTGTGTCTATCTGTTACTCCGCAATGATGAAAACGTACAAATTCTACTACTTCCGTCTTTAAGACTAAGGTTTCCTCGAATCTTGAGGTAATAGCAAACAGCATAAACGCTCCCAAAACTGTCGTCACTTTTATTCTTGTTATAAGGCTTCTTTAGAAGCGAATTAAAACTGTCGTCACTCTTTCTTTAAACATTAACGTCCTCTTAACCCAAAATACCTCATTTTTTTTCTTCTCAGCGTTCCCCAAACCTACTTGACATCCTCATTGTCGGGAAAAATCTCCCAATTGACACAGTAGTGTTGCCAATATTCGACAAAGAAAATCGATATCCGAATGCAAGATATTCGAATATCGATTTATTAGTACGATTAAACGAACCCTAACATGTCTGTCTAGGATTTCGAACAACAAGGGAACCCTTATAGTCTCTCTGCGGTGTCTGTCCCCCAAACTTCTTACTCAGCAGTGGCTGAAGATAAAACTGAACTTAAAACTCATACTATATGTAGATCTTGATCTTCATTTCTAATTGACGGGCTTCGTGGTGGAGTGGTTTATGTAATGGACTGCCGACCTTTCCCTGTAAAGATCGCGAAAAGGTCGTGGGTTCGATTCCCGCTTGGCACAATCATTTGTGTGATATCCATAAATGTCATACAAATGTTTGTACTGCGTCTGGGTGTTTTCTATGTATTATAAGTATGTATTTACAAAAGAAAAGTAGTATATCCGTATCTGGTACCCATAATACAAGCATAGAAATATAGCTTACTTTGGGACCAGAGGACGTTGTGTGAAATGTCCTGAATATTTATTTATTTATCTATGCGGTCTCTGGCTGCCAAAAATACATTTTATTTTTACATCGGCGCATATCGAAGATATAAGCGAATTACGGCTATTTTTATGAATTTTTGTCTTACGCTAGAGAATCAAAACCTACAGGTTACTTCCCGTAAGTTGCCCTAGAGACTTTAAATCTGGTATGGACCAAGCCTATGTAGTGCTGATATAGGTAAATAAGCCAAAACTTGAAATTTGCTATTACATAACATGAAAGAAGTGTTTATAATAATACCAACTGTGCTTACACGACACTTACCGTAGTCAATACATTGGTCTTAAATTTTTCTAAATTTTAGTACTGGCGAAGTGGCGAATTAATAAAGAGATTATGGTTTTGGCTTTTATATTAATGTGTTTTTGTTTAACTTGTGCCTCTCCGGCAAAGAATGCCTTTAGCTCTTTCCGCTCGCTCTTTCTTCTTAGGGGGGAAAGAGCGATGGCCAGTGTGTATATTTCTATGACTATCTCCTTGTTAAGTTATAGTTGATGTTTTGTGGAAGTTGGTGTTCTGTTCGGCGCTAATTCTTTGTTTACTTTGTTTTAAATAAAAAGTCAATAAATATAATTCAGAAAATTAATATCCCGATGATGATTGGGATATTTACTTTCAAAATCTTTGTATTTAATAATTAATGAAATCGCAAATTTCCATTTCTGATTGAAGTTTGATACAAAATATGATTTACATTATTGAGTAATATAATATCAAACTTCAGGTGCATAATATATTTACATGGGTTTTCCTTTTGTTAGACTCTTATAATACTAAATTCAGACACAAACAAATTGTATTTTTCTGGTGAATTTGTAGCAAAAATCTTCATGGTCCTTTTATCCATATGCTTTCTATGAAAACGCATTATACTATGTAAACTTCTTTTCTGGTGTGAAATGACATTTTTTGCTAGAATGGTTCGTTGTTGTTTGTGGCAGCTTTAAATGTTCTAAAATCAGATTAGATTTTAATTATTAATGCAATGTTGAAAATGTACCGCTTTTTACCCGTCAGCGGTTGCAGGTAAAACTGAACAACTAATACGTTATCTATTCGGTCTCTTGATGCAAAAAATACAATTTTTGTTTTACATCTGTGCATATAGAAGATATGAGCAAATTAAGACTATTTTATGAATTTTCGAGTTACACTGGGGAATCAAAATCTACAGGTTATTTCCCGTTGCCCTAGAGACTTGAAATTTGCATGGATCAAGCTGATATAGTGCTCATATAGATAAATAATCAAAAACTTTAATTCGTTATCACATCACTCGAAAGAAGACTTTATACTAATGCCAACTTAGTTTACACGCCACTTAACATAGTCAGTACATGGGTCGTAAATTTTTCTAAATTTTAGAAGTACTCTCTAATTAATTGTGGTGGACTCCACTAGGGCACCACCAGTACCCGGAGCAGACTTTTGCCAAACTATTAACACGGGCCTTTACAGGTAAAAGTACCTCGCTGGTGACCCGTATCCCACTCACCCCTAAATGCGTTAAAGAGGAAACTTCCACACTTGCATCAATGAAAGACCAATCCTTAATAAGAGGTGGCAGTCTTCTGAGATCAATCTTTATTTCTGCGACTTTTTATCCCTTTTGTTCTCTTGTTCGTATCGAGTTCATTTGAATTCGTTACGAGGTCGTAGAGTTCGTTGAGTTTGTAATTAAACAAAGCAAGAGCCCTGCTTAGGTGGCTCGGCCCTTTACCGTATTGACGGCCTTGTAATTCTGACCCTTTTGTCTTTCCATTTTTACTTGATTGATCTCTTAAGATTCCTTCCCTCTCTTTTATTATTATCAATATCCATATAAATCTCATGGTGTTAAATATGTCCCACCTTACCTCATTGTGTAATGTAACAATAACCCTTATTAGTCTAGAATATAAAAACTTTCTAGAGCATTAACATGGAAAAATATTGTAAAAATCACAAAGAACAAACTTAAAACAATAATTTAAACGTTATTGCCTTCTCTAAACCTTATCCATCACCATGAAACCCAAAGGGTGAGCATTTATTTAATAACAAGGGACCACATCCTCGTAATTCAAAATTTACATAGTACAAATTCTTATTTCTAAATTACTAAGTAAAACCTAATTAACACTTATTACAGCCCTGCCACACAATGGTGTCGATTCCAGTGCAAATCCAACTTGACTAAACTTAACCATAAATAAACTATTTTTGGTTTGGTTTTAGTGATATACCTGTATCTATCTGTTTCAAACAGAAATTAAACTTAAAATTTTAGTTGACAGCACTTATTTGATTTTGACATAATCATTTAAAGCTGCCCACTAACAGACAAAAATGCCTTTTATAGTGAACGAATGAATGAATGAATAAAAAAATAACTAATATAAAATAATGATATTTACATAACTTTAGGCAGACACACACAAATACACATTTTTTATCACTAGTTTCAATGTTCCAAACTATGGTTCCAATGATTTCTAGATTTTTCCTGTAGTTCACTTAATATAATTGGTAGCAACTGCATTTATAGGTACTGGACCACAATTTTCCACTAGGCCACCAACTGGACATTTATTTTCCCCTGCATGACCTGGAAAAAAGTTATATTTATCATTAGACGCCATTAACCTCAAAATCGTTCACTTTGTATTAAATTAGGTATATATGTTTATAATATTTTTACGATAACTTGTATACTTACATAATATATGATGTCTTAGAATTCTATGGCTAAGTAAAAATACGTATTATATTATGTATGTAAATTACAAAACTATTTCGACAAAAATTAAGTAAACAAAGAAATACCTAAATAATTAGTTCTACGAATCTCCTCACTTGACTGTGATTCGTCTGTTTTTCGCGCTTTGTTTAACCTCAATTTTGGCGCCAATATTTAATTTATCAAGTATAATTTTAATTTATAAATATTTTTTATTTGCTAACAAACATTTATTATTCAATATTTAATCAGAAAATCAACTTTTAATGTTCAAAAAGCCATGATAAAATTTAGTGAATTTAAGTCGGTACCTACTGACATCCCGACTAAATAAGTCGAGAACTCACTAAATTAAGTGAATTTTTGACATTTATGATGTACACCAGAATAGCATTATCACTAAATTGTATAGATTGACTAATTTTGGTCCTGTCAAACTTAATTTAAGTGAAGTTGTGTCTTTCAGAATAAGAAAGTGAGATTTGACAGGAATAAATCAATTTTTAGTTAAGTTTAGTTAAGGTCTTGGACACAGAATCGACACCAATACCTCTTAACATACATAATATTTTATAATCAACACTCAATCCTTACAGATTTAACAATCAAACAGGGCCCTGAGTCGGGTATTTCAACGGTGTCACAACTGTACCATTATTGTACCATTATGGTGCAATAGTAAAGTTTTTGGTAGTCTACTATTAATGTGTCGTCATAACGACTTCATCATTGTCTTACAATTGTCAAAGTGACATAAATTGCTAGCCTCGTACACAACTGCTTCACAATTGCAATTCAATGACTGAAATGTTTCGGTAGTCTGCTATTTTGAATTTGACAGTAATATTTTTAAATTGTCCTGTGTCGACAGATTGCCATAAATAAAAAATAGATAGATAGAAATATTAGAAATTGTTCTTTGTAATTTATTGCAATTTACTAATCTCCTAAACTTCACATTGCTTTTTATACTAATAAATAGTATGTACAAATATATTTAAACGAAGTCTAGCATGATTAAATGTTTAAATTTATTAGTAGTTTTTCGAAAATCACTTCAACTAACGCATTTTTTAAAAACGGCAACACATACATACCATTCTAACACAATCCATAGATAAAGGAGACCGAAAATTCAATGCATAGATAAAAGAGATCGACAATTCTATTACCATTGAAAGACCGTTATGACGGCATATAGCAGACTACGGATATTTGACTTCAATTGCAACGGTATCGTGCCGGTATTGTGCCGGTATGACAATTGTTCCAAAATAGTGGACTTGAGCACCTGGTAAGTTCCCCTGGCGCATAACTGCGTTGCCGACATTAAGGGTGTAGATTGTTGGCCTGAGATCTCGAATTCGAGCGACCGCAGCGCCAAAGTTTAATGTAAGATCCGACGGGGCGGATGAATGACCTAGAGAGCGCGATTTTCAAAATGTTTTGCAACAAACGTTCCACGTTGAGAAATTGTTATTGAACTTGAATATTTACAGCATAACAATAACGTTGAATTTTTGGAAACTAGCTGTTGATTCTTTTTAATAGATGAGACACAATTTTTATGTTTTTCTATCATTTGACATCTGACATTTTTGTATTCTACTTACTCGTACCTAAAATTCCAACTATTTATTTATTTGTAATTTCACTACCAAAATTTATTCTAATTCGTAAAATATTCATTCAATAAAATAATTGCAAATTCAGTAGGAAGTGTGTTTATCTCTACGCAAGGAAATGTGCCTATTGCGTTAACTCAAATACTTACTTTTTGTTTACGATCACCTCGTCGATATCTAAAAAAAATAGGGTGTTAAAAAAATGTCCATAAATGAAACAAGTATAAAAATGATTTATTTACTACACAATAACAAATATGAGTCGCCATTACTCGCTATCTCAAAAGCGTGCTAGGGTTGTACAAAAATTAGTAAATAATTCATTTATTTACTAATTTTAACAGAAGTTTGTAAATTATTAATATACTAATTAAAAGTATGTAATTAAACAATAACGAAATATGAGTTCAAAATTCTAATGGTTTTTCATTCGATTACGGATCAAGTTCTGATTTCTGCTAATTTGATGATAAAATCAATGGCTATCACAAAACCTATCAGAATGAAAACATTACCAGCTGCCCGATTCACGTAAGTAATAAAAACCGTAGCGCAGTGACGTCACTTCGTTTTTTGCAAATTTAGCCCTTTTAACCGACTTAAAAAAGGAGAATTCTCAATTCGCTGTATTTTTGAACCAATTTTTATGATTCTTTACACCAGGTAACTCAGAAATTGTATAGTAATTGAGCTATTGGAAGATTTATGACAATCCAAGACTAGATAAGTAAGTGCGTTTTTTTGTTAAACAGAAAACTTCTAAGTTCCTAAGTTAAAACGACTTTTGGACTGGCGTGTTTACGTGAATCGACTGGCTGGGTAGTTAAGTTACCTGTATCTTTCAAAATCATTAGGCGTTCTTCTCTTTCATAACACGTAAAGCTCTTTCTTTCCTCTCTTTCATAGCCTCTATGATACTGGGCGCGTCACGAATGGGCATGCTTCGTGACTGCCGAGGATCAACTAATTCTGGAAGTAGGCAATCGTAATAAAACCTAACTAATTTCATCTCCATTTTCTCCTCCCAAAATTTGTCGTCCTTTTCTATAATATAAACTTTCATAGGTACAGTAGCACCAAACCAGATGCCAAGCATGCAAACGTTTCTTTTAGTAATATGTACCTGTCCCTGAATTTGGAAATACCAGTTATGATTTTTATTTATGACATAACCCTTGGAAGCCTTGTCCTTAACCCAAAAGGTATGTTTGGCCATTGCTTCATCAAGAGTCATGCCAGCTAAAGAATGTGGGCACTTAATTTCAATTAAACCGTTTGCATAAATGCCATCTGGTGTAGTACCAAGAAATTCATATTGATCGTCGACGAACAAACCGCAACCTTGTATACTAATATTCTCTTGAATTTCTAACTGTTTAATTGCGGTTTCTTCGTTTTCGATACCGTACCGTACAGCAGGCAAACTGGAGATATTACTACCATAAACGATTTTACGAACAAGAACAGCACAACTTGTGCTCTCTCGTTTTCATAAAATATTACAATACCTACTGTGTTACAAATACTTATCGGTTAAAATGGTTATAAACGGTTAAGTATATAACGGTTTTAGTTATACTCGGATTAATCTAAAATATATAGTCTATGTTCGATGTAAATTACCGCTATCACAGATAGTACATTTATTACAATAAGGATAGAATTTTGTATTTATTTATTTATCTATTTATTGTTTTGGTTCAAATATACCAACTGTTGTAATTTTCGCACCCCTAAACGTGTTCTACGTTTATTAACTATGTTTCCAGCAGTAGAAAACACTCGTTCACATGGCACGGATGACGCCATTGCGTATAGCTTGATTGCTGCTATTTTGTGTAAGGTGGGATGCATATATTTGTGATCTCCACCATTTTATGGGGCAATCGGTAATATGTTTGGTGCCAGTTATTTCTCTAGTGACTTCTTCAATAGGGTGAAGAACCTGTCATAATTCTTCAAGTATCCGCTATCCCTATGCAGTTATTTCAATCATACCTAAATTAACCATGGCGTTATTTAAAGGCTCCTTCAATTCTACACAGCTTAAAAGTATGTAGACGGTAGAGTTCCATCTTCTCGGGACCTCTTGCAGTAGCGTTTTAGGCGTGGACCACGCTTATTTTTTTTAGATTTTCCCCAGGCGAAGTTGTTTTGTTTAAATTGCCGAACGATTGTTTTAACTTTTGTTGATATCTCGGCCAAATCATAGTTCTTCAATATCTCGTTAACCAAATTTAAGGTAGCAAAAAAAAGGTTTCCATGCGAATTCCCGCTCGATGGCACTTCAACATTGGCGCCATTATCGGAAACGGCTAATAATATTTTTTCGGTCATTTTCCAATCCTCACAGATATTTCGAATGGAATCGGTTATATTTTTGGTTATATGGCTCCAGAAGAGGTGTTATGAACCAAACTATTGTAAACTATAGTATTAAGTATGCGCACGCACATCTCTAAATAGTTGCAACATCACTATCGTGAGACCACCGGGTCACTTTCGTGCGCTCCGCAGTCCAAAAATTACGTTGGAAGCGAGAACACGTCACGTTTTGCTAGATTTTGTACGCCATTTTGAAACGGTGTTCTTGTGCGGTTTTAAGCGCTGGAGTGTTAAAAGTAAATTAATTGTTTATAAAACTAATTATCCTTGTTGTGCATAGTCGATAATTACCATTGAGATTGAACTCACTTCGCGTTGTATTGTTTTACGTTTGGTCTTTTGAGAGCCAAGATGGCGTCGCCTGCGTATTAATATAAATGTATTGTGTACAAACTATCTGTGTTGTGTAATCATATAAAACTGAATTGTTTACGAACTAATCATAGTAGTCGTTAAATGGACCCTTATGAAATTGGTGTAATTACATTGTTTGAATCACGCCGAACTCGGCCATTTGAAGATTTGTTTTTTTTTTTTTTTACGTAGGAATGCTTTTTACGCACTTACCCTCCGGCCGCAGGGGCAGCCTTCGGACGTCGTGTTGGACTCCCGGGGAGAAATCTCGACCCAGCCTACCAACTAAACCTACGGTGTTCTCCTCACCCGTTGCCGGGCCACGGTGGTTACTCAGGTATTACCGCGACCCGACACGGGGTGGCCCCCTAACGGTGGGGGCTCAGTGTGACAGGGGTGAGCGGCGTGCCCACCCCCGTCGGACCGTCACCCCTCGCCCGAACACGGGGCGAGAGGTCGTCCGCCACCCTAGCGACAGGCCCCCTGGCCTGCCGCGTATGGCCACGCGGGCCAGGGCCGCCGGCAATTGTGCGCCGACGACCCCTACCCGCGGCCCTGCGGGGGGGCAGTGTTGCGCCCGAGCGCTCACGCTCCCGCAGGGCTTCTCTCTTCGCCGCCATCACCTCGGATGCAAACGAGGCGACGGCGGCCCAACACTCTTTGCTGCCGGCCATCGAAGCGATGACGGCCGGCAGCGACAAATTAACGCCGATTGCGCCAGTGAGCCTGGCGCGCTGGACAGCCCAGGCCGTGCACACGACCAACGTGTGCTCGGCCGTGTCCACGGCTCCAGACGAGCAGCTCTTGCAACCGGGTGCGGCCTCGATGCCCACCAGCTCCCACAGGTACTTGGCAAGATTCCTCGGATCTGCTTGGGTCTCCTGCTGTAACTCAAGCTAAGTATAATCTTTTAGCATTAGACGTTATATTGGCCAATTTTTTTTTTTTTTTTCCATGATGTATCTCGTATTTGGACTCCGGATTCATCATATAAATTACAATCTAGCCTACAAAGGCTAATAAGTAATTTTAAACTAACTTAAATTGTTAAATAGAATATAACTAAGAACGTGTCCATTAACACATTTCTTACTGTCTCTATTAAGGCGAAGACACTTTGTTCATGTGTCCTTTAAAACTAGCACTCACTGCACTATTAGCACTATCACTATATTAAAAAACTAGTTCAAACGGCTTTGTTCTTTAAGTCTTCTCACTAGATCCGTATTGTCAAGGAGTTGGATAGCCTCAACATTTACGTGATGATGAAGTCGATTGTGATGAGCTTCAGCAAACTTTTTAATTATATTTGCGACCTTGTCAACCTGTAAATCCCTATGGATGTCGTCATTTCGCACATACCAGGGTGCGTTTATTATGCCTCTTAGGACTTTGTTTTGGAATCTTTGAATAATCTGTACATTGCTTGGTTTGGTACAGCCCCAAAGCTGGATACCATAAGTCCACACTGGCATAAGGACTTGTTTGTATATTAATAATTTATTCTGTACGGACAACGAAGATTCCTTTCCGAGAAGCCAGTACATACTTTTATAGCGAAGCTCCAACTCTTCGCGTTTCTTTTTGACGTGGGCTTTCTATCGCAGCTTTGTGTCTAATGTCATGCCCAGATATTTGGCTGTGTTCTCGTGTGGTATAATCTGCTTATTTAGATACAACGGTACATAATTTTCTCTTTTGTTGGTAAAGTCTATATGAATAGACTTTGCCTCGTTTAACTTGATTCGCCACTTTTTTGTCCACATAATAATAGCGTATTTATAGCCGTTTGCACTTTTTCTACAGCTTCCGTTTGAGAGTCTTCTATAGTCATAATACCTGTGTCGTCAGCAAACGTAGCAACTGTATTATGTTGTAATTCTGGCATATCACACGTGTAAAGCAGGTATAGGACAGGACCTAGAACACTCCCTTGTGGTACACCAGCTTTGATTTCCTTAAGGTCAGAATATGCATCGTCGTGTCTTACTAAAAACATTCGTTGCGTTAAGTAGGACTCTAGGATATCGGCATATTGTTTGGGAAGAAAATTTCTTAATTTATTAATGAGGCCTTTGTGCCACACTTTGTCGAATGCTTGTTGCACATCTAGAAATACAGTTGAGCACACTTTCTTATCTTCTAAAGACTTTTCTATCATTCCAGTAATTCTATGCACCTGGTCGATAGTTGAATGCTTTTTTCTAAAACCAAATTGATAGTCTGGAATTAATTTTCTCTCTTCTATGATAGGCTGCAACCTTTTGAGTAACAGTTTTTCAAAGATTTTTGAAATTATTGGTAGAAGAGAAATTGGACGATACGAGGTAGTTTCATGTGTTGGCTTGCCTGGTTTTGGTAGCATTATAACTTCAGCTACTTTCCATACATCAGGTACGTACTTGAGCCTGAATGCTGCATTGAAAAGCGTGGTTAGTTTTACTATAGCTTTACGTGGAAAGTTTTTGAGTACTTCACCGGTAATTAAATCGTATCCTGGTGTTTTCTTAGACTTAAGGTGTTTAATTTCCGAGTAGACTTCTTTTGGAGTCACAAGTTTTATTTCAAAGTCCTCGCACGATGTATCTGCTAGCAGGTCAGCATCATTCGTTCCCTCATTAGGTTGAAAGATTGCCTTTAGATGCTCTGCAAATCTCGCTGCTTTTTGTTCATTAGTAATAGCCCAACTACCATTTAGTTTTTTTATGGGAGGAACCTGGATAATTGGCTTTTTTAATCTTTTCGTTGTCTTCCACAGTGCATAATCTGAGGCACGATTGTTTGTTACCTGTGAAAGGTATTTGTTCATAGTTGCATCGTGGAAATTTTGAATGACTTTTTTAAGTTTTTTAGTCAGAGTATTCAACTTTGTTTTGTCGCCTGGGTACCTAGTCTGTTGCCATTTGCGACGCTGCATTCGTTTTTCAACGATTAGGTTTCTTATTTCTAAAGGATAGCAATGAGCTCGAGTCCTTCTTTGGTACGTGGGGGTATATCTCCACGCACATTGTTGAACATCGGATATAAGTTTTCTCACTTCTAAGTCTAGTTGTTCGGGGCTTTTTAATGGAACTTTTAGTTCTATTATGGAATCTAAATGTAATTTAAAACTCTCCCAATCTGTTTGCTTATTTACTAAACTAGGTTTGTTTTCTTTTAAAAGTAGTAGTTCACTTAATGTTAATAAAATTGGTGAGTGGTCTGAACTCATATCATAACCCTCTTCTATGTTTAAAAAACTAGAAGATATATTTTTATAGATGAAAAAGTCTATTAAATCTGGCACTTTTTGGGTATCTGCTGGCCAGTAGGTGGGTTTACCAGTAGATATGACATCACATTTCATATCTCTAATGGACCTCAGCAGTTCCCTTCCTTTAGTTGTTGTTAATCTGGATCCCCAGTAGGTGTTTTTAGCATTGAAATCACCTCCTAGTATGAATCTATCACCAAGCAGTTTTAGGAACTCCTTGTATGTATCTGATTTTATTGAGTGCCGTGGTGGACAGTATATAGCTGATACGGTAACAGAGTATCTATTAGTTTTGATACATACAGCGACAGCTTGAATGTGATTTTCTTCGTATTTAAATTTTTCATGATGACAGATATTTTGTTTTATAATTATAGTGCTGCCTCCTCTCGCAGTGTTGTTAGGATGTAATGCGTGATAAGCTTTATAACCTTTGCACTGTATAAAAGATTCTTTGGTAAGATGCGACTCGGATATCAGACACACATCTATGTTTTCTGTAGTTAGGACAACCTGTAATTCATTCACCCGCTCAGTCACAACTGGCAGGTTTGAAGTACCTAAAATAACCAACTACTACGGTGACAGATCTTTGAGAAAGCGCTTGCCTTATCTCCTAAATAGCTTACCTGAGAATATCAGAAATGAGGATAATGCAGGGGCTTTCAAAAGGAAAATATTTAAGTATTACCTGAACAAATGTTAAAATTACAAGTTTATTATAAAGCTATATCTGTACGGAGACTAGACCCCACAGTCAAACCGATCACACGGTTTTGTGGGGCTATGTTTTAACTATAAGCAAATGACATTGTATAATAATAATTAAATAAATAAATAAATAATAAATTTAGATGTTTTAGGAGCCCATTTGCATTCCATGCCATAATTCGGAGTGATTTAATCATGATTTCTTCGCATTTGTAGCAAAGCTAGTGCTACCTTCAAGATGCTTAAGGCGATTGTCAAAAGACGATAACAGAGTAAGAATTCTGTTAATTTTGTCATCGGTACTGTTTGCTGACTGGAGTTGAGGGTTGAGGTCCAGATTCAATGTTTTTCGTTTTTTGCGCATACGTGATATTGGCAACCACGTGATTGTTTGCAACTATATTTTTGTTGGTATTTGTTGCTGGGTTGGAATTTGTGATGGCTGGTGTGATACTCTTCTTTAGTGTTTTATTTTTGAGGTATTGCAGCTCTTTGGCTACAACACAGCCCCTGTAGTTCGCTGGATGTGGTTCACCACAATGGACACATTTGGGCTTCGCATCTGCTGGTTTTATGCAATCTTTTGTCAGGTGCTTGCCAGTGCATTTAACGCACCTTGGTTCTTTGGAACAATACTTTTGAGTGTGGCCATATGCTTGACATCTTTTGCATTGCGGAATTAATTTAGCCGTTTTTAGAGGCTTTATCTCCACTTTGCAGCCTAGAATGGTTTTGATACTAAATATTTTGCTTATTTCTTCTTTGTCAAAAGTAAGCATAAACATATTTAAAGGATCCTTTTTCCTCCAACTTAGTTTATTCACAGCTTCCTGTATTTTAAACCCATTAGATTTGAGGTCTTCGACTATTCTATCGGGTTTACACGAATAATGTAAATTTTTTGCCATTACCCTTATTGGCCTGTCCTGTTTGTTTTCGTATGAATACCAGTGACAATTATTTTCTCCTACCTAATGACTTCGTTATTACCCTGTATGCGTCTTCGTTGGCAGCATTAATTTTAACGTTTTCACCGCTCATCATCTTCACGGTAAAAGAGTCCTTAGGTGAGCCCAACACAAGAAGGTCGTAAAACTCTTGATAATTTTTGATGTCCTCGACAATGATGGGAGGAGGCAGAGGCACTTTCTTCTCCTTCTTTGTTTCTACAACTTTTTTGTGAGAAACAATTTCTACTTCAGGTGAGGACATGGACAGGTTGACTTACGTTTCTTCCTGCTTTTTTGACGTACCCACTCTGTCTCTTTTGCTAGTTCCTCTTCATCAGTTTCATAATGGACTGATTTAGAAGATGTTTGGGTTTCAGTATGTTGTTTATCTGAAACCGATTTCTGCTCTAGCGACTGATTTAGCTGTTGCTTAAGGCTATTTATCTCTTCTTTAAGATCTTTGACAAGATTTTCCAACATTACACGCGCTGCCTTTTCTTCTGTGAAGTACCTGTACAGCGTCTTTTCCGTTTCGGTCTTAAGAGTCAAGGCGGTCTTAAGAGCCATTTTAAATAAGATATTAAACGAATATAACTTCGCCTTAACACTTATTATGTATATACGTGATTCACAATAGCTAACGAGGTCATCGCGAACGCGTTCACGGCCGACGATGCGTAAACTGCAGCATCAGCACGTTACTACGAGCACGTACAATATTGCGAGCTATACCGACACAACCGATTCTATTGGCAATCAATTGATCACTGAATATATAAAAATATTGGCCAATTAGTTTAATGTTAATTCGATTTGTACTTAAAGCTTGACACCGAGTGAAGATTATTGAAGAATGACAAGGTAAATTTCATGTTAATAAACTTTAGTATTAACGCTGTGAACGGCAGTTACATGTTCGTTCCGTTTTGAGCCTGTGAAACATCACGCTTCCACTTTTTAAACTTTTATCAAATTAAAACGCCAGGTCGGACGCAACAAGAGGTTTGCAGTCTAACAGTACAGAACGTAATAAGAACTCTTCATCAATAAAATGTCCAGTGACAGCCAGCATGGGTTCGTTCGCGATGTCCAGATAAACAAGTAACATTGTTATGCAAACTGATTTCACTTGTGCTAGCACAATTTCTTTTAAATCCGCTCCTGCCTCTTCACATATTGCTGGCAACAATAACTATTCGCAAAAATAATCCGGTAGGTATTGTGTAAATTGGGAACGCATATGCCATCAATTCCCGGAAACCATCTTCAACAATCGAAAATGGTTGAAGGTCTTTTATAAATAATTTCATTATTTTCTTATCAATTTCCGATTTTAAACTACCTCGTTTGGATAAGAAAATGTTAATGGCTGATTGCCATATGTTCTTCTTGGTTGCGGCTGTAACGCTACCTGGGATGTTACTGTAACTGAATGTCATGGTACGTTGGAATTTGATTTGGGAATCGGAGTTAGATATGAATAAACTAAAAACAGCTCCTGGACTGTGAGAAAGGATAGCATCGCATAGCTGATAGCTGCTGATGTTATTACTCGAACCGTTAGATGTATTCTGTCAACGTGTTTTTACAAATTAGCCGCTAATGACTTTAAGAACAATTTTGCCTTACAAATGTTGCAATGTACAATTTTAATTTTGTTTATTTATCTTTTCTAAGCTAACTGACTAGCCGTGACTAGGGACCACTGGTTTGTTGTGTGCCATGTTTTTTTTGGCCATTATACTGTCGGGGCGGGGCAGAACCGCTGTAGGCGACTGGGCCTCGGAGGGCCCAGGTAAACCAGAGTCGGAGGCCCCGGGGTGGGTTGAATCACCCTCCGGGGAAGCCTCTGCGGCTTAGGAGAAGGGGGACCAGCAATGGCTCGTGAAGACCGGGTGGTCCCTGAATCGGATGAAGTCTCGGCCGACCGGAAGGGGCTGGCCGACCTCGGCCTCTTCTTCGACACACCTCCCGAAGGCGGGGAGGTGGAGGGTAATATTCCTCTCTTGCTGGTGCTTTGTGGCGGCGGCGGTGTGAGGTTGGAGGGGGGAAAGTCCATCTTCCCTTCCATTATGGCAAGCAAGGCGTCGATATCGCGCGGGGACATCTGGCCTTTCAGGCTGCAGTCCCAGGCGCGCAGCAGGACAGCCATCCCACGCAGAGACGTCTGCGAGAGGGCACCGGTGTCGGGGAACCGGCAGAACATGGTGACATCATGCTCCAGTTGCTCTCTCGCAGACGCGTCGGGGCGGGTCCGTGGTCTCTGACATCTTCGGCTAGCTCCTCCGGATCGGTGTTCTGTGGTAGACCTCGAATTGCGATCTTCAACCCTCGCTCCTGGGGGAGGGAGTATTTATTTATTTATTACAAGGAAGACCAACAGCTTTACAATCACTATGAATTAAAAAAAATATACATCAGCAAGCCAATTATAGGTCCTCACGGATAAAAACACTATACAAGTATGTAAACAAACACAATTGCAAACATCGTAGACAGTGTTCGCGATTATATAATAAACATTTGAAATTAATATATAAATTACAAAAATGCAAAATAAATCTGCCCATATACACCATCCTATAGTCTATTTGAAAAATTCTTTGCACAACAGCCGCCTAGCCGATGCTAACTTGTACAGAATAGGTCAATATTAGAGTGCCTACTAATGTTGTTAAATTTATTACTCGCTCTCCATAAATAAGAATTCTGTCTATAGTTAGTACTCGCTGATTTAATATTAATTAGTGGATTATGTCTCTTGGGTTTAATAGGGGTATTTAGTTTAATTTTACTCATAAGCTCTGCACAGTCACTGCATGTGAAACAATCTTCAGTAAGTAAGTAGTATCAGCTATATCTCGTCTCATTGACAACGGTAGAAGATGGAATTTCCTACAGAGTGGTATTTATTTTTTCTTCTTGTACTGGATATTTGCCCGCCGACATAAGTACCTAATGAACTTACGCTGGATACGCTCAATCCGGTCGATATAAGTGTTATACCTAGGGTTCCAAATTTGAGAAGCATATTCAAGTATACTACGAACAAACATGCAGTACAGGATCTTATATGTTTCAGGGTATCAGAGGAGATTTACTCCGATGGTTCTCGTCTTACATTAGTAGGAGAACACAAGCTGTAGTCATCAATAATTAAATTTCTAGCTGGGTAACTATACCATCTGGTGTACCCTAGGGGTCTCTATTAGGACCATTACTGTTTACCATTTTCATAAACGATATATCCGTATGTGTTAAAAGTTCTCAGATATTTTGTTTCGCTGATGACATGAAGATCTTTAAGTCCATCAAATCTACCGAGGACGTTAGTGGTCTCCAAGCGGATCTTGATCGCCTTGACAATTATTGTAAGCTCAATAAATTAGATCTTAATCCCAAAAAATGTGCTGTTGTTAACTACACACGTAAAAAAAAAATAATACCTTTTATTTACAAAATAAAAAATCAAAACATAACAGTTAACACAGTTACACGGGACCTTGGAGTTGTACACGACAGTAAATTATTATTTGATAATCATATAGATAAAATAGTTTCAAAAGCATCAAAGGCGTTGGGATTGGTCATGAGAAGCTGTGTCTCGTTTAAAAAAATCAATACGGTCCTCGGGTTTGAGGTGAGTCTCGCCGATCAGTCCGATATCTATGTGATGCTGGGCCAGCAGGTTCTTTAGAAGACGGGCCTTGGCAGGAGACAGCCCGTCGGCGTTCCACTGCAAGATCCTGAGCTTAGGATTGAATGTTACTTGCAAGTTGGATGATGCAGCTCAGGATCAGCTGGGTCGGGTCCCGTTTCTCCTGAAGGGCGGACAGAACCTGCTGGAGGAGGCCGATGACCGTGTTTCTTAGGGACGCTTCCTGGGCCCTGTCCCCAGCGTCTCGATCCTGAATATGTTACGGGACTTCTCCTAAGAGGGATCCGGTTAGCCGGGGCTATTTCGGCGGTCTCGGTCGCCTCCTGTTAATGCAGGAGGGTCCTTGGGTGGGCCGCAGCCAGGTTTGTTGTCTTGTGGACCTGCGACGAATGACGAGGGACGCGGAGCTCGGCAACCGGATGGTTTCCTGGCGCGTTCTCGTATCGTTGGGTTAAGCGGAAAAGTTGTGGAGTCATATTAATCTTGAGTTAGGTCTCGGAGGGAAGCCCTCCGGTCGGGGGGCCGGCGATGATAGGGGGCCGATCGTCCTGGCGGCCGCCGCATAGGTGGCTGGAGTGTTGGTGAGAGTAGCAGTGGGGCTACTGGTCACTGCCGGGAGTCCTTGGGTGGAGATAAGTGTTGTGGCGCGCGCGACAGGGGTGCTGGCGGCATTGTCCCTTGGCGGCGTGGTCTTCATCGGAGAGACAGGCGGCGGCATGGAGAAACCGTGGGAGGGGTCCTGGTTTATCCGCCTTCGGAAGTCCTTGGGGGTGTGATGAACCTTTCAGGCGCGATGGTGGTTGGTGGCGCAGTGAATCGCGGTGAGACGTAGTGAAGCCGGAGGCTGGATCCGCCCCCGGGCGTGTATCACGGATGCGAGGGTCCCTTTGTGGCATAGGGGACGCAGCAGCGTATAAGGGCGGCGATGGAAAGGCCGCGTCTTCTAGTTCGCAACTCCGCTGAACGGCGGTCGGCGGAGGGGAGTAGAATCTCTCCTCCTGCATCGGAGTGCGGTGGAGTAGGGCAGTCCTTGGGCTGGCTCTCTCGATTGGAAAAGGAGGCTTGGCCGGTCTGCCACCAGCGGCAAGCCCCGGGGTCCGGGCTGAGCGCACTCGGTGTGCCGGGACCGTTGTACGGCTCGCGCACGTTTACGTTGCCGCCTCAAGTCGCCGTCGGATTAGCTCACTACGAGGGGAGGTCCAAAAGTTCGTGGAATGAAAGGGTTTTAGTAAAAATGAAACAGTAAATTTATTTTTCCTTTTCAATATAATCACCCTTAAGCTGAATACATTTATTAGATCTATGAATTAATTTTTCTAAACCATCGTAAAAATATTTTTTATCTTTTCCCTCAAAATGAGCCAAAATTGCCTCCTTTACCTCATTGTCGTCGGAAAATTTCCTTCCCCTTAAGTCTTTTTTTAAATTGGGGAACAAATAAAAATCACTTGGGGCCAGATCTGGACTATAGGGTGGGTGGACTAGTGATTCGAAGCCATGCGTGTGTAGAGCAGCCATTGCAACTTTGCTCTTGTGAACCGGCGCGTTGTCTTGCAAGAGCAACACGCCCTTGGTCAATTTTCCCCGACGTTTTTCTTTGATGGCATCCTTTAATTTTTCTAGTATTGTTGCGTAGTATTCTCCGGTTATGGTCCTGCCCTTTTCTTTATAATCAATCAGTATTATCCCCTCACAATCCCAAAAAACAGTAGCCATCAACTTTCCAGCCGACTCCGACACTTTGAATTTCTTTGGCAGTGGTGTCCCCTTTTTATGCCATTGCATGGCCTCTTGTTTGGACTCAGGCTCAAAGTGATGAACCCATGTTTCATCGCCGGTAACAATTCGCTCCAAAATCGGTCCAGGATCGTCGCCACACAACTCCAAAAAATGTTTTGACGCTTCGACGCGCTGCTGTTTTTGAAGCGGCGTGAGCATTCTCGGTACCCATCTTGCACTGAATTTTGTCATACCCAGGTGGTCATGTGGGATTCGCAAAATGGTGGTATCTGATACTCCAACTAATGCAGATAACTGTTTTTTCTTCAAACGGGTGTCCTCCAGTACAATTTTTTCCACTTTTTCGACGATGTCTGATGTGGTGGCCTCAACTGGCCTTCCTGAGCGGGGGTCGTCTTCAATCGACTCCCGACCATGTTTAAAAAGACCATGCCACTTGTAAATCATTGATTTACTAGGGCACTGTTCCCCGTAAACAGTTTCCATTTCATTCAAAATGGTCTGAGCGTTCTTTCCTTGCTTGGTAAGGAATTTATTTGGCTGCAACCCACCGCTAAGAGAGAGGGGAGGGACCCTCAAGCCAGCGGTGAGGAGCTGGAAGTCCGGGTTGCCGCGCCCGGCGCTAGCGAGGTCGAGCCGCCTGGGAGAAACCCAGGGGGCGCCCATCAGCTGGCGTCGGGGGGGGGTCGGGTCCATGGTGAGGTCACGTGGCAGGCCTCGCTGGTCCGGCGGTCGCCGATGGTATGGCGCGATGTCCCGCAAGTGGCGGGAGCGCGCTCCGTCGGCTCGCTGGAACATTGAGGCACTCAGGCGCCTAATGTGGTCGTCTAGGCTCTCCATTCGCAGGTCCTTGGCGATGGTGCTGTTTCGCATGAAGCGTGGGGCTGCAGTGATAGTACGCAGTGCTCGCGACTGCTGGATGCCGAGGTTGCGTTGGGCTGTGACGCCCGTGAGGGCGTACCAGGCCGGGGCTGCGTAGGTGAGTCGCGGGCGAATGTACATCTTGTACAGATTCAGCTTCACGCATAGAGGCAGGTTCGAGGCTAGCAGCGGATGGAGGAGAGCTCGGTGAGCTCTGACCTGCGCGACCACATTTTTCACGTGGGGAGTCATGGACAGCCTGCGATCGATGGTGATCCCGAGGTATTTCACCGTCGGGAGCCACTCGACGGGTTCGCCGAGCAGCTGCAGCTGTCGTCGGGGATTAAGTCCTCTGCCCACGGTGATAGCCTGAGTTTTGGCCACGTTGACCTTCAGTCTCCAGACCTTCAGCCAATCGGGGAGTGCGTCCAGTGCTTTCTGCATCTTGTCCACCGCGTGCGAGAAGCTCAGCGACGTGGTGACAAATGCGGCATCATCTGCGTACAGCGCCAGCATGGCGCCTTCGGCAACTGGAATGTCGTCCGTGTACCAGGAGTAGCACACGGGTGACAGGCAGCTCCCTGCGGCACACCGGCGGCGGTGATGGGACGCTCAGAGGAGAGGGCGCTCTCCACCGCCACTTGGAAGCGTCTTCCTTCCAGGAAGCTGGCCACTACACGGACTACTCGGCGCGGAGTAGTTGAGGTGGACAGCTTGTAGAGCAGGCCGGCGTGCCAGACGCGGTCGAATGCTTTTTAGACGTCCAGAAACACTGCGACACTGCGCTCTCGCTTGTTGCGGGCAACGGTCAGGTGGTGCATCACCCTAGCGACCTGCAGCGTCGTCGAGTGTTCCGCTCGGAAGCCGAACTGTTCGTCGCGTGGCTGAAGGTGTGGTGTCAGGTGTGGTAGCAGCAGTCTCTCGAGGACCTTAGAGGTATTCGACAGCAAGGTGATAGGCCGATAGCTTTCCGGAAGCATCGTGTTCTTGCCCTGCTTGGGCAGCAGGATGATCCGACCGCACTTCCACTGGGATGGGAAGTGGCCGGTCCGAAGGATGCCGTTGAAGAGCCTGGTAAGTGCTCCAATGGTTCTGGGTGGAAGGTGTCTCAAGCTCTCGTTGGTCACGTGATCGAGACCGGGGGCTTTCCTGGGCTTGGTGCGGCTGATCGCGCGCTGCACCTGGCCAGGGCTGAACACGATGGGGTCATCGGTGGGGGCTATCGGCTGCTGGAAGTACTCCTCCAGATGTCGGTGGACTGCTGCTACATGCTGCGCGTCCTCAGCAGGATTCGGCGAGAACTGCTTCTCCAGGGAGTCGGCAAAGATCTCCGCTCGGTCCTCGGCGCGGTAACGGGGGGTACCGTCACTGGCCATGAGGGGCCTAATCGGAGGTGGTCTCCTGGAGAGGCTTCGACAGAGGCGGTGGATGCCCGTCCAGTTATCACCCGCTCGCTCGATGGTACGGTGCCACGACTCGACCGCCACTGATTCCAGTGCGGACGAGATCTTCGTAGCCAGAGCATTGAGACGGTACTTCATGGTAGGGCATCTTGTCGAGTTCCATCGCCTGCGCAGCTTCCTCTTCTCCTCGATCATGTCGCGGATGAAGGCCGGAAGTTGGGGCACCCTTCTACCGGTCGCTGCGGAGCTGACCTTGGACTCGCGTGTCGCTTCCGTGATGGTCTCGGTGATTGCTGTGGCGAGTCTTTCAACGTCCGCAGGGGTCTCGATGGGGAAGGATGGTGTGCGGGCGGACAACAGGTCCGTGAACTTCCGCCAGTCCAGGCGTGAACGAGGAGGGAGGGGTATCATGGCCATCGGCGGGCTTTCCAGTGTCATCAATATCGGCTGGTGGTCGGAGAACATGTGGTCATCCAGGACGTCCATCGACAGGGTGTCGGTGATGCCGTACGTGACGGCCATGTCTATGACGTCCGGGGTGCGAGCGGTGTCGTATGGGTAGTGGGTCGGGACCTCCGGGCCGCGAACCATGTAGCCTCGGCGTTCTGCGTCGTCCAGGAGGCGCCTGCCATCTGGACAGATGCGGTTTGAGTTCCATGCCGTGTGCTTGCAGTTGAAGTCGCCCGCGATGATGGTGGGCAGCTGCGAGTCCAGCAGCAGGTGGATGTCAGCTACTGCAATCCGATTCACAGGCGGCTTGTAGAAGGCAAACACACGGATGGGGGAGCGGTCGATGCAAACCTCGATGCCGAGGGCGTACGATGACTGCAGCTGGGGGTCCGGTAGCACTTGGTGAATAATTCTCCGACGCACCAGAACTGCCAATCCCCTATAGGCAGTTCCGGCCGGCGAGTGGTGATCTACCCGGTAGACGTAGAAGCCGGGAAACTTCATACGGTCCCCGGGCTTGAGGTGGGTCTCGCCGATCAGTCCGATATCGATGTGATGCTGAGCCAGCAGGTTCTTTAGGAGACGGGCCTTGGCAGGAGACAGCCCGTCGGCGTTCCACTGCAAAATCCTGAGCTTAGGACTGAATGTTACCCATGAGTTGGATAATGCAGCTCAGGATCAGCTGGGTCGGGTCCCGCTTCTCCTGAAAGGCGGTCAGGACCTGCTGGAGGATGCCGATGACCATGTTCACAATTCGTAGGGGCGCTTCCTGGGCTCTATCCCCGGAGGGGGCGCCGACCATAGGCGCCGCAACGGCAGCTCTAGGGTGAGCAGCGGTCGTTGCTTGAGAGGCGACGACGGTTGTGGTTTGGGGAGTCTTCTTGGCCGGCGCAGTGGTCTGCGTCGGCGGCTCCGGCTGCTGGGCTGGTGCCTTGCCCTTTCTGCCGCGGCGGCGGCGGCTGGCGGGCTTGTTGGGGGCGTTGGCGGCTGCCATGATGACCCAGGGGCGTCTTTTTCGCCGCCCGGTGCTGGGGCTGGCGCTGGCGCGGGCGCTGGTGGTGCGGCGGGGGTGCGAGCTGTGCGCGCAACTGTGCCTGCCCTCCTGTTCCGAAGCTCCTTTCGGAAGGCGGGGCAGTTGGCGTTGTTCGCCGTGTGGTCTCCCCCGCAGTTGGCGCAGGTGGGAGGGGCCTCCACTGGACGGAGGCAGTCCCGGGCGAGGTGCTTCTCACCACATTTGACGCAGGCGGGAGGCCTGTGGCAGTTGTGGGAGGAGTGCCGGAACTGCTGGCATCGGTGGCACTGGGCAGGTCCTTTTCTGCCGCGCCAGGCTTCAATTTTGAGCCCGGGCATGCAGAGGAGTTCCTGCACCTCGTAAATGCCTGGGATGAGGTCCGGGGTCCGCTGCAGCTGTGCGAACATCAGGCAGCCCGCCCTGCCTGGTCTCGCCGGAATGGGGCGCACGTACTCCGGGGTGTAGCCCAGGTCGCGCAGCTCCGCCTCGACGTCGGTGGGCTTCGTGTTGGCTGGTAGGCCCCGGATCGCTACCTTGACGCTCCTTTCGGCCGGGAGCGAGTAGCAGAACCAGGAGATTCCAGTCTGCTTTTCCAGGTCGGTGAGGTATCTTTGCGTGGTGCGGAACTCCTGGTCCGACTTGGGGATGAATCGTATCCCCTTGCCGAAGGGGCGTCCGTTGGGAGCATGTCCAAGGGCCTTCTTGAGCTCTCGGAAGTGGTGGGCCCAATCCGGCAGCGACTCCACCACTAGAGGCGGGTAACGGCTGGGGGGCTTGGATCCTGGCGGCATGGTTTCGGTGGTGGCCGCTGCAGTGGAAGTGGAGGGGTCGGCAGGCTGGCTGGAGCCACTCTGGTGCGAGGTTCCGGCGTTGGCCGCGGCGGCGGCATAGCTGGGGCCCGGTGCTGGAGCAGGCACGGGTGTGGTGTCCTTTGATGGCGACTCGCCTGTCTTGGGTTTCTTCCCGGGCGGTGTGGTCTCCATCGGGGACAGAGGAGAAAGGGGGGACATTGTTGGGGGGGCCGAAAACCCACTAGGAGGGGTTGTGGTCCCCATCCTGACAAAGGGCTGCGGCGGAGAGGGAAACCTCTCCGGGAGAATATTTTGTGGCGGCGCCGGAAATCGCGCACGTGGCGCTTGCTGGGTGCTGGCCCTGCGCGGGTCCCTGCGGGGGAGGGGCGTCGCGGGTAGAATCGGGGGGGAGGGGAACATGGGTTCCGTTCCCTCCGTCGGCGTCAGCACGGGTGGGCTGGCCGAGAAGACAGCCTCGCCTGCATCCTGTTGCGGGGGGGGAGTTGCTGTTGTGCGGGCTAATGGTGTCGGCGTGGTGATGGTAGCGTAGGTAGCGTAGGTAGGTAGACGAACCTCGTCTGGAACACTCGCTGGATATTTTTCCTCGACAAAGAGGGAGTGTGCGAGGATGCACGGAGGTCCTTGTCTATAGAAGCAAGGCGCTTCTCAAGAGGCGATGGGCGCGGGGGAGGGTTACGGCGCGGGTTAGGCATCGCGGCCGTCCCTTTCACCTGCCTCGGGCTTCGTGGAGCGGGGTATTCGGGCTACGGCCCGCCCGCTTGACACGCCCGACGACACCGAGGCGGTGAGATCGTGGTCGCGCAAGTAGTGGTAGGTGCAAGAAGCACCCACAACTTTGGCGTCCGACGCGGATGAGGCGCGGATAATTTGGTTTTCACGAGACGGCGCTGTTCGTTGTGCGGCCCAAGCAGTACGGTTGGCACGCTAACACCACCCGAACCGGACCCCGGGGCTTGCCGCTGGTGGCAGACCGGGGACACAGAACAAGTAGAGGAGCGTGTGGATCCAAACGCACTACTGGGAGCAGTGAGGCGAAAAAGGTTTCGATATATGGTCGCCGTAACGGGCCCGAGCACTGGAGCGAACGTTCGCTGCCGAACAGTGTGGACACTCCTGACGCAATAGGGCTGAAACTCCATTTATATACTAATTATGAGTCCCCAATTAGTATGACACTAAGCGAGCGCCCCTATCCCCACTCCATCCCCTCCATTCCACGAACTTTTGGACCTCCCCTCGTATGTAAGGATACGATAAATCTATTTCTTCTCATAAATGAAACGCTTGTAACTTTATAATTATTTTAATTCCAGAATATATATGATTTGTTCTCATAAATTAATATTATACCTGTTACCGTCCGTGGTGACATTTCCATAATATCTTTATTAACTTTACATAATTCCTTTTATGTTTATTCCTTAATTATTATGCAATTATTCGTTTTCTAATATCCTTTGTACATATCCTGGATTGATAATTGTTATTTAATGAAATATATTTAATATGTATATCGTCGTTCATATTGCAATTTGTTCTGTGTCAAAAATTACAAGTTTACAGGAGAGTAAATAAACAACATACTTCGTACAACTAATCGTATAAGACACCATAATGTTTTTAAACTAATGTTTTCTAACCATTTTGTTCTATTTAATGTGTATTTTAAAATCTCCTTTATTAATTATATTTAATTAGAAATTTGACATAGAACCTATTGTAACTACAATTCACATAAAACTTGTGACATATAACGTATTGACAGCTTATTTGTATGAAATAATATAGACAATTTAAAAAAATAAGTACAACCTTTATTCAAGTTAAGTTACATAAATTAGACTGGGAACAAATGAGGAACATCGAAAAATATTATGGCTAAGAAAAATAAAAATAAACAACAAAATTGAGCTAAACTTCTTGAAAATTTAAAAAATTGTTAGCTTTTTATAAAAGGAAATTTAACTTGTTATTAAAATACACTAATTGTACCTAAATGACAAGGTAAAATAAAGAAGGTGAGACCCATTATATACTAATTATATATTTCGTATATGAGGACAGGCATCAGGACCTGAACAATTATGTTCCAAGGAGTCATAAAAAGGGTGATGGTCTTTGGGAATCAGTGATTTTAATTCTTGTAAATGTATAAATTTTGTGGTGTCAATAGGGAGATGTGATTGATAAAGTGCAGTATTATCACTACGTGTGTTGTTTTTCTTTGAGCGTCGTGGTAATTCTTTAAAGTCATCCTTGAAATCTAACTTATACCGTATGATTCCATCTGGTTTATATTGAAGGCTTACAATATCCACTACAAGTGGATCGCCCTTTTTATTACCTGGTCGAATACTGGAGTACCTGCCACCTTCACACCTGCTGAAATCACTGTAGCTTAGAAAAACTACCTTATACGGTTCAGGCTTGCTTCTTGCGCTCTTTATTATATTGATGTAGTCTCCAGGAATGAAAATATCTCGATGAGGTGGCAATTTTCTTTCGATACTGCTATGTATCGAGTCGACTTCCATCTGGGTATGTCCGACTTCAAGGTATTTTTGCTCGACGATTATGTTTTTTTCGATTGATAATTCAATAAGAGCATTAGACAAATTCAAGGATCGATTTTGGTAACCACACCCGTCACTCCACAGGATTATTTTTTTGGTATTTGGTGCCTTTTCTAGTTCTGAGATTTAGATGTTTCATCATAATAGACGTAAAAACATCACTATCTAAGCCACCGTTTCCTTCGTGCCAAAGATAGCAAATCACTTCCTTTGTTTTTAAATTATAGTGTGTATAATTATGAACTTTAAGTTTTGTTTTATAGTAAACAGCTGATGCCTGAATTCTTGGGCATAAAAGTACCGCTTGGACATCCATAGTATATACTAATACATCATCTTCAGAATTGTTTTTGTCATAATCCTTACTTTGTCTTGCTGTTTCTTTTTTATTCAAGTGATTCCTGTACTCATCTTCATCAATATTACCATTCTTGTAGGCTAAGCACTTGTTACATTGATCTTTCCTGGGTTTAAAAATAGACAAATTAAGCTCGCGGTACTTCCTCTCGAACGTCGCAACACAATATCGTTTTTTATTGTTATCGCAACAAAACTTTTTGTACTCAGCATAGAGATCCCCATGCACACTATTCCAGATTGGCTCTAAATATAATTTAGAGGACGATGATCTGCAATAATGGGACTCTACTTTCGGCAGACTGTCGAAAAATTCTCGAATTGAATCGGATGCATTAGTTTGAATCCTTACATTACAATCAATACCATTTTGAGAAATATCAGAACTTGCTGGCGCAGTTGCGCCAGCAAGTTCTGATATTTCTCAAAATGGTATATATATAATGAAAAATGGTAATAAAAAATGGTATATACGAGGGGAGGTCCAAAAGTTCGTGGAATGGAGGGGATGGAGTGGGGATAGGGGCGCTCGCTTAGTGTCATACTAATTGGGGACTCATAATTAGTATATAAATGGAGTTTCAGCCCTATTGCGTCATTCTATTGACGGGCTTCGTGGTGGAGTGGTTTATGTAATGGACTGCCGATCACGAGGTCGCGGGTTCGATTCCCGGTTGGGACAATCATTTGTGTGATATCCATAAATGTCATACAAATGTTTGTACTGCGTCTGGGTGTTTTCTATGTATTATAAGTATGTATTTACAAAAGAAAAGTAGTATATGTAGTCTATCCGTATCTGGTTCCCATAATACAAGCATAGAAATATAGCTTACTTTGGGACCAGAGGACGTTGTGTGAAATGTCCTGAATATTTATTTTATTTTTATTTTTATTCGTTTACGAACACTCGCCTGCTAAACACGTCAATCCGGAAGAAAACTGAAACTATGGAGAAAATTGAACACCGTGCGGTCATTAAATTCCTTACCAAGCAAGGAAAGAACGCTCAGACCATTTTGAATGAAATGGAAACTGTTTACGGGGAACAGTGCCCTAGTAAATCAATGATTTACAAGTGGCATGGTCTTTTTAAACATGGTCGGGAGTCGATTGAAGACGACCCCCGCTCAGGAAGGCCAGTTGAGGCCACCACATCAGACATCGTCGAAAAAGTGGAAAAAATTGTACTGGAGGACACCCGTTTGAAGATAAAACAGTTATCTGCATTAGTTGGAGTATCAGATACCACCATTTTGCGAATCCTACATGACCACCTGGGTATGACAAAAGTCAGTGCAAGATGGGTACCGAGAATGCTCACGCCGCTTCAAAAACAGCAGCGCGTCGAAGCGTCAAAACATTTTTTGGAGTTGTGTGGCGACGATCCTGGACCGATTTTGGAGCAAATTGTTACCGGCGATGAAACATGGGTTCATCACTTTGAGCCTGAGTCCAAACAAGAGTCCATGCAATGGCATAAAAAGGGGACACCACCGCCAAAGAAATTCAAAGTGTCGGAGTCGGCTGGAAAGTTGATGGCTACTGTTTTTTGGGATTGTGAGGGGATAATACTGATTGATTATAAAGAAAAGGGCAGGACCATAACCGGAGAATACTACGCAACAATACTAGAAAAATTAAAGGATGCCATCAAAGAAAAACGTCGGGGAAAATTGACCAAGGGCGTGTTGCTCTTGCAAGACAACGCGCCGGTTCACAAGAGCAAAGTTGCAATGGCTGCTCTACACACGCATGGCTTCGAATCACTAGTCCACCCACCCTATAGTCCAGATCTGGCCCCAAGTGATTTTTATTTGTTCCCCAATTTAAAAAAAGACTTAAGGGGAAGGAAATTTTCCGACGACAATGAGGTAAAGGAGGCAATTTTGGCTCATTTTGAGGGAAAAGATAAAAAATATTTTTACGATGGTTTAGAAAAATTAATTCATAGATCTAATAAATGTATTCAGCTTAAGGGTGATTATATCGAAAAGGAAAAATAAATTTACTGTTTCATTTTTACTAAAACCCTTTCATTCCACGAACTTTTGGACCTCCCCTCGTATATAATGGTATATAAATAAAGTTTTATTAGGGAGCGAAACCACCCAATCCCTCAGTTGTCTTTGGCCAATGCACAAAGTTTTCATAAACATTTGTTTACAAACGTGGACTCTTTTAGCATTCTCTCTCAAAGATAAGAAATATTTAAATGCTTTGGCTTTCCTAGAATCTACGCTTAAAGAACGTCGATATTGTGGTGCATTTACACTTACTAAACTTCGGACGTATACTTTACGAGCTTCCCAAGAACACAGTGCCCAATAAGAATCAAAAATCATTTTTCGTTCTACTTCGGTTAACATTTCACATTCAAACCTTTGTTTTGGTCCCCCGTGTTTCACTTCGGCATGTCCATCACATCTTTCCTGTAAGTTTTTCGCTGGTCTTAATAGTGTTTGTTTATATTTTCCATTCATACCCTTTTCAAAACCTTCATACTGTTTGCCTTGTAACCTAGCATTGGAGTTTTTTATTCTCTTCCATTTCGATTGATCTGCTTGACCCTTACGACAGCGTTTCCTGTTGTGACTATTTCTCCGAGTAACCACCCCTGACTCCTGATCAAGTACCTCTTCATTGGAGCTCTTGCTTTCTTCTAAAGCGTTGGGAAGAAAACCTACACTTAAATTACTTTCCTCGGGCAAGTAGTCTGAGTCGGAAGACGACCCTTCTCCGAACAAGACAACTTCACTAGACGTGTCACTGTCACACTGCTGCAGATGCTGCTGCTCATCTTCATCTAACTGGCCAGTAGCTTCATTCAGTCGCTGCTGGCGAAGATGATGAGACGAACTTATAACCAACTATACTAACTGCCTTCCTCTTGTGTTATTCATCTGCAACAATCAACCACCAAGCCATGCATACCAAAGCAAAACAAAATTAATTAGGATCAATGTCGCATTTGAAGCCCCGTATTGCTACATAGGTCTTATTGGCATTATTTACAAAACAGGTCAAAACAAACGAATAAACAAATAATTAAACGACAGCTGGTAATAGATTCGGGCCACTATAGGTCTTAAGCGCTTAGCAGTAGAAAATGTAATTTAAAAGCCCACACACGGCACATAATATCGTAGAAAGTTAGGTTAAGATTGCTTTTAAGTACAATTAAAGCTAGGATATTAATGAAAACTAACTAAAACCATTTAGAATCATACTTTATTAATCATAGTTATTAACTTACCTTAGAAACAAAACACAGTCACAATAATTTTCACTTATTTTTCTCAGAGTAAAAATCCGCTCAAATTTTGACATAGAACAGTTTGCCGTATACGACTTACCGCTGAGCCGATCACGTGACATATTGCAAGTTACAAACGCCACTTTCCTATTGGCTGATGACATTGAACCTTTTACGGACGCGTTCAAAATTCAATTCAAAGCAAATATTTGAAATAAAAAAACACGTTTTTTTTGACATTGAACAAATTGCAATATGAACGACGATATGTAAACATGTCAAAATTTTGATGTTTGTCAATCGTCATAAATTTAATGTTATTTCTTTACTCTATTTAAAACTACGGAGTTTCTAAGTACTATGAATCATTTTACCTAAGATACTGGCTGATTGCTAGAATATTCTAGTATCGATGTATTTTTAAATTATTTAAATTTATAGATGGAAGTTTGGAACGGGAAAAATAGAGGAGAAGGCGACAGTTCGAGTTTGGTCTTGGTCCAGGCATCGAGTGGTAGACACTGGCAAGATTATCTGAAAATGTTTTACGCCTAAGAGTGATCCAAGATCTCATTTAATAATTCGAGTCGCCGAGTTAGCCGACCAGGCCTAAGAGAAATTTATAAACACGTGTATACTGTTATACAGATTCTATCACCTACCGGGCTGGGAGGGACAGTCCTGACCTGGTGACCGGTCTCCTGTTGCGGCCGTCAAAGCACGGCCAACTCTTCCACGAAGATCTAAGTGTTTTTCTCTTTTCTTTCGTGACTCGCGAGTGGAGTGACTATTAAAGTACTTTTTTTGTTTGTGCAGTTCTTCGTAGTAACAATAGTGATTTAGGGACAATAGTGATTTAGGGACCAATAAAATAAACTTCCTTTCACCTTTTCATTTCATTACAGTGTATGCTGTGCTATCTTGATGTGTGTTGATTCATGGGTTTGTGATTTTGTGCAGTGTTCCGTTGTTCCTCCCCCCCTCTGCGGGCACACGATACACGTACTACTCCTGAAGTACGCGTAGGTGTTTGCGCGCCGTAGGGGGGGGGGGTCTTCTTCATCCTGTGCTCGTGTTGGTGTAGTTGTGCGTGATGTTTCTTATGTTGTTGTTCAGTTCAGTGGTGCGAGGCAGCGTTCGCCTCGTCTTCAGCGGACTCGAGCAAGTCTCTTGGTAACGGTCTTCTCTGCTCCGGTGGACGCGCGTGCCACGTGGCGATGTTCCTGATGTGCTGGTGTCTTGAGGTGTCTGCACACGCGTACACGGAGAAAGCGAGTTCCCGTATCACCTCAAGTGGTTTAACGCGCAGGTCTCGATGCAGCGTGGCATTCCTCACCATGTACGGCGATGGTTCTGAGTGTAAGATTTTGTTGCGCCTGGAGTTTGCGCCGGCTCGTCGCGCTAACGAGGGAATACCACGCCGGGGCCGCGTATGTAAGTTTGGGGCGGATGTACTGGTAGTACACCCCCAGTTTGAGTCTTGTTGGTAGGTGCGCATTTAGTATTGGGTACAAGAGTGCTCGAGTCGCCCTGGATTTCCCCACGACGCTGTCCACGTGGGCCGCCATTGACAGGCGAGAGTCGATGGTGACCCCTAGATACTTGGCAGTTCTCGTCCATGCGACGGGTTGTTCGTTTATCTTCAGTGGTGGTTGAATGTTGCCGACGCCCTCAAGTGGTCGGCGATGTTCCTGATGTGGACTGTATGGATGGTGGGAGGTGTACGTCACTGGGTAAAAGAAAAGCCGGGGTCACGTGGTCCAAGAAGCGAGGAGAGACAGCGGGGGCGGAGCTTGTTCCTGGTGAAGGCGCGGGCGACGACTGGACTGGCGGTGTCTGCTTCTTCTTTTGGCTTTTCTTAGGGCCATTTCCGGGGCTAAGCCCCCTGAATGGGGTAGCTCTCGCCATCCCCAGGCGTGGGGATGGGGCTTTGGGTACGGCGTATAGCCTATGGGAAGCTGTACGGGCGGGCGACAGCGGCACCTCGGCTCCGCCGGGCGATCAACGTGGGTGGGGTGAGACCTCCGGTAGCCCCGGAGGAAGCCCCAGCCACGGATCTGCACCGGTGAAGTGAATCGAGGGCCCTAAGTGCCTGCACCGTGGTGAAGGTATAGAAGGCAAAGGGTGAATGTTGGAAAGAGTCAAGGGTGACGGCGTGGTGTGTGTATATGATGTGTGAGCTGGGTCAGGGACCGCGCGGTCAAGTGGTCTGCCGATGACATGTTGCATCAGCAACATGTATTGGCATTCGCGGGCCGAACGCGGTCCCCGGTCCAGCCAGCACAGCGACCAGTGTATAGTGTTCGACTGTTTTCAAAAATTATGTGGTGAGTATTGTGACTGTTTAGTGTAGGAAATAAATATATAAAATAAACATAAGTTTTATAAAATAAGCCTCGCCCAGGAAGTGGGCGGATTCTTAGGGCCCCTCCCCGGAACCCGCGTCGGCAGCGCCACGATGGCTCCACTACGAACTAGTGGAGGCAGGTGATTGGCTGCTTGAGACAGCGGGGCGAGGGGCGGGACAACCTGTAGTGTAATTGGACCATTTTTATGTGGTGGGTTGGTGTGTGTGTAGTGCAGTTATGTACGATAATGTATACAGGGTGTCCCAGAACGTAACGTAGCTGGGAAGGGGGGTGATAGGGGGGGTCACAAGGGTCACCAGAAAAATAAAATAAAAATTCCCCTCTGGCTATTTAAAAAATAAATGGCATTTTTTTAAAAACTAAAAATTTTACACCTTGTGGGGCTATTTTGCTAACTGTACCTACAAATATAGCAGTTTAAAAAAAAAAAAGATGTTATGTAATCCTCAATAACCCTTCATCAAATTGAATTAAAAAAATAATACATATCCAACCAAGATTTTAAAGAAAATTAAGTTCTTTTCCAGTCAAGGACTTAGTAATTACAATTTCACTCAACTTTCTCCAAGTGTACTGAAAAAAAAAAGTACTATGCAGCTCCGGCGTGTAACTTAAAAAGATAGGTAATTTTATTGCAATTCCAAAATGGTATAACACTTATTTGAAAAAATCATACTTAGACATTTAAAAATAATTTTCGGGAACAATACCCCTGCAAAACAAAACATATCAATAAAACAATAGTCTCAAATTCCTAAGAAAATACATTTTTAAATGTCTCTTCTGTTCCTCTAATGTTACTGCCCGTTAATACTCAAGATTGGAGTACTGTACATACCTCAAACACTCAAGTACAGTCTAGGCCAGATAAAGCTTTACCATATTTTATGACAAGGAATTTAAATTAAACTCGGAAATAAAACATAATTCTAATTATTTATTCAAATAAAGTGCTCCAAATGTGCACCACCAACATAAATAGTCTCAAATTCCTAAGCAAATATTCCTGTTCCTTGTACAGGCAGGTAGGCAGGTACCCCTCTCGTACCGTTAGCCATGCGCGAGAACAATGAAACAAAACAAGTTCAGGGAGTGAAAGAGACAGGTAGATACGTTAAAGGAAGAGAAAAAGTAGGGGTGCTGTCTCTGGTTAGCCAAATAGTCGGGCAGTACATTAAGCTCTCTCGTTTACTGCACATCTTTGTATTCGTTTGTGTTCATTTAGTACTAACAACTTTGCTTCGCTTTCTGGACTTGATTATTTCTTTGTGATTTTGGACATTGTTTGTGATTTCTTCTAACGACTTGGCTTTCTCAAGGACTAAAGTGTGTGATACAGTGCCACCATGCCACCCACGTACACTCCACATGAATATGCGAACATGCATCTCATTTACGGCGAATGTAGATGTAATGCCGGTGCTGCAGCAAGACTGTACCGAGAAAGATATCCGAACGCCCCACGTCACCCGGATAGCCGTGTTTTTGTCAATGTCCACCGACTATTGTCTGAGGGTCGACTTCCACATCAAATGGTTAATGAACGCAGATCTCGGTTCGATGTCCAAGATGTAGTGCTTCAAACCGTCGCAGACAACCCGAGTACTTCAGTTCGGACAATTGAAGCAAATACAGGTGTATCAAAAAGTACTGCTCATCGCATATTACAATCAGAAAAGTTCCACCCGTACCACGTGCAACGCATACAGAGTCTGATACCACGCGATTTTCCTGCGAGACTTGCATTTTGTAGTAGGATGCTGCGCATGCATAGGGAGGACCCTCAATTTTTTAATAAAATATTGTGGTCCGACGAGTCTACTTTTAAAAAGGACGGCTACATGAACCTACATAATTTACACGAGTGGCACGTAGAAAATCCCCACCTTATTAGAGAAGATCGATCCCAATATCGTTTTAAAGTGAACATGTGGACCGGAATACTGAACGGTAAAATAATCGGACCCTTTGAGTTACCTGAGGCACTGACTGGCGAGGCGTACTTGCACTTTTTACAAAACGAATTACCCAATTTATTGGAAGATGTGCCGCTGGAAACATTAAGGAATATGTGGTTCCAGCATGATGGGTGCCCAGCACATTATGCACGCCCAGTAAGAGATTTCCTAAACAACGAATATCCTGGTAGGTGGATGGGAAGGGCCGGTGTTATAGCGTGGCCAGCTCGTTCACCGGATTTAAACCCGTTGGACTTCTTTTACTGGGGTGCTATAAAAGAAAAAGTTTATGGGAAACCCATCAGGGACTTGGGTGACTTGAAGGCGAGGATCACAGAGGCCGCGGAATCAATCAATAATAGAAGATTTGCTCGGCACATTTCCCGCTCATTTTTAAAACGATGTAGGGCGTGCATTTATGTTGGTGGTGCACATTTCGAGCACTTAATTTGAATAAATAATTACAATTTTGTTTTATTTTCGAGTTTCATTTAAATTCCCTGTCATAAAATATGGTAAAGCTTTATCTGGCCTAGACTGTACTTGAGTGTTTGAGGTATGTACAGTACTCCAATCTTGAGAATTAACGGGCAGTAACATTAGAGGAACAGAAGAGACATTTAAAAATGTATTTTCTTAGGAATTTGAGACTATTGTTTTATTGATATGTTTTGTTTTGCAGGGGTATTGTTCCCGAAAATTATTTTTAAATGTCTAAGTATGATTTTTTCAAATAAGTGTTATACCATTTTGGAATTGCAATAAAATTACCTATCTTTTTAAGTTACACGCCGGAGCTGCATAGTACATTTTTTTTTCAGTACACTTGGAGAAAGTTGAGTGAAATTGTAATTACTAAGTCCTTGACTGGAAAAGAACTTAATTTTCTTTAAAATCTTGGTTGGATATGTATTATTTTTTTAATTCAATTTGATGAAGGGTTATTGAGGATTACATAACATCTTTTTTTTTTTTAAACAGCTATATTTGTAGGTACAGTTAGCAAAATAGCCCCACAAGGTGTAAAATTTTTAGTTTTTAAAAAAATGCCATTTATTTTTTAAATAGCCAGAGGGGAATTTTTATTTTATTTTTCTGGTGACCCTTGTGACCCCCCCTATCACCCCCCTTCCCAGCTACGTTACGTTCTGGGACACCCTGTATATAGTTTAATAGAAATTAAATTTTTGGTCAGTTACGGTTGAGTAGCATCCGTAACTAACTCACGCGGCAGTCGATGCCTGTATTCGGGAGGGCGAGCGTGGAGCGGGGCGATGTTACGCAAGTGTGCGTACGAGGAGGTATCAGCCCTCTCGAACATAGTGCTTGAGAGGCGGGAAACGAATGCGTCCAGGGGCTCCATTTGGAGGTCCCTGGAGATGGTAGAGTTTCTCACGAAACGTGGGGCGCGCGTTATCGTGCGGAGGGTCAGCGCTTGTTGCGCACGAAGGTCCTTGCGGCCGGACTCGCTGGTTAGGGCGAACCAGGCGGGGGCGGCGTATGAAAGGATGGGTCTGATATAGGCCTTGTATATGCCCACCTTGATATTGATGGGCACATTGGGGGCAGCGAGGACCGGCTTCAGGAGTGCCCGGGCCACGCGAGTGTTGGCCACGACGTGCTTTATGTGGGTGCGCATGGTAAGGCTTGAGGTCAGGTGGACACCCAGATATTTGGCGACACCTGACCACGGAATATCCTGATTAAGGAGTCTAAGAGGTGGCAGCTGTCTCTTGGGGGGGAATGGGATGGCCTGAGTCTTGTTGGCGTTGGCCTGGAGGCGCCATTTGCCAAGCCAAGACGGGAGGGCGTCAAGCGAGCGTTGCACCTTCTGTGCAGCGAACTGGGCCGTGAGACTGGTGGCGATGAGGGCTGCATCGTCGGCGTAAAGCGCCAGGATAGCGCCTTCCTGGACTGGGAAATCGTCCGTGTAGAGGGAGTATAGGGAGGGAGAGAGGCAGCTCCCTTGGGGGACTCCAGCGAGAGCTGGGTGGGGAAGCGAGACTTTGTCCTCCACTGCTACACGGAACGATCTGTCCTTGAGAAAGTCCGCCAATAGGTGGACCAAGCGACGGGGGACCGATGTACTGGCAATCTTGTAAATCAAGCCGGCGTGCCATACGCGGTCGAAAGCTTTCTCCATGTCGAGGAATACTGCAACTGCGCACTTCTTGTTACGGGCGGCCGAAATGTGGTGCAGTACCCTCGACAGTTGGAGCGTGTTAGAGTGCTCCGACCGAAACCCGAACTGTTCCTCACGTTGGGGGAGGTGAGGGCGGAGGCGCTGAAGCAGAAGTTTCTCGAAGATTTTGGATGCTGTGGGAAGAAGAGTGATTGGCCGATAACTCTCTGGCTTCTGTATGTTTTTCTTAGGTTTCGGGGTCGTTATAATGCGTCCCTCCTTCCAGGCGTCCGGGTAGGCTGCTGTGCGCAGGATGCCGTTGAATATTCTTGTAAGAGCCGCCACTGCACGGCGGGGCAGCTGTTTGAGCGCCGTGTTGGTGATACCGTCAGTACCGGGCGCCTTCCCAGGCTTAGCGCTGCGGATCTGTCGCATAACCTCGGAGGGTGACAGGAAGTCCAGGTCTTCGTCCGAGGGGAAGCCTCCTTTGAGGAATGTGTCCACTTCTTGTTCTACCTCAACATTGTGCTGGTGGTCTACAGGAGGAAAAGGGGAAAAGACTCTCCAGGTGGGCCGCGAAGATGTTAGCGCGGTCCTCGGCCCTGAATCTGGGAGTGCCATCTTCATGAAGGAGGGGTCTTACAGGGGTCGGGGTGTGAGTGAGCCGGCGACACAACTTGTGCATCGACGCCCAGTCCTCAGATGCTCCGCCTACGTACCGCTCCCACTCCTCGTTGGTGCGGTGCTGCAGGGTGGTCTTGATTTTTTCACTGAGCCTGTTTAGCTGAGCCTTCATTTGGGGGCAGCGTGATGCCTGCCAGCGTCTTCTTAATTTCCTCTTTTCGCTCAGGAGTGAGGCGATGTAGACGTCTGGCAGTGCTAGAGCGCCGCTTCTTTTATAGTGAATTTTCTCTGCCTCACCCCCTCTGCCTCTCCTCCGCTAATATCTTTATTCATTTCGTTCTTATGTTACAGATTGAACTTAAATCAGCTTATATACTAGGTCTTACATATGTTCAACACAGGTGCGCAACCAGCGTCGCGGCGTCGAGGCGGGTTGAAGATTTATCTGATTATTTCCCCGAACATTTCTTCACCCCCCGCCTCAGCACTATATATACGCGCCCTAGTGGCGCTACATGCGCTAATCTCTATTCGGCGCGCGCTGTGTGCGCACCCGTAAAACAACTTTTCAGTTCTATGATATATTCTTATTTCTAAAATGAAAGTCTCACACTAACAATTATTTATTTCAGCTTAAACTAATGACATTACAGGCTTATAATCTAAAGGAAAATAAACTTTTACTCTGCTTACATTTATTATTTGCCCTACCGCTTGTTTTTAAGGATATTTATTTACATTACTTATATATAAAGTGCTATTTACTAACAACTAATATTAAAGGTGTCTTCTTGAGGAGCCGTCGTGCACTGTGGTAGTGTTAGTTACATTTGTGAAGGCCACCGCCTGCGTCTTGTTTATGTTGACCGTTAAGCGCCATTTGGACAACCATGCGGGAAGGGCGTCCAGTACCCTCTGTGTTTTCATTATGGCGTGTCTTACGCTCATGCTTGAGGCTAGGTAGGTGGCGTCATCTGCATAGAGGGCAAGGTCTACGCCCTCCCGCAGTGGTATGTCATCGGTGTATATCGAGTACTGTGGGACTCCTGCGAGAGCCCTCCTGGCGGAGATCTCCCCCTCTACCACCACCCTGAAAGTCCTGTCTGCCAAGAAACTGGAGATCACCGCGACCATGCGGCGTGGAGTGTTTGTGTGCGACATCTTATACAGCAGACCGGCGTGCCACACCCTGTCGAACGCCTTTTCCATGTCTAGGAATACTGCTGTGGCCTTTTCATGTTTGTTGCGTGCGGTGGCAAGTGTCTGCAGTACCCTAGAGAGCTGGAGCGTCGTGCTATGTTCAGAGCGAAACCCGAACTGTTCGTTGTTTCGGTGTGAAGTGTGGAGAGAGGCGCTGAAGTAGCAGCTGTTCGAACACCTTCGAGGTGGTCGGAAGCAAAGTGATGGGCCGATAGCTCTCTGGCCTCAGCACGCTCTTCCCTGTTTGGAGAGCATTATCACCCGCCCCTCTTTCCAGATGGTGGGGAATATGGCGTGACGGAGTATGCCGTTATAGAGTCTGGTGAGGCCTGAGATCGTACGGAAGGGAAGGTGACGCAGTGCGGCGTTAGTGAGGTTGTCTCCTCCCGGCGCCTTTCTGGGTTTCTGTTTCTTAATGATCGAGGCCACCTCTCTTGGGGAGAAGAAAACGGGCTCTTCTTCAGGAGCTATCGGCGTACTGAAGTACTCTCGAAGGCGTTCTTCAACAGCCGCCGTGTGCTCGAGGTCCTCAGTCGGGTTTGGCGTGAAGACGCTCTCCAGGTGTGTGGCGAAGATCTCGGCGCGGTCTGCTGCTCTGTATCTTGGTGTGCCATCGCAGTACAAAAGAGGATGCACAGGAGATGGGGCGTTGGTGAACCGTTTGGAGGCTCTCTGAACGGATGGCCAGTCCTCGCTTGTGGCCTCCATATATCGTTCCCACCTCTGTGCATAGTGGGTCTGTAAGTAGTCCTTCGTCTTCTCTGTAAGGCGGTTGAGCTCTCTTTTTGTAGTGGGGCAACGAGTTTGCTGCCAGCGTTTTCTGAGGAGCCGCTTCTCTTTGAACCCGGGAATTTTATTCTGTCTGCAGGTCCCAGGTGAGTATCGCTTATCAGCGCCACGTCGATATTTTGTTCCTGCAGTAAGGGGCGAAGGAGGACAGCCTTCCTCCTGAGACCGTTGGCGTTCCAATTTATTATTCTAAGAGCTAACCTATCCATTGGGAGATGATATAACTCTTAGCTGCTTTTATGGTCGTCTCCATTAGGGTGGCGGCATCTGCGCCCTCATTCCAGGCCCGGAGCAGTTCCTGTATAAGTTTCAGGGCCGCCTGTATAAAAGTGTCTACGTTCTGTGAGTTTCCTCGAGTGTCTTGATGGCCCTCGCCTACTCTGGGCGCTCCGGGGCCGTTTTGCGGATGTCTTGGGGCCTCTCTTGATGTTGGGGCCGCTTTCGTTCTCCATGTTGCCGCCACCGCTTGGTGGACGCTGGGAGGAGGCTGTTGTGGTGGTGTTGGTGGTTGCAGGAGGCTCTGAAGCCTCAGATTCCTTCGGATTCTTTTTCTTTTTCTTTCGCCCCCGTTTGGCGGGGGCCCCGCGCTCCGTGGGTTCGTTGGCTTGCGCCATTAGCGAGGATCCCTGTGTATACTCGCTTGTGAGCTGCTCATTATTATCGTTGTTGTTGTTGGGCGCTGTATTGTTGTTGGCCCCTGCTAAGACCTCCGAGGGCTTGGGGGCCCTCTTTTGTCTCTCTGTGGAGACCAGGGTGCCCGCCTTCTTGTTCCTGGCCTCCTGTTTGAAAATAGGGCAGCTGCTATAGTTGGCAGGGTGAGGGCCCCCGTAGTTTGGGCAGGTGGCCGGCTCGGAGGTAGGGCGTGGGCACTCGCTGGCTGGGTGCTCACCGCTGCATCTCACGCACACCAGCTTCCGGTGGCACTGGTGTGACGAGTGACGAAATTTTTGGCAGCGGTGGTACTGTGCAGGGCGTTTCTTGCCGCGCCAGGCCTCAATTTGTATGCCAGGGATCCCCAGCATCTCCGTGACGGCATATATGTCCTCGACCTTCTCCGTTCTCTAGATGGACGCGAAAAGAACGCAGCCAGGGCGCCCCCCTCGGGCCCTGACGTTCTTTACGTAGTCCGGAACGAACCCTAGGGCGCGGAGCTCCTCCTCTCCGGTGGTGTCGCTGGGGAGGCCTTTTATGGCCAGCTTCAAGTTTTGCTCCGCCGGTGGAGAGTAGGAGAACCAGCTGAGGTCCTCGTTTTTTTTCTATTTCGCATAAATATGCCTGAATTATTCGGTATTCGTTACCATCAGCTGGGGTAAAGCGAATACCCTTCCCGAACGGTCGCGCATTAATTAGCAGTTCTGCCCAGCCTGCTCTTGATGGCCTGGAGGTGGTGGATCCAGTTCGGGAACTTCTCCACAATCACCGGCGGGTATCTTGGTTCGCGGGGCCTGACATCACCCTGTTGGGGCCCGGGAACACTCGGTCCGGCCCTGTCGCCGAGTACGGCCCTGTACGATTTCGATGTGCTTGCGGCGGCGGCTTGTGCGTAACTGGTTTTATTGACGTCACGCAAGTGGCTATCGTTTGGATTATTTTTAACAATTTGAGCGTACTCACCTGGCGTTCCGGGTCTGTTCAGGCGAGGATCTCTGGGGAGCGTCGGTGATGATGATGATGGCGCTGTTGTAGGCGCCGCCGTCGGACCCCTCTGGCGTTTCTGCCCGGGGTCTTCTGTGGCCTCTTCTGGGCTTCTCGGGCGGCGCTGGGCCGCTGGACGCGCGTCATAATTCACGTCGACGGCCATCAAGTCTGGAGAGGACTCCGCTCTCATAAGTTGACGGTGGCGCTCGCAAAAGGTGTCTTGTATCTTCCGGCGCCCGACAAACCCCATGGACGCCAGTGACAGCTCCGAGCCGCTGGGTGATGAGCAGCCGATAGCTGCGCAGGCGAGTCCATAGCTGCTGCGCGTGGAGAGGAGGCATATTCGTACGTCTTGATGCTTGACAGGCATCGCGGCGTCCTCGGTTAACCCCTGCTCGAGACCCGCGCGGGCGCGCCGGTCAGGAGGGGCGCGGCGCGCTCGGCGGTGCGCGGGGCCTTAACCCGGCTCGCGACCGGCGTACTACCGGGAGCCACGCGGGAGGCGTGAGACGCGGGTGCGTGGCGGTCGCGCTGACGCGGCGGCGCGGGCGCCAGCTCCTGGGCGGCACGCAACGCGCCAGGCTGATCCCGACCCAGGGCGGCGCTGGTGATCGCACTCGGCCTACCGGCGCCGGTGGGTGCGGAGGATGGCGGCATCGTCTGCGGGACGAGCGTCGAGTCGCGGCGGGCCTCAAGCTAGGTGCGAGGCTGTGGAGCGCCGGGGCGCTGCCCTGACACCGGCGGCGAATTGACCATGGAGGTCACGTCTGAGGGCATAGGGGGACGCCCGCCTGTTTGGCTGGGCTGGGCATCGCGACCATGGTTACCTAGCCTACCCCCTTGCTTCCCTTTGTGAGGGCTCTTTTTCATAGGAGTCTTGCTTTTCTACAGCTACGTGAGTTCTTATAACTAATGTCTTGTGTTTCTTATGACTAGTTGTATTCTTAAGCTAGTAGTGTTGATGTGGGTGTTGATAGAAGATTTCTTGTGAGGTTTCTTAATTTTATTACCAGGTCTGTTTGTTGACGATGTTTTAAGTGTATATTTAAGTGGTCAGTTTTAAGTGGCGTTATGTGACGACTGGACCACCTCGACCCCACGACAGTACAACAGCGTGATGTTGCGTTGTTGCACTGTCGAGCGGCTGCTTGATTTTTGAGAACGGCCCTGGAGCGCGTAGCGGCAGTGACGTCAGCGTCGTGACGAGCACCAGAGCGTCGTTTTCTTGCGGGTAGATATGAGATGGGTCCTAAGTGCCACGCGCCGCGGTGGGAGTATAGTAGGCAGAAGTGGGTGTTGGGAAGAGTCAAGGGTGTCGGCGTGGTATGTGTGTGTGATGTGTGAGCTGGATCAGGGACCGCGCGGTCAAGTGGTCAGCCAATGACATGTTGCATCAGCAACATGTATTGGCATTCGCGGGCCGAACGCGGTCCCCGGTCCAGCCAGCACAGCGACCTATGTACAGTGTTCATCTGTTTTCAAAAGTTATGTGGTGAGTATTGTGATTGTTTAGTGTAGGGAATAAATATATAAAATAAACATAGGTTATATAAAGTGAGCCTCGCCCGGAAGTAGGCGGGTTCTTGGGACCCCTCCCCGGGAACCCGCGTCGGCAGCGCCACGATGGCTCCACTACGAACTAGTGGAGGCAGGTGATTGGCTGCTTGGGACAGCGGGGCGGGGAGCGGGACAACCTGTAGAGTGTAATTGGACCGTTTTTATGTGGTGGGTTAGTGTGTGTGTAGTGCAGTTATGTACGATAATGTATATATATAATTTTATGGGGAATAGATTATTAGTCAGTTACGGATGAGTAGCATCCGTAACTAACTCACGCGGCAGTCTATGCCTATATTCAGGAGGGCGAGCGTGGAGCGGGGCGATGTTACGCAGGTGTGCGTACGTGGAAGTATCAGCCCTCTCGAACATGGTACTGGAGAGGCGGGAAACGAATGCGTCCAGGGGTTCCATTTGGAGGTCCCTGGAGATGGTGGTGTTTCTCACGTAACGTGGCGCGCGCGTTATCGTGCGGAGGGTCAGCGCTTGTTGCGCGCGAAGGTCCTTGCGGTCAGACTCGCTGGTTAGGGCGAACCAGGCGGGGGCAGCGTATGACAGGATGGGTCTAATATAAGCCTTGTATATGCCCACCTTGATGTTGATGGGCACATTGGGGGCGGCGAGGACTGGCTTCAAAAGTGCGCGGGCCACACGCGCGCTGGCCACGACGTGTTTCGTGTGGGTGCGCATAGTAAGGCTTGAGGTCAGGTGGACGCCCAGGTATTTGGCGACACCTGACCACGGAATGTCCTGATTTAGGAGTCTGAGCGGCGGCAGCTGTTTCTTCGGGGGGAATGGAATGGCCTGGGTCTTGTTGGCGTTGGCCTGGAGGCGCCATTTGCCAAGCCAAGGCGGGAGGGCATCCAGCGAGTGTTGCACCTTCTGTGCAGCGAACTGGGCAGTAAGACTGGTGGCAATTAGGGCTGCGTCGTCGGCGTAAAGCGCCAGGATGGCGCCTTCCTGTACTGGGAAATCGTCCGTGTAGAGGGAGTATAGGGAGGGAGAGAGGCAGCTCCCTTGGGGAACTCCAGCGAGAGCTGGGTGGGAAAACGAGACTTTATCCTCCACTGCTACACGGAACGATCTGTCCCTAAGAAAGTCCGCCAGTAGGTGGACCAAGCGACGGGGGGCAGATGTGCCGGCAATCTTGTAGACCAGGCCGGCGTGCCACACGCGGTCGAAGGCCTTCTCCATGTCGAGAAATACTGCGACTGCGCACTCCTCGCGGCCGAGATGTGGTGCAGTACCCTCGACAGTTGGAGCGTGGTGGAGTGCTCCGACCGAAACCCGAACTGTTCCTCGCGCTGGGGGAAGTGAGGACGGAGGCGCTGGAGCAGAAGTCTCTCGAGGATCTTGGATGTTGTGGGAAGAAGAGTGATCGGCCGGTAGCTCTCCGGCCTCTGTGTGTTCTTCTTTGGTTTCGGGAGCATTATGATGCGTCCCTCCTTCCAGGCGTCCGGGTAGGTTGCTGTGCGCAGGATGCCGTTGAGTATTCTAGTTAGGGCCGCCACTGCACGGCGGGGCAGCTGTTTGAGCGCCGTGTTGGTGATGCCGTCAGCGCCAGGTGCCTTCCCAGGCTTAGCGCTGCGGATCTGTCGCATGACCTCGGAGGGTGACAGGAAGTCCAGGTCTTCATCCGAGGGGAAGCCTCCTTTGAGAATTTTGTCAACTTCTTGTTCCACCTCGGCATTGTGTTGATGGTCTGCCGGAGGAAAAGGGGAAAAGACTCTCTCCAGGTAGGCCGCGAAGATGTTAGCGCGGTCCTCAGCCCTGAATCTAGGAGTGCCATCTTCGTGAAGGAGGGGTCTTACGGGGGTAGGGGTGTGGGTGAGCCGGCGACACAACTTGTGCAGCGATGCCCAGTCCTCGGATGCTCCGCCCACGTACCGCTCCCACTCCTCGTTGGTGCGGTCCTGCAGGGTGGTCTTAATTTTTTCGCTGAGCCTGTTTAGCTGGGCCTTCATTTGGGGGCAGCGTGTTGCCTGCCAGCGTCTTCTTAGCTTCCTCTTTTCACTTAGGAGTGAGGCGATGTGATTGGGTAGCGGCGGGAGTCTTCGGCCTTGCGCGGGTTCGGGGGTGGCAAGCTCGAGTGCCTGCTGGACGGCGGATGTCCACTCTCGCGTCAGCGAGTTGACATCCGCAGGGGTGTGTACCGGGCGGTTTGGGACGCTACGCTCTAGCTCCTTCCGGAAGATGTTCCAATCGGGGGAGGGGCGTGGGGGAAGGGAGGGGAGGCGGGTGTGGTGCGTGTCCAGGATCACGAGGACCGGCAGGTGGTCGGATAGATGTTCGTCGTTTAGCACCTGTTGGGAAATGGGGAAAGGAAGGTTATTGTGGACGATAATGTCTAGGACGTCGGGTGTGTGAGCGGGATTATCAGGATAATGGGTGGGTTAGTGACACGTGTGACCGTGGTTTGCTCTACACGGGAGCCTCTCTTCTTCCTTCTACCTCTCCCTCCTCTCGACGAGGGGGGGCGTGAGCGGGCTGAGGGGGCGTTTGCTGCGGCCATGAGTCCGGGGCCATCCGGTTCGTTGGTGAGTAGAGTCGGTTGTTGGGTTTGTCTCTGGGACGGTGTTGTACCTCCTGTGGCGGCGACGGTGCCAGCCCTCTTGTTGCGGGCCTCCTTCTGGAAGACCGGGCAGGCCGCATAGTTAGCAGGGTGCGCGCCCTGGCAGTTGGCGCAGGAAGCTGGGGCGTCCAGGGGGCGGGGGCAGTCCCGTGCTGCGTGTTCCTCTCCACATCTCACACAGCACAGCTGCCTGTGGCATTGGTGAGAGCTGTGGCGGAACTTCTGGCACCTGTGGCATTGCGCCGGGCCTTTCTTCCCTCTCCAGGGTTCTATTATTACACCGGGGATACTCATGAGCTCGTTAACTTCATAGATGGCGGGGGTGATGTTGGGCGTCTTCTTGATAATGGCGAACAGGATACAACCCGGTCTGTCGCCTCGTCCGCGGATTGTCCTTATGAATTCGGGTGTGAAACCGAGGTCCTGGAGCTCCTGGTCCACATCCTCAATGGGCACATCGATGGGGAGGCCGCGAATCGCCACCTTGAGGCTGCGTTCTTCGGGGAGAGAGTACGAGAACCAGGACACCTTTTCTGCTCCCTCCAGGCTCTCCAAATATGCCTGTATCGTCCTGTACTCCGTGTCCTCCTGAGGTGAGAACCTCACGCTAGCGGGTCTGCCGAGTTTTTCCTTGAGGACTTTGACATGCTTGGGCCAGTTGGGCCAGCTCTCCACCACAATGGGGGGGTACTTCGGCTTTCGCTCGGCAGTGGCCGGTCCGCGGGGTGGCGATGTTCTCGTCGTAGTTGCTGAGGTGGTGGAGGCCATCGCTTCGGCGAACGTTTTCTGCCTCAACGGGCCTTCGTCCGAGGGGGGGCAGTGCCTCTTGGCCGTGTCCTCCGAGTCCAGCTCCGAGTCCGGGCTGCGGGGGCGTCTTACGGGGGCGGTCGGGGGCGTGGGGTCTGTCTCCATTTCTGTGACTCTTGGTGCGTGACGCTTCTTTCTCCCTTTCCTCTTTGAGGTCCTGGATGCAGTGGCCGAGGCATCGGAGGTGGCGTCGGAGGTGAGGGAAGTCGTGGACGTGTATCCCGAGTATTGGAGTCTCGCGGGCGAGTCCATCCCGGAAGTCCGCGGGGATAAGTCGCGATAGACTTGCGTGATCTCGCTCCGTCCGGACGGGCGTGCACTCGCCTTGCCGCTCGCAACCGGCGGAGGGCCCGCGACGGGGGCGGCAGGGGGTGTCGCGGCGTGCGCGAGACGTACGCGCGGGTCACGCGGATTCGCGCGCGGCGGCATGGGTGCGGGCATTCCCGTGAGGGCGGCACGCGCGGTGCCCGCTCGGCCTGGGGTGTGCACCAGCGGCGGACTCGGCGCGGATGCACTTTCGGCTGCACGGAGCGCACCAGCGGGGGGTGTGGTGGGTGCTGCCTCGCGAGTGGGGTTGGCGCGCGAGCTCGAGGACAGAGTTCTGTGTTCGGGCTTGTTCGATTCGGTGTTCACTGTGTTCGGTCCCGAACGGTGTTCGCTGCGAGCAGGTGCGTTCGCTGGCGATCGGCGCATCGTGGATGTTGATGGTGTCTCCGTGGGCAACTGGGTCACAGATGATGAGGATGGAGTCACAGCGGGGAATGGAGGGCTTCTAGCCCTTATTCCTGGGGGGCTGAGGGCCCTGAAAGAGGGCGATGGTTGGCCCTGAGAAGGGCCTTTTTTCATGATCGCAATAGAGATCAACTGGGTCGTTTAGTAATTGCGTCCCCTAACCAATAGATATTGGTGAACGCAAAGTCGGCCCGCGGCCGGTGTGCGCGACAACGTCCAAGGCGGGCGCTATCGCAAACACCGGTGCGGTGAGCTTGTTGGGGTCCGGGCAATGTTCGGATTCGCACTGGTGCTCGGCGAATCCAACGAAGCTCTCCTGGACTGGCGGTGCTAGAGCGCCGCTCCTTTTATAGTAAATTTTCTCTGCCTCACCCCCTCTGCCTCTCCTCAGCTAATATCTTTATTCATTTTATTTTTATATTACAGATTAACCTTAAATCAGCTTATATACTAGGTCTTACATGTGGTCAATACAGGTGCACAACCAGCGTCGCGGCGTCGAGGCGGGTTGAAGATTTATCTAATTATTTCCCGAAACATTTCCTCACCCCCCGCCTCAGCACTATATATACTCGCCCTAGTGGCGCTACATGCACTAATCTTTGCTCGGCGCGCGGTGTGTGCACACCCGTAAACAGAACTTTTCAGTTCTATGATATGTTCTTATTTCTAAAATAAAGTCTCATACTAACAATTATTTATTTCAGCTTAAACTAATGACGTTACAGGCTTATAATCTAAAGGAAAATAAACTTTTACTCTGCTTACATTTATTATTTACCCTACCGCTTGTTTTCAAAGATATTTATTTACGTTATGTACTTATATATAAAGTGCTATTAACTAACAACTAATATTAAAGGTGTCTTCTTGAGGAGCCGTCGTGCACATTTCTCCCGCCGTCGCGTCTCGCGACCCAACTGGGAGCACGACGATTTTTCTGGTGGGCCGGCGTAGTACGTGACCGTTGGCAGTCGTTATGTCTACGATGCGGACTTCTCCATCTTTGCCAGGGTAGATTTTGGATACTATTCCCTTCGGCCATATGTTTCTTGGTAGATTCGGATCGCATATGATCACTAGATCGCCCGTTCTCGGTGTGACTCCTGTGGTTCGCGTCTCCCGCCGGTGTTGGAGCAGGGGAAGGTATTCTTTCATCCACCGTCGCCAGAAGTTGTCAGCGAGGAGTTGGGCACGCCGCCATACTTGGCGTGCTGATTGATCGTTCTCTTCGAATGTTCCCGGTGAAGGTGCGTGGCTGTTCGGGCCCAGCAGGATGTGATTTGGCGTCAGGGCTTCTGGGTCACCTGGTGACACCGCCACGTGAGTCAGCGGTCGCGAGTTTATGGTATTTTCAATTTCCAGTAGGAAGGTGTGTAGCGTCTCATCGCTGGGGTGTGTTTCCTGAAGTGTGGCACGTAGAGCTTCCTTGACGCTCCTCACCAGTCGTTCCCAGGCGCCGCCCATGAACGGGGCACCTGTGCTCCAGGAAGGAGGCGATCAGTTGGAGCAGGCGCTGTGGCAGGGTGGTCTCCGACAGCTTGTGGAGCAGGCCGCTGTGCCACACTCTGTCGAAGGCCTTCTCTATATCTAAGAAGACCGCTGCCGTGGTCTCCTTTTTGTCTTCGCAGGTGATGATGTGGTGCAGGAGCTTCGCGATCTGCAGGGTAGTCGAATGGTCCCCTCTGAATCCGAACTGTTCTGGTCTCAGGTGCAGATGAGGCGTTATTAATTGCAGCAGGAGCTTCTCGAACGCCTTGGAGAGGGTGCAGAGCAGTGTGATGGGCCTGTAGCTGGACGGTCTTCGGGGATCCTTGCCTGGTTTGGGCAGCGCAACCACGATGCCCTTCTTCCAGGAGGAGGGGAAGTGTCCGGTCCGCAAGATGCCGTTGAACAGGCCTGTGACCGCCGCTACTGCTTTTGGTGGCAGGTGGTGTAACGCAGCGTTGGTGACGCCATCTTCTCCTGGGGCTTTCCTGGGTTTCAGGCTGCGCAGTGTGCGCTGCACCTTGCCCGGCGAGAAAAAGGGTTGTTCCTCGTCCGAAGGTACAGGTCTGTTTAGGCATTCGATGAGATCTCTCTCCACCTGTTGCTCATGTTGCGCATTCTCCGGTGGGTTGGGTGTGAACTGGACTTCAAGGTGGTCTGCCAGGATTTCAGCTCGATCCGCCGCCACGTAACGTGGGAGGCCGTCTTCTCCAAATAATGGGCGTGTAGGTGTTTGGCTTGTGGATAGTTGGCGGCATAGGCGATGTAGGGAAGGAAGGTGTTCCTCCACGCTCATGAGATGCCGTTCCCAGGACTCCGAGGCGAGGGAGGTTAAGGCCAACTTGGTTTTTGCTACCAGTCTGTTTAGCTCCGTCTTCAGCGTTGGGCAGCGGGTGCGTTGCCATTGTTTTCGTAGTGCTCGTTTCTCGGCTATGAGTGCTCGTATTTTGGCAGGAAGCTGGGGAAGTCTTCTTCTTGCCTCAACGGTGTGAGAGGCGATGTCCATGGCGCTGCTGAAGCAGCGAGAGAGGTCTGCTGCTCTTTCGTCCACCTCTTGCCATGTGGAGGGGGTGGCTGAAGGGTGGATAGTTTTCCTGACTTGGTCCTTGTAAGCGGACCAGTTTATGTGTCTCCTGGGTCTCGGTAGGCCAATTCTTGCTGGAGGGTTTTCAACTATAATGAGCACCAGTCTGTGGTCTGACGGCAGGTCTGGCAGGACTGTCTGGGCGGGCTGTGCTCGCAGTCCTTTGTAGACTAATATGTCCAGGACGTCCTCCCCATGCCGTCCGTGGTGGGTTGCTTCGTCCGGCCCCACCACCTCATAGTCATGGTCCGTGGAGCTTTGGTACAATCTACGGCCGCGAGCATTGGTCACTCTGGAGTTCCAGTTGGTGTGTTTTGCATTTAAATCCCCAGCAATCATCACAGGGAAGGGTGACTGAAGAAGGCTCCAAATCTCTCCGGGGTTGAGACCTTGATTAGGAGGGCTGTACGCTGCGTATATTTGCAGTTCTTCTTCGGCTGCTCGGAGTTGTATTCCGAGGGCATACATAGTTGTAAGCTGTCTGTGTGGGATCCCCTGGTGTATCACGCCTCTGCGCACCAACACCAGGAGTCCTCTGTACACCTGGCCGGTGTCGTTGACTTCATCTTTGCGATAGCAGGTGTAGTTTGGTATGTTGAAGGGGGCTCCCTCACGGAGTCTGGACTCGCTAATCAGCATGACGTCGACTTGATGGTCGCGAAGAAACTGGATTAGAAGTCTTCTTTTTCCCGTGAGGGAGTTGGCGTTCCAGTGCACTATTCTTAGCTTATCCATTTTGTTGGAATAATTTGATTATTCCTCCGAGAGCGGCAGCGGCTGGATCGCCTCCACCTTATATGGCCTCCAAGAGGTCCTTGACTATGCAGACCGCAGTGGCTACGTCGCATGTCGTGCCCGCCTTAGTGGGGGCTGAAGTTCGGGGGGCAGCGGCGGCCTGGGCTGGCTGGTCCGCTGGTTGTGACTTTTTTCTCCTCTTTTTGCTCTTCTTGGTCTCCTTCTCCTTGGTTGCAGGCTGTGAGGGAGCCTGGGGAGGTTCGTTGGCAGGGGCCATCAGAGAGGCCTGGGCTGTTTCAGAGACTTCCGCCCTCGGTTCGAGGGTCCTGGGTGGGCCTGTCCTGGCGATTGTCCCTGCTCGCTTGTTCCGTGACTCTCTGCGGAAGGCAGGGCATGCCACGTTGTTTGCTGTGTGGGGACCTCCGCAGTTTACGCAGGTCGGAGGGGCGTCCTTGGGGCGTGGGCAGTCCTGTGCGTAATGTTGACCGCCGCAGATGACACAGGCTAGTTGTCGATGGCAGTTCACGCTGCTGTGCCTGAATGCTTGGCACTTGTGGCATTGAGAGGGGCCCTTCTTGCCTCTCCAAGCCTCGATCTTGATGCCAGGCATCATTAGGAGTTCCTGTACTTCGTAGATTTTAAGACAGTTGCTTGTTCTTTTGAGGGCGGCAAAGAATATGCACCCCGGGCGGCCCGAGCGCGCCCGGATGTGTCTCACTGTCTCTGGCTCAAATTCTAGTTCCCGTAGGGCGTCCTCTATTTCGGTGATTTCCGTGTCCGCCGGGAGGCCGCGTATGGCCACTTTCAAGGCTCGGTCCTCTGGTAAGGAGTAGGAGAACCAGTTTAACGTGGTTTCCTTTTCCAGCTCCGTCAGGTAGGCCTGGATGAGGCGGTACTCTTGTGCGTCCTGGGGGGTGAACTTTACCCCTTCGCCGAGGGGGCGCGCGCTGGGTGGGCGGCCCAATCTGCTCGCCAGTTCTCTGAAGTGGGCGGACCATCTGGGTAGCCTTTCCACGACCAGAGGGGGGTATTTTGGTTTGCTTGACTCTGCTGCTGCTGCTTGTTCGGCAGCTGGTGCTGGTGGTGTTGCGGCCGGGGCGGCCGGGGTGTCCTGGTGTTGTGGGGACGCCAGCGTCTTGTATGTTGTTGCTGGAGACGGCGGGACTGGAGGCTGCGGTTGGGGCGCAGTCAGGGGGGGGGCGGTTGCAATCACCCTCCGGGGCTGTCTTTGGGGTTTCGGTGTTGGCAGACTGGATACTGCCTTGGAGTATGAGAGGCGTTTCGGCGTTCCCGATTCCAGGGTGGGTTCAGTTTCCCTTGGTGTGCTCATGGAGCGGGACCTTCTTTTCTTTTCTGCTGCTGGAGAAGGTGGCGAGTTTGAGGGAGGTCTTCCTCTCTTCTGAGTGGGTGTGAAGTTCGGCGGCGACAGCGTACCGGTCTCCTGTAACCGGATGAACATGGTAACATCATGTTCTAAGTACGTTCTCGCCGTCGCTTCCTCGGGGGCAGGGGGGTCCGGGGGGGTACTCCTTGCTTCCATGGTGAGTGGATATAAAATATCCTGAATGTCCTCAGTTGGAGTTGACGTACGGTGACCGAGGGGGCAGGACGCGTTCCTCGCCGCGTCCCACAACCCGGGGCTAGCCGCTGGTGGCTGACCGGGCGTGGGACAGGTTTGGAATTTGTCCTTTCCCCTGGCGAAACTTGTGTAAGGACGTCAACCGCCGCGCAGGCTTGCGCGGGCGCAGTTCCGTGTGTATTTACAATTAAATACTTCGGGAGCTTGCAGAGCGTTACGTAGTAGTGGTCCGTACCGCTTGCGAGTCAACGACTATCCGGACTGGCGGTCTCCCGGAGGTCTTCACTGCCGTGGTGCCGCGGGGGGCCCGCGAGGGCCCCCCCGCAGCGGCGTGGATACAGGATCGGGGCTGGGCCCCCTGCCTGTGGTGGCGAGTCTCCGCCCTTCAGCCTAAGGGCGGGTCTGCTGGGGTGACTGATGCGTCTTCGGCTCGTTGGCCCCGGGGCCGCTGCCGCCGGAGGGGCATCAGAGCCTACTCCCCCTCACCTCTGGGCGGTACTTGCGCCTGCAGGGCGAGACCCTCGGTAGCCCCGAGGGAGACCCCACAGACGCAGCCAGCGACCAAGAGGAGGAAGTGGGGGGATTCGGCCTCCTTACCCTGGACCGGCGGGTGCGGCCCCGAGACTTGAGTTGCGTGGTGTCATCTTTTTCAGTATCTGGATTTCTGTTGACATTTCACATTTATACGCACTCGGTACAGCGCGGAGGACGATGTCCTTCGTGTTGTGTCGAGTGCATTTTCATATTTTATATATATTTATATATAAGTACATAGTTAATGGGTTGTTGATTGGTGTGTGGTGTTTGTGTGTGTGTGAGTGCGGTGGTTTATGAGTAGTCTTCGTTTTCCCTCCCCCCCTCCGCGGGCACACGATGCACGTACTGCTCTTGGAGTACTCGCAGGTGTCGCGCGTCGGAGGGGTGGGGGCGGGGGTTCTTCATCATCTACTTGCGTCCATGTTGGTATCGGTGTGTGGTGCTTTATGTTGATGTGTGGTGGTGTGAGGCAGCGATCGCCTCATCTTCAGCGGACTCGAGCAAATCTCTTGGTAGCGGTCTTCTCTGCTCCGGTGGACGCGCGTGCCACGGGGCGATGTTCCTGATGTGCTGGTGTCTTGAGGTGTCCGCACGCGCGTACACGGAGAAAGCGAGTTTCCGTATCACCTCATCGAGCAGCTCAACGCGTAGATCGCGGTGCAGCGTGGTATTTCTCACCAGGTATGGCGCCTTGGTGATGGTGCGGAGGGTGAGGTTTTGTTGCGCCTGGAGTTTGCGCCTACTCGTCGCGCTGGCGAGGGAATACCACGCCGGGGCTGCGTAAGTGAGCCTGGGGCGGATGTACTGATAGTACACCCCCAGTTTAAGGCTTGTAGGCAGATGCGCGCTGAGTAAGGGGTACAAGAGTGCTCGGGCCGCCCTGGATTTTCCCACGACGCTGTCCGCGTGAGCCGCCATCGTCAGGCGATGGTCGATGGTGACCCCCAGATACCTGGCGGTTCTCGTCCATGTGACGTGCTCCTCTTTTATCTTCAGTGGTGGCAGGGATACGTTGGTGAAGGCCACTGCCTGTGTCTTCTTGGTGTTCACAGTCAGGCGCCACTTAGACAACCATGCAGGCAGGTCGTCCATTACCCTCTGTAGTTTCCGCGCAGCATGAGTTGCGCTCATGCTGCAGGAGATGTAGGCGGTATCGTCGGCGTAGAGGGCAAGGTCTACGCCCTCCCGCGATGGTATGTCGTTTGTGAACGCTGAGTACAGAGTCGGTGACAGGCAGCTGCCCTGTGGGACGCCCGCGGAGACTCTTCTGGCGGGGGAGAGCTCCCCCTCTACCACCACCCTAAATGTCCTATTCGCCAAGAAGCTGGAGATCACCGCGACCATGCGGCGTGGAGTGTTGGTGTTAGATATCTTGTACAGCAGACCGGCGTGCCACACCCTGTCGAACGCCTTTTCCATGTCCAGGAATACTGCTGTGGCCTTCTCGTGTTTGTTGAATGCAGTGGCAAGTGTATGCAGTACCCTGGAAAGCTGGAGTGTTGTGCTGTGTTCTGAGCGAAACCCGAACTGTTCCTTCCTCGGTGTGAGATGCGGTGAGATGCGCTGAAGTAGCAGCTGTTCGAACACCTTCGAGGTGGTCGGAAGCAGGGTGATCGGCCGATAGCTCTCTGGCCTCAACACGCTCTTGCCCTGCTTAGGTATCATAATTATCCGCCCTTCCTTCCAGATGGTGGGGAATGTAGCGTGGCGTAGTATGCCGTTGTATAGTCTCGTGAGGCCTGAGATGGTGCGGAAGGGCAGGTGTCGCAAGGCAGCATTGGTGATGCCGTCTCCCCCCGGGGCCTTCCGGAGTTTCTGCCTTTTAATGGTTGTGGCCACCTCTCTCGGGGAGAAGAAAACGGGCTCTTCCTCTGGAGCTATCGGCGTGTTGAAGTACTCCCGAAGGTGTTCTTCCACAGCCGCTGTGTGCTCGAGGTCCTCAGTCGGGTTCGGCGTGAAGACACTCTCCAGGTGTGTGGCGAAGATCTCGGCTCGGTCTGCTGCTCTGTACCGCGGCGTACCGTCGCGGTGCAGAAGAGGATGTACGGGAGATGGGGCGTTTGTGAGGCGTCTGCAGGCCTTGTGGACGGACGGCCAGTCCTCGCTCGTAGCTTCCATATAACGCTCCCACCTCTGTTCATAGTGGGTCTGCAGGTGGTCTTTGGTCTTCTGTGTGAGGCGGTTGAGCTCTCTTTTGATAGCAGGACAGCGGGTCTGTTGCCAACGTTTCCTGAGGTGCCGCTTCTCTTTAATTGTGTCCTGGATGTACCGCGGAAGCGGCGGTAGGCGTCTTCCCCTCGTAGACGTTGGCGTCTGGGCAGCCTGGAGAGCTTCCTTGATGTTCTGAGTCAGCTCAACCGCCAGCGCCTCCACGTCCTCTGCACCGCGAATCGGCCGTGCGGGGGTGCGGGTATCCAACGCTTCGTGGAACTTTTTCCAATCCATTTTTGGACGTGGCGCCTGCGGAGCGAGTCTGATGGGGCTTCCCTCCACAGTCACGAGTACTGGTTGCTAGAGCGCCGCTCCTTTTATAGTAAATTTTCTCTGCCTCACCCCCTCTGCCTCTCCTCAGCTAATATGTTTATTCATTTTATTTTTATATTACAGATTAACCTTAAATCAGCTTATATACTAGGTCTTACATGTGGTCAATACAGGTGCACAACCAGCGTCGCGGCGTCGAGGCGGGTTGAAGATTTATCTAATTATTTCCCGAAACATTTCCTCACCCCCCGCCTCAGCACTATATATACTCGCCCTAGTGGCGCTACATGCACTAATCTTTGCTCGGCGCGCGCTGTGTGCACACCCGTAAACAGAACTTTTCAGTTCTATGATATGTTCTTATTTCTAAAATGAAAGTCTCATACTAACAATTATTTATTTCAGCTTAAACTAATGACATTACAGGCTTATAATCTAAAGGAAAATAAACTTGTTTTCAAAGATATTTATTTACGTTATGTACTTATATATAAAGTGCTATTAACTAACAACTAATATTAAAGGTGTCTTCTTGAGGAGCCGTCGTGCACACAGAGCATTGAGATGGTACTTCATGGTACATCTTGTCGAGTTCCATCGCCTGCGCAGCTTCCTCTTCTCCCCGATCATGTCGCGGATGAAGGCCGGAAGTTGGGGCACCTTTCTACCGGTCGCTGCGGAGCTGACCTTGGACTCGCGTGTCGCTTCCGTGATTGTGTCGGTGATTGCTGTGGCGAGTCTTTCAACGTCCGCAGGGGTCTCGACAGGGAAGGATGATGTGCGGGCGGACAGCAGGTCCGTAAACTTCCGCCAGCCCAGGCGTGAACGAGGAGGAAGGGGTATCATGGCCATCGGCGGGCTTTCCAGTGTCATCAATATCGGCTGGTGGTCGGAGAACATGTGGTCATCCAGGACGTCCATCGACAGGGTGTCGGTGATTCCGTACGTGACGGCCATGTCTATGACGTCCGGGGTGCGAGCAGTGTCGTACGGGTAATGGGTCGGGACCTCCGGGCCGCGAACCATGTAGCCTCGGCGTTCTGCGTCGTCCAGGAGGCGCCTGCCATCTGGACAGATTAGGTTTGAGTTCCATTCCACTGATGTTTTGTAATTATGCTATAAAAATCCTTTGCATTTTTACGTAATAATACTAAGAATTAATAACATTTTGTGTTTGTTCTTTGCAGAAGTGAGTGTCAGAACACTAAAGAGAGTTAAAAGGGAACGTGCAGTAAATGAAGGTGACTGGAGAACCCAGGGGAAGAAATGCCCACGGAAACCTACTGTGTCTAATCTAGATAACTTTGACATAGATGCTATGCGCAACAAGATAAACGAATTTTATATTGAAACAAAAACTTTTTTATTTAAAACAAGTTCCTACACTGAGGACACTGTTGGTGGAGTTAAAAGAAAGTATTGATTTTAACGGATGCAGAGAAACTCTGCGCCGCTTGTTATTAGCCAACGGCTATGAATTTAAAAAGAATAAAAATGAGCGTTCTGTATTAATAGAACGCTATGACATATCTGCTTGGAGACATCTTAACGCGTACGAAGTCGCGGGCAAAAAAATAAGCTGTTAGTAATACTAGAGCTAATTATGATCGATGAGATATTTTAACTTTCAAAAGAAAAGTTTCTACTTACGATTTAAAACTGCTAGTACAGATGATGGACTATGACGACTCGTATATATGTATATCTTGAATACAGATTCGAAATAGTGAACATATAGGTACCCTTTTGTCGCTGTATATTTTCGTAGGATAAATTTCTCGTAGCTGTTTATCTCCAATAGCCTCTATCCAAGCAGCAAATACAAAAGGATGTTTTTGAGGATATGGAAACCTATGATTCGATATACGAATACAACCTGAAAATAAGACAAAACGTTACATAATAATTGTACATTGCTAGATTAGTCCACATTTAAACACTTACTTATAGCATCACAAAGAAAACTGCAGTAAATTCTACGATGTTCAGCCATTGCCAAGATAAGCAATTTTCTCCATCATTGTGGTTTGCTGGAAGAAAATTCATTACCTATTGAATTAAGCTCGCCTTTGTACATGTTATTTCTTTTGTCTGTATTTTTTTTCCGTTTAGTATGTGTGCAATAAAGAATAAAAATAAATAAAATAAAGGAAGTGTCTATTAAGGGCCTACATCAATATTATCGTCGACATGTACATATTAACACAGCTAGTAGGTATAGAAAATGAAGAATTAGGGATATTTTTTTTGTTTACTCAAAATCTAATAAATATATTTTAATTCTGTTTTACGTGTTTCTATATATGTATAATAGTTACTTATGTTTTTAAAGTTATTTCATTACTTAATACGCGATAATAGACCGACAAACGAAAAAATTAAAAATTAGGTTGTTTCGCTAAGATTTTCTATTGAGAAAACTTTTTTCAATCGCGTTTCTGAGTTTATGCGATCCTAGATCATATATTGAAAAAACATATACTTAAAAATTAGAGCTCTAGCCATTCAATCTAAAGAAACAATGAAAACTTCGTACGTAGAAAAATGCACGAAGCTATTTTGGTATCCTCTTATTACGATTGTCGGATAATTAATTATTTTTTATTCATCCGACAATCGTGGATGTGACTATTTGTACGGCTACTGGACGAATAAATTATATTTATTCGTACATATTTTATTATTAAATTTATTACTAAGAATTTTTTTCGTGAAAAAAGTGAAAATCTTTTTCGACACTGTCCACGGAGCAGAAAATAACTAAGGAGCAAAAGGAAAAAATTGCGGAGTTATTAGATCTCGAAGCTAACCGAGTGAAGGTTAGGTTAGGGTTTTTTTATCGAAAGCCTTATTTTATTTAATTTCTAAAGTTATATGAAACGTAATTAGTACAAATAATAAAGTAGTCGTATAAATAATTATTTTTTATTCATACGATTGTCGTGCGATTATCAACAGCCTAAAATAATAAAAAAAATAAGCAAGAAAAATTAATTTGTTTGGTAACTAACGAAACTAATAAGGGAAGAAATTTTAATTAGAATAAATTCGAAAAATTTAACTTAAGTTTGATATTTGATATGAATCAATAATTAATAAATACACAATAAAAAATAAAACCAGCAACAGCTTCGAACTTGTAAGCCTCTCTAAACCTTGATAACGTCCCTATCGATGACGCGCCCGCGCCCGGCTCGCAGCGGCGACCGGCGCGCCCCCCAGTAATAAGATGGAGTTTGAAGCGGGATCACGTTCTCGAGTGACCGGTTGTCACGTGATCTTGCAACGGTTTTTTTTAATGTTAAGATTGTTACTAGAACATTAATTGTTGATAAAACTAATTATTATCCTTGTTGTGTGAATCGATAATTACAATTGAAAATTAAACTGTGAATTTTTGTCGGCGCGAAACGTTCGCCTCTTGATTGACATAAGTGTAAATAAATAAATAAATAAATAAATATTCATGGACATTTCACACAACGTCCTCTGGTCCCAAGCTAAGCTTATTATGCTTGTGTTATGGGTACCAGAATACGGATATAATACATAAACTACTTTTCTTTTGTAAATACATACTTATAATACATAGAAACATCCAGACGCAGTACAAACATTTGTATGACAATTAAAAACATCACACAAATGATTGTCCTGACCGGGAATCGAACCCGAGACCCCATAATCGGCAGTCCGTTATATGAACCACTACACCACGAGGCCCGTCAGTGTATATAAAAACTAGTTAATTTTGTGTGTCTATATTTAATACAAATTGAACTATTTGAAATTGAACTATTATCTGTGATAGCGTAATTGTTGGGACTATTGTTGAAAGTTCAAGCTTGAATAGAACTAGCGAATTCATTTGATGACATCAGGAGCCCGTGTCGTCGACCTGGAATAAGCTTAGTAAACTTGATTAACTGCTTCTGAATAATATTGGCCAATGTTTTTTTTTAGTTGTTAGTTAGGTAATAGCAAGGGTTGACACGGTGAAGATAGACAGAAGACGAAGACGGGGTAAGTCTACAAAAATCTAGCATTAAAGCTCTAATTAACGCTGTGAATAACAGCTCGTGTTCATTCGTGTTGGACCTGGAGAATATCACGCTTCCATTAAACAAATTATAAATCCCAGGTTGAATGTAACAGAATGGTTACAAGGTATAATAAAATTTCTGATTCAAATAGGCAATAGTACGTCAACCAGCAACAGATGGCACGAAGGTGACGAAAATATAGGCTAGTTTTAATATAAGCGAACCGCCCCTGGAGACATCTTGTGGGCCGACAAAGTGAGTGCAGTTCTTCTTCTTAACCAATGTAAGTAATCCATAAATGTTCCACTGTTGGGCACGGGCCTCTTCATCTTGGTGGGTATTTGGTTTTCTATGACACGCTGACCGTCTCTCACAGCATCGGGCATGTCTGACCAGATGTATGAGTGTGGATGATCGTAGCAGATGGCGCTCTGTAGTCTCTGTCTACGAAAAAGGCGTGATGGTATGATGATGATGATGAAGCGTAATATTGTTAAATAATTACAATTAGTTGTAATAGGTCCCTCTTTTTTCTTTCAATTACGAAAATACATTCAATGTCTTCAGTGCTCATAGTAGGAATTTTAGTAATTAGCGTTCTTCTTGTTGATATCCCGGGATTACAGAGAGCATTTAATAAATTGTATGCTCCATCATATTCGTTAGTTCTTTTCAAACTTTAAGCATGTTATCTTTAACCAACTTACAGTCTTTTTATTCTCTGCTACAGTCTTATTTCTCGTTATATTTGAAGCCAGCGATTTTATATCCAGCATATCTTTATGGACAATTCTCTTACTTTTTTATCGTTGACGGGCTTCGTGATAGAGTGGTTTATGTAATGGACTGTCGATCACGAGGTCGCGGGTTCGATTCCTGCTTGGGACAATCATTTGTGTAATATCCATAAATGTCATACAAATGTTTGTACTGCGTCTGGGTGTTTTCTATGTATTATAAGTATGTATTTACAAAAGAAAAGTAGTATATGTAGTCTATCCGTATCTGGTACCCATAAAACAAGCATAGAAATATAGCTTACTTTGGGACCAGAGGACGTTGTGTGAAATGTCCTGAATATTTATTTATTTATTTATTTTTATGGAGTGGCGAATTTGTTATGCCTTTTAGACCTTGCTGAATTATAATTAACTAATTTATTGGAAGGACATAATGCAGAAGCATTATGTCCTTCCCCAGCTTGGTTTGGCGCATCAGCCGCCAAACCAAGTTGGGGAAGGCCCTCGGTCTGGTCGGAATCCCTAACGAAGCCCTACGCCACCTACCTCCGAAAACTGTTGTCGCCATCACCAGACTCTTCAACAGGATTCTAAGGAACGGCTGCTTTCTGCAGCATACTTCCTGTGTTGTCCAAGGTGCTGGAGCGGGTTGTACATTCTCAAGTAATTGAATATCTTGAATCCAATCATATACTACCAGACCTCCAGTCCGGCTTTCGTAAGGGACGTGGTACATCCACTGCCCTTTCTGATGTCGTAGGTAATATCCTTGAGGCTCGTGACTGTGGGGAGGGCACACTCTTGGTATTACTTGATTGTTCCCGAGCTTTCGATGCCATTGACAGAAATTTGCTTCTATCAAAGTTAAATTTTTACGGCTTCGATAAAAATACAGTGGATTGGTTTAGGAGATATCTGACTGACCGTAGTCAACTCGTAGAGATAAGAAAAGATGATGGTTCCAGCATATCATCTATCCAGTGCCAGGTTGCCAGGGGCGTGCCGCAGGGATCGATCCTCGGACCTCTCCTGTACATCCTTTATAGTGCTGATGTTGCAAACTGTATTACCAACTGTCGCTACCATTTGTATGCTGATGACATACAGGTTTACATATCATGTAAGCCTAATGATACACAGTTGGCAGTTGTTAAATTAAATGAGGATTTACAGAGGATTGATGGCTGGGCAAGGGACAACGCTCTAATACTTAATCCTATGAAGTCAAAATTTATGATCCTGGGAAGTAAGGGACAGGTTGACTCCATACTCACCCAGGATCCAAGAATAATTATTTCGGGAGAAAGTATAACTAGGGTCGATGCTTGTAACAATTTGGGCTTGCATATGGATCCAGAATTACACTTTGAACAACATATTAATAATGTTTTAAGATCTTGTTTTTATAAACTGAAGGTACTGTATGGTATCAGGGAGCATATAGACGCACGTTTACGTGTACAGCTTATGAATAGCCTTGTCCTGTCCAGATTAAATTATTGCGACACTGTATATGGGCCTTGTTTATTAAAGCGTATAGAACACCTAATTCAAAGATTACAGAATGCTTGTGCTCGCTTCTGTTTCAATATACCGAGAAGACAACATGTGACTCCTTTTCTAAACGCAAACAACATCCTTAAGATGTCAGCCCGAAGACAGATTCATTTGGCTAGTCTTGTGTTTGGTGTCATAAAAAACCAACAACCTCTTTACCTGTACAACAAGCCTTACTGGAGGCGCGACCAATGTAAATACCCGCTGCGATCTGGCGTGAGTCCTTTGGCTGTTCCTCGGTTTCGTACAACTGCTTTTCGGGGTTGTTTCAAATACGCCGCGACACACTGCTGGAATAGTCTCTGGCCACCGTCTTCTAATCTAAAAACAAAACATAGCTTCATTAATCATCTGAAGAAACATTTAATAACTATCCAAAAAAGATAATTTTAGCTTTACTAACCTCTTATTTTAACATTGTGACTTAGTGTGCCGGCTGTTTTTGCCAAGCCGGGACTTTCTCGATGCACGCCTATTGATGTCTCCATTTTTGATGTCTGCTTACTCATAATAATCACATTATAATAATAATAATAATTTATTGGCAAAAAGTTCATACAGTTTTTACTTAAGCTAAGAAATATGACACAAAATATACATAAAACAATAGCTCCCGATGCCGAACTAGGTAAAAACCTGTGTTTCAGCCCTCGGTGCCACCCCTATGTTACCAGTAGTATACAAAACTAGCTTATATTTATAGCATTTTAGTTCATTTAAATCACCAAATTTGTTTCCATAAAAAATTTCTTTAAATGACAACACAACAGATTATATTAATTTTTGACAGTAGGTACCTACAGTATGTGTGTGAACCTCTCGTGTGTATATGTATAAATGTATGTGGGTGTGTATGCGTATGTATGTGTGTGAGAGGGTGTATCAAAGTCAATATAAGGATCTCTTGTGAATACATTGCGTTTAATTTTAATTGAACAACAAGCTATAAATGGACACGCGGTTGACATTTTCTCTAATAGAAGATTTGAAAACAGATATTAGATTTCTCATTCGTTTTACTTATAAATTTTACATTTCGCAACAATCATTCACACTTTACTTTTTATTTTGTTTTAATTTATGGCACTTTTAATTTATTATATTACTGAAAGACGCAGAAAGACTTATTTGTACTTAAATATTATCACAGAATATTATTGTTTTTACCAGTTTTTACTTTCACTTTCGTACAAGTCATAGATTACCTATTGTTTGCACAGAGTATTTATAGTTGTAGCATACTTAACCACAGAGTGTAATGTTGTTGTTTTTGACATTTGTATATTTGTGTTTTATGATAATTATGTCTAGGAAATGTGGTTGTATGTGTTTTGTTTTGTTTTCTGTTTATATTATAAATTGTATTACTTTGTTTTTTTTTTGGAATTTTTTTTAGTTGTTTAATTTTTGGTAATGCATACAATGTCACCGTCGGACGTCAAAGTCAGAAATTAGGGCATTACTGAAAATCAGCGTTGGGATGACATTCCACGTTGCCCCAACAAAGCTGAGTAATGTACCTATTTCGCCACAGTGACATTGGGCTTAGAGTTTTTTATTTTTTTTTTTCGTAGGAATGCTTTTTACGCACTTACCCCCCGACTGCAGGGGCAGCCGAAGGACGTCGTGTTGGACTCCCGGGGAGTAAAATTTCTCTCGACCCAGCCTACCAACTAAACCTACGGTGTCCTCCTCGCCCGTTGCCGGGCCGTGGTAGTCACTCAGGTATGACCACGACCCGACACGGGGGGCCCCCTAGCGGTGGGGGCTCACTGCGACGGGGTGGGCAACGTGCCCCCCCGTCGGACGGTCACCCCTCGCCCGAACACGAGGCGAGGGGTCGTCCGCCACATTGGGCGCGACAGGTCCCCTGACCCGTCGCGCGTGGCCTCCTCGCGGGCCGGGGCCGCCGGCTATTGCGCGCCGACGACCCCTACCCGCGGCCCTGCGGGGGGGCAATGTTTGGCCCGCGCGTTCGCGCTCCCGCAGGGCCTCTCTCTTGGCCGCCATCACCTCGGACGCAAACGGGGCGACGGCGGCCCAACACTCTCTGCTGCCGGCCATCGAGGCGATGACGGCCGGCAGCGACAAATTCACGCCTATTGCGTCAGTGAGCCTGACGCGCTGAGCGGACCAGGCCGTGCACACGGCCAGCGTATGCTCGGCCGTGTCCACGGCTCCGGACGCACAGCTCTTGCAGTCGGGCGCCGACTCTACTCCCACCAGCTCCCACAGGTACTTGGCAAAGCAGCCGTGACCTGTGAGGAGCTGGGTCAAATGGTAGGTCGGCACCCTGTGCGGCGCCTCGACCCACTGACGCAATACCGGGCGCACGGCCGTGAGAAGCCGTGCGCTCACCCTGCTGTCTTCCAATTTTGTGGCCCACCTCCCGAAGAGGTCGTCGCGGAATTCGCCTCTCCAGCGAGCGACCTCGTCGGGGGCGGGCTCGACTCCTTCTTGCCGCATCAGGGCCCTCCTTCGGTGAACCCCCGCCAGGACCCCAGCTTCGAGGTCCCAGGGGAGGCTCCCGGAAATCACACATGCCGCCTCCAGCGACACGGTGTGGTACGCTCGTGCGGCCCTCTGCGCCATCACACGCTGCGCGCGCCGCAGCAGCGTGGAATTCTCGGCGCTGAGAGCCGCAGCCGCCCAGATGGGCGCTCCGTAGAGCGCCTTCGAGCGCACCACCGTGTCGTAGAGGCGGCGGCCGACACTACCGGCCCCCCCGCAGTTCGGGAGCAACCGGGCGAGCATTCCGGCGCACGCCACCAGCTTCGGCGCCAGCGCCCGGAAATGCTCGCCGAACCTCCACCGACTGTCCAGCGTCAGCCCCAAGTATTTCAACTTGGAGCCGACGGCGATGGAGGCCCCTCCCACTACAATGCTGTAGTCGCGGGGGGGCCTTGCCCGAGGCCCATGGAAGAATAGGGCCTCGGACTTCTCTAGGGCCACTTCTAGCCCGAGGGCCCTGATGCGGCTCACCACTTGCGCGGTGCCCGCCGTGGCGCGGACACCGGCATCCCGGAAATTGGGGCCCCGCGCGGTGACCAGGGTATCGTCGGCGTAACATATGACGCCGACTCCCCGAAGATTGGTACCGCGCAGGACCCAGTCAAATCCAATGTTCCACAGGAGTGGGCCCAGCACCGACCCCTGTGGAACACCGCACGACATGTCCCGGCGGACTACACGATCCCGGGCCGGGTAGAAAATGGCCCGGTCCGTAAAGTAGTCCGCCAGGACCCTCCTGAGGTACCACGGAACTTTGTGGTACCTCAGGGCCTCCTCAATTGTCGCCCAGGGGAGGGTGTTGAAAGCGTTAGCAATGTCGAGAGACACTGCCAACAACACCCCCCCCCTGCGAAACGGCACTTTCCACTCGGTCCCTCAGTCGGGACACGGCGTCAATCGTCGACCGCGCGCGGCGGAACCCGAACTGTAGATCACTCAGATCCGGGCCCACCGTCTCCAGATGTCGGACGAGGCGTGCTGCGACGACCCTTTCGAAGGTCTTGCACGCCTCGTCAAGAAGGACGATCGGACGGTAGGCCGACGGACAGTCGGGGGGTCGCCCGTGCTTCTGAAGCAGCACGAGCTTCCCGGACTTCCACCGCCGCGGGACTCTGCCGGACGCCATGCACTCCGACATGAGGGACAAAACTTCTCCTTCGAGGACCGGCATCACGTGGGCGAGGACCCGCCCAGGGACGCCGTCCGGGCCCGGGGCGCGGTTCCTCTCTTTGAGTTTGAGGACCGCAACCCCTAACTCGGCCTCGGACACGGGCGGCACTTCCTCGCCCGCAGCCGGTCCCTCGTCTAGTGGCGCCGCCGCCATCCTCGGCGGCGACCACTCTCCTCTCGCCGGGAAGAGCGAGCTGACCACCTGCTCCACGAAGAGTGGCTCGAGGGTTCTCGTCAGGGGGGGCGCCGCTGGACGGAGTTTCTCCATCACCGTCTTATACGGGCGCCCCCATGGATCTCTGTCCACCTCCTCGAGCCACTCCTGCCAAGCCTCGGCTTTGGCGGCCTTGATGGCAGCGGTGAACGCATTCCTCGCGGCCCGGTACGCGGCGAGCAGTACCTCCTCTTGGGCGGGGTCTCTGTTGGCCCTCCTGCGACTGCGGGTGTACCGGCGCCGAGCCATTTGGCACTCGGTGCGGAGGCCCTGAAGATGGGGCCTCCACCAGTACACCTGCTTGCGCGGAGGGGTCGGACCCGCCCGGATCATCGCCGCGTCGCAGACGCGAGAGAGCGCCCCTGACAGCCGCTCACATCTCGCGTCCACGTCCAGGCCGCTCTCCACATTCACGACGCGGGTCCCATTGGGACCCGCAATCCACCGCTCCACTATGGCCGTCTCGGTGGCCAGCTCTGGGTCCAAGGTGTTCAGCCTCCACCGAGGACCCTCTCCCGGCAGGGGACGGTCCAGCTCGACGGCTGGGGCGTCCGCGGGGGATGGGACTAGGTCGAACCGTATGTAACGGTGGTCCGACAAAGTCTCCACCCCCCCCTCCACCCTCCACCGCCTCGTGCGGCGGGCCAGGGCGGGACTCGCAAACGACAGGTCCACTATGGACCCGCCCGTGTGCCGGACGCACGTCAGGACCGTCCCCGTGTTTAAAAGCACCAGACCATGGGACACCGCCCACTCCTCCAGGGTGTCACCCCTAGCGTCGGTCGCCGGAGATCCCCACAACCGGGATTTGGCGTTAAAGTCTCCGGCGACCACCACAGGGGTGGGGTGCACTTCCGCCAAGAGGTCGCCGAGCTCGACGAGGAAACGCTCGAACTCGGCGAGCGTCCTATTGGGCGAGAAGTACACGCCGACCACTGCAACGTCGCCCAGCGACGCGAGCACGCACCCGTGGCCCCTCAGCACCCTCTGAAAGGGTCGGGGGGCAGCACGGCGTCGCCAGGCGACGATAGCCACCGAACCGTCGCGATCGCCCACCCAGTCGTCACGGGCTTGGACGCGGTACGGTTCGGCGACTATGGCTACATTTATTTGCCACTGCGCAGCGGTCTGGAGAAGAAGATCCTGGGCCGCTGCGCAGTGATTAACATTCGCCTGCAGTAGTGACACCCTATTGGCCATTTAATTGGCGGCGGTGTCCATGGCCTCCGGGGCAGCACCAGGCTGAGGTGCTGCCGAAGACGCGGCGGGGGGGTTAGGTTTGCCCCCGCCCGTCTTTTTCGCCGCTCGGGCCGGCTTTTTGGCCAGCGCTGGGCACTTTTTATGGCCCAGACGATGGCCAGAGTCGACGCCCTCCGACGCGCAGATCGCGCAGGAGGGCTCTGCCGTACAGGCTGCCGCCTTATGGCCCGGCTGCCCGCACCGGAAGCACAGTGCACTGCGGTCGATCTTGCAGGTACACTGCACGCCAACGTGGCCCGGTACGAGGCAGCGGAAACACCGCTGCGGCCGCGCGTCGAGGAGCGCGGCCCGGGCCGTCGACCACCCGATGGTGAGTCGTCCACCATCGGTGATCTTTTTGGCCGCCGGGACAGGGCACTTCACCCAGACGGTCCCTGGGCGGCCAGGTGGGCGGGTATATTGCCCACCTTTACCAGATCGGGGTGGCAGCCCCCCGCATTGGCGACGGCCGCGGCCACTGATTCGGTAGTGACCGCGTCCCCCAGACCGGTAATGCGCATTTCAGCGCACTGCTCCGGTCTGGTCACCCGAGCGACGTCGCCGATGACCTCGCGCATTTTTGCCGCGAGCTCATCGGCCTTCTTCGACTTCTCCGCACCGGAGACCTCCATCACACGGCCCCCGGTACGGGCCGTGCGGAATTTCACGCCTTCGATGCCCAAGGCGGAGAGCTGGATGGCGCTCTCGGCCTTGGCCATCACCTCCGCGTATGTCCTGGCGGAGTCTTGCGGCAGGGTCACCACCACCGCGGCAGTTTTGGGGGCGCGCAGCTTTCGGGCGCGCTTCCCCTTCTTCTTCTTATTCTGCTGCTGCGCCGGAGCAGCAGGCGCAGCAGCAGGCTTCGCCGGTCGTGGCGCCTTTGGCTTGCGCGCCACGACGTTCCACGCCTCCTTCTGGGTTTGAGGAGGCGGCGTCGGCAGGACGGTGGTGGTCTCCCTCGCCGGCTGGGACGCGGGCCTTACTGGAGCAGCAGGAGCAGCAGGAGGAGCAGCGGCCACCGGCTTCCGGGCGGCCTGTGCCTCTTGGGAAGCCATCGTCTTCTTTTTCCCCCTTTTCTTCCCCGCAGCTTGAGCCGAACCGAGAGCCGGGAAACTCTCCTCGTAGGCAGCGTCAACGCTCGGAGCGCGTACGGGAGCGACTTCAGCGCTCACCCGCGCTCGACGAGCGTCCGCCGCCAGAGAAGGGCGGACGCGCTGCTCCGGGAGGAGGCGGTCACTGATGCCAGCCATCCTGGCATCAATGAAGAAGGCCACCTCCTCGCGCGTCATCCCCACGTTGGCGGAGACGGGGGCGGTGGCAGTCCGGCTCTATTGGGCTTAGAGTTAGTTTGTATGTTTTTAGGTAGATTTAGTTTTAGTTTTGTAGAAATAGTTTTTAGTTTTTAATTTGTTAATTTTTTCCATATTAGCCTAATGTGCTTGTGGCCTGAAATAAATAATTTTTCTTCTTCTTCTTCTTCTTCTTTCCAACGGCTTGGAAACTTGGCCGCATCATCATGCTGCTCAAGCCAGGGAAGAACATACTACGACCTGAGAGCTACCGCCCGATCACCCTGCTATCGAAGATGTCGAAGGTGTTCGAAAGGTTGCTGCTACTGCACTTTCTGCCACATGTTCAAAACCACATTTTCAAAACCACATTGAGTTTTGTTCTACCGTTGATTCACATTATTGCAGAAAACAATCGTCTCGAAAATATTTAGATCGCACTTTATCGATATCCGAAATGTATACGTGAAAGGAGAATATATATGTGGAGAAAATGGAAAATGACGACAGGATACCTGTCAAATTACCCATTAACAGGAAAGTGTTCGCCACACAATTTAATTAATCGTTTTTCCACCCCAAATAAGACCAGTGCACCATTGCACCATATGTAACACATACGAAAAATATATAACTAATACTAGTATTCAAAATGAAGACAGTCAACATATAGAACGACAAGAAGCATCATACAGGGCTAAAGAAATTGACAAAAAAAAGTCAGAAGAGGACGAGTCACTTACGAGTATGTGTGTCACGTTGGATTTACAAAGTCTTCTACAGATTCCATCCTCTGCAGATAATCTAATGTACTACTCCAGAAAGTTAAAATTGTATAATTTATTTATTTACACACTTCATACAAATTCATTCAAATTCAGCCCTTATTATTTATATATATATATGAGTTTAAACCTCCACAAAACAACGCTCACTGCATGATATTGGACTAAAGTTAACGGCAAAAGAGGCAATATCGAAATAGCTTCTGTTATTTACTTATGGATTACTAGCTGCCCCGGCAAACGTTGTTTTGCCATACAATTCTGTATAAAATAAAATTTCATCAAAATCGGTCCAGCCAATTTGTAGCCTATGTGTTATTCTGATGTATAAGCTATATTGTGGTAAAGTTTCATTCAAATCCATTCAGTAGTTTTTACGTGAAAGAGTAACAAACATCCATACATACATCCATACTTACAAACTTTCGCCTTTATAATATTAGTAGGATGACACTTCCTAATGCACACACGTAATTATATTCCGATACATGTTCTGTCCAAAAAAAAGTAACCAGTATATTGCAGCCTTCTTATTAGATTTAGTATACAACCATAGAACGATCAAAATTATCGAGCAAAAGTATTTAGAAAGTGGTCACAGCTTCATGGAGGTACACGCTATGCACTATGTGCAATAGAAAAAGAAAAGCGGAACAGGAATGCATACTCCATTATTAATTGAAAGCACATAATGCTTCTGCATTATGTCCTTCCAATAAATTAATTAATTATAATTCAGCAAGGTTTTAAAGGTATAACAAATTCGCCACTCAATAAAAGGTAAGAGAATTGTCCATAAAGATATGCTGGATATAAAATCGCTATCTTCAAATATAATGAGAAATAAGACTGTAGCAGAGAATAAAGAGACTGTAAGTTGGTTAAAGATAACATGCTTAAAGTTTGAAAAGAACTAACGAATATGATGGAGCATACAATTTATTAAATGCTCTCTGTAATCCCGGGATATCAACAAGAATAACGCTAATTACTAAAATTCCTACTATGAGCACTGAAGACATAGAATGTCTTTTCGTAATTGAAAGAAAAAAGAGGGACCTATTACAACTAATTGTAATTATTTAACAATGTTACGCTTCATCATCATCATCATAACATCACGCCTTTTTCGTAGGCAGAGACTATAGAGCGCCATCTGCTACGATCATCCACACTCATACATCTGGTCAGACATGCAAGATGCTGTGAGAGACGGTCAGCGTGTCATAGAAGACCAAATACCCACCAAGTTGAAGAGGCCCGTGCCCAACAGTGGAACATTTATGGATTAAGAACATTGGTTAAGAAGAAAAACTGCACTTACTTTGTCGGCCCACAAGATGTCTCCAGGGGCGGTTCGCTTATATTAAAACTAGCCTATATTTTCGTCACCTTCGTGCCATCTGTTGCTGATTGACGTACTATTGCCTATTTGAATCAGAAATGTTATTATACCTTGTAACAATTCTTTGATGATAAGTAATAAAATCTATATTGTTATGACGAATGAATCATAAGTCGAATAGAGAGTAAGGACAGAAATCAGCCCAATTAGTTGTTTATGTGTTTTTGTGTTTTGAATAATATTTAATTTGTATTTGAGATGACTCTGATTATAATGATTTAAATTGACATATTATACATTGAATTGACCTATATAACTGAATTGTAAGCTTTTAAATCTTGTATGAAATGAAATGAAATGAAATGAAATAAAAAATCATTTAATCACGTAGACATAATTTTTCAGAAAAATTATGTGCTTATGACATGTCCAATTTTTTTCCCTACCACCGGTTCAGGACGCAATCTGCTGAGAAGAACCGGCGTAAGAAACTCAGCAGAGCTTTTAATCAAATCAATATTTTTAAATTAAATGTCAATTATACTTACAATGCTAATAACTTTACAATATAGAATATGTATTGCTCCAGAGCAACCTACTCCCAAGCTTTATCATCTTTAATATAATCAGAAATATTATAATACGCCTTTTTACATAATTTAGTTTTAATGAATTTTTTAAATTTAGAATTATTTAATTCTCTTACATCAAAGACCATGAAAGAGTTACATATTTTGTGGAGACGGGTTACATGCATCACAAGATTGTTTTTATGCCTTGTATTAACATTATGGTGGTCGCTTTTTTTTGTAAAATTATGAATATTTTTATGAACATACAATAAATTTTCATATATATATTGCGAAGCGACCGTTAAAATATTTATGTCTTTGAATTTCTCCCTTAGAGAATCCGTATGCACGAGCCTATGGGTTAAGTATAAGTAGAATGTTATATTTAAAGTCTTATATATGTAGTTGATAGTTGTATAATTGTATATTGCATGCTTATATTAATCAAACAATTTTGCTGTGCCCTTACAGGGTTTTATTGTGTACCTTTTGTTAACATGTAACACCTAATTGTAATACTACATGAATGGCAATAAAGAACTTGAACTTGAACTATTTTTGCCCGTCATTTTGGATGACGTCATGATGTTGGTTTTTTTAATACTCTGTAGCAGTTTTTCATTCATTTATCTATGATTCGCTGCCATCTTTCTTGTCATAATTGTCAGTTGTCAGTTGTTTTCTGCAATAATGTGAATCAACGGTAGAATAAAACTCAATGTGGTTTTGAACATGTGGCAGAAGGTGCAGCAGCAGCAACCTTTCGAACACCTTCGACATCTTCGATAGCAAGGTGATCGGGCGGTAGCTCTCAGGTCGTAGTATGTTCTTCTCTGGCTTGAGCAGCATGATGATGCGGCCAAGTTTCAAAGCCGTTGGAAAGCAGCCGGTCCTTAGAATCCCGTTGAAGAGTCTGGTGATGGCGGCAACAGTTTTCGGAGGTAGGTGGCGTAGGACTTCGTTAGGGATTCCGTCCAGACCGGGGGCCTTCCCCAGCTTGGTTTGGCGCATCAGGCGCTGCACCTGACCTGGGCCAGTAAAAATTGGATCGTCATCACGGGCTATCGACATGTCAAGGTGCTCGCGCATCAGGTTTTCGGTATCGAGCCACGAGGACAGATGCACCGGTCATTTCTCAACGTCATCGATAGTGAAGTTACCATCTTCTAGGGATGCGCGCGCGCATACTTGATACGATAGGTTAAGTTTGGTACATAACATCTACCCGCCTCGGCCAGGAACCTGGCCGCTAATTCACTGGCAGTCGCGACAAGGTTGATACAGCTCTCTTCAAAATTGAACCGTCCACCCGGACCTCAGCAAAACGGGGCACTCTATCTGCTCCAAAGACGAGGTTGAGAATGCGCCCCCTGCGCCAACACAGTGGCGGTGAGTTAGCGTCCTTAACCAGAACGAGGTCACCAACATGAGGTGGATCAGTCTGGTCAGTCCACTTAACGCGCTGCTGGAGAATGTGCAAATATTCTAAATTCCAACGTTTCCAAAAGCTCTGAGTGAGTTGTTGGACCAATTCAAACCGCGAGAGACGATTAGGTCTCACATCAACAAAGGGATATTCCGGCAGGGTGTTCAGTGGCTGCCCAATCAAAAAATGGCCCGGCGTGAGGGCTTCCAAGTCGTTAGGATCTGAAGAGATCGGGCACAACGGGCGTGAATTCAAAACGGCCTCGATTTTGCAAAACACAGTTGCGAGCTCTTCAAAAGTCAATACAGACTCGCCAATTACCCGTCGCAAATGTGTCTTAGCAACCTTTACTACGCTTTCAAATATTCCTCCCCAGTGGGGACATGACACGGGACTGAACCTCCAAGTTATTCTACGTGTAGCTAGTCTAGACACAATTTCAGTCTCGTTAGCCGACAAAAAATCATACATCGCTTTTAAATAGTTGTTTGTGCCTTTGAAGTTGGTACCGCAATCTGACCGAATCAAGGATGGTAGTCCTCGTCGTGACACGAATCTATCTAACGTCGCAACAAATGCCTCTGTCGAGAGGGCTGAGACGAGTTCCAAATGTACCGCCTTGGTGGACAGACAGACAAAGACGCACAAGTAAGCCTTGACCGTTTTACTGTTCCTGAGGGTCGAGGTCTTAACAAAAAAGGGGCCTGCAAAGTCCGTACCAACTCCAGCAAAGGGCCTTATCTCAGTGACCCGATCCGAAGGAAGGTCACCCATGATAGGCTGCATGGTAGGGGCCTTGAGCCTATAGCAAGGCACACAACGAAAGGCCACACTACGGATCGTCCGACGGGCCGATAAAATCCAAGATTCCCGTTGCAAAATGGCCAATAAGGCATTACAGCCGGCGTGGGAGTTCTTGATGTGACGATCAGTCACCAACAGGTTCACCAAGTGGCCACTCTTGGGCAATAAGAGGGGGTGACGAGATCCATAAGGGAGGATTGCGTTCCTAAGACGCCCTCCGACACGCAAAAGACCCTCACTATCCAACAAGGGGTTCAGCTTACAAATGGCTCCAGACAGCTTGGATTTGCCTTTCCTTAAGGAAGTCAATCTCGTCTTCAAAATGTGCCTCTTGCACAGAACGAACCCAGTGAAGAAGACCATCTTGGAGCTCTTGTGGCGATAAGAAGGCCTCCAAACATTTATTCTGTGGATGTCTACAATTTCTCATGAAGCGCTTGATCCAAGCGGTGACACTCAACAATTTATCCAATGAACTGTAACGATTAAGTAAGAAATCTGGGTCGAACGGACGGTCCTGCCGTTCGAGCGCAAGCGTTCGCAACCCAGGCAGTGCGACAATGTCTAAGGCCGGAGTTCGCGGCCAATTAGATTCTGATCTGGTCAACCACTCAGGTCCCCACCACAGAGAGTGCTCAACTAAAAGGGGGGCCATACATCCCCGTGACGCACAATCAGCAGGGTTGACCTCGCCAGGCACATGCCTCCAAACCAACGGGGTCTCCGATTTCTGTATCTGAGAGACACGACTTGCTACAAACACCTCTAAGGTGTGAACTGACGTCTTCAGCCAACATAGCACAATTTGACTGTCAGTCCATGCATATATCGTGGAAATGTCAATTGAAGTGCACAAGGTGGACATGGCGTGATTCAAAAGGCGAACAAGAAGGGCCGCCCCTGACAACTCTAACTTAGGGATTGTCAAGGCAGTTCGAAGAGGCGCGACCTTGCTCTTCGCCATGACCAACAACACTTTCACCTGACCATCTGTGGTCACGGTGCGCAAGTATACGGCTGCTGCGTACCCACGTTCCGAAGCGTCCGAGAAACCATGAAGGGACGCTGTGTGCTTTCCTGGCGGAAGCAGAGCACGGGGTAACGATATCCTATTGATGGCAGGCAATGAGGAAGCAAATAGGAGCCAGTCCTTCAAAACAGCTTCGCGAAGTGGCTCGTCCCATCCAAGACCTGCAGTCCAAAGTCTCTGCAGGAAGCATTTGGCCCAGAATATGACCGGGCATATCCAGCCATTGGGATCAAAGGTTCTCGCGACAGTCGACAGAACCAGTCGTTTCGTCCAAGTATGATGCGAATCCAAATTGACATTAAATGTAAAGATGTCCTGGACTGGTCTGTACTGGATTCCAAGCACTGACATCATGGTAGGGTTGTCACGGTTCTCAAATAGGTGAGGATCCTGCTGGTGGTCATCCGGTAGCCCGTCCAAGAGCGCAGGTAAGTTGGAGATCCATTTACGCAACTCATATCCTGCGGAGGCTAGTATGCCAATCAACTCGTCACGCAAGAGCAGGGCCTCTCTCTCCGTGGCCGCGCCAGTGCACACATCATCAACATATAGGTTCCATTAAATAGCATTAAATATAGACACACAAAATTAACTAGTTTTTATAACACATTTATTCCGTACAAATGGCAAACATTACATTTCGCGACGGTGATTCACAGTTTAATTTCAATGGTAATTATCGATTCACACAACAAGGATAATTAGTTTTATCAACAATCAATTTACTGGTAACAATTTTAACACTTAAAACAGTTGCAAAAAACGTTTCAAATCGCATTCAAATCGCGGCGTACCTTGCATACAAGATGTGTTTTACGACTAACTACGCGCGCTCACTGCGGTAACTGCGTCGCGCGCGACGGCAACGAGCCACGAGGACAGATGCACCGGTCATTTCTCAACGTCATCGATAGTGAAGTTACCATCTCCTAGGGATGCGCGCGCGCATACTTGATACGATAGGTTAAGTTTGGTACATAACAAATATCAAACTACAATTGGCCAATCATAACGTCTAATGCTAACTGACTATACTCAGCTGAGTTGCAGGCTGAAGACACGAGGTCCTTGGATGCGTCAAATGGCCGGGGTTCGGCGTGATCCAAGCACAGAATTTACACGATCACATAAGGGGTGTAACGTTGCACTCCTTCAAGAGAGAAAGAGGCAAGTCACAATTGTTAATTTGTAAGGTACTATTAGGACCCTAACAAGTAACAAAAAAAATACAAGAATTAAGATAATATTTAGAGTTTATATTAAAAAAGGAAAACACACTTTAAATAAAAAAAAGGAAAGGTAAACGTAAATTAATCTATTTGGGGTTAAAAAAAAAATTAATCTAGTTGGGATTCTGGTATGGCGGTTAAGCAATAATTCGTTAGGTCTTCAACTCAGTTCGTCAACCTCATCAATAGTGGCAACGGCAGCAGGCGGTATTAGTCAATGATAGCAGTAACGGCAAAGGCTCCCCAAGAGCAAGGTGGTGGCAGTCAGCTATATTATTGAGATTCAATCCACTCCGAAAGTAAGTCCAAGACCTTAAGTGTAGTTAGGCCTGGAGAGTTCAAGTATTGCAGAGTTTAAAGTTTAAGTCACTGACCTTTCTAGAATGATTCACAATCCACTATTCACAGGAAATCTTAGAATCCGGACAGTCAACCGTGCTCTCTCAATTCCTCCAGCCGAATGCCTTTTAGTATCCACAGGAAAACTTAGAATCCGAACAGTCTACCGTTCTCTCTCAATTCCTCTAGCTGAATCCATTTCTTCTCGAGATCCATCAAAGTTTTCGAATTTCAATTTTTAAATTTAAATCTTTAATTCCATACCAGAATTCTACAATTCAAATTTTAAGAGAAGGACATAAAAAATATAAGGTTAACAAATGTCATTCAACCTCTATCGTTTTAAGAATAAATAAATTACTTAATAAAAAAAAGTAAAAGATTTGTGACATGACATTTGTCACTCACAATAATATAAACATTAAAATTTTACACATTTTTAAGACCAAAATAGTATAAAAGAAAAACAAAGAAAGGTAATAAGATACATAAGAAATACTTAAATTATACTACAGAATCTATATACAAAATTTCAAAGAAAAGTAGAAAATACAATAAGTATAACAAACATTACAGGGGTTACACCCGACTGTCAAAGGGTACATATACGACTACAATTATTAATTCGTAAATCAATTCAATTTTATATAATATACACAACAAGTTTATACTTATGCAACAAGTTTTATAGTCAACTAGTTTTTGTACACAATGTATACACAATGAGTACGTTAACACGTGAGCGACCCTTTTTTTTAGCGCTCACACAGGCCGAACGTGAACACCGCTACAACGGACATAATAAAATTAGCGAAACAATACGACGCGACGTGTGCTCGCTCCTGTAGTAATTACCGACTGAAGTCACGAGTGCAAGCGCCCCGGTGCATTTCAATGTTATCGATAGTGGTGTGACAACTATTTTAGGGATGTCCGTGCGCACACTTAATATGATAGTTTAATGATAGTTTGGTTTATAACAGAACAGCTGTCCTGGAATGGGACTATGGGCATGTAATGAGACAAGAGAAAAGTAAAATCGTTAAGGGAATGAATAAATTTGGAAGAAAAAAGGCTCAGTAGGAGTTCGTGTATTACGTACATAGTTTTTCAATTAATTATCACTTTTATTTATTATTATTATCATAATAGTTCTCTAATGTCATTAACAAAATTAAATAGGTACACAGAGATAGGGTTGCATTAAAGGTTCGTGTATTAGCTAAAATTGCACAAATAGTTCGTGCTTTAGATAATTGTAAGAAATTTGTGTATTTTCCAGAATTTAGTGTTTTATCTTTATTAAAATATGTCCAGCAGATTTATTGATAAATTCACCAACAATTATTTCCGGTGGAAGCTCTTGTGATGTTCCAGATAAAAGAGAATATGGTGTGATACACATCCGGAAGTATTCGTGTATTAAACAAAAGTACAAGAATAATGTCATATAATTGGTCAAGTGCGAGTCGGACTCGCGCACGAAGGGTTCCGTACCATTATCTATGCAACATAAGGCAACGTTATTAGTATCGAGCAAGAAACGGTAAAAAAAATCATGTTTGTTGTATGGGAGCCCCTCTTAAATATTTATTTTATTTTATTTTTAGTATTTGTTGTTATAGCGGCAATAGAAATACATCATCTGTGAAAATTTCAACTCTCTAGCTATCACCGTTCTTGAGATACAGCCTGGTGACAGACGGACGGACAGCGAAGTCTCAGTAATAGGGTCCCGTTTCGTAATAGGCAACGGCATAGGCAAACGGGATAATGGTACGGAACCCTTAGTGCGCGAGTCTGACTCGCACTTGACCAATTTTTCTTCTTAACTTTAATAGTACAGTAAGAGTTCGTGTATTAAAAAAAAATTCAAGAAAGTGTTTATTTATGAGAATAAAAAAGTTATTTGTGTATTTTATGATGGATCAATTAATTTTTGTCAAAATCTGTGATATCTAATATATAAAATTCACGTGTCACAGTGTTAGTTACCGTACTCCTCCGAAACGGCTTGACCGATCTTCATGAAATTTTACATGCATATTCAGTAGGTCTGAGAATCGGCCAACATCTATTTTTCAAACCTTTTTAGTTTTTTTTTTGTATGGCAAAACAACTTTTGCCGGGTCAGCTAGTGTGTGTTATAAAATTGCACGAACAGCAGCATTTAAATTATAAACGTAGTTCAGAAATAAGCTCCAACAAATATTCGTGTATTAAAAATAGTAAATGTTTAAAAAAAAAAAAAAAAAAAAAAAAAAAAAAAAAAAAAAAAAAAAAAAAAAAAAAAAAAAAAAAAAAAAAAATTACCTGAACATGTTTTAAAATTACTAGATAATCGAATACAAGCCAACAAAATTTTTGTTGCGCTAAGAGTTCATGTATTACAGAACGCTCAGAATTCGTGTATTAAGTTTTTCAAAAACATTCGCATATCAAATTGTATGTATTCGGCAAAAAAAATTCTATTTGTTATGACATTGTCCGTACAACTATTATATTTGTCGTATAAAAAGTTTTATAACTAAGTAAACAAAATTTTATACTGCGCAAAGAGTTCATGTATTACAAAACGTTCAGAATTCGTGTATTTTGCAAAAATATTATTAGTTATTAAGAGAAATTGCGTATATTCGGCAAAAAATCTGCTGTTTGTCATGACATTGTCCGTAGAGGTATTATTGTTTGTCTTATTAAATTAACAAATTTTAAGCTGTGGAAAATCTTCGCCCATAATTGAGCCGTAGGCGTTCCTGTATTACTTAGCCGTAAGTGTTCGTGTATTACTTAGCCGTAAGTGTTCGTGTATTACTTAGCCGTCAGTGTTCGTGTATTACTTAGCCGTCAGTGTTCGTGTATTACTTAGCCGTCAGTGTTTGTGTATTACTTAGCCGTCAGTGTTCGTGTATTACTTAGCCGAAAGTGTTCGTGTATTACTTAGCCGTGAGTGTTCGTATATTACTTAGCCGTGAGTGTTCGTGTATTACTTAGCCGTGAGTGTTCGTGTATTACTTAGCCGTGAGTGTTCGTGTATTACTTAGACGTGAGTGTTCGTGTATTACGTAGCCGTAAGTGTTCGTGTATTACGTAGCCGCGTACATTACGTAGCCGCGTACATTACGTAGCCGTAAGTATTCGTGTATTACTTAGCCGCAAGTGTTCGTGTATTACTTAGCCGTAAGTGTTCGTGTTTTACTTATTTCATATAAACAATGTTTATATTTCTAAATGTAAAAAAGTTACACGCACGCACGCACGATTTAGCAGCAAACACTTTAGCTGTATTTTTTTTTTTTTTTTTTTTTTTTTTTTTTTTTCAACACAGTGACATAAATCACGTATGCATCGCACGCAACAATACATAATTTACTTACACGCACGCACACATTAATATGAAATTAATTAATTAAAAATAGGTAAACACTCACCACACTTTACACTTTATTCAATTTCTTCTACTCCTCGTTCAAATCTTTAAGTCATCGTCAGGTAAATCCTCGAAGACCTGAAAATATAGGTATAATTAGGGCCACATACGTTTCAAATTTCTAATTAATATAGAAAAGAGTCAGAGAAACGTATTAATACATATGAATTTGTGACGCCTATCGTGTACAATTAGTGTGTGGACGTTTTACGGACCGTACACGTGAAAAACTTTCTGTTTTATAGAGAAAAATACATTTTAAAGTGAACACTACGTATGCACGGTTCGAGACGATGAAAATAATAGTCGATACCGATGCACCGGTGTCATGTACAGTGCCACGAATTGTTTTATACTGTGGCCTCGTTTATGATCTATGTTAAAACTTTATTATTAACAGGGTTGTCGTAGCAAAATCAATAAAAAATTGTATTTAATTAGATACGTGTTAGTGAAAAGTGTGAACTGTTGATACGAGAAAACGTCCAGCGACAGAACGGCTGTCGATACGGTAAAGTAGCGCGGCACTTAACCTCTACATCGATACTAGCGCCACCAACCTTGTTACAATTACTATAGTTTTTACGTTCTTCGTAACAGTGTTGTTAAATTGTGTTATCATCACACACAAACTCCTCGTGTAAAAAATATACCTACATACTACACACATTAATCGCATACAATGGCTGATACCGCAGTTGCCACAGAAGCCCCGGCTCCCGCTACACCCGCGACTAAGAAACAAGCAAGACAGTCCTCCGGCGGTGCTAAGAAACCGAAAGCGAAGCCAACCCACCCGAAGACCTCCGAAATGGTCAATAACGCCATCAAAGAGATGAAGGAGCGCAGCGGGTCTTCACTTCAAGCCATCAAAAAGTACATCGCGGCGCAGTACAAGGTCGACGCAGAGAAACTGGCGCCTTTCATAAGAAAATACCTTAAGAGCGCCGTCGAATCGGGCGCTCTCATCCAAACCAAAGGCAAAGGTGCATCCGGATCGTTCAAACTCGAGTCTAAATCGTCGGCATCGAAGAAGCCAAGCGCGCCCACCGGCGGCGCTGGAAAGGCAGCCGGCGCCAAAGGTGCCTCCGCAGCATCCAAGGCCGGCGCAAAGAAGGCAACCGCTTCGGCCGCCGGCGCCAAGACGAAGAAGGCCGCGGCGTCCGCATCTCCGTCAAAATCCAAGGCGGCCGCCTCCGCCAAGGATAAGAAGGCCGCCGCGGCCGCGAAAAAGAAGCCCGCAGCCAAGAAGGCCGCCGCCGCCGCGCCCGCTAAAGGAGGAAAGGGTGCAGCACCGAAGGCGAAGAAAACCGCGAAGCCACCAACAAAGAAGCCAAAGGCGCCCAAACCTAAGAAGGCCGCCGCTACACCAAAATCTAAAACAGCAGCCGGTAAGAAGGCAGCCGCGTCCAAGAAGTAAGGCGCCACCACCTCGTCGGCAACAGACTGCAGAAGATCGCGCCGCGACCTCGAGCGAGACGCGCGCGGGAGACGACTGCCTTATTGATTATGCACGTGTGTACAAGAGACACGCGCGCACATATCCAAAAAGCCCTTTTCAGGGCTAACAAATGCTTTCATGAATCTCTTACAGAGATTCGTTTCTATTATTATACAAAGAGTCTAGTCGGTTGTTGATATGGTTATAACGTACATAATATGTACCTAAAATCCAATTACATACGTATCTTACAAACAATCATCGAGACGACAAATAACCACAAGAAAGAAAGAAAGACAGCCAGGCACACGCACACACCTAACACGCATAAACAACAACACACAACCACACACACACACACACACACACACACACACACACACACACACACCTCCCCCTCCTGATCTAGAGGCTAACATCTCTCCCCCCCCCCGGGCTTGCGACGTAATTGTAAAAGCAAAAATTACAAACATACCTATGTTAGATATACACACGGTTGACGCGGCGCGCCCCGTCCTCCTGCACTTGCACTACACTCAACAAAGGGGGTGAAGTCAAATGGAAAATCAAAAACACAACAAAAGTCATTTTCTTTCTTTTCTCTAGTTCCGCACCCCCGCACTCGCACAATCAATGCGCAACTAATTACTGTGCAATAAAACCTCCCACATTATTTAATAAGTAAAACGTTTTCAAAAAAGGAATGCAAATATTTGAAAATAATCGTCCAATCAAAATGGCGCGCGGGAAAATGTTGAAAACCTCGGCGCGTGTTCAAGTTCGCACGTTACACGCGTGTACGTTCGTTTCTTTCATCTCTCATACGATGATCTATAATATAACATAATATACACCTCTGCCGCCACCCCCTCGACCGTTGCACAGAGGCGCGATGCTGGCTGATGACGAAACGTATGAAAAATGAAAAAATTGAATTTTATAAAATCGTATAGGTAGGTACATATTTATATTCAGTACCTACAACATACTGAATACAAATTTTTGTTTTTTTTTTTTTTTCTTTTTTTTTTTATACTATGACGAAAAACTAATGAAAATAATAATAATAATAATTAATTCAATTTTTTTTTTTTTTTTTTCACTATCATCATAATAGAAATATGTATGTTTAACTAAACATATTTTCATCTATTCATTTCATTATCCGTCGCGTGCCGCCCGCCCGACTGCCCGACTTTTTTCTTTTTTTTATATTTTCATATTTTCTGTTTAATTATTTCAATACCTAGGTACCTACTATGTATTTATTATTAGCAGTTTTTAACCTACCTAGATATTAATAGATGTCAGTAACATAATAATAAGTTAACACACACAAAATATCGTCTCGCTCGCTCGCTCGTTCGCACGCTCGCTCCCTGTCCCACCCGACGGTTCCGCGACACGAGCGTAGCATATAAATAAAATGACGGGCGAATTTTACGAAACCCTCATTCTACTGTTGCTCGTCGCTTAGCGCGGACGAGCTTTCGATTCGCTTTCACACCTCAATCTACTCAACATGTCCGGTCGCGGCAAAGGTGGCAAAGTCAAGGGGAAGGTGAAGTCTCGCTCCAACCGTGCTGGTCTACAGTTTCCCGTTGGACGTATACACAGGCTGCTGCGTAACGGCAACTATGCTGAGCGCGTCGGTGCCGGTGCTCCGGTGTACCTCGCAGCTGTGATGGAATACTTGGCCGCCGAGGTTCTCGAGTTGGCAGGAAATGCCGCGAGAGACAACAAGAAGACCAGGATAATTCCCCGTCATCTCCAATTGGCCATCCGCAACGACGAAGAGTTGAACAAGCTCCTATCTGGAGTGACGATCGCTCAAGGTGGTGTACTGCCCAACATTCAGGCCGTACTACTGCCCAAGAAGACTGAGAAGAAGGCGTAATTTCATAATATTCGTTATTCTCCTCTCGGCTATTCATCAAAAAGGCCCTTTTCAGGGCCACAATATGTCTCATAGTCACAATATTTTTTGACTGTTTCTATTGTTATAAAACGGGTCGTCAAAAATTATTTAATATTATTATAATTTGGTTACTTAGATAATTTATTACTACCTACATGATGTTTTGTGTGTGTGACAAAACAATATATTATATAATATAATAAAAATAATATAAAAACAAACACCACGTCGTGCACGCGAAACATTATAAATGCCGTGTTTATTTATTAGGTACCTATATTACAGGAAACATCAGTACAAACATGTATAGGTATTATGTAGAGTTTGCATAATATACATATTAATTATTCGTCACATTATATACATAATATTTTTTATTTTTTATTATTGCGATTAATATAAGAGAGAAATGCAAATGTATTATTTAGGTAGTAGTACCTACCCTTAATGTATCTAGCTAGACCCCGAGTGCTTTAGATCTGAATAGTATTACATAGGTATTTGTCGTTGCGATTGGTCGATTCGTAACAAACTACTACGTAAGTGGTGTCAATGTGAGCTCGCTCAACGTATAGCCACTGCACGCGCTATAGCGCCAATAAAACCAAGCGTACACAATGTCGACGGTATCATTTACGGTTTGCAACGCGAACGGTGCGCACGCTCGTTCGTAGGTACGCTCCCGCTGTTATCGTTACACAACTAACTCGTTCTTCTTCATAAAAAAAAAAAAAAAATGCCACCCAAGACAAGTGGAAAGGCCGCCAAGAAATCCGGCAAGGCCCAGAAGAACATCTCTAAGACCGACAAGAAAAAGAAGAAGCACAAGAGGAAGGAGAGCTACGCTATCTACATCTACAAGGTGCTGAAACAGGTCCACCCCGACACCGGTATCTCGAGCAAGGCCATGTCGATCATGAACTCATTCGTGAACGACATCTTCGAACGCATCGCCGCCGAAGCCTCCAGACTCGCCCACTACAACAAGAGGTCGACAATCACATCGAGGGAGGTACAGACCTCCGTCAGACTGCTGTTGCCCGGTGAACTCGCCAAGCACGCCGTCAGCGAGGGCACCAAGGCGGTCACCAAATACACCAGCTCGAAGTGATTTCGCCTCACCATCGTGTTGTTGCGCCGCTCTCGTGGCACAACGGACACACTAAAAGGCCCTTTTCAGGGCCACCAAACGTGTCTTGTCAATTTCTATAATGTACAAACGGTCTCTCTCTCTCTCTCTCTCTCTCTCTCTCTCTCTCAAACATCATTTCTATTATTATAGTGTGTGTTTAAAACAACTAAGAAACTACATATTACTAGACCAGCTCATAATTTACTACACGTTATTTGTATTTTTATTTAACTACACAACCACAACAAAGTTTGTATCGATGAAAGCAAAATGCACGCAAATTACGAAATCTCTCTTGAGCGCACCTAATTAATAATAATGTACATACAAAAAAAAAAAAATGAATCAGATGTTTGTATGTTATAATACAATAAGTGGTTTCATTGATGACTAAACAATTATAAATGCAAAATAAATATATAGGTATGAATGTACTGAATATACATAATATATCATATACCTATAAAAAGTTAAATTAACTTTGAATCAATATGTATAATATTATAATTTTTACTATAATTCGTTACAACTTGCGATCAACGTTGATTTATCTTGTGTGCGGCTTAGAACGATCGCGAACTGCGAGCTCACTCGCGTCTATATATAAAGCGCGCTAACTATGTCGAACGATTGCATTCGCTCCCGAACGCTCGTAGTGAAAACACGTATCGTCGTTAGCGCACAAGCAAGAAACAATATTCCCGTAGTCTAACAATGGCACGTACCAAGCAGACCGCACGTAAATCGACCGGTGGTAAGGCGCCCAGGAAACAACTTGCCACCAAAGCCGCCAGGAAGAGCGCGCCGGCCACCGGTGGTGTAAAGAAACCCCATCGTTACAGGCCCGGCACCGTCGCCCTCCGTGAGATCCGTCGCTACCAGAAGAGTACAGAGCTGTTGATCCGCAAACTGCCGTTCCAACGGTTGGTGCGCGAGATCGCTCAAGACTTCAAGACCGACCTCCGTTTCCAGAGTTCCGCTGTGATGGCTCTCCAGGAGGCGAGCGTGGCTTACCTGGTCGGCCTCTTCGAAGACACCGACCTTTGCGCCATTCACGCTAAACGCGTCACTATCATGCCAAAGGACATACAGTTGGCGCGCAGGATCAGAGGCGAGCGCGCTTAGAAAAACGTGTGCCTTGTTGTATATATAATAATATATACACATAGTACGCACTAAAAAGGCCCTTTTCAGGGCCACATACGTTTCAAATTTCTAATTAATATAGAAAAGAGTCGAAAGTAAAATAATTATACGCTTGCACACATAAGATAATGAATGCTTAGATAGATAATATATATATATATATATTTTATTTTTTTTGTTTGAGTTGAATGTATGTGCACATTACATACAGTTGAAAACTGACGGACACACGCACAACTGATAGATGATTTCAAAAAATAAATAAATAAATAAAGGAAAGCCCTAAAAATGATCGAAATGGAATGTCTGTCTAAAATTGCACGTGGCGTTTTGTATGTGATGATAGAATATTTTTTTTTTTCTCTCTCTTTTTGAAATAATAACATAACATAATATTATTAATACATACATTATAGTATGTAATATTATAATAAAAAAGAATTTTTTTTTTTTTACATTATTAACAAATAATACACATGACGAGAACCGAACGGAACCGTTGGTTAGCTTAGCGAGCAGGATAATGTTCGGCGTTTGTTCGTTCGTTTGCGTGCGCTCTCGTTCACCCTACACAGTATATAATAAACGAGGCATTCGTGTCCGCCCCGTCATTCGCTCGCCGTCGTTCGTCCGCTCAACTATAAATAGAAGCGCACTTACTTCGTTGTTTCGTTCACCACACGTCGTCAACAGTCTACTACTACTACTTCGAAGATGACCGGTCGCGGTAAAGGTGGAAAGGGTCTGGGAAAAGGAGGCGCCAAGCGTCACAGGAAGGTGCTCCGTGATAACATCCAGGGTATTACGAAGCCCGCCATCCGTCGTTTGGCTCGCAGGGGCGGCGTCAAGCGTATATCCGGACTGATATACGAGGAGACTCGCGGTGTGCTGAAGGTGTTCCTCGAGAACGTGATCAGAGATGCGGTCACATACACCGAGCACGCCAAAAGGAAGACCGTCACCGCCATGGACGTCGTCTATGCGCTGAAACGTCAGGGTCGCACTCTGTACGGTTTCGGTGGATAAATCTCACGGTCGACCATCACTCTTCCGTGTCCTTTTCCCGTTACCGGTACGCACACTCGTGTCTTGTGTTCTGGTGGCGTGTGAAGCGCGCGAAAGATTACAAAAAAAAGGCCCTTTTCAGGGCCGCATATATTTCATATAAACAATGTTTATATTTCTAAATGTAAAAAAGTTACACGCACGCACGATTTAGCAGCAAACACTTTAGCTGTATTTTTTTTTTTTTTTCAACACAGTGACATAAATCACGTATGCATCGCACGCAACAATACCTAATTTACTTACACGCACGCACACATTAATATGAAATTAATTAATTAAAAATAGGTAAACACTCACCACACTTTACACTTTATTCAATTTCTTCTACTCCTCGTTCAAATCTTTAAGTCATCGTCAGGTAAATCCTCGAAGACCTGAAAATATATGAAACGAAATATAAAGATAATGTTACATAAAAATAACAAAAATGTTTATATTACGCGCTATATGTATTATATTTGCACTAAAAATGCGTTATCATTTTATAAAATTGTTTTTTTCCTCTCTTTTTTCGCTTTATACATTTTTTTTTTTGTTTTCTTTCTTTTTTTTTTTCTCTTTTTTAATAAAAAGTAAATGGAAATAAATTAATAAATAACATAAGAGAGGTCGTAACATACATTTTCCCTAATCAACGCAAGCTCGCGCGGCATACACATCGAGGAATCTATCACGTACCTAACTTACGTACACCACCATCGTTGTTGTTATTATTGTTATTGTTGAATAAAAATGGATATTAGATGTGTCTGTTCTCCTACTTTTAAATATTTTTATATTTAAAGTATAAAAATATTTTAAGAATAATGCACTCCAGATCGGCCAAGACGACTCCGTCCTTTAGGAGTGGTGTGTGTATATTAACAAACACACTCGGTCCGTGTTTTACGGGGGTTCACTTTTAATCGGTAGATACGTTCATCAAACGTATTAATACATATGAATTTGTGACGCCTATCGTGTACAATTAGTGTGTGGACGTTTTACGGACCGTACACGTGAAAAACTTTCTGTTTTATAGAGAAAAATACATTTTAAAGTGAACACTACGTATGCACGGTTCGAGACGATGAAAATAATAGTCGATACCGATGCACCGGTGTCATGTACAGTGCCACGAATTGTTTTATACTGTGGCCTCGTTTATGATCTATGTTAAAACTTTATTATTAACAGGGTTGTCGTAGCAAAATCAATAAAAAATTGTATTTAATTAGATACGTGTTAGTGAAAAGTGTGAACTGTTGATACGAGAAAACGTCCAGCGACAGAACGGCTGTCGATACGGTAAAGTAGCGCGGCACTTAACCTCTACATCGATACTAGCGCCACCAACCTGGACTCGCTTGCGACCTCACTATCATACTGGTACGAACTGAACTTTACACCCGGTTTTTCTTAGCTGTTTTGTAGTAAAACGTGCTAGACAACCACCCGCGCGACACCAGCGCGGCGTTGACGCTCTTTGCAAGTTTACCAGGGAAGGCCTGCCCCCCCGAGCCTCCCCCCCGCCCGGTCTGCCACCAGCGGCAAGCCCCGGGCGGTGGGACCTGGCAAAGGACGGGTGACCGACCCTGCGGTTGCCAGTGAGCGTCGCTCCGCCTCGATGCCTGACGAAGAGGAAGAAGAGAAGAAGAAGATGGAGTTCAAGACTAACCCCCAAGGACCCCGGACCCGCCCCGACGCGTCTGCGAGAGAGCAACTGGAACATGATGTCACCATGTTCTGCCGGTTCTCTGAAACCGGTGCCCTCTCGCAGACGGCTCTGCGTGGGATGGCCATCCTGCTCCGCGCCTGGGACTGCAGCCTGAAAGGCCAGGAGATGTCCCCGCGCGATATCGACGCCCTGCTTGCCGTTATGGAAGGGAAGATCGATTTTCCCCCTTCCAACCTCACACCGCCGCCGCCACCAAGCACCAGCAAGAGAGGAAGAATACCCTCCACCTCCCCGCCTTCGGGAGGTGTCTTGAAGAAGAGGCCGAGGTCGGCCAGCCCCTTCCGGCCAGCCGAGACCTCATCCGACCCAGGGACCCCACGGTCTTCACGCGCCGCGGTCGGCCCCCCTTCTCCTAAGCCGCAGAGGCTTCCCCGGAGGGTAATCCAACCCACCCCCGGCTCTGGTCTACCTGGGCCCTCCGAGACCCAGGCGCCTGCAGCGGTTTTGCCCCGCTCCAACAAAGTCGCTAATATTTCCCCCGATGCGGTTCCGACCCGCCTAGTCGTCAAGGGTTCTATCCCCACACAAGCTGGAGAGGGTTCTGGCCCCTCTCCGGCCATGGAGGGTTCTGGCCCCTCCCGGTCACCCCGGGGTTCTGCCCCCCGGGGTCTCGCAATTTCCCCCTCTCCCCCCTCTGGACCGCCCCCCTCCCGTCCCATCGATGACGACCTCATGGCTTCGCCATCGCCTGCCACCACTTACAGGGACATTGTGTCCCCCTCCCCACGTACTGTCGCCCCCTCGCCGCCCCCGCAGCCTACACCTGCACGTGGAACCCAGCCTGCTCCCCAACAGCCCATTGCTGCAGCCCCTAAGGCCCCCAAGTGCCCGCCAATTGTAGTAGAGAGGCTCCCCAACTGGCATGTCCACTTCAAAGATATCGCTGCCGAATTGCACCGTCCCCCCAATGCTCGGCCCTTGGGTGAGGGCGTTCGCTTTTCCCCCCTGGATGGCCACGAATATCGCGTCATCCAGAACTACCTCTCGCAGAGGCCAGAAATCAACTGGTTCTCCTACTCTCTCCCTGAGGAGTTATCCCTAAAGGTGGCCATTAGGGGCCTCCCAGCAGACACGCCCGTAGAAGAGATAAAAGCCGCACTTCTCGAACTAGGACACGAAGTAGAGGCCATTAAAAACATCCGGGCCCGAGCCGGCAGGCCTGGCTGTATATTCTTTGTGTCTGTCAGAAAGAAGACGGACACCAACGACATCTATACGATCACGGAGCTGCTGCTTATGCCTGGCATCAAAGTGGAGGCCTGGCGCGGGAAGAAGGGTCCCGCCCAGTGCCATCGCTGCCAAACCTTCAGGCATAGCAGCCAACAATGCCATAAGCCCATACAATGTGTTCGCTGTGGAGGAGGTCACCCGGCGAAGGAATGTCCCCGCCCCAAAACGGAGCCACCCACTTGCGCCAACTGCGGTGGACCGCACACGGCTAACAACGTGTCGTGCCCGGTCTACCGCAGGGAGGCTCGCAATAAACGCGCCGGACCCGTGGCCCGTACAGGCACAGGTCCCCCTTCTTTTCCTCTCGAGAAAGCCCCGGTAACCGAGACTACCGAGGCCAACCTAATGGCTCCGGCCAACAAGCCGACCGAGCGCGGCCAGCCTTCCACCTCTTCTCTCCCTCTTCCTCTTCCCCAGAAAAAGGGGAAGAAGAAGAAAAACAAGAAAAACTCCACTCCCCCCAATCAAACATCGGCCGTTTCGGCCCCCCCACCGACTTCCCTGGATCCTAGGAGTGCCCCCCAAGGCAAGGGGGACACCTATTCCGTCACGCTCGGGGTGCTCCAGAAGGTCCTGGAGGCCATCCAGGGCGGCCAGGATCCAGCGTCGGCTACTCTCGGAGGGATACAAATGTTGACTAACATTCAACAGTAAGCCCCTGAGAGTAGTCCACTGGAATGCCCAGACCCTTCGAGACAAGAGACTCCTTCTCTCCCACTTCCTGCGTGAGCAGAGAGTTGACGTCCTACTGGTTAGCGAAACCCATCTCGGTCCACAAGACCCTTATAAAGTTCCCAACTTCACAGTTTACCGCAAGGATGAGCTTTCTCCTCGTAGCGGAGCACCTTACCGCGGGTTGGCGGTGCTAGTGAGGAGAACAATTGTCCACTACCCCCTTCCAGATGTGAATCTGAGGGGCATGTACGCACTAGGGGTCGGTCTCTTGGTTGCCGGTCGAGAGACTAGACTCTACGCGGTGTACCGACCCCCAGGACCCCTTCTCGACCCCTCTGACATCTCCTCTCTCGTGGATTCTCCACTGCCGACCATCCTTGCCGGTGACATAAACGCCAAGCACCCCCAGTGGAACTCGACGGTCGCTAACCCGGCGGGTAACCTACTCCTTCAACTGGCCAACGACCTGGACCTCGATGTGGTGGGCCCCTCCGAACCCACCCACCACCACGCTCGTGGCGCCGATGTTCTCGACATAATCGTCTCCAAGGGCCTCGTACAGCTGCCCACGCAGGATGTGCTCCCCGACCTCCCGTCGGACCACAGACCTGTCCTGGCCACTTTCCATCACCCTGACGCTCGACCCATCCCCCAGAAGGCCAAAGCGATCGTCAATTGGAACCAGTTTCGGGCCCGTCTCCACCTGGGCTCCAAAATCACCCCAATTAAAACTCCCGATGACGTCGACAGGGTAGCGGATAAACTAACCACCGACCTGCGCGACGCCCTAAACCACGCAACACACACCGTTGCCCGCGGGGCTAGACTCCCTGTCCTCCCTGCGGCAACGAGGGACCTTATTGATCAGAAGAGACGTTTACGCGGGCGGTGGCAGGCGACCCGCTGCCCAGTACTCAAAAACCAGCTCAATTCCCTGGTGGAACGGGTGCGTAAGGCATTGACGGACCACGCTGCGGCCTCCTGGGAGGAACACTTGTCGTCCATAGCCGATGACATCCCCTCCATTCATCGGCTATGTAGTCAACTCGGCGCTAAGTCGGCTATTCAGCCAGTTCTTAACAAAGACGGAATTCCCCAGTTTTCGGCGAAGGCCAGAGCGGAGGCCTTCGCCGAACACTTGGAAGAAGTGTTCTCGCCAAACCCTTCGACGGACCCGGACCACACAGCAGCCGTACTCGACCACCTTGAGGCCTACTTCGCTCAACCCTTGGGGGTCCTTGACGACCCCACGTTCTTCTCACCCGAACAGGTGACCAAAACAATCAGGGCATCTCACCCGCGGAAAGCCCCGGGAGTTGATGGTATCACCAATTCCGCCCTGCACCACCTCCCACGGCGTTCAATCGCAGTGGTGACCCACCTATTCAACTGCATCCTCCGCACGGGGCATTTCCCCTCGGTGTGGAAAACTGGGAAAGTCGTCATGATCCCCAAGCCAGGCAAAGATAGGACGAAGGCTGGCAACTATCGTCCTATAACTCTCCTCTCGAACCTATCCAAGGTGTTCGAGCGGTTGTTCCTGGATGAGCTGCGACCGCACTTGATTCCCCGGCCTGAACAATTTGGGTTCAGGTCCGGCCACTCCTCCACACACCAGCTCACCAGATTCTTCCATAGAGCGGCAATGAACGCGGGCAGAAACCTCGCAACCGTTGCTGTCCTATTGGACATCGAGAAGGCGTTCGACAGAGTATGGCACGAGGGGCTGCTATACAAGCTGTCGAACTCCTCTCTCCCCCTCAGAATGGTCCGGGTCCTCAAGTCATTCCTCCATGAACGCCTCTTCCTAGTCTCGGTGGAGGAGACCACGTCCTCGATTCGCCCTATCCGCGCCGGTGTACCGCAGGGCAGCTGCCTTTCTCCTCTCTGCTACGCGTGGTACACCGACGACATCCCGCTGGTCGACCAGGCCGACCTGCTTCTCTTCGCCGACGACGTGGCTTACTTCACCACGTCGGGCAAAGCCTATCTGGCTGTGGAGAAGATCCAGCCAACCCTCGACGCCCTTCCCGACTGGCTGTCCAAGTGGAGAATGGCAGTCAATGTCGGGAAGACTCAAACGATTCTTCTTGGCCGGAAGGCTCTTCCCTCCCCTCCGAGCCTCGGAGGAGAGGTCCTCAATTGGTCCCCCCAAGTTAAATACCTGGGGGTCACAATCGACAGGGGTCTCTCTATGAAGAAGCATGTCGATAACGTCGTCAACCAGTGCAGGTTTGCACGGGCCCTCTTAAGGCCAGTTCTCCACTCGAAATTGCCCATCAAGCAGAAGCTCGGGATCTACAAGTCCTACATTAGGTCCCGGCTAACGTACGCGGCGCCCGCGTGGTACTCCCTTGTTTCGGAGACCAACAAGAAGCGATTGCGTGCGCAGGAAACCCAAAGTCTCCGGACAATTGTGGGTGCCCCGCGGTATGTGCGGAACGCCACAATTGCCCGGGACCTGAAAATCGAACCACTCGACGACTTCGTCTCCAAACTGAGTACGTCCATGTTCTCCCGAGCTGACGCATCCCAATTTGCGCATTTGAGAGAGCTGGCCCCATTGCATGCCCGCCCCCCTGACGTCCGACCCAGGCTGCCGCGCGAACTGGCGCGTCAGCCTGAGGCTTCTCCATAGCGAGAGCCCTGTCGACCAAGATTGCTTCTTCTTCGTTTGGCGTTAATCTTAAAATCTAATTTTGGCGTTAATTTTCCCCTCCCCTCCCTTCAAGGGAGCCAAGACTTCCCCTCTATACTGTAGGACCTCGCGGTCCTCTAACATTCGCCGCCGGCCCCTTCGGGCTGGCCGAGCTAATTTCTTCCCCTTTTCAGGCCTTCCAAGGCCTTCCCCCACCCCCGGCTATTGCTATAGACGGCGACGGATTTACCTCCGTATAGGGTCGCACCCTGCGACGGATTCCCCTTTCCCCAATCACAGGGGGGAAAGCGAGACAGACACACAGCGCCACCAACCTTGTTACAATTACTATAGTTTTTACGTTCTTCGTAACAGTGTTGTTAAATTGTGTTATCATCACACACAAACTCCTCGTGTAAAAAATATACCTACATACTACACACATTAATCGCATACAATGGCTGATACCGCAGTTGCCACAGAAGCCCCGGCTCCCGCTACACCCGCGACTAAGAAACAAGCAAGACAGTCCTCCGGCGGTGCTAAGAAACCGAAAGCGAAGCCAACCCACCCGAAGACCTCCGAAATGGTCAATAACGCCATCAAAGAGATGAAGGAGCGCAGCGGGTCTTCACTTCAAGCCATCAAAAAGTACATCGCGGCGCAGTACAAGGTCGACGCAGAGAAACTGGCGCCTTTCATAAGAAAATACCTTAAGAGCGCCGTCGAATCGGGCGCTCTCATCCAAACCAAAGGCAAAGGTGCATCCGGATCGTTCAAACTCGAGTCTAAATCGTCGGCATCGAAGAAGCCAAGCGCGCCCACCGGCGGCGCTGGAAAGGCAGCCGGCGCCAAAGGTGCCTCCGCAGCATCCAAGGCCGGCGCAAAGAAGGCAACCGCTTCGGCCGCCGGCGCCAAGACGAAGAAGGCCGCGGCGTCCGCATCTCCGTCAAAATCCAAGGCGGCCGCCTCCGCCAAGGATAAGAAGGCCGCCGCGGCCGCGAAAAAGAAGCCCGCAGCCAAGAAGGCCGCCGCCGCCGCGCCCGCTAAAGGAGGAAAGGGTGCAGCACCGAAGGCGAAGAAAACCGCGAAGCCACCAACAAAGAAGCCAAAGGCGCCCAAACCTAAGAAGGCCGCCGCTACACCAAAATCTAAAACAGCAGCCGGTAAGAAGGCAGCCGCGTCCAAGAAGTAAGGCGCCACCACCTCGTCGGCAACAGACTGCAGAAGATCGCGCCGCGACCTCGAGCGAGACGCGCGCGGGAGACGACTGCCTTATTGATTATGCACGTGTGTACAAGAGACACGCGCGCACATATCCAAAAAGCCCTTTTCAGGGCTAACAAATGCTTTCATGAATCTCTTACAGAGATTCGTTTCTATTATTATACAAAGAGTCTAGTCGGTTGTTGATATGGTTATAACGTACATAATATGTACCTAAAATCCAATTACATACGTATCTTACAAACAATCATCGAGACGACAAATAACCACAAGAAAGAAAGAAAGACAGCCAGGCACACGCACACACCTAACACGCATAAACAACAACACACAACCACACACACACACACACACACACACACACACACACACACACACACCTCCCCCTCCTGATCTAGAGGCTAACATCTCTCCCCCCCCCCGGGCTTGCGACGTAATTGTAAAAGCAAAAATTACAAACATACCTATGTTAGATATACACACGGTTGACGCGGCGCGCCCCGTCCTCCTGCACTTGCACTACACTCAACAAAGGGGGTGAAGTCAAATGGAAAATCAAAAACACAACAAAAGTCATTTTCTTTCTTTTCTCTAGTTCCGCACCCCCGCACTCGCACAATCAATGCGCAACTAATTACTGTGCAATAAAACCTCCCACATTATTTAATAAGTAAAACGTTTTCAAAAAAGGAATGCAAATATTTGAAAATAATCGTCCAATCAAAATGGCGCGCGGGAAAATGTTGAAAACCTCGGCGCGTGTTCAAGTTCGCACGTTACACGCGTGTACGTTCGTTTCTTTCATCTCTCATACGATGATCTATAATATAACATAATATACACCTCTGCCGCCACCCCCTCGACCGTTGCACAGAGGCGCGATGCTGGCTGATGACGAAACGTATGAAAAATGAAAAAATTGAATTTTATAAAATCGTATAGGTAGGTACATATTTATATTCAGTACCTACAACATACTGAATACAAATTTTTGTTTTTTTTTTTTTTTCTTTTTTTTTTTATACTATGACGAAAAACTAATGAAAATAATAATAATAATAATTAATTCAATTTTTTTTTTTTTTTTTTCACTATCATCATAATAGAAATATGTATGTTTAACTAAACATATTTTCATCTATTCATTTCATTATCCGTCGCGTGCCGCCCGCCCGACTGCCCGACTTTTTTCTTTTTTTTATATTTTCATATTTTCTGTTTAATTATTTCAATACCTAGGTACCTACTATGTATTTATTATTAGCAGTTTTTAACCTACCTAGATATTAATAGATGTCAGTAACATAATAATAAGTTAACACACACAAAATATCGTCTCGCTCGCTCGCTCGTTCGCACGCTCGCTCCCTGTCCCACCCGACGGTTCCGCGACACGAGCGTAGCATATAAATAAAATGACGGGCGAATTTTACGAAACCCTCATTCTACTGTTGCTCGTCGCTTAGCGCGGACGAGCTTTCGATTCGCTTTCACACCTCAATCTACTCAACATGTCCGGTCGCGGCAAAGGTGGCAAAGTCAAGGGGAAGGTGAAGTCTCGCTCCAACCGTGCTGGTCTACAGTTTCCCGTTGGACGTATACACAGGCTGCTGCGTAACGGCAACTATGCTGAGCGCGTCGGTGCCGGTGCTCCGGTGTACCTCGCAGCTGTGATGGAATACTTGGCCGCCGAGGTTCTCGAGTTGGCAGGAAATGCCGCGAGAGACAACAAGAAGACCAGGATAATTCCCCGTCATCTCCAATTGGCCATCCGCAACGACGAAGAGTTGAACAAGCTCCTATCTGGAGTGACGATCGCTCAAGGTGGTGTACTGCCCAACATTCAGGCCGTACTACTGCCCAAGAAGACTGAGAAGAAGGCGTAATTTCATAATATTCGTTATTCTCCTCTCGGCTATTCATCAAAAAGGCCCTTTTCAGGGCCACAATATGTCTCATAGTCACAATATTTTTTGACTGTTTCTATTGTTATAAAACGGGTCGTCAAAAATTATTTAATATTATTATAATTAGGTTACTTAGATAATTTATTACTACCTACATGATGTTTTGTGTGTGTGACAAAACAATATATTATATAATATAATAAAAATAATATAAAAACAAACACCACGTCGTGCACGCGAAACATTATAAATGCCGTGTTTATTTATTAGGTACCTATATTACAGGAAACATCAGTACAAACATGTATAGGTATTATGTAGAGTTTGCATAATATACATATTAATTATTCGTCACATTATATACATAATATTTTTTATTTTTTATTATTGCGATTAATATAAGAGAGAAATGCAAATGTATTATTTAGGTAGTAGTACCTACCCTTAATGTATCTAGCTAGACCCCGAGTGCTTTAGATCTGAATAGTATTACATAGGTATTTGTCGTTGCGATTGGTCGATTCGTAACAAACTACTACGTAAGTGGTGTCAATGTGAGCTCGCTCAACGTATAGCCACTGCACGCGCTATAGCGCCAATAAAACCAAGCGTACACAATGTCGACGGTATCGGATTGCTACAACGGACACCGAAAAAGCACGCCTTTGAGGTTTATCGCCGCACGGACCCATCTTAAATCTACCCGAAACAAAACAACGCTCTGGTGCTCGTCGCGACGCTGACGTCACCGCCGCTACGCGCGCCAGGGCCGTTCTTCGATAAAATCAAGCAGCCGCTCGACAGTGCAACAACGCAACATCACGCTGTTGTACTGTCGTGGGGTCGCGGTGGTCCAGTCGTCACAAAAACGCCACATATAACTGACCACCTAAAAAAAACACACTCATAACATCGACCAAAAACAAACATCAGACCTGAAAAACCAGACCCCCATGAAAAAGAGCCCTCACAAAGGGAAGCAAGGGGGTAGGCCAAGTGACCACGGTCGCGATGCTCAGCCCAGCCAAACAGGCGGGCGTCCCCCCCTGCCCCCCTCAGATGTGACCACCATGGTCAATTCGCCGCCGGTTACAGAGCAGCGCCCCGGCGCTCCACAGCCTCGCACCTCGCTTGAGGCCCGCCGCGACGCGACGCACGTCTCGCAGACGATGCCGCCGTCCTCCGCACCCACCGGCGCCGACGCCGGTAGGCCGAGTGCGACCACCCGCGCCGCCCTGGGTCGGGATCAGCCTGGCGCGTTGCGCGCCGCCCAGGAGCTGGCGCCCGCGCCGCCGCGACAGCGCGACCGCCACGCGCCCGCGCCGCGTGCCTCCCCTGTAGCTCCCGGCAGTACGCCGGTCGTGAGCCGGGTCGAGGCCCCGCGCTCCGCCGAGCGCGCCGCGTACGCCGCGCCCCCACAAGCCGCTCCCGGCACACCTGCGCCGGTCTCGAGCGGGGGAGACCCGAGGACGCCGCGACGCCTAACGAACCTCAGACAAGAAGAACATGCCTCCTCTCCGCGCTCGGCAGCGATGGACTCGCCCGCACAGCTGTCGGCCTGCTCGTCGCCCAGCGGCTCGGAGCTGTCGCTGACGTCCACAGGGTCTGTCGGGCACCGCAAGATCCAAGACGTATTTTGCGAGCGCCGCCGTCAGATGTTGAGAGCGGAGTCCTCTCCCGACCTCATGGCCGTTGACACGGATTACGACGCACGTCCCACGGCCCACCGCCGCCCGAGAAGCCCAGACGAGGCCACCGAAGTCCTAGGACAGAAGCGCCAGAGGGGACAGACGGCGGCGCCGACACCAACACAAACGCCATCCACATCAGTAGCGCCAGCGCCGGCGCACAAAAGAGACCCTCGCCTGAACAGACCCGGGACGTCAGGTGAGTACGCTCCAACTTATTCTAATACAGGTAGTAGCGATGACCTAAATAAAACCGGTTATGCACAAGCCGCCGCGGCCGCCGCTAATTCAAATAAATCGCACAGGGCCGTACTCAGTGACAGGGCCGGACCGAGTGTTCCCGGGCCCCAACAAGGCGATGTCAGGCCCCGCGAGTCACGCTACCCGCCGGTGATTGTGGAGAAGTTTCCGAACTGGATCCACCACCTTCAAGCTATTAAGTGCAGACTAGGCAGGACAGCAAATGCGAGACCGTTCGGAAAGGGTATACGTTTTACCCCAGCTGATGGAAATGAATATCGAACTATCCAGGCCTACCTATGTGAGATCGAGAAAAACGAGGACATCAGCTGGTTCTCCTACTCTCCACCGGCGGAGAAGAGTATCAAATTGGCCATAAAAGGCCTACCCAGTGATACTACCGGAGAGGAGGCGGAGGGGGAGCTCCGCGCACTAGGGTTCTTACCGGAATACGTCAAGAACATTAGGGCCCGCGGAGACCGACCCGGCTGCGTCCTCTTCGCAGTTGTAAAGAGGACTGAAAACCTCGAGGACATCTACGAGGTCACCGAAATGCTGGGGATCCCTGGAATACAAATAGAAGCCTGGCGTGGTAAGAAACGCCCTGCACAATGCCACCGCTGCCAAAAATTTCGCCACTCCTCACACCAGTGTCATCGTAAGCTGGTGTGTGTGAGATGCAGCGGTGAGCACGCCGCTAGCGAGTGCCCACGTCCAACTACAGAGCCGGCTACCTGCGCAAACTGCGGGGGCCCCCACCCCGCTAATTACAGCAGCTGCCCGGTCTTCAAGCAGGAGGCCAGAAATAAGAAAGCGGGAACCCTGGCCTCCACAGAGAGGCAAGGGAGGGCCCCCAAACCCTCGGAGGCCCTAGCGAGGGCCAACAACACAACACCACGCACGCAAAATGCGAACAATGTGCAACCAATGAGTGAGAACAACCAGGGGTCCTCACTAATGGCAGAAGCAAACGAACCCATGGTGCGCGGGGCCCCCCTCAAACGGGGGCGAAGGAAAAAGAAGAAGACACCAAAGGAACCCGAGGCCCCAAGGCCTCCTACGCCCGCTACAAATAACGCGACAGCTTCCTCACGACCGCCTAGGAGTGGCGGCATCACAGAGACAGAAAGCAGCCGGGCCCCAATACCGGAAGAAGCCCCAAACCAGCCCAGAAATGACCCCGGAGCGTCCAGAGGCGGCGAGGGCCGCCGAAACACCCAGGAAAACATACCAAACTCAGACACTTTTATCCAGGCGGCCCTGAAACTCATACAGGAACTGCTCCGGGCCTGGAATGAGGGCGCAGACGCCGCCACTCTTATGGATACCATCACCAAAGCTGCCAAAACTTTCATCGTCTCCCAATGGATAGGTTAGACCTCAGAATCATCCATTGGAATGCTAACGGACTAAAGAGGAACGCTGTCCTCCTTCGCCCCCTACTGCAGGAGCAAAATATCGACGTGGCGCTGATAAATGAGACCCACCTGGGACCTGCAGACAGATTAAAATTCCCGGGTTATCTCGTTTATCGGCGGGACGAGTCTACAGACTCTGGAAGGCGCTACCGAGGCCTGGTGGTCCTGATCAAGAGAAAACTGGTTCACCAGCCCATCGAGATCGCACCACTGAAGACCATTTACTCCTTAGGCGTAGAACTGCATCTCGGTGGGCATCACCTCCGAGTCTACGCCGTCTACAGGCCTCCCGCATACCAGCTCGACATCACGGATATCCATGCCCTCTTGGACACAGAATACCCTGTACTCATTGCAGGCGACCTCAACGCTAAACACAGGGCATGGAACAGCCACAGTTTGGACAGAAACGGCGAGCGCCTGTTCAACGACTCGGAGGCAAGAGGATACACGGTTGCGGGGCCGGAGGCACCTACACACTACCCCTCGGCCCCCAACCACAGAGAAGATGTCCTCGACATCATCATTCACAAGGACATCTCTGGCCAAATATACCAAGAAGTTCTCTTTGACGAGCTGCAATCGGACCACCAACCAGTACTCGTGACTGTGGAGGGAAGCCCCATCAGACTCGCTCCGCAGGCGCCACGTCCAAAAATGGATTGGAAAAAGTTCCACGAAGCGTTGGATACCCGCACCCCCGCACGGCCGATTCGCGGTGCAGAGGACGTGGAGGCGCTGGCGGTTGAGCTGACTCAGAACATCAAGGAAGCTCTCCAGGCTGCCCAGACGCCAACGTCTACGAGGGGAAGACGCCTACCGCCGCTTCCGCGGTACATCCAGGACACAATTAAAGAGAAGCGGCACCTCAGGAAACGTTGGCAACAGACCCGCTGTCCTGCTATCAAAAGAGAGCTCAACCGCCTCACACAGAAGACCAAAGACCACCTGCAGACCCACTATGAACAGAGGTGGGAGCGTTATATGGAAGCTACGAGCGAGGACTGGCCGTCCGTCCACAAGGCCTGCAGACGCCTCACAAACGCCCCATCTCCCGTACATCCTCTTCTGCACCGCGACGGTACGCCGCGGTACAGAGCAGCAGACCGAGCCGAGATCTTCGCCACACACCTGGAGAGTGTCTTCACGCCGAACCCGACTGAGGACCTCGAGCACACAGCGGCTGTGGAAGAACACCTTCGGGAGTACTTCAACACGCCGATAGCTCCAGAGGAAGAGCCCGTTTTCTTCTCCCCGAGAGAGGTGGCCACAACCATTAAAAGGCAGAAACTCCGGAAGGCCCCGGGGGGAGACGGCATCACCAATGCTGCCTTGCGACACCTGCCCTTCCGCACCATCTCAGGCCTCACGAGACTATACAACGGCATACTACGCCACGCTACATTCCCCACCATCTGGAAGGAAGGGCGGATAATTATGATACCTAAGCAGGGCAAGAGCGTGTTGAGGCCAGAGAGCTATCGGCCGATCACCCTGCTTCCGACCACCTCGAAGGTGTTCGAACAGCTGCTACTTCAGCGCATCTCACCGCATCTCACACCGAGGAAGGAACAGTTCGGGTTTCGCTCAGAACACAGCACAACACTCCAGCTTTCCAGGGTACTGCATACACTTGCCACTGCATTCAACAAACACGAGAAGGCCACAGCAGTATTCCTGGACATGGAAAAGGCGTTCGACAGGGTGTGGCACGCCGGTCTGCTGTACAAGATATCTAACACCAACACTCCACGCCGCATGGTCGCGGTGATCTCCAGCTTCTTGGCGAATAGGACATTTAGGGTGGTGGTAGAGGGGGAGCTCTCCCCCGCCAGAAGAGTCTCCGCGGGCGTCCCACAGGGCAGCTGCCTGTCACCGACTCTGTACTCAGCGTTCACAAACGACATACCATCGCGGGAGGGCGTAGACCTTGCCCTCTACGCCGACGATACCGCCTACATCTCCTGCAGCATGAGCGCAACTCATGCTGCGCGGAAACTACAGAGGGTAATGGACGACCTGCCTGCATGGTTGTCTAAGTGGCGCCTGACTGTGAACACCAAGAAGACACAGGCAGTGGCCTTCACCAACGTATCCCTGCCACCACTGAAGATAAAAGAGGAGCACGTCACATGGACGAGAACCGCCAGGTATCTGGGGGTCACCATCGACCATCGCCTGACGATGGCGGCTCACGTGGACAGCGTCGTGGGAAAATCCAGGGCGGCCCGAGCACTCTTGTACCCCTTACTCAGCGCGCATCTGCCTACAAGCCTTAAACTGGGGGTGTACTATCAGTACATCCGCCCCAGGCTCACTTACGCAGCCCCGGCGTGGTATTCCCTCGCCAGCGCGACGAGTAGGCGCAAACTCCAGGCGCAACAAAACCTCACCCTCCGCACCATCACCAAGGCGCCATACCTGGTGAGAAATACCACGCTGCACCGCGATCTACGCGTTGAGCTGCTCGATGAGGTGATACGGAAACTCGCTTTCTCCGTGTACGCGCGTGCGGACACCTCAAGACACCAGCACATCAGGAACATCGCCCCGTGGCACGCGCGTCCACCGGAGCAGAGAAGACCGCTACCAAGAGATTTGCTCGAGTCCGCTGAAGATGAGGCGATCGCTGCCTCACACCACCACACATCAACATAAAGCACCACACACCGATACCAACATGGACGCAAGTAGATGATGAAGAACCCCCGCCCCCACCCCTCCGACGCGCGACACCTGCGAGTACTCCAAGAGCAGTACGTGCATCGTGTGCCCGCGGAGGGGGGGAGGGAAAACGAAGACTACTCATAAACCACCGCACTCACACACACACAAACACCACACACCAATCAACAACCCATTAACTATGTACTTATATATAAATATATATAAAATATGAAAATGCACCCGACACAACACGAAGGACATCGTCCTCCGCGCTGTACCGAGTGCGTATAAATGTGAAATGTCAACAGAAATCCAGATACTGAAAAAGATGACACCACGCAACTCAAGTCTCGGGGCCGCACCCGCCGGTCCAGGGTAAGGAGGCCGAATCCCCCACTTCCTCCTCTTGGTCGCTGGCTGCGTCTGTGGGGTCTCCCTCGGGGCTACCGAGGGTCTCGCCCTGCAGGCGCAAGTACCGCCCAGAGGTGAGGGGGAGTAGGCTCTGATGCCCCTCCGGCGGCAGCGGCCCCGGGGCCAACGAGCCGAAGACGCATCAGTCACCCCAGCAGACCCGCCCTTAGGCTGAAGGGCGGAGACTCGCCACCACAGGCAGGGGGCCCAGCCCCGATCCTGTATCCACGCCGCTGCGGGGGGGCCCTCGCGGGCCCCCCGCGGCACCACGGCAGTGAAGACCTCCGGGAGTCGACGGTATCGGAGTGCTCGGATCGCTGTTCGAGAGTGGTCGTCTCCACTCCAGCGCACGGGCCCCATTCGCGGCGAACATTCGTTGCCACCTCACTTTCGTCGCGTTCGCATCCGACAACTGATTCCGGACTACGCGTTTGCTGTACCTAACTTCGGTCCCGGTCTGCCACCAGCGGCAAGCCCCGGGGTCCGGGTTGGGTGTGGCTGACGCGCCGGAATCCGCTGTCAGGGTCGCGCGAGCATCCGTCGTCATTTCGCTGCTCTTTCTCGTTCGCTTCGTACAACCGCGCCGGTCGCCTGTTCGCGGTTGAGCTTCTTTTAGCTCCCGCAACTTGCGCGACGCCGTGGTTGTCCGCCACTCCGTCGAGCCCGCGTCGAGCCGCCGACTCACGAGTGCTCTTGTTTAAGAGCGCCGTGACGCCGGGGACAGCGCTCCGCGAGCTTCGGACCTTTGGCATCACATGCCACCCGCTCCTGCGACTCCTCGCAGGCGTAACTCCGTCCTTGCGGACCGCGTTTACCGCTGGTACCGCACGGCGCGGCCTACGTGGAGCTTGCTAGCTCTCGCCGGCCGCACTATGCCGCCACCACCGCACCGGACGCCCCCCGCGGACCCCCGCAGGGATCCCAGACGCGACAGCGAGCAGCAGGCGCCGCATTTTGTGTCGCCACCGCCGCCACCGCCCGTCGCCTCTCCAAGTCGCCACCTCTCCTTTCACTCCCCAACAACGGTGGACGAAGAGGACATCCGCAGCCCACTCCCGCACCCAGTGTCGCCGATGAAGACGACGCCACCGCGGTCTCAGGATCCTGAGCCAGCGGACTACGCCGCCGCTTCCGCTGCAGCCATGCAGTCAGCACCTGCCAGCTACGCTTCCGCAGCTGCCTCCGATGCCACCTCGCGCCCCGCCACGATTGGCGGTCGCCGCGCACCCGACCGCGCTGCCGGCCGCGCCAAGGGCGCCGCACACGAGCGCACCTACAGACAATCCCCCGGCCGATCGCCACGGGTTGTCACTGCCTCCACACACCGTCCAGCTGCTACCGCGCCCACCGACGCCTCGAGCGCCGGCGGCGCCGCAGCTCCCATGCTGCTCGCGCAGATCAGCAACCCGGTCCAGCTGACGCTGCCCCCCCTATCCGCGGCGGACAGAGCTCGCATCACTGCGTTGCTCCCCGCCGCTGGTACTGCGAGCGCCGCTGCGTCACGACCGACGCCGGCTACCGCCGACACCGCGCGCGCTCCTCCTGCGCCGCGGCCGGCACCTGCCGCCGCCGCCACGCCTCCCGCTGTCGCCGCCGCCACCGCCGACGCCGCGTGCGCCCCTGCGCCGCGGCCGGCGCCCGTTGCCGCCGCGCCTTCCGCTGCTGCCGGCGCCACCCCAGCCCCTCCTCCCCCTGCCGCCGGTGGGCGCTACCCCCCACTGGTGGTGGAGGAGTTTCCGGAGTGGTCAACCCACTTCAGGGAGCTCAAGAGGCTGCTGGGGCACGTGCCCAACGCGCGCCCGTATGGAAGGGGCGTGCGCTTTCTCCCTAAGTCCGGTGAAGAGTACCGCGCCATCCAGCGGTACCTCTCGGACTTAGAAAAACAAATGAAGCTGTCGTGGTACTCGTACTCGCTGCCGTCCGAGCGGGGCCTCAAGGTAGCCATCAGAGGGCTGCCGGTGAACACCGCCGTCGAAGAGCTGGAGGCCGAACTCCGGGACTTGGGGTTCGAGCCCGAGTTTGTGAAGCCCATCCTGGCGCGGCGTGGCCGCCCAGGCTGCATTTTCTTCGCGCAACTGGCGCGAACAGCCAACACCATCCCGGGCATATACGAAGTGTCAGAGCTTCTGTGTATGCCCGGCATTAAAATTGAAGCTTGGCGCGGCCGGCGCGGCCCGCCACAATGCCACCGATGCCAGGGCTTCAGGCACTCTTCCCTCAACTGCCACCGGCCTCCAGCCTGCGTGAAGTGCGGCGGTGCCCACGCTGCTCACGCCTGCGAGCGGCCCCTCACGTCGCCACCTACGTGCGCGAACTGTGGCGGTGAACACACCGCCAACAGCGTCACCTGGCCCTTGTTTCGCAGGGAAGCGCGAAACAAGCGGGCGGGGACGGTGTCGCGCACCTCCGCCCCAGCCACCACCACCACCACCAAGGACACCACGGCAGCTGCACCCTCTGTGACGTTCGTCGCTCCGGAGGACAGCGCGCAGCGCTTCATAATATTCGTTATTCTCCTCTCGGCTATTCATCAAAAAGGCCCTTTTCAGGGCCACAATATGTCTCATAGTCACAATATTTTTTGACTGTTTCTATTGTTATAAAACGGGTCGTCAAAAATTATTTAATATTATTATAATTAGGTTACTTAGATAATTTATTACTACCTACATGATGTTTTGTGTGTGTGACAAAACAATATATTATATAATATAATAAAAATAATATAAAAACAAACACCACGTCGTGCACGCGAAACATTATAAATGCCGTGTTTATTTATTAGGTACCTATATTACAGGAAACATCAGTACAAACATGTATAGGTATTATGTAGAGTTTGCATAATATACATATTAATTATTCGTCACATTATATACATAATATTTTTTATTTTTTATTATTGCGATTAATATAAGAGAGAAATGCAAATGTATTATTTAGGTAGTAGTACCTACCCTTAATGTATCTAGCTAGACCCCGAGTGCTTTAGATCTGAATAGTATTACATAGGTATTTGTCGTTGCGATTGGTCGATTCGTAACAAACTACTACGTAAGTGGTGTCAATGTGAGCTCGCTCAACGTATAGCCACTGCACGCGCTATAGCGCCAATAAAACCAAGCGTACACAATGTCGACGGTATCATTTACGGTTTGCAACGCGAACGGTGCGCACGCTCGTTCGTAGGTACGCTCCCGCTGTTATCGTTACACAACTAACTCGTTCTTCTTCATAAAAAAAAAAAAAAAATGCCACCCAAGACAAGTGGAAAGGCCGCCAAGAAATCCGGCAAGGCCCAGAAGAACATCTCTAAGACCGACAAGAAAAAGAAGAAGCACAAGAGGAAGGAGAGCTACGCTATCTACATCTACAAGGTGCTGAAACAGGTCCACCCCGACACCGGTATCTCGAGCAAGGCCATGTCGATCATGAACTCATTCGTGAACGACATCTTCGAACGCATCGCCGCCGAAGCCTCCAGACTCGCCCACTACAACAAGAGGTCGACAATCACATCGAGGGAGGTACAGACCTCCGTCAGACTGCTGTTGCCCGGTGAACTCGCCAAGCACGCCGTCAGCGAGGGCACCAAGGCGGTCACCAAATACACCAGCTCGAAGTGATTTCGCCTCACCATCGTGTTGTTGCGCCGCTCTCGTGGCACAACGGACACACTAAAAGGCCCTTTTCAGGGCCACCAAACGTGTCTTGTCAATTTCTATAATGTACAAACGGTCTCTCTCTCTCTCTCTCTCTCTCTCTCTCTCTCTCAAACATCATTTCTATTATTATAGTGTGTGTTTAAAACAACTAAGAAACTACATATTACTAGACCAGCTCATAATTTACTACACGTTATTTGTATTTTTATTTAACTACACAACCACAACAAAGTTTGTATCGATGAAAGCAAAATGCACGCAAATTACGAAATCTCTCTTGAGCGCACCTAATTAATAATAATGTACATACAAAAAAAAAAAAAAAAAAAAAAAAAAAAAAAAAAAAAAAAAAAAAAATGAATCAGATGTTTGTATGTTATAATACAATAAGTGGTTTCATTGATGACTAAACAATTATAAATGCAAAATAAATATATAGGTATGAATGTACTGAATATACATAATATATCATATACCTATAAAAAGTTAAATTAACTTTGAATCAATATGTATAATATTATAATTTTTACTATAATTCGTTACAACTTGCGATCAACGTTGATTTATCTTGTGTGCGGCTTAGAACGATCGCGAACTGCGAGCTCACTCGCGTCTATATATAAAGCGCGCTAACTATGTCGAACGATTGCGGATTGCTACAACGGACACCGAAAAAGCACGCCTTTGAGGTTTATCGCCGCACGGACCCATCTTAAATCTACCCGAAACAAAACAACGCTCTGGTGCTCGTCGCGACGCTGACGTCACCGCCGCTACGCGCGCCAGGGCCGTTCTTCGATAAAATCAAGCAGCCGCTCGACAGTGCAACAACGCAACATCACGCTGTTGTACTGTCGTGGGGTCGCGGTGGTCCAGTCGTCACAAAAACGCCACATATAACTGACCACCTAAAAAAAAACACACTCATAACATCGACCAAAAACAAACATCAGACCTGAAAAACCAGACCCCCATGAAAAAGAGCCCTCACAAAGGGAAGCAAGGGGGTAGGCCAAGTGACCACGGTCGCGATGCTCAGCCCAGCCAAACAGGCGGGCGTCCCCCCCTGCCCCCCTCAGATGTGACCACCATGGTCAATTCGCCGCCGGTTACAGAGCAGCGCCCCGGCGCTCCACAGCCTCGCACCTCGCTTGAGGCCCGCCGCGACGCGACGCACGTCTCGCAGACGATGCCGCCGTCCTCCGCACCCACCGGCGCCGACGCCGGTAGGCCGAGTGCGACCACCCGCGCCGCCCTGGGTCGGGATCAGCCTGGCGCGTTGCGCGCCGCCCAGGAGCTGGCGCCCGCGCCGCCGCGACAGCGCGACCGCCACGCGCCCGCGCCGCGTGCCTCCCCTGTAGCTCCCGGCAGTACGCCGGTCGTGAGCCGGGTCGAGGCCCCGCGCTCCGCCGAGCGCGCCGCGTACGCCGCACCCCCACAAGCCGCTCCCGGCACACCTGCGCCGGTCTCGAGCGGGGGAGACCCGAGGACGCCGCGACGCCTAACGAACCTCAGACAAGAAGAACATGCCTCCTCTCCGCGCTCGGCAGCGATGGACTCGCCCGCACAGCTGTCGGCCTGCTCGTCGCCCAGCGGCTCGGAGCTGTCGCTGACGTCCACAGGGTCTGTCGGGCACCGCAAGATCCAAGACGTATTTTGCGAGCGCCGCCGTCAGATGTTGAGAGCGGAGTCCTCTCCCGACCTCATGGCCGTTGACACGGATTACGACGCACGTCCCACGGCCCACCGCCGCCCGAGAAGCCCAGACGAGGCCACCGAAGTCCTAGGACAGAAGCGCCAGAGGGGACAGACGGCGGCGCCGACACCAACACAAACGCCATCCACATCAGTAGCGCCAGCGCCGGCGCACAAAAGAGACCCTCGCCTGAACAGACCCGGGACGTCAGGTGAGTACGCTCCAACTTATTCTAATACAGGTAGTAGCGATGACCTAAATAAAACCGGTTATGCACAAGCCGCCGCGGCCGCCGCTAATTCAAATAAATCGCACAGGGCCGTACTCAGTGACAGGGCCGGACCGAGTGTTCCCGGGCCCCAACAAGGCGATGTCAGGCCCCGCGAGTCACGCTACCCGCCGGTGATTGTGGAGAAGTTTCCGAACTGGATCCACCACCTTCAAGCTATTAAGTGCAGACTAGGCAGGACAGCAAATGCGAGACCGTTCGGAAAGGGTATACGTTTTACCCCAGCTGATGGAAATGAATATCGAACTATCCAGGCCTACCTATGTGAGATCGAGAAAAACGAGGACATCAGCTGGTTCTCCTACTCTCCACCGGCGGAGAAGAGTATCAAATTGGCCATAAAAGGCCTACCCAGTGATACTACCGGAGAGGAGGCGGAGGGGGAGCTCCGCGCACTAGGGTTCTTACCGGAATACGTCAAGAACATTAGGGCCCGCGGAGACCGACCCGGCTGCGTCCTCTTCGCAGTTGTAAAGAGGACTGAAAACCTCGAGGACATCTACGAGGTCACCGAAATGCTGGGGATCCCTGGAATACAAATAGAAGCCTGGCGTGGTAAGAAACGCCCTGCACAATGCCACCGCTGCCAAAAATTTCGCCACTCCTCACACCAGTGTCATCGTAAGCTGGTGTGTGTGAGATGCAGCGGTGAGCACGCCGCTAGCGAGTGCCCACGTCCAACTACAGAGCCGGCTACCTGCGCAAACTGCGGGGGCCCCCACCCCGCTAATTACAGCAGCTGCCCGGTCTTCAAGCAGGAGGCCAGAAATAAGAAAGCGGGAACCCTGGCCTCCACAGAGAGGCAAGGGAGGGCCCCCAAACCCTCGGAGGCCCTAGCGAGGGCCAACAACACAACACCACGCACGCAAAATGCGAACAATGTGCAACCAATGAGTGAGAACAACCAGGGGTCCTCACTAATGGCAGAAGCAAACGAACCCATGGTGCGCGGGGCCCCCCTCAAACGGGGGCGAAGGAAAAAGAAGAAGACACCAAAGGAACCCGAGGCCCCAAGGCCTCCTACGCCCGCTACAAATAACGCGACAGCTTCCTCACGACCGCCTAGGAGTGGCGGCATCACAGAGACAGAAAGCAGCCGGGCCCCAATACCGGAAGAAGCCCCAAACCAGCCCAGAAATGACCCCGGAGCGTCCAGAGGCGGCGAGGGCCGCCGAAACACCCAGGAAAACATACCAAACTCAGACACTTTTATCCAGGCGGCCCTGAAACTCATACAGGAACTGCTCCGGGCCTGGAATGAGGGCGCAGACGCCGCCACTCTTATGGATACCATCACCAAAGCTGCCAAAACTTTCATCGTCTCCCAATGGATAGGTTAGACCTCAGAATCATCCATTGGAATGCTAACGGACTAAAGAGGAACGCTGTCCTCCTTCGCCCCCTACTGCAGGAGCAAAATATCGACGTGGCGCTGATAAATGAGACCCACCTGGGACCTGCAGACAGATTAAAATTCCCGGGTTATCTCGTTTATCGGCGGGACGAGTCTACAGACTCTGGAAGGCGCTACCGAGGCCTGGTGGTCCTGATCAAGAGAAAACTGGTTCACCAGCCCATCGAGATCGCACCACTGAAGACCATTTACTCCTTAGGCGTAGAACTGCATCTCGGTGGGCATCACCTCCGAGTCTACGCCGTCTACAGGCCTCCCGCATACCAGCTCGACATCACGGATATCCATGCCCTCTTGGACACAGAATACCCTGTACTCATTGCAGGCGACCTCAACGCTAAACACAGGGCATGGAACAGCCACAGTTTGGACAGAAACGGCGAGCGCCTGTTCAACGACTCGGAGGCAAGAGGATACACGGTTGCGGGGCCGGAGGCACCTACACACTACCCCTCGGCCCCCAACCACAGAGAAGATGTCCTCGACATCATCATTCACAAGGACATCTCTGGCCAAATATACCAAGAAGTTCTCTTTGACGAGCTGCAATCGGACCACCAACCAGTACTCGTGACTGTGGAGGGAAGCCCCATCAGACTCGCTCCGCAGGCGCCACGTCCAAAAATGGATTGGAAAAAGTTCCACGAAGCGTTGGATACCCGCACCCCCGCACGGCCGATTCGCGGTGCAGAGGACGTGGAGGCGCTGGCGGTTGAGCTGACTCAGAACATCAAGGAAGCTCTCCAGGCTGCCCAGACGCCAACGTCTACGAGGGGAAGACGCCTACCGCCGCTTCCGCGGTACATCCAGGACACAATTAAAGAGAAGCGGCACCTCAGGAAACGTTGGCAACAGACCCGCTGTCCTGCTATCAAAAGAGAGCTCAACCGCCTCACACAGAAGACCAAAGACCACCTGCAGACCCACTATGAACAGAGGTGGGAGCGTTATATGGAAGCTACGAGCGAGGACTGGCCGTCCGTCCACAAGGCCTGCAGACGCCTCACAAACGCCCCATCTCCCGTACATCCTCTTCTGCACCGCGACGGTACGCCGCGGTACAGAGCAGCAGACCGAGCCGAGATCTTCGCCACACACCTGGAGAGTGTCTTCACGCCGAACCCGACTGAGGACCTCGAGCACACAGCGGCTGTGGAAGAACACCTTCGGGAGTACTTCAACACGCCGATAGCTCCAGAGGAAGAGCCCGTTTTCTTCTCCCCGAGAGAGGTGGCCACAACCATTAAAAGGCAGAAACTCCGGAAGGCCCCGGGGGGAGACGGCATCACCAATGCTGCCTTGCGACACCTGCCCTTCCGCACCATCTCAGGCCTCACGAGACTATACAACGGCATACTACGCCACGCTACATTCCCCACCATCTGGAAGGAAGGGCGGATAATTATGATACCTAAGCAGGGCAAGAGCGTGTTGAGGCCAGAGAGCTATCGGCCGATCACCCTGCTTCCGACCACCTCGAAGGTGTTCGAACAGCTGCTACTTCAGCGCATCTCACCGCATCTCACACCGAGGAAGGAACAGTTCGGGTTTCGCTCAGAACACAGCACAACACTCCAGCTTTCCAGGGTACTGCATACACTTGCCACTGCATTCAACAAACACGAGAAGGCCACAGCAGTATTCCTGGACATGGAAAAGGCGTTCGACAGGGTGTGGCACGCCGGTCTGCTGTACAAGATATCTAACACCAACACTCCACGCCGCATGGTCGCGGTGATCTCCAGCTTCTTGGCGAATAGGACATTTAGGGTGGTGGTAGAGGGGGAGCTCTCCCCCGCCAGAAGAGTCTCCGCGGGCGTCCCACAGGGCAGCTGCCTGTCACCGACTCTGTACTCAGCGTTCACAAACGACATACCATCGCGGGAGGGCGTAGACCTTGCCCTCTACGCCGACGATACCGCCTACATCTCCTGCAGCATGAGCGCAACTCATGCTGCGCGGAAACTACAGAGGGTAATGGACGACCTGCCTGCATGGTTGTCTAAGTGGCGCCTGACTGTGAACACCAAGAAGACACAGGCAGTGGCCTTCACCAACGTATCCCTGCCACCACTGAAGATAAAAGAGGAGCACGTCACATGGACGAGAACCGCCAGGTATCTGGGGGTCACCATCGACCATCGCCTGACGATGGCGGCTCACGTGGACAGCGTCGTGGGAAAATCCAGGGCGGCCCGAGCACTCTTGTACCCCTTACTCAGCGCGCATCTGCCTACAAGCCTTAAACTGGGGGTGTACTATCAGTACATCCGCCCCAGGCTCACTTACGCAGCCCCGGCGTGGTATTCCCTCGCCAGCGCGACGAGTAGGCGCAAACTCCAGGCGCAACAAAACCTCACCCTCCGCACCATCACCAAGGCGCCATACCTGGTGAGAAATACCACGCTGCACCGCGATCTACGCGTTGAGCTGCTCGATGAGGTGATACGGAAACTCGCTTTCTCCGTGTACGCGCGTGCGGACACCTCAAGACACCAGCACATCAGGAACATCGCCCCGTGGCACGCGCGTCCACCGGAGCAGAGAAGACCGCTACCAAGAGATTTGCTCGAGTCCGCTGAAGATGAGGCGATCGCTGCCTCACACCACCACACATCAACATAAAGCACCACACACCGATACCAACATGGACGCAAGTAGATGATGAAGAACCCCCGCCCCCACCCCTCCGACGCGCGACACCTGCGAGTACTCCAAGAGCAGTACGTGCATCGTGTGCCCGCGGAGGGGGGGAGGGAAAACGAAGACTACTCATAAACCACCGCACTCACACACACACAAACACCACACACCAATCAACAACCCATTAACTATGTACTTATATATAAATATATATAAAATATGAAAATGCACTCGACACAACACGAAGGACATCGTCCTCCGCGCTGTACCGAGTGCGTATAAATGTGAAATGTCAACAGAAATCCAGATACTGAAAAAGATGACACCACGCAACTCAAGTCTCGGGGCCGCACCCGCCGGTCCAGGGTAAGGAGGCCGAATCCCCCACTTCCTCCTCTTGGTCGCTGGCTGCGTCTGTGGGGTCTCCCTCGGGGCTACCGAGGGTCTCGCCCTGCAGGCGCAAGTACCGCCCAGAGGTGAGGGGGAGTAGGCTCTGATGCCCCTCCGGCGGCAGCGGCCCCGGGGCCAACGAGCCGAAGACGCATCAGTCACCCCAGCAGACCCGCCCTTAGGCTGAAGGGCGGAGACTCGCCACCACAGGCAGGGGGCCCAGCCCCGATCCTGTATCCACGCCGCTGCGGGGGGGCCCTCGCGGGCCCCCCGCGGCACCACGGCAGTGAAGACCTCCGGGAGTCGAACGATTGCATTCGCTCCCGAACGCTCGTAGTGAAAACACGTATCGTCGTTAGCGCACAAGCAAGAAACAATATTCCCGTAGTCTAACAATGGCACGTACCAAGCAGACCGCACGTAAATCGACCGGTGGTAAGGCGCCCAGGAAACAACTTGCCACCAAAGCCGCCAGGAAGAGCGCGCCGGCCACCGGTGGTGTAAAGAAACCCCATCGTTACAGGCCCGGCACCGTCGCCCTCCGTGAGATCCGTCGCTACCAGAAGAGTACAGAGCTGTTGATCCGCAAACTGCCGTTCCAACGGTTGGTGCGCGAGATCGCTCAAGACTTCAAGACCGACCTCCGTTTCCAGAGTTCCGCTGTGATGGCTCTCCAGGAGGCGAGCGAGGCTTACCTGGTCGGCCTCTTCGAAGACACCAACCTTTGCGCCATTCACGCTAAACGCGTCACTATCATGCCAAAGGACATACAGTTGGCGCGCAGGATCAGAGGCGAGCGCGCTTAGAAAAACGTGTGCCTTGTTGTATATATAATAATATATACACATAGTACGCACTAAAAAGGCCCTTTTCAGGGCCACATACGTTTCAAATTTCTAATTAATATAGAAAAGAGTCGAAAGTAAAATAATTATACGCTTGCACACATAAGATAATGAATGCTTAGATAGATAATATATATATATATATATTTTATTTTTTTTGTTTGAGTTGAATGTATGTGCACATTACATACAGTTGAAAACTGACGGACACACGCACAACTGATAGATGATTTCAAAAAATAAATAAATAAATAAAGGAAAGCCCTAAAAATGATCGAAATGGAATGTCTGTCTAAAATTGCACGTGGCGTTTTGTATGTGATGATAGAATATTTTTTTTTTTCTCTCTCTTTTTGAAATAATAACATAACATAATATTATTAATACATACATTATAGTATGTAATATTATAATAAAAAAGAATTTTTTTTTTTTTACATTATTAACAAATAATACACATGACGAGAACCGAACGGAACCGTTGGTTAGCTTAGCGAGCAGGATAATGTTCGGCGTTTGTTCGTTCGTTTGCGTGCGCTCTCGTTCACCCTACACAGTATATAATAAACGAGGCATTCGTGTCCGCCCCGTCGGATAGTCGTCGGCGTACAAGCGGTACGGACCGTTTCTACCACTTGCACGTTCGCGAGGTATTTATTAAATAAATACAAACGGAACTGCGCCCGCGCGCTCCGCGCGGCGGTTGACGTCTTCGCACAAGTTTTGCCAGGGGAAAGGACAGTCTCCAAACCTGTCCCACGCCCGGTCAGCCACCACCGGCTAGCCCCGGGTTGGGGGACGCGGCGAGGAACGCGACCTGCCCCCTCCGGTCGCCGCACGTCAACCCAACGCGATTACCAGGATTCATCCATGGAATCAAGGATCACCCCCCCGGACCCCCCTGCCCCCGAAGAAGCGACGGCGAGGGTGCACCTAGAACATGATATAACCATGTTCTACCGTCTTCAAGAGACCGGTACACTATCGCCGCCGATGCTCCGAGGGATGGCGATGTGGCTGCGGATCCGCGACCGCATCATCCAGGGCCTGGTCCCATCTACACCAGACATCGCAGCACTCAATGCCGCCATACAAGGCAAGTTGGAGCTGCCCCCTTCTAATTTCACTCCAACACAGAAGAGAGGAAGACCACCTTCAACCTCACCACCCTCTACGGGAACGGAGAAAAAGAGAAGGTCAAGATCTGCAAGCACACCAAGGACGTTGGAACCCGCCCTAGAACCTGGAACACCAAACAGACTCTCCTATTCGAAGGCAGCCTCCAGCCTGCCCGCACCGAAGCCCCAGAGACAGCCGCGGAGGGTGATCGCTACCGCCCCCCCCCCGGCCACTACCCAATCACAATCGCAGCTAGCTGTGCCATCGCCGGCTACTACGTACATGACGCTGACCACACCCCAAGCCCAGGAAACACCTGCAGCAGCTCCTGTAGCCCCAGCGGAACCAGCAGCAGCTGACAGAAGACCGAAATACCCGCCACTGGTCGTGGAAAGACTACCCAGGTGGTCCTTCCACTTCAAGGAACTGGCCAGCAAACTAGGCCACCCACCAAACGCGCGCCCACTGGGAGAGGGCGTCAAGTTCACCCCCCAAGATGCCCAAGAATACCGTACCGTCCAGGCTTATCTGACTGAACTGGAGAAAGAGACCACAATCAACTGGTTCTCCTACTCCCTCCCCGAGGACAGAGCCCTGAAGGTGGCCATTCGCGGCCTCCCTGCGGACACGGAGACCACTGAAATTGAAGACGCTCTTCGGGAGCTGGACTTTGAGCCGGAGACCGTGAGACACATCAGGGCGCGCGCAGGCCGCCCAGGATGTATCTTCTACGCCGCCCTGAAACGCACCGGCAACTCCCAGAAAATATTCGAAGTTCAGGAACTCCTCATGATGCCAGGCGTGAAGATTGAAGCATGGAGAGGGAAAAAGGGCCCCTCACAATGCCACAAATGCCAGGCATTCAGGCACAGCAGTGTCAACTGCCACCGCCAGCTGGCCTGCGTCATTTGCGGTGCGCAACACTACGCGCAAGATTGCCCGCGCCCAAAAGACGCCCCTCCGACGTGCGTGAATTGTGGAGGACCCCACACCGCAAACAACGCGGCATGCCCCGTCTTTCGACGGGAAGCCCGCCATAAGAAGGCAGGCACCATCGCAAGGACCGGCCCCCCCAGAATTCCCGAAACAAGAGCAGAGGTCACAGAGACAGCCCAAGCTTCACTGATGGCCCCTGCAAACGCGCCATCCCAGGCCCCCGTAAAGGAGACCACCGAGGATACCACGAAAAGCCAAAAGGCCAAGAAGAAGAAAAAGAAGAAGAATACCACAACAGCAGCGGCGCCGGGCCCGGCCTCTACTGCCGCAAGGCCAACAAGACCTCCAGCTCCCCCCCCCTCAGCAGCTCCGACGTGCGACGTGGCCACCGCCATCGGAATTGTGAAGGACCTCCTGGAGGCCATCCAAGGAGGAGGAGACCCCGCTGCGGCGGCGCTAGGAGGGATTATGAAACTATACCAACATAATGGATAACAAGCCACTCAGAATAGTACACTGGAACGCCTCCTCCCTCACGGACAAACGAAGACTCCTTATACAGTTCCTGCGAGACCATAATGTGGACATCATGCTGATAAGTGAGACACTGCTCCGCGAGGGACAGCCCTTCAACATCCCGAACTACTACACATACCGCAAGGACGAAATGTCCCCGTCCGGACGCCCATACAGAGGGCTCCTGGTGCTTGTGCGGAGAAACATCATTCACCAGGCAATCCCGCACAGGCAGCTCCAATCCATGCACGCCCTGGGCGTACAACTACAGATGTCTGGCAAGGAGCTGCAACTGTATGCTGCATACAGGCCGCCCACAAAGACCTTCAACCCCGGTGAGCTCTGGAGCCTACTCAACGCACCACACCCCGTGCTGATAGCGGGAGACCTGAACGCCAAACACCCTCACTGGAACTCCACCACAATAAACTCCCCAGGACGAAGCCTCTACCAGAACTCGGTAGATCACGACTACGAAGTCATAGGCCCAGACGAGCCCACTCACCATGACCGGCACGGAGAGGACGTGCTGGACGTCGTGGTCTACAAGGGTCTGCGCTCTCAGCCTATCCAAATAGTGATGTCGGACCTGCCATCTGACCACAGACCGGTCCTTCTAATAATCACCAACCCCCCGGCCAGGATCGCGGCACCAGGACCCAGGAGGCACATCAACTGGACTATATTCAAGGACCTAGTCACAGAGTCCATAAAACCGTCGCCCACCCCTTCCACACAGCAAGAGGTAGACGACAGGACCACGGAGATCTCTAGCTGTCTCAGCAACGCCCTAGACATCGCCTCACACACAATTGAAACAAGGGAAGGATACCCTCCCCTTCCCGCCCAAATACGAGGACTGCTCGAAGAAAAGCGGGCGCTGAGGAAGCGATGGCAAAGGACCCGCTGCCCGACCATGAAAGCCGATCTCAATAGGCTGGTCACCAAGCTAAAGAAGGCTCTCACCTCCCTGGCATCAGAGTCATGGGAGCGTCACATGCTGGAAATCGAGGACAACCTGCCGTCCATCCATCGCCTCTGCCGGCAGCTCGGAACAACCCGCACGCCTGTCCGCCCATTACTGGGAGACGACGGTTTTCCGAGGTATTTAGCCGCAGACCGCGCGGAACTCCTGGCAACACACCTCCAGGAACAATTCGCGCCAAACCCAGTGCTGGACGAGGAGCATGATCGCCGTATAGCATCAGAGGTCCGAAGCAACCTTGCACGCCCAATACCGGACAACGAGGAGCAGGCCTTCTTCTCGCCGGGCAAGGTGCAGCGGACATTACGGAGCCTCAAGCCAAAGAAAGCCCCGGGTGCAGACGGTGTCACCAACGCCGCCCTCCATCACCTGCCGCCCCGCGCAATAGCGGCGATTACAGGCCTTTTCAATGGCATACTGCGCACCGGGCACTTTCCAACACCATGGAAGAGAGGCCTCGTGGTTGCGCTGCCCAAACCCGGCAAGGACCCCAGAAGAGCTTCAAACCACCGGCCCATCACCCTGTTGAGCTCCCTCTCAAAAGCCTTCGAGAGACTACTGCTCCCACAAATCCTACCGCACACACACCTGAGGCCGGAACAGTTCGGCTTCCGTTCCGACCACTCCACGACACTGCAGCTCACAAGACTTCTTCACTTCATAATATCCAACGAAGACAAAAGGGAGACCACGGCGGCAGTATTCCTGGACATGGAGAAGGCCTTCGACAGGGTGTGGCACCAAGGCCTTATCCACAAGCTGTCGCAGACCTCCCTGCCCCGACGCCTTCTCCACGTGATCGCCTCGTTCTTAGACTGCAGAAGTTTCGCCGTCCGAGTGGATGGTGTCATCTCGGCATGGAAGCCCATCGAAGCGGGGGTGCCACAAGGCAGCTGCCTCTCCCCCGTGCTATACGCTCTTTACACGGATGACATCCCCTGTGTTGGCCAGGCCCACCTGGCCCTCTACGCCGACGACGCAGCCTTCTATGCATCGTCGCCCAACCCGAAATACGCTGCAAAGAGGCTCCAGCACTCGCTACAAGAGCTCCCTGGATGGCTGGCCAGGTGGAGGCTGACCATCAACGTAGCCAAGACACAGGCTATAGTCACGGGCAGGAAGATCCCGCCCCCCCCGCTTCGTCTCTACGGCCACAGCTTGGAGTGGCAGAGACACGCAACGTACCTGGGGGTGATCATCGATCGCCAGCTGACTATGAAGCGTCACATAGAGCAAGTTATCTCCCGGGTCAGACACACCAGACGTCTGCTGCGCCCGGTACTCCAATCCTCCTTGCACACGAAGACCAAGCTCGGGATCTATAAAACTTATATCAGATCCCGCCTCACGTACGCGGCCCCTGCATGGTACAACCACGTAGCAGCCACTCACAAGAAGAAACTACAAGCACAAGAGAACCTCGCCCTCAGAACCATCGTAGGGGCCCCACGGTACGTGAGGAACTCCACAATCCGTAAGGACCTGAAGATGGAGTGCCTGGAGGAGTACATCCACCGACTGACCCGGGCCATGTTTGAGCGTGCTGACGCTTCCAGACACGCTCACATACGCGACATCGCGCCGCTTCATGCGCGCCCCCCAGAACGCCGCGTAAAGCTGCTAGGAAGAGAGCTATTATCACAAGAGTTCCCCGCCGACTCAACAGTCGGCGAACTCAACGACTGAAAAGGGCACCAAATACCCTTAAACCCGATGACCTGACCACAGTCGTGGTCAGCGTTGAAGACCACTGAAGAAGGTCAAAAACCTTGAAACAGTATCCCCGCACCCCCCGGGTGTGCGAGAAGACAAACGTAGTAGTAGTCCGCCCCGTCATTCGCTCGCCGTCGTTCGTCCGCTCAACTATAAATAGAAGCGCACTTACTTCGTTGTTTCGTTCACCACACGTCGTCAACAGTCTACTACTACTACTTCGAAGATGACCGGTCGCGGTAAAGGTGGAAAGGGTCTGGGAAAAGGAGGCGCCAAGCGTCACAGGAAGGTGCTCCGTGATAACATCCAGGGTATTACGAAGCCCGCCATCCGTCGTTTGGCTCGCAGGGGCGGCGTCAAGCGTATATCCGGACTGATATACGAGGAGACTCGCGGTGTGCTGAAGGTGTTCCTCGAGAACGTGATCAGAGATGCGGTCACATACACCGAGCACGCCAAAAGGAAGACCGTCACCGCCATGGACGTCGTCTATGCGCTGAAACGTCAGGGTCGCACTCTGTACGGTTTCGGTGGATAAATCTCACGGTCGACCATCACTCTTCCGTGTCCTTTTCCCGTTACCGGTACGCACACTCGTGTCTTGTGTTCTGGTGGCGTGTGAAGCGCGCGAAAGATTACAAAAAAAAGGCCCTTTTCAGGGCCGCATATATTTCATATAAACAATGTTTATATTTCTAAATGTAAAAAAGTTACACGCACGCACGATTTAGTAGCAAACACTTTAGCTGTATTTTTTTTTTTTTTTCAACACAGTGACATAAATCACGTATGCATCGCACGCAACAATACCTAATTTACTTACACGCACGCACACATTAATATGAAATTAATTAATTAAAAATAGGTAAACACTCACCACACTTTACACTTTATTCAATTTCTTCTACTCCTCGTTCAAATCTTTAAGTCATCGTCAGGTAAATCCTCGAAGACCTGAAAATATATGAAACGAAATATAAAGATAATGTTACATAAAAATAACAAAAATGTTTATATTACGCGCTATATGTATTATATTTGCACTAAAAATGCGTTATCATTTTATAAAATTGTTTTTTTCCTCTCTTTTTTCGCTTTATACATTTTTTTTTTTGTTTTCTTTCTTTTTTTTTTTCTCTTTTTTAATAAAAAGTAAATGGAAATAAATTAATAAATAACATAAGAGAGGTCGTAACATACATTTTCCCTAATCAACGCAAGCTCGCGCGGCATACACATCGAGGAATCTATCACGTACCTAACTTACGTACACCACCATCGTTGTTGTTATTATTGTTATTGTTGAATAAAAATGGATATTAGATGTGTCTGTTCTCCTACTTTTAAATATTTTTATATTTAAAGTATAAAAATATTTTAAGAATAATGCACTCCAGATCGGCCAAGACGACTCCGTCCTTTAGGAGTGGTGTGTGTATATTAACAAACACACTCGGTCCGTGTTTTACGGGGGTTCACTTTTAATCGGTAGATACGTTCATCAAACGTATTAATACATATGAATTTGTGACGCCTATCGTGTACAATTAGTGTGTGGACGTTTTACGGACCGTACACGTGAAAAACTTTCTGTTTTATAGAGAAAAATACATTTTAAAGTGAACACTACGTATGCACGGTTCGAGACGATGAAAATAATAGTCGATACCGATGCACCGGTGTCATGTACAGTGCCACGAATTGTTTTATACTGTGGCCTCGTTTATGATCTATGTTAAAACTTTATTATTAACAGGGTTGTCGTAGCAAAATCAATAAAAAATTGTATTTAATTAGATACGTGTTAGTGAAAAGTGTGAACTGTTGATACGAGAAAACGTCCAGCGACAGAACGGCTGTCGATACGGTAAAGTAGCGCGGCACTTAACCTCTACATCGATACTAGCGCCACCAACGGACTGCCTGTGCGTTCAGTACGAACTACTCTCGCCTAGCGAATCTTCCGTGTTTTTCTTCTGAAAAACTAACGGCGATTCGCGCCCGTGCTACGCGCGGCGAAGATCAACCCTCCTCTCGACTGCTGAGGCTGTGACGACGTGAACGGCCCGCCCCGGTCTGCCACCAGCGGCAAGCCCCGGGCGCGGGCTGTAGTAATGCTGTTACAACCTCATTAGTTGCTGGACACAAGCGTCCCTACTCGCTCCATCATGGACTTACCAGAAGCATCGCGGGGAGACCTGCCCCCAAGCTGCCCTGGCGAAGCGACCACCGAGGAAAAGGCTGACTATGCTTTAATGGAAAGCATGGGCATTTCCGACTTCACGCTGCGCTGGGCGGCTACTCTAATCCGCATTCAGACTCGCGCTCGTCAAGGACTAGCTCCAGAAGAGGAAGACAAAGCTGCAATCATGGGAATCATCAAGCGCGGGACGAGAGCCCCGCCTGGAGCGAGACCTGTGACGCCAGCCCTCTGTCATCCCCAACAGGACACCGAGACCGCGCCACCTACGGAAAACCATCAAGCTCGGGCCGCCGATTCTGACTCGGCGCCCCCGTCGTCCCCTACCCCGGCCCCTTTGTCCCCCCACCAATTGGGGGGGACAGAAGGACCCATTGTCCCGCCTTTCAAAGCGGATAACACTCCTCCATCACCACAATCTCTCCCGAGTGGAGACCCCCCCGCCCCCGCTGTAGCGGTTCTGACCCGCTCGCATAGCAAGGAGGCGTGGCCTGATACTCTCGCTGATTCGCTGCCTTTACATACAAGGCCACCAGATGTCGTAAATATGCAATCATGTTCGCCCAGTGTTCTGACACTGTGCGCCGCGTCCAACATGGAGTCGCGCGCTTCCCGCTCAATAGGGTCGCTGCCCCTCCATGCTAGACCGCCTGAGCGCCCCGATTCTGGCTCGGAGCGCCCCCTAACTGAGCTCGTTGCCTCGTCGCTACCTCTTCAACAATTGGAGGAGGTTCGTGAAGTTCCTTCACCGCGATACCTGCCTACCAAATCACCCCCCCTCGCGCGTGACACGGAGGTTCTGCCCGGCCTGTCCGGTGAGAGGAGGCGTTTGTCCCACGGCTTTACACCACTCGCCCCTAAGTCTCCACCCCCCCCTCTTCCGAGGAAGAGGCCTAAAGTGGCACCGTCACCCAGACGGCTCCCCACAAAGTCCCCCCCCTCTACTTTCACGGAGGTTCTGTCCTCCCCCCTGTTGCGCGCCAAGGGCAGGGCAGGAGAATGTCCTACAACTGCCCTACCGCACCACGCACGGCCGCCTGACAAACTTGTCTCTCTCATCCTAATACCTCTTCTCCTACGATTCGCCTTTCGCCCACCTGACATGTCCCTTGCCTCATGGAACTATCTCTCCCTCTTTTCGCCCCTGTTTCACCCCCCTCAACATTTGGGGAGGGCCCTTTTATCCCCTTCGCCCCGTCGACTTCCGACCAAGTCGCCCCCTGGTCGTACCGCCGTTGCAGGACGTTCGGTCGGACTGCACGGCAGGAGATCATGCTCCTCCCCCCGCTTCTATGCGGACTAGATAAGCTCGCGGCGTCCTTCGCCCCCTGTCTCGCCCGGCGCTGACTCTTGGAGCGCCGGTCGAACCGGGGGGCCATTGACCCGCACTCCTCCCTTCAACGTCGAGCGCGGGGTCTCCGACCCCGCGCCCGACGGCCGCGGGGCCCTCTGTAGGCCCCGTCGAGCATTCGCCGCCGCCCCCTCCCGGGCTGGCCGAGCAAAAATTTTTCCCCCATTCAGGCTTCCCAAAGCCTTCCCCACCCCCGGCTATTGTTATAGACGGCGACGGAATTACCTCCGTATAGGGTCGCACCCTGCGACGGATTCCCCTTTCCCCAATCACAGGGGGGAAAGCGAGACAGACACACAGCGCCACCAACCTTGTTACAATTACTATAGTTTTTACGTTCTTCGTAACAGTGTTGTTAAATTGTGTTATCATCACACACAAACTCCTCGTGTAAAAAATATACCTACATACTACACACATTAATCGCATACAATGGCTGATACCGCAGTTGCCACAGAAGCCCCGGCTCCCGCTACACCCGCGACTAAGAAACAAGCAAGACAGTCCTCCGGCGGTGCTAAGAAACCGAAAGCGAAGCCAACCCACCCGAAGACCTCCGAAATGGTCAATAACGCCATCAAAGAGATGAAGGAGCGCAGCGGGTCTTCACTTCAAGCCATCAAAAAGTACATCGCGGCGCAGTACAAGGTCGACGCAGAGAAACTGGCGCCTTTCATAAGAAAATACCTTAAGAGCGCCGTCGAATCGGGCGCTCTCATCCAAACCAAAGGCAAAGGTGCATCCGGATCGTTCAAACTCGAGTCTAAATCGTCGGCATCGAAGAAGCCAAGCGCGCCCACCGGCGGCGCTGGAAAGGCAGCCGGCGCCAAAGGTGCCTCCGCAGCATCCAAGGCCGGCGCAAAGAAGGCAACCGCTTCGGCCGCCGGCGCCAAGACGAAGAAGGCCGCGGCGTCCGCATCTCCGTCAAAATCCAAGGCGGCCGCCTCCGCCAAGGATAAGAAGGCCGCCGCGGCCGCGAAAAAGAAGCCCGCAGCCAAGAAGGCCGCCGCCGCCGCGCCCGCTAAAGGAGGAAAGGGTGCAGCACCGAAGGCGAAGAAAACCGCGAAGCCACCAACAAAGAAGCCAAAGGCGCCCAAACCTAAGAAGGCCGCCGCTACACCAAAATCTAAAACAGCAGCCGGTAAGAAGGCAGCCGCGTCCAAGAAGTAAGGCGCCACCACCTCGTCGGCAACAGACTGCAGAAGATCGCGCCGCGACCTCGAGCGAGACGCGCGCGGGAGACGACTGCCTTATTGATTATGCACGTGTGTACAAGAGACACGCGCGCACATATCCAAAAAGCCCTTTTCAGGGCTAACAAATGCTTTCATGAATCTCTTACAGAGATTCGTTTCTATTATTATACAAAGAGTCTAGTCGGTTGTTGATATGGTTATAACGTACATAATATGTACCTAAAATCCAATTACATACGTATCTTACAAACAATCATCGAGACGACAAATAACCACAAGAAAGAAAGAAAGACAGCCAGGCACACGCACACACCTAACACGCATAAACAACAACACACAACCACACACACACACACACACACACACACACACACCTCCCCCTCCTGATCTAGAGGCTAACATCTCTCCCCCCCCCCGGGCTTGCGACGTAATTGTAAAAGCAAAAATTACAAACATACCTATGTTAGATATACACACGGTTGACGCGGCGCGCCCCGTCCTCCTGCACTTGCACTACACTCAACAAAGGGGGTGAAGTCAAATGGAAAATCAAAAACACAACAAAAGTCATTTTCTTTCTTTTCTCTAGTTCCGCACCCCCGCACTCGCACAATCAATGCGCAACTAATTACTGTGCAATAAAACCTCCCACATTATTTAATAAGTAAAACGTTTTCAAAAAAGGAATGCAAATATTTGAAAATAATCGTCCAATCAAAATGGCGCGCGGGAAAATGTTGAAAACCTCGGCGCGTGTTCAAGTTCGCACGTTACACGCGTGTACGTTCGTTTCTTTCATCTCTCATACGATGATCTATAATATAACATAATATACACCTCTGCCGCCACCCCCTCGACCGTTGCACAGAGGCGCGATGCTGGCTGATGACGAAACGTATGAAAAATGAAAAAATTGAATTTTATAAAATCGTATAGGTAGGTACATATTTATATTCAGTACCTACAACATACTGAATACAAATTTTTGTTTTTTTTTTTTTTTCTTTTTTTTTTTATACTATGACGAAAAACTAATGAAAATAATAATAATAATAATTAATTCAATTTTTTTTTTTTTTTTTTCACTATCATCATAATAGAAATATGTATGTTTAACTAAACATATTTTCATCTATTCATTTCATTATCCGTCGCGTGCCGCCCGCCCGACTGCCCGACTTTTTTCTTTTTTTTATATTTTCATATTTTCTGTTTAATTATTTCAATACCTAGGTACCTACTATGTATTTATTATTAGCAGTTTTTAACCTACCTAGATATTAATAGATGTCAGTAACATAATAATAAGTTAACACACACAAAATATCGTCTCGCTCGCTCGCTCGTTCGCACGCTCGCTCCCTGTCCCACCCGACGGTTCCGCGACACGAGCGTAGCATATAAATAAAATGACGGGCGAATTTTACGAAACCCTCATTCTACTGTTGCTCGTCGCTTAGCGCGGACGAGCTTTCGATTCGCTTTCACACCTCAATCTACTCAACATGTCCGGTCGCGGCAAAGGTGGCAAAGTCAAGGGGAAGGTGAAGTCTCGCTCCAACCGTGCTGGTCTACAGTTTCCCGTTGGACGTATACACAGGCTGCTGCGTAACGGCAACTATGCTGAGCGCGTCGGTGCCGGTGCTCCGGTGTACCTCGCAGCTGTGATGGAATACTTGGCCGCCGAGGTTCTCGAGTTGGCAGGAAATGCCGCGAGAGACAACAAGAAGACCAGGATAATTCCCCGTCATCTCCAATTGGCCATCCGCAACGACGAAGAGTTGAACAAGCTCCTATCTGGAGTGACGATCGCTCAAGGTGGTGTACTGCCCAACATTCAGGCCGTACTACTGCCCAAGAAGACTGAGAAGAAGGCGTAATTTCATAATATTCGTTATTCTCCTCTCGGCTATTCATCAAAAAGGCCCTTTTCAGGGCCACAATATGTCTCATAGTCACAATATTTTTTGACTGTTTCTATTGTTATAAAACGGGTCGTCAAAAATTATTTAATATTATTATAATTAGGTTACTTAGATAATTTATTACTACCTACATGATGTTTTGTGTGTGTGACAAAACAATATATTATATAATATAATAAAAATAATATAAAAACAAACACCACGTCGTGCACGCGAAACATTATAAATGCCGTGTTTATTTATTAGGTACCTATATTACAGGAAACATCAGTACAAACATGTATAGGTATTATGTAGAGTTTGCATAATATACATATTAATTATTCGTCACATTATATACATAATATTTTTTATTTTTTATTATTGCGATTAATATAAGAGAGAAATGCAAATGTATTATTTAGGTAGTAGTACCTACCCTTAATGTATCTAGCTAGACCCCGAGTGCTTTAGATCTGAATAGTATTACATAGGTATTTGTCGTTGCGATTGGTCGATTCGTAACAAACTACTACGTAAGTGGTGTCAATGTGAGCTCGCTCAACGTATAGCCACTGCACGCGCTATAGCGCCAATAAAACCAAGCGTACACAATGTCGACGGTATCATTTACGGTTTGCAACGCGAACGGTGCGCACGCTCGTTCGTAGGTACGCTCCCGCTGTTATCGTTACACAACTAACTCGTTCTTCTTCATAAAAAAAAAAAAAAAATGCCACCCAAGACAAGTGGAAAGGCCGCCAAGAAATCCGGCAAGGCCCAGAAGAACATCTCTAAGACCGACAAGAAAAAGAAGAAGCACAAGAGGAAGGAGAGCTACGCTATCTACATCTACAAGGTGCTGAAACAGGTCCACCCCGACACCGGTATCTCGAGCAAGGCCATGTCGATCATGAACTCATTCGTGAACGACATCTTCGAACGCATCGCCGCCGAAGCCTCCAGACTCGCCCACTACAACAAGAGGTCGACAATCACATCGAGGGAGGTACAGACCTCCGTCAGACTGCTGTTGCCCGGTGAACTCGCCAAGCACGCCGTCAGCGAGGGCACCAAGGCGGTCACCAAATACACCAGCTCGAAGTGATTTCGCCTCACCATCGTGTTGTTGCGCCGCTCTCGTGGCACAACGGACACACTAAAAGGCCCTTTTCAGGGCCACCAAACGTGTCTTGTCAATTTCTATAATGTACAAACGGTCTCTCTCTCTCTCTCTCTCTCTCTCTCTCTCTCTCTCTCTCAAACATCATTTCTATTATTATAGTGTGTGTTTAAAACAACTAAGAAACTACATATTACTAGACCAGCTCATAATTTACTACACGTTATTTGTATTTTTATTTAACTACACAACCACAACAAAGTTTGTATCGATGAAAGCAAAATGCACGCAAATTACGAAATCTCTCTTGAGCGCACCTAATTAATAATAATGTACATACAAAAAAAAAAAAATGAATCAGATGTTTGTATGTTATAATACAATAAGTGGTTTCATTGATGACTAAACAATTATAAATGCAAAATAAATATATAGGTATGAATGTACTGAATATACATAATATATCATATACCTATAAAAAGTTAAATTAACTTTGAATCAATATGTATAATATTATAATTTTTACTATAATTCGTTACAACTTGCGATCAACGTTGATTTATCTTGTGTGCGGCTTAGAACGATCGCGAACTGCGAGCTCACTCGCGTCTATATATAAAGCGCGCTAACTATGTCGAACGATTGGATTGCTACAACGGACACCGAAAAAGCACGCCTTTGAGGTTTATCGCCGCACGGACCCATCTTAAATCTACCCGAAACAAAACAACGCTCTGGTGCTCGTCGCGACGCTGACGTCACCGCCGCTACGCGCGCCAGGGCCGTTCTTCGATAAAATCAAGCAGCCGCTCGACAGTGCAACAACGCAACATCACGCTGTTGTACTGTCGTGGGGTCGCGGTGGTCCAGTCGTCACAAAAACGCCACATATAACTGACCACCTAAAAAAAAAAAAAAAAAAACACACTCATAACATCGACCAAAAACAAACATCAGACCTGAAAAACCAGACCCCCATGAAAAAGAGCCCTCACAAAGGGAAGCAAGGGGGTAGGCCAAGTGACCACGGTCGCGATGCTCAGCCCAGCCAAACAGGCGGGCGTCCCCCCCTGCCCCCCTCAGATGTGACCACCATGGTCAATTCGCCGCCGGTTACAGAGCAGCGCCCCGGCGCTCCACAGCCTCGCACCTCGCTTGAGGCCCGCCGCGACGCGACGCACGTCTCGCAGACGATGCCGCCGTCCTCCGCACCCACCGGCGCCGACGCCGGTAGGCCGAGTGCGACCACCCGCGCCGCCCTGGGTCGGGATCAGCCTGGCGCGTTGCGCGCCGCCCAGGAGCTGGCGCCCGCGCCGCCGCGACAGCGCGACCGCCACGCGCCCGCGCCGCGTGCCTCCCCTGTAGCTCCCGGCAGTACGCCGGTCGTGAGCCGGGTCGAGGCCCCGCGCTCCGCCGAGCGCGCCGCGTACGCCGCGCCCCCACAAGCCGCTCCCGGCACACCTGCGCCGGTCTCGAGCGGGGGAGACCCGAGGACGCCGCGACGCCTAACGAACCTCAGACAAGAAGAACATGCCTCCTCTCCGCGCTCGGCAGCGATGGACTCGCCCGCACAGCTGTCGGCCTGCTCGTCGCCCAGCGGCTCGGAGCTGTCGCTGACGTCCACAGGGTCTGTCGGGCACCGCAAGATCCAAGACGTATTTTGCGAGCGCCGCCGTCAGATGTTGAGAGCGGAGTCCTCTCCCGACCTCATGGCCGTTGACACGGATTACGACGCACGTCCCACGGCCCACCGCCGCCCGAGAAGCCCAGACGAGGCCACCGAAGTCCTAGGACAGAAGCGCCAGAGGGGACAGACGGCGGCGCCGACACCAACACAAACGCCATCCACATCAGTAGCGCCAGCGCCGGCGCACAAAAGAGACCCTCGCCTGAACAGACCCGGGACGTCAGGTGAGTACGCTCCAACTTATTCTAATACAGGTAGTAGCGATGACCTAAATAAAACCGGTTATGCACAAGCCGCCGCGGCCGCCGCTAATTCAAATAAATCGCACAGGGCCGTACTCAGTGACAGGGCCGGACCGAGTGTTCCCGGGCCCCAACAAGGCGATGTCAGGCCCCGCGAGTCACGCTACCCGCCGGTGATTGTGGAGAAGTTTCCGAACTGGATCCACCACCTTCAAGCTATTAAGTGCAGACTAGGCAGGACAGCAAATGCGAGACCGTTCGGAAAGGGTATACGTTTTACCCCAGCTGATGGAAATGAATATCGAACTATCCAGGCCTACCTATGTGAGATCGAGAAAAACGAGGACATCAGCTGGTTCTCCTACTCTCCACCGGCGGAGAAGAGTATCAAATTGGCCATAAAAGGCCTACCCAGTGATACTACCGGAGAGGAGGCGGAGGGGGAGCTCCGCGCACTAGGGTTCTTACCGGAATACGTCAAGAACATTAGGGCCCGCGGAGACCGACCCGGCTGCGTCCTCTTCGCAGTTGTAAAGAGGACTGAAAACCTCGAGGACATCTACGAGGTCACCGAAATGCTGGGGATCCCTGGAATACAAATAGAAGCCTGGCGTGGTAAGAAACGCCCTGCACAATGCCACCGCTGCCAAAAATTTCGCCACTCCTCACACCAGTGTCATCGTAAGCTGGTGTGTGTGAGATGCAGCGGTGAGCACGCCGCTAGCGAGTGCCCACGTCCAACTACAGAGCCGGCTACCTGCGCAAACTGCGGGGGCCCCCACCCCGCTAATTACAGCAGCTGCCCGGTCTTCAAGCAGGAGGCCAGAAATAAGAAAGCGGGAACCCTGGCCTCCACAGAGAGGCAAGGGAGGGCCCCCAAACCCTCGGAGGCCCTAGCGAGGGCCAACAACACAACACCACGCACGCAAAATGCGAACAATGTGCAACCAATGAGTGAGAACAACCAGGGGTCCTCACTAATGGCAGAAGCAAACGAACCCATGGTGCGCGGGGCCCCCCTCAAACGGGGGCGAAGGAAAAAGAAGAAGACACCAAAGGAACCCGAGGCCCCAAGGCCTCCTACGCCCGCTACAAATAACGCGACAGCTTCCTCACGACCGCCTAGGAGTGGCGGCATCACAGAGACAGAAAGCAGCCGGGCCCCAATACCGGAAGAAGCCCCAAACCAGCCCAGAAATGACCCCGGAGCGTCCAGAGGCGGCGAGGGCCGCCGAAACACCCAGGAAAACATACCAAACTCAGACACTTTTATCCAGGCGGCCCTGAAACTCATACAGGAACTGCTCCGGGCCTGGAATGAGGGCGCAGACGCCGCCACTCTTATGGATACCATCACCAAAGCTGCCAAAACTTTCATCGTCTCCCAATGGATAGGTTAGACCTCAGAATCATCCATTGGAATGCTAACGGACTAAAGAGGAACGCTGTCCTCCTTCGCCCCCTACTGCAGGAGCAAAATATCGACGTGGCGCTGATAAATGAGACCCACCTGGGACCTGCAGACAGATTAAAATTCCCGGGTTATCTCGTTTATCGGCGGGACGAGTCTACAGACTCTGGAAGGCGCTACCGAGGCCTGGTGGTCCTGATCAAGAGAAAACTGGTTCACCAGCCCATCGAGATCGCACCACTGAAGACCATTTACTCCTTAGGCGTAGAACTGCATCTCGGTGGGCATCACCTCCGAGTCTACGCCGTCTACAGGCCTCCCGCATACCAGCTCGACATCACGGATATCCATGCCCTCTTGGACACAGAATACCCTGTACTCATTGCAGGCGACCTCAACGCTAAACACAGGGCATGGAACAGCCACAGTTTGGACAGAAACGGCGAGCGCCTGTTCAACGACTCGGAGGCAAGAGGATACACGGTTGCGGGGCCGGAGGCACCTACACACTACCCCTCGGCCCCCAACCACAGAGAAGATGTCCTCGACATCATCATTCACAAGGACATCTCTGGCCAAATATACCAAGAAGTCCTCTTTGACGAGCTGCAATCGGACCACCAACCAGTACTCGTGACTGTGGAGGGAAGCCCCATCAGACTCGCTCCGCAGGCGCCACGTCCAAAAATGGATTGGAAAAAGTTCCACGAAGCGTTGGATACCCGCACCCCCGCACGGCCGATTCGCGGTGCAGAGGACGTGGAGGCGCTGGCGGTTGAGCTGACTCAGAACATCAAGGAAGCTCTCCAGGCTGCCCAGACGCCAACGTCTACGAGGGGAAGACGCCTACCGCCGCTTCCGCGGTACATCCAGGACACAATTAAAGAGAAGCGGCACCTCAGGAAACGTTGGCAACAGACCCGCTGTCCTGCTATCAAAAGAGAGCTCAACCGCCTCACACAGAAGACCAAAGACCACCTGCAGACCCACTATGAACAGAGGTGGGAGCGTTATATGGAAGCTACGAGCGAGGACTGGCCGTCCGTCCACAAGGCCTGCAGACGCCTCACAAACGCCCCATCTCCCGTACATCCTCTTCTGCACCGCGACGGTACGCCGCGGTACAGAGCAGCAGACCGAGCCGAGATCTTCGCCACACACCTGGAGAGTGTCTTCACGCCGAACCCGACTGAGGACCTCGAGCACACAGCGGCTGTGGAAGAACACCTTCGGGAGTACTTCAACACGCCGATAGCTCCAGAGGAAGAGCCCGTTTTCTTCTCCCCGAGAGAGGTGGCCACAACCATTAAAAGGCAGAAACTCCGGAAGGCCCCGGGGGGAGACGGCATCACCAATGCTGCCTTGCGACACCTGCCCTTCCGCACCATCTCAGGCCTCACGAGACTATACAACGGCATACTACGCCACGCTACATTCCCCACCATCTGGAAGGAAGGGCGGATAATTATGATACCTAAGCAGGGCAAGAGCGTGTTGAGGCCAGAGAGCTATCGGCCGATCACCCTGCTTCCGACCACCTCGAAGGTGTTCGAACAGCTGCTACTTCAGCGCATCTCACCGCATCTCACACCGAGGAAGGAACAGTTCGGGTTTCGCTCAGAACACAGCACAACACTCCAGCTTTCCAGGGTACTGCATACACTTGCCACTGCATTCAACAAACACGAGAAGGCCACAGCAGTATTCCTGGACATGGAAAAGGCGTTCGACAGGGTGTGGCACGCCGGTCTGCTGTACAAGATATCTAACACCAACACTCCACGCCGCATGGTCGCGGTGATCTCCAGCTTCTTGGCGAATAGGACATTTAGGGTGGTGGTAGAGGGGGAGCTCTCCCCCGCCAGAAGAGTCTCCGCGGGCGTCCCACAGGGCAGCTGCCTGTCACCGACTCTGTACTCAGCGTTCACAAACGACATACCATCGCGGGAGGGCGTAGACCTTGCCCTCTACGCCGACGATACCGCCTACATCTCCTGCAGCATGAGCGCAACTCATGCTGCGCGGAAACTACAGAGGGTAATGGACGACCTGCCTGCATGGTTGTCTAAGTGGCGCCTGACTGTGAACACCAAGAAGACACAGGCAGTGGCCTTCACCAACGTATCCCTGCCACCACTGAAGATAAAAGAGGAGCACGTCACATGGACGAGAACCGCCAGGTATCTGGGGGTCACCATCGACCATCGCCTGACGATGGCGGCTCACGTGGACAGCGTCGTGGGAAAATCCAGGGCGGCCCGAGCACTCTTGTACCCCTTACTCAGCGCGCATCTGCCTACAAGCCTTAAACTGGGGGTGTACTATCAGTACATCCGCCCCAGGCTCACTTACGCAGCCCCGGCGTGGTATTCCCTCGCCAGCGCGACGAGTAGGCGCAAACTCCAGGCGCAACAAAACCTCACCCTCCGCACCATCACCAAGGCGCCATACCTGGTGAGAAATACCACGCTGCACCGCGATCTACGCGTTGAGCTGCTCGATGAGGTGATACGGAAACTCGCTTTCTCCGTGTACGCGCGTGCGGACACCTCAAGACACCAGCACATCAGGAACATCGCCCCGTGGCACGCGCGTCCACCGGAGCAGAGAAGACCGCTACCAAGAGATTTGCTCGAGTCCGCTGAAGATGAGGCGATCGCTGCCTCACACCACCACACATCAACATAAAGCACCACACACCGATACCAACATGGACGCAAGTAGATGATGAAGAACCCCCGCCCCCACCCCTCCGACGCGCGACACCTGCGAGTACTCCAAGAGCAGTACGTGCATCGTGTGCCCGCGGAGGGGGGGAGGGAAAACGAAGACTACTCATAAACCACCGCACTCACACACACACAAACACCACACACCAATCAACAACCCATTAACTATGTACTTATATATAAATATATATAAAATATGAAAATGCACTCGACACAACACGAAGGACATCGTCCTCCGCGCTGTACCGAGTGCGTATAAATGTGAAATGTCAACAGAAATCCAGATACTGAAAAAGATGACACCACGCAACTCAAGTCTCGGGGCCGCACCCGCCGGTCCAGGGTAAGGAGGCCGAATCCCCCACTTCCTCCTCTTGGTCGCTGGCTGCGTCTGTGGGGTCTCCCTCGGGGCTACCGAGGGTCTCGCCCTGCAGGCGCAAGTACCGCCCAGAGGTGAGGGGGAGTAGGCTCTGATGCCCCTCCGGCGGCAGCGGCCCCGGGGCCAACGAGCCGAAGACGCATCAGTCACCCCAGCAGACCCGCCCTTAGGCTGAAGGGCGGAGACTCGCCACCACAGGCAGGGGGCCCAGCCCCGATCCTGTATCCACGCCGCTGCGGGGGGGCCCTCGCGGGCCCCCCGCGGCACCACGGCAGTGAAGACCTCCGGGAGTCGAACGATTGCATTCGCTCCCGAACGCTCGTAGTGAAAACACGTATCGTCGTTAGCGCACAAGCAAGAAACAATATTCCCGTAGTCTAACAATGGCACGTACCAAGCAGACCGCACGTAAATCGACCGGTGGTAAGGCGCCCAGGAAACAACTTGCCACCAAAGCCGCCAGGAAGAGCGCGCCGGCCACCGGTGGTGTAAAGAAACCCCATCGTTACAGGCCCGGCACCGTCGCCCTCCGTGAGATCCGTCGCTACCAGAAGAGTACAGAGCTGTTGATCCGCAAACTGCCGTTCCAACGGTTGGTGCGCGAGATCGCTCAAGACTTCAAGACCGACCTCCGTTTCCAGAGTTCCGCTGTGATGGCTCTCCAGGAGGCGAGCGAGGCTTACCTGGTCGGCCTCTTCGAAGACACCAACCTTTGCGCCATTCACGCTAAACGCGTCACTATCATGCCAAAGGACATACAGTTGGCGCGCAGGATCAGAGGCGAGCGCGCTTAGAAAAACGTGTGCCTTGTTGTATATATAATAATATATACACATAGTACGCACTAAAAAGGCCCTTTTCAGGGCCACATACGTTTCAAATTTCTAATTAATATAGAAAAGAGTCGAAAGTAAAATAATTATACGCTTGCACACATAAGATAATGAATGCTTAGATAGATAATATATATATATATATATTTTATTTTTTTTGTTTGAGTTGAATGTATGTGCACATTACATACAGTTGAAAACTGACGGACACACGCACAACTGATAGATGATTTCAAAAAATAAATAAATAAATAAAGGAAAGCCCTAAAAATGATCGAAATGTAATGTCTGTCTAAAATTGCACGTGGCGTTTTGTATGTGATGATAGAATTTTTTTTTTTTTCTCTCTCTTTTTGAAATAATAACATAACATAATATTATTAATACATTATAGTATGTAATATTATAATAAAAAAGAATTTTTTTTTTTTTACATTATTAACAAATAATACACATGACGAGAACCGAACGGAACCGTTGGTTAGCTTAGCGAGCAGGATAATGTTCGGCGTTTGTTCGTTCGTTTGCGTGCGCTCTCGTTCACCCTACACAGTATATAATAAACGAGGCATTCGTGTCCGCCCCGTCATTCGCTCGCCGTCGTTCGTCCGCTCAACTATAAATAGAAGCGCACTTACTTCGTTGTTTCGTTCACCACACGTCGTCAACAGTCTACTACTACTACTTCGAAGATGACCGGTCGCGGTAAAGGTGGAAAGGGTCTGGGAAAAGGAGGCGCCAAGCGTCACAGGAAGGTGCTCCGTGATAACATCCAGGGTATTACGAAGCCCGCCATCCGTCGTTTGGCTCGCAGGGGCGGCGTCAAGCGTATATCCGGACTGATATACGAGGAGACTCGCGGTGTGCTGAAGGTGTTCCTCGAGAACGTGATCAGAGATGCGGTCACATACACCGAGCACGCCAAAAGGAAGACCGTCACCGCCATGGACGTCGTCTATGCGCTGAAACGTCAGGGTCGCACTCTGTACGGTTTCGGTGGATAAATCTCACGGTCGACCATCACTCTTCCGTGTCCTTTTCCCGTTACCGGTACGCACACTCGTGTCTTGTGTTCTGGTGGCGTGTGAAGCGCGCGAAAGATTACAAAAAAAAGGCCCTTTTCAGGGCCGCATATATTTCATATAAACAATGTTTATATTTCTAAATGTAAAAAAGTTACACGCACGCACGATTTAGTAGCAAACACTTTAGCTGTATTTTTTTTTTTTTTTCAACACAGTGACATAAATCACGTATGCATCGCACGCAACAATACCTAATTTACTTACACGCACGCACACATTAATATGAAATTAATTAATTAAAAATAGGTAAACACTCACCACACTTTACACTTTATTCAATTTCTTCTACTCCTCGTTCAAATCTTTAAGTCATCGTCAGGTAAATCCTCGAAGACCTGAAAATATATGAAACGAAATATAAAGATAATGTTACATAAAAATAACAAAAATGTTTATATTACGCGCTATATGTATTATATTTGCACTAAAAATGCGTTATCATTTTATAAAATTGTTTTTTTCCTCTCTTTTTTCGCTTTATACATTTTTTTTTTTGTTTTCTTTCTTTTTTTTTTTCTCTTTTTTAATAAAAAGTAAATGGAAATAAATTAATAAATAACATAAGAGAGGTCGTAACATACATTTTCCCTAATCAACGCAAGCTCGCGCGGCATACACATCGAGGAATCTATCACGTACCTAACTTACGTACACCACCATCGTTGTTGTTATTATTGTTATTGTTGAATAAAAATGGATATTAGATGTGTCTGTTCTCCTACTTTTAAATATTTTTATATTTAAAGTATAAAAATATTTTAAGAATAATGCACTCCAGATCGGCCAAGACGACTCCGTCCTTTAGGAGTGGTGTGTGTATATTAACAAACACACTCGGTCCGTGTTTTACGGGGGTTCACTTTTAATCGGTAGATACGTTCATCAAACGTATTAATACATATGAATTTGTGACGCCTATCGTGTACAATTAGTGTGTGGACGTTTTACGGACCGTACACGTGAAAAACTTTCTGTTTTATAGAGAAAAATACATTTTAAAGTGAACACTACGTATGCACGGTTCGAGACGATGAAAATAATAGTCGATACCGATGCACCGGTGTCATGTACAGTGCCACGAATTGTTTTATACTGTGGCCTCGTTTATGATCTATGTTAAAACTTTATTATTAACAGGGTTGTCGTAGCAAAATCAATAAAAAATTGTATTTAATTAGATACGTGTTAGTGAAAAGTGTGAACTGTTGATACGAGAAAACGTCCAGCGACAGAACGGCTGTCGATACGGTAAAGTAGCGCGGCACTTAACCTCTACATCGATACTAGCGCCACCAAACGGACTGCCTGTGCGTTCAGTACGAACTACTCTCGCCTAGCGAATCTTCCGTGTTTTTCTTCTGAAAAACTAACGGCGATTCGCGCCCGTGCTACGCGCGGCGAAGATCAACCCTCCTCTCGACTGCTGAGGCTGTGACGACGTGAACGGCCCGCCCCGGTCTGCCACCAGCGGCAAGCCCCGGGCGCGGGCTGTAGTAATGCTGTTACAACCTCATTAGTTGCTGGACACAAGCGTCCCTACTTGCTCCATCATGGACTTACCAGAAGCACCGCGGGGAGACCTGCCCCCAAGCGGCCCTGGCGAAGCGACCACCGAGGAAAAGGCTGACTATGCTTTAATGGAAAGCATGGGCATTTCCGACTTCACGCTGCGCTGGGCGGCTACTCTAATCCGCATTCAGGCTCGCGCTCGTCAAGGTCTAGCTCCAGAAGAGGAAGACAAAGCTGCAATCATGGGAATCATCAAGCGCGGGACGAGAGTCCCGACTGGAGCGAGACCTGTGACGCCAGCCCTCTGTCATCCCCAACAGGACACCGAGACCGCGCCACCTACGGAAAACCATCAAGCTCGGGCCGCCGATTCTGACTCGGCGCCCCCGTCGTCCCCTACCCCGGCCCCTTTGTCCCCCCACCAATTGGGGGGGACAGAAGGACCCATTGTCCCGCCTTTCAAAGCGGATATCACTCCTCCATCACCACAATCTCTCCCGAGTGGAGACCCCCCCGCCCCCGCTGTAGCGGTTCTGACCCGCTCGCATAGCAAGGAGGCGTGGCCTAATACTCTCGCTGATTCGCTGCCTTTACATACAAGGCCACCAGATGTCGTAAATATGCAATCATGTTCGCCCAGTGTTCTGACACTGTGCGCCGCGTCCAACATGGAGTCGCGCGCTTCCCGCTCAATAGGGTCGCTGCCCCTCCATGCTAGACCGCCTGAGCGCCCCGATTCTGGCTCGGAGCGCCCCCTAACTGAGCTCGTTGCCTCGTCGCTACCTCTTCAACAATTGGAGGAGGTTCGTGAAGTTCCTTCACCGCGATACCTGCCTACCAAATCACCCCCCCTCGCGCGTGACACGGAGGTTCTGTCCGGCCTGTCCGGTGAGAGGAGGCGTTTGTCCCACGGCTTTACACCACTCGCCCCTAAGTCTCCACCCCCCCCTCTTCCGAGGAAGAGGCCTAAAGTGGCACCGTCACCCAGACGGCTCCCCACAAAGTCCCCCCCCTCTACTTTCACGGAGGTTCTGTCCTCCCCCCTGTTGCGCGCCAAGGGCAGGGCAGGAGTATGTCCTACAACTGCCCTACCGCACCACGCACGGCCGCCTGACAAACTTGTCTCTCTCATCCTAATACCTCTTCTCCTACGATTCGCCTTTCGCCCACCTGACATGTCCCTTGCCTCATGGAACTATCTCTCCCTCTTTTCGCCCCTGTTTCACCCCCCTCAACATTTGGGGAGGGCCCTTTTATCCCCTTCGCCCCGTCGACTTCCGACCAAGTCGCCCCCTGGTCGTACCGCCGTTGCAGGACGTTCGGTCGGACTGCACGGCAGGAGATCATGCTCCTCCCCCCGCTTCTATGCGGACTAGATAAGCTCGCGGCGTCCTTCGCCCCCTGTCTCGCCCGGCGCTGACTCTTGGAGCGCCGGTCGAACCGGAGGGCCATTGACCCGCACTCCTCCCTTCAACGTCGAGCGCGGGGTCTCCGACCCCGCGCCCGACGGCCGCGGGGCCCTCTGTAGGCCCCGTCGAGCATTCGCCGCCGCCCCCTCCCGGGCTGGCCGAGCAAAATTTTTTCCCCCATTCAGGCTTCCCAAAGCCTTCCCCACCCCCGGCTATTGTTATAGACGGCGACGGAATTACCTCCGTATAGGGTCGCACCCTGAGACGGATTCCCCTTTCCCCAATCACAGGGGGGAAAGCGAGACGAACACTAGCGCCACCAACCTAGTTACAATTACTATAGTTTTTACGTTCTTCGTAACAGTGTTGTTAAATTGTGTTATCATCACACACAAACTCCTCGTGTAAAAAATATACCTACATACTACACACATTAATCGCATACAATGGCTGATACCGCAGTTGCCACAGAAGCCCCGGCTCCCGCTACACCCGCGACTAAGAAACAAGCAAGACAGTCCTCCGGCGGTGCTAAGAAACCGAAAGCGAAGCCAACCCACCCGAAGACCTCCGAAATGGTCAATAACGCCATCAAAGAGATGAAGGAGCGCAGCGGGTCTTCACTTCAAGCCATCAAAAAGTACATCGCGGCGCAGTACAAGGTCGACGCAGAGAAACTGGCGCCTTTCATAAGAAAATACCTTAAGAGCGCCGTCGAATCGGGCGCTCTCATCCAAACCAAAGGCAAAGGTGCATCCGGATCGTTCAAACTCGAGTCTAAATCGTCGGCATCGAAGAAGCCAAGCGCGCCCACCGGCGGCGCTGGAAAGGCAGCCGGCGCCAAAGGTGCCTCCGCAGCATCCAAGGCCGGCGCAAAGAAGGCAACCGCTTCGGCCGCCGGCGCCAAGACGAAGAAGGCCGCGGCGTCCGCATCTCCGTCAAAATCCAAGGCGGCCGCCTCCGCCAAGGATAAGAAGGCCGCCGCGGCCGCGAAAAAGAAGCCCGCAGCCAAGAAGGCCGCCGCCGCCGCGCCCGCTAAAGGAGGAAAGGGTGCAGCACCGAAGGCGAAGAAAACCGCGAAGCCACCAACAAAGAAGCCAAAGGCGCCCAAACCTAAGAAGGCCGCCGCTACACCAAAATCTAAAACAGCAGCCGGTAAGAAGGCAGCCGCGTCCAAGAAGTAAGGCGCCACCACCTCGTCGGCAACAGACTGCAGAAGATCGCGCCGCGACCTCGAGCGAGACGCGCGCGGGAGACGACTGCCTTATTGATTATGCACGTGTGTACAAGAGACACGCGCGCACATATCCAAAAAGCCCTTTTCAGGGCTAACAAATGCTTTCATGAATCTCTTACAGAGATTCGTTTCTATTATTATACAAAGAGTCTAGTCGGTTGTTGATATGGTTATAACGTACATAATATGTACCTAAAATCCAATTACATACGTATCTTACAAACAATCATCGAGACGACAAATAACCACAAGAAAGAAAGAAAGACAGCCAGGCACACGCACACACCTAACACGCATAAACAACAACACACAACCACACACACACACACACACACACACACACACACACACACACACCTCCCCCTCCTGATCTAGAGGCTAACATCTCTCCCCCCCCCCGGGCTTGCGACGTAATTGTAAAAGCAAAAATTACAAACATACCTATGTTAGATATACACACGGTTGACGCGGCGCGCCCCGTCCTCCTGCACTTGCACTACACTCAACAAAGGGGGTGAAGTCAAATGGAAAATCAAAAACACAACAAAAGTCATTTTCTTTCTTTTCTCTAGTTCCGCACCCCCGCACTCGCACAATCAATGCGCAACTAATTACTGTGCAATAAAACCTCCCACATTATTTAATAAGTAAAACGTTTTCAAAAAAGGAATGCAAATATTTGAAAATAATCGTCCAATCAAAATGGCGCGCGGGAAAATGTTGAAAACCTCGGCGCGTGTTCAAGTTCGCACGTTACACGCGTGTACGTTCGTTTCTTTCATCTCTCATACGATGATCTATAATATAACATAATATACACCTCTGCCGCCACCCCCTCGACCGTTGCACAGAGGCGCGATGCTGGCTGATGACGAAACGTATGAAAAATGAAAAAATTGAATTTTATAAAATCGTATAGGTAGGTACATATTTATATTCAGTACCTACAACATACTGAATACAAATTTTTGTTTTTTTTTTTTTTTCTTTTTTTTTTTATACTATGACGAAAAACTAATGAAAATAATAATAATAATAATTAATTCAATTTTTTTTTTTTTTTTTTCACTATCATCATAATAGAAATATGTATGTTTAACTAAACATATTTTCATCTATTCATTTCATTATCCGTCGCGTGCCGCCCGCCCGACTGCCCGACTTTTTTCTTTTTTTTATATTTTCATATTTTCTGTTTAATTATTTCAATACCTAGGTACCTACTATGTATTTATTATTAGCAGTTTTTAACCTACCTAGATATTAATAGATGTCAGTAACATAATAATAAGTTAACACACACAAAATATCGTCTCGCTCGCTCGCTCGTTCGCACGCTCGCTCCCTGTCCCACCCGACGGTTCCGCGACACGAGCGTAGCATATAAATAAAATGACGGGCGAATTTTACGAAACCCTCATTCTACTGTTGCTCGTCGCTTAGCGCGGACGAGCTTTCGATTCGCTTTCACACCTCAATCTACTCAACATGTCCGGTCGCGGCAAAGGTGGCAAAGTCAAGGGGAAGGTGAAGTCTCGCTCCAACCGTGCTGGTCTACAGTTTCCCGTTGGACGTATACACAGGCTGCTGCGTAACGGCAACTATGCTGAGCGCGTCGGTGCCGGTGCTCCGGTGTACCTCGCAGCTGTGATGGAATACTTGGCCGCCGAGGTTCTCGAGTTGGCAGGAAATGCCGCGAGAGACAACAAGAAGACCAGGATAATTCCCCGTCATCTCCAATTGGCCATCCGCAACGACGAAGAGTTGAACAAGCTCCTATCTGGAGTGACGATCGCTCAAGGTGGTGTACTGCCCAACATTCAGGCCGTACTACTGCCCAAGAAGACTGAGAAGAAGGCGTAATTTCATAATATTCGTTATTCTCCTCTCGGCTATTCATCAAAAAGGCCCTTTTCAGGGCCACAATATGTCTCATAGTCACAATATTTTTTGACTGTTTCTATTGTTATAAAACGGGTCGTCAAAAATTATTTAATATTATTATAATTAGGTTACTTAGATAATTTATTACTACCTACATGATGTTTTGTGTGTGTGACAAAACAATATATTATATAATATAATAAAAATAATATAAAAACAAACACCACGTCGTGCACGCGAAACATTATAAATGCCGTGTTTATTTATTAGGTACCTATATTACAGGAAACATCAGTACAAACATGTATAGGTATTATGTAGAGTTTGCATAATATACATATTAATTATTCGTCACATTATATACATAATATTTTTTATTTTTTATTATTGCGATTAATATAAGAGAGAAATGCAAATGTATTATTTAGGTAGTAGTACCTACCCTTAATGTATCTAGCTAGACCCCGAGTGCTTTAGATCTGAATAGTATTACATAGGTATTTGTCGTTGCGATTGGTCGATTCGTAACAAACTACTACGTAAGTGGTGTCAATGTGAGCTCGCTCAACGTATAGCCACTGCACGCGCTATAGCGCCAATAAAACCAAGCGTACACAATGTCGACGGTATCATTTACGGTTTGCAACGCGAACGGTGCGCACGCTCGTTCGTAGGTACGCTCCCGCTGTTATCGTTACACAACTAACTCGTTCTTCTTCATAAAAAAAAAAAAAAAATGCCACCCAAGACAAGTGGAAAGGCCGCCAAGAAATCCGGCAAGGCCCAGAAGAACATCTCTAAGACCGACAAGAAAAAGAAGAAGCACAAGAGGAAGGAGAGCTACGCTATCTACATCTACAAGGTGCTGAAACAGGTCCACCCCGACACCGGTATCTCGAGCAAGGCCATGTCGATCATGAACTCATTCGTGAACGACATCTTCGAACGCATCGCCGCCGAAGCCTCCAGACTCGCCCACTACAACAAGAGGTCGACAATCACATCGAGGGAGGTACAGACCTCCGTCAGACTGCTGTTGCCCGGTGAACTCGCCAAGCACGCCGTCAGCGAGGGCACCAAGGCGGTCACCAAATACACCAGCTCGAAGTGATTTCGCCTCACCATCGTGTTGTTGCGCCGCTCTCGTGGCACAACGGACACACTAAAAGGCCCTTTTCAGGGCCACCAAACGTGTCTTGTCAATTTCTATAATGTACAAACGGTCTCTCTCTCTCTCTCTCTCTCTCTCTCTCTCTCTCTCTCTCAAACATCATTTCTATTATTATAGTGTGTGTTTAAAACAACTAAGAAACTACATATTACTAGACCAGCTCATAATTTACTACACGTTATTTGTATTTTTATTTAACTACACAACCACAACAAAGTTTGTATCGATGAAAGCAAAATGCACGCAAATTACGAAATCTCTCTTGAGCGCACCTAATTAATAATAATGTACATACAAAAAAAAAAAAATGAATCAGATGTTTGTATGTTATAATACAATAAGTGGTTTCATTGATGACTAAACAATTATAAATGCAAAATAAATATATAGGTATGAATGTACTGAATATACATAATATATCATATACCTATAAAAAGTTAAATTAACTTTGAATCAATATGTATAATATTATAATTTTTACTATAATTCGTTACAACTTGCGATCAACGTTGATTTATCTTGTGTGCGGCTTAGAACGATCGCGAACTGCGAGCTCACTCGCGTCTATATATAAAGCGCGCTAACTATGTCGAACGATTGCATTCGCTCCCGAACGCTCGTAGTGAAAACACGTATCGTCGTTAGCGCACAAGCAAGAAACAATATTCCCGTAGTCTAACAATGGCACGTACCAAGCAGACCGCACGTAAATCGACCGGTGGTAAGGCGCCCAGGAAACAACTTGCCACCAAAGCCGCCAGGAAGAGCGCGCCGGCCACCGGTGGTGTAAAGAAACCCCATCGTTACAGGCCCGGCACCGTCGCCCTCCGTGAGATCCGTCGCTACCAGAAGAGTACAGAGCTGTTGATCCGCAAACTGCCGTTCCAACGGTTGGTGCGCGAGATCGCTCAAGACTTCAAGACCGACCTCCGTTTCCAGAGTTCCGCTGTGATGGCTCTCCAGGAGGCGAGCGAGGCTTACCTGGTCGGCCTCTTCGAAGACACCAACCTTTGCGCCATTCACGCTAAACGCGTCACTATCATGCCAAAGGACATACAGTTGGCGCGCAGGATCAGAGGCGAGCGCGCTTAGAAAAACGTGTGCCTTGTTGTATATATAATAATATATACACATAGTACGCACTAAAAAGGCCCTTTTCAGGGCCACATACGTTTCAAATTTCTAATTAATATAGAAAAGAGTCGAAAGTAAAATAATTATACGCTTGCACACATAAGATAATGAATGCTTAGATAGATAATATATATATATATATATATATTTTATTTTTTTTGTTTGAGTTGAATGTATGTGCACATTACATACAGTTGAAAACTGACGGACACACGCACAACTGATAGATGATTTCAAAAAATAAATAAATAAATAAAGGAAAGCCCTAAAAATGATCGAAATGGAATGTCTGTCTAAAATTGCACGTGGCGTTTTGTATGTGATGATAGAATATTTTTTTTTTTCTCTCTCTTTTTGAAATAATAACATAACATAATATTATTAATACATTATAGTATGTAATATTATAATAAAAAAGAATTTTTTTTTTTTTACATTATTAACAAATAATACACATGACGAGAACCGAACGGAACCGTTGGTTAGCTTAGCGAGCAGGATAATGTTCGGCGTTTGTTCGTTCGTTTGCGTGCGCTCTCGTTCACCCTACACAGTATATAATAAACGAGGCATTCGTGTCCGCCCCGTCATTCGCTCGCCGTCGTTCGTCCGCTCAACTATAAATAGAAGCGCACTTACTTCGTTGTTTCGTTCACCACACGTCGTCAACAGTCTACTACTACTACTTCGAAGATGACCGGTCGCGGTAAAGGTGGAAAGGGTCTGGGAAAAGGAGGCGCCAAGCGTCACAGGAAGGTGCTCCGTGATAACATCCAGGGTATTACGAAGCCCGCCATCCGTCGTTTGGCTCGCAGGGGCGGCGTCAAGCGTATATCCGGACTGATATACGAGGAGACTCGCGGTGTGCTGAAGGTGTTCCTCGAGAACGTGATCAGAGATGCGGTCACATACACCGAGCACGCCAAAAGGAAGACCGTCACCGCCATGGACGTCGTCTATGCGCTGAAACGTCAGGGTCGCACTCTGTACGGTTTCGGTGGATAAATCTCACGGTCGACCATCACTCTTCCGTGTCCTTTTCCCGTTACCGGTACGCACACTCGTGTCTTGTGTTCTGGTGGCGTGTGAAGCGCGCGAAAGATTACAAAAAAAAGGCCCTTTTCAGGGCCGCATATATTTCATATAAACAATGTTTATATTTCTAAATGTAAAAAAGTTACACGCACGCACGATTTAGCAGCAAACACTTTAGCTGTATTTTTTTTTTTTTTTCAACACAGTGACATAAATCACGTATGCATCGCACGCAACAATACCTAATTTACTTACACGCACGCACACATTAATATGAAATTAATTAATTAAAAATAGGTAAACACTCACCACACTTTACACTTTATTCAATTTCTTCTACTCCTCGTTCAAATCTTTAAGTCATCGTCAGGTAAATCCTCGAAGACCTGAAAATATATGAAACGAAATATAAAGATAATGTTACATAAAAATAACAAAAATGTTTATATTACGCGCTATATGTATTATATTTGCACTAAAAATGCGTTATCATTTTATAAAATTGTTTTTTTCCTCTCTTTTTTCGCTTTATACATTTTTTTTTTTGTTTTCTTTCTTTTTTTTTTTCTCTTTTTTAATAAAAAGTAAATGGAAATAAATTAATAAATAACATAAGAGAGGTCGTAACATACATTTTCCCTAATCAACGCAAGCTCGCGCGGCATACACATCGAGGAATCTATCACGTACCTAACTTACGTACACCACCATCGTTGTTGTTATTATTGTTATTGTTGAATAAAAATGGATATTAGATGTGTCTGTTCTCCTACTTTTAAATATTTTTATATTTAAAGTATAAAAATATTTTAAGAATAATGCACTCCAGATCGGCCAAGACGACTCCGTCCTTTAGGAGTGGTGTGTGTATATTAACAAACACACTCGGTCCGTGTTTTACGGGGGTTCACTTTTAATCGGTAGATACGTTCATCAAACGTATTAATACATATGAATTTGTGACGCCTATCGTGTACAATTAGTGTGTGGACGTTTTACGGACCGTACACGTGAAAAACTTTCTGTTTTATAGAGAAAAATACATTTTAAAGTGAACACTACGTATGCACGGTTCGAGACGATGAAAATAATAGTCGATACCGATGCACCGGTGTCATGTACAGTGCCACGAATTGTTTTATACTGTGGCCTCGTTTATGATCTATGTTAAAACTTTATTATTAACAGGGTTGTCGTAGCAAAATCAATAAAAAATTGTATTTAATTAGATACGTGTTAGTGAAAAGTGTGAACTGTTGATACGAGAAAACGTCCAGCGACAGAACGGCTGTCGATACGGTAAAGTAGCGCGGCACTTAACCTCTACATCGATACTAGCGCCACCAACCTTGTTACAATTACTATAGTTTTTACGTTCTTCGTAACAGTGTTGTTAAATTGTGTTATCATCACACACAAACTCCTCGTGTAAAAAATATACCTACATACCTACTACACACATTAATCGCATACAATGGCTGATACCGCAGTTGCCACAGAAGCCCCGGCTCCCGCTACACCCGCGACTAAGAAACAAGCAAGACAGTCCTCCGGCGGTGCTAAGAAACCGAAAGCGAAGCCAACCCACCCGAAGACCTCCGAAATGGTCAATAACGCCATCAAAGAGATGAAGGAGCGCAGCGGGTCTTCACTTCAAGCCATCAAAAAGTACATCGCGGCGCAGTACAAGGTCGACGCAGAGAAACTGGCGCCTTTCATAAGAAAATACCTTAAGAGCGCCGTCGAATCGGGCGCTCTCATCCAAACCAAAGGCAAAGGTGCATCCGGATCGTTCAAACTCGAGTCTAAATCGTCGGCATCGAAGAAGCCAAGCGCGCCCACCGGCGGCGCTGGAAAGGCAGCCGGCGCCAAAGGTGCCTCCGCAGCATCCAAGGCCGGCGCAAAGAAGGCAACCGCTTCGGCCGCCGGCGCCAAGACGAAGAAGGCCGCGGCGTCCGCATCTCCGTCAAAATCCAAGGCGGCCGCCTCCGCCAAGGATAAGAAGGCCGCCGCGGCCGCGAAAAAGAAGCCCGCAGCCAAGAAGGCCGCCGCCGCCGCGCCCGCTAAAGGAGGAAAGGGTGCAGCACCGAAGGCGAAGAAAACCGCGAAGCCACCAACAAAGAAGCCAAAGGCGCCCAAACCTAAGAAGGCCGCCGCTACACCAAAATCTAAAACAGCAGCCGGTAAGAAGGCAGCCGCGTCCAAGAAGTAAGGCGCCACCACCTCGTCGGCAACAGACTGCAGAAGATCGCGCCGCGACCTCGAGCGAGACGCGCGCGGGAGACGACTGCCTTATTGATTATGCACGTGTGTACAAGAGACACGCGCGCACATATCCAAAAAGCCCTTTTCAGGGCTAACAAATGCTTTCATGAATCTCTTACAGAGATTCGTTTCTATTATTATACAAAGAGTCTAGTCGGTTGTTGATATGGTTATAACGTACATAATATGTACCTAAAATCCAATTACATACGTATCTTACAAACAATCATCGAGACGACAAATAACCACAAGAAAGAAAGAAAGACAGCCAGGCACACGCACACACCTAACACGCATAAACAACAACACACAACCACACACACACACACACACACACACACACACACACACACACACCTCCCCCTCCTGATCTAGAGGCTAACATCTCTCCCCCCCCCCGGGCTTGCGACGTAATTGTAAAAGCAAAAATTACAAACATACCTATGTTAGATATACACACGGTTGACGCGGCGCGCCCCGTCCTCCTGCACTTGCACTACACTCAACAAAGGGGGTGAAGTCAAATGGAAAATCAAAAACACAACAAAAGTCATTTTCTTTCTTTTCTCTAGTTCCGCACCCCCGCACTCGCACAATCAATGCGCAACTAATTACTGTGCAATAAAACCTCCCACATTATTTAATAAGTAAAACGTTTTCAAAAAAGGAATGCAAATATTTGAAAATAATCGTCCAATCAAAATGGCGCGCGGGAAAATGTTGAAAACCTCGGCGCGTGTTCAAGTTCGCACGTTACACGCGTGTACGTTCGTTTCTTTCATCTCTCATACGATGATCTATAATATAACATAATATACACCTCTGCCGCCACCCCCTCGACCGTTGCACAGAGGCGCGATGCTGGCTGATGACGAAACGTATGAAAAATGAAAAAATTGAATTTTATAAAATCGTATAGGTAGGTACATATTTATATTCAGTACCTACAACATACTGAATACAAATTTTTGTTTTTTTTTTTTTTTCTTTTTTTTTTTATACTATGACGAAAAACTAATGAAAATAATAATAATAATAATTAATTCAATTTTTTTTTTTTTTTTTTCACTATCATCATAATAGAAATATGTATGTTTAACTAAACATATTTTCATCTATTCATTTCATTATCCGTCGCGTGCCGCCCGCCCGACTGCCCGACTTTTTTCTTTTTTTTATATTTTCATATTTTCTGTTTAATTATTTCAATACCTAGGTACCTACTATGTATTTATTATTAGCAGTTTTTAACCTACCTAGATATTAATAGATGTCAGTAACATAATAATAAGTTAACACACACAAAATATCGTCTCGCTCGCTCGCTCGTTCGCACGCTCGCTCCCTGTCCCACCCGACGGTTCCGCGACACGAGCGTAGCATATAAATAAAATGACGGGCGAATTTTACGAAACCCTCATTCTACTGTTGCTCGTCGCTTAGCGCGGACGAGCTTTCGATTCGCTTTCACACCTCAATCTACTCAACATGTCCGGTCGCGGCAAAGGTGGCAAAGTCAAGGGGAAGGTGAAGTCTCGCTCCAACCGTGCTGGTCTACAGTTTCCCGTTGGACGTATACACAGGCTGCTGCGTAACGGCAACTATGCTGAGCGCGTCGGTGCCGGTGCTCCGGTGTACCTCGCAGCTGTGATGGAATACTTGGCCGCCGAGGTTCTCGAGTTGGCAGGAAATGCCGCGAGAGACAACAAGAAGACCAGGATAATTCCCCGTCATCTCCAATTGGCCATCCGCAACGACGAAGAGTTGAACAAGCTCCTATCTGGAGTGACGATCGCTCAAGGTGGTGTACTGCCCAACATTCAGGCCGTACTACTGCCCAAGAAGACTGAGAAGAAGGCGTAATTTCATAATATTCGTTATTCTCCTCTCGGCTATTCATCAAAAAGGCCCTTTTCAGGGCCACAATATGTCTCATAGTCACAATATTTTTTGACTGTTTCTATTGTTATAAAACGGGTCGTCAAAAATTATTTAATATTATTATAATTAGGTTACTTAGATAATTTATTACTACCTACATGATGTTTTGTGTGTGTGACAAAACAATATATTATATAATATAATAAAAATAATATAAAAACAAACACCACGTCGTGCACGCGAAACATTATAAATGCCGTGTTTATTTATTAGGTACCTATATTACAGGAAACATCAGTACAAACATGTATAGGTATTATGTAGAGTTTGCATAATATACATATTAATTATTCGTCACATTATATACATAATATTTTTTATTTTTTATTATTGCGATTAATATAAGAGAGAAATGCAAATGTATTATTTAGGTAGTAGTACCTACCCTTAATGTATCTAGCTAGACCCCGAGTGCTTTAGATCTGAATAGTATTACATAGGTATTTGTCGTTGCGATTGGTCGATTCGTAACAAACTACTACGTAAGTGGTGTCAATGTGAGCTCGCTCAACGTATAGCCACTGCACGCGCTATAGCGCCAATAAAACCAAGCGTACACAATGTCGACGGTATCGGAGTGCTCGGATCGCTGTTCGAGAGTGGTCGTCTCCACTCCAGCGCACGGGCCCCATTCGCGGCGAACATTCGTTGCCACCTCACTTTCGTCGCGTTCGCATCCGACAACTGATTCCGGACTACGCGTTTGCTGTACCTAACTTCGGTCCCGGTCTGCCACCAGCGGCAAGCCCCGGGGTCCGGGTTGGGTGTGGCTGACGCGCCGGAATCCGCTGTCAGGGTCGCGCGAGCATCCGTCGTCATTTCGCTGCTCTTTCACGTTCGCTTCGTACAACCGCGCCGGTCGCCTGTTCGCGGTTGAGCTTCTTTTAGCTCCCGCAACTTGCGCGACGCCGTGGTTGTCCGCCACGCCGTCGAGCCCGCGTCGAGCCGCCGACTCACGAGTGCTCTTGTTTAAGAGCGCCGTGACGCCGGGGACAGCGCTCCGCGAGCTTCGGACCTTTGGCATCACATGCCACCCGCTCCTGCGACTCCTCGCAGGCGTAACTCCGTCCTTGCGGACCGCGTTTATCGCTGGTACCGCACGGCGCGGCCTACGTGGAGCTTGCTAGCTCTCGCCGGCCGCACTATGCCGCCACCACCGCACCGGACGCCCCCCGCGGACCCCCGCAGGGATCCCAGACGCGACAGCGAGCAGCAGGCGCCGCACTTTGTGTCGCCACCGCCGCCACCGCCCGTCGCCTCTCCAAGTCGCCACCTCTCCTTTCACTCCCCAACAACGGTGGACGAAGAGGACATCCGCAGCCCACTCCCGCACCCAGTGTCGCCGATGAAGACGACGCCACCGCGGTCTCAGGATCCTGAGCCAGCGGACTACGCCGCCGCTTCCGCTGCAGCCATGCAGTCAGCACCTGCCAGCTACGCTTCCGCAGCTGCCTCCGATGCCACCTCGCGCCCCGCCACGATTGGCGGTCGCCGCGCACCCGACCGCGCTGCCGGCCGCGCCAAGGGCGCCGCACACGAGCGCACCTACAGACAATCCCCCGGCCGATCGCCACGGGTTGTCACTGCCTCCACACACCGTCCAGCTGCTACCGCGCCCACCGACGCCTCGAGCGCCAGCGGCGCCGCAGCTCCCATGCTGCTCGCGCAGATCAGCAACCCGGTCCAGCTGACGCTGCCCCCCCTATCCGCGGCGGACAGAGCTCGCATCACTGCGTTGCTCCCCGCCGCTGGTACTGCGAGCGCCGCTACGTCACGACCGACGCCGGCTACCGCCGACACCGCGCGCGCTCCTCCTGCGCCGCGGCCGGCACCTGCCGCCGCCGCCACGCCTCCCGCTGTCGCCGCCGCCACCGCCGACGCCGCGTGCGCCCCTGCGCCGCGGCCGGCGCCCGTTGCCGCCGCGCCTTCCGCTGCTGCCGGCGCCGCCCCAGCCCCTCCTCCCCCTGCCGCCGGTGGGCGCTACCCCCCACTGGTGGTGGAGGAGTTCCCGGAGTGGTCAACCCACTTCAGGGAGCTCAAGAGGCTGCTGGGGCACGTGCCCAACGCGCGCCCGTATGGAAGGGGCGTGCGCTTTCTCCCTAAGTCCGGTGAAGAGTACCGCGCCATCCAGCGGTACCTCTCGGACTTAGAAAAACAAATGAAGCTGTCGTGGTACTCGTACTCGCTGCCGTCCGAGCGGGGCCTCAAGGTAGCCATCAGAGGGCTGCCGGTGAACACCGCCGTCGAAGAGCTGGAGGCCGAACTCCGGGACTTGGGGTTCGAGCCCGAGTTTGTGAAGCCCATCCTGGCGCGGCGTGGCCGCCCAGGCTGCATTTTCTTCGCGCAACTGGCGCGAACAGCCAACACCATCCCGGGCATATACGAAGTGTCAGAGCTTCTGTGTATGCCCGGCATTAAAATTGAAGCTTGGCGCGGCCGGCGCGGCCCGCCACAATGCCACCGATGCCAGGGCTTCAGGCACTCTTCCCTCAACTGCCACCGGCCTCCAGCCTGCGTGAAGTGCGGCGGTGCCCACGCTGCTCACGCCTGCGAGCGGCCCCTCACGACGCCACCTACGTGCGCGAACTGTGGCGGTGAACACACCGCCAACAGCGTCACCTGCCCCGCGTTTCGCAGGGAAGCGCGAAACAAGCGGGCGGAGACGGTGTCGCGCACCTCCGCCCCAGCCACCACCACCACCACCAAGGACACCACGGCAGCTGCACCCTCTGTGACGTTCGTCGCTCCGGAGGACAGCGCGCCCGGTTCACTGATGGCGCCAGCGAACGCCGCCGGCGCCCCTGCAACCTCTCCAAAAAGGAAGAAACGACGCAAGCGGCGCCGTAGCGACGCCGACGCCGCGGACAGTGAGCCGCAACAACCGGCCGCCCCCGAAGCGACGAAGCCAGCGCCTGCCCCCAGGGCAGCGCCCCCCAGCAGAGCCGCGCCAGCAACGGCGCCCTCCACCAGAGCCGCGCCAGCAGCGGCGCCCTCCACCAGAGCAGCGCCAGCAGCGGCGCCCGCCGCCTCTGCAGCGGCGCACACTGCCGCCGACGCCCCCAAGACTGCCCCGCCCACTCAGCGGCAGCTAGACGCTGAAACCATTAAGCTGGTCGCCAGGACGTTGCAGGACGTCCTGACGGCCATCTCCGAAGGCCGGGACCCGACCCAGGCCATCGTCAAAACCCTGGCTTGGTTGTGTAACAGCTTCTAAGTCAGGGCCACCGCTCCTGCGATGACACCACGCTGCTGGCTGACGGGCGCTCACCGGGCCTCCCCCAACGGGGTCCCACCCGGTGGGCTCGACCTCGCCAGCAGCAGAAGAAAAGAAGACTCCCCAGAAGCGACGCACCCCTCCAGCAGGACCCAGTCCTACTGGAAGGCGAACGCCGAGGACGCCGGGGCTGGCGCGCCGCGCGCGCTACCGCGCGCGTCGTCGCGCCGTCCATGGCGCCCCCCTCAGCGCACACTGTTCCACCCCACGGCTGAGCACAGCCCACCCAGCGCCCCGCCTGTCGTAGCAGGCGGCGTCTGCTTCCACTGAAAAAGACCATTGTCTTAACCAGTTTCCTCGGGGCCCTTGCGGGCCCGTGAGATGACCCGTTATTATCGACGGTATCATTTACGGTTTGCAACGCGAACGGTGCGCACGCTCGTTCGTAGGTACGCTCCCGCTGTTATCGTTACACAACTAACTCGTTCTTCTTCATAAAAAAAAAAAAAAAATGCCACCCAAGACAAGTGGAAAGGCCGCCAAGAAATCCGGCAAGGCCCAGAAGAACATCTCTAAGACCGACAAGAAAAAGAAGAAGCACAAGAGGAAGGAGAGCTACGCTATCTACATCTACAAGGTGCTGAAACAGGTCCACCCCGACACCGGTATCTCGAGCAAGGCCATGTCGATCATGAACTCATTCGTGAACGACATCTTCGAACGCATCGCCGCCGAAGCCTCCAGACTCGCCCACTACAACAAGAGGTCGACAATCACATCGAGGGAGGTACAGACCTCCGTCAGACTGCTGTTGCCCGGTGAACTCGCCAAGCACGCCGTCAGCGAGGGCACCAAGGCGGTCACCAAATACACCAGCTCGAAGTGATTTCGCCTCACCATCGTGTTGTTGCGCCGCTCTCGTGGCACAACGGACACACTAAAAGGCCCTTTTCAGGGCCACCAAACGTGTCTTGTCAATTTCTATAATGTACAAACGGTCTCTCTCTCTCTCTCTCTCTCTCTCTCTCTCTCTCTCTCAAACATCATTTCTATTATTATAGTGTGTGTTTAAAACAACTAAGAAACTACATATTACTAGACCAGCTCATAATTTACTACACGTTATTTGTATTTTTATTTAACTACACAACCACAACAAAGTTTGTATCGATGAAAGCAAAATGCACGCAAATTACGAAATCTCTCTTGAGCGCACCTAATTAATAATAATGTACATACAAAAAAAAAAAAATGAATCAGATGTTTGTATGTTATAATACAATAAGTGGTTTCATTGATGACTAAACAATTATAAATGCAAAATAAATATATAGGTATGAATGTACTGAATATACATAATATATCATATACCTATAAAAAGTTAAATTAACTTTGAATCAATATGTATAATATTATAATTTTTACTATAATTCGTTACAACTTGCGATCAACGTTGATTTATCTTGTGTGCGGCTTAGAACGATCGCGAACTGCGAGCTCACTCGCGTCTATATATAAAGCGCGCTAACTATGTCGAACGATTGCATTCGCTCCCGAACGCTCGTAGTGAAAACACGTATCGTCGTTAGCGCACAAGCAAGAAACAATATTCCCGTAGTCTAACAATGGCACGTACCAAGCAGACCGCACGTAAATCGACCGGTGGTAAGGCGCCCAGGAAACAACTTGCCACCAAAGCCGCCAGGAAGAGCGCGCCGGCCACCGGTGGTGTAAAGAAACCCCATCGTTACAGGCCCGGCACCGTCGCCCTCCGTGAGATCCGTCGCTACCAGAAGAGTACAGAGCTGTTGATCCGCAAACTGCCGTTCCAACGGTTGGTGCGCGAGATCGCTCAAGACTTCAAGACCGACCTCCGTTTCCAGAGTTCCGCTGTGATGGCTCTCCAGGAGGCGAGCGAGGCTTACCTGGTCGGCCTCTTCGAAGACACCAACCTTTGCGCCATTCACGCTAAACGCGTCACTATCATGCCAAAGGACATACAGTTGGCGCGCAGGATCAGAGGCGAGCGCGCTTAGAAAAACGTGTGCCTTGTTGTATATATAATAATATATACACATAGTACGCACTAAAAAGGCCCTTTTCAGGGCCACATACGTTTCAAATTTCTAATTAATATAGAAAAGAGTCGAAAGTAAAATAATTATACGCTTGCACACATAAGATAATGAATGCTTAGATAGATAATATATATATATATATATATATTTTATTTTTTTTGTTTGAGTTGAATGTATGTGCACATTACATACAGTTGAAAACTGACGGACACACGCACAACTGATAGATGATTTCAAAAAATAAATAAATAAATAAAGGAAAGCCCTAAAAATGATCGAAATGTAATGTCTGTCTAAAATTGCACGTGGCGTTTTGTATGTGATGATAGAATTTTTTTTTTTTTCTCTCTCTTTTTGAAATAATAACATAACATAATATTATTAATACATTATAGTAATATTATAATAAAAAAGAATTTTTTTTTTTTTACATTATTAACAAATAATACACATGACGAGAACCGAACGGAACCGTTGGTTAGCTTAGCGAGCAGGATAATGTTCGGCGTTTGTTCGTTCGTTTGCGTGCGCTCTCGTTCACCCTACACAGTATATAATAAACGAGGCATTCGTGTCCGCCCCGTCGGATAGTCGTCGGCGTACAAGCGGTACGGACCGTTTCTACCACTTGCACGTTCGCGAGGTATTTATTAAATAAATACAAACGGAACTGCGCCCGCGCGCTCCGCGCGGCGGTTGACGTCTTCGCACAAGTTTTGCCAGGGGAAAGGACAGTCTCCAAACCTGTCCCACGCCCGGTCAGCCACCACCGGCTAGCCCCGGGTTGGGGGACGCGGCGAGGAACGCGACCTGCCCCCTCCGGTCGCCGCACGTCAACCCAACGCGATTACCAGGATTCATCCATGGAATCAAGGATCACCCCCCCGGACCCCCCTGCCCCCGAAGAAGCGACGGCGAGGGTGCACCTAGAACATGATATAACCATGTTCTACCGTCTTCAAGAGACCGGTACACTATCGCCGCCGATGCTCCGAGGGATGGCGATGTGGCTGCGGATCCGCGACCGCATCATCCAGGGCCTGGTCCCATCTACACCAGACATCGCAGCACTCAATGCCGCCATACAAGGCAAGTTGGAGCTGCCCCCTTCTAATTTCACTCCAACACAGAAGAGAGGAAGACCACCTTCAACCTCACCACCCTCTACGGGAACGGAGAAAAAGAGAAGGTCAAGATCTGCAAGCACACCAAGGACGTTGGAACCCGCCCTAGAACCTGGAACACCAAACAGACTCTCCTATTCGAAGGCAGCCTCCAGCCTGCCCGCACCGAAGCCCCAGAGACAGCCGCGGAGGGTGATCGCTACCGCCCCCCCCCCGGCCACTACCCAATCACAATCGCAGCTAGCTGTGCCATCGCCGGCTACTACGTACATGACGCTGACCACACCCCAAGCCCAGGAAACACCTGCAGCAGCTCCTGTAGCCCCAGCGGAACCAGCAGCAGCTGACAGAAGACCGAAATACCCGCCACTGGTCGTGGAAAGACTACCCAGGTGGTCCTTCCACTTCAAGGAACTGGCCAGCAAACTAGGCCACCCACCAAACGCGCGCCCACTGGGAGAGGGCGTCAAGTTCACCCCCCAAGATGCCCAAGAATACCGTACCGTCCAGGCTTATCTGACTGAACTGGAGAAAGAGACCACAATCAACTGGTTCTCCTACTCCCTCCCCGAGGACAGAGCCCTGAAGGTGGCCATTCGCGGCCTCCCTGCGGACACGGAGACCACTGAAATTGAAGACGCTCTTCGGGAGCTGGACTTTGAGCCGGAGACCGTGAGACACATCAGGGCGCGCGCAGGCCGCCCAGGATGTATCTTCTACGCCGCCCTGAAACGCACCGGCAACTCCCAGAAAATATTCGAAGTTCAGGAACTCCTCATGATGCCAGGCGTGAAGATTGAAGCATGGAGAGGGAAAAAGGGCCCCTCACAATGCCACAAATGCCAGGCATTCAGGCACAGCAGTGTCAACTGCCACCGCCAGCTGGCCTGCGTCATTTGCGGTGCGCAACACTACGCGCAAGATTGCCCGCGCCCAAAAGACGCCCCTCCGACGTGCGTGAATTGTGGAGGACCCCACACCGCAAACAACGCGGCATGCCCCGTCTTTCGACGGGAAGCCCGCCATAAGAAGGCAGGCACCATCGCAAGGACCGGCCCCCCCAGAATTCCCGAAACAAGAGCAGAGGTCACAGAGACAGCCCAAGCTTCACTGATGGCCCCTGCAAACGCGCCATCCCAGGCCCCCGTAAAGGAGACCACCGAGGATACCACGAAAAGCCAAAAGGCCAAGAAGAAGAAAAAGAAGAAGAATACCACAACAGCAGCGGCGCCGGGCCCGGCCTCTACTGCCGCAAGGCCAACAAGACCTCCAGCTCCCCCCCCCTCAGCAGCTCCGACGTGCGACGTGGCCACCGCCATCGGAATTGTGAAGGACCTCCTGGAGGCCATCCAAGGAGGAGGAGACCCCGCTGCGGCGGCGCTAGGAGGGATTATGAAACTATACCAACATAATGGATAACAAGCCACTCAGAATAGTACACTGGAACGCCTCCTCCCTCACGGACAAACGAAGACTCCTTATACAGTTCCTGCGAGACCATAATGTGGACATCATGCTGATAAGTGAGACACTGCTCCGCGAGGGACAGCCCTTCAACATCCCGAACTACTACACATACCGCAAGGACGAAATGTCCCCGTCCGGACGCCCATACAGAGGGCTCCTGGTGCTTGTGCGGAGAAACATCATTCACCAGGCAATCCCGCACAGGCAGCTCCAATCCATGCACGCCCTGGGCGTACAACTACAGATGTCTGGCAAGGAGCTGCAACTGTATGCTGCATACAGGCCGCCCACAAAGACCTTCAACCCCGGTGAGCTCTGGAGCCTACTCAACGCACCACACCCCGTGCTGATAGCGGGAGACCTGAACGCCAAACACCCTCACTGGAACTCCACCACAATAAACTCCCCAGGACGAAGCCTCTACCAGAACTCGGTAGATCACGACTACGAAGTCATAGGCCCAGACGAGCCCACTCACCATGACCGGCACGGAGAGGACGTGCTGGACGTCGTGGTCTACAAGGGTCTGCGCTCTCAGCCTATCCAAATAGTGATGTCGGACCTGCCATCTGACCACAGACCGGTCCTTCTAATAATCACCAACCCCCCGGCCAGGATCGCGGCACCAGGACCCAGGAGGCACATCAACTGGACTATATTCAAGGACCTAGTCACAGAGTCCATAAAACCGTCGCCCACCCCTTCCACACAGCAAGAGGTAGACGACAGGACCACGGAGATCTCTAGCTGTCTCAGCAACGCCCTAGACATCGCCTCACACACAATTGAAACAAGGGAAGGATACCCTCCCCTTCCCGCCCAAATACGAGGACTGCTCGAAGAAAAGCGGGCGCTGAGGAAGCGATGGCAAAGGACCCGCTGCCCGACCATGAAAGCCGATCTCAATAGGCTGGTCACCAAGCTAAAGAAGGCTCTCACCTCCCTGGCATCAGAGTCATGGGAGCGTCACATGCTGGAAATCGAGGACAACCTGCCGTCCATCCATCGCCTCTGCCGGCAGCTCGGAACAACCCGCACGCCTGTCCGCCCATTACTGGGAGACGACGGTTTTCCGAGGTATTTAGCCGCAGACCGCGCGGAACTCCTGGCAACACACCTCCAGGAACAATTCGCGCCAAACCCAGTGCTGGACGAGGAGCATGATCGCCGTATAGCATCAGAGGTCCGAAGCAACCTTGCACGCCCAATACCGGACAACGAGGAGCAGGCCTTCTTCTCGCCGGGCAAGGTGCAGCGGACATTACGGAGCCTCAAGCCAAAGAAAGCCCCGGGTGCAGACGGTGTCACCAACGCCGCCCTCCATCACCTGCCGCCCCGCGCAATAGCGGCGATTACAGGCCTTTTCAATGGCATACTGCGCACCGGGCACTTTCCAACACCATGGAAGAGAGGCCTCGTGGTTGCGCTGCCCAAACCCGGCAAGGACCCCAGAAGAGCTTCAAACCACCGGCCCATCACCCTGTTGAGCTCCCTCTCAAAAGCCTTCGAGAGACTACTGCTCCCACAAATCCTACCGCACACACACCTGAGGCCGGAACAGTTCGGCTTCCGTTCCGACCACTCCACGACACTGCAGCTCACAAGACTTCTTCACTTCATAATATCCAACGAAGACAAAAGGGAGACCACGGCGGCAGTATTCCTGGACATGGAGAAGGCCTTCGACAGGGTGTGGCACCAAGGCCTTATCCACAAGCTGTCGCAGACCTCCCTGCCCCGACGCCTTCTCCACGTGATCGCCTCGTTCTTAGACTGCAGAAGTTTCGCCGTCCGAGTGGATGGTGTCATCTCGGCATGGAAGCCCATCGAAGCGGGGGTGCCACAAGGCAGCTGCCTCTCCCCCGTGCTATACGCTCTTTACACGGATGACATCCCCTGTGTTGGCCAGGCCCACCTGGCCCTCTACGCCGACGACGCAGCCTTCTATGCATCGTCGCCCAACCCGAAATACGCTGCAAAGAGGCTCCAGCACTCGCTACAAGAGCTCCCTGGATGGCTGGCCAGGTGGAGGCTGACCATCAACGTAGCCAAGACACAGGCTATAGTCACGGGCAGGAAGATCCCGCCCCCCCCGCTTCGTCTCTACGGCCACAGCTTGGAGTGGCAGAGACACGCAACGTACCTGGGGGTGATCATCGATCGCCAGCTGACTATGAAGCGTCACATAGAGCAAGTTATCTCCCGGGTCAGACACACCAGACGTCTGCTGCGCCCGGTACTCCAATCCTCCTTGCACACGAAGACCAAGCTCGGGATCTATAAAACTTATATCAGATCCCGCCTCACGTACGCGGCCCCTGCATGGTACAACCACGTAGCAGCCACTCACAAGAAGAAACTACAAGCACAAGAGAACCTCGCCCTCAGAACCATCGTAGGGGCCCCACGGTACGTGAGGAACTCCACAATCCGTAAGGACCTGAAGATGGAGTGCCTGGAGGAGTACATCCACCGACTGACCCGGGCCATGTTTGAGCGTGCTGACGCTTCCAGACACGCTCACATACGCGACATCGCGCCGCTTCATGCGCGCCCCCCAGAACGCCGCGTAAAGCTGCTAGGAAGAGAGCTATTATCACAAGAGTTCCCCGCCGACTCAACAGTCGGCGAACTCAACGACTGAAAAGGGCACCAAATACCCTTAAACCCGATGACCTGACCACAGTCGTGGTCAGCGTTGAAGACCACTGAAGAAGGTCAAAAACCTTGAAACAGTATCCCCGCACCCCCCGGGTGTGCGAGAAGACAAACGTAGTAGTCCGCCCCGTCATTCGCTCGCCGTCGTTCGTCCGCTCAACTATAAATAGAAGCGCACTTACTTCGTTGTTTCGTTCACCACACGTCGTCAACAGTCTACTACTACTACTTCGAAGATGACCGGTCGCGGTAAAGGTGGAAAGGGTCTGGGAAAAGGAGGCGCCAAGCGTCACAGGAAGGTGCTCCGTGATAACATCCAGGGTATTACGAAGCCCGCCATCCGTCGTTTGGCTCGCAGGGGCGGCGTCAAGCGTATATCCGGACTGATATACGAGGAGACTCGCGGTGTGCTGAAGGTGTTCCTCGAGAACGTGATCAGAGATGCGGTCACATACACCGAGCACGCCAAAAGGAAGACCGTCACCGCCATGGACGTCGTCTATGCGCTGAAACGTCAGGGTCGCACTCTGTACGGTTTCGGTGGATAAATCTCACGGTCGACCATCACTCTTCCGTGTCCTTTTCCCGTTACCGGTACGCACACTCGTGTCTTGTGTTCTGGTGGCGTGTGAAGCGCGCGAAAGATTACAAAAAAAAGGCCCTTTTCAGGGCCGCATATATTTCATATAAACAATGTTTATATTTCTAAATGTAAAAAAGTTACACGCACGCACGATTTAGCAGCAAACACTTTAGCTGTATTTTTTTTTTTTTTTCAACACAGTGACATAAATCACGTATGCATCGCACGCAACAATACCTAATTTACTTACACGCACGCACACATTAATATGAAATTAATTAATTAAAAATAGGTAAACACTCACCACACTTTACACTTTATTCAATTTCTTCTACTCCTCGTTCAAATCTTTAAGTCATCGTCAGGTAAATCCTCGAAGACCTGAAAATATATGAAACGAAATATAAAGATAATGTTACATAAAAATAACAAAAATGTTTATATTACGCGCTATATGTATTATATTTGCACTAAAAATGCGTTATCATTTTATAAAATTGTTTTTTTCCTCTCTTTTTTCGCTTTATACATTTTTTTTTTTGTTTTCTTTCTTTTTTTTTTTCTCTTTTTTAATAAAAAGTAAATGGAAATAAATTAATAAATAACATAAGAGAGGTCGTAACATACATTTTCCCTAATCAACGCAAGCTCGCGCGGCATACACATCGAGGAATCTATCACGTACCTAACTTACGTACACCACCATCGTTGTTGTTATTATTGTTATTGTTGAATAAAAATGGATATTAGATGTGTCTGTTCTCCTACTTTTAAATATTTTTATATTTAAAGTATAAAAATATTTTAAGAATAATGCACTCCAGATCGGCCAAGACGACTCCGTCCTTTAGGAGTGGTGTGTGTATATTAACAAACACACTCGGTCCGTGTTTTACGGGGGTTCACTTTTAATCGGTAGATACGTTCATCAAACGTATTAATACATATGAATTTGTGACGCCTATCGTGTACAATTAGTGTGTGGACGTTTTACGGACCGTACACGTGAAAAACTTTCTGTTTTATAGAGAAAAATACATTTTAAAGTGAACACTACGTATGCACGGTTCGAGACGATGAAAATAATAGTCGATACCGATGCACCGGTGTCATGTACAGTGCCACGAATTGTTTTATACTGTGGCCTCGTTTATGATCTATGTTAAAACTTTATTATTAACAGGGTTGTCGTAGCAAAATCAATAAAAAATTGTATTTAATTAGATACGTGTTAGTGAAAAGTGTGAACTGTTGATACGAGAAAACGTCCAGCGACAGAACGGCTGTCGATACGGTAAAGTAGCGCGGCACTTAACCTCTACATCGATACTAGCGCCACCAACCTTGTTACAATTACTATAGTTTTTACGTTCTTCGTAACAGTGTTGTTAAATTGTGTTATCATCACACACAAACTCCTCGTGTAAAAAATATACCTACATACCTACTACACACATTAATCGCATACAATGGCTGATACCGCAGTTGCCACAGAAGCCCCGGCTCCCGCTACACCCGCGACTAAGAAACAAGCAAGACAGTCCTCCGGCGGTGCTAAGAAACCGAAAGCGAAGCCAACCCACCCGAAGACCTCCGAAATGGTCAATAACGCCATCAAAGAGATGAAGGAGCGCAGCGGGTCTTCACTTCAAGCCATCAAAAAGTACATCGCGGCGCAGTACAAGGTCGACGCAGAGAAACTGGCGCCTTTCATAAGAAAATACCTTAAGAGCGCCGTCGAATCGGGCGCTCTCATCCAAACCAAAGGCAAAGGTGCATCCGGATCGTTCAAACTCGAGTCTAAATCGTCGGCATCGAAGAAGCCAAGCGCGCCCACCGGCGGCGCTGGAAAGGCAGCCGGCGCCAAAGGTGCCTCCGCAGCATCCAAGGCCGGCGCAAAGAAGGCAACCGCTTCGGCCGCCGGCGCCAAGACGAAGAAGGCCGCGGCGTCCGCATCTCCGTCAAAATCCAAGGCGGCCGCCTCCGCCAAGGATAAGAAGGCCGCCGCGGCCGCGAAAAAGAAGCCCGCAGTCAAGAAGGCCGCCGCCGCCGCGCCCGCTAAAGGAGGAAAGGGTGCAGCACCGAAGGCGAAGAAAACCGCGAAGCCACCAACAAAGAAGCCAAAGGCGCCCAAACCTAAGAAGGCCGCCGCTACACCAAAATCTAAAACAGCAGCCGGTAAGAAGGCAGCCGCGTCCAAGAAGTAAGGCGCCACCACCTCGTCGGCAACAGACTGCAGAAGATCGCGCCGCGACCTCGAGCGAGACGCGCGCGGGAGACGACTGCCTTATTGATTATGCACGTGTGTACAAGAGACACGCGCGCACATATCCAAAAAGCCCTTTTCAGGGCTAACAAATGCTTTCATGAATCTCTTACAGAGATTCGTTTCTATTATTATACAAAGAGTCTAGTCGGTTGTTGATATGGTTATAACGTACATAATATGTACCTAAAATCCAATTACATACGTATCTTACAAACAATCATCGAGACGACAAATAACCACAAGAAAGAAAGAAAGACAGCCAGGCACACGCACACACCTAACACGCATAAACAACAACACACAACCACACACACACACACACACACACACACACACACACACCTCCCCCTCCTGATCTAGAGGCTAACATCTCTCCCCCCCCCCGGGCTTGCGACGTAATTGTAAAAGCAAAAATTACAAACATACCTATGTTAGATATACACACGGTTGACGCGGCGCGCCCCGTCCTCCTGCACTTGCACTACACTCAACAAAGGGGGTGAAGTCAAATGGAAAATCAAAAACACAACAAAAGTCATTTTCTTTCTTTTCTCTAGTTCCGCACCCCCGCACTCGCACAATCAATGCGCAACTAATTACTGTGCAATAAAACCTCCCACATTATTTAATAAGTAAAACGTTTTCAAAAAAGGAATGCAAATATTTGAAAATAATCGTCCAATCAAAATGGCGCGCGGGAAAATGTTGAAAACCTCGGCGCGTGTTCAAGTTCGCACGTTACACGCGTGTACGTTCGTTTCTTTCATCTCTCATACGATGATCTATAATATAACATAATATACACCTCTGCCGCCACCCCCTCGACCGTTGCACAGAGGCGCGATGCTGGCTGATGACGAAACGTATGAAAAATGAAAAAATTGAATTTTATAAAATCGTATAGGTAGGTACATATTTATATTCAGTACCTACAACATACTGAATACAAATTTTTGTTTTTTTTTTTTTTTCTTTTTTTTTTTATACTATGACGAAAAACTAATGAAAATAATAATAATAATAATTAATTCAATTTTTTTTTTTTTTTTTCACTATCATCATAATAGAAATATGTATGTTTAACTAAACATATTTTCATCTATTCATTTCATTATCCGTCGCGTGCCGCCCGCCCGACTGCCCGACTTTTTTCTTTTTTTTATATTTTCATATTTTCTGTTTAATTATTTCAATACCTAGGTACCTACTATGTATTTATTATTAGCAGTTTTTAACCTACCTAGATATTAATAGATGTCAGTAACATAATAATAAGTTAACACACACAAAATATCGTCTCGCTCGCTCGCTCGTTCGCACGCTCGCTCCCTGTCCCACCCGACGGTTCCGCGACACGAGCGTAGCATATAAATAAAATGACGGGCGAATTTTACGAAACCCTCATTCTACTGTTGCTCGTCGCTTAGCGCGGACGAGCTTTCGATTCGCTTTCACACCTCAATCTACTCAACATGTCCGGTCGCGGCAAAGGTGGCAAAGTCAAGGGGAAGGTGAAGTCTCGCTCCAACCGTGCTGGTCTACAGTTTCCCGTTGGACGTATACACAGGCTGCTGCGTAACGGCAACTATGCTGAGCGCGTCGGTGCCGGTGCTCCGGTGTACCTCGCAGCTGTGATGGAATACTTGGCCGCCGAGGTTCTCGAGTTGGCAGGAAATGCCGCGAGAGACAACAAGAAGACCAGGATAATTCCCCGTCATCTCCAATTGGCCATCCGCAACGACGAAGAGTTGAACAAGCTCCTATCTGGAGTGACGATCGCTCAAGGTGGTGTACTGCCCAACATTCAGGCCGTACTACTGCCCAAGAAGACTGAGAAGAAGGCGTAATTTCATAATATTCGTTATTCTCCTCTCGGCTATTCATCAAAAAGGCCCTTTTCAGGGCCACAATATGTCTCATAGTCACAATATTTTTTGACTGTTTCTATTGTTATAAAACGGGTCGTCAAAAATTATTTAATATTATTATAATTAGGTTACTTAGATAATTTATTACTACCTACATGATGTTTTGTGTGTGTGACAAAACAATATATTATATAATATAATAAAAATAATATAAAAACAAACACCACGTCGTGCACGCGAAACATTATAAATGCCGTGTTTATTTATTAGGTACCTATATTACAGGAAACATCAGTACAAACATGTATAGGTATTATGTAGAGTTTGCATAATATACATATTAATTATTCGTCACATTATATACATAATATTTTTTATTTTTTATTATTGCGATTAATATAAGAGAGAAATGCAAATGTATTATTTAGGTAGTAGTACCTACCCTTAATGTATCTAGCTAGACCCCGAGTGCTTTAGATCTGAATAGTATTACATAGGTATTTGTCGTTGCGATTGGTCGATTCGTAACAAACTACTACGTAAGTGGTGTCAATGTGAGCTCGCTCAACGTATAGCCACTGCACGCGCTATAGCGCCAATAAAACCAAGCGTACACAATGTCGACGGTATCATTTACGGTTTGCAACGCGAACGGTGCGCACGCTCGTTCGTAGGTACGCTCCCGCTGTTATCGTTACACAACTAACTCGTTCTTCTTCATAAAAAAAAAAAAAAAATGCCACCCAAGACAAGTGGAAAGGCCGCCAAGAAATCCGGCAAGGCCCAGAAGAACATCTCTAAGACCGACAAGAAAAAGAAGAAGCACAAGAGGAAGGAGAGCTACGCTATCTACATCTACAAGGTGCTGAAACAGGTCCACCCCGACACCGGTATCTCGAGCAAGGCCATGTCGATCATGAACTCATTCGTGAACGACATCTTCGAACGCATCGCCGCCGAAGCCTCCAGACTCGCCCACTACAACAAGAGGTCGACAATCACATCGAGGGAGGTACAGACCTCCGTCAGACTGCTGTTGCCCGGTGAACTCGCCAAGCACGCCGTCAGCGAGGGCACCAAGGCGGTCACCAAATACACCAGCTCGAAGTGATTTCGCCTCACCATCGTGTTGTTGCGCCGCTCTCGTGGCACAACGGACACACTAAAAGGCCCTTTTCAGGGCCACCAAACGTGTCTTGTCAATTTCTATAATGTACAAACGGTCTCTCTCTCTCTCTCTCTCTCTCTCTCTCTCTCTCTCTCAAACATCATTTCTATTATTATAGTGTGTGTTTAAAACAACTAAGAAACTACATATTACTAGACCAGCTCATAATTTACTACACGTTATTTGTATTTTTATTTAACTACACAACCACAACAAAGTTTGTATCGATGAAAGCAAAATGCACGCAAATTACGAAATCTCTCTTGAGCGCACCTAATTAATAATAATGTACATACAAAAAAAAAAAAATGAATCAGATGTTTGTATGTTATAATACAATAAGTGGTTTCATTGATGACTAAACAATTATAAATGCAAAATAAATATATAGGTATGAATGTACTGAATATACATAATATATCATATACCTATAAAAAGTTAAATTAACTTTGAATCAATATGTATAATATTATAATTTTTACTATAATTCGTTACAACTTGCGATCAACGTTGATTTATCTTGTGTGCGGCTTAGAACGATCGCGAACTGCGAGCTCACTCGCGTCTATATATAAAGCGCGCTAACTATGTCGAACGATTGCATTCGCTCCCGAACGCTCGTAGTGAAAACACGTATCGTCGTTAGCGCACAAGCAAGAAACAATATTCCCGTAGTCTAACAATGGCACGTACCAAGCAGACCGCACGTAAATCGACCGGTGGTAAGGCGCCCAGGAAACAACTTGCCACCAAAGCCGCCAGGAAGAGCGCGCCGGCCACCGGTGGTGTAAAGAAACCCCATCGTTACAGGCCCGGCACCGTCGCCCTCCGTGAGATCCGTCGCTACCAGAAGAGTACAGAGCTGTTGATCCGCAAACTGCCGTTCCAACGGTTGGTGCGCGAGATCGCTCAGGACTTCAAGACCGACCTCCGTTTCCAGAGTTCCGCTGTGATGGCTCTCCAGGAGGCGAGCGAGGCTTACCTGGTCGGCCTCTTCGAAGACACCAACCTTTGCGCCATTCACGCTAAACGCGTCACTATCATGCCAAAGGACATACAGTTGGCGCGCAGGATCAGAGGCGAGCGCGCTTAGAAAAACGTGTGCCTTGTTGTATATATAATAATATATACACATAGTACGCACTAAAAAGGCCCTTTTCAGGGCCACATACGTTTCAAATTTCTAATTAATATAGAAAAGAGTCGAAAGTAAAATAATTATACGCTTGCACACATAAGATAATGAATGCTTAGATAGATAATATATATATATATATATATATTTTATTTTTTTTGTTTGAGTTGAATGTATGTGCACATTACATACAGTTGAAAACTGACGGACACACGCACAACTGATAGATGATTTCAAAAAATAAATAAATAAAGGAAAGCCCTAAAAATGATCGAAATGTAATGTCTGTCTAAAATTGCACGTGGCGTTTTGTATGTGATGATAGAATTTTTTTTTTTTTCTCTCTCTTTTTGAAATAATAACATAACATAATATTATTAATACATTATAGTATGTAATATTATAATAAAAAAGAATTTTTTTTTTTTTACATTATTAACAAATAATACACATGACGAGAACCGAACGGAACCGTTGGTTAGCTTAGCGAGCAGGATAATGTTCGGCGTTTGTTCGTTCGTTTGCGTGCGCTCTCGTTCACCCTACACAGTATATAATAAACGAGGCATTCGTGTCCGCCCCGTCATTCGCTCGCCGTCGTTCGTCCGCTCAACTATAAATAGAAGCGCACTTACTTCGTTGTTTCGTTCACCACACGTCGTCAACAGTCTACTACTACTACTTCGAAGATGACCGGTCGCGGTAAAGGTGGAAAGGGTCTGGGAAAAGGAGGCGCCAAGCGTCACAGGAAGGTGCTCCGTGATAACATCCAGGGTATTACGAAGCCCGCCATCCGTCGTTTGGCTCGCAGGGGCGGCGTCAAGCGTATATCCGGACTGATATACGAGGAGACTCGCGGTGTGCTGAAGGTGTTCCTCGAGAACGTGATCAGAGATGCGGTCACATACACCGAGCACGCCAAAAGGAAGACCGTCACCGCCATGGACGTCGTCTATGCGCTGAAACGTCAGGGTCGCACTCTGTACGGTTTCGGTGGATAAATCTCACGGTCGACCATCACTCTTCCGTGTCCTTTTCCCGTTACCGGTACGCACACTCGTGTCTTGTGTTCTGGTGGCGTGTGAAGCGCGCGAAAGATTACAAAAAAAAGGCCCTTTTCAGGGCCGCATATATTTCATATAAACAATGTTTATATTTCTAAATGTAAAAAAGTTACACGCACGCACGATTTAGCAGCAAACACTTTAGCTGTATTTTTTTTTTTTTTTCAACACAGTGACATAAATCACGTATGCATCGCACGCAACAATACCTAATTTACTTACACGCACGCACACATTAATATGAAATTAATTAATTAAAAATAGGTAAACACTCACCACACTTTACACTTTATTCAATTTCTTCTACTCCTCGTTCAAATCTTTAAGTCATCGTCAGGTAAATCCTCGAAGACCTGAAAATATATGAAACGAAATATAAAGATAATGTTACATAAAAATAACAAAAATGTTTATATTACGCGCTATATTATATTTGCAATATAAATGCGTTATCATTTTATAAAATTGTTTTTTTCCTCTCTTTTTTCGCTTTATACATTTTTTTTTTTGTTTTCTTTCTTTTTTTTCTCTTTTTTAATAAAAAGTAAATGGAAATAAATTAATAAATAACATAAGAGAGGTCGTAACATACATTTTCCCTAATCAACGCAAGCTCGCGCGGCATACACATCGAGGAATCTATCACGTACCTAACTTACGTACACCACCATCGTTGTTGTTATTATTGTTATTGTTGAATAAAAATGGATATTAGATGTGTCTGTTCTCCTACTTTTAAATATTTTTATATTTAAAGTATAAAAATATTTTAAGAATAATGCACTCCAGATCGGCCAAGACGACTCCGTCCTTTAGGAGTGGTGTGTGTATATTAACAAACACACTCGGTCCGTGTTTTACGGGGGTTCACTTTTAATCGGTAGATACGTTCATCAAACGTATTAATACATATGAATTTGTGACGCCTATCGTGTACAATTAGTGTGTGGACGTTTTACGGACCGTACACGTGAAAAACTTTCTGTTTTATAGAGAAAAATACATTTTAAAGTGAACACTACGTATGCACGGTTCGAGACGATGAAAATAATAGTCGATACCGATGCACCGGTGTCATGTACAGTGCCACGAATTGTTTTATACTGTGGCCTCGTTTATGATCTATGTTAAAACTTTATTATTAACAGGGTTGTCGTAGCAAAATCAATAAAAAATTGTATTTAATTAGATACGTGTTAGTGAAAAGTGTGAACTGTTGATACGAGAAAAAACGTCCAGCGACAGAACGGCTGTCGATACGGTAAAGTAGCGCGGCACTTAACCTCTACATCGATACTAGCGCCACCAACCTTGTTACAATTACTATAGTTTTTACGTTCTTCGTAACAGTGTTGTTAAATTGTGTTATCATCACACACAAACTCCTCGTGTAAAAAATATACCTACATACCTACTACACACATTAATCGCATACAATGGCTGATACCGCAGTTGCCACAGAAGCCCCGGCTCCCGCTACACCCGCGACTAAGAAACAAGCAAGACAGTCCTCCGGCGGTGCTAAGAAACCGAAAGCGAAGCCAACCCACCCGAAGACCTCCGAAATGGTCAATAACGCCATCAAAGAGATGAAGGAGCGCAGCGGGTCTTCACTTCAAGCCATCAAAAAGTACATCGCGGCGCAGTACAAGGTCGACGCAGAGAAACTGGCGCCTTTCATAAGAAAATACCTTAAGAGCGCCGTCGAATCGGGCGCTCTCATCCAAACCAAAGGCAAAGGTTGCATCCGGATCGTTCAAACTCGAGTCTAAATCGTCGGCATCGAAGAAGCCAAGCGCGCCCCACCGGCGGCGCTGGAAAGGCAGCCGGCGCCAAAGGTGCCTCCGCAGCATCCAAGGCCGGCGCAAAGAAGGCAACCGCTTCGGCCGCCGGCGCCAAGGACGAAGAAGGCCGCGGCGGTCCGCATCTCCGTCAAAATCCCAAGGCGGCCGCCTCCGCCAAGGATAAGAAGGCCGCCGCGGCCGCGAAAAAGAAGCCCGCAGTCAGAAGGCCGCCGCCGCCGCGCCCGCTAAAGGAGGAAAGGGTGCAGCACCGAAGGCGAAGAAAACCGCGAAGCCACCCAACAAAGAAGCCAAAGGCGCCCAAACCTAAGAAGGCCGCCGCTACACCAAAATCTAAAACAGCAGCCGGTAAGAAGGCAGCCGCGTCCAAGAAGTAAGGCGCCACCACCTCGTCGGCAACAGACTGCAGAAGATCGCGCCGCGACCTCGAGCGAGACGCGCGCGGGAGGACGACTGCCTTATTGATTATGCACGTGTGTACAAGAGACACGCGCGCACATATCCAAAAAGCCCTTTTTCAGGGCTAACAAATGCTTTCATGAATCTCTTACAGAGATTCGTTTCTATTATTATACAAAGAGTCTAGTCGGTTGTTGATATGGTTTTAGGTACATAATATGTACCTAAAATCCAATTACATACGTATCTTACAAACAATCATCGAGACGACAAATAACCACAAGAAAGAAAGAAAGACAGCCAGGCACACGCACACACCTAACACGCATAAACAACAACACACAACCACACACACACACACACACACACACACACACACACACACACACACACACCTCCCCCTCCTGATCTAGAGGCTAACATCTCTCCCCCCCCCCGGGCTTGCGACGTAATTGTAAAAGCAAAAATTACAAACATACCTATGTTAGATATACACACGGTTGACGCGGCGCGCCCCGTCCTCCTGCACTTGCACTACACTCAACAAAGGGGGTGAAGTCAAATGGAAAATCAAACACACAACAAAAGTCATTTTCTTTCTTTTCTCTAGTTCCGCACCCCCGCACTCGCACAATCAATGCGCAACTAATTACTGTGCAATAAAACCTCCCACATTATTTAATAAGTAAAACGTTTTCAAAAAAGGAATGCAAATATTTGAAAATAATCGTCCAATCAAAATGGCGCGCGGGAAAATGTTGAAAACCTCGGCGCGTGTTCAAGTTCGCACGTTACACGCGTGTACGTTCGTTTCTTTCATCTCTCATACGATGATCTATAATATAACATAATATACACCTCTGCCGCCACCCCCTCGACCGTTGCACAGAGGCGCGATGCTGGCTGATGACGAAACGTATGAAAAATGAAAAAATTGAATTTTATAAAATCGTATAGGTAGGTACATATTTATATTCAGTACCTACAACATACTGAATACAAATTTTTGTTTTTTTTTTTTTTCTTTTTTTTTTATACTATGACGAAAAACTAATGAAAATAATAATAATAATAATTAATTCAATTTTTTTTTTTTTTTTTTCACTATCATCATAATAGAAATATGTATGTTTAACTAAACATATTTTCATCTATTCATTTCATTATCCGTCGCGTGCCGCCCGCCCGACTGCCCGACTTTTTTCTTTTTTTTATATTTTCATATTTTCTGTTTAATTATTTCAATACCTAGGTACCTACTATGTATTTATTATTAGCAGTTTTTAACCTACCTAGATATTAATAGATGTCAGTAACATAATAATAGTTAACACACACAAAATATCGTCTCGCTCGCTCGCTCGTTCGCACGCTCGCTCCCTGTCCCACCCGACGGTTCCGCGACACGAGCGTAGCATATAAATAAAATGACGGGCGAATTTTACGAAACCCTCATTCTACTGTTGCTCGTCGCTTAGCGCGGACGAGCTTTCGATTCGCTTTCACACCTCAATCTACTCAACATGTCCGGTCGCGGCAAAGGTGGCAAAGTCAAGGGGAAGGTGAAGTCTCGCTCCAACCGTGCTGGTCTACAGTTTCCCGTTGGACGTATACACAGGCTGCTGCGTAACGGCAACTATGCTGAGCGCGTCGGTGCCGGTGCTCCGGTGTACCTCGCAGCTGTGATGGAATACTTGGCCGCCGAGGTTCTCGAGTTGGCAGGAAATGCCGCGAGAGACAACAAGAAGACCAGGATAATTCCCCGTCATCTCCAATTGGCCATCCGCAACGACGAAGAGTTGAACAAGCTCCTATCTGGAGTGACGATTCGCTCAAGGTGGTGTACTGCCCAACATTCAGGCCGTACTACTGTCCCAAGAAGACTGAGAAGAAGCGTAATTTCATAATATTCGTTATTCTCCTCTCGGCTATTCATCAAAAAGGCCCTTTTCAGGGCCACAATATGTCTCATAGTCACAATATTTTTTTGACTGTTTCTATTGTTATAAAACGGGTCGTCAAAAATTATTTAATATTATTATAATTAGGTTACTTAGATAATTTATTACTACCTACATGATGTTTTGTGTGTGTGACAAAACAATATATTATATAATATAATAAAAATAATATAAAAAACAAACACCACGTCGTGCACGCGAAACATTATAAATGCCGTGTTTATTTATTAGGTACCTATATTACAGGAAACATCAGTACAAACATGTATAGGTATTATGTAGAGTTTGCATAATATACATATTAATTATTCGTCACATTATATACAATAATATTTTTATTTTTTATTATTGCGATTAATATAAGAGAGAAATGCAAATGTATTATTTAGGTAGTAGTACCTACCCTTAATGTATCTAGCTAGACCCCGAGTGCTTTAGATCTGAATAGTATTACATAGGTATTTGTCGTTGCGATTGGTCGATTCGTAACAAACTACTACGTAAGTGGTGTCAATGTGAGCTCGCTCAACGTATAGCCACTGCACGCGCTATAGCGCCAATAAAACCAAGCGTACACAATGTCGACGGTATCATTTACGGTTTGCAACGCGAACGGTGCGCACGCTCGTTCGTAGGTACGCTCCCGCTGTTATCGTTACACAACTAACTCGTTCTTCTTCATAAAAAAAAAAAAAAAATGCCACCCAAGACAAGTGGAAAGGCCGCCAAGAAATCCGGCAAGGCCCAGAAGAACATCTCTAAGACCGACAAGAAAAAGAAGAAGCACAAGAGGAAGGAGAGCTACGCTATCTACATCTACAAGGTGCTGAAACAGGTCCACCCCGACACCGGTATCTCGAGCAAGGCCATGTCGATCATGAACTCATTCGTGAACGACATCATCGAACGCATCGCCGCCGAAGCCTCCAGACTCGCCCACTACAACAAGAGGTCGACAAACACATCGAGGGAGGTACAGACCTCCGTCAGACTGCTGTTGCCCGGTGAACTCGCCAAGCACGCCGTCAGCGAGGGCACCAAGGCGGTCACCAAATACACCAGCTCGAAGTGATTTCGCCTCACCATCGTGTTGTTGCGTCCGCTCTCGTGGCACAACGGACACACTAAAAGGCCCTTTTCAGGGCCACCAAAACGTGTCTTGTCAATTCTATAATGTACAAACGGTCTCTCTCTCTCTCTCTCTCTCTCTCTCTCTCTCTCCTCTCAAACATCATTTCTATTATTATAGTGTGTGTTTAAAAACAACTAAGAAACTACATATTACTAGACCAGCTCATAATTTACTACACGTTATTTGTATTTTTATTTAACTACACAACCACAACAAAGTTTGTATCGATGAAAGCAAAATGCACGCAAATTACGAAATCTCTCTTGAGCGCACCTAATTAATAATAATGTACATACAAAAAAAAAAAAATGAATCAGATGTTTGTATGTTATAATACAATAAGTGGTTTCATTGATGACTAAACAATTATAAATGCAAAATAAATATATAGGTATGAATGTACTGAATATACATAATATATCATATACCTATAAAAAGTTAAATTAACTTTGAATCAATATGTATAATATTATAATTTTTTACTATAATTCGTTACAACTTGCGATCAACGTTGATTTATCTTGTGTGCGGCTTAGAACGATCGCGAACTGCGAGCTCACTCGCGTCTATATATAAAGCGCGCTAACTATGTCGAACGATTGCATTCGCTCCCGAACGCTCGTAGTGAAAACACGTATCGTCGTTAGGCGCACAAGCAAGAAACAATATTCCCGTAGTCTAACAATGGCACGTACCAAGCAGACCGCACGTAAATCGACCGGTGGTAAGGCGCCCAGGAAACAACTTGCCACCAAAGCCGCCAGGAAGAGCGCGCCGCCACCGGTGGTGTAAAGAAACCCCATCGTTACAGGCCCGGCACGTCGCCCTCCGTGAGATCCGTCGCTACCAGAAGAGTACAGAGCTGTTGATCCGCAAACTGCCGTTCCAACGGTTGGTGCGCGAGATCGCTCAAGACTTCAAGACCGACTCTCCGTTTCCAGAGTTCCGCTGTGATGGCTCTCCAGGAGGCGAGCGAGGCTTACCTGGTCGGCCTCTTCGAAGACACCAACCTTTGCGCCATTCACGCTAAACGCGTCACTATCATGCCAAAGGACATACAGTTGGCGCGCAGGATCAGAGGCGAGCGCGCTTAGAAAAACGTGTGCCTTGTTGTATATATAATAATATATACACATAGTACGCACTAAAAAGGCCCTTTTCAGGGCCACATACGTTTCAAATTTCTAATTAAATATAGAAAAGAGTCGAAAGTAAAATAATTATACGCTTGCACACATAAGATAATGAATGCTTAGATAGATAATATATATATATATATATATATTTTATTTTTTTTTGTTTGAGTTGAATGTATGTGCACATTACATACAGTTGAAAACTGACGGACACACGCACAACTGATAGATGATTTCAAAAAATAAATAAATAAATAAAGGAAAGCCCTAAAAATGATCGAAATGGAATGTCTGTCTAAAATTGCACGTGGCGTTTTGTATGTGATGATAGAATATTTTTTTTTTCTCTCTCTTTTTGAAATAATAACATAACATAATATTATTAATACATTATAGTATGTAATATTATAATAAAAAAGAATTTTTTTTTTTTTACATTATTAACAAATAATACACATGACGAGAACCGAACGGAACCGTTGGTTAGCTTAGCGAGCAGGATTAATGTTCGGCGTTTGTTCGTTCGTTTTGCGTGCGCTCTCGTTCACCCTACACAGTTATAATAAACGAGGCATTCGTGTCCGCCCCGTCATTCGCTCGCCGTCGTTCGTCCGCTCAACTATAAATAGAAGCGCACTTACTTCGTTGTTTCGTTCACCACACGTCGTCAACAGTCTACTACTACTACTTCGAAGATGACCGGTCGCGGTAAAGGTGGAAAGGGTCTGGGAAAAGGAGGCGCCAAGCGTCACAGGAAGGTGCTCCGTGATAACATCCAGGGTATTACGAAGCCCGCCATCCGTCGTTTGGCTCGCAGGGGGGCGGCGTCAAGCGTATATCCGGACTGATATACGAGGAGACTCGCGGTGTGCTGAAGGTGTTCCTCGAGAACGTGATCAGAGATGCGGTCACATACACCGAGCCGCCAAAAGGAAGACCGTCACCGCCATGGACGTCGTCTATGCGCTGAAACGTCAGGGTCGCACTCTGTACGGTTTCGGTGGATAAATCTCACGGTCGACCATCACTCTTCCGTGTCCTTTTCCCGTTACCGGTACGCACACTCGTGTCTTGTGTTCTGGTGGCGTGTGAAGCGCGCGAAAGATTACAAAAAAAAAGGCCCTTTTCAGGGCCGCATATATTTCATATAAACAATGTTTATATTTCTAAATGTAAAAAAGTTACACGCACGCACGATTTAGCAGCAAACACTTTAGCTGTATTTTTTTTTTTTTTTTCAACACAGTGACATAAATCACGTATGCATCGCACGCAACAATACCTAATTTACTTACACGCACGCACACATTAATATGAAATTAATTAATTAAAAATAGGTAAACACTCACCACACTTTACACTTTATTCAATTTCTTCTACTCCTCGTTCAAATCTTTAAGTCATCGTCAGGTAAATCCTCGAAGACCTGAAAATATATGAAACGAAATATAAAGATAATGTTACATAAAAATAACAAAAATGTTTATATTACGCGCTATATGTATTATATTTGCACTAAAAATGCGTTATCATTTTATAAAATTGTTTTTTTCCTCTCTTTTTCGCTTTATACATTTTTTTTTTTGTTTTCTTTCTTTTTTTTTTTCTCTTTTTTAATAAAAAGTAAATGGAAATAAATTAATAAATAACATAAGAGAGGTCGTAACATACATTTTCCCTAATCAACGCAAGCTCGCGCGGCATACACATCGAGGAATCTATCACGTACCTAACTTACGTACACCACCATCGTTGTTGTTATTATTGTTATTGTTGAATAAAAATGGATATTAGATGTGTCTGTTCTCCTACTTTTAAATATTTTTATATTTAAAGTATAAAAATATTTAAAAATAATGCACTCCAGATCGGCCAAGACGACTCCGTCCTTTAGGAGTGGTGTGTGTATATTAACAAACACACTCGTCCGTGTTTTACGGGGGTTCACTTTTAATCGGTAGATACGTTCATCAAACGTATTATACATATGAATTTGTGACGCCTATCGTGTACAATTAGTGTGTGGACGTTTTACGGGACCGTACACGTGAAAAACTTTCTGTTTTATAGAGGAAAAATACATTTTAAAGTGAACACTACGTATGCACGGTTCGAGACGATGAAAATAATAGTCGATACCGATGCACCGGTGTCATGTACAGTGCCACGAATTGTTTTATACTGTGGCCTCGTTATGATCTATGTTAAAACTTTATTATTAACAGGGTTTTTGTCGTAGCAAAATCAATAAAAAAATTGTATTTAATTAGATACGTGTTAGTGAAAAGTGTGAACTGTTGATGCGACAGAACGGCTGTCGATACGGTAAAGTAGCGCGGCACTTAACCTCTACATCGATACTAGCGCCACCAACCTTGTTACAATTACTATAGTTTTTACGTTCTTCGTAACAGTGTTGTTAAATTGTGTTATCATCACACACAAACTCCTCGTGTAAAAAATATACCTACATACCTACTACACACATTAATCGCATACAATGGCTGATACCGCAGTTGCCACAGAAGCCCCGGCTCCCGCTACACCCGCGACTAAGAAACAAGCAAGACAGTCCTCCGGCGGTGCTAAGAAACCGAAAGCGAAGCACAACCCACCCGAAGACCTCCGAAATGGTCAATAACGCCATCAAAGAGATGAAGGAGCGCAGCGGGTCTTCACTTCAAGCCATCAAAAAGTACATCGCGGCGCAGTACAAGGTCGACGCAGAGAAACTGGCGCCTTTCATAAGAAAATACCTTAAGAGCGCCGTCGAATCGGGCGCTCTCATCCAAACCAAAGGCAAAGGTGCATCCGGATCGTTCAAACTCGAGTCTAAATCGTCGGCATCGAAGAAGCCAAGCGCGCCCACCGGCGGCGCTGGAAAGGCAGCCGGCGCCAAAGGTGCCTCCGCAGCATCCAAGGCCGGCGCAAAGAAGGCAACCGCTTCGGCCGCCGGCGCCAAGACGAAGAAGGCCGCGGCGTCCGCATCTCCGTCAAAATCCAAGGCGGCCGCCTCCGCCAAGGATAAGAAGGCCGCCGCGGCCGCGAAAAAGAAGCCCGCAGTCAAGAAGGCCGCCGCCGCCGCGCCCGCTAAAGGAGGAAAGGGTGCAGCACCGAAGGCGAAGAAAACCGCGAAGCCACCAACAAAGAAGCCAAAGGCGCCCAAACCTAAGAAGGCCGCCGCTACACCAAAATCTAAAACAGCAGCCGGTAAGAAGGCAGCCGCGTCCAAGAAGTAAGGCGCCACCACCTCGTCGGCAACAGACTGCAGAAGATCGCGCCGCGACCTCGAGCGAGACGCGCGCGGGAGACGACTGCCTTATTGATTATGCACGTGTGTACAAGAGACACGCGCGCACATATCCAAAAAGCCCTTTTCAGGGCTAACAAATGCTTTCATGAATCTCTTACAGAGATTCGTTTCTATTATTATACAAAGAGTCTAGTCGGTTGTTGATATGGTTATAACGTACATAATATGTACCTAAAATCCAATTACATACGTATCTTACAAACAATCATCGAGACGACAAATAACCACAAGAAAGAAAGAAAGACAGCCAGGCACACGCACACACCTAACACGCATAAACAACAACACACAACCACACACACACACACACACACACACACACACACACACACACACCTCCCCCTCCTGATCTAGAGGCTAACATCTCTCCCCCCCCCCGGGCTTGCGACGTAATTGTAAAAGCAAAAAATTACAAACATACCTATGTTAGAGATACACACGGTTGACGCGGCGCGCCCCGTCCTCCTGCACTTGCACTACTACACTCAACAAAGGGGGTGAAGTCAAATGGAAAATCAAAACACAACAAAAGTCATTTTCTTTCTTTTCTCTAGTTCCGCACCCCCGCACTCGCACAATCAATGCGCAACTAATTCCTGTGCAATAAAACCTCCCACATTATTTAATAAGTAAAACGTTTTCAAAAAAGGAATGCAAATATTTGAAAATAATCGTCCAATCAAAATGGCGCGCGGGAAAATGTTGAAAACCTCGGCGCGTGTTCAAGTTCGCACGTTACACGCGTGTACGTTCGTTTCTTTCATCTCTCATACGATGATCTATAATATAACATAATATACACCTCTGCCGCCACCCCCTCGACCGTTGCACAGAGGCGCGATGCTGGCTGATGACGAAACGTATGAAAATGAAAAAAATTGAATTTTATAAAATCGTATAGGTAGGTACATATTTATATCAGTACCTACAACATACTGAATACAAATTTTTGTTTTTTTTTTTTTTTTTTTTTTTTTTTTTTTTTTACGATGACGAAAAACTAATGAAAATAATAATAATAATAATTAATTCAATTTTTTTTTTTTTTTTCACTATCATCATAATAGAAATATGTATGTTTAACTCAAACATATTTTCATCTATCATTTCATTATCCGTCGCGTGCCGCCCGCCCGACTGCCCGACTTTTTTCTTTTTTTATATTTCATATTTTCTGTTTAATTATTTCAATACCTATGTACCTACTATGTATTTATTATTAGCAGTTTTTAACCTACCTAGATATTAATAGATGTCAGTAACATAATAATAAGTTAACACACACAAAATATCGTCTCGCTCGCTCGCTCGTTCGCACGCTCGCTCCCTGTCCCACCCGACGGTTCCGCGACACGAGCGTAGCATATAAATAAAATGACGGGCGAATTTTACGAAACCCTCATTCTACTGTTGCTCGTCGCTTAGCGCGGACGAGCTTTCGATTCGCTTTCACACCTCAATCTACTCAACATGGTCCGGTCGCGGCAAAGGTGGCAAGTCAAGGGGAAGGTGAAGTCTCGCTCCAACCGTGCTGGTCTACAGTTTCCCGTTGGACGTATACACAGGCTGCTGCGTAACGGCAACTATGCTGAGCGCGTCGGTGCCGGTGCTCCGGTGTACCTCGCAGCTGTGATGGAATACTTGGCCGCCGAGGTTCTCGAGTTGGCAGGAAATGCCGCGAGAGACAACAAGAAGACCAGGATAATTCCCCGTCATCTCCAATTGGCCATCCGCAACGACGAAGAGTTGAACAAGCTCCTATCTGGAGTGACGATCGCTCAAGGTGGTGTACTGCCCAACATTCAGGCCGTACTACTGCCCAAGAAGACCTGAGAAGAAGGCGTAATTTCATAATATTCGTTATTCTCTCTCGGCTATTCATCAAAAAGGCCGCTTTTCAGGGCCACAATATGTCTCATAGTCACAATATTTTTTGACTGTTTCTATTGTTATAAAAACGGGTCGTCAAAAATTATTTAATATTATTATAATTAGGTTACTTAGATAATTTATTACTACCTACATGATGTTTTGTGTGTGTGGACAAAACAATATATATAATATATAAAAATAATATAAAAACAAACACCACGTCGTGCACGCGAAACATTATAAATGCCGTGTTTATTTATTTAGGTACCTATATTACAGGAAACATCAGTACAAACATGTATAGGTATTATGTAGAGTTTTGCATAATATACATATTAATTATTCGTCACATTATATACATAATATTTTTTATTTTTTATTATTGCGATTAATATAAGAGAGAAATGCAAATGTATTATTTAGGTAGTAGTACCTACCCTTAATGTATCTAGCTAGACCCCGAGTGCTTTAGATCTGAATAGTATTACATAGGTATTTGTCGTTGCGATTGGTCGATTCGTAACAAACTACTACGTAAGTGGTGTCAATGTGAGCTCGCTCAACGTATATAGCCACTGCACGCGCTATAGCGCCAATAAAACCAAGCGTACACAATGTCGACGGTATCATTTACGGTTTGCAACGCGAACGGTGCGCACGCTCGTTCGTAGGTACGCTCCCGCTGTTATCGTTACACAACTAACTCGTTCTTCTTCATAAAAAAAAAAAAAAAAATGCCACCCAAGACAAGTGGAAAGGCCGCCAAGAAATCCGGCAAGGCCCAGAAGAACATCTCTAAGACCGACAAGAAAAAGAAGAAGCACAAGAGGAAGGAGAGCTACGCTATCTACATCTACAAGGTGCTGAAACAGGTCCACCCCGACACCGGTATCTCGAGCAAGGCCATGTCGATCATGAACTCATTCGTGAACGACATCTTCGAACGCATCGCCGCCGAAGCCTCCAGACTCGCCCACTACAACAAGAGGTCGACAATCACATCGAGGGAGGTACAGACCTCCGTCAGACTGCTGTTGCCCGGTGAACTCGCCAAGCACGCCGTCAGCGAGGGCACCAAGGCGGTCACCAAATACACCAGCTCGAAGTGATTTCGCCTCACCATCGTGTTGTTGCGCCGCTCTCGTGGCACAACGGACACACTAAAAGGCCCTTTTCAGGGCCACCAAACGTGTCTTGTCAATTTCTATAATGTACAAACGGTCTCTCTCTCTCTCTCTCTCTCTCTCTCTCTCTCTCTCTCTCTCTCTCAAACATCATTTCTATTATTATAGTGTGTGTTTAAAACAACTAAGAAACTACATATTACTAGACCAGCTCATAATTTACTACACGTTATTTGTATTTTTATTTAACTACACAACCACAACAAAGTTTGTATCGATGAAAGCAAAATGCACGCAAATTACGAAATCTCTCTTGAGCGCACCTAATTAATAATAATGTACATACAAAAAAAAAAAAAAAAAATGAATCAGATGTTTGTATGTTATAATACAATAAGTGGTTTCATTGATGACTAAACAATTATAAATGCAAAATAAATATATAGGTATGAATGTACTGAATATACATAATATATCATATACCTATAAAAAGTTAAATTAACTTTGAATCAATATGTATAATATTATAATTTTTACTATAATTCGTTACAACTTGCGATCAACGTTGATTTATCTTGTGTGCGGCTTAGAACGATCGCGAACTGCGAGCTCACTCGCGTCTATATATAAAGCGCGCTAACTATGTCGAACGATTGCATTCGCTCCCGAACGCTCGTAGTGAAAACACGTATCGTCGTTAGCGCACAAGCAAGAAACAATATTCCCGTAGTCTAACAATGGCACGTACCAAGCAGACCGCACGTAAATCGACCGGTGGTAAGGCGCCCAGGAAACAACTTGCCACCAAAGCCGCAGGAAGAGCGCGCCGGCCACCGGTGGTGTAAAGAAACCCCATCGTTACAGGCCCGGCACCGTCGCCCTCCGTGAGATCCGTCGCTACCAGAAGAGTACAGAGCTGTTGATCCGCAAACTGCCGTTCCAACGGTTGGTGCGCGAGATCGCTCAGGACTTCAAGACCGACCTCCGTTTCCAGAGTTCCGCTGTGATGGCTCTCCAGGAGGCGAGCGAGGCTTACCTGGTCGGCCTCTTCGAAGACACCAACCTTTGCGCATTCACGCTAAACGCGTCACTATCATGCCAAAGGACATACAGTTGGCGCGCAGGATCAGAGGCGAGCGCGCTTAGAAAAACGTGTGCCTTGTTGTATATATAATAATATATACACATAGTACGCACTAAAAAGGCCCTTTTCAGGGCCACATACGTTTCAAATTTCTAATTAATATAGAAAAGAGTCGAAAGTAAAATAATTATACGCTTGCACACATAAGATAATGAATGCTTAGATAGATAATATATATATATATATATTTTATTTTTTTTGTTTGAGTTGAATGTAGGTATGTGCACATTACATACAGTTGAAAACTGACGGACACACGCACAACTGATAGATGATTTCAAAAAATAAATAAATAAAGGAAAGCCCTAAAAATGATCGAAATGTAATGTCTGTCTAAAATTGCACGTGGCGTTTTGTATGTGATGATAGAATTTTTTTTTTTTTCTCTCTCTT